>AP028270.1:2500000-3750000 GCA_030269945.2 Trilocha varians | reverse complement strand
AATGATTACCTTTTTTTTTTTTTTTTTTCAGTTGGAGGAAATCACCGGATCCCCGCCCGCCCCGCGGGCGGGGTATGTGGGAGTTGAACCTCACTAAAACCTCCAACCGCTCACACTCAGCGTCCGAACCCCGGCTGAGGCCAGAACCCAGCACGGGGTTTTGTGGGACGGCGCGACGCGTAACGCTCTCGGCACACTTTTCCGTCACGCCGCCCCCGGACGCCGAACCGGCGGCCGCCGGCGATACGGCCACCGGCTCTCTCGGTCGGCGGGCTATCCGAAGCCCGCCAAGATGGCTGGACCGCGTGTCACCCTCCCACGGAATACCCCGCTGGGTCAGAACCAGCGTGGGTCGGGGAGCGCGGTCCGCCATCCTCCGGATGCTCTGACGCAAGGGCTTGCTGAGCGAGACACGACACCTTCTTGGGTCCCCGCTCGCACTCACATGCGTTGGGGACCCGAAACTCTTAAGGGGCCAGATTCCGGGCGAGATCCCGGTTCCGGCCCCTTGCTCGACGGCGGCGGGTTGTTGCGGGGCGGAGAGAAGAATAAATTCTCTCCCTCGCACTCCCCGCCACCCTCTTCTGCGAGATGGTGGACTCGCAGAAGTCGAGCATCGCCTTCCAGGACTCGCCACTCTCGAGCATCGACGCCACGACGCCCGGGAGCGACAAGTCCGGTCCTATTTGTCGGACCAGGACACACCGCTGCTGCTCCCATGCGGGGCAGACAGCGAGCGTATGCTCCGGTGTGTCCTGGTCGCATCCTATACAGTGATGGCACCTCGTCGTCGGCTCCACCTGAATGCGGTGCAGATACCGCCCGAAGCACCCGTGCCCGGTCAGCATCTGCACCGCCCAAAAGGTGAGGCGTCCTTCGCCACGACCCACCCAATCCTTTAGGACGGGGCGGATCGCCTCGACGGTCCGCAGACCCCAAGTGGGGTTAGCGATGCGTCGCTCCCAAAATGATTACCTTTGTTATTTCATAAATCAAAACAAATAAAGAACAAAAAGTCATAAATTTCTTAATTACATTTATAACGTAAACCAACATATTGTATAGTTTTTCATCTTTACACTTAAAACATTCAATTTGTAGTAAATACTATTATACGTTTTACTAGTATTCATAGACTTCAAATTCTTTCCAACACTCACAGCATCTTGCTTTTAAAAGCTGCTTATTTTAATTTACAAACTACAAACTACTACAAAGACCACTTAGGTACTGCAATTTTATTTAAACAAATTTATATTAGCTCCATGTAAATTGAATAAACTTTGATTGACAATACGTCAAATGAGCTAGAAAAACAGTTAAGTTAGTGTCAAGTCACGAGAATAAAGGTTCCGTATCCCGTCCCAAAACATCAAGCAATCAACAAATTATACTTTAATTTGTCCGACAGACCTTTTTTTAAAAAGACCCATCTAGTGATATTCCGTAAGTTCGATTGAAAAATCAATCGATTAATGCCAACACTGTTACAGAGACTAAGGTTTATTATTTTGAATATTTTAACTCTAAAAAATTGTTTTTATGCTTTGTTTTTTCTTGGGATTCACTCGTGGTATTTTTTTCAATTGGTTTTATTTGATTCACAATTTTGTGAAAGCAATCAATTTATTTTTTCTTCATACCTAGTATGTACTTTTAAGAGTTTATAGTAAATTGGCAAAATGATTCTATTTTTTATTTTTCTTTACATTTTACTGAGTTTGGAATATTTTGTGATATTCAGTAGGCAGTTCAATATTATTCTCAAGCATTACTGATTGCGATTGAGTCCTTAGTTCTTAAAACAATAATTTTTTAAACATTATTATTTTGATATACAAACAAACACTTTGATTTTGTTTAGGATAAATATTGTTTTTTGTGGCAAACGTCAATAAATGACATTGTGAAATAGAGATGTAACGAATAGTTATTTGACCGAAAATAAAAAATTCTGTGTTCCGAATTCCGAAACAGTGGCGTGCAGTTCGAAAATGGATTGCATAGCTTATCTTAAGAAGTTTGAATTTAATCATTGAAGTATTCGTTGTTATTTATTTTTGCTACCTTTCCAACTATATTTAGGTGATAATTCAAATATAAATTTAGGTAAATCTTTTGCAGATCTCTCTTTTATCGTCTTTTGCATGAGGAATGCACAGAAGATTTTTTAAGATGATCCCTTTATCTTCCTCTTATGACTAGCTTCCCACTAGTACTACGCGAGGTGAAACTCGTCATTTTTATTCGAATCTTACGCTTTAACCTACGTGTCGTTTCGTAAGAATTTTTTTGGAAAACGTTATGTCGCTTTTAAATGGGCTTCCCTGTCTCCGCTTCAGCGTTCCTCGAGCAATATATTTTGTCCATAAATAAGGTTTGAGAAGAGGACTAAAGTGTAGCTAAAATTGGGCAACAACTTCACAGCATCTCTTGAAATCAAAGTATCCATGAGTACTGGTGACCACTTACCAACAAGTGGGTCTACTGCACGATATTCAGCCGTAACGCTGAATATTTATCGGAAACTTGGAACATCTCTATTTTGTTTACGATACGGTGTTTTTGTGATGCATAATACCAAGTTTTAAACAAAATTGTTACAAAATGTCATCTATGTGACATGTCTCAAAAAAAATCATTATAGTAAATAAAATATGAGGGTCTGTTTGTAAACTTCAAAAGTTTTTAACCTAAATTTATTTCCATACATTTGAAAACTACTTTCGTTTCTCTGTTTACTACATCTCATTCACTTCATTCTGAAAAATTGTTATCCACTTAGAAAAAATAAGAGTTACCAAGTAATATTTTTCATAAATAAAATATGGGAAAATATAATTTAGAACTGTGGAAGATTGATGAAAAGGATCATTTTAGATCAAATAACAAAAGCGAACGGTCAAAACTTTTTCTAACTTTTTGAACGGGCAAATCCATATACTGCATCTTGTTCATCTTTAAATTTGAAGTTGTCAATTAGAAATTTGCCAAAGCTGATGATACACTAACGAACAAAAATATATTTTTTACTTAAAAAGACGGACTAGCTGACCGCCCACTTGGTGGTAAGTGGTCACTGTCGCTTATGAAACTCTACCCAATTAGGAACATAACAAGATATAATCAAATGTTGCTTCCAATGGATTATTCGATTAGATTACAGATAGTAGTATATCAGCATTGTTATTCTATTATGAAAGTTATAGAAATAAGTGTGACATTCTGGATACATTTTGAGAAACTTATTATTTACTGCTAATAATAAACAAAATCTTCTTGAACCCGCGTTAATATCAGTGACGTTTTAAATATTTATACAAATACAGAGATAGACAGCGGGAAGCGACTTTACTTTGTAGTATGTAGTGATAATGATGAGTTGGCTCGCATAACATCGTTTGCATGGAGAAAAGTATATATCACATAAAAAATAGCATACTTGACCACTGTTCAATAGCCATTGAAAGCTCCGGGATAATCCTTTCACCGAATACACATTGAATAG
Source organism: Trilocha varians (assembly GCA_030269945.2). Taxonomy (NCBI): domain Eukaryota; kingdom Metazoa; phylum Arthropoda; class Insecta; order Lepidoptera; family Bombycidae; genus Trilocha; species Trilocha varians. The sequence goes on along the minus strand of AP028270.1, from coordinate 3,746,492 downwards.
CTAACCGTCATAGAACTGACAAAAATGTTGTCAATAGACAGATGCTACATGTACATGTACTTATGCTACATGTATTTTTGACTCTCACCAATGGTGATACATGTTTGTATGATGTGACTGAACCGCAATTCTCATCAATCTAAATACATAATTGTTAAAAATCATTGTGTGTCATAAAATATGTGTATTCTGGTTCATGCATGTTCAGGAACATTTTTTCATCTAATGTGTACTTCGCTTTACAATAAATGGTAAAATTATTAAAGTTTTTCCGTAATACCAATTTTATGAAAAATGACGTCATTTGATGTGAAAATAGACGATTACGATAAACGATGCGTCCTGTAATAGCCCCACTGTTCAATCCATATTGAACATACAAAACTTATTATATTTTATTTGTATTCAAACTTTTTAGTTTTCGCGATGACTCTGTCTCGCGCTATGGAAAACTAAATTCAAATTCAATTCTATGTCAAAATTCACTTTTTTTTCTCTCCATGTAGAGATTAGTCGCAATTTATTTTTCTTTTACTTTTTATATCAATTTATTGTATTCTATAAATACAATGAATAAAAAATATTTAATGTTGTGGTTTCAATAATTTCCCAACACATGCATATTTTACAAATTGATTCATGTTCAATACAATAAGGAATAGTATAAGGTTTAGCGATAGAGAGTTCGATATCCAATGATAGCTTTATAAGTAGGAGCCGAATACGATAGATTAATCAAGTCAAGAAACACATAGAAAAACCATTAACAGTCTAATTTATCATCATGTTATACTGTTGCCCACACTCTCTTATTTGTCCTTATTATTTAGCTATAAGGATAGTATTGTTATAGATTTCACTAATAAATAAATATCTACAAAGGATCCTAAACAAAAATATACTAGATATTCTCTGTATCTAAAAGAATATTTTCTAACCAGGTGAGCACAGTAGCTGAATAGATTTCACATATAAATAAATAAAGGATCCTAAGTAAATAATATACTAGAGATTCCCTGTATCTAAAAGAATATTTTCTAGCCAGGTGAGCACAGTAGCTGTTAACGGTATCACGAGCACTTTCCTGCACAAACTGCTCGTAGAAGGAACGCCATAATGGCTGTTTCAGCATCCACGAAGAAAAAACTATTATGAGATAAGAATATTCTTTTTTGTTTGTACATAGAAGCTTTGTTTTACGTTGTACAAACAAAACACATTAAAATGAATAAGGAAGATTGTAGATATGATTTATGAGGTGTAAGAAATATGTTGTATAAACGTGCGGAATAAGCGATTGCTTAACGAGAAATAATGATCGGGAATTCCTGGAGCGTTTTAGATGATATAAGCAACGTACTGTGTCTCCGATAAATCAATATCAATATAAATTGCTGGAATAAACAGAATAATTCAGTGCAGATTACACACCAGTAAAATTAATCTTATACAAGGTATTCGACGTGAATGTTATAGTTATAAATTAAACCTACCTAGTATTGTTCTTGAATTTATAACATTAATAAAAAAATTATCTTGTATTTTAAAGACTCTAATGGAGACTAAAAACTGAGACTAAAAGCTTAACACTCACAAAAACAAATACTAACAAACGTAAAATCATTTCGCTCATATTTCGTAAACAAAAAGCAATCGGCTTTAATTTTTCCTCGGGGTGTTTCGAAACAAAGTGAAAATGACGAAATAATCTTGACGAATTGCCTTTACACAACAGTAACCCTTAGGAAATTGGTTCGAGCCGGGAAACCTCAGAAATGAGACCAAACGTGATAAGTTTGTGCTCGACGTATTTACCAATCAGCTTCGACGAAAGCCTATAAGTTATAATAGTACTTTGACCTAATATCAAACTTTTGTTAGCTTTAGATTTCATTTTGTTTCTTTGTTTCAAAGGTGGCTTCAATCAGTATACGACTACATCTACAACGTAATATTTTTTACTTCTAAACATTGATCATTTTCAGTGATTGTTAAATTTCGGCGTTTATGTTTTATTACTGATATCCCCCAATCCGCAAGCGTAGTAGACTATGTGAGTCTATGCTTGATCGCTTTACGGAGGACCTGAGCTCAGCAGTGGGCAGTATAGGTCAGTATAGATCTTAACACAACAATTTTGAACATAAATTTCTGATATGAATAACAACAATTTCACTAAAGCCATCCCGAAAACCTGAAAAAGGAACGTTAGTAACACAAAAAATAAACGTTTTATCCCATCAGAGATTCCCGTATTAATTATGAAAGAACAACAAAAAATATTAGCTGAGTATAAACGCTGCGGTATATATTCTATTGGTAACGGCAAACAGAGCCGACTGAACTGTGCAAATAATTTAATTGAGTTAAGAAGTGTTGCGAGCAAGTCTAACACGAACTAACTTCAGCCAGAGTTTGAAGCGAGGCCTCAAATAGCTATTCCACCAAATCTAGTTAGAATGTCAAAATTATTGGTTATGTTCTAACTTATAAGTGCTTTAAATTTAATTTTTTAAAATTAATTTACTTCACCACATAAAGTCAAAGTCAAATCATTTATTTCAAAGTAGATGAGGACACACATACATTTTGAATGTGTCTGAAAAAATCAAAAGTTCTACCACCAGTTCGCTAAAATTACGCTTCCGTCCTGAGAAGAACCGATGCAAGAAACTCACCGGACATTTTTTTAAATAGTTATTATACGTTTATATACGTAATAGGTAAACTGTTGTATGCATATTCTACAATCTGAACGTATATATTACATATATTACAAAGCAAAAAGATTTGTACAATCTTTATGTACTTATGTTTCGGAGACAATACAAGAACTACAGAACTTACTTGTTTTTCACTAGTAGGAAGCTTAATTTTTCCTTAGTAGTACATATAGGCTATTTTAATTTAGTTTATCTAGAAGAGACGAAACGATTTTGAATATCTAATGGTGTTATAATCTTATATTCTATAAAATTTGACCAAAATTCAATTTAGAGTTATTATTACAAATAAAAACAAATGAACCACAAACAAAATAGTAAAAAAAACTCAAAACTACACATATCTATGCCAATATGAAGGTAAATTATTATCAAATAATCTCAATCGTTTCATAAAAACTGTTACATTTTCTTAAATATCCATAAAGAAGCTCCGAAACTCAAAACACATCTTACGTTTTTAATACAATATATAACAACACGTTATTATTGACAAAATAAGAGGCTTTTCCTCGGAAGGCTCAAGCATAATATCTCAAAAAGACTTACAAGTTTTTCTCGACGAATGAAAGGAATTTTATTATACTTCTGAAAATTCATAATTTAATCGGATTGAAGTCGCAGAAGGGAATTGTTATGATAGAGTCTTAACGAAGATAAATCCTCTCTGTTTGCTGTTTAATGTTTTGGAAATACTATAAATAAACAGTTGTAATTGTTTTTCAAATATTGAGAGATCGATGAGTGAATGGTAGAAGAACTTAACTTATGTAGTTACTGGATTGATAAGGGTATAACGATTTTTATTACATAGGCATGTAAGTTTAGCGCAATTAGATTTTAAGTTTACATTATTCTTTAACCTCATTAGTGAGGACTTATAATTGGCCCTGTAATTTTCACTTCTTGTAAGTTTCATGGAATTCTTTGTACTACTATTGTTAATTAGGCTGTAAGTTTTCCATGAATAAATAAATAAAATAAATAAGAATGTTTTAGTTGGTTCAACTATAAAATACCTATAATATAATGATGGTAGCTGAAACTTTGAAAGTGTTTTATTGAAGACCACGAGAGAATTATACTAAAAAGATTGAAATATTGTTAACACACCGCACTCCCGGTGTGACACTGTCACTTATGCAAAAATGTAGTTTTTCAGGAGAAGCATTTCAACTTTGACACCACAGAAAACAATGATACACATCATAATATATAGATGAGATGAAAAGCTTATACTACAACGTCAACTTTTAACTTTACTTTTGGATAAATATTAATCACTTTATAGTGTAAAAAATATACTAAGTATACCATTATTTAATTCTTCCAAACCCCTCAGAAGTGACGTAGGTCTAACGAAAGATTATGACTGTAGTTATGTCACAATGAGTTAAAAAGGAAACAAGAACATAATATTGTTTACTAAGTTTACTATACTGTTATCGCATCAGTAAAGAGGGGCTTTAGGATCAGTTTTAGATATTTAACTCATTTTTGCATTTTTTGCAAAAGTGACAGTGCGACACGGTATAACTTAAAGTAGAAAATGACATAATATTTCGAGGTTTCTAAATTCTCTAACAATAACGATCAACGTAAAGAAACCTCAACATACGCTTTTTTTATTACCTTGTAGGCAGACGAGCTAACGGACCACCTAATCGTAAGCACTTATCTCATTGTTAGGGGACACTGCGAGATCGCAACCTATGGCCTACCTTTAGGACCTTTTTTTTTTGACGGGAGGAAATCGCCGGACTTCCACTCGCCCCGTGAGTGGGGTATGTGGGGGTTGAACCGCACTAAAACCTCCCGCCAATCACGCTCGACATCCGATAAATAGGAATGACAGGACGCGTTCGCGATTGTCGCTCACGTATCGCCCCGTACCTTTTGGGACTTACAAACTTTTCCTACAATTCAAAACCATTAATCTCTCGAACTACCCCATAATCAAATTACAACTAATAACCTCACGATAATGCGGGCAATGAACGAATTCTTTCTCGTCAGCGATATAACATATCTTAATTTAGTGATGTAGCAAGAACGTGTGGTACGTGACATGCTGTTAATACCCCGAAAGTAGGGGGCGTATGGGGGCTGGGAGTGATGACTTAATACACGATGAATTAATCTGCGTCTTTGAATCGTGAAATCTATAGAGCCAGGATTTACGCCATTGTATGTCTTGCTCTTGTGTGTGGAAAATGACATGGGTGTGAAAGAGAGGTTATGTATAGTGGGATGATATAATTTGGCTTGTATGTGACATATATTTGGTGTAATGATGGGATGTTTTGTTAGGATCGTTTTCTATGTTGTAGTGATTACCTGCTTCTTTTGTTACATTGTAAAGAGCTAATCGCTTTATTATACTCTTCTGTGTTTTCTAAGTCTCTTCATTATTTACTTTTAAATTCATAGATTGCGAAGTTCATAAAGGATGATAACCCTTTCCTAAAAGACAACTAAACATGCTCTTATAAATACTATTGGGGTTCAGTTCAGAAACACAATGAAAACTCCTTGGTTCACAATAACAGTTTATTCATCTTCCAAAAACAGTATAATCATCCTCGAAAATCAGTGTAATCATCCTCCAAAACTCAGTCACAATTACTCTCAACTCTGTTCACTTTGAAACCACGTCGACAACTGTATTTAAACGATAGTTCACACGCCTTTTATACTTTCTTGAGAAATAAATCAGATGGCGCCACTAGTATTTCAGTTTTCATAAAAATGTAAATTGTAATAAAATTAAAAGAATTTAACAACACTCTTGTAAAATGATTCATCACAACCGGAAGTCTTTCCTTTAAATCGATGTAATACCCGCTTCTACAAACAATTAAATGGAATTAGAGAAAAGTCACCTAACAATACCTACACGAGAAGAATAAGATACGAACCTACCAAAACTAGCACAAAAACCACCTTTGTCTTTTTTCTACAATAAAATAACGTACTATGTTGGTTTCACGACACAGTGGCCCAAACAAGATAAACTCAGAAAGAGGTTAAGACATTAATGGCGAAACTCCGAGAGCATTTGCACATTTTACGAGCCCCCTGTCATAGAATAACTAATATAGAGCTATTCATTTTATTGATTACTGGCTTGTGACGTCATAATGTTAGTTTGAGGCAGTGACGTGGTCTGTTGTTTGTCGTTTTTACGTAATAATAGTAAAATTTGGAGTTATTGTGGGTAGATTATTAGGTGCTTTGTGTTTCACTAGGTTTGTTTACAAATTTATCTAAGGTTTATTTACGTAAAAATAATAATAGTTAAGTTGAATTTTTTTTGGGTTATGTTAATGATACATTAATTGAAGGTTTTTAGATTTTTACATAAATATGATGGACCTTAAAGATAGTTATTCAAGATTATTAACCAACTTAATCTAATCACAATTCAGGCTAGGTCTATGCTATAAAATAAATGAGACAATTCATATCCGTGCCCCGATCTACACAAATTACGATGATGATCATGCTACATAATATTTAACCACACTTAATACTATCAAACAACAAACAGTACTGTCATATGATCTTAAATTATTAAAATGTGGCCCTCTACTCACGTTAATCTATGATAAGCCTCAAGTACTATCAAGAAGCGCTTCAGTTATATCTAATAATATATTCAGAGGTTCCCACGTCTTCTCACCGGGACCTGACACTTTACAGATTGTGTACCTCGTTTACTTTCCTCTTTAGCTCTTTGACCGACTTCTAAAGGGAAGAGATATTCGATTCTGTTTTGTTTTCTTTACGTTTTGAACTTGTAAGTTGTCTCTTGAAGTTGTAAGACGTAACTGAGAACTAGTCCACAATGTAAGCCCTTTAGTCAAAATGCAACATTAAGTTGAATTTTGACTGATCGTCGCCTCAGTGCTTGTTTGGCCAATCTGACATTTTTTACGAAAATGACTTTTTAATGCAGTATTTATAAAGAATAAAATTTCCATCCGACAACAATAAAAATCTCATTTCAATTTTTTTCTCAACACGGCACTTAACGGCAAATTCCGTGCTTGTTTGCTGTCTCCTGTAAAATTTGCTCGAGTGCAAATTGGCCAAACAAGCACTGAGGCGACGTGATGTAGTGTGAAAACTCTTATTCTAATTAGAGTATTTTTGCACACATCATTCTTGGAAAAATGCTTTTTACTTAGGGTTAGTTTAATTCAACAAACTTTTTATCGGTAAAACCTATCATTGAAAATTTAAATTTACGTCCATTCTTTGACACACATCACACGGATAATTTCTAGTTCCATCAAATAATAATCAATCTATGTCGCGTGATAACTCTCCGCTGACTCATCGTCTACGATGTAACAGGCAATTACAGTCAAGAAAATAACGATTACCGATATTAAATCAAGAAGAAAGAGCTAATATTATAAGATTAGGTATTAAACAAAGATGGCTACAAAAACTTTGAACTTTTTTAAAGTCTTAACAGCAAGTTACTAGCAAAAATCAGTCTAATGGTTTTTTTTATGTTTTGGCTCTTAATAATGTTATTTATGAATACAGATTCGATTTGAATTCACACATATAATTTGTTTTTAATTGAAAAGTATACACATCTGTTTCCTCTGATCCGCCATTCATTATGCTGCAACATAAAGCTCCAGAGTTACCTTACAAAACCATTTTCTAAAACAGTTTAACAACATGTTAAATACAGAATATACACAAAAAACTTTGAATGCAAAATTAATTATCTCGTAGGTACACTTTTCCATTTTAATTACGTTGCAAAGTATTTTCTTTATACATAATCTGAGTCCGCTCTTTGTACGTCTCAGTGAACCCCGGGGCTATATACCTGCTTTAATATATTGTGTTCGTGACTGTACTTATAAAAAGGAAAAGGATAAAATAAATTTCGCCATGACAACTCAGGCATGTGTGTTTAAAGATTTATCATCTGCTTCTCATTAGACGGAGTAAATAAAATTGTGTTCTCGTGTTTGATTCACCTTATGCAATCAAAACAGTGACTAGGTCATAATTTGATGGTGATACCTTACTTAACATCTATCAACCACTAAACTAAAAATTGCTACCTAATCACATTCCAAACTAAATAATAGTTACTATGCACTTCCGTCCACGGTGTTCCCGGAGCGCTATGACATGTCCCTCTTTAATCGAGGTTTAAGAAAAGTCCTGCACTTTATCAATAAAGAGCATAACTATAAAGTACCGAACAGCTTTCTACCTTTTAAAATATCAATTATTTATTTAACTTCACTTAACCGGTCATATTTTGTTTCTTAATTTATAACGTGTCTCTTTAATACTCGACATTGGCGGAATCAGTGCGCGATTAAATCCACGCGCGCTTGGGGCCATAATTAAAAATAATAATAAAGAAAAGTCCTGTATGGGTAAGATAACGGCCCCTCATTGCCCTGGCATTGCAGAGGTTCATGAGCGACGATGACTACTAACCATCACGTGGGTCATAGGTTCGTTTATCTATTTTGCAATAAAAAAAGTTACCAAATGCTGTGAATTATTCTAATTCAAATTACAATTCCCAACAGTGTAAATTGTTCAATTTTGTAACAACAATAATTTTCTTTAAGTAAATAAGAATGCTTTTAAAGAGTGTTCTGTCGGTACGGAAATGAATGCTACAACCTCCAGATGAAACGGAAAGGCTGAGAGAATTCGCTTTTTTTTTGCTAACATTAATAACAGTCTTCAATATAAGCAGAATCATTATTTATTTTTTAAATTAAAGTGAACAGTTTTTGATGATATTCTTTAAATATTTTTTCTTCATTTTAATATAAGTTAAGACATAAATTTGGAAATGGGTTTAAAAATGAGATTTAGATATAAATAGTAATAAAATGGATAATTACGAAGTTGGAATCTCCCATTATTTGAAAGAAAGAAAATATTAATAATGAATATTATATCGAATACTTTGGAAGACAGGACGATGCCAAATGATATGTACATTTAAAAGCACATTGTAATACCTACAAAATGTGGAAAGTAAATGGATAAAGAGAAACATAAGCGTGTTTAAGTAAAAAGTTTCGGAGCCTCGCGATAATGTCAAAACATTAGTATTTCAAGTTGAGATTAGTTCAGTATCTTGTCGAGATGTGAGAGATACTTCAGGATATAGAGAAATACATGTTTGTCTTTCGTGATAATTTTGAGCACCGTTTTCATGTACTTAATTTTTTTTTAATGTGAAACTAAAAAAATTCATTAACCTAAAAGGTGGTATGAGTTGTAGTTTCTTATAGTCATAATAATTACCATATATATGCAATATATGAAAACTCTATCTACATAATAATAAAAAACTTGAGAGGTGTCCTTTCGATTAAAAGATATCTTATAAAAAATATTTCCTTTCGTAACGCGCGATAAGGAACATGTTTCAAAAGATTTTGATCACAGCGCCATCTAGCGATAATCATCTAAAACAAAAAAAGTGTCGTGACAACTTTTCGTAAGATTTTTTTCCTTTAACCCCCTTTCGATAACGATAACGATAAGGAACTTCGTTCCAAAAACTGTTAACAATGGCTACTGGTTTTATATTACATAATCTAACCACATCGATTGAACCTCTTTCTGCCTTTCAAACCTTTTCATATCCTACCTATACGGGATACTTCGCATACGATCAAACACTCAGCATCGAAAATGCATTCAACCGCTAAATTCAGATATAATAACACAACTTCTATTCAACGGAACCCATTCGTGTTACGTGATTCGATAGAAATTAGGGTTCCGTGGCAAACCGGTCTGCAAACCGTGCTCACCTGCGCTATATGACAAATTGTGATATAGATTTGCGAGTTCCAGAGGTTTGGAAAATATTATAATGGCGGTGTCAATCAGAAGTCTTGGTATGATAATTGCAATTAAAAGTAATTGGTCTTTGTCGAACTCATTCTTGATTTCTTCCATAAGTTAAAGAATTTACGTCCCACAAGATGTTTGCCGTTGCCGTTTGTGGCTATATAAGCTGAAACTTCTATATATATATACAAAATCTTCTACATATAACAGATTCTATGGTAAGTCACAGTTAACAGGCACAATCGAAAGAGGATCAATCCGTCTGCATCGTAGAAAACACTAAGCTCCGGTAACTAAATATTTTTTTCATATCAATACTACGAAATATAAATCAAGAACCTTTACATTAAATAAGAATCTCCAAACTTTAAACAAATGCGGTCTAACCTCACCTTACATCAAACCGACGCATGCTCGAATATTTCGAGAAGCGAAGGGAGAACTTTTTACACGTATCATCTTAATTTATAATTAGGTTCAAATATCTAATTAATGCTTGTTGACAAACATGTTTATTTTGATGTGAAGTTGGATTCGGTAGTCGTTGGAGCAAGTTGAAAATTTCCGTAGAAATTTTACACGTGCATGACCAATGATCATGTTAAAACCTTAAACTTTGGTTATCTCAAAGAAGAAAAACTTAAAAGAAAATGTTTCTCAAAATAAGTTATTCTGCTAACTAACAATTCTTACACGCATCTGAATGAAATTTGATCTTTTTTTCTTAGCAAAAGTAGCTTGCTTGAACACATAAACTACACACATACATAACTACAGATAAATTATGAGAATAATATTAGATGTTAAAAAAAGAATTTCATAATTAGATTAAACTGCAAATAAAATATTTCCATTTCATCGTTTGACAAATTCGTTTTAATTTATCCCCGTAACCCGTTCGGTGTTCTACAAGATAAATGATATCTTTCAGCGCTAAAGATTTTACAAATTACCTTTTAAAATCGAGTGCTCTTTGCCCAAAACCAGCCGAACTTTTATGATAAAATATTGAAATTTAAGGTTAAATTAATTGCATTTTAAAGACTATATTTTATGAGATATAAAGTGTTTAAAGTTTTTATAGACAATAATCTGTACTTTGAGTTTAAACTCTTTTTTATAATAATTACTAAAGTAAACTATTCTGCCTCATCTTAAAATTAAAAAATTAAAAAACTCAAAAGGCATATTTAAAATTTACGAACACTCGCGTACTAAATTCGCCATAACAGTGGAATTTACGTCTCAAAGGCGCCAACTATAAAAAAAACTTGCCAACATCTGAATTAAATTTTCAAGCGAAACTCCCACGTTAAGGGTTGAGTGTGTGATGCAAATAGCTTCGTCCATTTTGGTGTCAGTGCAAACTGGAAGGAATTCCAATGAGGTCGAAGATTTGCATAACCACCGAACGTGCCCGATCACCCACAGTTACTGCCAAGCTATTGTAGACTTTAGCTATATACAGTAAAGGTAAAAATCGTGTGGAGTTGAAAATGATAGTTAAGTCGTTTTGTATGTTACACGGTTTTACGAGTAGTGTATTTTTTATATTGGAGTTTAGCGTTGTATGGCAAATACGTTTTGTTCTCTTCTCATTGCAATCAAGTTTACAATCGATTACAGTATAAGATACAATAGCAGCAATATAAGTTTACTTCAAAATAATTTGCATATTTACTCATAAACTAGTAGCAACTAAAACGTGACATAAGGTCATAAAAGCGCCAGAACTACGACTTAGTAATTCCCCTGATACTAAATAGTAGGCTGTACCTAAAAGGAAAGTATAAAACTTACCTTGATTATTATAGCTGTTCTACTTTGCAAACAGCTGTAATTAGTTATTACTTCATCTGCGAAAATATAAACTATAAATATTATGTAAAATACTGAAAACCAAGCTGAAACATACATATTAATACAATATAATTTTTGAGACCAATTAACAACTATCGAACACCGTACCGAGCTTTATTTAATTTAAATTTAAAACCGCTGATATCCATAAATCCGTGTTTGCTCGTAAAACAAATAAAACCTACTATATTATTGACGATCGCGTGGTTATACCGTTGACCGCACAATTTCACTGTAACTGACAACAATGTTGGAATAAGTAATGTGGCCTCACATATTTTTCACACCAGTTATTTTCTTTGAATATTCTGTTTTATAAATCTTTAACGGAACTACTTGTACCTCTAAATCTAAATGTGAAAAAAGATTTATGTGCAATTTTTCACAACACCACAGTAACGGGTTGGTACAGTACAGTACAAGGTAATGTTACCTATCGAAATTTTTTTTTGGGTAAGAGGAAATCGCCGGATTTACACCTGCTCCACAGCAGGGGTGTATGAGAGTCAGATCGCACTTATATATGCAGGTTTCCTCACGATGTTTTCCTTCTCCGAAAAAACATTCTTATTTAACCCAGACTAAGTTATATGAATAAAATCGTACACTAAAATAGGGGTTCTTTCCACGATTATTTTCAATTGAGCGATCCCGATATTTCGGCACTGTTTCAAGCGCCATGATCACGGGAAGACTGAAGAACTGCGGGTAGGTCATTTAAGAGCAGACAAATCTGTCTACCCTCTTTCTCGTTCGTTTACCGGTACCACTGGAACTCAAACTCACATTTCGACATACCACACTGACAGTATCGTTTAGTAATAGTGTAAGTGATGTAGATAACCGCGAGTATTCCAAGAAATTTAAAATAGCAACCATGCTGCGTCACTAACTTTTCTTGTCGATTTTTCCCAACACAGACGGTCATACAATAAATTAAATATTCATTGTACGTTAACCCCACAACCTTGCACGATTTATGATTATCACTGAACTTGAATCGAATGTCAAGGGACGGTACAAACACAGAATAAACTGAATAAAAGTAAAACATTTTACTAACCTCGTTTTAGTTCTAAACTCACAATGAAATGGTTTATTGACCCGATCACTTACTTTTTTTTAGTTTTAATTGAGAACAAGTCACCTGATCATATGTGGCTATCTACGACCTATAGTAAATACACTGAAGGTCTTCAATTTGACAGTGCATTTTGTGAGCACTGAGCCTTTACCTAAGTTAAAGTTATATTAACCCTTATCCAAGTTAAGCATTTTATACATATCAAGAGTATTAATGTAGAAGTAAATTACTTTTTGTTTTATTCCAATCGGACTTTTCGTTTAGAAGTTATCACGAGTATAAAACGCAATGAATATGCCGCGCAAATAATAACGCGACGGCATTGCGAGTACTGTTTGAACCCCTTTGTAACGCAGACGAAGTTGCGAGGGTCATCTAGTATATAATATGCTTATATTGATATTTTAAACACGTGAAAACTTACTGTGCATGTCCATCAAACTTGTTTGTTGTTTAAAATTACCTCCTGGTTCATATTCTGTGATATAAACGTACCGTTCCGTACATTTACGATGTAAAAGCCTGTTACTGTGAATTGTCGTGTAAATTTAAAACAATACTGGTTTTATTCGATACAAATACAGTTGACGGTTTATTTTGCAGAAAACTGTTTGTTTTTGTTCACATTTTTTCATAGCATGCAAGTGAATGTAACAAAATTGTTATGAATGTTACTTACACTATTACTAAACGGGTTCTTACCACGATTTTTTTTAATGGAGCGGTTCCGATATTTCAGCACTGTTTCAAGCGCCATGATTACGGATTTGTCTGCTCTTAAATGACCTACTCGCAGTTGTATGGAAAAGGTACGACTATTAGTGCGGACTTCCATACTATGATGAAAACCATTTTTTTTTCCAATTCCTAAAATAAAAGTGGTTCTAAGTTTTATCTCGACAGGTCATTCACCCCTCGTCAGATTGTCCAAAGTTACAGATCCCCCCTGTAGAGTTATTTTTTTCTGTTCAAATTGTCCCTTACTTTTGAACAAAAAAATCTGTCCAATATCTGGTCTTTTGCTTATAATACACATAAGTTCTTTGAAACTTAGCTCTATTATTTTTCATGTTATTTCCAGATGTATCAGCTCCATGTTTAGTCAAGAATTCTTTGTCCATATTTAATAAACTACGAAAACATTATTATTACGATGAAAGAACAAGTTTTGAAACATTACAAACTGATTCCCGGGAGAATGTTATAATATTCTGTAGCCTCATCTCGAACAAGTTTCTGCTCTGTGAATTTATTATAAAGTGACTACACGGACTAGTATCGTGATTATACATTAATATATTAACAGGAATACTAAGATACTTTGAATGTTAATCAAATCAAATCAAAAATAATTGAATGTTAGGGTTCTAAGTGAGTTTAATACAAGATTTACAGAGAAAATTGCAGAGAATTATTCATACAGCATTATCATTGGACATTTTTGACCATTTTTGTTAGAGTTTGTGTTTTAATACAATTCGTTTTTACTTATATTTTATGTACTACAGCCAACAACAGACATCTTACAAGTGTCATCTAGTCATGTCTATGACTAGTATCCTCTTTACAACAACGTTGAGTTAATTTACAACAACCAAGAAGTACTGTAAACATCAAGACACTAATTACCCTTCATAAAAGACCATAATTTTTGAATCACACACCCATTCATTCTAGTCTCTAGCAATCTCATCTGCAACCGTGTCCAGTAACAATCACATCTCCGTTCTTACATAAAAGTCACTCGTTTTAATGCACAGAAAATCATTTATGCTAAAATTGAAATCTGAAAAAAAAACTTCTGTCATTATGCCATGAAAAGATTTCGTTATGATGTAGCGTGTAGGTTCCCTTAACTGATTTTTACTTATTGAACTCTCTTTTGTTCTTTTAAACCAGCTTCGTATGAAGTAAATTATTTTAGTTATGTAAAAACAGACCTAGTTAATTACGTTAAAATTCAATATATTTATAACCATATTGCCCGACCTAATGATTTTAAAAACAGAACCGCTTCTAAAATAGCTAAATATAAAGTAATTGCACTCACGTCAATGAAGCGCCTCGCCCACGCCGCCCAGCGCCTTATCAGAATAATAAATATCTTTTATCGTGTTCAAACCAAATATAGATTGAGTTTCAGTGTTTTTCCAACGAATCGATCCGCTGGGACCGGCCGTTGATAAGCGTTCGATCAAACCGTTGTCATGGCAACGTAATAACCAAATTTTGACGTTCGAGTTTTGAAATGTTGGAATATTCTAGAGTTTTCTGAAATGCTGACCGTTTTTTTTCGTTTAAAAGTAGATCAGTCATTTAGTAATCCTTTTTATGAAAGTTTAGACTTTTTTATTAATTTAAACTTTGAAATGTAAATTAAAACTAGGTAAAAACTGACAAAACTTCTAAAAGTTGCGTGGTTAGTTATTAATATTTAGGTAATAATTAATTTAGAAAAACAGTATAGCTCTAAAGCCTCTCAAAAATACAAACACAACAAATGATTTCTGTTTACTTGAGACAGAAATCTTCTTGTTTGTTTTCAATTAACTGCGTCGTTTCTTTAGATCTCGTGGAATCACAAAGAATTTACATTTTCCGACTCGTTTTGAAGGCTTCTTCCTTATTTACTTAATTTAGAACTTATTTATTGTTATCGAGAACAATGAACACATAGTACTGTTTAGTGTGTACTACGACTCGTATGTATATGTGACTTTATTTCTTCTCACACAATAAACTGCATGTAAATTCGAGTTTTATGTCTCAGTAATAAAATAACAAAAAACTTAAGAGGTGTCAAGGGACACCCGTATGGAACGAAGTTCCTTTCGATTAATTAGTGAGGGAATTGTAATATATATTTTTTTTAAGTTACTTAAGTTTAACTAATTATTAATACTTAAATAAAATATTTTGATCACAGCGCCATCTAGCGATAATCATCTAAAACAAAAAAGTGTCGTGACAACTTTTTCATAAGAATTTCCGTCTAACCCTCTTTCGATAACGCGCGATAAGGAACTTCGTTCCAATAAGGAACTTCGTTCCAATAAGGAACTTCGTTCCAATAAGGAACTTCGTTCCAAAAAATGCAAAAACCCCTCTAACTCTATTTCAGAACATATTTTAAAAAACTACCTTAGCGATGTCTTTTCAAGACTAGTTTGAAAAGAATAACATTGGAAGTTGGACGTCATTTTCAAATTGAATAGAAATTGTAAAGCCGTTTGCTTAAATCATTACCAATACAAAAAAGTTCTTACACGTATTATAGTAACTAGCTGGCCCACACAACTTCGTCTGCGTCACATAAGGAAATTTTCTCACCGTTTAAACCTTCCCTGGACTTATACGAATATTTCAAGATTAAATTAAGCCAAATCGGTTCAGTCGTTCTCGAGTTTTAGCGAGCCTAACGAACAGCAATTCATTTTAGTATATAAGAAGATATAGATGGTAATAATTATGTAATATACACACCGTACAAGTATCAATACATAGTATAAAACAAAGTCGCTTTCGCTGTATGTCTGTATGTATGCTTAGATCTTTAAAACTACGCAACGGATTTTGATGCGGTTTTTTTTAATAGATAGAGTGATTCTTAAGGAAGGTTTGTATGTATAATAAATGCATAATATAGTAGAGAAACACTGATAAATTTAAAGGTTTCTAATGTGATGTCGTAAATAAGCACGTTTTTTTGCGCTTATATTGCAAACGCTGGCTGAACCCTACGAGATAGACCAAAATAATGTACTACAGTATTGTTCACCTTAAAAAGTTCAACAAAAAAGTCCGCGATGGTATATGTCTATCTCTTAGGGATAACCCAGCATAACCATTTTTATTCTTTACTAAAAAATGGTTATTTACGAAGTGATTTTAAACAATACAGTATTAATCCTTATCCAATTAAGTACCTTAAATAAATTGTGCATTTATTATAGATCAATATGCTTTTTACAGCATGTAATTTAAGTGAATATTACCGAAGATATTACAAATTTAAAATGCAGGGTCGTAGTTGTTTGCGCCGGCTCGTGCCTATATAGGCTACAATTTTTGAACCCCTTTGTAACGCAGACGAAGTTGCGCGGGTCATCTAGTCCTAAATAAAAGAAGGCACGATTTCGGTTCTATTTTGTATCTATGAATATTGTTTAGGCAGTAATTTGAATTCGAAGAAATGGATCTTAAAAGCGGATTCTGGTTTTATGAAATTTTGCAAATTTAGAAAAGCCAGCACATCAAAAAAGTAATAACATCAGTTTTAAATGAGACTGTACTTATCAAACATTACCAGTCATCTCGTGTCTTTGTAAAGAAGCAGATCAGCGTGTTTTTCACGACAAAAGACTGCTCTTCAAGATAGCGGTGATGCGTGTACACTGTACCAATCTTTAAGGTCGCATTCACTAAATCAGCGGGTGCGGCAAAGTCATTGGCGGAGCTGGTAGCGACGAAATAACTGGAACTCATGTGGTAGGTATAGTAACTATATTTCTTTGAAATTGAAATAACGTCGAACTTTAGAAAATTATTAGAAAAAGTAGAAAAAGTTGAACGGCTTTCTCCTTTAGATTCCTCTGCGTAAGCCACTTTTGGCTTAATATTATTGTTACTTGTGAATTGTATCTATAATTCTTTTAAATTGAAAATATATTTTTTAGAACAGTAAGTAGCACCACGGCTTTCTCAGCCTTATCCCCAGAATCCACTGATATTGTGCCTGTAGCCTAATAAGCAATACTTACACTATTACTAAACGGGTTCTTACCACGATTATTTTTAATTGATCGATCCCGATATTTCGGCACTCTTTCAAGCGCCATGATCACAGGAAGACTGAAGAACTGCGGGCAGGAAAATAATCGTGGTAATAACTCGTTTAAAGAAACTAATAAGAAATAGTTCTATTTCCAAGAAATCAATCCTGATGCGCTATTACCCGCTTTCGCTGTGTTTCAAGGCTTCGTCCTTAAGCTTTACTGTAAAAGAAAGAGCGCTTCCTCCATTTCCGCGGTAATGGATGTTCAATGTTTACTTATTTGATTTGCTAAAACAGTTTTCGTCGCAAAAACTCCTCGATTCTTTTTAGGGTGACTTAACCCTTGTCACGGACGATATTGTACTTTATATGCGTTTAAATGAAAATCGATCGAACCCTTTGTAGATCAGTAGGTCGATTTAATATGTGAATAAAGTCGGCGGATTTTGAAAGTATTTTAATCATGACCTTTTATAAAAATAGATTTTACCAACAACTAATAATGGGTGGGCCAATCTAACGTATGCATTTTGAACTACTGTTTATTTAGAGAATGACAGCTCAAATGTTCATAATTTATTTTATAATTTTATTTTTTATATTTCATAATTTGTGTTCATAATTTAGTTAAAGGTTTGACATTTACGAAATGGGACGTTTTCGATTCGCCCGATGGGCAGAAGATCGTTTGGCCGAAGATGAGCATTTTTACCGAAAAATCGTCTTTTCAGATGAAGCCCATTTTCACCTCGGAGGCTATGTCAATAAGAAAAATTGAAAAGTTTGATTTAATCAAAGATTAAGCCGTCTTAAAGAGTCTAACTAGGAATTTGAAACAAACGAAATAAGAAAAGATAAATAACAACAGACCGATAGAGAATCTCCTCCTTTTTGCAATCGGTTAAAAGTTCGCTACGCCCACACTCTTTACACTCACCTGTAATTGAATAAATTCGCCTCCATTAGGGTAAATTTGTCTTCTTAACTCGAAAATTCGGCCAAATATTTATGCCTATGTAATTTATTGTCTGCCAAACGAAAAATATGGCACCGAAGCTCTTGGGGCAAAAATATCCCCAAGTTTTACGTACTTTGACTTGTTTTTAGAAGTTTGCTCATCTGTTTTGGGACTCTGATAGATTACAAATGGATTTACGTTCGTCATTAAAGATTTACAAGGTTGTTCAGATGCTGGCAGGTAAAGTTAAATAATTATACATTTCCATGTTAAGTTTACTGGCTGATACAGTAAAGTTTAATTTGTATAACTTCATGTTCAAATTTTACGAGGATAGATGCGTATGGTATATAAAGCAAATCTTATAAATATCGCTCACTTTAGCGGTATTATATTGAATGTAGTAAATTGATATGTCGTATATGACGGCGTAAATAGTGTGTTGAGGTGTAATGACGTTGTAATTAGTCGATCTTCGTTTGGTTTTGTCAGGAATGACGTCACAATGTTCACTTGAACACTTGATGATCAATACTTTTGAATAAAAACTTCAAAATAACAAGTTTTAACAGTTTATTACTTTTACATCAAGAGGTCCGTTCGCCTAGACAATTCAAACACGAATGAATAATAACAGCGGCCAACGCCTGTATTTATAGTGAGTTACCACTTCCAACTACCCGCACGGTGAATAGGTTGGATTCCCTTGTTATCACCCCTTCATATATGATAGACAATAATACCACATACGATTTTTTTGCCCCAACGCAACACGAATATCTACCCACTAATGTGACCAACCATGAATCAAACAAGATGGCCGTGTTTTCGATAGACACGAACAGCATCTTGTTCACAAAATTAAAATTAATTTAGACAACCATAACAAACTTAAGAACCTCTGCGAACGACACAAACATCTCATCGTCCGTCCAAAACAAATGAATAAAATAAAAAGTTACAAAATTGAAAAGCCGAAACTTGAGTCAAATAATTTGGCCAGTTATTTTGAGCAGTTCGTAAAGTCCCAAGACGAAAACAGGGGTTCAGCGAAAACATTTTATTCTTGGCAAATACTTAAATAATCTCCCTAAGTCTAAGCCCCTGGGAAAGAAATGTATAATTTTGTACAATAAGATCTTTTTGTTGGAGTCTTAAACTCCCAAATGCCCTTAAAGTTTGAAGGAAGGCTCCGATTCGATACAATCAGTGAAGTTTAGGAATAAACCTTTCAAACGGAACAAAGAGAAAGGATAGTAATTAAATAATGTAGCACAACTCGAAACTTATGCCCCCAAGGAACAAAGTTTTGGTCTTCAACGACATTGTGTACCAGTATATTGAGGTTACGAGACAAAACTTGCTAGTTCAAGAGAAGAGTTTAATACTTTAGTGAGTTATATTTCTTTATCATTCAGTATAAAAGTTGTGTAATATACGAGTTAGTAATAATGTGGAAATGATATTAGAGCTAAAACGAGAATAGAAATAAAGGAAACTTAGTTATCCTGTTCAAGTACCTATGCCTGTGATAGTCAAAACTATTTTTTTGTTAAACTTAGATAGTTTGGTAATGTATGAAGATACTCTTTACTCAAATTTAATATTTAGTTCCGTTCATCTATTTAGCCACTAAGATACATTATCAACAAAATCCGCCTTTTGACCTACTCTTCTGAAAATAGCCAATTCATTTTGTTCAATGATTGAATGAAGTGTTTCACTTCAATCAACACCAGTGTTCCGACTAAATACTACGTCATGCTATCTATACTCGTTTAGTTATCAACAACAACAATTGTTGTTAGCAATTTAAAAAATGGTGCTGGGAAGTTATTGGATGCAAGTAGTCCAGTCGTTTTTTTTTCAAATTTGACTTTATTGGAATTGATGATAAGTCGTCAGGACAGACGCCTGTTTTCATGAAAAAATAGTGCAAAGTAGACAAATAACAATGTACACAATAAACAATTACCTGTACCTGTACCAACCCATTACTGCCCACTGTTGGGCTCAGGTCTCCTCAGAAGAGGGCTTAGGCATAGTCCACCACGCTTGCCCAGTGCGGATTGGGGACTTCACATATCTTCAAAGGATTTTTAGAACCCTTTTCCGACATGCAGGTTTCCTCACGATGTTTTCCTTCACCGTTTTTAGCCAGTGGTGTTGTGAAAAATTGCACATTTTTTTTTCTTTTTTTTTTATTGCCATGTAGGCAGACGAGCTAACGGGCCACCTGATCGTAAGTGGTTACCGTCGCTCATGAACCTCTGCAATGTCAGGGGACATTGAAGGGTCGCTACTTACGACCTAACATAATCTTTTTCACATTTAGATTTAGAGGTACAAGCCGGTCGGATTTGAACCCGCGACCTCCCGTACGGAAGGACGCGCTCGGCCACCACGCCTTCTAATAATCAATTACAACAATTAAATAAACATTTATTTCCTACGAGATGATATTATATCGTTTGTAAAAACAAAATGGTTAGTTCAACTTCTCTACGTCAACATTTTATGAATGTTCGTATAAAAATGTCTCTTTCATAAGGAAATTCAATAAAACATCAAAACTTAATCAGTAAAGGGTAAAAACCATAAAATACGTAGGCGAATGTCCATAAAACTAAATAAATATGCACGATAATGCACATTGCTCGTAAATTTATCATTAATGTTTTATGTGCTTCCATAAAATGACTTCGGAAAGCCATATTAAACATATTGAACTTGTTATTGTAGTCTATAATATCGTGTATAGTTAAAACTCTTAAATAATTGCCGTATAAGCTAAAAAAATCTTTATGACAATAGAAAAGTATGTAGCTAAACTAAAATTTAGTTCAAAAAAATTGGTTGCCTGTAAAGTCGGTATACGGGCGAAAGTTTTACGTGACAACGACTCGGGCATAGTTAGCCCGCCTAAGAGCGAGAGAGACAGACATAAAAAGTGAAAGGCACGCGTGCCTCTCACTCGCTCTCATTGTGAGCGCATAACGTGAGCGGAGCGTAACGCAGTTTCTTGAAGTGTCACCCGGCAAACCAATTTATAAGACGTTGTCACGTCAATAAAACTAACAAGTAATTTGATGGAATGTCAATATAATAGATAACTTAATTAACAGCCCGTAGACGTCTACTGCTGGAGACAAAAATCACTCAAACCTCGCCACAATACCTGGTTCTACGCTGTTTACATCCAAAGACTGAGTAAAAGTTCTGGAATAGCGGCCACAAACCGGTAGGCTGTATTAGAGCAGACGGCGGGAAGTCACTGGATCTATATCTGCAAATAGATCAAAAAATCATGAGTATCGGATAGCGAAACTCTACGTAGAAAATCTAGTTTCCTATAACATTATTAATGGAAATGAACTTATTATATCGGATGCTTTTAACATGTCCAACACGCCGAGTTAAATCGAGTTACTGACAATAAAGAATACTCTCTCTTCATATTGAAGCTACCGGCGTTCACTAGTTTGCGTAAACTAGGGTTGTCACAACAATTTTTAAAACGAAAGTAATTTCTAATTTACAAACAATTCTATAAGTTTCTTGTTGCTTAAAGATGATTCAGTTATGGGAAAGAAGAACAGTGATGAGTATGACGGTGATTCAGATATGAGAAAGAAGAACAATGAAAGAAATTGAAAGAAATGAAAAAAACTCCACGAGTTTGGATGTGTGTGTGAATGCAGAAATCTATATAAATAAAAATTAATTGTTGTTCGTTAGTCTGACTATAACTCGAGAACGGCTGGGTCGATTGAGCTGATTTTGGTTTTAAAATGTTTGTCGTAGTCCAGGGAAGGTAGAAACGGTGAGAAAATACCCGGGAATTTTTTTTGTGACGTAGACGAAGTTGCGTGGGCCAGCTAGTTGTTAATAAAAACTGTAGTTAGAATATACATAAAATAGTATAATGATAATATTATTTATGATTATAACTATCACGAACTTATTTTACTAACTAATTAAGTTTAATAAGTTAAGTAGAAAACTTACTGAGAATTTTTTTCATGAATATATCATTATCAAGCAGAAACGTTTCCTATTTTTCTGAATTTTACTTATCTATTTAATTTTAAATATGCTAGTACCACAGAGTTTAGAAACATAGTATAATAAAATATTAATGGTGTTGTGCCAACCCTACTCGTACCTCGTCGATACGACAGTCTGCGTCCGATACCGTTCTTAATAAACTAGTATCTATTCTCGCTAGAACGAACCATCACTATTCCTGCTTTATATTATAAATGCGAAGTAGTTTCTACTTCACTTAATCTGCCTCTTTGCTAACTTGTCCGTTCTAAACTGGGTCTTATTGAGATGGTTTGTCTTGAATATTATATACATTGCTCACTTGATGGTCTGTATTGTTACAAGCTTTATATTAACTTACACTGGATGTAACTATGTAAGTTCGGCTGGAATCTTACACACTAATTTTGTCAAACTTCCCGGTTTCCGATTGAACTGACATTTTGCACGCAGATGTAGGTATATCGCGTGACAATGCAATAATAAGACAAAATGGCGCTGATCTGATGATGAATTCGGAAGGTGGTCATTGGAACTCATGTACTAAATAAGATAGACCTGTCGTGTTTGGGGTCATTTTACTTGTCTTGGCTAGCACTCTACTGATACCTACATGATAATATTCCGGATCACTAAAGCTTGTATTTAAAGTCATCTTTAAAATAAATTATTATTTGTTAGGATCACTGACCACTGTCCGTTCAATCTTCTTCTAAGATATGTACTGTACTGCAGTGGCGAAGTCTAAGCTTCTTTAAGGGGGAACTCGATATAAGAGATTCTCACAATGTCTAATTTGCATAGAATTATCACATAACCTGCCTGACAGTCACTGGCGCTATTTTGTTGGTCTATGTATATCAAAAAGGGAAGCCGACAGGAATGGAGTTTTATAAAGTCTTCGCCACTGGTGTACTGTACTACGGGAACGCTCTTATTTATTCTGTGTTATGTAACGCAGACGATGCTGCCCGGACCAACTGGTAATAAATAAAATTACTTATGAAGCAATTTCATTAAGCTCAATTCAATTTCGGCTATTTTTTAAATTGCGTATAGTAATAAAAACAAGCGCTAATTACCTGTACCTGTACCTGTACCAACCCATTACTGCCCACTGTTGGGCTCAGGTCTCCTCAGAAGAGGGATTAGGCATAGTCCACCACGCTTTCCTAGTGCGGATTGGGAACTTCACATATCTTCAAAGGATTTTTAGAACCCCTTTCCGATATGCAGGTTTCCTCACGATGTTTTCCTTCACCGTTTTTAGCCAGTGGTGTTGTGAAAAATTGCACATAAATCTCTTTCACATTTAGATTTAGAGGTATAAGCCGGCCGGATTTGAACCCGCGACCTCCCGTTCGAAAGGACGCGCTTCGACCACTCGGCCACCACGACTTCTAATTACGTCCAAGTACAATTCGAAATTGACAGCTAATGAACTGTTTTTCGAATAACAGCAGAGTTTTATAACAATGACCAACTTCAATTGCATGAACAGGAAAGTAATTAATTTTCGAATTCACATTCTACATGAATTTAATTAGGTGCGCTTCATTTCTGACGCATTCATTAATGTCCACGACCACTATCTGTATGTGATTCGGAGATTAATAAGTATTTCAAAATAAATTAAAAGCTTTTGAGAGCGGAACGTGGCGGTTTGTGCACGAAATTCGGCTTCAGCATTTTGTTTTAAATTAATTAAACCGATGATGTCCTCTACATAAGTCACTTGGCCGTACTAAATCGTGACAAATGTTTTGTTTAAATGTATGTTATAATAATCTAGCTGCCCCCGAGCAAATTCGTCTGCGTCGAAAAAAAAAATTTAGGGGTGGATTACCTCTAACATTAAGGGGGATGAAAAATAGATGTTGGCCGATTCTCATAGATACCGGATAAACACAAAAAAAAACAACAAAATCGGTCAAGCCGTTTCGGAGGAGTATGGCAATGAAAACTGCGACACGAGAATTTTATATATTAGATAATAAATTAATAGTTTATAAAAATTATAATTTTTCAATTTTAAAGCCCGTTGGCAATAAAACTACAGCGTTTACAGTTATTTTCTTTGAGATTTTTCAAAAAAGATTAGAAGAATACCAAGCTTAAAATTTTAAGAAACAAAATTTTACCATCAGATACAAATTTTGAATATACCAAAAACACATAGTATCCGCAGCAATTACGTACTAAAAACACAAAAAATCCATAAAACGTTAGCCGAGTGGAGTAAGGTTCTGAAGAACACTTGATCTGAGAGCGCCCGTCAGCTTTCCAACCCAATAAACCTAATATTGGAACGAGCTCGATCTACTTTGTTGTATAATCGTTACAATACCTATCTATAGGTATGATTTAAGTACCTATACATATACCAGTGCCTATCTGTTGAGAATGAACTCAGTTGTTATAATTTATTTCAAAGAAAACTTTTAAATATAAGTGTTTAAGATCTTGGATGTCAAGTAACAGTAGAGTGCTAGCTAATACAAGTAAAATGAACCAAAACACGACGAGTCTATCTTTTTTAGCACAAGATTTCTTATGACCGCCTTTCGAATTCATCATCAGATCAGCACCATTTTATCATAATATTACATTTTCATACGACGTACATCTGCGTGCAAAATGTCAGCTCAATCGGAAACCGGGAAATTTGTCAAATTTAACTTGCAAGATTCCACTCGAACGTATTTAGATAGTTACATCCAGTGCAAGTTAATATAGAGCTTGTAAATAAAATATAATAATATTACGCTTTAATAAAAGGAAGCTTTGCAATTTAAAATGCGATAAATCAGTATTTTTGGAACGAAGTTCCTTATCGCGCGTTGCGAAAGGGGGCTAGACGGAAAAAATTCTTACGAAAAGTTGTCACGACACTTTTTTTGTTTTAGATGATTATCGCTAGATGGCGCTGTGGTCAAAATCTTTTAAAACACGTTCCTTATCGCGCGTTCCGTTAGAAAAAAAAAAAAGATATCTTTTAATCGAAAGGAACTTCGTTCTATTCGGGTGTCCCATGACACCTCTCAAGTTTTTTTTTAAATAATAGCAGTATCTTTTGCATCCCATCTTTCAACAAATCAAAAATACATATCTCTTAAGAAGATTAAAGTTTCTTAGATAGCTGACTAATTAAACAGTAATAAAGCCCTTTCAAGTAATTCTTGTTTGTGTCCCTTACCCAATCAGACATTGGTTATGTTCAGAGTTATCCTAATTCAATCCTTGTGGTTCTGGATAGACTTCGGTTAGCAATTGTCTGAAACTTTAAGCTGAAATGGTGTCTTTGGATTGTATTTTGTATATTATGTTATCTTTGAAATTAAGATGTAGGTAATAAACGGATCAGAGTTGGAATTTTTATTTGTCATTGAACACGGGTTACTAAGGTGTTAGGTAGATAATATGTTGTTTAGGACAATCGCCGTATTATCAGACATAATACTGTACTGTACTGTAACAACCTATTACTGCCCACTGCTGAGCTCTGGTCTCCTCCGAAGAGGGGTTAGGCGTAGTCCACCACGCTTGCCTAATGCAGATTGGGGACTTCACATATCTTCGAAGGATTTTTAGAATCCTTTTCCGATATGCCGGTTTCCTCACGATGTTATTCTTCACCGTTTTTAGCCAGTGGTGTTGTGAAAAATTGCACATAAATCTTTTTCATATTAAGATTAAGAGGTACAAGCCGGCCGGTTTTGAACCCGCGACCTCCCGTACGGCAGGCAAGCGCTTCAACCACTCGGCCACCACGACTATAATACTGTATAAAATTATTTTTACAA
The DNA here is from genome assembly GCA_030269945.2 of Trilocha varians. Classification (NCBI taxonomy): domain Eukaryota; kingdom Metazoa; phylum Arthropoda; class Insecta; order Lepidoptera; family Bombycidae; genus Trilocha; species Trilocha varians. The sequence goes on along the minus strand of AP028270.1, from coordinate 3,720,379 downwards.
TATATTTTATCGTCAAATAAGCAGTAGAATAAAGTAAAACAAAAGGTTTTTTCTTCAGATAACCTTTATTCCATCTATTTCCACGCGTAGTTTTGATTTTAATACATAAGTAAATTAGTCTCTATTGATTATAAAACCAAATATTAGCAAGTGTTAATTAGTTTTCCTTCCGTTATAAATTATTATCCCATCATTAAAAACAAATGAGAATCAATACCAATGAAATTAGAAAAGATTAATTAATACACGCTTGTGTTTCGCTGCCGTCTCTAGCTGAGTGTATTTGATCGTCTAAATTCTCTTGTAGTGGCGGAGGCTCGTCGAGTACTCTTTGGGAGGAGAGGTATCCGTCAGAGCATCGATCCAGTCCATTCCGTATTGCTTTTAATTCTTTTCGATTGCCATCAAACTCTATTGTAACTTATGTACTTATAAACCTGCATGAATCGACTAACGTAAATGAGGTGTGTGTAACTCCAACTGTATTTTATATTTTTAGATTTATTTTTTCTAACCATTGCTCTGAACATTAAATTTTATCCGTGACTAGCTAGCCCACACAATTTCGTCTGCATCACATAAGGAAATTTTCTCACCGTTTAAACCTTCCCTGGACTTCTACGAATATTTCAAGATTAAAATAAGCCAAATCGGTTCAGTCGTTCTCGAGTTTTAGCGAGACTAACGAACAGCAATTAATTTTATACATAAGAAGATAGATTTTTTTCATTTTATATGGTAGTGTGATACATTGAAAATATTATTTTTTTTGCAATGCAATGCTGCTATGTAAATTACTATAAAATATATTATAAAAACTTGAGAGGTGTCAAGGGACACCCGGATGGAACGAAGTTCCTTTCGATTAATTAGTGAGGGAATTGTAATAAAACTTTATTTTTTTAAGTTATAATAATTATTTAATTTAAGTTAAATAAAATATGTTGATCACAGCGCCATCTAGCATTAATCATATTATTATAAAACAAAATAAGGAATTGTTTTAAAAGATTTTAATCACAGCGCCATCTAGCGATAATCATCTAAAACAAAAAGAGTGTCGTGACAACTTTTTCATAAGAATTTCCGTCTAGCCCCCTTTCGATAACGCGCGATAAGGAACTTCGTTCCAATATCATAAAATATAACAGCCAAACAAAGTTGTCAAATCTTCAATACCTACTAAATCATTTTACATTCCCACAAAATTTAATAATAAGTTACCTAACCTAATTTGCTTCACTAAATTAAAATGCGTAATACGTTTACAAGAAAGGATATCCCGTGAAAGGTAAAGTCAATAGGGCAAAATTCGGCTCCATTTGTCGCAAGCCGAACCTTCGTCTAACAAAATGTCACCTCCCTGACCGCGGGGTAATTAAGGCAAGATAAGTTAAATCACGAAATTTATTGGTATCAAATTACATTTAGGTACCTGAATTAGTTTAGCTCTAAGGTATGACGGTTTGGAAAGGTTTCAAAATATCAAATATGAGTAGGCCGTTGTTTCATAGTGTCGCTGACGTACCTGTGTATGTACAATGTACATATTTAGTGAAGATAATAGCTTACGAAACAGCTGTATGCTCGTTTATATATTTTAGTTATATTTTTAGAACGATTTAGAATAGAATATGTGAAGTTGTTTAAATTCGGAATAAAAGATACTTACTAAAATGTGAAAAAGCAAATACTTTCAAGAGTGTTCTTAAAGTTTTCTGATATTTAATGAAACTTCGTGTAAGTTTTTGAAGGTCAATGATAAGAAAACAGTATTTTACTTGTCATAAGGTGTCATGCAATACTTTTTAATATTTGTCGAGTCATTTTTGACTCTTTACATTATTACAAGTTGACAATTTGAATATAGTTCTTTTTAAAATAGCTAATTCGTCTCTTTGAATAACTTGATTTCTAAATTACACATGTTTCAACCAAGAAAATATGTGATTTTCTTCTCTGCTTAACTTGAAAGAGTTTATTCTGTAAATAATTTTTCATATCTATTAAATCGTAACATTACATTATTGAAGTACTTACAATCCTAACTACATCATACAAATTTCAAAGAAAATCGATTCTAATGCATTACAAGATCATGATTACAGCCTCCGTACACACATCGTAAACGCTATTGTTTTATACAGGAAATTGGTTCTCGGTACGCGCGAGGTGCAAATGTAATTTGCTATTCGAATTAAGAGCGTTTGTCTTCTCCAATCTACATTGATTCTGTTTCATTATGGTTTGATGCGCGGTAAAGTTGTTTTCAAGATAATTGGATGTAAAAGGATGGAGTGGCTTGTTGTGAAAGCTACATGAGTATCTATGTATTACGCTGTACTATAAGCATTGTGTTCAAAATCACTTTTTTTTTCGCCACATATTTTGTATGTTAGGAAATTATCGGTAATATAGTTTAGGTACTCGTTGTTTGTGTAAAATATTTCGCAATTCGTCAAGGATCTGTGTACATAATTTACCAACTTATTCAGACACTTACGGTTTTGTATAATACTTTCATGCTTTTTCAACGGGTCTTACCTCTAGTTTCATAAATCGAGACAACTCAATTAATTAAATATCGCGGTAAGAACCCGTTGAAAATGCATGAATGTATAATTTACCAGTTTTTGTGGTCACCATTGGTAAGACATTTTATCAACTGCAAATTTACTAACTTAGATAACTGAACGTTATTTTAATGTTACTACATATTTTTAAATAGCATATTTACTAACAACATTCGCCCACCTAAAATCTCCGCCGCCATGTTGAGAAGACTAGAAAAATATGAGCATATTCTATAGGAATTTTTGATTCATTTATAAATACGTGAAATATTTATCCAGTCATCTTGTACAGATAAATAGGTGCCCAATAACTCACGAATGTAAGATACCGTATCATATCTGAGATTTCAAAACATTAATACGAAACCAATATTCATTTTTATGGCGCAGACCTGATTCCATTGGTGGATTTTTAATCGTTTTTTATTGCTTGTACTCGTTACATTGCTCCATTCGCATACGAAATGGGAATGCCAATCATATTTGCGTTTCATTACTGCTTTATGCTTTGAAAGCTTTTTTATTATCTCCGTAATGAAAGTGCGGAAGCAATCACAACCCATGAATAAACATTAGTAATGTTTTCGAAAGAAGATTTAGATTTATTGACTTTATTTTGATTGAGCGGTTTTCCATTGAGGCATAGTTTTGCGAATGGACTAGCCAATAGTGCAATGTTTAAATTATGCTTAGATAATTCACTGCCCAAAGTCATACTTCTTAAGCCTTTTTTCGATGTTAATAATACCTATGTTCTATCAAGATGATGAGTCTAGACAGTCAACCGCATTTTTATACATACGAGTAGCATTACACAACAAACATTTGAAAAAGCACGCCGAAATATAAGGTCACCGTACCTACACACGCACATGTGGTCTTACCTTTATAGTTCAGAATGTCAGTGCCTTATATCTTGACATGCGAGATGATTTCTTTGTGTTTATTTACACGAATGGGGGATCCAACAATCGAGTACATCTCCCTTCACATTGTTCAATGTTTCCGCCTTACTGATGTCTTCACATTTTCTATTTGGCTTCCAAGGGCTATACGGAACCCGTTGTATTCTGTTTGTGCACATTCAGGGAGGCAGAAGAATCTTGTTTGTCATTTTCCGGGGTACAAATAGGTAATTGATTTTCCGTGTGTATAGGTAATTTCGTCTTTAAAAGTTAAAAGTTTGTAGATACAAAGCAGAGAGTCAGAACATTTTATTTTATTTTTTTGTTATTAAATATTAATAATATATTAAGCCAACCTTAGTAACGTAGGTCTATCTAATATTAAAGATTTTAGAAGCATGAATTAAGTATTACATAATTTGATCTAATACACTTTTTATTTATAACTAGCTGGCCCACACAACTTATCTGCGTCACATAAGGAAATTTTCTCACCGTTTAAACCTTCCCTGGACTACTACGAATATTTCAAGATTAAAATAAGCCAAATCGGTTCAGTCGTTTTCGATTTTTAGCGAGACTAACGAACAGCAATTCATCTTTATATATAAGACTAGCTGGCCCACACAACTTCGTCTGCGTCACATAAGGAAATTTTCTCACCGTTTAAACCTTCCCTGGACTTCTACGAATATTTCAAGATTAAAATAAGCCAAATCGGTTCAGTGGTTCTCGAGTTTTAGCGCGACTAACGAACATCAATTCATTTTTATATATAAGAGAAGACTACTAACATTATAATCATCTTGTAAATATTCACATTTTTACATTTAACTGCATTTAATCTAAAATAATGATGTTCCGCACTGCGTCTTGCTTAAAATTTTGTTCATCTTTAGCTATATAGCTAGAGGAATTCGTGGAAGTTAGAAAACTTTTTTAAATATTTCCTCAAAGTGTCCATTTTCAAAGGTAAATTCAGGTCAGAATATTTTCCAACTCTGCCAAGAAGTGTTTTGCTTTAAATTGTTTGTGAAGTTTTAACATCAACTATTTTATTTAATATTTGGTTAAATAAAAAAAAAGGTGCAACACATTATTACTAATGCGATTATAATATTATGAAGCTAACGCTAAGATGGTTCAAGCTAATAAAAAAATTTTGGTGTTTTGTTCATAAGGTGTTTTCATTTTAAAATATTTTAAAGACTTGTTAAGCAAACAATCTTGATTCATAATTTGCTGGAAAAATAGAATATACCTTAAAAATATATTAAGTTTAACTACGAATTTACTGTTGGAAAAGCCAATTAAACGTATAAAATAAATTCTAATAACATTTTCAATTCCAAGTAAAACATTAAAAGATTTATTATAACTCATTTGGCAAACAAAATTAATAAGAACAAACGAAAAATCTCAGGAAAACAAACGGAATAGAAACGAGAAATCCAATTAATTTACATTAAATAAAATAACAATCACGAAACAAAGGAAAGGTTGGAACAAAACGGTTTCCAACCAAAACCCTTTCTCTTTATAATTTACATGCAAGCTTTACTGTTTACCCACCTCTCACTTACCACTGTAACTCCTGTGTAGCCAGGATCGACTATCATAATGACTCTGTGCAATGAAATATACTAACTAAAATAACTTGATTTGGGCTCCAAAACGGATCAGATGATGATAGAAAGAATAAGAAAATATGACCTCCGATTCACTTTTTTGTAAAGCGGGAAACAAAAATCGAAGAGGCATGTCGTAAGAATTGAGACAAGAACTACAGGCTTTATTTTATTTAAATGCACTTATACTAATTTAATGCTAATAATAGTCGCGAAATCCAATGCAAGCATTAAAATAAACTGAAATTCAATTAATTTTCTTTAGCCTTTTTCTAACTGGCCGACATCTGTCGTAAATGAAATTCCAGTCCAACGCCCAGCGCTCAATAGGAGTTGCAAATAAAAAGCGGCGAGCTCCGGCTAAAGTAATCAATGTCCCCAGGAATAGGCCCCGGGCTACGATACTTGCGGGACAGGGCTTAGCGTTTGTGACGTCATTCCGTTTGCCTAGCGACACCTGGCTTTTAGTTCGTTTAGTAATTCTATTACGTGTGTAAATGTTTGAGGCTAATCTAGGATTTGATATTAAAATTTTGACACTTCTTATCTTTGTTGATATCTTCTCCGCCATCTTTGTAAATGACGTCTTAAATACAGTTTTTTACGTTTCAATATTTATTACGATATTTCGACAATGCAATTATTGTGTTTAAGTTAAGTATAGAAAAAGTCTCTAGAAATTGATTATACTAAAGTAATAAATGTCCCCAAAAATAAACCCCTTGATACTTGCAGGATAAGAGTTTGGCGATGAAATAGTTTTCATGAAGATTTTCGGAGAAGGCTCCGAAATTCAAATTTTAACACCTTCTAGTCATATTTTAAGATAGCGCCCGACATCTTTTCAAATGGCGGCTAAAAGCCTTTCAGGATTTTAACATAATATTATGCACTTACGAATAAGTAAGTACAGAAAAATCCAAAAGCATTAAGGAAACAGCGTTTTTAACCTTTGACGAAGTTTATTTACTATCAACAATTTTATTTTATTGACATATCTTTATTTTAAGAAACTAAATAAAAATAGTGAAAATCCTTGTACATTTTCCACATAAATCTAGACTAATTGTGAACAATGGCACTTTGTTGACATTCAGAGCAATAAATGCCAGATGCACAGTTTAACTGTTGTAGCATTCTGCTAAAAATGGCGTTTCTGTAGCCTTTTGTGTCACTTTTTCAAAGTTGGAATACTTTTTAGTTTTGCTGAAATTTTTAGGAAGTGGAAAAAAGGCGAAATTAAGGAGTCTTATTTGGTAAACTTTATATATATATATATATATATATATATATATATATATATCTGTTTTTCAAATTCACTCACATAGTCTTCGACAAACTATTATATAGTAACTGTGGGTACAGTGGACTTCTGGCCAAAGGGAGATCTCCGACCGGGCGAGGTAGTGTATGTCCGGTCAGGCCGAAGCCCACTGTAGTAGATTTCAGATGTCGTATATATGCGAAGATTTCTGCAAATGTCGTAACCGCGCTTCAGGATCTCGCGCGTTATTATTGGTCGCCACAGTAACAACCCATTACCAGCTAATAGCATCACGTGTAATGGTCTTGTGATACATTGCACATAAATATTTTTCATATTAAGAGTCTCTCCAACAAGGCTGGCCGCTTCGAATCTGCAACCTCGCACAGCAATCAAGCAACGTAACCACTCGACCACTTTTACTTTTATCGATTCTAAAGTATATGTTTTAAGGTAACATACACGTTTATACACATGAAACTTTCTCCGCAGCCTGTTTACAATTTTCTGGGTGAACAACATTCATTTTGTGTTCACGCTACACGTTATGTTTCCCGAACTAAAAATGTTTTGGCAGTTCTTGAAACCAACGAACCGCGAATAGGTGCGATTTGTCCAAAATATTTTCTTCATTTTGGATTCAGTGAACTTTCTTATTCTTCTGAACGTTATCGTCAATGGCTGACAGGGTTCAATAGTTTTCACCTTTGTTAGCTTGTGTTTCGTTGTTTTATCTTAGGACAAAAAAATGTGGGTTCAAAATTGATTGTGTGTTTCTGGGTGTATGTGTGTACTGTCTTTGTGTTTGTAGTATAGAAGCTCTTGAATGGATAAAACAATTCCTATGTAGCGTTTTGTTTGAATATTAAAAAAAAAATAGTAAGTAACGAAAGTTGAAAGAAATAGCGAGGTTGATGTTTTTCAACGGAGTGGTATAATGTTGGTACAGTTTCAATAGTAACGTTCATAGAATATAAAAACTTGATAGGTGTCATGGGACACCCGAATAGAACGAAGTTCCTTTCGATAAAAAGATATCTTATAATTTAAAAGGATTTATGTTTTAAAAGATTTTGATCACAGCGCCATCTAGCGATAATCATTTAAAACAAAAAAGTGTCGTGACAGCTTTTCGTATGATTTTTTTCCGTCTAGCCCCCTTTCGATAACGCGCAATAAGGAACTTCGTTCCAATAAATATTGGATAAGCTTAAAAACAATCAAAGAGCAATGTACCTCATACATTCCAAACACGTAGACCTTCCAACACACTCGGAAATATAATATAAAAGATTAAGGAAAGTAAGTGCAAAGCGTATTTTCTTACAGTGAAGCAGAGAGATTTGTTATGATAAGATAAAAGGTTGTGTACAGGATAACCAAATAATAAAGAAAAATGTACGCCGAGTGTGAGGGCGGTAAACAAAATTACCACTACATTCTCGTGTGACATATACAGCAAAACACAGGTACTTCTTAGGTACTTAGTATTATAATTCTGCATGCTTCAAACTCTAAGTTTTAATAAATTTATTTAAACACTCGCAGTTATCTACATCACTAACACTATTACTAAACGGGTTCTTACCACGATTATTTTTAATTGAGCGGTCCCTATATTTCAGCACTGTTTCAAGCGCCATGATCACGGGAAGACACAGTAAAATGTGCTGAAATATCGGGACCGCTCAATTAAAAATAATCGTGGTAAGAACCCGTTTAGTAATAGTCTAAGTTTTAAATTTGCACTTGACTCTAACTTTCATTATGCTAGCTATAAAGCTTCGCGATGGTAAAGAGTGCCGTAGTGTGTAACTTGAAAATTACCCCGCTTAACACCGCGCTGGGTTTTGGCCTCAGCCGGGGTTCGGGCTGACTGTGAGCGGTTATAGGTTTTAGTGCAGTTCAAACATATCTTTACAACCCTGTGGCGATTCTTCAAAGTAAAAAAAATATAAGGCTATAGTACACGTCAGATTTACCTACACAGTTAAACATTATAATCTCTTAGTATTCTTCTACTTTTATTCTACCTATTTTACTCCTGACTTCACTGCCAGCTGAGACTGAAAACCAGCGCTGGTTGGCATAGATTCTATAATCTGTGTCAATATTCAGCAATACGCTGAGTCTCGGCTGGTTTGTGGTGGAAATGTAAAATGATATGTAATTTGGAACCACCGCGGTCATCCACGGTCCGTTTCAAGAATACTTTTTTGCCACGCACCATCCGGCTATGGAATGAGCTCCCCTCTTCGGTGTTCCCAGAGCGCTATGACTTGTCCTTCTTCAAACGAGGCTTGAAGAGAGTCCTTAAGGGTAGGCCGTAGGCAGCGGCCCCGCAGTGTCTTCTGGCAATGCAGAGGTCCATGAGCGAGGGTAACCGATTACGATCAGGTGGGCCGTTAGCTCGTCTGCCTGCGTGGCAATAAAAAAAAATGTTGTCTTTTGTATCATTTTTACCACAAATGTCTATGAATGTCTATGTATGTCTATGTCTAATTTACTTCCCTAAATTAATAAGAGGAGACAAATTAACTTCCAGAACCTTCTAACTTAAAGCATAAGACAAATTCAAGACTGGTTTCTATTGGTCGTTTTCTACAAAAGGGTTTTTCAATATGTTTATGTTGATAGCATGTGTAGGCTATATATGTGGGTATATGTCCACTTTGATGAATAACGGGAGTTCTCGGTTCACTGCCCACTCAAATTAGTTTCACTTGTGGAAAGAGAATCGTGTGGATGTATTTATTATGTTTCTATAGAGGGAAAATGTGTTTATTTATAGCTATTTGTTGCTTTTGTGGACGTCATCTTATGATGTTTGGTATTTGATAAAAGAAAATAAGCTATTTGAATACTAATTGCCAACTAATTTGGACAAAAATGCTCCAACTTACCTCCGCGAATCAGTGGCGTGTGAATATAACTTAATTATTTACAAATAAACACCATGTCATTATTATTAATTTACTTAATTGTTTTGTTCAATATACACAAATAATAGAAGTTAATGTATTTTACGATTAAACATACGGCAATTAATCGATGTTTATTATTAATCTTGAATATTTTTTAAAAAATTAGGGTATGCAATGCTTTTTTTGACGTGACAACGTCTTATAAATTGGTTTGCCGGGTGACACTTCAAGAAACTGCGTTACGCTCCGCTCACGTTATGCGCTCACAATGAGAGCGAGTGAGAGGCACGCGTGCCTTTCACTTTTTATGTCTGTCTCTCTCGCTTTTAGGCGGGCTAACCATGCCCGAGTCGTTGTCACGTAAAACTTTCGCCCGTATACCGACTTTACAGGCAACCAATTTTTTTAATAAACTGCACGCCACTGTTTTTAATTTATTTTATTTTTCTATTCATGTAAAGTCTTATATATCTACCCAAATATTCGTGGTGCACCATAGATGCAAATCATAAATTATTATCCCGCTTTTCTCAACGTCGTTCATATTCCGAATGATTTATGTAATCTCTACCTCGTCCTTAACGCGGTCGCATATTCCCATTCATTTCACGTCTAAAAAATATGTTTTCACACGAATATTCTGTGGCAACTTGTAATTTACGACGTACTTTATAGTCATCTACATGTTTACATGTGTGTGTGAAAAAGATCCTTTTTAAGATTGTCGTTTGCCAGAAATACAATTTAATGATTTCAATTTGGAATAGAATATGCGTAGGAGTTATATCTGGGTATAGTTTTATTCAAAGTAAGTGTATTGAAAATAGCAAAAAGAATATAAATTAAGTGTGTTATTGAAAATATTGGAAAACAGAAACAGTATTTATTTCATTATCAGATATGATATTTTATTGCAATCGCTCATAAGTATGTACCTAGTATCACAAAGTCACTATCAGTCGTCTAGCATTCAGGATTCGAAAAATGTCATGTTTGAAGAAGGAACAGTACCTTTATACCGCTCGCAAAACGAATTATGACATTATTTTACTTAAAAAATTCGCCTAATTTATTATATTCTTAAGAGTGTCAAGCGAAAAGATTCAGTAACCCGGAGCCGACCCATATATTGTCTATGGAACTGAGACTGCGTAGCTTATCTATGGGTTCTGGGATTGGCGCCAATTTCGAGAGGTCGTGAAAAAAGATACGTTGGACTTGCTTTAGATTCAGATGCGTATTATTTTTATTATTTTCCATTATTAAGTAAAGGAGGTTCCTTGCATTTACAATACAATATACAATACAATAATTTGTTTTAAGAATGAACAAGAATAAGGGTATATTAAGATTACAATATTGGTATGGCTAGTTGTATAGTTAGGGTAGTGCGACATGAAACAAAAGTATAAAACTGAGCTGTTCACGTCGGCTTCGTTTGTGATAGTTGTACATAGTTGCCGTGATGCGGTCGCAAAATTGCAAACCATTAATGAATGCTGTTTAAAAATTTACTTTACCACTTCTAGTTCATAAAAATAGTTATTTATAAAAAACATATTATTCCTTTACTATGATAAACAAAAGTGAAAATAAAACAAAGGTTTCACGCAACTATATTCGTTACACATCGCAACTAAACTTCGATGAAAGCATAGTTTCCTCATTTGTAAAGTCGAAATTAAATTCACCTACGAAATGAATAAAGTTGGTAAACTGAATCAGGTTGAACGCTTTTAAAATAAAACACGTTATTACTTCATTTTTCGGGAATGAGTGGAAAATTTAAAGGATTTCAATTATCTCGGAGTTTTAATATTAAAGAGGACGTGAGTGACCCTCCGAAGCTGTATATTAAAATGTAAGGTGGAGGACAGACTGAAACTGGGTATTTTTGAGTGTTTGAATTGAGATTTTTATTAAATTATTTTTTCAATCTTGTCTGCAAAGTTATAGGTATTAAGGAAATTAATATTATTTTTGTAAATAATTTATTTAAAATTTTAACAGCTTTATCGTTTGACTGAATGAAAGTAGTACGCCTTAGATACTAGTAGCGTCTCACAATGTCTGTCTCATTATATTTGCCTCTTAGCGACGGTAGCTGGTCATCTAGGGTTTGTTTTGGGAAATCTTAATTGCCACGCACTATCTGACTAAAATGATGAGGTCCACGACCTGCCTTAGATATACTTCTTCAAACATGACTTTTAAAAGAGTCATGTGTAGATCTTCTGTAGTGGTCCTCATATTCCAGAGTCAAGGTGGGGAGAGCGACATTAACCACTGAATAGGCCTACCATCCAGTGGCGTGCAGTTCATACAAGAAAAATGCACTGCATATCCTAACCTATGATGTAATTAAAAAAAAAACAATAAAATCGATTAAACACTGTATATTTAATCAAAATACACTTCTCATTACTATTATTTAAAATGAAAGTTAAATTAAAGTATTGGCTCGTCTGCCTACACGGCAAAAAAAAAAAAAAAAATTGCTTAGATTTAGATTACTGCATACCCTGATTAAAATATGCAAGCACGCCACTGCTACCATCTAAATAAATCCAAAACATATATTTTCCCCTCAGTTGATTAATACTAGTCATAGCTGCACCTTGTTATGATAGGCATAAATTAGGAGTCAATTTCCGGCCCAATTTTATTATTATTATAACCGTTTATTGGGAACTTTATTACATCACGCCTTCCAAATTATAGCAACGTTCGGTAACATGATCGCGAAAATTGTACAACAATTATTAAGATCGATCTATAACTTGAGAACTGTGATTAGACCTACAGAATATAGGTACTATTATTTATGAAATACTTTCATGCATTTTCAACGGGTTCTTACCACGATATTTAATTAATTGAGTTGTCTCGATATTTCAACGTTGTTGCAAGCGTCATGATACGAGAAGACTGGATACTGCGGGTCGATTTAAGAGCAAACAAATCTGTCTACCCTCTTTCTCGTTCGCTTTTGGGTAGTACCACTGGAACTCGAACTCACATCACGACACACCACACTCACTGTATCTACAAGACTCTCTGAGCATGAACCCGCGAGTCACTGTTGTGTTTAGCACTGGATTCCACATAATCGATAATCTGAAGCCGTCACCCCTGTTAATGATAGAAAACCGCGAGTGTGAATAAGTTTATTTATGAAATACATATTAGTGAAAATATTATTCTCTAAAACGGTACAAAAAACTACACGCACTATTGATGCTTTATTAAAAAATAGTCCTTTAAAGTCACTAAGAACTCTAAACATAAAAAAACATACAGTCGTTCCTAACCAAGCACAAAGCGCTATTTCAGCCAATTTTAATCATTGTAAATAAGGTCTTTCCTGGTTCTTTTAGCGTTGTCGGGTTCACGATAATTGGATACCCTTTTTACAAGACTGAAGGCGGGTTCTGTCGACGCTTTCTTGTTACTCAGTCACAAGATTGAGAGTAAACTTGTTAAGGTTTTTAGTTGCAAACTTTACTTTAACTACGTAGATGTTTTTGATACTAACAAGTAGTAATTATTGGTTTACCTGTTCGACAGGTTAGTATTTGATTTGAAGTGAAGTTAATAGAAAATTAATTTATGTTTTGTTGTTACGCATTTAGGATTGACGATGATATTATATTGTGCATGTAATGTTGTTTTGAATTCTCAATACTTTAGAAAGATGATAGTGAAACGGCGGAAGATTTACCGTGATTTTTTTCATTATTGTTCTAGAACACTTCTCGCATTGAATTTTGTACCACACCTGAACCATTACTTACACTTTTATATCATTTTAATATAATTCTTCTGAAGTTTGCTGACTTATACCAAACTGGTTCAAAGTAGAATTCGGATATTTTTCCTACATAGATGTTTCGCTGCCATTTTCAATGTACACTTTTCCTCACGATGTTTCTCTTTGACTTTGTTACCGCTCAACCAAAGTTTCACTAGAAAACACGCGTCGAACACGTAAAAAAACCCCAGGTAACTTTCACAATCAGACAGGCCAATCTAATCAAAAGTAAACTGTCTCCAACACAATTTACATTTCAGTAGAGCATGCATTAGTCAGGAGATACAGAGCCTACATAAATAAAAGAGGACGATCAAATCACAGTTGCTTGCGAAGTTGCTTCTAATCCCTGAGGCAGCAAGTTACGAGATAGCCCGGATTTCCCTTGAGCTTCACTTGTATTAAGAAATAAATTTGGCCACTTGCGGAAACTCCATTCTATTATGTCTCTTTATCTATTTTGATTGTATTTAAGTTCGTAGAGTTATGATCTTTTACAGAGTCTGGGATAATCTGATTTGAAGTTGGCGTAGGGTCAGGTGTATCAAATATGTGGAAAACAGGTCTTCTTGGGCAGGAATTGCGGGGCACCAATGACTTATATTCAGTGTTTCTAAAACTAAGAAAATTGATTAGTTTAATCCCCTTAAACGGATTGCAATATTATAATATTAGTTTGGCTGACCAGATAGACTTGACCTTGAAGAAAATCTAATATTCGGAATATTTTGCTACGTCAAGTTGGTACTTTGTGGAATGGTGAGGTCAATGATTATTTGGGCGATTGCACATAGTGGTAATAAGTTCCTGGTCAAGGTCGTTTCATTATAATAATCGTTTTTTGTATATTTCATGTTTTGTATAAAATTGTTAAGACATAAAACAAGCTCACAATAATATTACAAAAAAGACATGCCCGCTGAGTTTTTTGACAGTTCTTCTCAGGACGGTGGCTATAATTATTATTTTTTGTGTCCGAACTAGTGGTAGCTTTTAATTTCTGACGTCAACAAGAATGAGCATATCATCAATGTCGAAAATAAAGTATTTCAAAGTATTTCATTTCAAATGCTAATTCATTGACTGACTAAAATTATAATATAATATTGATATTTTTTTATTAATCAGTTTTGTCTATCAGAATGAAAGTTACTTATACCCATACCCATTTAATTTACATAATCCTAAATGGTCCGACGAAGATTAAGATTAACCTTAAACTTGAAAAGTTCACACAAATACCATTGACATTGATCGAAAATGTAAAATTTCCGGCTGATTCACAAACATCTGCTTATAATAAAACTATTAAATAACGTATAAAACGGCTAATAACATTATATTAACAAGATAAAATCGATAATAAACATTAAAAATATGACATGCAGCAATTTTACTGGCAGAATATCAAACTTTGAACCTTGAAAATTATCGGATAATGGTCGTCTGCACGCTACCAGTACTAAATACTAAAATTGGAAATTCGAAATTAAGTGAACCTTACCTTATGAAACCGAATTGATATGATTTAGATCAATGGTGTAGAGATAGCTGAAGACTTAAGTCAGAATATAAGATATGTAACGGCGTAAATAGTGTGTTGAGGTGTAATGACGTTGTAAACAGTCGATCTTCATTTGGTTTTGTCAGGAATGACGCCACAATGTCCACTTGAATACTTGATGATCAATACTTTGAATAAAAACTTCAAAATAACGAATTTTAACAGTTTATTACTTTTACTTAAAGAGGTCCGTTCGCCTCGACAATTCAAACACGAATGAATAATAACAGCGGCCAACGCCTGTATTTATAGCAAGTCTCCATCCCGCACTGTAAATAGGTTGGTTTCCCTTGTTATCACCCCGTCATATACTTTATTTCGCGAGGTCCTTGAAAACGTGCGAATGATGAACTGACGAATAATTGTTTTGTGCATAATTAATATGGTTATATCTTTTGTCGAGCAATATGTGCTGACTTTAGAATAACGTCCTCATTATACCTGGCCAAACAGCCTATGTCTACCTGAATGTCTTAAAGATTGTCAATCACATAGTTTGTCACTTTTTCCAAATTATAAGGTTTCCACCATCTACACATTCTAAATTTGCTTTCACGCGAGTAAGATTAGTATTATAATCGAGCAAAATTAATTTTTACCCGCATCGGGACTTAAGATTTATTAGGTTGGCAATGAATCTGATTTGGCACTAAATTGCGTCGGAAAGTCAATCTCCATGGTAATCAGATGAGGCCTGAGGCGGTGGGCCTTTAATTATTCGTGTCTATAGCCGGTATATAAGTTCTGTTTTGTTTTAATTACTTGTCTTAATGAGGTCGAAGACTGATGAACTGAGAATTTCATGATGACAGGCCTGCGGGGCATCAAAGCTGAGTTTTCTCGAACGATTGCGGAAATTTTTAATAAAGCGAACTGCTTTTGTTTGTATAGATGTTTTCCGGGTTTTCTCAGCCCATGGGATTGGTTATTGTGTTTTTAGCCAGTATTATGTTTATATTGGTTACTATTGTCTGTCCAAGTTTGTATACAAAATACCTAAACTAAAATACTCTCCTTATGAGAAGCTGTTACTATTGTCCTATAAAAAAGACCTCGTTTTTCTTGAATTCGGTTTGAGGAATGACAGAAATCGTATAGTTCGGAAAATACTGAGGGGAGCATATTTCAAACCCCAAATGAGCGTGGCAGATACGATCTCCTAAATCGGGCTGTGGAAGAAGTAAAATGCATATATACTACGTAGTATTTATTTTCCATGGTTTTCTAAGTAGCTCGATTGTAAACACAAACTAATTTAATTTTCATAAAACCTTATAACCCAAATATATAATTTATCAACATCATGCCATTATATCACCATACTCTATTCTATAAAGCACCTCCTATTCACTAAATTTAATTGTATAGTTGATTTGAATCAACATTCACCATTGTTCAGTCTTGATTGGGCCACGATTGGTTATATAACCTCAAACTGGTATTGAGTAGATCACAATAACTAAATTAACCCTTAGATACCTGAATGCTCTTGTGTATAAGCGATACGTTTAATCCATTCATGTCTGAAGAGGGCTTACGTGGGAGTAGAATTTTATTTTCTTTTTAAGTCAACATTTATGTTCTTCAACTGTTTCTTGACTAATTTGATCTGTCACATTAAACTTGTAAATGATTAGGGATTCTCTATCATTTTTACATCGAGTTTCTACTTCAATTTATTCTAATTCGGATCTCCCAGTCAGTTTTTTTCAATAGAAAACGTCTTTTAAGAGCCTTCTCTCTGTGTATGACATTTTGTGCGTAGGTAATCGACGATACAAGTTATAAACTTGAAAAAATAACCCATCTAGTTGTTAACAATCGTTCGCACTGCTTCTTAAAAAACTACAAAACAAACCTATGAGTATTGTCTTTACAAAGGCGTCTTAATAAGTCTTAATTAAATTTAATGCAAAATGCACATAATGATAAACAAGTACCATTATAATATCAAGCTGCAATTTGAACCTTAAGCTTCTGGGCGTTGGGTTTAAACTGAATCAAGCAAAATAACTAACGAGGGGTAAGCTGTTTCTATCGCTCGTAAACCTCTGTAACGTCAAAGATACGAAACTGATACATAGCACCTCTTGCCAACATTTTTCAAGCCTCGTTTGAAAGAGAACAAATAGGGTAGCTATAGGTTATATAGGTAGAGCGACGGTAACCATTTACTATCAGGTCGCCTGTTTACTTGTCTGTCTACATGGCAATAAAAATAAAGACCTAACATTTGGAAAATATCAAGGACACGAGATCATTCCAGAGCCAAATGGAGCAAGAATAATTTTCAAACTCAATGAATACCTTGTTTAATACTCATCTTTCCACGCTGCAATAACCAGTCAATAACAAGTTGCAATATCAAAACAAAGCACTAAAATCCTGTGAATCAACACATACAATCTACCAAATAATTAGTCAGTTCTGGAAAACGTTACTTCGACAAATTACGTTTGGAATTTCGATAATTTCCGTTGAAACATTTCGTTTTCGTCTCATGAATGGGCTCAGTAAACATTGAGTCAGAGTGCTCTTCAATGAAGCATGCTGTTCGAGCCAAGGGCGTTTTGTTTTTTACGAACTTTGTTATGTCTACATACGGTTTTAATTAAAGAACCAGTTATTTTTCAGAAAAACTTGTAAAAAAAAAATACCGATTTAATTTTCTGGAATAAGTCGTAAGCTACAAAACACTGAATGACTCATAAATTATGTTTAACTACGTTTAGAGTACGTATCCCTTGTTATAAAACAGTCATCTAAATCGGTTCTCAAAAAAAAACTTAAGATAAACACACAAGATCTTAAAGCATCATCATCATCATCATCAGCCTGTAGATGTCCACTGCTGGACATAGGCCTCACCCAAACCTCGCCACATCGATCGGTCCTGCGCTGTTCGCATCCAGCCACTTCCCGCGGTCCTGACCAGGTCATCGGTCCACCTTGTGGGCGGTCTGCCTACGCTGCGCCTACCAGTTCGTGGTCGCCACTCTAGAACTTTTCGGCCCCATCGGCCATCAGTTCTGCGCACAATGTGTCCTGCCCATTGCCACTTCAAAGATTAATAAGTAAAGCATAATAAGTATCAATACGCCTATTTTACCAATTTTTTCTCAGTAGGTAATTGTAGTTGGGGTAATTTTATTATTTTGCATTGCTTGGATTGTATAATTATTTGTATGCCGGAGTGTGCACCGAGCCACAGACATATAGTTGAACCAGCTATACGGGTTGAGTCATTCGATTACAGTGCACGTGTAGTGTGACGTGTGCAAACAGGAAATCATCTCACACTATGAGTCTAGCGAGGTGGGGATGACTGAAGAAGTATTTATAAGGTGCACTAGCCGTGTACGAGTCATTCACGCAGAGGTGCTCGCTCTGTCAACGTTGACTTTACGGATTGAATTCGTGTGAAGTTCGGATTATTTAATAAACTGTTGTTTCAATTTACTAGTTTTTCTTGAAGTTTGTGTATCTCGTGTAAATCACGTTTGGAAGGACATCAAGGTTGTATTTATTTTTTCGTTTAAAAAAACCTAAACTTCAGAAGCATATGAACTCCTATTCTTCTGTAATATGTTTTCGTAACGTCACAATTAATATTATTGTTATGTTTTGGTTGCAAAGATCCGGGGAAACTAGGCATCGAGCCAGCAGAGTCACCGGGACATTCCTTAATCGTATATTTAAGTAATCAAACTGATGTAGGTCAGGCGATCGTGTTCAATATCAAATATAATATTTGAATAATATTAGTTTGCTTGTTTTCGCAGTTTTTATTCGTATTTTTCCTAACATTTGCCTAAAAAACTTTAACCATTTTAGTTTTCTGACTAACTTTTTGTATCTTCAGAAGTTAATACGTAGTAAAGTAAGGTGAGTATTTTTAAAATCACAAAAAAATTAAGAAAGTTGTTAACATGAAAATTATCTACACTAAGTCAAGTAAAAAAACTGTTACAAAAAGTAAAACGTAATCATTACCAAAACATTTTAAGAGATATGAAATTATACATTGAATTGAAAATATAACTCGTTTTTAATAATTACGAGATTCATTTTCCATTAATAAAAGGAAAAATATAAAATAAAATAATGTAATAATATTAACTGACTCCGACTTAAACCATAAAAAACAGCTTAAAAACAAGAAGGAAAAATCAATCAAAGTTATGAATAAAAATTCGTCATACAATTCAGGAACAGTGAGTCAGTCCACAATTGACTCTCAGAATCATGTCGAACCCCCTATTGTTTTTGGCGGGCATAATGCCCAAACTTCAGGGGAATGTCCCCTGTTTGCTCTGCGTGGATCTGTTGCCAAAACTGTGACGTAGCTTCGACGTAGGCGACCGAATAACACTCGCCAAATTTATTTGTCAGTGATCTGTGTACACACAGAACAAAATAACTAAACAGAAAGAAAGTTTCATACAAATTGCTCTGAGGTTCTTTGCTTGTATAGTATCAGCTTCGTTAGTGCTTATTTTCAAAACCGTATCGCATGATGCAAGTTGCACCTTTTTCACAATCACTTGCGTTGCTGCATTATCGTATAAGTGAAGCTTTTATGTATTACGTTGATATGCACTAATTAAAAAGAGGCTGATTGTACTTATCTTGTATCATCGACAAAATTCCAATAGAGTTGTCAATAGTGATACATCAAATAAACAGAGAGAGCAGGTTAGTAACTTCGGTCCAGCACTAAGTATCTATGTCTAAACGTAGAGACTCACAGTTCTACTTAACAGTCTAAGTATTGTATATTGCAAACTCCTTTACTCATTTGATTTCGATATTAAAGTAAATTTGACCCTAGCACTGGCATCTAGCACTATCATCTGTACTTGTCATAAAGATAGTACCACAATAACCACGCAACTAGGAACTTGGCGTTACCAAAATTGGCTTTAATCTAGCACTGCCATTTAAAGGTAACATTTGACAGCTACAGACAAGTGTTTAAGCCTTATTTCTGTGTGCTAAATATGCTGTGGTAAACACCTACAGCAGCGGAAGTTTGCAAAAAAACAAAAACTTTTTCGGAATTATTTTTGACGTAGGTTCGGTATTTCGATTCATAAAAACTGTAGTGGCTGTGTGGGTGTCCCCTTTGCTCGTTCATGTTATCTAGTGATATACCTAGTCTGTGACATTTAAGTAAAATGGTTGGTAGAATTTGGCGGAAACATGAAATGAATTCTTTTACTTTATAAATTGTGTCATAATATTAACATAAGTGTGTTTAACGAAATCACTTACAAACAAAAAGGTATACTTTAGAAAATATCAAAAATGGAATTTCAAAAAATAGTGGCATTCACGGAATTACGATAACGAATACGATACTAGATAGTAATAAAATTGAGCAGCGACATCAGGTAAAGCTAAGGACATAAAAATATTATTACTTAATGAAAAACTAAATAAAACTACTATAAGAAAAGAACTATAAAACCGCCAGATGCTCAGGAGATTCTAAAATAAATTTGTTCCAAAGCGAAATTAAACTTGTAAAGTGACGACTTAACTCCAGCTACACCATCACTCATATTAATTTATTATTAGTGTTACATCATTTTTCACGACCTTAATGATATTCATGTTGACTTTCTTTTCAATCCAAATCTGTCTACTCAAACACTATTTTTACCACAGTTAACCGATTTAAATGTTTTTTTTTCATATTATAAAAGTGATGATTGTTATACGGTTCAGTTTAAATCGTTTGATTCAAAAAATAAGACAGGAGTAGGTACTACTTTTTGTGATAATATTATGTCTAAAGGTGCAATTTTTTGTAAACATCATGCAGTCTGCATAATTAATTGTACTTGTTTGAATACTATGTTTTTCTGGTTAAATCGTTTTCGATTATTCTTTTTGTGATAACCACTCAACTGGGATCGGCAATCAAATTGGTTTGTTTACTTTTACCAAGTCTGTGGCAGGAGACAAAATTGAGCACAGTTCTAAAACTTGTTTTGTTTACATTTTTTAATCGTCTCATATTTTACGGAGATGATATTTTCGCTGAAAATGCAATATAGCGTCATTTAGTAATAAAGATTTACAAAAATAAAAGGTTTAATTAAAAATCAAAATTAAAAATTATTGGAAAAAAATGTTTTTAAAAGAGGCTCAAACACGGTATTGATTCCGAACGAAGTCCCCACTTTCGCTATCTAGCGAATAGTGACGTTCCCGGTTGAGTGGTTAAAACAATTGAAATTAAATATTCAGTCATAGTTATGGTTTGAAATAGAAACAATTGCTACTTAAAAATAATACTTAAACAAAATTTAAAAAACAATTCGACTGATGTATAGGTAAGTAATATTGCATCGTCTATTTAGAGAAATGATTCCAATGTATCTGGAATTCACTTAAAAAAAATCTCATCTGTTCATTGGTTTCTGTTTTATAGCAACACTGACTTATAAATACTTTAATAGCACACGTGAATATATTTTGTTTACAGCAGAAAATAGAGATCCGGTTCAGATATCGAATGTACCATTCGTTTCTTTTAACTAGATTAAATTTAATTCTGATTGATTTTGCAGTATTTATGCTGAGCATTTGGTAAAATTTTAATTTTATTTTGTTTTATTAGTGCTGCTGCCCTCTATGCTGTCTGCGTGAACCCTATACAGCAACTTAGATTATACCTTTTTTCTCAGCAATTATTTAATTTTTTCTCACCATAAAAACCATCCTTGAACTTTTAACGAACATTTAAAAACAAACGACCAAATTGATCGATCGATTATTTTTCAAGATAATTTGCAACAATCTGTCCTTGCTGTTTTTCGCAAATCTTCTTCCTGAAGGATTACATATTAATGTCTTAAAATAAGCACCTGCGATTCTATTCTGTATTTTTTGGAAACAGGTAGGTCTTGGGCACTTGGGCTCTTCCTATTGGCGCCTTCACATTGATTTATGGAACACCCTATATATATATATACCATCGTACCACACGCCGCAGGGGCAAAGTTCACCACCTTTTCTTGAAACCGCTGCGATCTTCTACGGTTCGCTTCAGAAGATCATTTTTGCCCCGTACCATTTCGATTTGGAATGGACTCCCATCCGCGGTGTTCCCGGAGCGCTATGACATGTCCCTCTTTAAACGAGGTTTAAGAAAAGTCCTGTATCGGTATCGATAGATAACAGCCCTTCATTGCCCTGGCATTGCAGAGGTTCATGAGCGACAGTGACCGCTCACCATCGGGTGGGCCGTAGGCTCGTTTACCTATCAAGCAATAAAAAAAATAAAAAAAAATATGTCTAAGCATTCTGGCTCAGCAATTTTTTCTTAAAGGGTTAACTGCAATTCAGGTTAAATTTGTTTTATTTTATTCAAAACTAAACAATAATCCAATTACTTTGATTCATGATCGGCGTTAATGATATAAAATGTTTATTTCAACGTGTAAATATTATGAAGAAGTTTAATAGCGAGTGCCAGACTAAACAATAACGAGTCTTATTCTATATCAAAAATTAGTATACGCCATATCTTGTTGCATTAGAAATAATAAAGATGACCATTAAAGATCGTAGTCGTAGAACGTAGGTAGCGGGAAGGCAGTGTCCCCTGGTATTGCAGAGGTCTACGACTCTACTTACGATGAGGTGTCCCCCTAGCTCGTCTGCCTAAAAGGAAATTGTGGGATAGCTCAGTGGGTATAAGATTTAAAGATTTTACTATTTCAAAACACTCACCGCCAACAGCAGATATTTTGCGAGGCGGCGCTAGTGTCGCGCGCACGCGCGAGATTCTAATTCAAAAATCGAACAGAAATTAAAAAACAATATTTAAGAAAAGTCCTGTATAGAATAATAGTGGTGATGTGTAATGACACCTCAATGTACATACCTCATTACACAGACTCATGACCAAAGCTAACTATTAACCAACAGGTGGGCCTTGCCTATATTTTTTAGGATTACCATACATTTCACTGTGTAGGTAATATTACCTAACTTGTTAGGTACCTTTGGCATGCATTAATTTAAAGTTCAGGAACACTTTATTTATGTTTGTTGTCTATTATTTCTAGGTATGAGAACGAACTTTTCCTGAACCAAATTATTGTTTTACTTTCATGCATTTTCATTGGATTCTTACCACGATATTTAATTAATTGAGTTGTCTCGACATTTCAATGTTGTTACAAACGTCATGATCACGAGAAGACTGGATACTGCGGGTCGATTTAAGAGCAATCAAATCTGTCTACCCTCTTTCTCGTTCGCTTTTGGGTAGTACCACTGGAACTCGAACTCACATCACAAATCATGAAAAATCATGAAAGTATTATAGAAAACCGCGAGTGTCTGAATAAGTTTAGAACAAATTATTGTTTTTTTTTTGTGAGTTCGAATTTGAGTATTTCAATTACACTCAACATTTAAATCGAACATTATGAGAAGAACAAAAAATACTGAGACGTCGGGCCATACATTGTTTTATTCATTGACCTTTATTCATGAATTCTCTTTTCAGCACGTTCTAAATGAATGTGATATAATGACAACGAGCCATTGTCTGCTATTAAACACGTGTTTATTTTCGTGTCTATCAAGCTGAAATCAGAATTGTTTCTGTGAGCTGATGTCAGTTTTCTAAAAATAAAACTAGTGATTAGTTTTGCAGTGCCAATGTTTAGGTTTTTTGTTTGTTTTTCGTTCTAAATTTACATTATTTTACATTAACTATTACTGCATCAAACTGTTATTTGAAGGAGAACATATGATGTTATGTGTGTGTCATTTCCCTCCGAAAAGTAGTCATAAAAACATGCATATTTTGCACTTTTTTAACGATTTTTGTGATTTACTTTCTAGGGTTTGATTTAGTACTGATATTTATTTTTAAATCAATTTTACTTTTATTGTACCATTCATTTCAGTTTTCAAAGAGTTAGGAGGTCTGAGATATTAAAAAAACTTGAGAGGTGTCAAGGGAAAAGGGAATTAAAAGATATCTTTTAATCGAAAGGAACTTTTTTTTTTCCTATTTTTTTTTACGCGCGATGAGGAACGTGTTTTAAAAGATTTTGATCACAGCGCCATCTAGCGATAATCATCTAAAACAAAAAAGTGTCGTGACTACTTTTCGTAACAATTTTTTCCGTCTAGCCCCCTTTCACAACCCGCGATAAGGAACTTCGTTCCAAAACTTTTTATTTTGTAACTGCTATTCTTATTCCATTTTAATCAAAACATCTTTCTTTTGTTTCAGGTGGTGTTATAACTGAATAATAAATGGAGAATGCAACCTTTATGATACAATAAGTTTTGATATGCTTATTAAACAGTGTTCGTGAAATGTGTTAGTGTTGATCGTGTAACAGTGTATTAAAGTGCAATATTCGAGATGTCGTCTCGGACGGGACCTCGCGGTACCTCGGTGGCTACCAGCCAGCGCAAACACCGGTCTAAGTCCTCAACCAGGTATGATATGGAGAAGAAGCCGAAGAAGAAGGATCTGAGGACGTCAGGCACCACCAGTTTGGTGTCAATACCAAATAGCATCAAACTGACTATGTTGAACAGCGGTCTTATATCTTTTGGTAAGTTACCTAGTTAGCTAGAGGATACCTGCAGGTCCGCTATCTATAATACAATGTCTCTCAGTTTTTTTCCATCGCCAAGTTTTTGCCTTTACTGGTGTATCAAAAAATTTATATTATAGATTTAAGCATAATATGAAAAGTAGTCATAAAAACATGCATATTTTGCACTTTTCGAACGATTTTTGTGATTTACTTTCTAGTGTTTGATTTCGTGGTGGCCGAGTGGTCGAAGCGCTTCCTTCCGAACGGGAGGTCGCGGGTTCAAATCCGGCCGGCTTGTACCTCTAAATCTAAATGTAAAAAGATTTATGTGCAATTTTTCACAACACCACTGGCTAAAAACGGTGAAGGAAAACTTCGTGAGGAAACCTGCATATCGGAAAAGTGTTCTAAAAATCCTTTGAAGATATACGAAGTCCCCAATCCGTATTAGGCAAGCGTGGTGGACTATGCCTAAAACAGATGTAAAATATGTCAATTATCTACAAGTTCACAAAAAAAGCACCTGGTTTTTACAATATTTTTTAACATATCTAGTGAGAAAACTTAAACCTCAATCAATACACTAAATTTGAAATTATTGAAATGACAATTGCTGTCCCAATATTTTATATTCAAAACATGAATTTACTTACCTTGAATAAACATTAAACCAAAATCGAATCACAATACATTTAAGTAAAAAGAAACGAATTGAATATTCATACAAAGAAATTACTTTTCTCCACGAAACTGAAATAAACAGACAAATAACTTTCCTTCGAATATTACTGTGGAGTTCTTTATTAAATAAACGAGTCGAAGCAAAAATGTCATTTTGTCTTACAAAAACAAGACTACAAGTGTCTTTGTATATTTAGGCATATAATAAAGTCCTACCAAGAGTGACTACTAAGTCTTAAATAACTTTAGAAACTTCATCTGTTTTATATTTTATTGCAAGACTAGCTAGCCTGGCAACTTCGTCTGCGTCATAAAAATATATTCCGGGTATTATCTCACCGTTTAAATCTTCCCTGGACTTCTACGAATATTTCAAGATTAAAATAAGCCAAATCGGTTCAGTCGTTCTCGAGTTATAGCGAAACTAACGAACAGCAATTCATTTTTAAATATAAGAGATAGATAAACAGCAACTCTCTCTTTCGTCATCTATTCTCTTACAACTATGATTATATAACTCCACTAAAAGAGTGCGCAAGTAACTATTAAACGGGTCGCAACGCAATCTGTGATTGTCATTTATTTTCTATGGAAAACTGACAAACGTCGGCTAAGTTTTAGTACAATAACAGAATATATCAGAGGCCAGTGTTTTCCGATTTTAGACGTGATTTGAATCATATTTTGATTTGTGGCGAACATTTCCGTCACAGTCAAAACGCATCGCGTGCGACGCAAATCTGCGCGCGCAACTTCGTTTCCGAGTTCGTACGACGAAAACCGAACTTGGACGGCAAAACGTCATCTACGAACTCTCGATTCCCTCAGTGACAACGCTATCTTGTACATCCTAATTAATTTAACTAATTTATTATTTTTACTGTAAATATTTCGAATATACGCTTTACTAAACAAATCCAAATCGTTCATCATTCATGCCTCCACAACTAGTGATCCCGACGTGATTTATTATATGTTAATGGTAGAAGGTTTATACACTACTAAAGCACACAACGGCTCAAAAATACGTGTGAAAAAGAACTAGATTAGAATTTCATTAAACTTATACTAAGCTGTATGCATATGGACTAGCAAGGATACCTTAACGCTATGAATTTAAAACGAAAGTAGCGTTATTTTTTTCAAAAACCGCGTTTTTCGACATGTTTACGTTCATAAAGCTGTCAGAAACGAATCGTAGACTCGATCTAAGTGTGCGTGTTCGTAAGTCAACACTGTGGCCCCATAAATACCAAGTCCACACATCCAATCTTATTTGTCGTATCGAAGGATTCTTCAATTAACTCGGGACATGTTACTCGGTTAATTGAACCAACACGATCCAGAAAATGTTTACTGAATATCAATCGGCGGTATGGCGGTAATTAAATGTAAACATCTCTATTACTTGACAGGATTCTTGTCTTTTTCTTTGGGTATTCGAAGTTTAGATACAAATGCAGATTTGTAGATGTCAACGTGAAGTTCTATGGTTTCTACTACTATCTACATGCTCTTATACTTTAATACAAAAGAATTTTAAAGCCTTTAAAAGAATAATCAGACAGACAATAAAAACTTGAGAGGTGACACGGGACACCCGAATAGAACGAAGTTCCTTTCGATTAAAAGATATCTTATATTTTTTTTCCTAACGTAACGCGCGATAAGGAACGTGTTTTAAAAGATTTTGATCACAGCGCAATCTAGCGATAATCATCTAAAACAAAAAAAAGTGTCGTGATAATTTCGTAATATTTTTTGTCTGTCTAGCCCCCTTTCGATAACGCGCGATAAAGAACTTCGTTCCAAAAAAAGAATGAAATCTGTTATTGAGCACATAATACCTACCTAATACAACTAAAAAAGACTATAAGTCTATTTAAGGTTATCTTTTGTGTGCTCAAAGATATTTCTTTGAACAGAATGCTGTATTCTATTGGAAATTGTGTATTCTATTGCACTAATTTTCTAACAGAGCCCATGGGCAACGTCATACTTTGAGGATCATTTAAATGACCAAACCAAATATTCTGAAATCTACCTTAGATACCAGTCGCAGATACAAGGTTTCAGATAGAAAGAGGTGAACTCTACTTCAATCATGGGCTGTTTATTAGTTTAGGGGTATCTCTTGATAAACGGAAGAGTGTCCCTTTATAATATTACTTGTATATCTAATTATTAGATACCATTTAACTAAAATGAACATCTGATTCTAGGGATATTTATTTATTATCACTCTTGACAATATACAATAATGAATATGACTATAATAATGTGTGGACGCGAGTGTACGCTTTGCTGATTACGGAACGACTGGGGAATCGTGCTACGCACTGCACTTATATATTATATCAAAAGTGCAAGCATGCAATCGCGTCCCTACAACAGCATTCTCCATAATCATACACATGCATTACAAGCCGCACATGCATTCCTGCAGTACGAAAAACAAACTAAAGTATTCTAATCCAATGACCCGAAAACTAAAACTGCTAAAAAGCTTATTTTGAATACATAGACTAGCTAAGGTACCTTAAGATGATACTAGATGAAAGTATTCATCATCATCATCAGCCTATAGACGTCCACTGCTGGACATAGGCCTCCCCCAAACCTCGCCACATCGACCGGTCCTGCGCCATCTGCATCCAGTGACCTCCCGCGATCTTGACCAGATCGTCAGTCCATATTGTGGGGGTCTACCAACATTGCGCCTACCGGTTCGTGGCCGCCACTCCAGAACTTTTCGGCCCCATCGGCCATCCGTTCTTCGCACAATGTGTCCTGCCCATTGCCACTTCAAAGACGCAATTCTTTGGGCTATGTCGAGAGATGAAAGTATTAGTGCCAAAATATCTACAAAATCAGCACAAAG
The DNA here is from genome assembly GCA_030269945.2 of Trilocha varians. Taxonomy (NCBI): domain Eukaryota; kingdom Metazoa; phylum Arthropoda; class Insecta; order Lepidoptera; family Bombycidae; genus Trilocha; species Trilocha varians. The sequence continues at coordinate 3,692,567 of AP028270.1, read as the reverse complement.
TGATATTCTGAAAGGTCGAGAGTCAATTATGTTTTTCAACTTATATGTTGTTCTCTATGTTGGGTTCGGGACTCGACCGCTTAGGGACACGTTATTGGGTTATACATAATGTTGCCGCGACCCAGATAGAGAAGGCACTTTAGAAACGGGGATTATGTTAGGTACTGTTTTATATTTGCTCATATTTTTAAGTAATGTTAGAGACGTCGTAGTTTAAGTTCATGATTGGATGGGTCTGTGGGTATTGTTATACTAGGCACGCTATCAATATCGCGCGAGATCCTAAATCGCGGTATTGACATTTGCAACGTTCAGCGCATACATACAATATCTGAAATCTACTACGGTGTGCTTCAGCCTGACCGGGCATATACTATCACGCCCGGTCGAAATCTCCCTTTGGCCTAATAACACTAATGCCCACAGGTCTAAAGAACTAAAGCGACAGCATTATAACCTCAATCATCCATTATCAAACTCCATAAAACCCATACAAAAACAGCTAGCTAAACATACACAAAATGTCATAGACTATCCCCCTTTTATCCATATAATATATCTGAAGGACATCATTTTTACACGTCGCGTTCACAAAGGCCCTAACCCGGTTATCGGCGTCTTCGATTCGCCCGGATCAGACAATGTAACAAACGACGCAGTTTATTACGAAGATGAGAATCATTTACAGTACTTGAACGAGGCTCTTATGTCGACTTCGCGTTTAAATCTCGAGATTCTGTCTTAAATCAAGTGTTTAAATCCAACTCATATGTGTTAGCTACATGCAATATGCTTTAGATGTACATGGTGCTATTTTCGAAATGCTCCAGAAAGTACTTCAATTAGTGATGTTAGTGAATTTTTCAGAAAGACAACATTATTTTTGGAACGAAGTTCCCTATCGCGCGTTATCTAAAGGGGGCTACGGAAAAAATCTTACGAAAAGTTGTCACGACACTTTTTGGTTTAGATGATTATCGCTAGATGGCGCTGTGATCAAAATCTTTTAAAACACGTTCCTTATTTTTGTTTTAGATGATTATCGCTAGATGGCGCTATGATCAAAACCTTTTAAAACACGTTCCTTATTTTTGTTTTAGATGATTATCGCTCGATGGCGCTGTGATCAAAATATTTTAAAACAAGTTACTTATCGAGAGTTACGTTAGGAAAAAATATATAAGATATCTTTTAATCGAAAGGAACTTCGTTCTATTCGGGTGTCCCATGACACCTCGCAAGTTTTATTTTTTCAAAGAAATACAACATCACTTTATGCTAGTTTCCCAGTATGCAAGTCGCACAATAAATCAAATTAACCACGGGCCATGCGAGAGCTGTCATCAAGCTGTATTTTATAGCGTATTTTTTGTATTAAATTAACGCCAATTCATCGAGAGTGAAACACTTGATGATTGGTACGAACGATGAAAATCAATTTCATTTTATTTGACAGGTCAATGATTGGGACTCTGAATTATTTATGAATTTTTATTGGATTTAACAAGTTTAGGACAGAGTCGTTTAATAAACTATGTGTGACTGTTTATTCTAATACAGTATTTAGGAGTAAATTTCAGGTGTTTGTCTGTATGCTTGTACAACAAAATCCCACAAGATGTTCAAAACCTACCTATACATAGGTTTCAGAAAACTATTAAAGAACGTCTGTGCAAGAAAGTCTACTATAAGGTCAATGATTACCTGGACGATTGCACAAAGTGGGAATGAGTTGCTCGCCAAGGTCATTTCATTATCATAATCGATATTTTTTTGTATAGTTAAGGTAAAATTGTATAATACTGTTAAGATACTTTAAAAAAATATGCTAATATTACAAAAACATGACACAGGACGGTGGCTACAATTATTATTTTTTGTGTCCGAACTGGTGGTAGCTTTTAAATTTTGACGTCAACAAGAATGAGCACGTCATCAATGTTGAAAATAAAGTATTTCATTTCAAAGTATTCCATTTCAATACAGTTGTATTCGTTTGATTGGTCTTGGCATCTATTTACTTTCATTTACAGATATAAAGTCTCCATTTTAATTCTTACCGAATGTAGTCTCTTAGTAACTTACCACTTAACAACAGAAAGCTTATATTATTAAAAAAATAATACTTCAATAAATGAGCCCTCTTTTGATCAGAACTTAACCTAATTGAGCAACTGCTTCCTAATTTGTTTACAAAGTCGAAGTTCAAGTTCTTTGCAAGTCACTAAGTTTTGAACAAACTTAGAAGTGAGTCATGCAAGCGTATCGTGCATGAAATACTTTATACTTCAAACAATTTCATTAAGTTTGTGAAGTATTTGGTAATTAATCATCGTACCACTCGGCGTCGAGGTGGAGTTCATCCCTACTATATGGAACTACCGCGGTCATCTACGGTTCGTTTCAGGACCACTTTTTTGCCACACACCATCCGGCTATGGAATGAACTCCCCTCCTCGGTATTCCCTAAGCGCTATGACTTGTCCTTCTTCAAACGAGGCTTGAGGAGGGTCCTTAAAGTTAGGTCGTAGGTAGCGACCCCTCAGAGTCCCCTGACATTGCAGAGGTTCATGAGCGACGGTAACCACTTACTATCAGGTGGGCCGTTGGCTCGTCTGCCTACATGGCAATAAAAACAATAAAAAAAAATTAAGAAGCATCATCAGCGTAATTTACTGCAAGAGAAAGAAAATACATGAATTAACGAAAGAGTTTCTGAGCAGTTTTTTTTTATTGCCATGTAGGCAGACGAGTCATATTTGATTTTCGTTCATCTTAAATTATATTCCAACTTATTTAGGTAGGTACAGAGTCGGGAAAACGAAAATACTTCAAAGTTTCGAAAATTAAATAATAATGTGTAACAAGACTGACAAAATACTTTACAATTAAATTAATAAATGAAATAAGAAATTCAATACACGTACTATCACGTAGCCATCATAAATATTTCAAATTGAAGATTCTACCTTACATTAAAGTCTACTTACTGTATGTTTTATTTTGGGTTTGCTGTAAGAAAACTCAGTATTGAGTTAAGCTCGCCTTTTGTGAACATTTTTTAATACGTAATAATGTATAAACTTTGTTGGTCTCTGTATTATTATTATTCATAAAATTATCTGTAACTTTATGACTGTTTGTTTATGTTTGCAAATAAATAAATATAACTTATTTTTCTATCGTGTACTATAATTAAGTATTAAATAAAAAAATATTTTTTTTATTGCGTGATAGATAAACGAGCCTACGGCCTACCTGATGGTAAGCGATATTTTATAGTCTGAGATATGTACAGATCTGTAACTTAGCTTAAAGAAATACTTAAACACTTGATTATTCTTGAAACAAATTAAAAATTACAAAATAGATTTAAAAAAATTAAAATGCTAGCACGCTAATAACTGGCACCTTTTTTTTTTTTTTTTTTTTCAGTTGGAGGAAATCACCGGATCCCCGCCCGCCCCGCGGGCGGGGTATGTGGGAGTTGAACCTCACTAAAACCTCCAACCGCTCACACTCAGCGTCCGAACCCCGGCTGAGGCCAGAACCCAGCACGGGGTTTGGAGGGACGGCGCGACGCGTTACGCCATCGGCATGCTTTCCCGTCGCTCCGTCCCCGGACGCCGAACCGGTAGCCGCCGGCGAATACGGCCACCGGCTCTCTCGGTCGGCGGGCTCTCCGAAGCCCGCCAAGATGGGACCGCGTGTCACCCTCCCGCGGAATACCCCGCTGGGTCAGAACCAGCGTGGGTCGGGGAGCGCGGTCTTAATAACTGGCACCTTACGGCACTCTCATTGCCGGCGGCTTCCCGCTCACCCGACTAAAGTTCCATCTACGGCTCATTTAACTTTATTCATAAACTTTTCAAATTGAATACATACTTGACTTAAAATATACACCGTCAATAACTTACCTTAATAAAGCATTTACTAATATAAAGGTTGTCAAATATCTTAATTCTACCATCTACTGCGTACAACTGAACCGCTTGAAGCAGGCGATCGGCCAGAAGCGTCCAGAATTGGCCAACAGGAATGGTGTAGTGCTCCACCAGGACAACGCCAGACCACGCACTTCGTTAATGACTCGTCAGAAGCTACGATGGGAGAATATATCGCATCCACCATATAGCCGAGACATAGCGCCATGTGATTACCACCACCTGTTCCTGTCCATGGCGAAAGCCCTTGGTGGTGTAAAGTTGAACTCAAAAGAGGCTTGTGAAAAGTGGCTGTCCGAGTTCTTCGCAAATAAGGAGGGGGGCTTCTAGAAGGGAGGTATTATGAAGTTGCCGTCTAGATGGAAACAGATTATCGAACAAAACGGTGCATATTTGAACTAAATCCGATCACTGTCACAATTTTTATAAAGCATTGAATAAAGAACAAAAAAGCGGAAGGGAGATATTTAACCTAAATATTTGAAAATAATTGTGAATTTATGAATTACAATTTTAAAACAGTAGTACACCAATAATTGATAGCTTGACACTCATTGCCGGCGGCTTCCCGCTCACCCGACTAAAGTTCCATCCACGGCTCATTTCACTTTATTCATAAACATTTCACATTGAACGCGTAGCCTGCCATGTTTAAATGCAAACACCGCGGGGAATGACATGCTACGGTGAATTTCAGTTCATTCATAGGCGAGATGTAGTGTTCGAAATTAGTAGGAAAAAATGTAGAGTTTAACTTTGTTATAATTTTATGGTTATTCTTATTATATATATTTTTTGTATTGTAATATAGTGGCAGTACTTAGACTGCTAATCTGTATGTAGTTAATTCGTATAGTTTATTTAGTTCACTTCACTACCTCTCTGTACGATGTCATATCTGTTTTTTTTCATAGGTTTGCTGTAAGAAAACTAATTTTTGAGTTAAGCTCGCCTTTTGTGCTTATTTTTTAGTCAATGTATTTTTTTTACCTGGTGTACAATAAAGTATTAAATAAATAAATAATTTAAAGTAGGTACCTACTTTTTGTAACATTTTGAAAAAGTACTGTAATGGTGGTGATGTTTTGTCTCTATGCTGTAAAATTTAGTTTAGTTGATTTATTTTTCATTTTGTAATTTCTTTTCAATTTTCACAATCATAATACAGTCAATAAATTAGCAGGAAAGATAAGGAGAGTTTTCTTTGAATGTATTTTGCAAACGGCAAAAAGTCTGCTGTTAATTTTTTTACAATCTAAGTTTAATTGTTTAGTGTTTAGGTGTATTTACACGGTGCCGAAAAACGGAAGCGACGTGGAAAGCTCCATACAATGCCTACACATCCCCATAGAAAACGTCAAACTCGCACAGATTGTCAACCAAATGTCAACCGACTTCCTAGTTCCCGCCTGCGCGACGTTAAAAAAAACTTGAGAGGTGACATGGGACACCCGAATAGAACGAAGTTCCTTTCGATTAAAAGATATCTTATATTTTTTTTCCTAACGTAACGCGCGATAAGGAACGTGTTTTAAAAGATTTTGATCACAGCGCCATCTAGCGATAACCATCTAAAAGAAAAAAAGTGTCGTGACAACTTTTCGTAAGATTTTTTTTCCGTCTAACCCCTTTCGATAACTCGCGATAAGGAACTTCGTTCCAAAAATCGCGTCGTGGAAAGAGGTTTAAAAGCAGCGGGCTATCTGCTCGTACCTATTCACATTCAGTCAATGGCAACTACAACAGTTACTAAATTCCCCGACTAAATTACAAGCTTTTAAAGTGGCTCAACTTCATGGCTTACCGGCACTAAAGTAGATACATTTAACCGCGCCGTTCCAGTTCAATCGTTCACATAAATTATGGTTCCGTTGCCGTGATTAATCGTTTTATTTACAACAGGTTTACGCTCGGTCGCGACCGGATGAACGTCAAACGGTGTACGGTCTAACGCGGATGCGTAAAAAACGTATTTTCCGACGAAAAATAACTTGAGCTCCTTTTAAATTTGCTTGGATTATGCATTTACTTTGAAAAAACAAAATTCATAATTATTATTATATTATAAAGGCGAAAGTTTGTATGTATGGATGGATGTTTGTTACTCTTTCACGTAAAAACTACTGAATGGATTTGAATGAAACTTTACCACAATATAGCTTATACATCAGAATAACACATAGGCTACAATTTTTGATAATACGGGACGAACCTGAAGTCCACGCGAACGAAGTCGCGGGCAAAAGCTAGTATAGGAATAAGGCTTTTGTGAAATGTACAATTTAACCTTACTTGCTTGTTTGAAACCTCTTATATAGTAGTTTATGAGAAGTGTGTGTGAACTTATTCAGACACTCGCGGTTTTCTATAATACTTTCATGCATTTTCAACGGGTTCTTACCACGATATGTATGTGGTGTGTCGTGATGTGAGTTCGAGTTCCAGTGGTACTACCCAAAAGCGAACGAGATAGAGGGTAGACAGATTTGTTTACTCTTAAATCGACCCGCAGTATCGAATCTTCTCGTGATCATGACGTTTGCAACAACAACAACTCAATTAATTAAATATCGTGGTAAGAACCCGTTGAAAAGGCATGAAAGTGATGCAGGGGTGTGTGAGTTCATAAAAGCAATTATTTAAATATCAAAAACTTACCTACTTATTCTGTCCTATGGAGTAGATTTCTTTAAAAATAGTAAGTAGGTACGAAGGATATACTTGATTTTTCAATCGATTTCCAAAATTAGGCATTTGACTGCATTATTTTTTTTGTTTTTTACGTGACTGAATGAATCAAACTGCGTTTTATTTATCGATATACTATTGTTTTTACATCGATATAAATTTATTTTTCTCTAAACACCAAAAGCAACTTCAAAAGATCCCTAAAAATACAGTTTTAATAAACAGAGGATTTAACACAATATCTCGCAATATCGCAGGGCCTTAAGTCTTGATTACGGCACCGCGTCCAAGATTGAGATTTTAATTACGACCACAAATGAGCCAGACCAACCCAAGTTTCAATTTAGTTTTAACCGCCGTACACGGGACGTGGTCATTTCAGGAATGTAAGAACAACATCGTTTTGTGTAGCACATTTTAAATTATTTTGAAAAAAGGAATTTGTATTTTTTACGAATGTAAGGTTTATACTTGGTGGACTTTTATGTTCTCGTTTTATGTCGAATTGAGCTCGCTACCATTTAATATTGTAAAAAACGTTTATCCGATTCAAAAAACAATAGCGGTTTCTAAACTGAATTTCGACATAACATTCATCTCACTTCGGGTTAAAGAAGATTATATCAACCCTGTAGATCTCTATTCTGTGACGGTATGTTATCCTGTGTGACTGTAAAAATATCAGCACATTTTAATTAAATGTACTTTTTTAATGATGTAAATTTAAAAAAAAAATTGGTTGCCTGTAAAGTCGGTATACGGGCGAAAGTTTTACGTGACAACGACTCGGGCATGTTTAGTTCGCCTAAGAGCGAGAGAGACAGACATAAAAAGCGAAAGGCACGCGTGCCTCTCACTCGCTTTCATTGTGAGCGCATAACGTGAGCGGAGCGTAACGCAGTTTCTTGAAGTGTCACCCGGCAAACCAATTTATAAGACGTTGTCACGTCAATAATTATCATTCAGTAGAAATATCACTGTTGAGAACTAAAGTTTCAAAGAAGTCTGATCTGAGCTGAAATGAAATATACTTATGCGTTTTGAACTCCTAAAGATTTTGGAAATTAGTTCCTTTGATGTTTTCTTTTTCTCTTTTCTTTTTCTTTCTTGATGTGAAGAACATTCTATCTATCAATAATATAATTACTGTACATTTAGATAAAATTATCCTTGTTATCGTTCAGACTCAGACCGATAAAACTCAGACTAATAAGCTCATTGGTTAACTAAACCTAATCTAAAACGTGCCGCAAATTAATCCGAAATTTCTTGAAACGTTCGAAGATCTTGAAGTACTTTAACAGCCCAAGAATTATGTTGCTGGCTCGTTTGAGGTCGAAATGGCCCACAATTAGGGCCGGAGTAAAATGTAATGATTTCGTTGCCCGAAGAGCCTTGGAACTTTAGCTTTATTGGTGTTAAAACTGTGTCTAACCGAGGTTTGTTATTGCTGTCATTCCGGTTAGTACCTGCGAAATGATAAATTTGTGGAGGGATGTAGCGGTTTGCCGTGATTTTGGTACAAAAGTATTTTATAAAGGTACCTTTATGTTTTGTGAGTCATAAAGGACGTCAGGAGACCGGTAGGTCTGTTAATAAACACGCTTTGTTGTCTTTAGCATAGCTTGGTTTTTCTTGAGTCTAGTTTCGATGACTAGGTGTCTGTTACCAGCAATTTGTCATATTCCTAAAAGGAGTCCATCTTGTCAAAGCATTATCGACCCTAATTTATTTATTTATTTATAAAGGGCACTAACATGTTATACACCCAAACATGCAATACAGGTATATTAAGATACTAATAGTATAAACTTAATGCTAACACAATTATAGGTGCCGACTGCATGCCTATTTTAAATTAGCGGTCAAAGACCAGACAATAAAAAAAAAACAAAAATAAAAATTAAGTACAATTATAAAGCTATTATTGTAGATGACCATGAGCGACGGTAGCCATGCTATGAACAGGTCACCAGTTGGCTCGTCTGCCTACATGGATAAAGCAAGGTCTTCAATTTCTAAAGAATACTCCAAAATATTAAAATTACCTCTAACAAAATTAATTACACATTCATTTGAAACTTAAACTCAGCTCAGTCGAAAATGAATTAGACTTTATCCTGCATTCATGTAATACATTTCATAATTAAATTTTCAGAGTGAAAATACCTCGCAACATTAAAACTGTGCTCGCTTTTATGTAGTTTCAGAATAATTAGACTTTAAAATGGGCGTATAAAAGGACTGAGACATCAGGTTTTCCTGTGAATATAATTAATTATTACGCCTTTGCTTTTAAGTTAAACGTTGTTATTATAGCCGTCTTATAATAATTTGTAAAGGATTCCTGTCATCCACTTTATATATTTTAAACTCATATTATTATTCCATTTTATGTAAAAAATTGGTAATTTCATTCAGAGCTATTTTTTTTTATTGCCATGTAGGCAGACGAGCCAACGGGCCACCTGATCGTTAGTGGTTACTGTCGCTCATGAACCTCTGCAATTTCAGGGGACATTGCATATTATTTAAATAGCCTCAAATAAATTGAATATATACTATTTGTAACTACATAGCTTTGGCATTCAGGACAACTATTTACTAATAAGTAGATTCAAATTGTTAAAATAAAAAAGACAAACCTATTAAGACGTCCATAATTACTCGAAACACGGACATACAGGTTATTTACCAAACATAAATCAGATAGCACTATATCACTCAAACATGAGTTCGAATACCAACAAATCCAGGTCACAATCAAAACTTTACGAGCCCCAGATTACCATATCCACATCACCTTAACCTCCGCTTATCGGAGTCACGGAGCGTTATAATAAAATGTTGTATGGTTTATTGAATTCGACGGAAAATGTATGATGATTGCTTTCAGGCGACAGTTGCCGGAGTTTGCTCCAATCGAGACATATTTAAAGTGGAATCGTGAACGTTTTCTTTTGTTAGCTAATTTATTATTCACATTGGGAATCGTATTTTAGATTCCAGCATGCTCCTCTTGAGTTTTCGATAAATTAGATTTGATAAAGATTTTTTTAGCGAACAATGACGTAGAAAAATCGAGCGGAGTATTTTCTGAATTACGAATTTGGCGTAGATAGTATAGTCCGATCAATTTATACATCCAAGATTACAAAAATTCCCACTTGGCTGAATATTGGTAGGAGTGCTCAATACACTATTATAAAGGAAATTCTTTTCAGCAAAATGGTAAGTTTTATTATAAAATTAGCTCCCTATTTTTTAGTCTATTTTGACCGGACTAGTATTTGACACAACGATCATTGTATCAAATATCGTAATTTCTTTAATGACTTAATAGATCTTAGAGTTAAGAAATAATCCACTGTTCCCGAAGCGCTATGACATGTCCCTCTTCAAACGAGGTTTAAGAAAAGTCTTTTATGGGTAGGTGATAGATAACGGCCCTTCATTGTCCTGGCATTGCAGGGTTTAATGAGCGACGGTAAACACTTACGTCAGGTGGTCCATAATTTTGTAAAACAAAAATATTTAAATAGATCCCATAGTTTGAGAGCCTATTTACTACAACACATCTAATATATAAAATTCTCGTGTCACGGTGTTCGAACTTGAACTCCTCCGAAACGGCTTGACCGATTTTGTTGAAATTTTTTGTGCTTATCCGGTATCTATGAGAATCGGCCAACATCTATTTTTCATCCCCCTAAATGTTAGGGGTACTCCACCCCTAATTTTTTTTTTATTTTTTCGACGCAGACGAAGTTGCGTGGGGCAGCTAGTTTTTTTATAATATTATGTTTAACACGTTTCTTTTACTTAAGTATTATCTATTATACTTTCAAAATCAACAGCCCTATCGCAGAATATAAATACGTTGCGTATTTTCGTAATTTGTTTCAGTTTTATCCATGAAGCGTCCTGTCCCGACACCACTTTATCTTAAACCTCGATTTGTCAGTGGCTGCTCCGCTGTCGCTATAAAAAGGGAAAATACTCTGAATAATTAAACGCACGTTAGTCAGCTTTTTAGTAAAATTAAGACATGTCTGTCACGCTTATAATTCGCTGAAACAGTTTTTGGAATATAATTTTAAATGCTTTGTATTCTGTTTTCAAATTTGATGGCAAAGGTTTAGGTTATATTCGTTTTTCAGATGATGAGATGGTTGGAGCTGAAATGATTTTTATAGAAATTGCTATTAATATAAGGTACGAAAAACACTCGTTGTTTTAAACTATAGATGTCGTTTACTTTTGTAATTCTATTTAAATTCAATTCAAATTTGTAGGGCAATCAATACATTCAATATCACAATTTCAAAATTGTTACATCCATATAATTTTATCATCCAGAATCACAGGTCGTGAAACGATTGTAATTTTCCTTCTCAAATAAAATTGAGGTCCTAAAATCTTCGGCAAACATCCAGCGAGCTTGAAAACGGCTTGTCGTTCCGTTTTACAACGTTTCCTTCTGCTTTCACTGCAAACAAAATCTGCTTCGACGACAGCGCTTTCTGCTGAAAATGAAGATTATATTTGTGAAGAAAATCTTGTTACTTTGTTTTATTTTTAGTGGTTGGGTCGTGGAAGAGTTCCTAAATAAAATTTATACTTGATTACTTGATCTTTTAGTGGTAAAAACAGACTAAAACAGTTTTTTTTTCTGTTTGAACATTTGTGATCTACATACATTAAGAAGTTAAATTGTTGTCTTTTATCTACTAAATAAATAAATATTTAAGGTACCTAATTAGGTATTCAAAAACTTAGTTTAATATTATTAACATTAAATTACCTTTGCATACTCACAAAACTAGTTTTCAACAAATGAAACCCGCAATTTAACTTAAACTCACTTCTAAAAGGCTTCAAAATACACGCCGAATTCGACTAAAATGAGTGAAACTTCTAAATGAAGACAAATTAAACTGTGATTCAGCTCTTTTGTAGCCGACAATATGTAAACTTTACACGAAAGAACTAATTAAGAACAATTTTAATTAGTGGTTAAAGTTGGCAGGTGCCTTCATTAACAGCCGCAAGTTAGTTTTACATTAGCTGTTGGAAATACAATGAAAATTACTGTGTGTATAAATACATATTAAAAACACTACTGTGTTTTAATAAAAACATTTCTATTAAGTATTTTATTATTGCCAGGACAATTTAATAAGTAAACCAGGTAAGTATTATAATATTTTGAATTTAAGAATATGCCGTTTTATCCTGTAACATAATATGCAAAAGTAAATTATAAAAAGTTTATGATTTATCCTAATCGTAATTAATTTTAACAAAATGTTTCCATTTGAGGTTCGGAATCACCTGTACCTGTATGCAATGGATTGGCCATTACTGCCCACTGTTGGGCTCAGGTCTCCTCAGAAGAGGGATTAGGCATAGTCCACGCTTGCCCAGTGCGGATTGAGGACTTCATATAGGATATTTAAAACCCTTTTCCGACATGCAGGTTTCCTACGATGTTTTCCTTCACCGTTTTTAGCCAGTGGGGTTGTGAAAAATTCGGAATCACATTCATCTTAAAACACCAACTATGATAACCGGAGAGTACTATAAATAAAGCCAACCACTAAGTAAACTATCACCAATTTGTCATATACAGTCCTACAATATAAATTGTACCACTATCCTCTTTGAACTATCAACGAGCAAACCCATGACATCATAGCATAATACAAACATAATCTAATGTTACTCTCAAAGAACTCCTTTACTATCATCAAGGACACTTGTTGCTATGACATCCGCGCCTGCGTACTGGAAAAAACTCGTCACTCGAACTAACAAGACACCCTCACAGAATAATGGTAATTTACAGAGGTAATTCTAAAGTTTGTCACAAACTAGTTGTCCCGCGCAACTTCGTCTGCGTCGGAAAAAGGTACAATAGTATAATAAGGGTATAATATTTTCTTTCGTTTAGCATATCGTTTTAATTTTTACTTTGTTTATTTTTAAATATAGTACTCGATTTTACATTCTTATATTCAGTGTGGAAGCTTTTTAAGTGCTGAATAAATGTATTTTCTTTCTTTCTTTCTTTCTTTCTTTCTTTCAATAGAGCCTTTCTCGATAAATGGTAAACTATCCAAGACTGAAATAATTTTTCAAATCGGACTAGTTGTTCCTGAGATTAGCGCGTTCAAACAAACAAACAAATAAACTCTTCAGCTTTATAATATCAATAAGTATAGATATTACTTTAGTTTAACGGATATGTGTTTATTATATCGACGGCAGCAAAGAACAAGAAGACATCTGCATTTTGCCGAATTTAACTTTTTTGGATATTTGAATCCAGAATTCTTTATTTTATCTGGTAAATTTTTTTTTTCAAACAAAAAGTGTTTTTTTATGTGTTTTTTGTTGCGTAAATAAAGACATATACACTATTTTTTTGAAAAAAAACGAAGTACACCCGCACATCTACCGGATAACCGTGTGTGCGTCGTACAATTTAGCAAGCCACTTAGTATAAACAAAGATATCAGTTAGAAAAAAACGTTTGCTGTAGGTTCTTTACCTTCTTTATTCGATTGGTATGATGTTGATGGAAATGGTGTGAAATTATATTTCGCGATCTGGATGCGTTATTCACTTTTTACTTCTTTTCTAAGGAAAAAGTCTTACGTAGAAACGAATACATGGCAGTTGACTCATCTTATTTATTTTTCTATGCGATGTAGAAAAAGACATCTGCAGTAATACGAAAAAAAAACAATAATTTATTTAAAATATGTCGCTATCTGCTGCGAAACATTATTTTATTTACACATTCCAAATTTGAAAAACCTGGCATTCTTATAGTAAAAGTTATCAAACTTTCTCACAAAAAACGCTCTCCTGGAAACTAACGATTTTGTAGATATCTGTTTGTTCTTTGCTGCCGTCGATATAAGCTTGTTATGAGCTATGTTTTATTGAAACTTATAAGTATTTTATAATAAAAACTTGAGAGGTGTCATGGGACACCCGAATAGAACGAAGTTCCTTTCGATTTAAAAATATCTTTTTTTTCCTAAAGTAACGCGCGATAAGGAACGTGTTTGAAAAATAGTTTGAAAAAAAATGTTATGAAAAATAGTTTGGCTTCATAGATTAAATTTTATCAGGATCTGATAGGTATTTTTTTTAAGTTGTTGACATCGCTTGACATTCGTTAAAAATAGTAGTAGTTGTTGATGTATTATTAGACAAATAATTAATTTAAACATGGAAATCCTTTAAGCACAATTTGTTTAATTATTAACTTCTGCACAGTTATTACTCTGTGTCACCATGATGGGGCATCACGTGACCCTGTAACCTCCTGCTCCTCACATTATGAGGGGGAAGGGCTTGAAGGAGGTCAGCATTAAATTGCCGAGCTTTAACATGTTCTGTCATTCGAGAACCATTATTCATAATTCCCCTTTTGTTGAAGCTTAATATTCTTTGTTTTGTAAATTGAGTCGCAAATTGGGCTCTTGGGCTCCTTTTGTAGCGGTCGAGAGGAGTAGAGTATTTTATATTGTGACTTCATTTGCGTATACTAAATTAATTTATGAGACATGGCTTTTATGCAAGCAAAAATTTCTGGTCTACGAACGAGACATTAAACAATTAAACTTCACTATAAATTAATTAAAGGATACAATCGGAATTATGTGGACAAAAACCCAGTGGTGGCAGGTCAATGCAGACTATCCAAAAATAGGCATCACTTCGGATTCAAATCTTGACTACACAATGTACAATTACACTGAACATGCACGAATATATAGCCATATCTACCACGACATACTGCGCTGTTCCAAACAACATGAGCCGGGAGACACAGCTTTTCATATCAGTTTCTCTGTTGGTTCTGACGAGCTCTCTTGGTCATGAAAATGATAAATTATTATCGTAGTTCATTCTCTAAGCAAACGGTTGGGATGGTACGGACATGTGATGAGAAGGGATAAGAGACATGTAACAAGATGAATGATGCATTTAAAAGTAGAGTAGTAAGACAAGAGGAAGGCCGAAGAAAAGATGGTATGATGGCCGAAGATATGATGTATTGTGGTGTGACGATGTATGTAAAGATAGAAAGGAGTGGAGCGAGAAGACATATTGCGCCGACCCCATCTAAATGCGATAAGCTATAGTTTCAGTTATGACGGAACATCCCAGTGTTTTTAGGTATTCACGTCACACACCCCAGGGTTAGTCATTAGAGTATCAGCAGGTTGCAGGTATGACGTTCTATTAGCTCAACTATACCTGACAGGTATTATTGTACAAGTACTCCAGCGGTCAAATATATCTAATATCTGTGCGTGTACAGAGCCACCTTTAGCTACTTACCTTCATTAGCCTGAAACTGTGTTCACTTACCTAAAAATATTACCATCTTCTGTTCATTGACACATTCCGTACGGGAGGTCGCGGTTTGAAAACCGGCCGGCTTGTACCTCTAAATCTTAATATGAAAAAGATTTATGTGCAATTTTTCACAACACCACTGGCTAAAACGGTAAAGGAAAACATTGTGAGGTAACCTGCATATCGAAAAAGGGTTCTAAAAATCCTTTGAAGATATGTGAAGTCCCCAATCCGCATTAGGCAAGCGTGGTGGACTATGCCTAACCCCTCTTCGGAGGAGACCTGAGCTCAGCAAGTGGGCAGTAATGGGTTGTTACAGTACAGTACCTACAGTTCATTGACAGACAGGAAAAAAAATTAAACAAGTTTATTAAACAGGCGCATATGAATTCAAAAAATATTATCTAAGCCACGTATCCTGTAACAGCCACTGCTAAACAATATAAATTAACTTTTACGTCCTTTGCCGTAATTAATTCGAGTGATACGAGTAGATTTTATATTGTTATTATTCTGTTAACGTTACTTTTATGTTTTCTTGTGAGATAATTACGACTTACTGGACCTCGAATGTGGGAACACTTGTATATGCTTTTATTCCCTATTTAAATATCTACATCATTTTCGTGCAGTTACGGGTTCTTAACTAAAAATCTTGTTAAAAACCCGTAAATTATGTATAGTAGTGTCTTAGTGTCCCATTGCAGAGGTCCATGAGTGGCAGTCACCGCTTACGATCAGGTGAATAGTTAGCTCGTCTTACAAAAAAAAACAAATAAAAAAACTTGAGAGGTGTCATGGGACACCCGAATAGAACGAAGTTCCTTTCGATTAAAACATATTTTATAATTTTTTTTCCTAAAAACATAACGTGCGATAAAGAACGTGTTTTAAAAGATTTTGATCACAGCGCCATCTAGCGATAATCATCTAAAACAATTAACGCGCGATAAAGAACGTGTTTTAAAAGATTTTGATCTTCGTTCCAAAAATGTAAAGTTTAACTACGATTATATCCAAATAAGCCGAGTAAAAGTACCTTTTAATTTTCAAGTTTATCAATTATTAAACGCTTAATCCAAGGTTTAACGACAACTGTCCCTAAGTTAAAAATAAATAAGTGGGTATTTCTCATCAAATTTCGAAATTTGATTCCCAAGTAATTCGTGCCGAGTCATGTACATTTACTACATAACTCTTTTTGTTATTTTAATGCTCGTTGTCTACACCAATATTATTTTAAAAGAAACTGTATTACCTCTAAAGAAAGACAAGATATGTCTTCTTTCTTTGTTACCGTGAAAATCATTCCCACCTTGTTAGTTTAACCCTTAGTTCAAAAACATTACTAAAATGCCTACTCATTTCAAATATATAGAAAGTAAGTAACAAGAAATGATTACTTACTGCTTAGTTTTCAACTCCGGAAGGCGTCACCGCACACATGAAATCTTAATTTACATAGAAACTGGGTGTTTATTTGACGAGAAACTACAAGTTACGAGTGACAAGCGTTTACAGTGTTTAATTACATATTAATTGCACACTCTTAAATTGTAACAATAAAGTCAAGACAAGTCCTCGGTATTCCCTGAGTGCTATGACTTGTCCTTCTTCAAACGAGGCTTGAGGAGGGTCCTTAAAGTTAGGTCGTAGGTAGCGACCCCTGACATTGTAGAGGTTCATGAGCGACGGTAACCACTTACTATCAGGTGGGCCTACATGGCAATAAAAAAAAAAAGTAATAATAGAGCACAGATTGATCCTAGCTATTCAAAGACAACATCACTTGTATGTTCTTTAATCTTTAATATCTTTGTAGCTACTATTTCTATACTCTAATTTCGCTGATAAAATTGTATTTAACAAACCACTCTCTAATAGAGCACAAGAACGAGGTGATATTAGCAGGGAACTCTGTTTACATTTAACTTTCTTTTAGAAAGTAAAACAACATAATCCGACTACTTTTGGGTTGTTTTATAATGATAGTTTTTAACAATCAAAGGAAAAGAAAGAGATACGAAAAAGTTTATATTTACTCCTGGAAGTGTGTTTTAGTATCCAGCAATAATAGGCAATCTAGCCGATGCTATGTTGTATGTGGTCATTCTGTTACTTTTTTTTTCAGCATTTTGTATTCTTCTTACTTCATATAGAAATACGTCACAGTAAATCAGCCATTACCGCTTTCTCCCATGCATCAGCCCACACATATAGACGGATCAAATAAAGAGGGGTCTGTACGAGGCGCCAAACCGTCGCGCCCGCTTCCTGCAAAAAACACAATATCAAATTTCAAGGATCCGAAATGTAATAAAAATAATCACTAAGCGAACCGGCAAGAAGGCTCTACGTAATATCAGTACAGAAGTCACATTGTTTCATTAATGAACTAGAATCAGTTCTATAGACTATAATAGATCTTAACTACTCACTACTCTACTCAAATCTAGATCCGAACTAATCAAACGGAGTAAAAAGGAGTAAGGAGGAGTAAAACTAAGGAGTAAAACGTTGGCGTGGTTTGGACACGTGATGAGGACCACGTTACAAGCAAATCCCACGTTACGTCCCAAAGTGGAATTTGAAATTGGATGGATGTGAGAGGAGAGGAGGGCCTAAGAAGAGATGATTGGATTGAAATATGTATATAAAAATTTGCAGTGTGATAGGAATTTGTACTTATACCAGATTAGGAATGAATGGAGCGATAAAACATATTGCACCATTGCAATTGGAATCGGATAAGATTGAGGTTAAGGATGAGGTAGATAAACAAGGTTCCTGGTGTCATCGCTAATAAACTAATAACCTTTCGTAACATTAAAGACACTAAAAGACTGATATAAGTACTGATATCCAGAGTTGCACCCTACGACGCGTACGGCGTACGCTGTCTGTTTTAAGGATGATTTAAGGCGATTCAAAATATCATAGTTTAGTAACAACTTGGCACCTATGAATTTCCATTTTTAAAAAGCAAGCTGCTATCTATCGAATTTGTTTCACTGCCACGACCGCCTACTGCTTACCACCTACTGAATATACAGGGTGATTTTTTAGAGAGGGTACATATTGCAGGAGGGTGATGAGTACTCTGTTCTAATACGGAATATTACAAAAAATAGGTAAAATTACATTTTTTTTTTTTAATCTAAATTCGACAAATCTACCTCAAACATAAACAATTTCGGCTTAAAGAGTGTTGATTAATGACCTCTAGTGATCTCGCGCACCCCACACCTCCGCCACACTCATCAGCTGTCGAAAAACCATCATTTTGCAAGAATTTTAGATATTTTTAAGTTGCGATTACTAAGGCATTAAGCCATATTCTTTGGTAATAATATTTTTACTGGTCGTATATAACCATCAGCTACCATGACCTTCAATATGTACCCTCACTAGGAAATCACCCTGTATAGCATAAATGAAATGTTTAATTCTTGACTTCTACACAGTTTTCTGTGGCGACACATTCACAAAGCAATGAGCGTTCGAATTGTTAGAGTAATTTCCATTGTCTCTTGATACGGACAGTTCTTTACAGACTCAATTAATTTATCTTTATTCTTTTCTTTTTCTTATCTTTTTGCTTTTTCGTTATTTCTGATGTACTTTAGAGTGCATTGTTGGCAACTGGGAGTTGTTTGGTTGTTAATGTTTTTTGATTTTATTATTTTGTTGTTTGACTTTGTTTTTTGAACGAAGTTAATTACAATGAAGTTGAAATACCTTTTAAAAGTATTCCTTTGATTTATTATAAAATATACTTTGTCAGCATCACAAAGTGAGGCTTAGATTCTGTTTTGCAACGCACTGAAGAAAATTATATTTATTTACGACAACACAGAGGAATGACATGACATAGAAGAGGTATATGAGCAACAGTAATCTTTTACAATGATCACCTGCCTACATGGTAATGGCTCTTTTTGTTTAAACACCCTATTTTTATTTTTTTTTAGTTGGAGGAAATCACCGGACGGATATCTGGGAGTTGTACCGCACTAAAACCTCCAAGCGCTCACACTCAGCGTCGGAAACCCCGGCTGAGGCCAGAACCCAGCACGGGGATATGAAGGACGGCGCGACGCGTTACGCACTTTGGCACTCTTTCCCGCGCCGCCCGGGATCCGGGGGTATTAATATATTAATTGTCAATATTAATAAAGAAAACTTGTTCCTTCTTTTGTGACGCAGATGAAGAAGCACAGCTTATCTAGAATATAGGTAGTAATAATACTATCATACTATATTTTATTATCACTATCATAACCGTAGCAGCGCCGTAGTATGTTATCGTAGCCCGTAGCAGGATCGCTACGATCCGTCTACGACCCATTAATTGGATTTGATTGAAGTGTGTAATTCAAATTAATGGTCTCATTGCATTCGCTACATCTGAGATACGCCTCCATCTCGTCATTTAGTTAAGATAATTAATGATTAAAAACATTTTAGGGTATTTAAACCGGCGCGACAGGAAAGAGCGCCGAGTGCGTAACGCGTCGTGCCGTCCTGCATAACCCCGTGCTGGGTTCTGGCCTCAGCTGGGTTCGGACGATGAGTGTGAGAGGTTTTCGTACGGTTCAACTTCCACATATCCCACTGAAGTCAATCGCTCTAATTATGAAATTGTAACTTCTCAATTTTAAATAAAATTTAAATCTCATTTCAAAACCATTTTTAAATGCTCATTAGCTTATAATATGGTAGTAAGTGGTTACCGTCATTGTTGACACATTTGATAATCCTCTACTATGCCGCACAATGCTACCTGCTGCATAATGAATAATTAAATTAATGTGTTTTTTCTTTGTTTCATGTACTTTTTCTGGATATCTTCAACAATAAAGGTAAGTAGAATGTAACAGAACAATATTATAAATCTTATTTTTTTTTTATTGATTTATTTATAAAAAGGTTTTACATTCAATTTGATTTTATAAAACATAATAATATGTATTATACAAGTATTATAATTTATAATATACTTTTAAATACTGTATGCACGAAATATAGTACTTGTAGAATTAGTTATCGAACCATAGAGATAAAGAATCAGGAAGAGTATTGTAACTCTTCCTGATTTTCTCTACTATTTTTTATTATAATCCATTCTTGATTTAAAAGGCTTAGTAATCGAATAAATAATAATAATAATAATTATTGTAATGTTTCCATTGGTATTTTTAATTTGATACAGCATTGTACCTTATTGTACATATTAATTATAATATATTTGAAATGAAATGAAATGAAATTTATTTATTATGAAATGAAATGAAATGAAATGAAATGAAATGAAATGAAATGAAATGAAATGAAATGAAATGAAATGAAATGAAATGAAATGAAATGAAATGAAATGAAATGAAATGAAATGAAATGAAATGAAATGAAATGAAATGAAATGAAATGAAATGAAATGAAATGAAATGAAATGAAATGAAATGAAATGAAATGAAATGAAATGAAATGAAATGAAATGAAATGAAATGAAATGAAATGAAATGAAATGAAATGAAATGAAATGAAATGAAATGAAATGAAATGAAATGAAATGAAATGAAATGAAATGAAATGAAATGAAATGAAATGAAATGAAATGAAATGAAATGAAATGAAATGAAATGAAATGAAATGAAATGAAATGAAATGAAATGAAATGAAATGAAATGAAATGAAATGAAATGAAATGAAATGAAATGAAATGAAATGAAATGAAATGAAATGAAATGAAATGAAATGAAATGAAATGAAATGAAATGAAATGAAATGAAATGAAATGAAATGAAATGAAATGAAATGAAATGAAATGAAATGAAATGAAATGAAATGAAATGAAATGAAATGAAATGAAATGAAATGAAATGAAATGAAATGAAATGAAATGAAATGAAATGAAATGAAATGAAATGAAATGAAATGAAATGAAATGAAATGAAATGAAATGAAATGAAATGAAATGAAATGAAATGAAATGAAATGAAATGAAATGAAATGAAATGAAATGAAATGAAATGAAATGAAATGAAATGAAATGAAATGAAATGAAATGAAATGAAATGAAATGAAATGAAATGAAATGAAATGAAATGAAATGAAATGAAATGAAATGAAATGAAATGAAATGAAATGAAATGAAATGAAATGAAATGAAATGAAATGAAATGAAATGAAATGAAATGAAATGAAATGAAATGAAATGAAATGAAATGAAATGAAATGAAATGAAATGAAATGAAATGAAATGAAATGAAATGAAATGAAATGAAATGAAATGAAATGAAATGAAATGAAATGAAATGAAATGAAATGAAATGAAATGAAATGAAATGAAATGAAATGAAATGAAATGAAATGAAATGAAATGAAATGAAATGAAATGAAATGAAATGAAATGAAATGAAATGAAATGAAATGAAATGAAATGAAATGAAATGAAATGAAATGAAATGAAATGAAATGAAATGAAATGAAATGAAATGAAATGAAATGAAATGAAATGAAATGAAATGAAATGAAATGAAATGAAATGAAATGAAATGAAATGAAATGAAATGAAATGAAATGAAATGAAATGAAATGAAATGAAATGAAATGAAATGAAATGAAATGAAATGAAATGAAATGAAATGAAATGAAATGAAATGAAATGAAATGAAATGAAATGAAATGAAATGAAATGAAATGAAATGAAATGAAATGAAATGAAATGAAATGAAATGAAATGAAATGAAATGAAATGAAATGAAATGAAATGAAATGAAATGAAATGAAATGAAATGAAATGAAATGAAATGAAATGAAATGAAATGAAATGAAATGAAATGAAATGAAATGAAATGAAATGAAATGAAATGAAATGAAATGAAATGAAATGAAATGAAATGAAATGAAATGAAATGAAATGAAATGAAATGAAATGAAATGAAATGAAATGAAATGAAATGAAATGAAATGAAATGAAATGAAATGAAATGAAATGAAATGAAATGAAATGAAATGAAATGAAATGAAATGAAATGAAATGAAATGAAATGAAATGAAATGAAATGAAATGAAATGAAATGAAATGAAATGAAATGAAATGAAATGAAATGAAATGAAATGAAATGAAATGAAATGAAATGAAATGAAATGAAATGAAATGAAATGAAATGAAATGAAATGAAATGAAATGAAATGAAATGAAATGAAATGAAATGAAATGAAATGAAATGAAATGAAATGAAATGAAATGAAATGAAATGAAATGAAATGAAATGAAATGAAATGAAATGAAATGAAATGAAATGAAATGAAATGAAATGAAATGAAATGAAATGAAATGAAATGAAATGAAATGAAATGAAATGAAATGAAATGAAATGAAATGAAATGAAATGAAATGAAATGAAATGAAATGAAATGAAATGAAATGAAATGAAATGAAATGAAATGAAATGAAATGAAATGAAATGAAATGAAATGAAATGAAATGAAATGAAATGAAATGAAATGAAATGAAATGAAATGAAATGAAATGAAATGAAATGAAATGAAATGAAATGAAATGAAATGAAATGAAATGAAATGAAATGAAATGAAATGAAATGAAATGAAATGAAATGAAATGAAATGAAATGAAATGAAATGAAATGAAAATGAAATGAAATGAAATGAAATGAAATGAAATGAAATGAAATGAAATGAAATGAAATGAAATGAAATGAAATGAAATGAAATGAAATGAAATGAAATGAAATGAAATGAAATGAAATGAAATGAAATGAAATGAAATGAAATGAAATGAAATGAAATGAAATGAAATGAAATGATTCTGTTAATCCCCACGTTGGGCGCCAAGTTACCCAGAAGTCACTTTAGCTCAATCAGCTGTTGTAACATACAACAATTAATTCTGAAAATGTATAACTATGTGTTCTCTAAAACGATTTTTTTATTATAATAACGAGTATTTGTTCTTAATTAAACTATAAAAATGTTCTTTTACTATGTTTCTTCAAGAATCAAATCAATTAAAGAAATAATGTACTATTTTGTAATAATGATATCACTAAAGTTATTAAATTAATATAGTATTTTGATTTCAGACCGTGTGAAGTTTAAGCCGGAGAGTAAGTTGTGTGAGAGGGTGTGTGTAGGTTTAGCGGGCTTGTATTAATATTGTAATGTTGTATATTCGTGTTTAATATAAATAAAATCAATAGAAATATAATTCATACCATTTAAAATAATTTCATTCGAATTTAAAAGAAAACTTTTTGGTACAATGGGTACTGTTTTTTATAACGTGTTATTATTTTATTTTGAATTATTAAAATATTCATAGAAAACTAGCTGCCCCGCGCAACTTCGTTTGCGTCGAAAAAATAAAAAATAATTTAAAGGTGGACTACCCCTAACATTTAGGGGTATGAAAAATAGATGTTGGCCGATTCTCATAGATACCGGATAAGCACAAAAAAAAAAATCAAAATCGGTCAAGCCGTTTCGGAGGAGTATGGCAACGAAAACTGACACGAGAATTTTATATATTAGACATTCTAACTAAAACTATGTTAGTTTAGAAGTGTTCTATTATTATTATATACTTTTCTTCTGTTTGTTAATCACGAATATTCAACTGAGGTAGAAAAGCCACGCTTATTGATAAATTAGAACTAATAATTTTATTGTTGCCTTCAAACGAATAAAAGTATTTTTCATTTAATTATTGTAAAAATACTGAAACAACATTCTGATATTTTTCAAATTCTCTGAAACTTCGATTAATTTTTGAGTTACTCAAATTCGAATTTTCACGATAGTAAAAAAAATAACAAGAGTTTGTTAATAATAGTAAATACATTATGTTTTAATGCAATTAAAATCACGTAGACAAGAAGGCGACAATAACGTGTTTTTAGTTTTTACTAAATAGTTAAGCTTCGAAAAGTAGACAACAGAATATTGACTAACAAAATAAACCACAGTTGAAAACCAAGTAGTTAGTTTAACATAATCACGAAAACAGTAATTTAGAGTGTGTATCATTATCATTATAATTACAAAAATAATATTAGTTTAAGTATAAGTAAGTATCGTTTAATTATGTATGCGTCGAGATAATTTAGATAAAAATAATGTCTAAGGTTGTAAGTAAATTAAGCTTGGTCTATCTATAATGAGACACGAGCAATAAGCTTTAGTAAAAGTATACAGGGTGATTTCCTAGTGAAGGTACTTATTGAAGGTCATGGTAGCTGATGGTTATATACGACCAGTAAAAATATTATTACCAAAGAATATGGCTTAATGCCTTAGTAATCGCAACTTAAAAATATCTAAAATTCTTGCAAAATGATGGTTTTTCGACAGCTGATAGGTGTGGCGGAGGTGTGGGGTGTGCGACATCACTAGAGGTCATTAGTCAACACTCTTTAAGCCGAAATTATAAAAAAATATTTTATAATTTTACTTATTTTTTGTAATATTCCGTATTAGAACAGAGTACTCATCACCCTCCTGCAATATGTACCCTGTCTAACAAATCACCCTGTATAGGCTTAGTACAGTAAAAGGTAAAAGTGCAAAGCGTTTCAAGCCGTAGAACATTCTTAGACTGCCTACACAAACAGTTTTATTGGCAATATTATGGATATCATCAAAAATATTGTAAATCTGAGGATTATGTTGTTGAAACTACGAGACACATTTTTTAAATAATGTTATTTTTTTTTATAGTAATATTGTCAATAGTATTGTGGTGTGTGAGAGTCTTAAGGTATAAGTTATAGAAGCCTTATAATGTCTATAAATCATTGTTGTTTGGCTTCACGCCAAGGTAGCATCGACATACAGGTACGCTGATATAAAAATGATCGACGACGTAACAACATTTAGTTTATGTTATATTGTATTGAAAGTGGATCTTATTGAACAGATTTAAACGTGAGAGCTTCGTTATTTTTTTTTACAATTTTATGGAAAACTAGCTGACTCGCGCAACTTCGTCTGCACCGAAAAAAAAAATTAGGGGTGGACTACCCCTAACATTTAGGGGATGAAAAATAGATGTTGGCCGATTCTCATAGGTACCGGATAAGCACAAAAAATTTCATCAAAATCGGTCGTGCCGTTTCGGAGGAGTTCAAGTTCGAACACCGTGACACGACAATTTTATATATTAGAGATTAAAAATCATCATCATTAATTTTAAGTAGGAAACGTACAATAGTTTGACCATACATTAGCTTATAGAAAGTACACCATTCTACGACGTATCCTTTACCTATAATCAAATCCATTTACTTCAACCTAAAAAATATAGTTTAAATCACTTGATAAACTAAATTATTTAGGTAAGGTTAGGTTTTATATACCTACTCCTGAATTTCTCATTCGTCTCTATAGAGCTCTCAGGCACATAATTGTAACACAGTGTAAAAAAATCCATTTCAATTTCGACACAAAAATCACAGCAGACAAATTGCCGCCCAATGTAATCAAAACGCAACTCCGTTTTCCAATCACCAAAATAATCATAACATCAAAAGTAAAACAGACAAATAACGGGGCGCGGAAAAAATAAGAAAATCAGTAAAAAAGGTTAGGAGGGTGTTCGCAAATTGTAATCGAGACGATAAAAGGCATCAACCGTTTGCAAAACGATATTTTTTCCGGCCGACTTCGCAGTCAGGGTGAAACTACGGGAGAAAACGTTCCAGTTGACCTTTTAATGTATAATAGGACAATTCGCGACTGTGTAGAACGATATTATTGACTGTCCCAGATACGAACAATTGATGTTCTGTAATTTATATAGGTACATTAGGCAGTTACTTTTCGGACAAAAGACTGGATATTATGACGGGATTTTTGTCATAAGCACTAAAGAACTGTGTTTTCAACTTCAATCTAGCTAAATTTGAACTAAAGAGAGATTTTATTTATTTATTTATTATTAGGACCATCAACAAGATTTACATGTTAACAAGCAAATTCACAGACATTTTAAAACTCTACATTACATGCAATCTTAAATATAGATGAACACAACGTGGTAAGAAACATAGTACACAAATCACATAGAATAACATTTAACAAAAAATAAAATAATAATTTCAAGTTAGATTACATTTACAAATTTAAAACTAAAAACAAACAGATTAAAATCACACAAGCAGACAAAAAATTAAAAATAAAATAAAAAACAATTTCATGGCATTAAACTTATGATTAAACTTAAGATTTATAGAGTTTCTAAGAAACATGACAAGAATAAAGTGTTTTTATGTTTTAGTTCTCTTCCGAATATCTTTATATCAGATTCTTTCACGTAAAGAAACTCAAGTAAAACTTATACATTGCTGTATTTCTTCCTTAAAATTCGTCGGACTTTTCCCTTGGTTGGATTTTCTTAATGATGTAAAACTTACCTCAGTTACCAAACCAAAGATACTATGACATGTTTATTCATTAAAAAAACCTCATTATTGCTTATTACATACATGTTCTCTAATTGGCCCATTCTCAAAACTGTTGAGATATGCACAAACAGGTCTTCGACAAGCGTCGTCAGGGATATCTCCTTTTGTCCTCTAGGCCTTTAGGAACACGACACCGTTAATTAAGGCGCTGTAATTGGGGGCTGACTTATCTTTAATCTTGATATTTGGAGTATGAGTTATGGCTCGGAGGGCGTTTCGTAAGGGTTTATGGGGCTGTGAAAGTTTTTTTATGCACTAAATGATGCGAACGAAATAATTATTGATGTGTTTTACTTTGCTTAAAATACAGGGTGATTTTTTAAAGAAGGTACATATTGCAGGAGGGTAATGAGTACTCTGCCCTAATACGGAATATTACAAAAAATAGGTAAAAAGATTTTTTTTTTTAATCTAAATTCTACAAAACTACCTCAAACATAAACAATTTCGAATAAAAGAGTGTTCACAAACGACCTCTAGTGATCTCGCCGCCTCCTGTCGAAAAACCATCATTTTGCAAGAATTTTAGATATTTTTAAGTTGCGATTACTAAGGAATTAAGCCATATTCCTTGGTAATCATATTTTCACTGGTCGTATATAACCATCAGCTACCATGACCTTCAATATGTACCCTCACTAAGAAATCACCCTGTATACTTACTTTTAAAACGAGAGACAGCGTAGAATAGGTACGTAATATATATCTAACTATGAGACTTTTGATAGCACCTCAAACTAATGGCAGATTTCCCAATTACCATAAACTTAAATAATATGCTACAGACGCATAAAATAAATTGAAATCACATTTCAATATAAACGAAAATTATAAAACTAGAAGCTATTGTTTTCATCAAAAAATCTTTTTGAATTATTGAATATTATGTAAAAACCAAATTATAGATAAGTAGTAAGAAGAAAACTATTTAAGTTTTGATAGCACCCCAAATCGATATTTTAAAGCTAACTTTGCAGACGAATAAAATTAGATTGGAAACAAAAAACGTTTATTCAAATCAGGTGAACTTGATTTGTATAGCTAAACTCTTTTGTAGGCGACAGAATCAATTATTCAAATTTTATTTAATTCTAGTAAAGAACAAAGTTGATTCGAAGATAGCGCCATCTATAAATAGTTTAAATAATTGTTATTTAAACCTCTTTTATGCAAATACTTTTTTAATTGTAATAGAGAATAGATGTTCGCGCGCTTATTTGAATTTAGAACATTCCAATGCCGAATACAGACGTTTTGTTCATTTTTTCAAAACTCTTATTTTCTTAGTTTTATTTTATGATTCGTTCTTTACTCCTCTCTCGCTGGCAGCATTAGGTTTTTTACATCTTTAAAATAATGAAACATTAAATAGTTCCAGTTAACGACTTTAATAAACTATGAAATTGTTAATCGTCTTCAATTTTTACTAGTTCTTCACTCCTCAATAACGACCAATAAGGTAATATAAGAGGAGACGGTTTCGAGTTATCAAAATCATTTTTAACTAAGCTATACTAAAAACTTCGGTTATCTTCTTAAAAATAAATTTAAATACCCTTTGTAACCTGTGCCAACCCATTACTGCCCGCTGTTGGGCTCAGGTCTCCTCAGAAGACGGATTAGGCATAGTCCACCACGCTTGCCCAGTGCGGATTGGGGACTTCACATATCTTCAAAGGATTTTTAGAACCCTTTTCCGATATGCAGGTTTCCTCACGATGTTTTCCTTCACCGTTTTTAGCCAGTGGTGTTGTGAAAAATTGCACATAAATCTTTCTTCACATTTTAGATTTAGAGATACAAGCCGACCGGATTTGAACCCACGACCTCCCGTTCGAAAGGAAGCGCTCCGACCACTCGGCCACCACAACTTTTCCTTTGTAACCTTTATAACATAATAATTTATTTTAAACAAAACTTTAAAAACATGCTTTTAAGATCCTAAATATCATGTATCAATACAGTGCTAGCTAATACAAGTAAAATGAGCGCCATTTTGTCATATTATTGCATTTTACGCGATATACATCTGCATGCAGAATTCAGCTTGCAAGATTCCACTCTAACTTACATAATCACATCCAGTGCAAGTTAATATAAATTTTGTAATAATGGTGGATTTTATGATTATGTTGCAAAAACATTTACAAATTTTCCGTTTCACCATTTTGCCTATTCACGATATCTCACAGATGTTAGCCACTACGTCAATAACTCCATAAGTGCATTCAATATGAATAATACTTGGTCTTCTGCCAGTCTGAATAAAAATTTGGCAGCACATAACCAAATCGCGTAAGAAATATCTCGATAAAAGATTGATGATATAATGCTGATCGTACATAAACGTATATGCTAGCAAGCATGATTTGAATTTTATTTTCATAGTCCTATCCTTGTGATACTTGGACTTAAGTAATTTTTAATTTATGGTTGAATCAGCCGATGAGAAATTAGCAATATTCCCATAGCCAGAGCTCTTCTGTTGTGGATTTAAAAACAAGCCAAAAGAATGCTAAATGCGGTTTCCTTGTTTTAACCGTACAATTATAAAATTCACAATTTTAATATCTAAAAGAACTTCTTTCTGTTTCTCACTGTCCACAAAATCTCTTAGTGCAATTCTCGATTTTAGATAAAATCTGAGGTAGAGCCTACCCACTTAAATACACAGCTGCAAGTAATAAATTCTCACTTTATAAAAACAAAACAAAAATGCAGCGGTTTGCTTGAGGTGATAATTTCTAAACGAAAATAAATTATTCCAGCGTCATAAATATGACATTTTGGCACCGACTTCCATGTCCGTGGATAGATCGCTTCCTGTCCACTGATCGTCCTCTATACACGAATGAAAGTTTTAGAACCGAGGTGAAGGACGATTACAAATCATATTTAAAAAAGTAAAGTTTTCACGCTGGATATCAATATTAATGTTCGATAACCCGAAATCCAATATATATTGCAATTTGATTGAAACCGATTTGAAAAATTCTTTCTCTGTTAGAAAGTCCATTTATCGAGGAAGGCTATAAGGCTAAGCTATGTTGTATCCTCCTGTGACGCAGACGAAGTTGCGCGGGACACCTAGTATTTATAATCCTAGTAGGTAAACTTTTAATATTAAATGCATTACGCATGGAAGAATTTTTCAAAATATGATGAAAATTCCTTTTGAGGATTTTCGCTTCAGTGGCACATGTTAACTATGTATGACGGGGTGATAAAAAGGGAAACCAACCTATTCACCGTGCGGGTAGTTGGAAGTGGAGACTTGCTATAAATACAGGCGTTGGCCGCTGTTATTATTCATTCGTATCTGAATTGTCGAGGCGAACGGACCTCTTGATGTAAAAGTAATAAACTGTTAAAACTCGTCATTTTGAAGTTTTTATTCAAAAATATTGATCTTCAAGTGGACATTGTGACGTCATTCCTGACAAAAAAAATGAAGATCGACTAATTACGTCATTACACCTCAACACACTATTTACGCCATCATCTATTTATGCAATAACAAAATCATCAATGGTAATATAAAAAAATCCTGCCAACCTTAAAATTGTGTACGATAAGCATTAAATTAAATAGAGCATTAAACCCGTTGAAAAACTTTCGTATGACGCAATTATAATGGTTATGTAACACACGTGCTGTCTTGAATGCAATTTAGCAGACGAACCCATATTTGGCCTGACCTATATCAGTGAGAAATTGGAACAGATCCACGGAACGAAGTTTGGAAATACGTTATTTTTAAACGATATTATGCATAAAGTCTTAATAATAATCAACAGCTTCGTCTTGGTTACAATGAATATACGGGTTCTAAATAATGTTTCAGTAAGATTTTTTTGGCTTTTTTGTAGTAATAGTTTTTTTCTTCAATTCGTCATCGTATTGATTTAAAAGTTCTTTTTTTTCTGAAAAATAGCTGCAACAATTTAAATGTATTTAGCACTTCTTTCTAATAGTTTTGTTGCAATTTTCTTATAATCAACTAGTTGACCAGCGCAACTTCGTCTGCGTCACAAAGAGACAGTTAAGAGAGCGTTTGCGATGACTTTTTTTTAGTGGAGGAAATCACTGGATCCGCAGGGCGGGAGGGGTTTGTGGGAGTTGAACCGCACTAAAACCTCCAACCGCTCACACTCAGCGTCCAAATCCCGGCTGAGGCTAGAACCCAGCACGGGGTTATGAGGGACGACGCGTTACGCCATTGGCACTCTTTCCCGTCGCACCGCCCCCGTTTGCGATGACTAGAACATAATAATGTGTGTGTTTCTCTACTATAATATTGGACATGTTTGCTACATGACTCTTGGCTCATCATCTGTATTAAATACAACCGTATTTATAATTGTTAAAACGACTTCGTTTGATACTATACAACAATGATGACTGCAATTACATACCCCGTTTAAACTTTCATTCCAGTTTTAGCAGTAGTAGAGTGTAAAAGCGTATTAAAAGCAGACCACCAGCTAACACGAAATTCAATTATGTGAATGGTCTCCTATCTTGTCAACGTTGCCGACGCACTTTTACGGCAAAGATAGGATACATAAGTCATATCAGAGCATGTCATCAAAGCTCAACCTACCAATGATAAGGGGAAAAATAAAATGGAAAATAGTCGCCGTAGCCGAAACCGGCATGGAGGATTATTATTAGATGATGCGGTTTAATAACACAGTACATAGAAGGTAAACAGAGAAAGTAAAGAATATAAAACACAACTCAGTGTACAAGGAAAGTTGGTCTAAAAACAAGCCAAAAGAGATTTGTCGAGTGGAACAGAAATCCGAGCTGAATAACCGTTACTAAGCAACCTAAAAATTGTTTCTATTGGTTCATTCAATCCTACGTATGCGTCGCGACGCCACACAGTCACTTTAACCCTTTCACGCTCAAGGGAAATATTTTTCCCTTCTACAAAAATCGTTATTATTATTGAATCGATATTTTTTAAATGAATGTCAAATGTTACGTTTAGGTACGTTGTGTTAAAAAGTTTCATATGAAATTTATAGGAAATTTGTACACCCTACTATGTTTTTCTAGTGATATCTCTTACTTTACAGAATAACTTAAATATTGTGTAGTATTCGCATATTTAGTCTCAGCCATCTTATGGTCTTGAAAGTTAAATTCCACAACTTGCCGTTTCGAAAACTTTCAAATCCTCAATATCCGAACCTGGCATTCTCTTTAGCATAATCATCATTGTCATTCCGGTAATGGCGGACAGAGAGTACTTAACCCTTCTCGTGCTTAGTGGGCCTTAACGACCACCGCTGAAGCCCCAAAAGGGTTGTTCGCTTTTCAACTTTTGAATGTTTAAGTGTAAGCCTAGGTCAGTACTTATGTTTTTGTGAGTTTCTTTTCTTGATTTGAGTCTTAAACGTGGCAGGTTATTTTTGATGATTTAAACTTTATGATAATTAAAAAATGAATAAACTTTAATATACAGGGTGATTTCTTAGTGAGGGTACATATTGAAAGTCATGGTAGCTAAAAATATCTAAAATTCTTGCAAAATTATGGTTTTTCGACAGCTGATGGGTGTGGCGGAGGTGTGGGGTGCGCGAGATCACTGGAGGTCGTTAGTCAACACTCTTTTACCCGAAATTGTTTATGTTTGAGGTAGTTTTGTCGAATTGAGATTAAAAAAAAAATAATTTTACCTATTTTTTGTAATATTCCGTTTTAGAACAGAGTACTCATCACCCTCCTGCAATATGCTTCTTTAAAAGATCACCCTGTATAAATACGGCCCTCTCTATGGTAGGTGATTACGGTCAGTCGTAGACCTCTGTTACATCGATCATATCATGTATCAGTTTCCTTCAACCTCTTTTGAAGAGTCATGACATTGCACAAGTTTGTACGCCCGTCGTAATTTCAGACTAATAATAATTATTAAGTTACACCAATATTAAGTTACAACAGCAAAGCATCAGATTAAAAATGTGCCTTCTCTAACATTTGTACCTAGAAATTCCAAAAGATCAGCTAATGTTGCTAGCACAGCAAAATTGTCTTTTGGATCAGAGGTCAAAGTTCTCATAATATAATAAACTCAAAGCCTTTGTCAACCATTTCCTTTCAGAACTTAACAAGCGTTAGTAGACCATTATTGTCTAATTTGATTCTAAATTCAAAAGGTAACAAAACTGGATCCAGACAATAGTAGCATAAACACTACGGCTCCACCTATCTCTATTTGGTATATGGATATCGCAATACGTGTGAGTGAAACAGCACGAAAACAAACAGATCTATATCCGTCCTGCTTAGACACACAATAAAGGGTTAAGTACGAATGGGATAGAATGAGATAGGTGCTAAAACTCACCGTATCTTAACGAGAACTTTTTCTGCAAACTGAGATGCGAACCTGAAGACAGTAAAAGCGTTTCCGCTTAATAAATATTGAACTTGTTTGAGGGTTTGTTTGAGATACCGCCAGCAATTAAATTGACAGGCAACACTGCGAAAATGAAACCATGATACCTATTCATTAACTACTATGAAAATTTTCTTGTAAATTTTCAAAAATGGAAATTGAATAGGAGTATCGACTTTATATTTCAAGTTATCAAGGAGGAATTTAAACCGTGATCCCAGATCAGAGTCACTAACTTTGCTTATTTAATAAAGAAATCAAACAATTGACAAACAATTTATATTGGCAAGAAGACCTGAAAGAGTTAATCAACTAACTGATTTGCACAGTCAATACGCGACTTTCCAAAATTAAAGCACATTTTCAACCATTCTTTCACAGTAATAACAGTAACTAATGACGTAAAATATCATAAAAATCACATAAATACCACCTACCATTAAGTAATTAACTTTAATTAATGAATGGTAGTACGATGGAGTAGTTAATGTTTCCAACGAAAATATTTATTCGGGCAGTTAATGTGGTCTGAAATAACAACCCAGCCTTGTTAGTTCAAACGAGGTTTAACACTTAGCAGGATTATGCAATTGTAGTGGATTTGATTTAAGAGCTTGAAGACAATCCTTAAGAACAGTATGTTGGGGGCCCCCCGTTGTTGACGTCCGTGGGCTCGACCACCTTCTTTGAAGGCTGACCCCGCACGTGGTCCCCGGGTGGTGCCAAAGCAGCAACGGGAGAGCGGCCGTTAGGTTGGGTGCCCGGGAGTAATCGCACTGGTGCGATTACTCCCTCCGACCTCTCGGTGAGTGATGGACGTTGAGTCCATCACCGAAGCCCGCACAGGGGTAGGCGACCAGGCCCCTGTGACGGAGAATGCCACTGGCGTAGGGTCGGGGCGGGCATCGCGCGCGAGTACTGTCGCGAGTGATGCCCGCTCTGTCGAGCGGGGTGGGAGGGGCCGGCGCAAGCGGAAGACCGCGACGCGCCGGACCTCGGAAAGCACTGGGCCTTCGTCCGCCTCCTCTGAAGAGGAGACGCCGCGAGGACCCACGAGGCGAGCCACTGCCACCACTGCAAGCAAAGATCCGAGGAAGACCTCCGCCTCACCGGCGCCCTCAGTGGGGTCGTTCGTCTCGGCTCAGGCGACTGACGGGGAGCTCTCAGAGAGCCCTGTCGTCGTCCTGGAGACGATAAGGCGCCAGGCCGCTGCTGCGGCCTTAACCAGGACGATCAGGCTGCGTCCGACCTACGCGCGGTGGTGGCGACAGGTGGCCGATGAGACCGAGAGGATCATGCCTGTGGTCTCAGCGGCCATCAGTCGGGACGCGGCGCAGCGCACGGAACTGGAGAGGTCGAGGGCAGAAGTGGCTCTCCTCAAGGAGAAGCTGACTGCCCTCGAGACCCAGGGACCGGGGACTAGTGCGGCAGTGAGTGGCTCGCGAAGGGCGCGGCCTACGCCACCGGTTGCGCAGTGGCCAATAAGGAGGCCAACGACGAGTGGCTGCCTCCGCGGCGACTCGCGTCACCACGGGCCAGGGCACAGCAGGCGGAGTCTCGGGAGGAGATGGTTGCCTGCATCAGGCGGGAGTTGGCGGAGGAGTTCGGCAAGCAGATTGCCGAACTTAGGGGCATTGTGGCGGCCCTGAGTGGTGCTGCCACATCCGCCCCACCTCCGGTCGCTCCTGCCGCTCCTGCGGCTCCCACCCAACCGGTTGGACTTGAAGAAGACCAAGAAGAAGAAGAGCGGCGACGGCACACCGGCTGCGGTGCCAGCGCCTCAGCCCCGCCCGCTTCCTCCACCCCCATCCAACATGGATGAGGGCTGGACGGAGGTGGTAAAACGGGGTGCCAAGAGGGCCAGGGTCGTGGCCACTTCGACCCAACCACCACCACCGAACGCGACGAGGGCAGTGGTCAAGGTGACTCCTCAACCGGGGAGAGCGCCGACCACTGCCCAAAACAGGAACGTGACTCCGGCGGTCGTGGCTGCTCCCCAACCGGGTCGAGCGTCCGCCGCCGGAAAGAAAAAGAAGAAGAGCCAGAAGGCCAAGAAGAAGCCGCGCGCGCCGCGGCAGGCTGCAGTGGTGGTCACCCTGCTGCCTGCCGGCCAGGCGAAGGGGTTGACATACCCCGACGTCATGGCGAAGGCGCGTGCGGCGGTGGACCTCAGGGAGATTGGGGCGGAGGATGGCCTCCGCATCCGGCATACGGCCAATGGGGCCCGACTACTGGAGTGTCCCGGCGCTGACAGTGACAGCGTCGCGGAGCGTCTGGTGTCGGGTCTGCGGGTCGTATGGCCGGAGGAGGAGGTCAAGGTGCACAGGCCGGTCAAGATGGCTGAGCTGCGTGTGACCGGCCTGGATGACTGCACCACCAGGGAGGAGGTGGTGGCGGCCATCGCCGCCCAGGGCAAGTGCGCCCCGGAAAATGTAACCGTAGGCGAACTTCGCCAAGGTTACACCGGGGCCAGCTCGGTGTGGGTACGGTGCCCGGTCGGGGCCGCCGCCTCCCTGGCCACTCCTCCGCCCGGAAGGCCGACTGGGGACCCTGGCAGGCTGCGCGTGGGCTGGGTTGCAGCCCACGTGCGGCTGCTGGAGTCACGCGCCTGGCGATGCCTCAAGTGCTTCGGTACGGGGCACAGCGTCGCCAGGTGCACCAGCACTGTAGACCGCAGCGGATTGTGTTTCCGCTGCGGGCAAACCGGACACAAAGCGGCCGTGTGCTCGGCCGCGCCGCACTGCGCGTTGTGCGCCGCGGCCGGTCGCAGGGCCGATCACCGGGCGGGGGGCAAGGCTTGCTCCCCGTCCGGTGGAAACACCGAACGTAACAGGCGCCGCAAAATGAAGCGGCGCCAACAGAAGAAGTCGGCCGGGGGATTACCGGCCGGCGTTTCAGACCCCGCCGTGGCGCCTGGTGCGCCCGATGGCGGGGGCGATGGAGGAGGGGAGGGAGCGATGGATGTAGCTCAGTAATGGACTGCACCCGTCGCTTCCTCCAAGGAAATTTGAACCACTCCGCCAGGGCTCAGGACATGTTGGTCCAGAGCATGGCGGAGTGGTCCATTGACGTAGCGGTGGTCGCGGAGCCGTACTTTGTTCCCCCGGCAGATGAGTGCTGGTTCGGGGACGAGTGCGGCTTGGCGGCCATCCACGTAAGGAGAGCCGCGGCGATCCCGCCCTTGGTAATGGTGGCCAAGGGACCAGGGTTCGTCGCGGCGATGATGGAAGATACCGTCGTGATCGGGGCGTATTTCTCTCCAAATCGACCTATTCTCGAGTTCGAGCAGTTCCTGGACGGGCTCGGAGCGATTACTCAGCGCTCCGCTCCCCGTCCTGTGATACTGGCGGGGGACCTCAATGCGAAGTCAGTCGCTTGGGGTTGCCCCCGCACCGAACCTCGGGGTAGGCGATTGGAGGAGTGGGCGGTCGCGGCCGGACTCTGTGTCTTGAACAGAGGGTCGGTCGCGACTTGCGTGCGGTGGCGGGGCGAGTCCATCGTGGACGTTACGTTCGCGAGCCCTGTCATCGCACAACGCATCCGCGGTTGGGAGGTGCTGGTGGGGGCGGAATCGTTATCGGATCACCGGTATATCCGGTTTGATCTTTCCGCCCCCACGACAACCGCGGTCGCCCGCGGAACTGCGCCCCGGTCATTCCCCAGGTGGGCATTGAAGCTCCTGGACAAGGAGCGCTTGGTGGAAGCCTCCACTGTGGCGGCATGGACGCCTATGCGTCCACACCCAGTGGACGTGGAGGTCGAGGCGCTATGGCTCCGGGACACGATGCATCGCATTAGCGATGCTTCGATGCCCCGGGTCGGCCCTCGGCCTCCTAACAGGTCGGCGTACTGGTGGTCGCCCGAGATAGCGCAGCTTCGTGCTGTATGCGTCCGGGCGAGGCGCCGGTGCGCCAGACATCGCCGCCGCATCCTCGCGCGCCGTGACGATCCCGTCGCGTTCGCGGAGGAGGAGGCCCGGCTGTATGGCGAGTACGCTGAAGCGAGGAGCGCCATGCAGCTGGCCATCAAGCAGGCCAAGGAGAGGTACATGGAGTCACTCTTGGAGACGCTCGACGATGATCCGTGGGGGCGCCCGTATAAAGCGGTGCGTGGCAAGCTGCGCCCGTGGGCGCCTCCCCTGACTGAGCGTCTCCCGCCTCAGCAGCTGCGGGACATCGTTTCGACGTTGTTCCCGCAGGAGCAGGACGGATTTATTCCGCCTGCTATGGGTGAACCGCCGGATCACACCGGCGGTGAAGCCACTGCTGAGGTGCCTCACATCACGAAGGATGAGCTCCATGAAGCCGTGGTCAGAATGAGTAGAAAAGACACGGCGCCCGGCCCGGACGGCATCCACGGCCGGGTCCTAGCCTTGGCCCTCAATGCCCTAGGGGACCGACTCCTGAGGCTGTACAATTCATGCCTGGAGTCGGGACGGTTTCCCTCGCTCTGGAGGACGGGCAGACTGGTCCTCCTACGTAAGGAGGGGCGCCCGGCGGACTCAGCCGCCGGTTACCGTCCCATCGTGCTGCTGGACGAGGTGGGCAAATTGCTGGAACGCGTTCTGGCTGTACGGTAGGACCTTGCACCGGTTCCAGGTCGTGCGCGGTGTTCCACAGGGGTCCGTTCTTGGACCCCTCCTGTGGAATATCGGGTACGACTGGGTGCTGAGGGGCGCCCTCCCCCCGGGCCTTAGTGTAGTTTGTTACGCGGATGACACATTGGTCATGGCCCGGGGGGATGACCACAGAGAGTCTGCCCGTCTTGCCACAGCGGGGGTGGCCCTCGTCGTCGGCAGAATAAGGAGGTTGGGCCTCGACGTGGCGCTACACAAATCCCAGGCCCTGTGGTTTCACAGGGCCAGGGTGGCGCCACCGGTCGACGCCCATATCATGGTTGGAGGCGTCCGAATCGGGGTCGGGGTGCAGCTTAAGTACCTCGGCCTCGTGCTGGACAGCCGTTGGACCTTCCGGACCCACTTCGAGCAGCTGGTCCCTCGACTTGTGAGGACGGCCGGCCATCTTGGCCGGTTGCTTCCGAACATCGGGGGACCCAGCCACGCGGTGCGCCGCCTCTACGCGGGGGTAGTGCGCTCGATGGCCCTGTACGGTGCGCCCGTTTGGGCCGAGCCTCGTACTCGGGCAACTTTTGCCCGATACTTGCGCCGGCCACAGCGCATCGTAGCCATCAGGGTCATCCGCGGGTACCGCACCGTCGCGTTTGAGGCGGCGTGCGTGCTGGCGGGGACGCCGCCCTGGGAGTTGGAGGCGGAGGCGCTCGCTGACGATTATCGTTGGCGATGCGACCTCCGGGCCCGGGGCGTAGTGCGTCCCCTGCGGGAAGCTGTTCGGGATCGGAAGGCCCAATCTCGGCGGTCCGTAATGGAGTCGTGGGAGCGACGTATCGCTAACCCCACTTGGGGTCTGCGGACCGTCGAGGCGATCCGCCCCGTCCTAAAGGATTGGGTGGGTCGTGGCGAAGGACGCCTCACCTTTTGGGCGGAGCAGATGCTGACCGGGCACGGGTGCTTCGGGAGGTATCTGCACCGCATTCAGGTGGAGCCGACGACGAGGTGCCATCACTGTATAGGATGTGACCAGGACACACCGGAGCATACGCTCGCTGTCTGCCCCGCATGGGAGCAGCAGCGGTGTGTCCTGGTCCGACAAATAGGACCGGACTTGTCGCTCTCGGGCGTCGTGGCGTCGATGCTCGAGAGTGGCGAGTCCTGGAAGGCGATGCTCGACTTCTGCGAGTCCACCATCTCGCAGAAGAGGGTGGCGGGGAGTGCGAGGGAGAGAATTTATTCTTCTCTCCGCCCCGCAACAACCCGCCGCCGTCGAGCAAGGGGCCGGAACCGGGATCTCGCCCGGAATCTGGCCCCTTAAGAGTTTCGGGTCCCCAACGCATGTGAGTGCGAGCGGGGACCCAAGAAGGTGTCGTGTCTCGCTCAGCACGCCCTTGCGTCAGAGCATCCGGAGGATGGCGGACCGCGCTCCCCGACCCACGCTGGTTCTGACCCAGCGGGGTATTCCGTGGGAGGGTGACACGCGGTCCAGCCATCTTGGCGGGCTTCGGATAGCCCGCCAAACGAGAGAGCCGGTGGCCGTATCGCCGGCGGCTGCCGGTTCGGCGTCCGGGGACGGCGTGACGGAAAAGTGTGCCGAGAGCATTACGCGTCGCGCCGTCCCACAAAACCCCGTGCTGGGTTCTGGCCTCAGCCGGGGTTCGGACGCTGAGTGTGAGCGGTTGGAGGTTTTAGTGAGGTTCAACTCCCACATACCCCGCCCGCGGGGCGGGCGGGGATCCGGTGATTTCCTCCAACTGAAAAAAAAAAAAAAAAAAAAAAGAACAGTATGTTGCTGAGTTAGGTAAATATGTGATACTAATGGTGTTCCACGATATTGCAGAACTCCATGGTACTATCACCAGATACACGCGGTCCCATCTTGGAGGGCTTCGGAAAGCCCGCCGCCCGAGAGAGCCGGTGCCCGTATTCGCCGGCGGCTGCCGGTTCTGCGTCCGAGGGTGGCGCGACGGAAAAGTGTGTCGTAGTGCGTAACGCGTCGCGCCGTCCCGCATAACCCCGTGCTGGGTTCTGGCCTCAGCCGGGGTTCGGACGCTGAGTGTGAGCTGTTTTGTTGTGCTGAAGTTTTAGTGCGGTTGAACTCCAACATATCCCAACTATCCTAAATAATCCGGTGACTTCCTTCAACTCAAAAAAAAAACAAACTATCACTAGATGGCTCGATGGCACATGTAACGGTGTAAACTATAATAAAAAGAGCGATAAAATTAAACGCGGTTTACAGAATGCATCTTATCAAAAAATGTGGATTAGGGAACTTTACTCATCTATCGAAACAAGTTGAAACTTATTTGTTGTATTGCTCTCAAATATTAAATTCTTCATTCATACGGATCGCAGATTCATCGCGCGTGGAACTTTGCTTTACTGTATTTAATGTCCAACGCCCTGCACTTAAGTCACAAAATGCAATGAAATATTATAAAGACACTTTCTTATCAAATAGCATTTCGTTTTAATTCTTCTATTATAATGGGTTGAAACGCAAATCTATAGAGTATTAAAACCACTTTAAGCATTTCTATTATTAGAAAATAAATTATGTATTTGTCTAGCGTTTATTGTATTGTATTACTTTTATTGTTAAGCTTTGAAGGCTATTTATTATATTTAATTTACTAGATTTAAAGTACTTTAGGTAAACGTAACAAGATTAGTTATAATTATTTAAAGCCAGTATGCCAACCAGCTATGTTTTAAAGACGCCATTGCAGACAGGTTGAATTAATTTTATATAATTTCATCAATTTCACATCACTTAGTTTGTAATAATAACATCAAAAACCATGTTTGAGACTAAAACTGAAATTTGAAGTGTGTATTTAGTTACGTTTGGGACACTAAAACTGAACCAGAGTGTATTTTGCAGTAGATTTAGACTAGCTTTACTAATACACGTAGAAACAGTTTGGATTAACTCTTAACCCTTTCAACAATAGATTAAATAGATACTAATCAAATTTATTTTGCAGCTGATGAAAATGGTTCTATATCGGAGACGATCCCGGATCGACCAGTCGAGCTGAAAAACTTCACAAAGTTGTGCGAACAAAGGCGAAAGTTCCCCGTGCTTTACAAACTCGAATTTCAGGTAAGATAATGTTACAAAATTATTTACAAGTGTACTATTTTGACCAACTTATAAAAATATAGATAGATAGATAACTTTTTAATTATACGCTCTCTTCTTCATCCTCGCACTTTCCTACTTTATGTAGGGTCGGCTCTCCTAATCCTGTGGCGCCAGGATTCTCTATCTTGGGTTGTCGGGTCAGGCAATGTACTTCGTCCAAAAGTTTTGTCATGCTAGTCCACCACGTAGCTAGCCGGCGTCCTCTTCCCCTCTTGTGGTCAGGAAGGCGCAATGCTTTCTTGACGACGTGTTCGTCATTTTTAATGATACGCTCATTGATCAAATAATATTCGAAAAATTTCGAATAATCCGAAATTTCGAATAGTATCGAATTTGACTACGACGATGCATCGGAAATAGGACAAGAATTTATATTTTTTAGATAATCTGACCTCTAGCCCGTTCAAGATATTATCTACAAAATACAATCTTGTCCTATTTCCGATTTGAACGATATTCGCACACCCCTTATATATATCTTTTAATTATTTAATATACTTTGTATTTATTACTTGGTAAAATTTTACTCTCAACGTGAAAGCCCTAAGGTCCATTTTGACCCAACCAGCGCTGAGCGTGTTGTCAAACAAACAAGCTAATCAGCTTTTGTGGAATATAATTATAGTCCGATACAACAGCTAATTAAATGCATAAAGGCGTCACTGGAATGCAATTAATTCACACTACACAATAACTATGCTAATATCGAACTATGGTATAACAATGTTGTATTATAAACAGGTTATTTGAGCACCATATTGTCTACTCCACATATTGTCACTTTTATTACATTAACATAATAATGTGGATTTGTATTGGCGTGTGCAAAACTAATACAATTTCGAGGAGTTTTACAAACAACCAACTTAAAATGTATTCATTTTTTTTGACTGAGTTCAAAGGAAATAAATGTGTTGAGTTACATGCAAAAAAACCTTTATCTCAAAAAGACAGGATAACATATTATAATGATGTGTTACCTGAGTCACTTTTTTAAACAAAACCTGATTTTGAGGTTTTTCTTTGTTTAATATTCGTCTATGCAGTCTCAATACAATTTTATAAACATCTTTATTAATTGAGTTATCCCTAATATATAACTAGCCTAAGTTCTTTTGTTTTAATAATCCTTATCTAAAAACAATTGATATCTTGCGTACAAATCAACAATTTTTCGTACGGATCGAATCAGAACTGACTGAAGAAACTTTGTCAGAAAAACTTGATCATTAAACTTAGTAAGAGTTCCGCAGAGCTTGCTAAACAACCTGTATGTATGTGAAGCTTGACTTCTTCAAATGAAACAGCAAAAGTTATGAATTGCTGAATCGAAACGGTGTCATGTATTTGTTCAACTATGAAAAGAAATAAAGATGTCTACTAACAACGATGAAATGAAAGTAAAATGTAAAAGTTGTGTTGTGATTTTAGAGAAATTTAATTTTATTTTCTTTTCTTCATGATATGATTAAATTAAAAAAAAATTGCTTAGAAACTTTTTTTTATTGCAAGATAGATAAACGAGCCTACGGCCCACCTGATGGTAAGCGGTCACCGTTGCTCATGAACCTCTACAATGCCAGGGCAATGAGTACCTAAACTGTAAAGATTTAGGCATTACCCTTAAAAAATAAGTAAATATTATCTCGCACTAAACAACAGTTCCATAAAACTAATAGTACTACCTAGAATCGTTCTAGCATTGTACTACATTTTTGCAATAAGTTACGGAATATTAATGACATATGATAATAAATTGATGAATGCCAAATCATAAATTAAGACTTTATCTTAAGTAAAAACAACTACTCCTTTAACTAAACCAAGTAGTTGTTCATAACAAACATATTTTGCGTCGAGATGCGATCTCCGTTGTTTTTAATAGATTTTTTCGGATTAACTCCCGATTTTCCGTCGGAGTAAGCCGCTCTGGGAATTAGTGACGTGACCCAAA
This sequence comes from Trilocha varians, assembly GCA_030269945.2. NCBI lineage: Eukaryota > Metazoa > Arthropoda > Insecta > Lepidoptera > Bombycidae > Trilocha > Trilocha varians. The sequence continues at coordinate 3,649,989 of AP028270.1, read as the reverse complement.
CATAACTATGATGAGGAAAGTGTACCCACAGTTATGTGTTATATGTGAAAGTGTTAAAAGGACAAAATAGGTTGAATTGCAGAGGAAAACCTTTTAATACTTTTATCGATTCATATCTTAAGTTTTAGTGGAAAATAGTCATTGATGTATTGGTTAATTAAACAAAACGTCACACCGAAACATTATTGAGAAAAACAGTAATGTAAGAAAAAAGTCATATAAGTAATTTTACGCTTCTCGCTTTTATTATTTAACACTTTTTTCATGAAATGAAGTAAAAGTGGCTAACTATTTATCTTTTACTTGCAATATACTTTATTTCTCAGTTTAATTTCTCCTTTCAAAATTAAAAACAATCTAATTTTTCCTTTACAAAACTGAGTTACTTCAAAACGAGTTACCCAAACGTCGTATCACATCTCTAGAGCGCAATAAGGGTTGAAAAGATAATCCTCGCAGGCGTTCTTGGTGACTTTATTCCCCCTCCTTGGTCTCCAGCCAAGTATTTCCATTACGAGAATCTTGTAAGCCGCTCTAACCGACCAATGTAATACTTCTTTATTAAATAACGTTGAGCGGATGATGAAGCGATTGTTAGGATTGGATGAGTGGAGTATTTTCGAGAAATATACTTCTTAACGTGTATGGTTGCCTGGTAGAGTTCGTTCTTGACAAGTGATCGTCAATTGTTACCTACATAAAATGTGTGTCATTCTTGTATTTCAGAATAACAAGTCTTTAATTTATTTATAATTTAAGGCTGTGTGATGGACATTGAAGAATTTTTATTTTGGTTCGCCCAGCTATTAATTACAATTTAAAGAATACTATCTGATGTAGTCAATCGCCAGATCCACACCTGATAATGTTAATTGAGTTTCAGTAAATTTTATTAGGTTTCGGATCTTTGATACTACCTTTAAAATGATATCGTTTTTTGAAATGAATTGTTATAATTCCATTCCTAGGTTATACAGTCCTCAGGAAAACTGTCTAAATAAATACTACGGACATTTTTGATGCCTATATATGCCGGTGACCCTAACTATTAGAAGTTACATCAAATAATTCACCAAGAACAGCAATAAAACAAAAACATTGCATCATAACAGCGTTGACATACAGAACGAACACAACCAAATTATTTATATTTAAAAATTTCATCATATTCAGACGAATGCGCCAAATGGATCACTAGAAACAAATCACCTTCACTTTTATTTATTATACAATATGATACGATTATTATTTTAATGTGGCGCCAAATGTAATAATTTTTATGTTACGACTGATGATTTCAGTAGTTTTACATGTGAGTCATTTCACGTGAACCGGACAACGAAAAATATATCAGGTCGTGGATTTTGATGAAAGTTGGAAGTTTTGTACTTCAGTTGAAGTTAAAAAAATCTGCATATTTATTTTTGTTTTTTTTGGTCTGGTTTTTATTTTATGCGATCTTAAAAAATCGTCAAATTCGGAGAAAGGTTTTTTTCGAAAGCATTTTTTGTGTTAATTTCAATAAACTTATTATTAAATAAGTATTGGATATTGCAGATAATATTTTTTTCTTTTACTAAAAAAAATCGAATTCGAAATTTGAATTTTTTTTTGAACATAAACCGGAAGTGAATATTTCAAATTTATTTTTTTCAACGTTCTTCCCCTTTAATTATTTTTATTTATACCTCAATGTAAAGCTTATATTATAGAGAAAATAGTTTAAAAAGAATTAGAATGGTATCTCTTTTTGTTTAGAAGATATGTGAATAACAGTGAGACGGGACCGCGCGGCGAGTTTTATTTCGTAGTTTCTTATTGAGTAAATCTCAACGAATTGTTATATTTTATTACAACAACTTGTAGAATTAAAATGATTAAATGTTTAAGACACAAAATTAATTAATACAATTCATAAATTTTACTAAACTTCATACAACTTTTATAACACTGTCAAGAAATTTTGTTTTGTTTGGTAACTTAATGATTGTAGGTACCGTATTATTTGAAATATTCATTTCACTGATATGTAATAAAGGACAATTTTAATTTACATGAAATGCACGATATTTCTATGGTATTTACTCAGATAAGGAATAATATAATAATATTCAAAATATATTCCTAAAAAATCTAGTTTTTTTTTTATTTACTAAAGAAAATTGATCATAACATGTTCTTCTTGAGATATTGACATAATTTAAAATGTTGTTTTCTTTGGTTCTGATAGAGGTACATAATTTTGTGATACATCATTTTCATGTCAAACCAAACATTTCGTCGGCGTACGTGGATCAAGCATTTTAGTGTTTTTTTCTTGACTTGTTTTACGAATTTCGTTATTTCAACCTAAATGCTTATAAATTCTAAACTAAATATCGCTTAAATTACTTCTGAATAAAGTATCTTTCTAACAGTGAAATTACTTTTGAAATCGGTTTAGTAGTTTTTAAGTTATCTCGTTACCAAATAAATACAAAATTCCGTCCATGTCACCAAGTCAACTGAGTGAAGGAGGAGAAGAAGACGTAGATACTTAATCCGATTAAAATCTATTTTCTCATCGATTGTACATAAAAATCATTTAATACTAAAATATAGTTGACAGACACGAATTTTAAGAATTATTAATTGAAGGTAATGTAATTTTTTGCTACCTTTCGTTACCTACAATCATTAAATTACCAAACAAAACAAAATTTCTAGACAGTGTTATAAAAGTTGTATGAAGTATAGTAAATTTATTAATGGTATTAATTAATTTTGTGTGTAAACATTTTATCATTTTATTTCTACAAGTTGTTGTAATAAAATATAACAATTCGTTGAGATTTACTCAGTAAGAAACTACGAAATACAACTCGCCGCGCGGTCCCGTCTCACTGTTATTCACATATCTCCTAAACAAAAAGAGATACCATTCTAATTCTTTTTAAACTATTTTCTCTATAATATAAGCTTTACTTTGAGGTATAAATAAAAAAAAATAAAGGGGAAGAACTTTAAAAAAAATAAATTTGAAATATTCACTTCCGGTTTAATGTTCGAAAAAAAATTCAAATTTCGAATTCGATTTTTTTTAGTAAAAGAAAAAAATATTATCTGCAATATCCAATACTTATTTAATAATAAATTTATTGAAATTAACCCAAAAAATGCTTTCGAAAAAAACCTTTCTCCGAATTTGACGATTTTTTAAGATCCCATAAAATAAAAACCAGACAAAAAAAAAAACAAAAATAAATATGCAGATTTTTTTAACTTCCACTGAAGTACAAAACTTCCAACTTTCATCAAAATCCACGACCTGACATATTTTTCGTTGTCCGTTTCACATGAAATGCCCCATGTTTAATATGAGGATCTACGTGATAATAAAACTCAATGTTGAAAGACAATGTGTTAGGAGCTCTTTGATGTAACACTTTCTCGTTCTGTCCAGTATTTTCCACGCGTTGTGAATATATCATTCAAAAACACAATGTTTTAGAGATGATTTGAAAAGTTTTATTTGACAAAATATTGTATTCAAAAATTTCATTTCATGAACAACAGACATGATGGCTCAATCTATTTTGTGATTTTTTCATCGAGTTATATTACTAGTATTTTCCAAAATGGTAGCTTACTGCTTATAGCGTGCTTTATAACGTCAACACAAAAATAAACTATTTAATTTCATTCATTTTCAACTATTTCATTTCTATTTTATCACATTATCCGGCATTCCTTTAATCTATCTTGATGCTATAAAATTCCGAACTCATCCGTTAGGTAAAAAATCTCTTAGCCCAACTAAAACCTCGCTTAAGTGTCTGAAAAGTTATCTAGACAGTTCTAAGTGACGTGACCTACTTGGGAGGCTTTATTTGGCTTGACCCGAACGTAATATATTAAAGGTAACACGTAGCAGTTGGGTGCAAACGAAAATGGACCTTAGGACCCTAGATATGAGTTATAAATTTCAATTAAATATAAGTTCAGGGGTAAAAGAAAGATTTTGAGCTGGTGATTTTGAATTTCATAAAGGTATTATGATTTCATTTGTTAACAAAGAATTCACTGTATTTTTAGATCAAAGGGTAAAAAATATTTTATAAAGCACGACTCACGTTACCATATCGCTACCAGCTCGGGCATGGATGTGATATAACCTTTTATGACGGGGCTTATATTCTACAGTAGGTGCACGATGCATGATACGACATGGTTGACAAATAATGTATAGATTGATCATTGGCCGTGCTATACAGGGTGTTATAATCCGATGAAACAATATTTTCACAGCAAATAGTATACTTGATGTAGAAGCCATCCACCAAGTCTGGGTTTTCTAGGCATAATATATCATAAGTTATAACTAATCAAAACTCCGTGTGAATTGGTGCATGATCAACCCTACCGTTCTGACCTACACCAAACCGTTAAGCCCTGAAAGTATTGTTTCACCGGGCACCAACATCCTGTATATGACTCATGCTTAATTCCAAAGCTGTGTCGGATTTGATCACGAAATTCCTAACAATGTTTACTTACTTCTGTCGCTGTCTCTCGAACTTGTGCCGACCGCGGATTTGTAACTTACACTGAAATGCGTCTACAACATTACATGATCGGTACGACGTAATATTTTTAAAACTGAAATACCTAGGTATATGAACTATTATCTATTTATTGAGTTGTACCAACAAAGTAACACCAAAACACATGCAAATAAAGAAGCAATCAAAGAACACATGAGTAAATGTCACTTAAATAATAAGTACAAACAGCATGCTAATAGATAATAACATCGGAATTTAAAGTTACTCTAAGTACAAAAAATAATAATAATTTATAATTAAAAAACATGTCGTATGAAAAGTAAACCATTGAATTATAAAATTAATGTTAAACGATACAAAACACTTATATTAAAATATTATGAGTTATGAAAATAATTAAAAATTGAGCGATTATACAAAAATAAAATAATGTTTTGAAAATTATTCAAGAAGTTGAGCCAAATCTCTCTTGAATGTAAATGGATAAACTGATGAAAACAAAGAGTAAAAAAACACGTAATAAAATGTTTTATTGTTACAGACTGCAATAAAAGTGGAGGTCCAAGTATGTCGGCACGCGACGAGGAAAACAAATTTACACAAAAATCAAAATCAAAAAGTAATACCATGTAAGTATACAATCATTATTTGTTACCAAGAAAAACAAGCTAAAAACACAATCTGCAAAGCTTAGAGCACTAAAAGTTCGTGCATGCAAAAATATTTAAAATTCATACACAATTTTTCGAAACTTAATACAATTTTTTTTGTCTTTTTAAACATGAAACTGTAATGCATTTTAATTATTTAATTTTGAAACTTTATATAAAGTACTTATTATCAAGCATGAAAATTGAGTTTATTTAATGTATTTTATTTTGCATGATCTACAAAATCATATGTTCACAACTTTGAATTCTTACGCTTAAGGTGTACGCAATAACATAAATAGTTTATATATACTCATATATATACTCTCCACAACATGTAAAATATATTGTCATATAATTATGTGTCGCCTGTATTCCTCTGAGCTCAGGGGACAGGTCCTACGAACCGCAACAGACAGTACAACGACCGCGTTCACCGCAAATTCCTTTTGTATCTCACGCGAGAAATTGTACACGAAGGACTGTAAAGTATTCTAGATCTTTCTCTAGTTTTCACAGTGCTTCTAAAACTGTATTGATATCTCTTTGGATTATTTATGTATCTATGACTATACAACCTTAATATCAAATTAAAGACTATTTATAATTTAAAATAGTAAATTCGAATTATTTTCAAAAAAAACTAAGAAAGGATAACAGAGCACAACTTCTCGTGAACCCCATGGCTCAACTCCTGCTGACGCCATCAGATAATCGTTTTGCAGTCATTTTGTATATCTTTCATTGGCATAATATTCTAAGACGTAATTTAGTTGTAATATTTTTTAAAAGAATAGAGGTTTGAATAAAGTTCTTAAAGATAAGCCATAGGTAGCGGCCCCGCAGTGTCTCCAGACAGATATAAAGATCCAAGCGCAACGGTAACCGTTTACAATCAGGTTGGCCGTTAGATCGTCTACCTACAAGTCAATAAAAATGGCGTACTCATTTGACCATAGAGATTCAAAATTCATGTGTCTGTACATAGAAAACTTATACTCAAAATGCTAATACGTATATTTGCTCCAACAGCGGATTACAACAGAGTGGTGTTAGAAAGTATAGACCGGGGACCAGATTCAGATTATATAAATGCTTCTTACATAGATGTGAGTATTATTTTTATTTATTCTTCTATATAATTTAGCAATTATAACACCATTACAGTACAAAAATAAAAAAAACTTGAGAGGTGTCAAGGGACACCCGGATGGAACGAAGTTCCTTTCGATTAAAAGATATCTTATTTTTTTTTTACACGCGATAAGGAACGTGTTTTAAAGATTTTGATCACAACGCCATCTAGCGATAATCATCTAAAACAAAAAAAGTGTCGTGACAACTTTTCGTAAGAATTGTTTCCGTCAAGCCCCCTTTCACAACGCGCGATACGGAACTTCGTTCCAAAAAAAACAAAACGACGTTTTCAGTATAAATCTCTAGTAATATATTGGTATTTTTTACTATCAAACACATTAATATAATTATTTAAAATAAATATATTAATTTCACGTAATTAAAATCGTAAGGGTTAATAAATAAAAACGAAAAAAAAAAACAATAATTAAAAAAGTTTTGTAAGAGCGAGATAGATAACTGTATCGCACGTTCTACTAAGGCAATATTAATACTTTTTAAGGCTAATAATAAATTGACCTTTTCGAGGGTGACAGGGTAAACATGATTAATATGAACTCACATTTAATACTTGGTTTTAATTATGTATCTTAAGTTCGTGGGTGGACTCTTTCACCTTATTAAAAAAACAAACTGACAAAAAAGTTATTTTTACCAATAACTATCAAAATTTAACTGCATATTATAATCTTCTTATATATAAAAATGAATTGCTGTTCGTTAGTCTTACTAAAACTCGAGAACGAATGAACCGATTTGGCTAATTTAAATCTTGAAATGTTCGTAGAAATCCAGGGAAGGTTTAAACGGTGAGAAAATTTCCTTATGTGACGCAGACGAAATTGTGTGGGCCAGCTAGTGCTAATATAAAAAATAGGTTTTTCAGAACCAATAGTAGTAAAGTCTATGTACCTGTGTTTGGCGATACATATTTTGTTCTCTACATCACTGTGTATACAAGTACCTATAGTAAACACACAAAAGAATGAATTTCTTTGTACCTTCAACAATTTAATCCCGGATCAATCAAAGCTTTCAATATCGAAACCCTTTCTTTTCTATTACTTACCCGTTCTATAACTAAACTAACTCAATCACATGAGCCCAAGTCACACGCAAGGAATCAATTGAGCCTCTTTCTCACGTACTCCGCTAGTTCAGTAAGGACCCTTTCACATTGAAATGAGGATCACGTGTCACGATAAAGATTATACACATTGTTGCACAAAGTGTCCCGCAGTGATCGATTCGTTGACAAAAGTACGTACGGGACAAGTTTGAAATTAACGTGACTTCCAAAATTCTGAATTTGACTGTATTTTTATGTATGGGGCTGAAGAAATTTTGCGTTGGTAAAGCAATTCGGATGATTTTGACGTGACAACGTCTTATAAATTGGTTTGCCGGGTGACACTTCAAGAAACTGCGTTACGCTCCGCTCACGTTATGCGCTCACAATGAGAGCGAGTGAGAGGCACGCTTCCCTTCCACTTTTTATGTCTGTCTCTCTCGCTCTTAGGCGGGCTAACCATGCCCGAGTCGTTGTCACGTAAAACTTTCGCCCGTATACCGACTTTACAGGCAACCTATTTTTTTTTTAAAGAATTGTTAAGGTTGCCAAAAATGATGCACAGACAAAAACTTACACTTACAATCAACTGGATCGTAGATTTGATTGTCTGACGTGCACAAAAGAAAGACACAAATAATCTTTTGTGGACTGTCAAGATTCCATTTTAAGCTTTTCAGATTTTAATCTTAAATCATTCTAAGAAATTTAATAAACTTGAAGAGCAATTTGATAATTTTAAATTAATTATATCCAAATTGTATAATTGTTTTAATCGGATTTAAATGAATAAATAGCAATTACATTCACGAGACTCTTAGCTTGAGATGTCGTCTCAAGGGGAGCACTTATCTACACACCTTGATGAGACTCTTGACACTTGGAGTTGGATATTTTGACGTGAATATGTGATTTTACTTAAGTAAATTACCTAGCTGGGTTTTTTAAAACCCTTTTTATATCGTCCTCATAGTAAAGTATGGATATTTATTTTGTTTCTTGAAAAGTTTGACATTTGAAAATGTTTCAAGGATTAAAGCCGTGTCTATTGATCAATTAATTATAAATATTAATACGTGGCAAAAACGAATCGTACAAAAACTGTCTGCATCTACCTTTATGTATTTTCTATAATATAAGCCGCATTCCGGCTGATTTTCGAGCAAAAAAGTTTCCCCACAAGATGGACCGATGACCTGGTCAAGATCGCAGATTTCGCAGGGCCGGTCGATGTGGCGAAGTTTGAGGGAGGCCTATGTCCAGCAGTGGACGTCTATAGGCTGATGATGATGATACGTTGCGACCCGACCCATCCAAAACTGGCTTGACTAGCTTTATTTTCTCAACAAATAACCAAACATTCTCTAGTTCTTCATTACCCGAGTAGGTAACATACAAATGTTTTACGATTTCCATAGAAAGCGTAATCTGTGTTTGGTCGTTCAATATACTGGATGGAACTCATTATTTTTTTATGTAGCCGTAAAGTACTGTAATATACCAGACAGTACTCGGAGCACTAAACATTTATAAACCTTTTTACAAAGCATAAAGTCTTGCTAAGGTGCAATAATCTTGATATGATATGATATACGTGTAACTTTTATTGCGAGCAGTTGATTAAGTTTTTTTGGTGTAGAAATAAGATTATTATGACAAACCATATTATGTGATATAATAAACGTGTGTTTCAACTTATAAAGTGGACATCAATTAATGGATGAACAGGAATTATCATAGTACTAGGTCATGAGTTACAACTTTTACTCAAAATTTTATAAATAAGAAGTTAAATAAGAACAATTTTAAAAATAGACCAAATCATAACTTTTTTTGTGAATTTCATCCTTAAACATATTTAAATAAAGGTGTTATTTGTTCACAGAGTTTATTAAAGCCCAAGGCGTACATTGTAACTCAGGGTCCAACAGAAGACACGGTCAATGATTTCTGGCGGATGATCTGGCAGGAACGAGCCGCCGCCATTGTCATGCTCACTAAAACATTCGACTTTATTAAAGTAAGTAACTAATTATATTTATTAAAATAAATATCTAAGTATATCTTTATTAAAGTTAGTATCTAAGAACTTCCACGTGATTCGGTCTTAAGTTGTTTCTTTGTCTCATGTCGAGTTTCCATACTGGCTCGCCAACGTCCAACACACGTGCAAAACAAATGACGGTGACAGCCGACCAATATGAAAGTTGACGAGCTTATAATATGGAAACGTGGTATTAAATGTCAGGAGACACCGTGGGAATATCTACGACCCGCTATTAAGGCCAGTCTTCGAGACTTGTTTGAAGAAGAATGTATCATATCAGGAAACACTAAAAATATCATTTAGCATTCCTTAAATCTGATCGTAAGCGGTTTCTTATGGACCAATGATAAGAGACACTGCTGGGTTAACTGCCTTTTAAGAAATCTGAACCTGTTTTGGAAAATATTTGTTTATTTATTACAAACTTTTATAACGCCTTAACAGTAGTAACCAATACGACGCTATATGTATACATTTCAGCTTAATTAATACTAAAATTACATTATAAAAACTTTAACTACAATTAAAACAAATTAATACCTACTTAAAATAAATTAAAAATGTCAGAAATAAATTAAAAAAATTACAATTCAATTAAAATAATACAGTCACCTATTATTAATAAATTAAAATAATAAAAATCAGAACAAAAACAATTCTTTAAAAGAAATTTTGATAGATAATAATTCCAAATATATATCATAGTGAGCATGAAATTCCGAAGTTATTCGGCATTTCATAAAAGAACAAGACAAAAAGAATGAATTCAATAACAGTTCAATACAAAGTACAAAACTGTATTTAAATATATTAATGAGGTTGTTCACTAATAAGGAAAATACAGATTTTTGTGTTTTTGCTATAATACGAGTACCTACTGAAACACTTGCTCACATTCGGTCGTTGTCTTTATTGGTCAGCTCTTCAACAAATTTCATTCCTTACTTGATACTCAGAAGAAGTACCTTCCCAATTCTTTCAAGTCGTTCAAACTTATATTATTAGATATCCCCTTGTTTTCAGGTAACAAGTAAAGTGCGCTACAACTAAAATTGTAAAAGTACCTATAAGAACCTACATTGAACATGAATGAGAAACATTGGAAAGCAGACATTGACATTGACGGTAACCACTAACGATCAGGTGGCCCGTTGGCTCGTCTGCCTACATGGCATAAAAAATAAAAAAAAAGAAAGTGTCTGTCCCTACTCCCAACTAATATTTTTTTGACAAATGTATTATATCATTCTTCTTAAAGTTGTTGAGCTTAAAATTTATTTAAAGTCCAGGAATGTTGTATGTTTAGTTATACAATGTAAATCAACAATATTATGCAAGCTATTATAGTTCGGCCCTTCAGAGAATGCATTCCTGACACGTAACTTAGTAATGGCGGTGCAGTTACGATAAAAATATTTTTGCTGGTTTTTTACCGTTTTAACAATTGATGAGCATTAAAACAACATTATTATATCAATGAATGTTATAATTTTGTGCCAAACTTAGCGTCAAATAACTTGGTAAACAATATTGACGTGACAACGTCTTATAAATTAGTTTGCCGGGTGACACTTCAAGAAACTGCGTTACGCTCCACTCACGTTATGCGCTCACAATGAGAGCGAGTGAGAGGCACGCGTGCCTTTCACTTTTTATGTCTGTCTCTCTCGCTCTTAGGCGGGCTAACCATGCTCAAGTCGTTGTCACGTAAAACTTTTGCCCGTATACCGACTTTACAGGCTTTTTTTTTTCGTGACTAACTGATAGATGTCAGGAACGCATTCTCTGAACGGCCGAACTTTACATACTCCAGTTAAAAATAAAAAAAACTACTCAAAGTATTCAAAAACCATTTCCACAGTGAACGAGTTAAAACTTTGCTACTTTACACATTTTAAATATCCAAATCTAAAATTTTCTCGCTTCGAAAAACCGTTATATTGGTTTTGCGTCCACAACTGACCCGAAAACAAAACTCCGAAACTATTACTCCGCAGTTTCGTTATAAACTATTGTTTGATGTTCATTGTTCTGAAAGTATGTTGTTTTTCTTGCCCTAATATATGGACTCTGTGGCTCCGCATTGTGGTGGAAATTGTACAATAATTGGGTACAATAACAACCTATTAAAACTACGCATATTTTAAAATATGATTATTTTTTATAAACCTCTGACAGGCCCTTGTTTAGTGTAGTAGTTTCCATGGGTACCTTCCGACTCCTTCAGCAGAGCAGTTCTTTTTAAATTATTTCATTGTCACGCGATATATATATATATATATCGGAAACCAGGTTAAAATCGCATGATTCCACTTAAACTTACATATGTAGGTTTATAAGTCACATCTAGTTTAAATCAAACAACGTTTATCGAACAAATATTTTTAGGTAATGTGCGTCCAATATTGGCCACCGAACAAAGAGAAAGATGAGACGTATGGAGACATCAGCGTCGGCATCGTTCAAGAAGAGGAACTCGCCAATTTCTTCATAAGAACCTTCAGGTTATACAAGACTGACAAGAACGTAAGTCTTTTTAAAACAAACCATTTTTACTTAAAAAAATGTATATATGAGCGACGGTAACCTAATATCATCAAGTGGGTCATCTATAATATCAATAGAAAGAACTTCTAATAAATTCGATTTTGTCTCTTTAAGTATAGGTTTTGCAGCTTTCTCTAAATTATAAAACAAAAGACAAGTTTTCTATCCAAAACTTTCGATCTTACTATAACACTAACTTCCTTTGTAATATGTTCTAGTTCACCATTCTGATCTTCCCTTTAGTGGAACACAGTCAGTCATGCACTAGCCTCATTGAAGTTATCCATATTTGAACTAAAACACAGGTGGTGATAGAAGAGAGATTCATCCTGCAATTCCACTACACACAATGGCATTCACATACGTGTCCGTTCAGCAATGCACTCCTAGAGTTCAGGAGGAGAGTCAGAGCAGTCGTCGGCAGAAGATTAGCGACAAATCCTGCGGCTGGGCCGATGGTGGTGCATTGCAAGTAAGCTATTTGACTATCCAAAAGATATGTTGGTGATTGGAAGTTTACGAAGTCATTTAGTTTTTGTGAAAGTTGTCATAATAGCAAAAATGAAAATGGTAATGTTACATACAATATTTTCTCTAATTTTTGCATTATTTATAATGTTTAGGAATGTTTCTTCATGTTTTATTTTTTATTATTTTGTCTCTATCCATTTATTAGCTTATTTTTTACATTATATTTTTAAAAAAACATTACAAAAAAATAAATTTAAAAATACAATATAAAAAACAGAGGGCCACTGCAGGCGGAGTCTACGACCCAAGCCATCAGTGGTCAGGGCTCAAGAGAGAGGAACCTCCTCACAATACGCGCCGTGTCAAGAACGACCGCCTTCTGAATCAGGCCCTTTACCCAGCCGGGGAGCGAAAGCTTCTCTAGATGACGGTCGAAGCTTTTCGCTATTAGACCGTGCACAGATACAACGATCGGAACAATGATGGTCGATTCAACACGCCACATGTCGGTCACCTCGTGGGCCAGGTCCAAATATTTTAGCAGTTTTTCTTTTTCTGCCTTCACAAGGTTCTCGTCATGTGGAATGGTGACATCGATCAACACTGCCCGATGCGCATCCCGATCTATTATCACTATGTCAGGCTTATTAGCAGCAATAGTCCTGTCAGTGATAATAGATCGGTCCCAGTAGAGCGTTACATGACCATTATCGAGAACCGGCTGAGGCCAATACTGGTAATAAGGTACGGCGGCTTCAACAAGGTCGTATTTCAGAGCAAGTTGCTGATGAATGATCTTAGCTACTTGGTTATGTCTGTGCAAGTACTCGCCGTTAGCAAGACGGGAACAACCGGAAACGATATGTCTAATAGACTCTCCCGGACGGTGACATGCCCGACAAATGTCGACCGTCCCATCCTTTAGAATATATTTGCGGTAGTTGTTCGTCATGATAACTTCGTCCATAATTGCTAAGACAAAACCTTCAGTCTCTCCGAAGAGGTTACTGTATCGTAGCCAAGCCACGGAGGCTAACTGATCTACATCAGGACCCGTAAGGGCCCGGTAGAATCGACCGTGTAGTTCCTTGCTCTTCCATACGTCCGTGCGATCCGCCACACTCATCACCTTCGGCGCTCGCCAATTCCCGTTCGCTAAGGATAGCGGAGTGAGTCCTTTATCGACTGCTGCTACATCACGGTACATACCCACATTCACCTTTTGGAAATATTCCCGAAGGTTGTATATCTCTCGGTTGTGCAGATCCTTGGCATTTAACATGCCACGACCCCCACACTTCCGAGGTATATACAGCCTCATAACAGATGAGCGTGGATGGTGCATCCTGTATGCCGTCAACAGTCGCCGAACTTTTCTATCCAGGGCATCCAGTTCTGATTGCGTCCACTTTAGAATGCCAAAGGAGTACGTCAGTACAGGCATGACCCAACCATTGAAGGCTCGGATCTTGTTTCCGCCAGACAAGAGGCTTTTCAAAACCTTTATCAGGCGGCCGAAGAACCGATCCCTCACCGATTGCTTCATATCTGCATCGACGATACTCAAAGCTTCGAACATTCCAAGGTATTTGTAGGTTTCCGACTCAGACAGAGATCTAAGCACCTCACTCTGGCTAAGTTGCAAACTCTCAGAGTTTACAACTTTACCTCTCTGTATATTTATGACCGCACACTTATCTACTCCAAACTCCATTCCAATAGCTTTACTAAAATTGTCGGTTATTTTGAGTAAAGATATTAAGTCTGGTTTTTTAGTAGCAAATAATTTGAGATCATCCATGTACAAGAGATGTGAAATGGGCTCACCCCCTCTCTTGAGTCGGTAGCCTAGCGTTGAATCTCCAAGTAATGTACTTAGAGGATTAAGCGCCAGACAGAACCACAAAGGACTCAGACTGTCACCCTGGAAGATACCCCGCCTTATCCTTATCAAGCTCGGGGAGGCCGGAGAGCCAACATGTCCTGGTTGACGAAGAAACGTAGACCACTGACCCATGCATGAACTAAGAAAGGAGCGTAGCGTGGAATGTACTTTATAAAGCTCTAAAACTCTCATTAGCCATGAATGGGGCACCGAATCGTACGCTTTCTTATAGTCAATCCAAGCCATATGGACTCCCTTTCTGCCTCGACGAACTTGTTGCGTAATGGCCATGTCTATGAGGAGCAAATCCTTAGTACCTCGGGATCCTACCTTACACCCATTCTGAGAAGGTGACATTATGTCATTTGCCGAAATATGTATTTGAATTTTTTTTCTCAGAATGGATGTAAGTAGCTTATAGATAGTTGGTAAGCAAGTAATTGGCCTATAGTTTTTAGGGTCCGAGGTATTGCCAGATTTGTATATCAGGTGAGTGACTCCTGAAGTCATGAAATCTGGGAGAGTTCCCGATTCAAGGGCCTGCTGAAACTGAGCAGCCATGCGCCCGTGTGAGTTACGTATCCATTTCAGCCAGTAGCTGTGCAGCCCATCCGGTCCCGGACTTTTCATTTTACTTATTTATTATATTTAACTTTTCCTTATTATTTTTATTTATATCACATAATATTATTGTGATGAAGTCCAAAGCTATCGAAAAGTGGTTCCATCTAAACATGACTTTTACTTTACTTTAAAAAAAATATCTATCTACATAAATAATCTTTAAGAATAAAAAGCTACACTTAATCATTCTTAAATAATGTAATAAATGTTGTACTGTTGTGACCTATAAAACAATTCTGGAAATTGTTTCAGTGATGGTGGAGGCAGATCAGGTGTGTATTTAGCCATCGACGCGAACCTAGAACTGGCTGAAGAGGAAGACTGCTTCGATGTGTTCGGCTGTTTGAAGAAACTTCGAGCATCGCGGAAAGGCTTGATTGAAAACGAGGTAAAATAATATTAAAGATTAGAAATACGATTTTGACAAAATAACTATTTAAACATAAACTTAAAATCTAGGAAGGACCAGTGATTTTGTTTTATCTAATGTTACTTAGTATTAAGTACTGTACAAGTACAAAAATAATCAAACATATTTTTTTTTTCAAAGCTTTCGAATATGCTCTCAATTACTTAAAATATAATTCTTTCTTCTGCTTGCTGAGCTAACTACACCTTCTGGTATAGCATTTAGTAGTTGATCCACTTTAGGATTCAAAAAATTTCGAAAATATCGTAAATAAATAAGTTAGCAACAATTAAATCATCATTAACTTCCACACTAGGAGCAGTATAAATTCGTCTACGACACGTTAGAGGAGCATGTGGTTTGCGGAGTATCATGGTTCCCTGTCTCAGAACTATCGCAGAGACTAAAGCAAAAATCCCAAAGAGATCCGGTGACGAAACTGAATGAATACCAGAAGGAGTACCAGCAGATATGCAAACAGACGCCGAGGTTCACGATAGGGGACTGCGCCGGTGGACACAGAGGAGATAATAGAGAAAAGAACCGAGATGTATTGGTGGTGCCACGTGAGTGAATTAAATACTGTTATTGAAATAAGTGGAAGATACAAAAGTGTAGGTACATTAATTTTAAAGTATGAAATTTATTTCAGCTATAAAAAATCAAATTCATCCGAAACTGTGAAATGAACAATAGTTCGCACTTAAATCCATTCTGAATCCATTGTTTCGTTGATCCATTGTTGAAGCTCATTACATATCTAAATAAACACACAGACTTGACATAAGTCTTGGAGCCTAATATTTTCATCATCAGCCCTTGTATATCCTACGATTGAAACCAAATTTCACCATAATTACCGGTCCTACGCTATTTTCAGCCTACTCATAAGATGCCGGTCTGTAGTACCACCCTCTCTTTTACCTTTACGCCTAACATCACAGGACGATGTATAAACACTTGAATAATATATTCCATATTTTTCCTAAAAAGTAAATTAGTTTTATATTTTCAGCCGACAACTTTCGTCCGTATCTGACGTCTTTTCAAGGGAACAATTTCACTGATTACATCAACGCTGTGTTTGTGGACGTAAGTGTGGAAATTAATACTTTCTGAATGTTCTTTAGTCTGTAAATAATTTTAGGCACAACTGTAAATAACTTAGGCATAACAAATGACACAAAAAAGTTTTTTTACCAGAGCTGATTTCTATTCAAAAATACTTCTATCTATAATTGAATTGTTTTTATTGTCTCGTACATAGTGGATACAAAGCAGTGGTTACCATCGCTAATGAACCTCTGTAATATACTATTCAAGCCTCACTTGAAGAAGTCATACTTTTTGAACTTTAAATGACTATCACTATTTTTGATAAAATGTAAATAGATCAAGTTAGTTAAGAATATGCAATCAATGGAGTTTACTCGCACCGATAACACTGGCTTAAAAGTTCTATAAGCAATCCATTCTAATACATCTCAAAAATCTTCTTTATCCAAAACCTTTTCACCATGAAATGACCATATTATTATTATATAAGTTTCCACGCTGAAAACTTCATCAATACCTCATATCGGCAGGGTTACACCAAGCCTCGCGAGTACATCGTCACGGAATGGCCTCTCATGATGACTCAGGGCGAGTTCTGGTCGTTAGTTTACGATTATGAATGTGCTGCTGTCGTGGTTTTATGTGTTCCGCCGAAGAATTCTGTGAGTATCACTATTGACAACACTCGCCTTAGTAATTAATGATATATAATGTTTTTAAGAAGTTGTCTAGAAAACTTGTAATATATTCGTGGGTCAGAATTTAAAGACAACAATTTTTTAACAAACCATATTGCTTACCTCAAAACATCTATTTTCATACTTACTTGAAAGTGGATCACTTTCTATGGTAAATGTGACACGATAGTTGCGTTTTGGAGTTTCAAAGCGCTTAATTAATATGACTATGTTTTCTTTATTGCGTTGACAGGTAAACGAGCAAACAGCTCACCCAAACGGGAGCGGTCACCGTTACCCATAGATCTTCACAATTCCAAGGCATAGCGAAACCTTATCTACTACTGTATAGAAATTAATTCTCCTTTAAGTTCGTTCTCTTTTTTTGAAAGCCTATATCAATTTAATCAACTCTGAAAAAATCAAAAAAAGACCCATATATGAATGACACAATATAAGGACAGCATGTTCAAGCCACTTTACAAAATTGGATGATGAAGACATTAGGATCATAATACCCAGAAAAGTAATCTTTCCGGTTTTTTTCCAGCAACAATACCCGCCATTTTGGCCTGAGGGACGACATTCTAAGAAATATGGACCAGTTTTTACAATAGATCACGTATCTCATAATCATTATACTAATATTAAGACTTGGATATTTAGGATCAATAAGAAGGTGATATTTGATTTAATTAACATGTTTTTAAAAAGAATAGAGATTTGTTTAGATTTTAAGTGGAAGTATGTGGTCAACCAAAATAATCATATTCTTAAATAGTGTTATCAACCTACTCTTATTCCGGCAAATTTTAATACCTAAAACTGTATATTAGCTATATTAACAATAAAAAATATTAAAAAAAGTAATTGCAATGCAGTAGATTCCTAAAAGTTAAATAAAAGTAAAGTAACCGACTAATGCAACTTCATAACAACAAAGCAATAAAAGAGAAAATCGCTTACACAACATATTTTTCCAGATTATTTCCCTGACTGAAGTAATGGCTGGAGTAAAAGCCCCGACAAAAACAGTCCAGTTATTCCAACTGACGTGTTGGCCAATGGGACACAAAGTACCATCTTCGACCAACTCGCTTGTCGAACTTATGAATATGGTCGAAAGATGGCGACAAAGGACCGATTATGGACCAGTCTGCGTTGTATCACCGTAAGTTGAAGGCTTTAATAGATATCTTATAAGTTTCATTAAGAAGAAGGATAAAGTTTTGCTCTTGAGTTGGTGAATGCCAACATCGTTTGCGGTTTGTAAAACTTAGTAATGAGATCGTAGATAATCTCTAAAAAAGCGTCACATTCATTATGTGTCTCTCTCCCATGTCAAAACAACCCTACCAAATATTCTGCGTTATTTTTCCTTTTAACATAGTGATAGTACCGTACCTTCCTGTACAGGGATGGACGCAGCCGGGCCGGTGTGTACTGCGCAGCGAACGCGTGCATCGAGCAGGTCATCAAGCACGGCGAGGTGGACGTGTTCCAAGCCGTCAAGACTGTGCGACGACACCGGCCGCAGCTCGTCGAGAACATGGTACGATGCTTTGGAAATATTGCAGCATTTGTTCGGATTCATCTGTAATTTCATTTAGAGTGTCTGTTTGTAATATTATATATAACAATTGTTGTTTACTCAGTATTCACCTAATCTATAGTGCTCGTCATTTCAGTAGCTAATTGCATATTAATCGTAATCTTTTTTTCAACAGACCGAATACAAATACTGCTACGATCTCGTTCTCCACTACGTGTTGCACTATTTAAATAAAGATATGAATGAGAAAAAGTGAGAGTGCGAACTTAAAGACGAACTCTGGTTCATCGAGTTCGGTCGCGGCGCGGCGCTGCCCACCACCCCCGAAGAGACGAGCCCGGCTCCGGCGCGCGACGCCCGGCGGCCCACCCGGCGCGGCCTCTCGCTGGACCGGCTGCTGCCTACGCCCGCCGGCCGGCCGCCGCTGCCGCACGCCGCCACGCTCGAGCCGCCCCGCCGGCCGCGCCGCGACCGACCCCCGCTGCGTCGCTCCATCCGCCTCGAGGACGACGACGCCGCCGCCGACGAGCGCCGCCGGGCCTTCGGTCGCGGGCCGCGCGCTCCCTCCTTCGACGAGGGCGACGTCAGCGACGAGCACGAGGAGTGCGACTGCGCCCGCCTCTCTCTCGAGCGCTCCGGCCCTTCCACTGAAGCGCCCGACGAAGACGACTACGAACCGGAATTCGTCGCCTCTCCCCCGTACCTGTGCGATAGGCCGCCTGCGGACCTGCCTCCGCGGGCCGGTTCCTCGGACCGCGTCTTGGAACCCCGAGACGCACCTCGTGGTCCGTCGCGCGCCCATTCGCAAGGTGTGTTTGAAAGACGATTACCAAAGATTTATAGATTCGGTTTAATGGACAAATCAAAACGAGCTAGTTCGAGTGCCCTTTATGAACGTGCTGTTAGATCTCCTACTGAAGCTTTTTATAACGCTACTGGATCAACGAGACTGAGCTCACAGGAACTTTTCGAGAAGTTCTGTTCAGCTGATTTCACTTCTTTATATGGACGCGAAGACGACAGACGGCGACGACCACCTCATTCAAAGTCGACTGGCAGCAGTGGATCAGATGTGCGACACGAGCGCACGTGTTGTCGGCGCACACCGTGTGGCTCGCAGCCAGCGCTCGGCCGCCGACATATGTGTCACGCACCGAGGTCAGATCGCTCCACTGATTCCGAAGATATGTCACCACATCGCTCAGGGATGAGACCCATTCCAATGGAATCTGATCGTGACGGTCAGCAATCAAGTTGTTCACGCTCTGCGCCACTGCTGAGTCCAGATCGTTTTGAGGCCCGTTTTACGTTTGATATATCAGAGCGCAGTGAAGCTACCTCAAATAGAGATGAGACTCCTTCTGATGCCACTGAAACAAGGAATCTGACTCTTTATGAAGAACCTCATTCAGATCGAACCAGTCTTTGCGAGTTATATGATGCAGCATTTTCATCAAATCGACCCTCCTTTCGAAGAGATGGATCTCGCCGACATGCAGGTGTAGTAGATTTAAGTGCACTCAATTTCCGTGCCATTGATGATGAAAGTCCTCGTGCAAGTCGACGAACATCTCAGCGCAGCATGGATGAAACGCTTCGACAGAATTCGGAAACTCGCAGCTGGGCGTCAGATTCTGTATTTACAACTCCTGAAAGGCATCCACCAACTGCGTCTTCACCATCGTCCGACGGTACGCATCTCTCTGTCACCGCACGTGGTGAATCTCCGAGGGCCGACTCAGCAACGGCCGACTCCACCGTCGCCGACACGACAGTTGTAGAAGAGGAACAACCGAGCGTCATTGAACGAACTGAATATAATCTCGCTTTGAAACTCGGACGTATCGACTTGGAAGACGATCCGTCCGAGAGGACCTCTACTCCAGCGGGCAGTGCTCGTTTGTCGAGTCGGCCGTCGATGCACAAGTTGGAGCCGATCGAGCCGGAGCGACTGTGCGGTGGTGCTAGTGAGGAGGCGACGTCGAGCGGTGTGTCTGTGCGTGCAGTGCTGCGCCGGCGCGGGGCGAGTGAGCCGCGTCGCTCGTCGCGTTGCTTCCCGCTCTGACTGCACGCGGCGGTGCCGGCTCCCCCGCGCGGCCGCTCCCTCCGCGCCGCTGTGAGCCGGCGCCGCACGCCGCCGCCCCTCCTCGTGCCTTCCCGCCGTGTCCGTCGCCCCCGCTTATCGCCGTGTGTCCGGGCCCGGTGTCCGGTTTCGCGCGCCGCCCTGGCGTTGGGTATCCGACGGGTTTCACCCATTTTTGTAGTATAGTCTTCTTATATTGTACTGTCGTCTCTTTCTGTAGTTGTCATTTGTTCATGTAATTGTCGTGACTGCCAAATTTTTATAATGATCATTGTAGTTTCCTCGAATAGTTAATAGATAGCGTAAGACGTCTTTCGGTGTCGATAAGTAGGCAGTGCCTGTTTGAAACACTACGTGTGTAGAGCGTAGATTCTAAATTACGTAGATAGAAATTGATCCCGAGATGCGCCAATGCCGTCTCGGATGCAGTCCACGACTGACACAGGGTCAAACTGTTAGACAACTAATTACATTTTACTCTCCTGCTCACACCAGTGTTTGAACACTTTCTTTCAGAATCATAATTTTAACTTACGTCATAACGTTTAATACTTATTTTATAAGAACTATTAACAATTAATACGATGAGATGATAAATGTTCGTTCACCGGTGTGAGCCGGAATTTTATTAGTCACTAAAATATGTGACAAACAACCTAGCTAGAACTTTAGAATTAATATTAAAATTTGTAAGATAACAGACGTTCATGCTTTTTATAAAGAGCTGAATATTTAATTTGAGGCCGTAGAGGTCGATAAAGGAGAAACTGCAAACGAGATTTATGTATAAATGTGTACTAAATGTTGTTTTTCAAATATTTGAATGTCGTGATTGTCGATGTTGTTCAATATCTATCTAGTTTATTCCAATACGTTTTTAAAACATATTTTTGTGTGTAATCACGTTTATATTTATTCAATATTATAATACAATATAAATTATCGTAGTGTTAGTTAAGAATGTGAGGTGAACTATTAGTGCTATTGTGTTGTTTGAATGCCAAGAATTTAAAATGTATTTTGTTGTAATGTGTTCGTGCCAATTAGAAGAAAATCATGTATTTGAAAAGAAATAAGGATTGTATTCAAACATTTTCAGGGTTTTATCTTACAAATCCCTAACTCTTACAATAAGAAAACACAAAATTAAGGCAAAATAGTCTAGTAAGGGGTTTGTAAGATACTATTTTAAAACAGTTTTAACCACTCAACTGGGATCGACAACCAAATTGGTATGTTTACTTTTGCCAAGTCTGTGGCAGGAGCCAAAATTGAGCACAGTTCTAAAACTTGTTTCGTTTACATTTTTTAATCGTCTCTATTACATATTTTACGAAGATGATATATTTTCGCTGAAAATGCAACACAGCGTCGTTTAGTAATAAAGATTTACAAAAATATAAGGTTTAATTAAAAATCAAAATTAAAAATTATTGGAAAAAAATGTTTTTAAAAAGGGGCTCAAACACGGTATTGATTCCGAACGAAGTCCCCAGTTTCGCCATCTAGCGAATAGTGACGTTTCCAGTTGAGTGGTCAAAATATGTGCCAGGCACATTTCCAAATAATGTTTTAATAAAAATAGTATGTTTTCCTATGCCTATTAGGTGTATAGTTTTAAATATAAATATAATTTATAATCATATAATGAAAATTATTTGTTATATTCCCTCCGAGGATATTAAAATCGGCAAAAAATAGAAAACTGCTACTACCTAGCTTCCGTCCGTAGTAGTTTAACCAAAATGTGAAATTTTATTTCAATTTTGCCAATAGTTTGGTCCAATGTTTTGCCCAAGTTGGTGTGATAGATCCTTTCACATTGGTCTTGGTCTTAATTGAATTTAACCCTTAAGTGCACGCTGTGAAAATTGTGCTATAATTTTTTCTGCATATTTTTCTGTTCCTTAAAAGGTACTTCATTTAGGATATTTAATATTTATCAATAATTTTGCAAAATATAAACCCGTAAATATATTCATATATAACTAAATAGGTATTATATAAACGCACAAAGTAAATATAACAGTTACTTTACAAGTCCTCTTAAATTTAATTATAATAAAATACTTAAGTATAATTATAATTCCTTAAAATATTGTACTGGGTTTTCTTTCTTTCATCAAATGGAAAGTATAATATATTTTTGTTTCACATTTAAATTTTGATATATATCGAGGTTCCTGTAGATTCCTTTACTCTTGAAATGTAAACAAAATACGCTTCCCGTTTTTCAAATTATTATAGATATGCTTTAAATTATAAGCTATAAAAGTATTGTTATATTTTATGACTTATGTCAGTGTCTAGATATATTTAATATAGATTTTGTGGCAACCATATTTATTATTCCAATTTCGAAAATTGAAATGTAGGTGTAAAGTTTTTAAATAATTTGCGACAACTTCATTTTTATTATATTATTGTAATATAATATCTCTTCTCTTTCTTCTTTTAAATTATAAAGTGTTTTTTTTTACTTTCAAAAGACAGGTGATGTGTTTTTACATATTATATATACCTTTACTTAAATTTATACTTTTGTTATTTAAGTGAGAAATATGTAAAGAATGCGGCATGAACGTAATTTATATATTTTGCAATGTTATTATAATATTTTAATAATGGTATGCAGTCCAATAAAGTATTTCTTAGTATAATAAATTTAAATAATATGATAAATAAATTAAATTATTTACGATATCCACCCTATACTTGAATTATTTGTAATAACCCGTTAAAAATGATTTCAAGTACCACGAGAATATTTTTAATATTACACAAACTAAACTGGACTACTAATGATATAAATTTAATGAAACTAGTTCTTAGTTCTTCAAGAAAAATCTAGTACCTACATTCATCTATACCTACTTCAATTTCAATTTTTGTCGACGCAATTTTCATCAAATTGGGACCCGAAGATAAGTAAAAAGATTTAAATATTCATAAAATAATACTTGTCTTGTTAATATATTTTCTATTATCATAGTAATAAACGTATATTTTGAGAGTAAAATAAAAATCCAAAATTTTTAACTATAATTCGTTAATTGGAACGAAGTTCCTTATGCGCGTTGTGAAAGGGGGCTAGACAGAAAAAAATCTTGCGAAAAGTTGTCACGACACTTTTTTGTTTTAGATGATTATCGCTAGATGGCGCTGATCAAAATCTTTTAAAACACGTTCCTTATCGCGCGTTACGTTATGAAAAAAATATATAAGATATCTTTTAATCGAAAGGAACTTCGTTCTAATCGGGTGTCCCATGACACCTCTCAAGTTTTTTTATTTCTACAAATAGGGTTACTGAATTCACAACCTTACGACTTAAAACTTAAAGTTTAAATTTACTTTTAATTAATTTCAATGCTTTATTGTTAGATAATATCATGTGGACCATTATTGAATGTTTTTGTTTCTTTTAGTAATAAAATAGTTGATACTGATTTTTCTTTAAGCGTATTGTGTCCCGCAACGACCGTTCTGTAAATAAATCTAGTATATAATGGTCTTATACATAAAGATTATTAAAGAAATCGTTTCACACTTTAACTATTAAAAAAACTATTAATCTTATAAATGCGAAATTAACTCTGTCTGTCTGTCTGTTACGCTTTCCCGCTTAAACCTCTCAACTGATTTTGATGAAAGTTGGCGCAATCTTTAGTCCCAGAAAAAGAACATAGGCTACATTTTAATTGAAAGTGACGCAGACGACGTTGCGTTGGCCCGCATTAAATAAACAAATAATAGTAATACACTTGATTTTTTTTATTATCTTTCAGTAAAAAATAACTGGGAAAATTAAGTATAAAAACTCTTTTTTAATTATAGCTCGACACTTTCATTTACGGTACACTGATTCTGACAGTCTTGCGGTTTTGTCATTATAGCTTCAACCACAAAAGCAAAAAATAAATTATCCCTATTTTAACTGTACTACAAAACCAAATTACTTTAAAATTCACTTTTTATTTATTCTTTTTCACTTGCTGTATTGTATGTCACACTTTATTTACGACGTAAGACGTGTAGTTTTGTGAGGATATTACCTTCATGGAATCACATTTTTTTCATGACCCTGACATTGCAGAGGTTCATGAGTGCCTACATGGTAATAAAAAAAAAGAACTTCCTCGAAAAATGTGATATTCCATTAATTTTCAACCTTCTGAAATAAAATACTTTCCGAAACAAACAATTATTTCTTTTAATTAATAAAAAATAAATTGATGCACCTACCTAAATTATGATTTTTTTCGTCTACGATTAATCGTATCGTGAAGATCGTATCGTAAAGTGTGAAACGATTTTAATATTTACCAATTTATGAAATTATTGTATACTGTATACATATTAACTGAATTTTATTATATAAAATGTAATATTATAACATTATTATATTATTAATAGACTATTGTGATTTCTAGTTTCCGACTTCCAAAAATATTGTAATATAAAATTGAAAAAAAAACTATTGAAATATTGTTGTCATGGATGTTATTTAATAAAATGTAATTTTAAAAATTTATACATGGAACTTAATGGAAATATATTTATTTGTTGTATAAACTTTGTTTTATTTAGCCCATCTAAAACCAAGAATAGTAGAGACTAAAAAATGAAAAATTTCTACAAAAAGAGCTTTATCTGGCTTCATAGTTTTGTATTCATCATCATCATCATCAGCCTGTAGACGTCCACTGCTGGACATAGGCCTCCTCGAAACCTCGTCACATCGATCGGTCCTGCGCTGTCCGCATCCAGCCACCTCCCGCGGTCCTGACCAGGTCATCGGTCCACCTAGTGGGAGGTCTGCCTACGCTGCGCCTACCAGTTCGTGGTCGCCACTCTAGAACTTTTCGGCCCAATCGGCCATCAGTTCTGCGCATAATGTGTCCAGTCCATTGCCACTTCAAAGATGCAAGTCTTTGGGCTATGTCGTTAACTTTGGTCCTTCTGCGGATATCCTCATTTCTGATTAGATCGTTTTAGTTTCGTAGTAGTTTTGTATTAAATAACACTAATTAAAAAATAAAATTCAATTTATGTACAGATAATTTGAATCCCTAATCCATGCTTATAAATTATTTTCAAGTCAATATTTCCCTTCAAATTACAATTAAACATTTACTAAGCGTTCTTATCTATTGTAGGATGTAATCTTGTTATACTTGAATTAGATGTGTGGGAATTCCAAGGTTACTGTGGAATGCGTACAACGCTAATAATATCATTAATTATGTTAATAACCAAGTCATATTATGTAGATAATTACCAAAACTATTGCATATTAATAACTTAAAAGTAGTTAAAAGCTGAGTCTCGGCTGGTTTGTGGTGAAAATGTAATAATATGTTATTGTTTGACGTTTTATTTCTTTTTATTGTTTTGTACCATTTTTGCTACAAATAAAAGATGTCTATGTCTAAAATGACCCATAATTTTGGTGGTCGATGATTTCTAAAAATAATACAATATTTAAAAAAACGCACCTCTTTACTCTTTGTCGACCGAAAACTATGCATTTTTTAAATTTAATTAAAATTAAATGAAGAGGAAAGCAAATGAAATGAAAGTACCTATCGAAACCCATAGACGGTATTTCTAAAACAAATAAGTACTTGAAATAACCCTGGATGGTGGAAATAGCCAACGAAAACTAATTTCGCGTGGATCCCGTAACGAAATAAAAGTAATTAATGGTGTAGGAAATAGGAATTACGAGTTTCCTTCTCGTAAACTCGGAGACGGCTGAGAATCTAATAACAAGACTTATGTAAAATACGTAGGAAAACTCTCTTTAATTCGGAAATTAATTAATAGTCCAAAATAGTGGTTCCTTGAATAGACAGAGTGATTCTGAAGGCTCCATAGGCAGGCAAATGATTTAGAGTATCTCTTATAATGCGGAAAGAGTATCCCTTTATATATTACTTGTGTATCTGATTAGAAGATACCATTGAATTAAAATGAACAACTGATGCTAGTGATATTATTTATTGTCACACTTTACAATATACAGTAATGAATATGACTATAATAATGTGTGGACGCGAGTGTACGCTTTGCTGATTACGGAACGACTGGGGAGCCGCGCTACGCACTGCACTTATATATTACTAGCTGACCCGCGCAACTTCGTCTGCGTTACAAACGGGTTCAAACAGTACTCGCAATGCCGTCGAGTTATTATTTTCGCGGCCCGCAGTGCCCCACATATTCATTGCGTTTTATACTCGTAATAACTTCTAAACGAAAAGTTCAATTGGAATAAAACAAAAAATAATTTACTTCGACATTAATACTCTTGATAACAAAATACTTAATTTGGATAAGGGTTAATATAACGATACTCATTTAACGTTAAATTCAATCTTGGGACCAAAATTTTTTTTTCATAACCATAAAAGCGGTTATTGTGACTAAACTATGATAGTTAGATATATGCTGTCGCGGACTTTTTTGTCAATAGTTTTTACAGCGTACGCATAAATAGGTTTTCGATTGTTACATATTCGATATTTTCATACGGATCCCTAATTGAAAATAAATAGCCTATATAACCTTCCTCGATAAATGGGCTTTCCAACAGTGAAAGAATTTTTGAAATCGGACCATTAGATCCTGAGAGCGCGTTCAAATAAACAAACAATTAAACAAACTTTTCAGCTTTATAATATTAGTATAGATATCAAAAGTTCAAGCATGCAATCGCGTCCCTACAATGACAAGAAATATGGTCAAGTGATTGAGATGTGGATACTTACTGGTAACGGAAGATTTTTTGATGTGACGACGGTGAAAAGCTCAGCTGTACGGTGTGGGGGCCCCCCGTTGCTGACGTCCGTGGGCTCGACCACCTTCTTTGAAGGCTGACCCCGCACGTGGTCCCCGGGTGGTGCCAAAGCAGCAACGGGAGAGCGGCCGTTAGGTTGGGTGCCCGGGAGTAATCGCACTGGTGCGATTACTCTCTCTGACCTCTCGGTGAGTGATGGACGTTGAGTCCATCACCGAAGCCCGCACAGGGGTAGGCGACCAGGCCCCTGTGACGGAGAATGCCACTGGCGTAGGGTCGGGGCGGGCATCGCGCGCGAGTACTGTCGCGAGTGATGCCCGCTCTGTCGAGCAGGGTGGGAGGGGCCGGCGCAAGCGGAAGACCGCGACGCGCCGGACCTCGGAAAGCACTGGGCCTTCGTCCGCCTCCTCTGAAGAGGAGACGCCGCGAGGACCCACGAGGCGAGCCACTGCCACCACTGCAAACAAAGATCCGAGGAAGACCTCCGCCTCACCGGCGCCCTCAGTGGGGTCGTTCGTCTCGGCTCAGGCGACTGACGGGGAGCTCTCAGAGAGCCCTGTCGTCGTCCTGGAGACGATAAGGCGCCAGGCCGCTGCTGCGGCCTTAACCAGGACGATCAGGCTGCGTCCGACCTACGCGCGGTGGTGGCGACAGGTGGCCGATGAGACCGAGAGGATCATGCCTGTGGTCTCAGCGGCCATCAGTCGGGACGCGGCGCAGCGCACGGAACTGGAGAGGTCGAGGGCAGAAGTGGCTCTCCTCAAGGAGAAGCTGACTGCCCTCGAGACCCAGGGACCGGGGACTAGTGCGGCAGTGAGTGGCTCGCGAAGGGCGCGGCCTACGCCACCGGTTGCGCAGCCAAGCAGCACCAGAGCGCGGGCCAATAAGGAGGCCAACGATGAGTGGCTGCCTCCGCGGCGACTCGCGTCACCACGGGCCAGGGCACAGCAGGCGGAGTCTCGGGAGGAGATGGTTGCCTGCATCAGGCGGGAGTTGGCGGAGGAGTTCGGCAAGCAGATTGCCGAACTTAGGGGCATTGTGGCGGCCCTGAGTGGTGCTGCCACATCCGCCCCACCTCCGGTCGCTCCTGTCGCTCCTGCGGCTCCCACCCAACCGGTTGGACTTCTTCCGGGTCCGGAGTCGGCTCCGACCCGGAAGAAGAACAAGAAGAAGAAGAGCGGCGACGGTACACCGGCTGCGGTGCCAGCGCCCCAGCCCCGCCCGCTTCCTCCACCACCATCCAACATGGATGAGGGCTGGACGGAGGTGGTAAAACGGGGTGCTAAGAGGGCTAGGGTCGTGGCGACTTCGACCCAACCACCACCACCGAACGCGACGAGGGCAGCGGTCAAGGCGACTCCTCAACCGGGGAGAGCGGCGACCACTGCCCAAAACAGGAACGTGACCCCGGCGGTCGCGGCTGCTCCCCAACCGGGTCGAGCGCCCGCCGCCGGC
This sequence comes from Trilocha varians, assembly GCA_030269945.2. NCBI lineage: Eukaryota > Metazoa > Arthropoda > Insecta > Lepidoptera > Bombycidae > Trilocha > Trilocha varians. The sequence continues at coordinate 3,620,981 of AP028270.1, read as the reverse complement.
AAGAAGAAGAAGAAGAGCCAGAAGGCCAAGAAGAAGCCGCGCGCGCCGCGGCAGGCTGCAGTGGTGGTCACCCTGCTGCCTGCCGGCCAGGCGAAGGGGTTGACATACCCCGACGTCATGGCGAAGGCGCGCGCGGCAGTAGACCTCAGAGAGATCGGGGCGGAGGATGGCCTCCGCATCCGGCATACGGCCAATGGGGCCCGACTCCTGGAGTGTCCCGGCGCTGACAGTGACAGCGTCGCGGACCGTCTGGTGTCGGGTCTGCGGGTCGTATGGCCGGAGGAGGAGGTCAAGGTGCACAGGCCGGTCAAGATGGCTGAGCTGCGTGTGACCGGCCTGGATGACTGCACCACCAGGGAGGAGGTGGTGGCGGCCATCGCCGCCCAGGGCAAGTGCGCCCCGGAAAATGTAACCGTAGGCGAACTTCGCCAAGGTTACACCGGGGCCAGCTCGGTGTGGGTACGGTGCCCGGTCGGGGCCGCCACCTCCCTGGCCACTCCTCCGCCCGGAAGGCCGGCTGGGGACCCTGGCAGGCTGCGCGTGGGCTGGGTTGCAGCCCACGTGCGGCTGCTGGAGTCACGCGCCTGGCGATGCCTCAAGTGCTTCGGTACGGGGCACAGCGTCGCCAGGTGCACCAGCACTGTAGACCGCAGCGGATTGTGCTTCCGCTGCGGTCAAACCGGACACAAAGCGGCCGTGTGCTCGGCCGCGCCGCACTGCGCGTTGTGCGCCGCGGCCGGTCGCAGGGCCGATCACCGGGCGGGGGGCAAGGCTTGCTCCCCGTCCGGTGGAAACACCGAACGTAACAGGCGCCGCAAAATGAAGCGGCGCCAACAGAAGAAGTCGGCCGGGGGAGTACCGGCCGGCGTTTCAGACCCCGCCGTGGCGCCTAGTGCGCCCGATGGCGGGGGCGATGGAGGAGGGGAGGGAGCGATGGATATAGTTCAGTAATGGACTGCACCCGTCGCTTCCTCCAAGGAAATTTGAACCACTCCGCCAGGGCTCAGGACATGTTGGTCCAGAGCATGGCGGAGTGGTCCATTGACGTAGCGGTGGTCGCGGAGCCGTACTTTGTTCCCCCGGCAGATGAGTGCTGGTTCGGGGACGAGTGCGGCTTGGCGGCCATCCACGTAGGAGAGCCGCGGCGATCCCGCCCTTGGTAATGGTGGCCAAGGGACCAGGGTTCGTCGCGGCGATGATGGAAGATACCGTCGTGATCGGGGCGTATTTCTCTCCAAATCGACCTATTCTCGAGTTCGAGCAGTTCCTGGACGGGCTCGGAGCGATTACTCAGCGCTCCGCTCCCCGTCCTGTGATACTGGCGGGGGACCTCAATGCGAAGTCAGTCGCTTGGGGTTGCCCCCGCACCGAACCTCGGGGTAGGCGATTGGAGGAGTGGGCGGTCGCGGCCGGACTCTGTGTCTTGAACAGAGGGTCGGTCGCGACTTGCGTGCGGTGGCGGGGCGAGTCCATCGTGGACGTTACGTTCGCGAGCCCTGTCATCGCACAACGCATCCGCGGTTGGGAGGTGCTGGTGGGGGCGGAATCGTTATCGGATCACCGGTATATCCGGTTTGATCTTTCCGCCCCCACGACAACCGCGGTCGCCCGCGGAACTGCGCCCCGGTCACTCCCCAGGTGGGCATTGAAGCTCCTGGACAAGGAGCGCTTGGTGGAAGCCTCCACTGTGGCGGCGTGGACGCCTATGCGTCCACACCCTGTGGACGTGGAGGTCGAGGCGCTATGGCTCCGGGACACGATGCATCGCATTAGCGATGCTTCGATGCCCCGGGTCGGCCCTCGGCCTCCTAACAGGTCGGCGTACTGGTGGTCGCCCGAGATAGCGCAGCTTCGTGCTGTATGCGTCCGGGCGAGGCGCCGGTGCGCCAGACATCGCCGCCGCATCCTCGCGCGCCGTGACGATCCCGTCGCGTTCGCGGAGGAGGAGGCCCGGCTGTATGGCGAGTACGCTAAAGCGAGGAGCGCCATGCAGCTGGCCATCAAGCAGGCCAAGGAGAGGTACATGGAGTCACTCTTGGAGACGCTCGACGATGATCCGTGGGGGCGCCCGTACAAAGCGGTGCGTGGCAAGCTGCGCCCGTGGGCGCCTCCCCTGACTGAGCGTCTCCCGCCTCAGCAGCTGCGGGACATCGTTTCGACGTTGTTCCCGCAGGAGCAGGACGGATTTATTCCGCCTGCTATGGGTGAACCGCCGGATCACACCGGCGGTGAAGCCACTGCTGAGGTGCCTCACATCACGAAGGATGAGCTCCATGAAGCCGTGGTCAGAATGAGTAGAAAAGACACGGCGCCCGGCCCGGACGGCATCCACGGCCGGGTCCTAGCCTTGGCCCTCAATGCCCTAGGGGACCGACTCCTGAGGCTGTACAATTCATGCCTGGAGTCGGGACGGTTTCCCTCGCTCTGGAGGACGGGCAGACTGGTCCTCCTACGTAAGGAGGGGCGCCCGGCGGACTCAGCCGCCGGTTACCGTCCCATCGTGCTGCTGGACGAGGTGGGCAAATTGCTGGAACGCGTTCTGGCCGCCCGCATCGTTCAGCACCTGGTCGGGGTTGGACCCGATCTGTCGGCGGAGCAGTACGGCTTCCGGGAGGGTCGTTCGACCGTAGATGCAATTCTGCGTGTCCGGGCCCTCTCGGAGGAGGCCGTCTCCCAGGGTGGGGTGGCCTTGGCGGTGTCGCTCGACATCGCCAATGCCTTTAACACCCTGCCCTGGTCCGTGATTGGGGGGGCACTGGAGAGGCATGGAGTGCCCCTCTATCTCCGCCGACTGATCGGCTCCTACCTGGAGGCCAGGTCGGTCGAATGTACCGGGTACGGTGGGACCTTGCACCGGTTCCAGGTCGTGCGCGGTGTTCCGCAGGGGTCCGTTCTTGGACCCCTCCTGTGGAATATCGGGTACGACTGGGTGCTGAGGGGCGCCCTCCTCCCGGGCCTTAGCGTCGTTTGTTACGCAGACGACACGTTGGTCGTGGCCCGGGGGGACGACCACAGAGAGTCTGCCCGTCTTGCCACAGCGGGGGTGGCCCTCGTCGTCGGCAGAATCAGGAGGCTGGGCCTCGACGTGGCGCTGCATAAGTCCCAGGCCCTGTGGTTTCACAGGGCAAGGGCGGTGCCGCCCGTCGACGCCCACGTCGTAGTTGGAGGCGTCCGAATTGAGGTCGGGGTGCATCTCAGGTACCTCGGCCTCGTGCTGGACAGCCGTTGGACCTTCCGGACCCACTTCGAGCAGCTGGTCCCTCGACTTGTGAGGACGGCCGGCCATCTTGGTCGGTTGCTTCCGAACATCGGGGGACCCAGCCACGCAGTGCGCCGCCTCTACGCGGGGGTGGTGCGCTCGATGGCCCTGTACGGTGCGCCCGTTTGGGCCGAGCCTCGTACTCGGGCAATTTTTGCCCGATACTTGCGCCGGCCACAGCGCATCGTAGCCATCAGGGTCATCCGCGGGTACCGCACCGTCGCGTTTGAGGCGGCGTGCGTGCTGGCGGGGACGCCGCCCTGGGAGTTGGAGGCGGAGGCGCTCGCCGACGATTATCGTTGGCGATGCGACCTCCGGGCCCGGGGCGTAGTGCGTCCCCTGCGGGAAGCTGTTCGGGATCGGAAGGCCCAATCTCGGCGGTCCGTGATGGAGTCGTGGGAGCGACGTATCGCTAACCCCACTTGGGGTCTACGGACCGTCGAGGCGATCCGCCCCGTCCTAAAGGATTGGGTGGGTCGTGGCGAAGGACGCCTCACCTTTTGGGCGGTGCAGATGCTGACCGGGCACGGGTGCTTCGGGAGGTATCTGCACCGCATTCAGGTGGAGCCGACGACGAGGTGCCATCACTGTATAGGATGTGACCAGGACACACCGGAGCATACGCTCGCTGTCTGCCCCGCATGGGAGCAGCAGCGGTGTGTCCTGGTCCGACAAATAGGACCGGACTTGTCACTCCCGGGCGTCGTGGCGTCGATGCTCGAGAGTGGCGAGTCCTGGAAGGCGATGCTCGACTTCTGCGAGTCCACCATCTCGCAGAAGAGGGTGGCGGGGAGTGCGAGGGAGAGAATTTATTCTTCTCTCCGCCCCGCAACAACCCGCCGCCGTCGAGCAAGGGGCCGGAACCGGGATCTCGCCCGGAATCTGGCCCCTTAAGAGTTTCGGGTCCCCAACGCATGTGAGTGCGAGCGGGGACCCAAGAAGGTGTCGTGTCTCGCTCAGCACGCCCTTGCGTCAGAGCATCCGGAGGATGGCGGACCGCGCTCCCCGACCCACGCTGGTTCTGACCCAGCGGGGTATTCCGTGGGAGGGTGACACGCGGTCCAGCCATCTTGGCGGGCTTCGGATAGCCCGCCGACCGAGAGAGCCGGTGGCCGTATCGCCGGCGGCTGCCGGTTCGGCGTCCGGGGACGGCGTGACGGAAAAGTGTGCCGAGAGCGTTACGCGTCGCGCCGTCCCACAAAACCCCGTGCTGGGTTCTGGCCTCAGCCGGGGTTCGGACGCTGAGTGTGAGCGGTTGGAGGTTTTAGTGAGGTTCAACTCCCACATACCCCGCCCGCGGGGCGGGCGGGGATCCGGTGATTTCCTCCAACTGAAAAAAAAAAAAAAAATAAAAAGCTGTACGGTGTACTGTAACAACCCATTACTACCCACTGCTTGGCTCAGGTGTCTTCAGTAAAGGAGACGCATAGTCCACCACGCTTGCGGATAGGGAACTTCACATATCTTCAAAGGGTTTTGATTTTTTCTAATATGAAGGTTTTCTCTCGATGTTTTCGTTTACCATTTTTAGCCAGTAGTGTTGTGATATATTGCACATAATAAGATTTAGAGGTACAAGCAAGTTAATTCGAACCCACGACAGGCAGTGTTGGTGGACTACTATGGATTTATTTAAACTTAAGTTATTTAGGTACTATTTATTATCTTCATATTCATTTATTTGCTCATTTTTAACGTTATATTAAAAAAAAACAATCACAAAAAAAATAATTTAAAAATACAATATAAAAAACAGAGGTCCACGGGAGACGGGATCTACGACCCAAGCCATCAGTGGTCAGGGCTCAAGAGAGAGGAACCTCCTCACAATACGCGCCGTGTCAAGAACGATCGCCTTCTGAATTTGCCCTTTATCCAGCCGGGGAGCGAAAGCTTCTTCTTTAGATGACGGTCGAAGGTTGTCGCTATTAGACCGTGCACAGATACAACGATCGGAACAATGATGGTCGATTCAACACGCCACATGTCGGTCACCTATTTATTATTAATTTAGGCGCTTTTGTATACGTTATTTATATAAACCTTATTTATCACTGCGGTGTAAAGTTCCCTCTATAATTACTCTAGCCCTCTAGATTAGGGCTCGTACTTCAAAACACTTTTTTGCTAATGTTCTGTTATTATACCTACATGCAGAGTTACTCGTACCTTGTTTCATTTAAGTACGTTGTTAAGCCACTGTACACAGTATTAAAGAGATTTTATGTAGTCAATTTTTAAATGCAAAAAAAATAAATTTACCTTTACTTCTTTTCTATTCTGTACCTTAATACCTTACGTGTTTAGTTCACCAAACGTGGTATCTAAGTAGGCATAGGCAGTAAGTATTTATAGTCACATGTCACAAGGACCTTTGCTATATCGGACATATAACAGGCACCCGGTACATCCAAGGTTCTCTTCAGGACCCATTTAAGGACATAGCATTGTTTTAGAAACAATGACATAATCAGCACTTGTGACTTCCATTCACAAAATAAATCAACAAAGAATCAAACTGAATAAACGTCGGAGACGAAATAGAACATTATTTCAAAATCGCAGACGATCAACACAGGCTTTGACCTCCCAAATGAAATGTTAAAACGCTTTTAGTCCTTTCTCCTTTCGCCATTTTGCTTTATTATAAATTGCTTCAATTATCTGCAACATTTTATCATTGGGTTTTGATGTTGACAGGGTTGAATTTGATTTATCTTTGAATGAATTGTTCGAACCATATTTTTGGTAACAATGCTCTTTGAAAACACAATACAATTTTTCAATAGTAAAATTTGTTTGGAAGATCTCGATTGAGTTTAAAAGCTTGCTAATGATAGAATAATTTTAATTCTAATAACACTATTTGACGAAATTTGAGGGTATTTTAGCCTTTACAATTTATACTAACAAGACTGGCTAAATAAGAATCTAATATTCTCATTTTCAATGTTATTAGATAATACTTACTATGTAAATAAAAAAAAATATCAGTTCGATAAAAAGCGGCAATTCCTATTTTTTGGATCTGTATAGGATACTAATGTCATTCCAAATCCAATATGCGAAATTTAATTCAATATTTTTATTACTGGATTATTGATTTGATTTGGGATATACATTTCATTTTTGGAACAGCAATTTTATTGCACAAGCTAAACTTCTATTTCAATCTTAATATTAGTTCAACATTTGATCAAGTAATGTAATATGATCTATAACTGATTGAAATAAATAAATAAATAAAATAAAAATAAATAATGTACTAGCAATAGTAGTAGTAGGTTTTATCGCAAGATTAAATCAATACGAGCAAGCCTCACAATCGTCAACTAAAAACCTAAAGCCATCTCTGTACCAACACAGACCTTTATAAAGCCTTAATTTCATTCGTCTCTGTAATGGAAGTAATATACCACCCGCTGCAAATGCGTTCTTCAATCTTAATACTTTTCAACAACTAGCGAACGTTGATTTCTTTTCGCACTTTACTGGCTTTGAGCGAGAAACTCAACAAATTAGATGAACTTAAAACTTTTCTTGGATATTTTTTTCTTCATTCTGTATTTTCTTTTGATGTTGAATTACTTTCCTCGTTGAAAAGTAATTTATTTTCAAAAATTAAGCTTCTTTTCTTAATAATTCAGCTGTGGATAAACAGGATCGTGATTTACATGTTTAATTATGTTGGTAATATACCTAACATTGGACGCTGGATGATGTTTGCAATTGGTATTTTAGAACTTCTACTAGCATATTGGAACGAAGTTCCTTATCGCGCGTTATCGAAAAAGTTGTCACGACACTTTTTTGTTTTAGATGATTATCGCTAGACGGCGCTGTAATTAAAATCTTTTAAAACAATTCCTTATTTTGTTTTATATGATTAATGCTAGATGGCACTGTGATCAAACTATTTTATTTAAGTTACAACTTAAAAAAATATAATTTTATTACAATTCCCTCACTAATAAACCGAAAGGAACTTCGTTCCATCCGGGTGTCCCTTGACACCTCTCAAGTTTTTATTTTTAATACAAAGCTTGAAGCATTCCATATTTGTTTTAGATTTAATGGGGCGATCCGTAAACCTTAATAAGTTGCAACGTGTACGACAGTAACTAAGCAAAAACCCATACTAGTACGTCACGACGAGAAAAAGTGCCTTATTGCATTGTGCGTCGTGCTGCATAACCTTCTGCTGGGTTCTGGTCTCAGCCTGGGCTCGAATGCTGAATGTGAGCGGTAAGAGATTTTAGTGCGGTTCAACTCCACACATAAGGGTAAGTTCAAGTCAGACGATTTGATAGGTTCCATTCAATTTTACTGTTGATGCACTCACTGAAAGACATTGTCCAATAAATCAAATCTTAGGTACTGTACTGTACCAACCCATTACTGCCCACTGTTGGGCTCAGGTCTCCTCAGAAGAGGGATTAGGCATAGTCCACCACGCTTGCCTAGTGCGGATTGGGGACTTCACATATCTTCAAAGGATTTTTAGAACCCTTTTCGGACATGCAGGTTTCCTCACGATGTTTTCCTTCTCCGGTTTTAGTCAGTGGTGTTGTGAAAAATAGCACATAAATCTTTTTCACATTTAGATTTAGAGGTACAAGCCGGATTGAACCCGCGACCTCCCGTTCGGAAGAAAGCGCTTCGACCACTCGGCCACCACGACTTTAAATCTTAGGTACTTTATGAGTATCATCTCTACGTGACTATTTTTGGAAAAGAGTTTCTTGACGATTAAGTAATTTGTTTATTAAAATACTAACACGTTGCTCATTTATTAAATTTGAAGAAGATACTTAAAAACAAAATATTGATGTGCAATCTTTCTAAAGTTGTTTTCATAAATCAAGAGAGTAATAATTCTGAAAGAACGCGCCGAGTTCTCGCGTTTTAACTTCACTCATAAATCGTTGTCATCTTATTTCGCGATTTAAGAAGTCAGCGTGCATGACTGGCTGATTTAGTTCACACATTTCTGACTAAGCAGTTAGTATTTACTACCCTGTTGATATTATGAATAAACAATTTTAATTGCGTGCAATTGTTTGTTGTTGTTGAATATGTAGCATATTCAAAGACATTCAACATCACTTTTACATTTTACTTTAATTCCTCTCATTAGTGTTTTGTTTTATATAATTAGGATTATATTATAAACTATACGACAGATTACGATTCCAGAGAACACAATGGTAATTATTAAAAGATTTCGGCAGTTATGGCTACCACAACTGTATAGTGTGCGTGTGTGTTACCCAGAACTGCTATAAATCTATAATCGTTCCAATATTTCTCTCTAATGCCATTTTTCATATTGGATCGCCAACTTGCAATGCGCGCAAATGACTGGTAGGCCAACTGTCAAACGGTGTTTCACATTTCAATGACTGCCAATGCATACAAAACTTCGTCGGCGTTTGTTTTTTAAGTGCAATCGCGGCATAAAGTGGAACTACGGTTGAAGTTATGTTAAAAATGTAAACCAAAAAGTCGTAGCTACAAGATAAAAAATCTAAAAGATCAAAGTATTCTAAAAAACCTTACAAGTAACTTTCAAATATATTAAAACTGAATATTATAAACGAACATGAATTATCTTCCTCCGTAAAGGGCGTCATTTATGCTCGGTTCCCAGTTTTAAATTGAATTTTCCTTCAGTCGAACTTGTTCAGAAGTTTCGTACTCAGCCCTAATTAAGAAACGAAAATCTACATGAGTATTTATGGTGTCCTTTCATAGTAATCTTATGTCCATCTAGGTTTTTACTAAAGATTTTTTTAATTAATGAAGTTTCGTAAATAAACTATTTCTTTCTATCTTTCTTATCGGATGGCACATTAAGCGAATAGCAGGAGAACAAAAAAACTTGAGACGTGTCATGGGACACCTAACGTTTTTCCTACCGTAACGCGCGATAAGGAACGTTTTTTAAAAGATTTTGATCACAGCGCCATCTAGCGATAATCATCTAAAACAAAAAACGTGTCGTGACAACTTTTCGTAAGATTTTTTTCTAGTCTAGCCCCCTTTCGATAACGCGCGATAAGTAACTTCGTTCCAATAACCAACATAACACGACTTTAAAAAAATAAAAATTACATTGTTAATAGAATGGATGACTAACAAGGAAAAAAAGTTCTGGAGTGACCACGTACCGAGAGACGCAAAGTGGGTAAACTGCACTCCACCTACATAGTCTCAAAGAAAGACCGACAATATGGTCAAGGCGGTATGTTTCAACATGCAAAAGGCATAGGAGTGGCCGCTATGGTGATTTTGAGGAAGGCTTGTATCCAACAGCGGATGTCCACTAATATGTCATATGTTATATTCTTTAACACAGGTCTGGTAAATGTAAAAAGGAAGGACCTATGTCATTAAAATACGATAAGCTGTTGGTGTGATGCAATTCGCTAGTAATATGTCATTGCAAATTGTCATGGATGTCTAAAAACTGAAAATATAAGGTACATATACAATTCAAAAAGTAGCCCACTCACAAAATGAAGATATTATTGTTATTCAAGCCCAGAGTCCAGAGCTAAATCCGATTCAAAGCCTCTAACTCAACATTAAAGTGCTGGCTGGCGTTGAAGTGATAGTTATATTTCACCTAAATGACAGCACAATTATTTCCGGATCATGGAACACTAAAAGAAAGCGGTATCTCAGTGTTGCCAGCCTCAATAAACCCGTTATTGCGTTTGGGATCACCGAGGCCCGGGTAATCGTCTCATAACGCTCTGGCAACACTTTATTAAGAATAGTGGACTGTGTTGAGGCTGTTTGTCTGTCATTAAAAAGTATATTAGTATAACAATGTGTTAGAATATGTGTATGTGTGTTATATAAATATTCTAACGTTTGCATCCCAATACATTTTATACGAACGTAATGTTTGTAATGAAAAATATTGATGATTTCCCCAAAGTTTCAGACTTGCACAACTTTAATACCCGGAACAAACACAAGCTTGCTTTACCAGCAACTCGGTTACGCAAAATCAATAAGTCATTTGTGAGTTTGTCGATATGCCTTTACAACAAGATTCCACTTAACGTTCAAAGTCTAACTACGCATACATTTAAAAAAGTTGTGAAAAATCGATTGTGCAGTAAAGCTTATTATACAATTAGTGATTTTCTAGATGACTGCATTAAGTGGGAATGAAGCTTTCGTTTTAGGTCAATATTGAAACAAAAATTGTAATAAAAATTGTAATATTGAGTTGAAAAGATAAAAAAAAGACATGCCCGCTGAGTTTCTTGCCAGTTCTTCTTAGGACCGTGGCTAATTCTTTTTCCGAACTGGTGGTAGCCTTTTCACATCAACAAGCATGAAAATTTCATTAACGTTGAGAATAAATAATTTCATTTCATTTCATATGACAACTATGTGCATTATTACATCAACGATTATTATACTGCCGTTACCGTCATTTATTTTATACTTGTATTGGACGTTGGTGTGCCAATATGGAAAAGCGACATTATAAAGAAGGAATTAATTTGAATGTACTCTAACGTGTTTCCTCATTAAATTTTTTTGGCAAAGGTTTCATAGTGGAAATGCTACTATGACCGAAGCAGAGCTATGACTAGTCCTTCTTCAAATAACGCTAAAAAGAGGATGTTATTAGCTAAAATTTGTCATTGAAATTATTGTTATTTAACAACAAAACATACTAGATCACTAATCCAATATTTAGAATGAAGAAATTTTCCAAGTGATTAGTTGCAATTTTCTCTCTGGATTTGTGCAGTGAAGCGTATCAAGGAAGCTTGATTCAATGTAGAGCCAAGTTAATGCAATTGATCAGATTGAGAACCTTATTGGATTGGGTACAGAATAAATCTATTCTAAGCTTTATGTTGCAATGTATTTACCTTGTAGTTTAACCTAGCTGTTCTGTTGTGATTGAAGCAACACCTAGCGAAAACCTATTAATTGTACAATATGTTCTATAAAGTTCTGTGACGTGATGGCAATGTCTTGGCATTTTAAAAGCTCAATAGCTACGGTAACCACAAACCACATTGCATCAACTTGGCCATAGTCTATTTTAACTATCATGCAATAAAAAAAATGTTAAATTGATAATACAAAAGTTTGTGTTTGGTATGTAAAAATGACTACACAGATTTTAATTAAACTACAGTAAAGTTCTACGGGTTCGGGTTGCTTTAGACAGACAACAGTGGAGGCAGTTGGAGGAGGCCTATGCTACAAGGCATTACGAATTGAGGGACATACTGTAATTGTAAATATTGTTAATGTCTACTATTTAATTTTTTTTGTATAACTTCTTATCTTTAACTTTAACCCTTAATTTTGTATTTTATAGGTTAAATAAATAAATAAAAGTTCTATAGAATTTAAGACGTATTCGTGTGAAGGATGATACATAATATTATAGTTTGTAGTATGACAGATGATGTATGTAAAGATAAAAGGGTGTGGAGAGAGAAGACATATTGCGCCGACCTCATCTATATGGGATAAGAGAAAAGCGAAAGAAAGGTTGGCCTGGGTGAATGATGCGGGAATCAAGCAAAACAACATCTAAGAGTGCAAAACTTTATACAAATATGCTCAATAGGTACTCACATAAGTCTTATTCAAATAAACTTATTCAGACACTCGCGGTTTTCTATAATACTATCATGCATTTTCAACGGGTTCTTACCACGATATTTCATTAATTGAGTTGTCTCGATATTTCAACGTTGTTGCAAACGTCATGATCACGAGAAGACTGGATACTGCGGGTCGATTTAAGAGCAAACAAATCTGTCTATCCTCTTTCTCGTTCGCCTTTGGGTAGTACCACTGGAACTCGAACTCATATCACTCGAACTCATATCGTGGTAAGAACCCGTTGAAAATGCATGATAGTCTTATTCAAATGTCTAAAACTATACTTAAACACCTCAATTATAAAACTAGTTTCGGAGTCACGCGCTTCGAATCAAACAATAGTTCAACAATTTCACTGACAGTTTCAAAAACTTTCCAAATTTTTTCCGTTTCATTTTGACCTCTCGCTACTATTAAAGAGAGTTTCCAGAGAGATTTTTAGTTTGAAACTTTATAGGATGAAGTTAAAACATACCTCAGTCGCGTGGTCTCATACTTTTTTTGTAGTTTCGTACTCAAAGGTAATGATAAAACAAGATAACTTTCTAGGTTGTCAGTCTGTTGGGCTTATACATAACTACATAGATGCATATAGAATGAAAATTTAATATTAAAAATAACTTAAAAAACGTCTTATAAGAACGAAGTTCCGTATCGCGCGTTATCGAAAGAGGGCTAGACGGAAAAAAATCTTACGAAAAGTTGTCACTTTATTTGTTTTAGATGATTATCGGTAGATGGCGCTGTGATCAAAATCTTTTAAAACACGTTCCTTATTTTTGTTTTAGATGATTATCGCTAGATGGCGCTGTGATCAAAATCTTTTAAAACACGTTCCTTATCGCGCGTCACGTTAGGAAAAAAAATATAAGATATCTTTTAATCGAAAGGAACTTTGTTCTATTCGGGTGTCCCATGACACCTCTCAAATTTTTTGTTTATTATTTTATATCTAACCTACAAGTCTATCTACCTCACCACAATTCATTTAAGATTATAGATGTTTATGACGCTCAAATCGATGCAATCCTATTGTGTGTTGACCTTTTACCCTTTCGTTGATACTTGCTTTGTCTTCTGAATCTGAGATGAGCTTTCGACGTAGATATATTACCGAAAATGAAGATTTTTGTGCTCTTGTCTTGATGATGACAAAAAACTAGTCATTCCCGGTTCGATAAAAACAATTTTTAAACGATTTTTAGTGTTAAATCATATTAACGCTATTTTTTGCGGATCAAACAGACAAAAAAAAATGTAAGTTATTGTTTTAGTATACATTGTACCTTGTACTACCTACACGTCCATTTACATTAATCGGTTATTTTAGGAAATAATACAATTATTAGACTTAACAAATCAAAACTTCGGTTTATTGCGATAAAGTATTAACATTACAATGTTTTATATTTGACAGGCGCACGGTCACACAGAAACGGAAAAACATTTTTTTTTAATTGTTGTCTTCATAGTCTGGACGTTGTTTACGCTCCCAACAGTTATTTTCCCACCTCTCGCTCAAAACAGACCCATAAACTGTATTCCTTTCTACAAACACCTCATTCATCATCACATACATAACCTACAAATTCGAATAAAACAACAAAACTCTACTCAAACACAAAGTCACGTAAAGATAAAATTCTCGCAAGTACATAGCAACTAACCCTACAAGATTGATGACGCTTCTCAAGACTGATGAAATTACAACCCAGACGTGGGCGGCCGGCTGACGACATTTTGGGAACATTACAATACAGCGTGACGGAACGTGTCTAATCTGACGAGAGTAGATACCTTAATGATAATTTAATCGATCGTTAATAACAGTAGCTAATGTATATTGTAAGATGTAGGAATAAATTGGGTGATGTAACAAATAAGTCTTTAGCAAAATGTGGTTCTGTCAATTCTATGGAGATTTTTATTTTTTTTTATAAAATCTATGTATTCTATTTTTAAACATTGTTATGAAACCTCAGTGGAGCGTGTGGAATGATCCACTACTGTGTTCTAAATTCAAAATAACGCGCGAAATTTTTATAAATAATAATGTATGTGTATGTGTAACGCGCACAATTAAAGTTTTCATTCAATAAAAAATATTAAAACAAATAATGTGTACTAAATTTAATAAAATTAAACACAATTAGTATGTATACTATCTATTAAAGATCTATTTTAGTGTTTTTTTATTTTCTATAAATCATTACCTACGATGTTACCTATGACAAATCGATCAAGCACCTATCAATAACGTATCACACGTGATCGACATCACTAACGAGTTTAAAAATCTGCTGTAATCGCCCCTCCGAACTAAGGATTTCGATATTGAAAATCACTTTTACCTACATATATTTAAACTCACACTGCCGCTAGTTGATAAAACTATATCTTAGCTTAACAAACTTCTGAAAATTCACTATGTAGTCAATTTTCAATGAAAACATTGATAAGTTACTTTTAATAAACTTTAAGTTACTTTTAGGGATACGGTCGCAGGGGGTGACGGGGCGATACGTGAGCGACAATCGCGAACGCGTCCTGTCACCGTCGGTTTTAGTGCGGTTCAACCCCCACATACCCCACTCGCTCTTTACTCCCAATCCAACGATTTCCTCCCGTCAAAAAAAAAAAAGGTGTACGGTCTCAGTTAGGGGTTCAAAAATATTGAAGTGTTTAACTACCACATACCTCCGTAAAACCGTAAAATATAATTCTGAAATTTTCCTACAAAAAAAAATCACTTTATTATGTGCCTCTCTAATATTCATTACACAAGGTAAATCTTAGCATAGGGTTGTCAGAACGAAAAGGCAATAGGGACTCGTAAACAGCTTACTAAAGACTCCTTCTACGAAAACAATCGAAATAAAATTATTGTACGACAAAACCAGTAAACCTCGAATTGAAACTCAATGCCTCGATTCAATACCCCGGAGGCTGGACTCTTTGTCAGGGTTGACAGGGTATAGAACTTCTGACGGTGCGTTTCTTTGCCCTTGTTTAGTAAATATAAGAGCCAAATTTATTTTAAAGTGAAATTTTGCGTTGACAATTTGGCTCGCCAACGTCCACGTAAAAACAAATGACGGTGACGGCCGACGAATGTGGTAATGAGTTGGCGAGCCAATACGTAAACGCGACATATGTGGACTTATAGTCTAAGTTAAACAGTTCTATTGAAAAATCTTGTCATTTCTGTAATTGTTGTGGTAACAAATAAATGAATAAATTATCCTGTATCGATTTTTTTATAAAATTAAAAAAAAAACAGATTTAAAATAAATTAAAATAATATTTAAGTGTTGTAATTGCACAACAAAGATTCATAGAATAACTGACATATCATAAAATGGAACAGCCTGTGTTAATATAAATCTTTTCATATTTTGTGAGAAGTGTCAACCCTTACCTGAAACCGGATAAGCACTCTCCTGAGTCAACAACCCAATAGATGTACAATTCGGAGCGTTTCCTTAAATGGATCACTTTAAATTGAAAACTCTAACAAATTCACTTTAAAACACTACAAAATTCACTAATTAGATAAGTAAACGTTTTGAGAAAATCTCAGTAAGCTGAGTCGCTAGATGGCGCTGTGATTAAAATCTTTTAAAACAATTCCTTATTTTGTTTTATATGATTAATGCTAGATGGCGCTGTGATCAAAATATTTAATTAAGGAAAGAGAGAGAGACAGAAGTTTTAAACTAATTATTATTATAACTTAAAAAAATAAAATTTTATTACAATTCCCTCTCTAATTAATCGAAAGGAACTTCGTTCCATCTGGGTGTCCCTTGACACCTCTCAAGTTTTTTTGTACCTTTTCTTTCTGTTTTATAAAATGCGCAACATTCATGTAGATCTGCATCTAATACAGAGTGAGAATTAAAGTGAAAAAATCTTTATTGTCTCGAAAATAAGTAATTTTATCTTGAGTTATGTTTGGAATCATGTGTTTGATCATCCCGCTCTTAATTTACTTTTAACTTATTTATTTCATGAAAAATCTATTTAATAGTATTCAATAAGTAGTTATTTTCTGTTTTTCAAGATTGTAATAAGGTATCGATACAAACGGTTAATTTGACTGATAAATGATCGATCTCCACGAGACAGGCTTGACCTAGTGTAGAGATCTAATGGTTAATTGTATATTACACTGTAAATTTTCGCTGAATAAATATTTTTAATCTTTAAACACGACCAGTTAAAATATTATAATAGTTAGAGAACATGGTTTGACGCCGTAGTATATTCAAAACGCCTGTAAAACTATTATAATTGTCGATCGACAGCTATCAGCATCGTGTGAGGTCACACGAGGTTGTTAGTCAATATTCCTTCCGTACTTCAATTTTTTCAGGAATTATTGGGTACAGTTTTAAGTTTTTAAGACCTCTTTCGTTAACATTCGGTATTAGGCTCAAGTACTTGTAATACTTGGTCTATATGTACCACGGATATATTTCCACTCTCGTAAATAATGCATTTTTTTTCTTTATTTTACACCAGATAAAAGATATAGATACTTTAAATATTTCCGTTCTTACTTATAGTTATTTTTCCAGCCACAAATTTGCCGGATTTTAATACAAATACTTAATATTTATTTAATAACATTATACAGGGTGTTAAAATCCGATGAAACAATACTTTCACAGCAAATAGTATACTTGATATAGAAGCCATCCACCAAGTCTGGGTTTTCTAGGCATAATATATCATAAGTTATAACTAATCAAAACTACGTGTTAATTTGTTCGTGATCAACCCTACTGTACTGACCTGCACCAACAGCTAAAGACTTAAGCCGGCTAGTCACCTCCTGTATCATAGAACATTGTAATAATACACGGGACAAAAATCACATTCTAAACAGGATACATGCGCCTCTGTTCATGAAAATAGATATAGCACGCTATATGTAGGTCAGAGTAGGGTTGTCAAAAAAAGTACAAAATAATATTTTTTCAACTTTGTATGGGACAATAAAGTAACTATCTCCGTTTCAAAAGTATGTGTATATGATTTGAAATGTGATATAGATTAAGCCCTTAAAGTATTGTTTCACCGGACACCAACACCCTGTATATTATGGGAAGACCCGCCCAAACGTGAGCTACTTTAATATATTTTCAACATAATATTTTCCTCTTTACCTAACAGTTGTTTGGTTTACCTTGTTCCTTGATATTTGGGTCAAATTTTGTAATTCAAATATACCCCTTCCTGTTGACAGATTGATCTGATGTTCGAAGGTATGGGTATACCTTTGGTTCTGACAAATATTGAGCTGAATATAATCTGAGATTATTTTGATCCAGGCTTAGAAAATTCGAGAAGGACATTATGAAATATCAAGTATTTCCTAATGAGATTTAATAATTATACGAAACACACACAGCTTTTCGAACTGAGAATACCCAAGTTAAGAAATAAGCAAACGGTTAAATTGTATTTTTATTTTTATTATTGACTCTCTCTTGACAGTGATCGTGGTTGCAATGACTGTATTATACTCGTATTATGCTTAAAAATAATGTAGAATAAAGTTATAAATATGAGCGATCCCGTTTTTCAGCTCACCTAATATTGATATGCCACGAGTGCTTAAAAATATTATTTAAAATTGTTCGGAAATATATACTTTTTAATCAACTCGTCTATTTAATGTAATATCAATGATGAATGATAATACCATTGAGAAAAAATTCATAATTTTACACGCGTTTGACAAATTCCATCAAAAATAATTCTCGAAACAGTAACAGCTCATGAATATTTAAAACTTTCGTTTGTGCCCATTTTTTGCCCCAAAATGTTTTAGCTCTGGCAACACTCGCGATACGTTTATGTTTCGTGTTTTAAATTTCTGGAATGATTAAAACTGTCTCCCATATTCTCGGCAAAGTTTAGTATTGGGGTTCCTGGTATCAAAATTAAACAATAAAACCATTTTAATGACTTGTCTGTTTGTCCGATGCATTATGCCCGACATGTCGGGACTGGTTTGATATAAAAAGCAGAGTGCCAAGTATTTAGGTCAGAGGAATATAATCATTCCCATACCTACACTAATGTATAGTTATATGTAATAGATACTCCTATTTATCCTAAATTGTTCTTTAATTTGGCACTATTATAAAAAAATAATTGCATTTGTCTTACAGGGAAAAGAAAAAAAATATCTCTAAAATAGAACATTAGTTTTATTATTGCAAGCAGATAAACGAGCACACAACTAGTCTGATGGCAAGTAGTTACCGTCGCTCATGAACCACTGCAATGCCTGATCATTGGAGAGCCAATATCACTATACCATTATCGGCATTATCATTAACTAGACTTTTTGATCCTCGTTTAATTTGCAATATTCATAAAGTCGATTGTTTTAAATTTAAGCAAAAATAATATAATTTTTATTTCGACAATTCAATTACGGTCCGTCCTAATTATGCAGGTCTCGTTAAAATTCATCACGGCGTGTCTACGGTCCCCAAAACAGCTATTTTTTCCTCGACGTACCTACATATATGGTATTCTTTCAATTAGTGTCTCGCACTAGCGGTAGGAAACGCGGCGTTTTTATCGCTGTGAAAGTCGTATTGTGCTTTAAATTAAGTAATTAATGTTATTTCAAATTCAATTATACTGCAATAGTTCGTTCAACTATATTTCAATGAGATGAAATAACTGATCCACAAAACGTGAAGTGTAGAATGTGGTTGATTAGACCGTTCAAAACAACGCAGTTCTTTCACACAGCAATTATATCTAAACTTATTCAGACACTCGCGGTTTTCTATAATACTTTCATGCATTTTCAACGGGTTCTTACCACGATATTTAATTCATGAGTCATGATCACAAGAAGAAGTCTTCTCGTTTACAACAACGTTGAAATATCGAGACAACACTCAATTAATTAAATATCGTGGTAAGAACCCGTTAAAAATGCATGAAAGAATTATATCTAAGACCAGAGGTCAGCGAGAAATATAGAATGCTGCATTAGAGCTCTTGATACGCCCCTTAGATGATCGACAGTGATGATGCCTGTACACTGAGCTCCATGCTTGAAACCGGATAAAAAACCCTTTTTGCTATACGAAAACCTCTTTAAAGGCAAAGTCAAAGTGAAGTATTTTTTATTGCATGACATTTAAATGAGCCTATAGTCCACACGATGGCAAGTGTTTACTGTCCCTCATGAACTTCCACAATAGAGAGGCCGTTACCCATCACCTATAAACATGTCTATTCTTAAACCTCGTTGAAAGAGCGAAATGTCATAGCGTCTTCTAAATGTCTAGAGGCTCCACAGATGCTAAATTAACAAGAAATCTCACCGTAACGTTAAATCAGGATAACAAAACCTTCACAATTATGAGATGGTTTGATTACAAAGCGAGTGCTGGTATTATTTAATCCGTCCACCAATGGGGTTTCATTATTAAAATCCTGGAAACGTACTGGCACGGTAAACACGATTAATCATTGTGAAAGGTTAATGCTCGCTGAATCTATAATGAATTTACTTCGAATATTTCATACCTTCGTTTTAATTGGCTTGGTTTTATTATAGTTTGATATTCTGCTCTTTGATGAATGAGATTGCGGGGATTTTTTTGAATTATTAATTGCTGTTAAATGTATCGTTTTTTGTTTTAAACAGCTATTTAAGACCACAAGAATAGTGGTGGATCAGTCGAGCAAATATTTCTCGAAACCATCAAATTTTCCATTATTTTATAGTAATCAGAAACTTGGTCGGTAGTCTTCCTCTTCCCTCCTACAAAAAGTCGTGGTGGCCGAGTGGTCGAAGCGGAGGTCGCAGGTTCAAAACCGGCCGGCTTGTACCTCTAAATCTTAATATGAAAAAGATTTATGTGCAATTTTTCACAACACCTCTGGCAAAAAATGGTGAAAGAAAACATCGTGAGGAAACCTGCATATCCGAAAAGGGTTCTAAAAATCCTTTGAAGATATGTGAAGTCCGCAATCCGCACTAGGCAAGCGTGGTGGACTATGCCTAACCCCTCTTCGGAGGACCTGAGCTTAGCAGTGGGCAGTAATGGGCTGTTACAGTACAATACAGTACAGTACAGTACAGTAGTGGGTAGGTAGTGACTAAGCCGTGTAAAGGACGATAGGATAGCCATGAAAGGGTATGGAGATTCATGGGCAACTGCAACCGCTTCCCATCAGGCGGATCGTTTGCTAGTTTACCTGCCAATGCAATAAAAAAATACAAACCACACTAGCATAGACAATAATGATGTCATATCTCAATATATTAGAAAACAAACAGAATTTTCTCGCACGCAAAGCTTCTAGATATTGCCGTATAATAAATTATTGTCGAGACCATTAATAAGGAGAGAGCGTGTTTCTTTTATTAAGTTCCTTCGCAGTACATGAATCTGGTGGGAGTGACGTCACCCGGAGTGCTTAAGGCCCGGAAACATCTATTTTATCCTTGGTTTCATCGTTTTGAGAACATTTTGCTGGCCCTTTAATGTCTGTTTCAAGAATATCTTGAAAATTAAAGATGTTTTATTTATTTAAGGAGACCTTATTTTAATAAAACTTGATTAAAAATATTTGATTTTAATAACAACAGTCACCATTTTCCCCGTAGGTAAACGACCTCATGGCCCACCTGATGGTAAGCGGTTAGTATCTCTCATGGATTCCCGTAACGATAGTAAACATTACAGCATCACCTATCTACCTGCAATCTTCTTTAACATAGATAATGAGGAACCATTGACCTAACAACTCTGTTTTATATCGAAGGAATCAGAGAATAACAGAACCTATTTAAAAGTTGACCGTAACTATATCGCGTTTCGTCATTGGCTCGCCAATCGAATTTCAGCGTACTTGCATTTAAGAGGATTTTGTAAAATGAGCTGGTGGATTATGTTTCAATTGGTTTGATTGTACATCCCTACATCAATTGTATTTATCAGGTACAAGTAACTTTCACACGTTCTCTACGTATTCGTGCAAGCGATGTGAAGAGCATACAAATCGCGTGGACGAGCACACTGTGAGTTCAAATACGCTGTCGCTGCCGCCGCTACTTTGTTAGCAGCCTTAGCGACAACGGCCACTTGGCAAGGCAAGGAAGGAAGCATGCTGTAAGATTACTTTTAATTTAATTTTTACAATCTTTATACTAACTTGCTCTGGATGTAACTATGTACTAATGTATCTACCAATGTAAGTTGGGGTGAAATCTTTCGAGTTGGCAAAGTTCCCGGTTTCAGATTGAGCTAACATTTAGGGTTCTTAAAAGCTTAAAAAAATGTTATTTTTAAACGGCGTAGGTAATTAACACAGAAATGTAGATTAATTTTGAAGTGATCATTGACAATGGGCAATTTGTATGATTCAAATAACCTAGTTCTCTCAAAATCCAAGTGCTAGAACACAATGACTTAATATAATAATAAACGTAAGTAATAGGTATATGGATTATGGAAGCTTTTATAATACCTTTAGATGCCGGTTATTACATAACATTCAGGGGCGAAAAGTTCTGGAGTGGCGGCCACGAACCGGTAAGCGCAATGTTGGTAGACCCCCCACAAGATGGACCGACGATATGGTCAAGATTGCGGGAGGTCACTGGATGCAGATGGCGCAGGACCGGTCGATGTGGCGAAGTTTGGGGGAGGCCTATGTCCAGCAGTGGACGTCTATAGGCTGATGATGATGATGATGATTCAGGGGATTTCTTATTAAAACGCTAGATTTGACAAAGGTTTTCATTACACAAATACTATCCTTCCTCCTTGATGGTTTATTTGTTAAGTCAAAAAAAATAATCTCCGGTTTTCCATTGGCAAGTGGCAGCTACCCTTAAAAGTACACAAACTGTATACAATGTATAGAGTAACATCGGCGACAGGCGCCCAACAGTGCTCCAGGGCTGACACGTCCCTCATCAATCTTCATTATTATATTTATTCAGTAATTATTACCGTCCACTAAGTTCTCACTATTGTTGACCCTGCACGGAAGAAGGACTATTTGTGTTGTATTTCGAGGATCAGAGTCAATAGAGAGATTTTCCTGGTAGAGTTGTAAATAAGGATATCTAAAACAAATGATATTATGTAATATTATATGCTGTGAGATATAAATAGCTCCAAGTATTTATTCTCTAGTCATTTCGCTGGATGGTCGATGGGGTCGAAAAGTTCTGGAGTGGCCGCCACGAACCGGTAAGCGTAATGTTGGTAGAACCCCATAAGATGGACTGACGATCTGGTCAAGATCGCGGGAGGTCAATGGATGCAGATGGCGCAGGACCGGTCGATGTGGCGAGGTTTGGGGGAGGCCTATGTCCAGCAGTGGGCGTCTATAGGCTGATAATGATGATGATCCATCAGCAGCCATCTTGAATCAATTTCCATCAAATATAGTTAAAAACATTCTCGAATAATTTTCACCTTTTGAATACAAATAAATAAATCAAAATTGGTTAATCATACTTTACAATCTTACTTTGCCACACATAGCGAACAAGTTTCTTTATACAGTTTAGATTTTATATAGTTACTAGCTGACCCACACAACTTCGTCTGCGTCACATAAGGAAATTTTCTCACCGTTTAAACCTTCCCTGGACTTCTACGAATTTTTCAAGATTAAAATAAGCCAAATTCGGTTCAGTCGTTCTCGAGTTTTAGCGAGACTAACGAACAGCAATTCATTTTTATATA
Organism: Trilocha varians; assembly: GCA_030269945.2. Lineage (NCBI taxonomy): Eukaryota > Metazoa > Arthropoda > Insecta > Lepidoptera > Bombycidae > Trilocha > Trilocha varians. The sequence continues at coordinate 3,598,322 of AP028270.1, read as the reverse complement.
TAAGAAGATTTTTGTGTTCTTTAATTGTAATTGAAAATAGGGTCATCCCTATTAGTGGCGCCCATATTGCTCCCTTTGATCAATGTGTGGAAGCGAGCCGACAGCTAACCGCTTGCAAAACGCTCACTTACCGGGAAACTCCACTGTTTAATGTAAATACAAACGGGATAGCATCTAGATTTCCTACGTTTATAATACCACTTTACGTCCTTTTAACGTGCAATATTCTATCAACTATACCATTGGACTACTTTAGATCTGATCAAACAAAACAAACAAACGCATTCGAACAAAAAAGTCATCAAAAATTCCAGATTAATATACACAAACACGACCAGTAAATAGTGACATCTTGTCCGTTAATACATTTTAAACATAGTGCCAAAAGTACAATCTCGATGTTGAAAAAAATAGGACTCCACAACGGCCATCATTTTTCAATTAGAACACGAATCATCTGAATTGTTCTGCCGAAATTAAAGTTACGCGTAGAGAATGGTCTTTTGAGAAGTCGATCAAAAAATAACAATGTCACTGAAGTGTGCTACAAAAACGTTTATCCAATTTCAGTTTAATCGACCCCTTTGATATTTCTATTAAATTTCACTCGTCTAATTTAGGCAGAGCTTATTGGCATCCAGTTTAAGTCGCCGATAACCTCGTGGCCTCGCGGCGTAAGATCTCCGAAATTAACAAAGTTTATCAATTAACTTTGGATACAAATTCGTGTTCTGACATCACAAATTCTCAACATTCAAAGATATTTGCTAACGGTAACTTTATTTTCATAACTCTTCCTCGAATCGTTTGCAGGTTTAATTAGTATTAATTCTGTAATAACGATTTGAACCATATGTAAAGTAAATAAGGACTAAATTTCAATTAGGTACTTTACCTTTCGTATGCCTGGGGCATTTCTTGCCAATTTTACAAGCTTTATATTACTAATAACTTGCACTAGATGTACTTACCTATGCAAGTTTGGATGGAATATTGCGAGTTGAAGTTTACCAACTTCCCGGTTTCCGATTATGCATAATATGTACTCGTATATCGCGTTACAATAAAAAAAACTTGAGAGGTGACATGGGACACCCGAATAGAACGAAGTTTCTTTCGATTAAAAGATATCTTATATTTTTTTTCCTAACGTAAAAGTAAGGAACGTGTTTTAAAAGATTTTGATGACAGCGCCATCTAGCGATAATCATCTAAAACAAAAAAGTGTCGTGACAACTTTTCGTAAGATTTTTTTCCGTCTAGCCCTCTTTCACAACGCGCGATAAGGAACTTCGTTCCAATATTGCGTAATAATATGGTACAATGGAGCTGATCTGATGATGGATTTACAAGGTGGCCATAGGAACTCCTGTACTACTAAATGAGATTTAACTAGTTCACTTTATTGATACCCGGGATCTAAAAAACTTTATTTTTTGCTTTAAAATGAATTTATCACCATTCTACTCTCTACTACGGTACTGTTGTTATTACCACATACTATTACCAATGAGCTATCCAACATAAAATATAATTTTTAATTCGATACAATGAGATGAGCGCATTCAACGTTTGATTGAACACGGAACAAACAACTATTCCTCTTTATAATATAACCTAGTATAGCACCAACCATTGTGCATAACCGTTGATGCGATAACTGATGAAAGGATTGTGATACTGTTCATACGTAAACCAAGGTTTAAAAACGTTTGTGGCGGTTACATACAGCTAACCATGGCCACATAGATTATAGAATTAAATTATCTCTGGAAAAATTAAAAAAGGAACTCCGCTTCCCGCCAAAAATGAACTTTAAACAGTGTAACTTTTCGTTATTATTCTGGTATACATTTAAGTAAATATTGTTTATTAATTAGACTTCAGTGTCAGCATGTCTCCTGGCGACGGTAACCGCTTACAACCAGGTGTACCACTAGGCCTCTGACACACTGCTACGCACTACGCGTCGTAGGGCGTGCGCATTGTGTGAATCGCTCGTCTGCCTACGAGGCAATAAATAAAAAGCATGATACTATGTGTATTATGTAGAGCTCATCGTCTTACCATAGTTGTCCAAATAAATATGTTTTTTAATTAATATATAACGCAATAACTGTTTAAAAAATGTAAAGTATGCTCTCGAACACCATAGTCTGCTTATTATTTATTTTATTATTTTAATATTCCAGAGAAACTTACAGCTAACACTTATTTAATTAAAACTATGTAATTCAGATAGCCAATTAAAAGTTTCTACAGTTAAATTTTGAAATAGAAATAGAAAGTGCTTAACAAGATATGTGCTAAATACAATTAATGTAAGTAATAAAACAAAAAATAACAAAAAAAAAAATCTATCTTAAGTAAGTAAATAGTAAAAGTTATGTTATGAACCTGCATCACAAAATTTACTGGCTAAAATATTTTTAACTGAAGTTGACGTGCTATTAAATAAATCTAAGTTACAATCCTCCAATACCTCGTTGCAAGACCGACTCGCCCTGGGTATAAAAGAATTGGCTCGATACCTTACCTTCGTAGTGGGTATGTGCAGGAGCTTTGGGTTTCGCAGATAGGTGTTGGAGGTTCGGATCTGAATCTTATTGACTAACTCTGAGGAGTCGATATTCGCTTGTGCAGTTTTAAACAGAAATACTAAGTCGGAAATTCTACGTCTCTCGTGCAAAGGAAGAAAGTGAAAATGCTTACAGCGTAATAAATAGTTAGCAATATAAGTTTTAGATTTAAACTGGACATAACGAAGAAATTTTTTCTGTATGCGTTCAATACGATCTATGTATATATTATAGCAAGGATTCCACACCTGTGATGCGTATTCAAGATGGCTCCTAACTAAGGCACAATATAATATTTTAATTGTTTTTACATCTTTAAAATCTGACGAAATACGCATCATGAATCCTAAAGCCTTAGATGCGCCCTTAACAATGTTATCAATATGTGCGCCAAATGTCAATTTAGAATCAAACGTTACCCCCAAGTCTTTTATGAGTGAAACTCTATTGATCGGAGTATTTTTTAGATAGTAATCATTCAGTATCATTTTGTCATCAGGTTTACGACTATAGGAACAAACGTAACATTTTGCAACATTTAAGTCTAGTTCGTTAATCGCACAATAAGACTGAAAATTATCAAGGTCTTTTTGTAGCAATACACGATCAATAGGAGTATTAATGGGGCACAATATCTTTAGGTCGTCGGCATAAAGAAGAAACTTACAATTTACAAAACAGGAGGCAATGTCATTAATAAAAATGTTAAATAACAAAGGTCCTAAAAGCGAACCTTGCGGTACTCCCGATGGAATAGGCATAGTAGCAGATCTAAAGCCGTTTAGGACTATTGTTTGGCACCTGTTATCTACGTATGAGCAAAACCACCTATAGAGGTCACCACTAATACCAGCAAACTGTAATTTTCTTAACAAGATCACATGGTCAATACGGTCAAATGCTTTGCTAAAATCAGTGTACACAACATCAACCTGAGAAGATAGCGACATGTGTTCAGTTATAAAATCGGAACATATTATCAGGTTCGACGTTGTGGACCTACCCGGGAGAAAACCATGCTGTTCCTCAATGAATACTCGTTTCATAGAAGAATAAAGTTGTTGATGCACTGTTTTCTCCAGTATTTTAGCGAACAAACATAGTTTAGAAATAGGCCTATAGTTTTCAACCAAGTCTTTAGGCCCTTTTTTATGAATCGGCGTTATAAATACCGATTTCCAAATATTAGGGACTACACCAGAAGAGAGTGACAGTCGAAAGAGCATTGACAATGGCAACGCAAGGCTTTTGGCGCATTTCACTATAAACAGAGCCGGTATGCCATCGGGTCCCGCTGATTTATTTAAATCAAGTTCCTTTAAGAGTTTGAGAACGTTTGATTCAAGGATTTCTATAGTACTTATATGACAGCAACTGTCTGATAAAGAACAATCAATAGTACTGTTATTAGTTCTATTAGTATTGTGTAGGAAATTTGAGTGAAAGAAATCATTGAACATATTACATATTACATCACCTTCACTCGTAGATACTTGGTTGTACTTCATAACGGAAGGGTAATTATGGCTTTGTTTTTTATTCTTTACGTATTTCCAGAATGTTTTAGGGTCGTTTTTTATGCTTAATTCCATCTTTGTAACATAATCCTCGAACATTTCCCTCTCTAGCAATTTCACTCTTTCCCTTAAGAGGGTAAAAGTATGATGGTCAACTAAGTTGTTGTATATTTTATATTTTTTATGAAATTTGTTTTTTTCTTTAATTAATTTTATCAATGGGGTTTTATACCATGGTGGATACTTCGATTTAGGTGAAAATAATTTAGAAGGAATGTGTGAGTCATGAGCGCCTTGCAGCACACGATAGAAGATTGAGACTGCCTCTTCCATCGATTTCTCTTGAAATTCAGTTGACCAATCGGTCTCATTGATAATTTTGGAAATCCCATCGTAGTCACCCAACGAATACAAAAATACTGTACGCGGGGTCTCATGAAGGAATGGCTTCTGTACAAAATTAGCAGTTATTTGTAATGCCTTATGATATGCATCTTCAGCGACAAGAGGGTCTGTACATTGCATGACCGATACGTCACTATCCGAGAAAACCAAGTCTAAGATACGATTTAGACAGTTCTTGCAAGAATTAAATTGAGCTAAGTTGCATACATTAAAATTGTCTATAAGGTCTGTCTGAGACATACCTTGAAGGTTATCAGGTTCAAGTGTCACACCGCCCGTCGACTTACGCCAAATTATGTTGGGCATATTAAAATCCCCCAAAACTAAGAACTTATCCATTGGATGTTTCAATATAACATCACTAACTGATTCTGAGAAATGTTTTAATTGTTCAGATAATGAATACCCTTTATGTTGATTACAAATGTATACTACGCAAATATGTAGTCGATATTTAGATTTAGAACCTGGTTCCAAAAATGTTAAACTCAACCAAAGATCTTCAGCAGATGAGGCCCAAGTAGGATGACTGTCGGCCACAAGATCGCGTCTCACAGCGATCAAAACACCCCCTCCTAAAGTTTGATTTGTAGCAGAATAATTCCTATCTCGTCTCCATACAAGGTACCTATCGTCAAACAGCTCACTATTATGTATACCATCTAACAGCCACGTTTCTGTCAAGCAAATAATATCGTACGAATGAATGCATACATTTCTGAGAAACGAAGATGTCGTCGTGCGTAGTCCACGAACATTTTGGTAATAAATTGTTAAGAGCACTTAATAAGCAAAATATAAAATAACAATTGAGTAATACAAAAAATATTATAACTAAACATTAATGCACATTCATTCTCCTCCAGTAGACGAAATTTCAATTCTACCGACATTACAATCATAAAGTGCAAGCGAATAACGACCGTAAATACAAAGCACATACAGTTTAAATGAATATTTTTGTAAACAAGATTCCTACTAATGACATCAAGAATAATGTACAAATGTACCTGATGCAAAATTCTAACAAAACAAGTTTGAATAGAAGTTGTAAACAAGTAGACGATTCTCAAACTTTTTATATTATAACAAATAATTAAATTTAATTTTAAATGTAGTTCAATATTACGACTTAATCTCAACGTCCGATTCTTTTTAAATCCAAATCGGATTTTATGTTTAAAACTGGAGAACTTGAATTTTTTCGCAAAAAAATTTTACTATTTTTAACCCAAACAAACTGGTATCCAAATTCTTTAGCGGTTGTTTTAACTTTATTTAGTAATGATTTGTAGTATAATGACAGATGATCGTTGACAAAAATTCTGTGCTCACCAGAGAGATTTAAGTCTTTAGGGGTCAGAGATGAAAGTTTTCTCGCCGCTGCTACGAAGTCTTCTTTGAGGTATCTGTTGTGCACGGAGACAATAATGTTTTTGCTATTTTTGTCATTCCGCGCAGGAACCCGCGCCACGTAGTTAATTTTTTCTTTGGACAAAGGACAGTTTATTAACTCTCCAATTTTTTCTGTAATCGCGAATAGATTTTCTGAAGAAGTAAAGGGAACGCCCTTTATCTCAATATTATTAAGACGCAATCTCTGCTCAGCCTCCACAGAAGACAAATCAAATTGATCCATCCGCTGCTGCAATGCAGTAATTTTTTCGCTCATTTTACGTAGGTCTTGCAATTCGTCATCCATCGCCTTGAATTTTGCTGAAAGATCTTCTACAGTGTTGTGTACGAATTCAAGTGATGACTTGACATCAACAATTTCAGCTTTAATGGACTTCAAATCAGCAAGTTCGGCTTGAATCTCTTTCATATTTTCCATTATTTTGGGTAAAATAGATACTTGCGATGATAAGCGTTTTAATTCGGATAGAATATTTTCCATGTCGCTTGGTACAGGTGACATGGCTGGTGATGTCTTGGGTGTTGCTAAGTTTGAAAGGGAGTTCTTACACGAAATACATTTCCAAGTCGTTTTTCGATCACCCAATCTCCGATATCCAGCCTCGGAGACACCTGAGCAAGGGAAGTCATATCTATTGTGACATTGGGAGCACTGCACACCGTCCCTGGCTTCTTGTTTGCAAGAATAACACACAAACATTTTATAAGACGAAGATGAAGTTTGAGTATGAAAGTTAAATGTAAAACTAATTTCACAACTTTGAGAACCGTCGATGAGTATTTATGATTCGTTTATTCAGTCTCAACAAATACGTGCACTCGCTTCGCCTATTATGCACTGAATGATGCAATAAAGAAAAATATTAAATTACCAATTTGAGCTACTTTGCTACCTTCTGTTTTGATTCCGCAGAGCTGGCTGAAAATCAGCGCTGTGAAGCGTTTCACTTGACAGCATTTTGCTGAGCCAGTGGTCCGTTTGCTGTGGCAAGGGCACTTTCAGACTAAAATGATTATACCCCCTGATGTAACTCACTTTGCTACAGCAATAAAGATTTTCTTTCTTTCTTTTATTCTTCAATAGTTTGTTACCGTCAAATGTCGCATGTTTTTAACACACTTGCAGGTTATCTTTTGAACTGAAACTTTCAAACACATGTATGTAATGTTATGGTTACCTAAAGTCGCACTGATGGAGCGGACTGGTGACTATACTATAATGAAAATACGCAATCAATTCGAAAGATTATCGTCATTTTTTAAATTGTGTATAGCCCTGCTCATCATAATTACAAAATCAGCGGATGTTATTTGAAATCGTCATATTTACATACATTTAAAGTCCTCAATAACTCGCAATCTTGCTAACGAAGTCTTTCATTCATCGTCACGCTTTTATAGATCTCGCTGATTTACATGTGAATTGGTAGCGTAATCCCCTCTCGTCAACTTAAAATTTGGAAGGAGAGGTGTACAAACAATCTTTAAACGAGATTTCGTATGTAAATACTAGGTAGATGTAATTACTCACAGGTATTCGTTAAAATTGGAACTTGTTTATTTAACAAAAAATTTCACTATTATACAGGGTGATTTCCTAGTCAGGGTACATATTGAAGGTCATGGTAGCTGATGGTTATATACGACTAGTAAAAATATTATTACCAAAGAATATAGCTTAATGCCTTAGTAATCGCAACTTAAAAATATCTAAAATTCTTGCAAAATGATGGATTTTCGACAGCTGATGGGTGTGGCGGAGGTGTGGGGTGCGCGAGATCACTAGAGGTCATTAGTAAACACTCTTTAAGCCGAAATTGTTTATGTTTGAGTTAGTTTTGTCGAATTTAGATAAAAAAAAAAAAAAAAAAATTGTAATTTTACCTACTTTTTGTAATATTCCGTATTAGAACAGAGTACTCATCACCCTCCTGCAATATGTACCCTCTCTAACAAATCACCCTGTACATTTTCAAACTTGACTTTAAAATTTTCAGGACTTTTTATGCTGAAATAGACACTTCTCCTTTTGGAAGGAAACTCAAAGGTACAACCATTATTTCCATTTAATTATACTTCCTAATTTATCGACGTGGCTATTAATTAAATATTTCCCTGCAAAAGTAAACAGCGAGACATAAACGTGCCATTAATCCACATTATTTCTTTGAAACTATGAAATTCTTCAGTTTATTTATTTATTTGGGAAACCAACAGAAATATACAAATTTTAAAATAACACAGATAGTTAAAGCGTTATCCAAAAACAATATAATGATGATTATCCGACATTTGTCTGTTATCCCACTTGATGTATTACAGGATAAAACTCTTGATCCGAAACGTATTTTCCATCTCCGCTCTACTCTGTAATAGTTCCGTTTGCGAACTAGATAATTTTTTTTTTTTTTTGTTTGTCAAGGTACTTATTACAAGCTTTATTGCACTGGATTTAAGTTTGTACTGTAGGTGTTACTTTATTTTTACTTTTATAGTCATTCTTACCACACTAAAAGTATACAAAACCTTCTACTGCAACTCTTCAAAATCTCATTTAAAACAAGACAAAACAGATGAGAAGTTATCGAATTATTAAACCACTGAAATTCCAGCTTGTAAGATGTTTCAAAATTGTAATTTCTATAATTTTCAACCGATAAAGGCCGATAATTCTCGAGAGTAAATTGCGCTGCGGTTGTGAAGCAATGCGGCTACAGAGGCTGCCATTTTGAAAGATCCTATAACAGTTATTTAATTCTTATCGCCTTTGAAGTATTCAATATTATTTTTCATCCATTTTGTGGCCTCGGGCATATCTTTAGCTCCCATATTGCGGGGAAGTCATCTCCGGTGTTTAAGCAGGCAAATGTAGCAGGAAAGTGATCGTAATGATGCTGTAATCGATAAAGAAATCTGGGTAGCTCGAATAATGGATATTAAGATGATATTTTTTTGGCATCAAATCTGATAATGGGATTTCTGTAAGGTCTTCAAGTTAAAAACAATTTAGGTATCTTATAATCGTTACCGTCCCATCGTGCTGCTGGACGAGGTGGGCAAATTGCTGGAACGCGTTCTGGCCGCCCGCATCGTCCAGCACCTGGTCGGGGTTGGACCCGATCTGTCGGCGGAGCAGTACGGCTTCCGGGAGGGTCGTTCGACCGTAGACGCAATTCTACGTGTCCGGGCCCTCTCGGAGGAGGCCGTCTCCCAGGGTGGGGTGGCCTTGGCGGTGTCGCTCGACATCGCCAATGCCTTTAACACCCTGCCCTGGTCCGTGATTGGGGGGGCACTGGAGAGGCATGGAGTGCCCCTCTATCTCCGCCGGCTGATCGGCTCCTACCTGGAGGCCAGGTCGGTCATGTGTACCGGGTACGGTGGGACCTTGCACCGGTTCCAGGTCGTGCGCGGTGTTCCACAGGGGTCCGTTCTTGGACCTCTGCTGTGGAATATCGGGTACGACTGGGTGCTGAGGGGCGCCCTCCCCCCGGGCCTTAGCGTTATCTGCTACGCGGACGACACTTTGGTCGTGGCCCGGGGGGATGACTTCCGGGAGTCTGCCCGTCTTGCCACAGCGGGGGTGGCCCTCGTCGTCGGCAAAATAAGGAGGTTGGGCCTCGACGTGGCGCTGCACAAATCCCAGGCCCTGTGGTTCCACGGGGCTAGGGCTGTGCCGCCGGTCGACGCCCAAATAATGGTTGGAGGCGTCCAGATTGAGGTCGGGGTGCAGCTGAAGTACCTCGGCCTCGTGTTGGATAGCCGTTGGACCTTCCAGACCCATTTCGCGAACCTGGTCCCCCGACTGATGAGGACGGCCGGCCAACTCGGTCGGTTGCTCCCGAATGTCGGGGGGCCCAGCCACGCAGTGCGCCGCCTCTATGCGGGGGTGGTGCGATCGATGGCCCTATACGGTGCGCCCGTCTGGGCCGACGCACGTGTGCGAAAATATATCGCCCGATTCCTGCGTCGGCCACAGCGCATCGTAGCTATTAGGGCCATCCGCGGGTACCGCACCGTCGCTTTTGAGGCGGCGTGCGTGCTGGCGGGGACGCCGCCCTGGGAGCTGGAGGCGGAGGCGCTCGCTAGCGATTATCGCTGGCGATGTGACCTCCGCGCCCGGGGCGTGGTGCGTCCCCTGCGGGAAGCTGTTCGCGATAGGAAGGTCCAATCTCGGCGGTCCGTGACGGAAGCGTGGAAGAGACGTCTCGCTAACCCCACATGGGGTCTACGGACCGTCGAGGCGATCCGCCCGATCCTGGATGATTGGGTGGGTCGTGGCGCAGGACGCCTCACCTTCTGGATGGTGCAGATGCTGACCGGGCACGGGTGCTTCGGTCGGTATCTGCACCGGATCAAGGCCGAGCCGACGGCGAGGTGCCACCATTGCGTGGGATGTGACCAGGACACGCCGGAGCATACGCTCGCGCGCTGCCCCGCATGGGAGAGGCAGCGCTGTGTCCTGGTCCAACAAATAGGTCCGGACTTGTCGCTCCCGGGCGTCGCGGCGTCGATGCTCGAGAGCGACGAGTCCTGGAAGGCGATGCTCGACTTCTGCGAGTCCACCATCTCGCAGAAGCAGGTGGCGGGGGCTGAGAGAGAGAGGCTATATGCCACTCTCAACTTACCAACCCGCCGCCGTCGAGCAGGGGGCCGGAACCGGGATCTCGCCCGGACTCTGGCCCCCTAAGAGTTTCGGGTCCCCAACGCATGTGAGTGCGAGCGGGGACCCAAGAAGGTGCCGTGTCTCGCTCAGCACGCCCTTAGCGTAAGAGCATCCGGGGGATGGCGGACCGCGCTCCCCGACCCACGCTGGTTCTGACCCAGCGGGGTATTCCGTGGGAGGGTGACACGCGGTCCAGCCATCTTGGCGGGCTTCGGATAGCCCGCCGACCGAGAGAGCCGGTGGCCGTATCGCCGGCGGCTGCCGGTTCGGCGTCCGGGGACGGCGTGACGGAAAAGTGTGCCGAGAGCGTTACGCGTCGCGCCGTCCCACAAAACCCCGTGCTGGGTTCTGACCTCAGCCGGGGTTCGGACGCTGAGTGTGAGCGGTTGGAGGTTTTAGTGAGGTTCAACTCCCACATACCCCGCCCGCGGGGCGGGCGGGGATCCGGTGATTTCCTCCAACTGAAAAAAAAAAAAAAAGGTATCTTATACTGTACTGTACCAACCCATTACTGCCCACTGTTGGGCTCAGGTCTCCTCAGAAGAAGGATTAGACATAGTCTACCACGCTTGTCCAGTGCGGATTGGGGACTTCACAAAACTTAAAAGGATTTTTAGAACCCTTCTCCGACATGCAGGTTTCCTCACGATGTTTTCCTTCACCGGTGGTCTCTTATATTTAAAATGAATTGCTGTTCGATAGTCTCGCTAAAACTCGAGAACAGCTAAACTAATTTTAAACTTGAAACATTCGTACAAAGAACAGAGAGTAGTCTAAAATTCAGATAGCAACAAACAAAAGGGCTTCAATGTTGGCCGTGGAATTAGATGAGGACAGACAGTTCTCGTCTCTTGATCGACGAGTGTTCCACTACGGATCGCTATAATTGGTTAACGTGAAGCCAAAATGTAATTTCGGAGGTCGTAATGAAGAAAATAGATGTTATTTGCGTTTCTGCTTTGTTGTTTCAACGTATAGTAGCTTTATTTAGGTAATATGTAAGTTTTGTTATATGTAAGACTGTTTTAATCAGTTATTTTTCTCAACGACAAAGAAGATGAGTTATTTAGGACAATCGCAACGTTTGCCAGTCAAGAAGAAGCAAAGAGAAGAGTGATGATGGTTGGACTATTTCTATTCGTTCAAGAACGAAATCAAGGAATAATTTCGAAGAAATAAGTGGCTAGTACCTACGCGTGGTTGGTTATACCCGTTTTGCCTACTATCTTCCGCATACCTTTTTTTTTCAGTTGGAGGAAATCACCGGATCCCCGGGTATGTTGAAGTTGAACCGTACTAAAACCTCCAACCGCTCAGACTCAGCGTCCGAACCCCGGCTGAGGCCAGAACCCAGCACGGGGTTTGGAGGGACGGCGCGACGCGTTACGCGCTCGGCACTCTTTCCCGTCGCTCCGTCCCCTCCGCATACCCTTACTGGTTCTTGGTAATACCCTAACTGATTGGTTTGTCAATAAAAATGTATTTAATTTAATTAAAATATTCTTTCCTTATTTTGTAAACCAAAAAGATCCAAGATAAAATGAACTGCCGAACGCAAGTGTTCCTAATAACATTGTATAGATTAAATTGATAACAGATATCAGTGAATTAATTTAATAGCATTCTAAACTTTAAACAAGTATGACCTAAAATTAAAAATGTGTAAATTTATTATTTTAATTTCCTTATTGGCTGTTGTGAAGAGTGAACCCATAGTGAACACAAGTCACGGAGAAATATCGGGTAAAGTGCTAAAGACGTTAATAAAAAATGTTGAATACAATGCTTTTATGGGAATACCTTATGCCGAGCCGCCGATAAAAGATCTGAGGTTTATGGTAAATAAAAATATTATTCTCCTTTATATTTGTGTAAAGTATGGGATGTATTGTGTTTTTATTTGTTGCCTTTCCGGGGTTATTTCATGTTGTTTAAGTTGTTACCAACGGGAAAAATCAACATTAGAGAGTCTGTTTGAAGTAATAGAAATGGTCTTGTAATTTTCCTTTATAAAAGCGCCGTACGGTATTTTAAATTATTGCTCTTCATTTGTTATAATTTTAGTAGCATCTCTTATTATCTTAACAGAATATTTAACATACACGTAACCCGTATAATAAAGATAACTTCACATATCAATTTTCATTTGAAATTCGAACATTTCACGTATTCTTAAACCACGTCATGATTTCAATAACTTTTCCCCCATTTGACACAAAATTTCAAAAATTTTACAAAATGTCCTTAAACCACGTCATGTTTTCAATAACTTTTCCCCCATTTGACACAAAATTTCAAACATTTACAAAATGTCTTTAAATCTCTGAAGTATGTCACATTCTTACTTTATATTTTCAGCCACCACAGGCCATAAAACCTTGGGAGGGAGTCTTAAAAGCCACTAAAATAAAACCAGCGTGCATACAATTTAACAACAACATAAAAAAAGGTCAGCCACTTGGGCATTATGGCTCCGAGGATTGCCTCTACCTCGACATTTTTACGCCTGAAGTAGATGAAAACAAACGAGCTGTTGTAGTGTTCTTATTTAACTACCATTTTGCCTCATCATACAACAAAACCAAAGATTATGAACCAGATTTCTTTATAGAGGAAGATGTTGTAGTCGCCACTATAAGTCACAGGCTATCTGCGTTTGGTTTCCTTTCTCTAGAAGATGAACTATTACCAGGAAACGCAGGCCTTAGGGATTTGGTGCTTGGTTTAGAGTGGATTAAAGAAAACATAGAGAAGTTCGGCGGTGATCCTGATAGAATTACTTTGATGGGCGCTCAAAGCGGAGGGACAGCGGCTGATTTGCTGATGCACTCAAATGCTAAACATCTATTTAGTGCTGTAATTTTACAGGGAGGTACATCGTGGTCAGCTGCTTATCTCCACGAAGATGTTAGAGAAAGAGCTTTTAATTTAGTAGAAATAATGAACAAGACTGCAAGTAGTGGTCCAGGAGTAATAGCACAATTAAATGAAGTGCCAGCTCCTGATATAGTTTCTCGAGATTTCCACGCTTGTCAAAAAGATTATTTCAAGGAAAATCAACGGAGTCTTGTCACATTTGGGCCGATTGTTGAAAAACAGGCAGATGGACTGATCACTGAGTATCCAGAGGATTCTACAAAACCTATTAATATTCCAATAATGATGGGCTATAATTCTCGTGAAGGCATGGATGGAACGTTACACTATTTATTAGAACCCAGATTCTTCCCAGTTTTAAACAAAGATTTTCCATTTTTACTACCGAGACGATTGAAATTCAGATTCAGTCCTTACAAAGACGCTTTTTATGACGCTGTAAACGAAATAAAAGAGCACTACTTCAACAACAAATTCACCAGGAAAAATATACCTAGATTCGGTGATTACATAGGTGATACTCAAACTGCATATAGCCTAAACTACGCTGTTTCAGAATACGCAAAGAGATCTACAGAACCTATCTATTACTACCATTTTGACTACTTTAGTGATTTCAATGAAAATAAGCTTAACATTATCAAGTTGTCTTCAGTAGCAGATGTCAGTTGGGGAGCAGCAGCTACAGATGAACTATGCTACTTATTCAAGTGTCCAGATATAAAAGAAGCTTATTTAAAACATGATAAAGCTATGTCTGAAGATATAAAAATGCAAATGAAAATGGTTAAATTGTGGAGCAATTTTGCTAAATACAGGTAATATCTTGACTGTTATACATTTCAACTGAAATATTATTTTAATACATCTCTTCACAAGTTTAAAACTCAATACAAGTTCACAACATTTACAAATGGTTGCTAAGGCTCATGAACTTGCAATACTAAAGTGTACCAAAGACTAAAGCTGTTTTAGCCCCGCAACGCAAATCTGCAAAATTAACGTGTTAATTTGAGGTATGATATTTAGTTGCGGCCCACCTACTTTTGTTTCTAAAAATGCATAAGATGGGAAGCCAGAAGCTTGATTAAGTGTGCGCGCTCCAAAACTGCACTTTTTGTGAATAAATAACCGCTTGCAAGAATATTTTTGCACGAATTTAATTGTCTTTTCTTAATTGCAGGAATCCAACACCAGATAATGACGAAACATTAGAAGGACTTCGATGGAAACCATTCAGTGTAGAAACTAAAGAATATCTACACATTACGAAAGAATTGAAAATGAAGTCTAATTTACATAAAAAGAAATTCAAGTTCTGGAACGATTTCATTAGTAGATGGGAGCCGCAAGCCGTTGATGGAGTCATTTCAGATCCTCTTAATGTGAAAGATGATGTAGATCCTCTTAATGTGAAAGATGATGTAGATCCTCTTAATGTGAAAGATGATGTAGATCCTATTAATCAGAAAGATGAATTGTAAATTATTTAATAGCTGTAAAATAAAGAAACTTTTTTAAATAATTATTTTCTTCTTAATTTTATCAGTAATGGATTGAATAGAATATTGATAGAAATAGATCTCTTTTATCATTCACTGTACATTAGGAAAATGGTTCATGGACTGAGATCACATATGAATGAATATTTTTGTAAATATGATGATATGTAATAAAATTTATTATTATCTTAACGCATTTCAACTCAAAAACGAAAATATTCTATTTTTTACAATTATAATTATTATAATACCGCTAATCAAAGTTTCAATTATTAACCCAACCCTGGGTCACTTTGTAGTGATTAAAAAAACGGGTAATAACTTATTTTGTTTACATGAACATTCAGTTGGTCCTCCAACTCCGGAATCACAATCACCGGATGTGGGAGTGGGGTATGTGGGAGTTGAACCGCACTAAAACCTCCAACCGCTCAAACTCAGCGTCCGAACCCCGGCTGAGGCCAGAACCCAGCACGAGGCTATGAGGGACAGCGCGACACGTTACGTCCACGGCACTCTTTCCCGTCGCGCCGCCCCCTCAATAATTTAAGTAGACTTAAATTTTTCGGGTTTTAAAATATTCATTGAAATGTGGATACAGTAGCAACAAGAATAATCATAATAAAGTTTCCATATCTGTCTAGAAGCTTAACTCTATAATCTAAATATGTGTATTGGGTGCTATTGTCAACTTTCAAGAATTTCTTTTTTTTGTAACCAGAGTCATAATATGCGACAGGTGGTGTAAACTCGATAATCCATTCGTCTGAATCGGTATCAGAACCTAATGTTGACTTGTCTTCAGAACATGAACAAGAAGCATCAATGTTAGCTTTGACCTCATCAGTGATTGCTGGGAAACAAGGACAATCCGGACTTTCCGCGTCAGGTAAAATACCAAGGGCTTGTTGATAAGTTTTCAAACATATTTCGCGGCAAACATCTTTAAATGCACTCTGTACAAATTGCCGTTGAGCTCTTTCAAGGCGTCGTTGTTCTCTTTCTTTTTTCTTCTGTCTCACTCTATTCTCTTCGTCGGTTCTCCCTACAGTGTATGTGATCAATGGTTTCTCTTCATAGGGAACTTGATTAACAGCTCTGGGTTTTGCATATTGCTTCATTGTTTCCATGGTAACAGTATATTCGCCATCCTTTTTCTGAACCACGAGCAGAGGTCTCTTTAATGGTCTTTTATTCTTTCCCAAATCTTTCTTTTTCTTTTTGGTGATAACATCTCCTGGATTACGTGCCATTCTTAGTAATCTTACGACATGTTTGTTTGTGGCACCTGGCTTCCTATCATAATAATACATCCTACAAATACTTTAATACTAAGTAATATAAACGATTATCTACCAGATAATTCCGTTATAAATGTACTCGGTGCCTACATTGATAACATATTTATCGTAAGGACACGTCAGTTTAAAATCAATAGCAAAGCAACATGCTATAAACAGTTTATTATTGTAATTATAATCAATATGACAGCATCTAATTTTATTGTTTTTCTATTTTTGTGTGTGGCGGCTGAAGGAGCGGTTATAGTTGATACGAATAGTGGCAAAGTCGAAGGTTTAGAAGTAAAATCTATAATTAAAAATGAGAAGTTTTACTCTTTCCTTAGTATACCGTATGCTAAGCCACCAGTTGGGAACTTGAGGTTTAAGGTAAGTTGTAGTCATAAATGGTGTGAAGATACTACTGGTGTTGTAAATGTAAATTATACAAGGTGATTTTTAGTGAGGGTACATATTGAAGGTCATGGTAGCTAATGGTTATATACGACCAGTAAAAATATTATTACCAAAGAATATGGCTTATTGCCTTAGTAATCGCAACTTAAAAATATCTAAAATTCTTGCAAAATGATGGTTTTTCGACAGCTGATGGGTGTGGCGGAGGTGTGGGGTGCGCGAGATCACTAGAGTTCGTTAGTCAACATTCTTTTAGCCGAAATTGTTTATGTTTGAGGTAGTTCTATCGAAATTTTACCTAATTTTGTAATATTCCGTATTAGAACAGAGTACTCATCACTCTCCTGCAATATGTACCTTCTTTAACAAATCACACTGTAGATTGGTAATTCAAGATCATTTAGACCAATTCATTACAAACAACTCTAAACTTTAATAGCTCTATTAGACAATAATAGTATTTTTACAATTATATTTTGCAGGCACCTCAACCTCACGAAGGTTGGACTGATGTACTGAACGCTAAGCAGGAAAAGAAATCATGTGCTCAACTCTACTTCCCAATCAGGCCTATGGAAAACCTAGGATTTGCCGGTTCAGAAGATTGTCTTCACTTGAACATCCATACACCAAAACTCCCAAATAACAATGAACCAAATCTGCCAGTTATAGTATTTCTTTACAACGAACACTTTAGAGTGTCATATAACGCATCTAAAGAATATGGACCAGACTTCTTCATGAAAGAAGACGTTATTCTGGTCACTATAAATCACAGAATTGGAACATTTGGTTTTGTGTCATTTAACGATGACGGACTTCCTGGAAATTATGGTATCAAAGATGTGGTACTAGCTTTAAAATGGATACAATCTAATATTAACAAATTCGGTGGGAACCCATTTAAGATAACTTTGATGGGACAAGATGGAGGCGCTGTGGTAGTCGATATTCTCTTACACTCACCCAAAGCTAAAGGTTTATTCAGTGGTGCCATTTTACAAAGTGGTACTGCATATAATTCCATGTATTTCAATACGAAGCCCAAAGACAGAGCTTTGGCCATAGCTGAAGTACTTGAGATAAAGCTGAGTAATAGTGCCCAATTTATAAGTGAAATTGGCTCTTTGCCAGCTAGTAAGATATCTGAATCAGAATTACCAGCAATCCACGCCGATGAAGCACGCAGTGTACAAGTTCCCGTCCTTGCAAACGGCCCTGTGGTTGAACACGTTCACCCAGATGCGGTCATTACTAAACGTCCTGAAGACACAGTTCTCGATGTAGATATCCCTATAATGATTGGATATAATTCTCGAGAAAGTATAGAGCTAGTAGAACGTTTTCTCCGTAAGCCTCAATATCTAACTTTTGCTGATCGTGATTTTCTAATGATGTTTCCGATTAGAGTTGGTTATCATTTTGAAATCAATACAAATGTGTACCAAAAGGCTATTCAAGAAGTTAAAGATTTCTATTTCGACGAAGGTTACGTTAAAATCAGTAAGCCTGGAGAGTATATGACATACATTTCGGACGTGAATACTTTTTACTCTGTAGATTATGCTGTACGGAGATATTTAAATGAAACCTTTACCCCAATATACTACTACACTTTTGACTATAGTGGTGAATTGAATATGAGAAAGAAGAATATTTTGAAAGAAGCAATGATCTTGGAAGGCACGTGGGGAGCATCAATTGGAGATGAACTTTGCTATCTGTTTGTTTGTAAACCAATTAGGAAAGCCTACTTGAAGGCTCTTGCTGAAGAAGATTCAGAAGAAATCAAAGTGTTAACTAATATGGTGCGGATGTGGACGAATTTCGCCAAATCTGGGTAAGATATTGAAGTATTCGAGATCCATTTTTTATTTTATTTATCTATAATATTAGCACTTTTTATTTCCAAACGAGTTCGTATATGTATTATCGTCACGCTTGGATCTCTGCACCGTCAGGGGACACTATAGGACTGTCTATGAGGTCATAAACCCTTAAAGGTTTAAGGGTTCTCTTCCAACTTTGTTTGTAGTACAATTTAGTGCATAGTAGTTTTTTCCTGCTGATCACATTATGCTGGTTGTAAGTCGTACCCACTTAGCCTTAAGTCTTGACTTTCTTTCTTTCTTTCTTTAAGACTATTGAACATACATCTAAGCTTATCAATCATCTACAACTTGTAAATTGTAATGAATGAAATAAAAATAATATCAATTAATTTAAATTCACGTCTTTTTGTTTTAGAAACCCGACTCCTGCAGGAGAACCTTTTCAATGGAAGCCTGCAGGTAAAGAAACCAAAGATTGTCTAGTCATAAGCGACGAGTTGAACATGAAGACAAACTTACATGAAGACAGAATCAAATTCTGGGACGATTTCATCGAAAGATATAGACAAAAGGCTGTGAACGGAGTCATAAGAGGAACTAAAGATGAATTATAGATAAATGTTAATTATTGTGTTTGTTTTAATATTTCATCCTTTTACTAATATTATGATAAATGAGGATTTTGAAAAGTAAAGCAAATTGTAATTAAAAATATTCTTGTAATTATGCACTAAGAAAAGTCGAATATGATTGTGGGTATATACAGTGGACTTATGGCCAAAGGGAGATCTCCGATCGGGCGAGGTAGTGTATGCCCGGTCAGGCCGAAGCTCACTGTAGCAGATTTCAGATGTACCTATATGCGAAGATTTTTGCAAATTTTGTAACCGCGATTCAGGATCTAGCGCGTTATTATTGGTCGCCACAATGACATTACACATTTATATAGGTGTTTATTATCTTTGGTTTAACAAACTATTGTGATGTGCGACAAAGACTCCTCATAGTAATTATTTTGAAGTAGAACTTTAACTGTTTAACATAAAGACACCAAAACCTAAATAGAGTAAACAAATAAATGAAACATGGTAAACCAAAGTAGGGCAGGGACGGCGCGACGGGAAAGAGTGCCGAGCGCGTAACGCGTCGCGCCTACCCTCCAAAACGCGTGCTGTGTTCTGGCCTCAGCCGGGGTTTGGACGCTGAGTGTGAGCGGTTGGAGGTTTTAGTGCGGTTCAACTCCCACATACCGCGGGATTCGGAGATTTCCTCCAACTGAAAAAAAAAACAAAGTAGTGCATATGTTAAGTTTTTTGATAATAGAACATTACATTTGACTAAACGCTATTTCAACAAATAAAATTCGGAAGAAAATTATTAAAAACTCCCTTTATTTGAAACCTACGAAGTTCATTGTAAATTGAGTAACTTCTAAGCATTCATAGCGATTGATTGACCAGCAAATATGTTATTACTTAGTTGAAGATGTATATCTTAATATATATAAATCTCGTGTCACAATGTTTGTCCTCAATGGACTCCTAAACCACTTAACCGATTATAATAAAATTTGCACACCATGTGCAGTTCGATCCAACTTGAGAAATAGGATATCTTAGATCAAGGTCAAGGTGATGGAGCTGGAAGGTGGCCACAGGAACTGCGTCAATAAGCAAGACAACCTCATCGTGTTTGGGCTCTAATGAAGCGTCCTGATGAGTACTTTAGATTGCCGGGAACAATTCCTATGCGACGCAGACGAAGTTGCGCAGGGCAGCTAGTTATTATATATTATTTTAAACCACGCATGCCTGCGGGTTTTCCATATATTTATATCAACGTGACATAATTCGGCTGTAAATATCAATGGATTGAAAGATAATTAAATATAGGATTATAACGTTATCTAATATAATCTAATATACACGTAAACGCTGCGTTATCACTTCCACTGCCAACAGTAAACGGCATGTTAATAAAAAATCAAAGCAAAATATGTTTTTAAAACATAACTGTTTGGTTTTTGTATTAGTTTTAAGTATTTTGGTTACTGTTTATTCAGAAAATGTTGAAGTGAAGTTGGAACAAGGTGTTTTATTAGGTAAAGTTGAGAAGAGTTTTTTGAAAGGGGAAAATTATTATGCGTTTAGAGGTGTCCCGTTTGGAAAAGCGCCTGTCGGGAAACTACGGTTCAAGGTAAGTTAAATTTCTATTTCATACCTTCGTATAACTAAAAAATTAAACAGTAAACAAACAAACAAAAAGTCACTGGATGCCGATGGCGCAGGACCTGTCGATGTGGCGAAGTTTGGGGGAGGCCTATGTCCAGCAGTGGACGTCTATGGGCTGATGATGATAATGATGATGAAACAAACAAATGTTAATAATGGCTTTCCACGACAGAATGGGAATGAGTTTTATTGATTGATAAGAAAAATATTTACAAAAATAAGGAAAACTCACAGGTAGCATAATTATAACCAAGCTACCAGCCATAGCCAAGATATCTGATCTAACTTGTATGTATATCTTCTTCCAGCCCCCAGTTCCTCATAAAGGATGGGAAGACACATTAGAAGCTTTCGAAGAGAAACCCACATGTCTTCAATTCAGTTCCAGAATGCGCTTAGCAGAAGTATTCGGTATATCAGGCTCCGAAGATTGTCTATTCATTAACATATTCACTCCAAATCTTGAAGGCTCTGCCCCCGTTATCGTGTTTGATTACAATGATAACTTCAGAACCGGTTTCAATGGTAGTAAAACATATTCACCAGACTTCTTCGTGGAAGAAGGAGTGGTGATTGTCACAATAAGTCATAGATTAGGGATGCTGGGTTACTTAACCACTGAAGATGAAGTAATCCCCGGTAACAATGGCCTAAGAGACTTTCTACTTGGATTAAAATGGATCCAAGATAACATTAAATCATTTGGAGGAGATCCAAACAAAGTTACTGTTATGGGTAACCGCGGAGGAGCTGCAATCGCAGAGTTATTATTGTATTCGGAAAAAGCAAAAGGACTCTTCTCTGCAGCAATTATACAAAGTGGAACAACATTAGAAGCTATGTACTTCTACAAATCACCAAAAATAAAAGCCTTTGAACTAGGTAAAAGTTTGAAAATCGAGACAGATGACAGTCAAGTTTTACTGGAAGGACTCCAAAGTGTAGACGCTAAGCAACTTTTAGAAAAAGAAGTGGATATTCTCGAAGACGATACGAGTGAAACATTACAACATAGTGTTTTCCCATTCGCTCCCACAGTTGAACCTGAAGGCGCAGATGCAATTATAAATAAACTCACAGAAAAAGCACACGTTGTTAATGATGTACCAGTACTTATAGGTTTCAATTCCCGTGAAGGTTTAGATTTAGCTTCACATTTCCTATTTATGCCCCAAATCGTGACCCACAAGATTGAAGAGAACATTGTACAGTTTCCCATAAGACAAGACTTTAGATTCATAAATGGAGATAAAGCTTATAAAGATGCAGCGAAAGAAATACTTGATTTCTATTTTGCTGACAGATCCGTGCACTACGGCAATATGCTTGAATACACTGTCTTTGCTGGAGATACTTTACATGTATATCCACTACAAAAAGCAGTCGAAAAACTATCAACAGAATTAGAATCTAATCTGTATTTCTACATGTTTGATTTTCTGGGTGAATTCAATGAAAATAGTCAGTATGTCGCAAAATATTCAAGGTACGTGTTGGAAAATCACGGAGCGACTGTTTGTGATGAGTTATGCTATTTATTTTTCTGTAATCGCATGAGAAAAACTTATCAAAATATTATTAAGTTACCCAGCGAATTGCCAGAGGTGAAATTACTGAAAAAGATGGTGCGACTTTGGACGAATTTCGCAAAGATCAGGTGAGTTCTTAATTAATAAAGTTTACAAAGTCTCGGATGATGCTGTGATGTTGATATTCATGAAGATATTACGTTTAATGATGTAGCCTCGATGTAATGAGATGAGCTATCTTAATGTTGGTTTTGGTTTTAAATAAATGAAATTCATCACCATTCTACTACATCAGAAGAAGATTTTCTTTACCGTCTTTATCTATTATTAATAAGATGTATATTTTTTTAAATTACTGTATCTAAATTTTAGTAAAAACTACTATTATAAAGAACAAAGTTAAATTATTACACGACACAGATATCACGGACGATGCTCATTTATCAAAAAAACCTGCTAAAACTTATGATATTTCAGGAACCCAACGCCAAAGGACGACCCAGTTCTGAAAGGCCTTATCTGGGACCCTGTGGAAAAAGCATCTGACCGCTTAAAGTATCTCCACATCACGAGAAAACCTAAGATGAATGTGAACCCGCTCGGTGACAGAGCGAAATTCTGGGACAGATTTTTAGATAAATATTCAAAGATGGCCGTCGACGGAGTTGTGAAAGCAAAAGAAACGAAGGATGAATTATGAGTAAAATTAACGAAATAAATTTACTTTGTAATATTTTACGTTTTTCAGTACCTATCCAATTTTGAAAACGTTAAGAATATGTTTCTAAAGATAATGAGTTTTACTCATTACTAATTCCGACTTTACTAAGCATCCTAAATAACGCCTTTATAAAAACATAAAAAAATCCCTAGTTTTTCTCAATTTTCATTTTTCCGACATCACGTTGGATTACATTGTAGTGTGTAGTGCCATCTAACGGCATTCTTGAAAATAGAAAACTTACTCAAAACAGCGCCATCTATCATTGAAACAGAGAAACAACATTTGAAAGACATTTTAACCTACAGCTAATAGATGGCGCTAATCTAAAAATG
Organism: Trilocha varians; assembly: GCA_030269945.2. Taxonomy (NCBI): domain Eukaryota; kingdom Metazoa; phylum Arthropoda; class Insecta; order Lepidoptera; family Bombycidae; genus Trilocha; species Trilocha varians. The sequence goes on along the minus strand of AP028270.1, from coordinate 3,575,018 downwards.
TTCCCTTTTGATCAAATACTTTTCGAAGTGTGTGTGAATTTAAATTTATTTTTTTATTACAACTTTTGAAATCGCTTAAGCTATTAACGGAGACAACCCACGACCGAGTGCTGTGGCGCGATCATACTAGGGGGGCTGACCCCAACTAGATTGGAACCGCAGTCATGGAGTAAAAAGATTTTTATATTTAAATTATTGTATTTAAGTATGAGTACTTGTTTCATTTTGAACAATGAGGTAAAAAATAGCATGTATCTAGAAAGAAAGGAAAACTATTGTTTGTGACACTAATCTATTTATTATAATATTTTCTCAATTGTCTTATTGCTACTTCTGTAAAATGTCGTGTATAAAATGACGATATAGTTATACTTATAGTTGACCCGCGCAACTTCGTTTGCGACACAGAGGGATATAATATAGCCTAAATAACCTTGCTCGATAAATGGACATTCCAACAGTGAAATTCTGACATTGCAGAGGTTCATGAGCGACGGTAAACACTTACGATCTGATGGCCTGTTAGCTCGTCTGCCTTCATGGCAATAAAATTTGAAATCTCACCAGCGGTTCCTGAGATTAACGCGTTCAAACAAACAAACAAACTCTTCAGCTTTATAATATCAGTATAGATAGATATATAAAACTCATTATAAAATGACCTAATTACCACACATACATTTGATATCAGTGTGCACAGACGATTGGTACAATTCCGATTTCCGCTAAGGAAGACATCAGCATTCTTCACATGTACGTTATGGCGACCGTTCGTTACCACCCACTGTGCATTTTTAGGGTTGGCACTTCCCCCTCACTAATATTATAAATTAGGGATGTAACGAATATTCGCATTAGCAAAATTTCATGCGAATGTTATGCGAATGTTTTGGCAAAAGTTCTGTGGATGTTGTGTAGATGTAGAGGGAATCTAATAAAGCCAAAAGAAAGGCCTTTACTTGCCCTTTAAAATGAGCCCAAACTCGATGGGTCTACGACCTTCCGTTCTCAAGATAATTTGCGGGGGTTCCAATTATTAGGTGGGGGGGGCGCGAATGTCAAAATTGAATATTCGCATTCGCATCCGCGAATGTCCAAAAATCGACATTCGCAACATTCCTAGTTTATAAATGCGAAAGTAACTCTATCTGTATGTCTGTCTGTTACACTTTCCCGTTTAAACCACTGAATAGATTTTGATGAAATTTGGCACAGACAATCTTTAGACTCTAAGAAAGAACATAGGATACCCACTAGTAAGTAAATACTCTAAAATCTTACTAAACGGTTTCTTACCACGATTTTTATTAAATGAGCGATCCCAATATTTTAGCACTGTTGCAAGCGCCATGATCACGGGAGGACTGAGTACTGCGGGTAGGTTATTTAAGAGCAAACAAATCTGTCTACCCTCTTTCTCGTTCGTCGTTTAGTAATTGATGTAACCGCGAACTTTTAAATTTATTATTATTTCAAAGTGAGGAGCTCAAAAAAATAATGGAACCTAAAAATGCGCTGATCAATAATTAGATAGAACAATTTAGCATTGATTTACGAAACTTCGTCAGTGTCACATGAGAAGACACGGACACAGACACTTCTTTAAAACTCTAGACTCCAGAAGAAAAATATTAGAATAATCTTTTATTTGTAACGAATGTATTATTTTCATAATTTATATTATGTTTCACTGTTGCTTCACTATTATTTTTTGTATAGTAATTAAGGTGTGTAAAATATCTATATTCTTATTATGTTATTTAGACATAGACATAGTTTATTTACGTTACCAATATTCTTTAATATCACTAAACAATGTAAACAACAAGAGAAATGATGGCAACGTAACGAAAAATTATTCCACATATACAGATGTTTCTTACAAATCAAAAAGACGATTTACGCCTAAAACAAAAAACTTGAGAGATGTCAAGGGACACCCGGATGGAACGAAGTTCCTTTCGATTAATTAGTGAGGGAATTGTAATAAAATTTTATTTTTTTAAGTTATAATAATTAGTTAGTTTAAAACGCCTGTCTCTCTCTTTCTATATAAAACAAAATAAGGAGTTGTTTTAAAATATTTTAATTACAGCGCCATCTAGCGATAATCATCTAAAACAAAAAAAGTGTCGTGACAATTTTTCATTAGGATTTCCGTCTAGCCCCCTTTCGATAACGCGCGATAAGGAACTTCGTTCCAATTATTGCCTATATTTCATCGTTTCATTACTTTCTGAACATAATTGCGTACCTAAATAAATAGTGACATTGTGACAACCCTACTCCGGGTAATATAATGCTATTCAGCGCCACAACTATTTAACACTCAAATTACATAAGTAATTGCACTTGGTAACTTGATACAATAACGAGGGTCAAGGAATTATTTAATAAGAAGTAGTGTTTATATTCGCATATAGAATTTAAGTCTCCGGGACAAAAATATTTAGTTTTTTTTTGTATTTGCCTACCTCTCACTCCCACCACTGTAACTCCTATGTAGCCAGGATCCACAGCGGCGACCATCGTAATGACTCTGAGCAGTGAAGCCCAGGAACCCGAGGGAAAACTAACTTGTCTTGGGCCCCGCAACGAATTTAATCAGAAGATAATAGAAGGAGTAGGAAAACATGAGTTTCGACTTCCCTTCTCGCAAAGCGGGAGACAATAAAATAAGATTGAAAAAGCATTACGCCAGAATTGAGAAAAGCACCACGGACATTGATTTTATTAAATTGATTGGACCTATAAAATATTTAGTTATCGAAATCAAAGAATGGTTGAAGAAAAGTCCTGTATAGAAGACGATAGACAACTGCTGTTCAATACCCTGACATTGTTCAAATCATCACATAAATGGTGACCAGCTTTTAGCAGGCATTAGGTTGGCAGTAAACTCGTTCCTTTACCGTGCAATAATAATATTTTATTACTGTGGGAGTAAATTGCAGAAATACCGCAGGAAATAAATAAGATGTGACTTTTTGGATTTACAATAATAATATTTTCAATTTTTACATTTTGGCGCCAAAACAATTCTGACAGATAACACTTTTCTTTATTTTTCAAATTTCGAACACGAAAGAGGTTATATGCTCGAACAATTAAAAAAAAGAATATGACCGATTTCCAATTCTCAAGCATAGCACAACCAGTCAGATCTTTCAGATTATGATATGAGATAATGCTCAATTCTAACAAAAAAAGGATCATCGAAATCGATTTAGTAAACACAGATCCAAAGTACTTTATCTTTAAAAAAAGTATGGGACCTAAGTTCGACCAACACCTTTCATATCTGACACCAGAATCATTCAAATCGGTCCACCCAAACTAAAGTTATCGAGGAACAAACAAAAAAAACAGACAGACGTATTGAGTACCTCCTCCTTTTTGGAAGCCGATCAAAAATAAAACATTTCTTCCAAGTAGAAAACGCTGGAGTCTCTGCGGTCTGAAATTTTTCAAGAAATTCAGAAAGGAGAAAAGCCGAGTGACTGGTGGAGGCCAAGACCCACAAAAGCTGAAGCAAGAAGCGTCAAAGAAATATTAAGAAAAAAACTATTGACTATAACTTGTCCTTGGACCATGTAATCTCAGTGCTTTTAAAATTTTGCAAATTTGAAATAAGGCTGTCAGTTTTCTTTGAATAAACAAACGAATTGTGGGAAACGTAGGATCAAATAAACCACATATATTAAATATTTAATCATGTTTAATAACTTTTACTATCAAATACTTTTAAAATGAAAATTATAATGTTTACCAGAAGTAAATTGTCAAACGTAATAATCGACGCGTCAGGCAAAACTCTATTCGAAATTCAAACTTCTGCGTGACAGATTTTATGTAGACGTTTACCAGCCAGTCATCTGGTTCGCTACAAAATCAATAAGTAAATTAGATTATTTTTGCTAAGAGACGGTGAATTTTTGTGTTAAGTCCTAACAAAAAATAATAGTAATAAACAATCGTGTGTACATCGATTTATCTCAAGCGATAAACAACCTAAAATGAAACCATTAACCTCTTTTTCTGACAGCCGGGCAAATGAAAGTTGAAAAAGCAGTCACAGCGACAGAACACCACAATTAACCTTTACGCAACGACTTATGTAAACAAACTTTTTTGTTGTTTTCTTTATATCATGATCGTTTTCCTTCACTCCGCACTACATAATTCATTTCTTTATTGCCTTGTGGGCAGAGCTAAAGGGCCACCATTGTAAGCGGTTCCAATCTTGACTTAGCTACGGGCTACCTCTAACGACATATCTATACTAATATTATAAAGCTGAAGAGTTTGTTTGTTTGTTTGAACGCGCTAATCTCAGAAACTACCGGTCCGATTTCAAAAATTCTTTCACTGTTGGAACGTCCTTTTATCGAGGAAGGTTATAGGCTATATTTTATTTTGAAAAAAAATTAGGGATCCGTATGAAACTATCGAATTTGTAACACAAGTGAATAATCGAAAACCTATTTATGCGTACGCTGCAAAAACTATTGACAATAGAACAAAATGATGTACTACGGGTTTTTAGGTCTTTTAAAGACAAACAAAAAAGTCCGAGACAGCATATATCTAACTATCATAGTTTAGTCACAACAACTGCTTTTATGTGAAAAAAAAAATAATTCGTCCGAAGAATGTATTTAGCGTTAAATTAGTATTGTTATATTAATCCTTATCCAAATAAAGTATTATGTTATCAAGAGTATTAATGTAGAAGTAAATTACTTTTTGTTTTATTCCAATCGGACTTTTCGTTTAGAAGTTATTACGAGTATAAAACATGAATACTCCCCGGGCCGCGCAAATAATATCGCAACAGTATTAAGAGTACTGTCTGAACCCCTTTGTGACGCAGACGAAGTTGCGAGGGTCATCTAGTCTTCTATAAATAGCCTTCTAATCGTCCTTTATTTCATCTGCGTCTCATAGAGGACTCTTGTTCACAAATAAGACCGGTCTAAGTTACAAGCAGCTGTTAGTGTATACAAATTTTGAATGCTTTGACCTATTATCTAATATATATTACAAGCAACCAGCCCACTTGATGGTAAGTGGTGGTCAAATTATCCAAACTAAGACTCAAAACATTATAGGTACCTACTTCAAAATAAAGACATTCACTCATTGGTATAATCTAATCATAGTTTTAAGTGTACCTGACATAACCACTTAACCTCCAAAGCTCCTATCGATAACATTTAATTTGCTTCCAAAGAAACCATTCAGTTTGATTGAGGTTTAAATTAATAGATAGCATTAACATCAAACGTATCGCCTTTAACTAAACAGTTGATTTACCAATAAAGATGGGTCGTGATTGGTAATTTAGTATTTAATAATTAATCAGCCGATAATTTACTTCAAGATCAATTGTAGACTAATATTTTACACCCATATTTCATACCATTTAAATATTTTTTTGTTCACTCAACGAAAATTGCAAAGGTGGATTTTCATCATCATTGTTCATCGTCATCGTTACAGACATAGACATTGCTTTATTTGCGGCGGAAATACATACACACATTGTAATACATTTAAGTAAATTAAGTAAAAACAAAATACAAATGGAACACGTGATAAATAAGAAAATTTAATAATATAGGTTCCACCATAAACCAGACGAGACTCAGCTAAATGTAAGGTGTTAATTGAAGATTAACAACAACCAACACCAAGCGCTGGTTTTCAGCCAGTTATGATTGTTGGATAAAAAGTGTTCTTAAAGAGGAAAATGAACGACTTTTCGGAATTTACAGGGTGAAAGTTAAAGGTGCAAAGACAATAATAGTTGACAATCAAATACCAATTAAATTAATTGTATGGCTGGATCTGTAAGTTGGTCCCAGCTGGCATTTTTGGAATGTAGATACGACGTACGTGTATATACGACGAAAAAAAGTTTAACTTATTTCAAAAATAAAAATGGGTACAAGTCTTATTTCGGCAATCATTCACCCCACTTCAGCTGCTCCAAAGTTATAGAGTAGACATAATATGTACCTATGGAGAGCACGCGAGGTTTCAATGCTCTGTTTTCTGATATAATTTGGTTGAATTTAAGTTCCATTTTTTTTAGTTGCGTTCCGTATAGAATTACAGGGTACGGGTACTGTACCAACCCATTTCTGTCCAATGCTGGGCTCAGGTCTCCTCAGAGAGGGATTAGGCAGTCCACTACATACCTCCTATCTTCATTCAATTATTGAAAACATACAACACTATGCTTTTCTATGTATAAATAAGTATTACCAGTAATCGTACAAATTATAACGTGCAGTCACATTAATAATTGCTTCACACGATTACTACTCAGAAAGAGAATATAAATGCATAACATTCTTGACCACTAACAATTGAAATAATCGCTTTAACACTATCACAGTTTAAACCTGGTTTAAGACCAAAACCTGCAATTTCTAAAACCAACTTCAAGACCACATATTTTAATTATCATTACTGTTAAAAAATGTCGTCCGGAAAAACAAATGAAGACATACACGTTATAGATATTGATGGAGGTAAAGAGACAAAGAAACCTGTACCTCCAGTCTTAGATCAAGCAGCAAAGGAATCTAATACATGTGCAAATGGTGAGTCTTTTCAATGATGAAGTTTCAAGTCTAATAGCAGACAATCATGTAGCTGAGTTAACATCTTTAAGTAAAGTTTTTATTTTAAAAGTACTTGACTATGTTTTTTGATTAGGTATATTGTGTGGTGCATTGCATGGTGGATCACTGATTCAAAATTGTAATGAGATTATAGGTAATAAAATGTTTTTCAGAAAATGCTGCTCCAAAGCCTCCAAAGCCTTCGATAGAACAGGTAAATAAATCGGTGTCTTTATAAAAATGAACATAGCTTATTTTTTACGTCAGGTAGGTAGGCTCATGTATCTAATAAGAAAAGAAATGTTATTCAGTTATAGCTAAAATATTTGGACCCCTGGCCCACGAGGTGACCGACATGTGGCGTGTTGAATCGACTATCATTGTTCCGATCTTTGTATCTGTGCACGGTCTAATAGCGAAAAGCTTCGACCGTCATCTAGAGAAGCTTTCGCTCCTCGGCTGGGTAAAGGGCCTGATTCAGAAGGCGATTCATAGCTGATTATTCAGTTATTATTACCAACAGGACTTTTTAAAAGTATCTCAACTTAAGTTTCCTCTTACCTCTGGATCACAGCGCTATATTTTAAAGCAACTCCTTCGCATTGCATTGCTTCCTTGCAGACTATCCAACGGGCCTCCTGATCGTACGTGGTTACCGTCGCTCATGGACTTCTGCAAAGTCAGGGGACACTTCAGGAAAATTCTAAAATTAATAACAATTTCTCAGGCAGTCCAAAAAGCCAGAAATACTTTCAATAGTGGAATAACAAGACCTGTAAAATGGCGTCGACAGCAACTGCGCAATTTATATCGCATGTATGAGGAAAATATCAATGTGATGATCGATGCTTTACACCAAGATCTGGGGAGAAGCAAAACAGAAAGTATGAGTCTGGAAATAAATTTTGTTATGAATGATCTGAAATATATTTTGAACAACATTGATTCGTGGACCAAACCGGAGAAGGTATATCTATACTAATATTATAAAGCTGAAGAGTTTGTTTGTTTGAACGCGCTAATCTCAGGATCTACTGGTCCGATTTCAAAAATTCTTTCACTGTTGGAATGTTCATTTATCGAGGAAGGTTATAGGCTATATTTTATTTTCAAAAAAATTAGGGATCCGCATGAAAATATCGAATATGTAACACAAGTGAATAATCGAAAACCTATTTATGCGTACGCTGCAAAAACTATTGACAATAGAACACAATGATGTACTACGGGTTTTTAGGTCTTTTGAAGACAAACAAAAAAGTCCGCGACAGCATATATCTAACTATCATAGTTTAGTCACAACAACTGCTTTTATGTTCAAAAAAAAATTAATTCGTCCGAAGAATGAATTTAACATTAAATTAGTATTGTTATATTAATCCTTATCCAAATAAAGTATTATGTTTTCAAGAGTATTAATGTAGAAGTAAATTACTTTTTATTTTATTCCAATCGGACTTTTCGTTTAGAAGTTATTACGAGTATAAAACATGAATACTCCCCGGGCCGCGCAAATAATATCGCAACAACATTAAGAGTACTGTTTGAACCCCTTTGTGACGCAGACGAAGTTGCGAGGGTCATCTAGTTATAATATAACATTGAAATCGATTCATTTAGGAATGAAATACACTCAAAAATTAACAGCAAATCTTGAAATTTTGTCTGTTAAAAATACACGTTTTTAAACACAGATCCAAGAGTAGTTGATCGGTCTTTAATAAAATTAAATAACACCCCGTAACGATCACGTTTCATTTAACACCAGAAAATCAATTTAATAAAAACCTACAGATATAAGAATTGAGTACCTTCTCCTTTTTTGGAGGTCAGTCATTAAATGTTTCATGTCACTATTACAATGAATAAATTTAACTTTTTTCTAGCCGCCAAGAGAATTTGTGTACTGGCTCGATCAACTGCTGATCTTTCACGACCCATACGGGGTGGTACTAATCATCGGAGCTTGGAACTATCCTCTCGTGTTGAGTTTAGCACCCATGGCTGGGGCAATAGCAGCAGGGAACACAGTCATCTTGAAACCTAGTGAAGTATCACCCGCTAGTTCGAATTTTATGCGAGATTATGTTACTAAATATTTGGACAATGTGAGAATCGTTTTGTTTTATTATATCTCAATTATTTAATACTTAATATCGATCAAATCAAGTTAGAACTACGTTATAGATATCACCTACGCTCGTCAATTGCACATGACCACATCAAACAATTTTAAATTGTTTAGGTCTAACCTACTGGTTTACAGTTGAAAATATCAAATTGTACTAATTTAAATTAACTTATTTTAACACAAATAAGATCATGGCTAGTAAAAAAAAACTGTGGTTGGAAATACATTGTTAAAATAATTTAAATAAATGTAATCAAACAAGTTAGCGAATTCGGGCGAACTGCGGGCGAGCGCCTTAGTTTTGGCATCTAGAAAAAATCGATTAACACAGACGAGTACCTAGATGCTAAAAATATATTTCAGAATGCATTTATCGTAATAGAAGGGGGTCCAGATGAAACCAAAACATTATTGTCGCTTAAGTTCGACTATATATTTTACACTGGAAGCACGAATATTGGGAAAATAATCTATGAATCTGCTGCTAAGAATCTGACACCTGTAACTCTGGAACTTGGAGGGAAAAGGTAAGGTGTTTTACAAATGTTTCCGGCCATAAGCGATCTCTGCTACAGTAAAGTGCATCATAAATTTACAGCCATCTCGTCTCTATTCATTAGATTTTTTTTAAATATAGCAGGGGATAGATAATGGCCTCCAATGTCATGGCATTACAGAGGCACATGAGCGACAGTTATCACTTACCATCAGGTGGACCGTAGCCTCCTTAACTGTCATGCAAAAAATGTCAACAAAAGATTCCGGAATTCACCTTGTCACTTTGTAATATCATGTCATGTAAAGGAGTAACAAAAATTACTGAAGAAGTCGCTTTTTTCACAGCCCTGTTTACGTAGATGAGACGGCTGACATAGAAAAAAGTGTAGAAAGAATACTTTGGGGAAAGTTCATAAATGCTGGACAAACTTGTATTGCACCGGACTATGTCTTGTGCACAAAAGAAACTCAGCAAAAGTTCGTTACTATTTCTAGAAAAATCCTTAACAGCTGGCTAGGAAATGATCCACAGAACTCCCGCGATTACAGCAGGATTGTAAATAATAGACATTATAAGTAAGTTATACTCTGTTTTAAGTCGTGGTGACCGAATGATCGAAGAAGTCGTGGTGGCCGAGTGGTGAAAGCGCTTCCTTCCGAACGGTAGGTCGCGGGTTCAAATCCGGCCGGCTTGTACCTCTAAATCTAAATGAAAAAAAGATTTATGTGCAATTTTTCACAACACCACTGGCTGAAAACGGTGAAGGAAAACATCGTGAGGAAACCTGCATATCGGAAAAGGGTTCTAAAACTCCTTTGAAGATATGTGAAGTCCCCAATCCGCACTGGGCAAGCGTGGTGGACTATGACCTAATCCTCCCTCTTCTAAGGAGACCTGAGCCCAACAGTGGGCAATAATGGGTTGGTACAGTATACTCTGTTATACCTTCGCCAATACATTTCATTAAAAAGGCTTCCAGGCCAAGGCATGACATATTATCATCTATGCAAATAAGAATCAATCCTTCATTCTTTTATCACGCTATATCTCAAGAATTACTTTACCTATTTAGAAGATTTTTAATGTTTCTTACAATAAGTAATAAGGAGAAGGTTGTTCTCAATACATAACAAAATCGTTTTCTTTGTCCCAATATTTCGGCAGTAAATAAAAACTTGAGAGGTGTCATAGGACACCCAAATAGAACGAAGTTCCTTTGGATTAAAAGATTTCTTATATTTTTTGTTTTAAGTGTTTTAAAAGATTTTGATCACAGCGCCATCTAGCATTAATCATCTAAAACAAAAAAAGTGTCGTGATAACTTCTTCGTAAAATTTTCCGTCTAACCCCTTTCGATAACGCGCGATAAGGAAGTTCGTTCCAAAATATATATTTCTATTCCCTATTTTTATTTAATAGTCTAAAATTTCCTTTTTAGTCGACTACAAGAACTTCTGGACGGATGTCGACATAAAATAGCAGTAGGTGGTAAGCATGACGCTGGAGACAATTTCATGGATCTTACCATCTTGGCAAACGTGGACCCCAATGACAAAGTCATGGAGAGTGAAATTTTTGGACCAATTCTACCCATTTGTCCCATCAAAGATGTGGATGAAGCATTGAAATTTATTAACGAAAGGTTATCTCGTTTATTTTAACAAACAATTAAAATAATCATTTTTGACCAACTACCAAAACAAAGAGGTTATCAAGTCGATTGTATTTATTGGATATTTTTTAGCTCTACTGATTTGATTATTTTTTTATCAAATAACTTGTCGTGGTTGTCCATTCAAATTTCATCTCGATAGATGTATTTATCTCAGCAAGTTTTTAATAATTTTGTTTATTTATTTTGCGATCTTTTGCACGTGATAGTTGCTAAAGCTAGCCATAGTTGGCAGATTTACATCTGAACTTAAAACAATACGGTGAATTACTCTTTACATCCACTGACTCTTTTTTGATATGTTTAGAGATGGAAACTTTTTGGTCTAAGATAAATTTTTGAAAAATTAAAAATTAGTAAAAGTTACTAAAACACTATAATTTTTCAGAGATAAACCTCTCGTGCTATACGTTTTCTCCAGAAGCAGCAAAGTACAGAAAACATTTGCAAGATACACAAGCAGTGGTTCAATATGCTTTAACGACACTGTCTATTTTACTGCAGGTAACGAGATTTATGTGTCAATCAAGTAAAATTAAAACAAAAATTCAAAACTATCTTACTATATTATACTACTGTACTGTACTGTACTGTAACAACCCATTACTGCCCACTGCTGAGCTCAGGTCTCCTCCGAAGAGGGGTTAGGCATAGTCCACCACACTTGCCTAATGCGGATTGGGGACTTCACATATCTTCAAAGGATTTTTGGAACCCTTTTCCAATATGCAGAAAGTCAAAACCAAATCACTTATTTTCAAAGTCGATGTTGACACCACAAATACATTTTAAACGATACATTTTCAAGACAAAACACAAAATCCTACCACCAGTTTGCTAAAATCATGTCTTCGTCGCGTTCACCACATAAGCCCAGCTGTGCATTAATCCAGTACAGACAACTCTTTAGCCGATATAGTTGCTGATGATATTATAATCACCTTTAGCTCATCATCTACCCTTCGGTGGCGTAGGAGCCAGCGGTATAGGAACTTATCATGGGAAGATGACCTTCGATACTTTCACCCACAGAAAAAGCTGTCTCAAGAGAAATTTCTTTATTGTAGGCCATATATTGACATCGTAAGTCTTCACTTTTACTTTGATTGCTATTAAATATCACTATCCCATGATTACTGTTATTGTTTTCACCTTTTCATGCCTTGTGCAATGTTAACTACTTTATCATTGCTAGATATGATATTTTTAATTCTATTCTTTCAAAAATAAGTCATATAGTCGTTTTATGAGTACAATGATTCCTATTTAAAAGTTGGAAGAGACTTGACAAATATGTAAAACTAACGAAGATATAAAAAAGTATATCAAGATTAAGATCCCAAAATTGTCTAGAATAAAAATTGAGCATGACAAAAACGCAGCAACTTACATTTATGCACAATCAACGGGTTCTTACTACGATATTTAATTAATTGAGTGGTTTCGTTCAAACATTATTGCAAACGTCATGATTACGAGAAGACTGGATACTGCAGGTAGATTTAAGAACAAACAAATTTGTCTACTCACTGTATCTACAAGACTCTCCGAACGGGAACCTTAGTCAACGCTGTTTTCATATATTTTTAACAATATCCTCAGGGTACGAAATCCACCGTACAACACTTGGAAGCTGTTATTTGGGACAGAAGTGCTGCGAGAAAGATATACACCACCCCTGAAGTATCTACCACATATCATTGCCTTCATGATCGGGTCTGGAATGACGTATTACATGTTAAACGTATCTAAGGTAATGTAAATAATTTATCTTAAAGAAAACACTTTAATTACAAGATTTTAAGACCCTGGATGTCATGTAACAGTGAAATGCTAACGAGCCCAAACATGACGGGTCTATCTTGTTTAGTACAGGAGTCCTATGGCTTTCTTCCAACTCCATTATCAGGTCAGCCCCATTGCATCAAATTATCTATTTCTATTCTATCTATCTAATAAAGCGGCAATGGGCTGGGCACATATGTCGAAGAACTGATGCCCAATGGAGTAGACGGGTTCTAGAGTAGAGACCGCGATGTGGTAAACGTAGTGCTGGGGGCCTTCTGCTAGATGGAACAATGACCTAAGAAAGGTGGCCGGTAATAACTGGATGAAACGAGCAGAAGATCAGACTCAGTGGCGTATTTTGAGAGAGGCCTATGTCCAGCATTGGACGAATGTGGTCTGATGATGATGACGAGGATGATGATGATATTTAAGATAATATATACCTACAATATCAATAACTCTATTCTCTCAACTAATCTCAATCTCTCAATCTATTTAACCTCAACCCTGTTTTTGTTCAAGGTGGATTCGGAGCTTATCGACGCAACGAATATTACGATGGGTTTTTAAATCGAAAATTAATTCATGCCATCGATCGCCATTCACTTTTTGGCAAGTAGGTAATATGTAGTAGGTATAAGACTAGCTGTTTCACGTGACTTCAAACGTGTTTTTCTCAATTCTATTTATTTGTGAACTATACTTTTTTAATGTAGTATAAAGTTGAAGAGTTTTTTTTGTTTGAACGCGCTAAACTCAGAAGCCGCTAAGCTGGTTCGATTTGAAAAATTCTTTCAGTGTTGGATATTATTGAGAAAGGCTACAGGCTATTTTACATCCCTTTGTGACAGAGACGAAATTGCGAGGATCCCTTGTGTATTATAATTAAGAAGCACAAAAAAAATGTTTAAAAACAATGGTACTAATTAAATTAATCAGATGTTATTGAGGTAAACTTGAATTAATTAATTAATATTTTACTCACATCAAAATGTAAATTTCAATTATTTTGGGTTATTCAACCTGATCAACGCTCTAGATTACCTTGAATATAATAACGATTTACGCAAAGTAATAAAACCAGAAGTAATTATAGAGGTATCATTGCCATCCCTTGAAATTGTACACTAACATTACAGTCGTTAGACATTGTTTGAAATCGCATTAAGACCGTGTATACGTCTCACTTAGTATTCGTAAATCGTAAAAAAAGGAAGGATGCAAGAATAGTGGATAGTGATAGGTTTTTTCGTGGTCACTTTGTTCTGAATCTATAACAAACCATACTGAGATAAGGGTAATCATATTATTATTTAGATACTAGATAGATCATTTATTTTAAATTAAACATGTTAATTACAAGCCTTTAAGATCTTGGCATAGAATTATTACATCTGGAATCAACATCATGAACAACAGAATGAAATCAATTTAAAGTGCACCGATCCCGCGTAACAACACGATGTTTTGAATCAATATCATAAATAACAAAGTGAAATTTTAAAGAACTTATGTGTATGTAATATGATATTAGTGTGTTAAACGAATTAAGTGCCATCTGTACACTAACGCCAGAATATCGTGTAGTTACGCGCGATCGGTGCACTTTAAATTGGCTTCATTTTGTTGTTCATGATGTTTATTACAGATGTAATAATTATATGGATCTTGGATATCATGTAACGGTAAAGTTCTAATTAAGACAATTAAAGCCCAAACACAACGAGTCTATCTTGTTTAATACAGGAGTTTCTATGGTTATCTTCCAAAACCATCAATAAATCAGCTCCATTGTGTCATATTATTACCTTGTCACGCGATATATATCAGCAAAATGTCAGCTCAATCGGGAACCGGGAAGTTTGTCAAATTCAACTCGCAAGATTCCACCCGAACTTACATAGGTACATACTAGTAGATAGTTACATCCTCCTGTCCTGTCTCCAACCCATTACTGCCCACTGTTGGGCTCAGGTCTCCTCAGAAGAGGGATTAGGCATAGTGCACCAGGCTTGCCCAGTGCGGATTGGGGACTTTTTGCACAGTTAGTTACATCCAGTGCAAGTTAATATGAAGCTTGTAAAAAAATATTGTGCACCTTCTTTATCATCACAATATCTTTGGTATTTTGTCTTAACATCAATTATAATGACTCATCTTCACAATTTAAAATATCATGAACAACATACGTTTTGTGTACAGTAATAAAAATATTTTTTCGATATGATTATTTTTATTTTTGAAATTGATTCCTTTCGCAGGGTCAGCAGATGAAATTCCATTCACTTTCAAACATTGTCCTTCTTTAAACGAGTTTTAAAAGGTATCTGAGTAATATTTCGATGGTTATTTAGATTGTTTTTTTTTGAAATGAGGAGAATAATTTATTCTAAAGAAAAATTTTCAAATACTATCTTTTAAGATCCTGGATAACATGTAATTCATGCAGTAAAGTGCTAGCTAATACATGTAAAACGAGCCCAAACACGACGGGTCTATCTTGTTTAGCAAAAGAGTTCCTATGATCACCTTCCGAATCCATCATCAGATCAGCGCCATTTTGTCATATTATTGCATTGTCGCGCGTACATCTGCGTGCAAAATGTCAGTTCAAACGAAAACCGGGAAGTTTGTCAAATTTAGCTTAGCAAGATTCCACCCGAACTTACATAGATGCATCCAGCGCAAGTTAATATAAAGCTTGCAAAAAACAGGTTTGTCTGGAACGTGAGCCCATAACTTTATTTTAAAATTACCTGTTGCATTAACAACTTAAGGGAGCTCCAATATCGATCGGCAATTCAATGCACCGAGTGTCTGGTTCATTTTTTTATTTCCATGTAGGCCTATGAACTAACGGGCCACTTGATCGTAAGTGGCTACCGTCGCTCATGAACCTCTGCATTGTATGGGGGATCCGCTACTTACGACCTACCTTCTAAATATGAAAAACGTGCGTGTGTGTGATAGCTTCCGGTCTAAAATATTTCACACATTACACAAGTGTTTCATAAATTAACTATTTTTAATTATTTATGGAAGGGATCCATTGAAACGTAATATTATAATAAGGAAATAGCTACAAGACTACTTATTACGTAAAAAACGCCCAACACCGGTTTCTACGTGACGTCTTGGGACGTAACATAATGTTTTATTTCATATATTATTTACGGGCATATAAAATATAAGTTTGGTAACCAACCAATTTCCGCACATTATAATATTAATTTGAAAGAAAATCTGACACCTGGACATCAACTTCTTTAGCTCAACCTTATAACAGGGAATCAAATATATGAGAAAGTATCGGTTTAGTTTTGCAATATCTATATATTCAAACATGCACACATTCACACACTTTTCTATCTTGACATACCATAAACATCATATCATCCTTCATACAATCATTTTTTCTTCGATCTTCCTCTCCTCTTACACTCATGTGCTTTTAAATTCATCATTCGTCTTGTTACGTGACTTTCATACCTTCTCATTACATACCTTAAAGTCTTCTAAAACTATCACTCTAAAATACTTTGTAAAGTACAACAAGCAAAGAGGTTTGCTACTAGTTTTACCGGCTGTCGTAACAACTTCTTTTTAATACCAGTGCTAAAAAACAAAACTACATACGGAAGAATTTGCAAGCGGTAATACAACACAAGAGGCTGTAGGTATATCAAACAGGTTTGCGTGTATCATCTCAAGGTTAATGTAGTTGGTAACTTAGAAACAATTAAAGTTGTTTTAAACCTTCCGAACATGTTAACAAGGATTTAATCACTTTATTTATTTTCAAGGTTTTCTCAAGGAAATATATATATATAGAAGATGCTCTTCCTTGTTATAAAAAATGCAGTCGAAATTTTTTGAATTCTTAGTATAAATTATTTGGTATCTGTGTATGCTTAAAAATCTCGTCCAAATTTTAAACCCCTTCAATTTTCTAAGTAGCTCACGTAAGTTGTTTATAATTGTAACACATGAAACTTGAAAATCGGTCAACCCAATAGTAATAATATAAAGGTTGTCAAATATCTTTCTTCCGCTTTTTTCTCTTTATTCAATGCTTTATAAAAAGTGTTACAGTGATCGGATTTAGTTCAAATATGCGCCGTTTTGTTTGATAATCTGTTTCCATCTAGACGGCAACATCATAATACCTCCCTCGTAGAAGCCCCCCTCCTAATTTGCGAAGAACTCAGACAGCCACTTTTCACAAACCTCCTTTGAGAGATATTTGACAAACTATATTTAAAATTTTATACATTGTATAGTAAAATCTCCTAGGTAATAAGAAATAAGTGCATTAGACGTTTTCATTACGGAAACCGATGATTATCACGTTACATGTTACAAAGTCTTGTATCTTCCGTTGCAGCGAAGTAGCGGGGTAAATCACAGTCATAATATCATGCTCATTGTCAATACAGACTTGTTCCTATATAATTGTTTATAAACGCACGACGTATGGGTACAAACGGCTTACGCTTTCCTTTTCCTTACTAACTACCTAATTATAGTTTTATGCAATGGATTACGCGTTAGTGGTATTGTTAAGCTTCTTTCTTATATGTCTAATGTGATTTTAAACGTAGTCTGTATTTATTTGATGTGACATTATTATGAAAGTGAAATTTCATCCGTTGTTTTTTTAGGAATAATTATTGGCTGAAATGAAACAGTAAAAGAAATGAACATAAGGAAATATAATTGGAACGAAATTCCTTGTCACTGTGAAAGGGGGCTAGACGGTAAAAATTCTTACGAAAAGATGTCAGGACACTTTTTTTGTTTTAGATGATTATCGCTAGATGGCGCTGTGATCTAAAATCTTTTAAAATTTCGTTACATCCGGGTGTCCCTTGACACCTCTCAAGTTTTTTGTATAAAAAAGAATTTTAGTTATTTGAAATCGCTTCAATCATCTTTTTTTGGCGGCATAAATGAGTTTGAAAAATCAGAAGTATTTTGTTTACTTCCAGATTTATTCGTGTAGGTACATATTTTTTCAGGACTAATTGTCTATAATGAAGACATGGGTGTAATTTGACGTTAATGACTTAAGTACTAGCCACTATGTTCAATATTTTACATCAACGTCAATACAAAATTACAGTATAATTTTAAAGTTTCTAGGTGGGAAGAAACACATGTTTCTGTGATGTCTGTATATTACAAAAATATAGACCTTTTTAACTCTTAGTCTTATTTATTTATTCACTAAAGGCATTGACTACAAGGCCTTTTAGATCTAAAATTAATATGAAGACTTTTATAGATTTGTTAACTAAAGTTTTTCTTTGGCGACCTACTTATGATATTATTGACCGACTTCCAAAAAGAAGGAGGTACTCAATTCGTATGTTTTTTTTTATGTTAGTTCCTCGAATTTTAGTTTGAGTGGACCGATTTGAATGATTTTGGTGGCAGATGAAAGGTAATGGCTGAACTTAGGTTTTTGCCCATTGTGTGTATTTCCTTTTTGTATGAACCGATTCTTTTTTGTTAGAAAGAAAACTTTTTGAGCATTATCTTCTTCTTATATATAAAAATGAATTGCTGTTCGTTAGTCTCGCTAAAACTCGAGAACGAATGAACCGATTTGGCTTATTTTAATCTTGAAAAATTCGTAGAAGTCCAGGAAAGGTTTAAACGATGAGAAAATTTCCTTATGTGATGCAGACGAAGTTGTGTGGGCCAGCTAGTGGTATTATATAATTGCCTCGTAAACAAGCAAATAGCCGACATTAGTGATTGACGTCGCTCATGAACCTGTGCTATGTCAAGGCAAGGACAATGAAATCGCTATTTATCGTCTTGGCCTTACTATACTTTGGAATAAGGAACTCAAAAAATAGTAACGTCAAACGACGGGAAAGTGTGCCGAGAGCGTAACGCGTCGCGTCGTCCTTCAAAACCCCGTGCTGGGTTCTGGCCTCAGCCGGGGTTCGGACGCTGAGTGTGAGCGGTTGGTTATAGTGCGGTTCAACTCACACATACCCCCCGATCCGGTGATTTCCTCCATCTAAAAAAAAAAACGTCAAAAGAGAACACAAAATAAAACGAGTCAAGAAGAAGTGGTGGTAGAGGGAAAAAGGGGTTATGTAAAGTTAGCTAGTATCAGTTGTATTGACGTATTAATAGTATGCTGACGAGAATGCAGATCTTTATTAATTTAATTGTAGTAATTTATACTCATAATCTCTGACATAAACCGAAAAAAGCAATTCAAGATAGTTTTAGTCTTAAATTTCTTTAAACACTCGCGGTTATCTACATCACTTACACTATTAAACGGGTTCTTACCACGATTATTTTTAATTTAGCGATCCCGATGTTTCAGCACTGTTTCAAGCGCCATGATCACGGGAAGACTGAGGAACTGTGGGTAGGTCATTTAAGAGCAGACAAATCTGTCTACCCTCTTTCTCGTTCGATTGCCGGTACCATTGGAACTCGAACTCACATTTCGCTCAATTAAAAATAATCGTGGTAAGAACCCGTTTAGTAATAGTGTAAGTTTTAGTCTTTACCCAACTCTTGACAGATAACTTTTGGTGTCAATATGCCTAATTTATAGTTTCTGGAATGGTTCCCACACTTTAGCGCGGCTTAAAAATGGAATAAAGTGAACAGAATTCTGATCTTCTCTAATCAGGTAAAAGGGTTAGTATAATTTTGTAGAAAATAAAAACTTGAGAGGTGTCAAGGGACACCCGGATGGAACGAAGTTCCTTTCGATTAATTAGTGAGGGAATTGTAATAAAATTTTATTTTTTAATTACTTTATTTTTTTATTATTTTATAACTTAAATAAAATATTTTGATCACGGCGCTATCTAGCATTAATCATATAAAACAAAACAAGGAATTGTTTTATAAAATATTTTAATTACAGCGCCATCTAGCGATAATCATCTAAAACATAAAAAGTGTCGTGACAAACTTTTTCATAAGAATTTCCGGCTAGCCCCCTTTCGATAACGCGCGATAAGAAACTTCGTTCCAAATGGACGGAATCTTCGACCACTGGCGCCTACGGCTGCAGGTGGAAATCTTTCATACATTACACGCTCTGTCAAGAATCAAACCCTTTACCTATTATAGAAGAGACTACAAATGTAATTAGTTTAAAGATATTGTAGGTTTTCAAAACATTACAAAATGCAGTTCAACGAGAATATGCAGAATGCAGTTATGATAAAAATACTGTAATAAAATAATTACACATACTATATCTACATAATCTTCTCTACATAATTTACTCTTTTGTGTACCTTTATTTTACAGTAAATAAATCGCTGTACAATTATTTTTCTATTTTATTTAAAATATTTTAATTTTATGCGAATGCGAAAGTTCAAAAATATGCGAATATTTTGGAATGCGAATGCGAATATTCGTTACATCCCTAGTAGACAACATTTTGTACTGTTTAATTCAGTACAGTGTATCTAATATTATCTTACCCATTGAAGGTTTTTGAAAATCAATCGATAAAACAAATATAATTAGTTTAGAGGTAGTGTAGGAAATGTAACGCTTCAAGTTTTTGAATCATTACAAACTCGAGCAGTGTTAGTTTGTCAGTTGAAATGACTCCGCCGATCGAAACGCACGCAGCGGATAGTGATGTACACGTTATCGATATCGATGTAGATAATATCGATAATACACAAGTAAACATTGAAATCGAAGTGAATAAAAGTGATATAAGTGAGAACAACAATATGATTAACGGAAATGGTGAGTGACGTTTTAAGCTAATAATGGAAGATGACACTTTTTTACAAAGTATAAAAAGTATGATTTGTTTACCTAAATGACATGAACCTCTAAATTTGTTTGAATACAAATTTTAAATATTATTAAAAATTTTAGTTATACTTATTTATGCTACAAAAAATAATAAGAATTTATTAATTTGATTGGATTATTTTGAACCCTTTGCTCGTCATTCATATTACAAAAACTCATACTAATTACTACAAGTATTACACAGGCCTACAATGATATTGGTGCCGCTAAAAGTAAAACTGATTTCAAGTACGTTCGGTACTATAATAAAAAATATATACTTAGTTTATGAATGCTACGTGTAGTTTTCGAGATTTCGCAAGTGTGAAATCTCGTTTTGATATTCCTCCTTACAGACTCGTTCCTGGCCGTAATTCGATTCTGTCGTGGGTTAACTCATTTCGGGAGTGTGGAAGTGTCTGTAGAGTTACTGTCTGGTGTGCGATGTCGGTAATGGGAATAATTGGTCCTTATTTTTTTGAAGAAAACGAACGCGCAGTTATCGTGAATGGAGCTCGTTACA
This sequence comes from Trilocha varians, assembly GCA_030269945.2. Taxonomy (NCBI): domain Eukaryota; kingdom Metazoa; phylum Arthropoda; class Insecta; order Lepidoptera; family Bombycidae; genus Trilocha; species Trilocha varians. The sequence continues at coordinate 3,553,969 of AP028270.1, read as the reverse complement.
GGAACATGATCGAGGATTTTTTCTTCCGAGACTCGAAGAGATGAACGTTAGGAACGTGTGGTTTCAGCAAGATGGAGCCACAGCACACACAGCACGAGACTCAATGAATTTGTTGCGACAACATTTCCCCGACTGCATCATCTCTCTCATAGGCGATCTCCAATGGCCGACACGTTCTTCAGATTTGACTCCATGCGATTTCTTTTTATGGGGTTATTTGAAATCCCTGGTTTATATCGATCGACCACGGACCATAGCACACCTCAAGAACAACATTCGCGACGCTATTACCAACATACCGATTGATATGTTGTGAAGAGTGGATACGAATTTCAAAAATCGACATCATCAGTGTATGCGCAATGGGGGTCGCTATTTATACGGTGTCATTTTTAAGACTGCATAAAAAAAAATTGGGATATTGTATTCTCAAATAAAAAAAAAATTAAAACAATAACTGAAGAACTTTTTTTTTTATTGACCTTTCAAATAAGTAAGTTTCTCTGGCGCACCCTGTACAAGTTACAACACAAAAATAATAGTCATCAATGTTATTTTTTGGTTCTGTCCAAATCATCGGCACATTATACTTTAAATGATTACGTTTACCTACCGTTTGCCCACTGTCTTAAATTTTCATTACGCAACTTGCACACAATTTTTGGAACATATGGTTTGTCCAGAGCCTTCATCTCTATATTAAAGTAATCAACGTATTTCTTCTTCTCTGCATCTGTTATAGGTTTTCTAAACATGGATTGTAATTTACACAACACTTTCACGACGACATATCGATATTATTATTAAAAAAAATAATAATAATTGATTATAATAACATTAAGTATTATAAAATACATTTTTTAGGTTATGATCGATAGGTACAAACCTGAACGTAGCTTCGCGAATTTAACAGTTTCCCACGACGTCTTGGGGACTAATTAACCAAATAATAACATAAAGTTAGCGGCACCAAACAAAAAAATTTTTTTTGTAGACCTGTGTTATCAACAACAAAAAAGGAGAAACGAAGGAGAAAAACGTAGTTAATTAGTATGTTATGTTTTACTTTTTTTTTTCATATTATTATAATGGTACTTTTTATATCCGAAGATTTGATTAATTAGTAAAATTACAATTTATTTTAACTCAATTCGGAGATAATTACTAGTATTCTCATATTGAATTAAAACAATATTTTTCTTCACAATTGACGCAAATACTACTTGGAGATTTTTGATTCTTAAACTTTTTTTTATTGCTTTGTAGAAAGACGTAGCTCGACTCGACGTAGATATAGCACGGGCCCCCTAATGGTAAGCGGTTACCGTCGCTCTTGGACCTCTGCAATGTCCCTTTTTTTTATTTTTTTATTGCGTGATAGATAAACGAGCCTACGGCCCACCTGATGGTAAGCGGTCACCGTCGCTCATGAACCTCTGCAATGCCAGGGCAATGAGGGGCTGTCCCTGACACTGAACAACATTTATCTGTTTTTTATTTATTCTATAACTCCAATAAATAACTCTACTAATATTTGAAATTTTGTAATAAATTACCGATCACTTAATAAGCAAGATTAACATACATTTTTGCTTAAATCTATGACATAGATTTTTTTTCATCATCGCATTTTTTAGCAGACACGTGATCACTGTCAACTGTTTTTGCCTATGTTCAAAGTTTAAGTTCGCTATTCAAAATAAAGGCGGGAAATGTGATGCAAATCTTCTGATTTTTTTTTTTAATTTTTGTTAGCTATCTTAGCGTTCTTATTTTTCTCTTTCTTATACTTAGATATTATTTAAATTTTATTACTCGTCGTTGGTCAAATGTGTTTGTGTGTATTTAATGTTACTTTGTCTTCCAAGCACCCAAACGAATTAATTGATGTAGATTTTTTTTTTAAACTGAATAAGTTAGGTTTACTAAGCTATTAAACTGATAAGATTCTTAGCTATGTTTGATGAAAACCGGTGCCAGATACCAACCGCTACAAAACTACCTACGCGTATCACATAATATTTTCTAATAATTCCTTCAAGTTAAAAACCTTACAGGATAGATTGTCGGAGTTTATTCAAATTTTGGATGAATTAGATGAAAGTTTATCGCCAGTGATGAACTTGCGACCACTAAATGTAGATGAAAAAAAAAACTTGAGATGTGTCAAGGGACACCCGGATGGAACGAAGTTCCTTTCGATTAATTAGTGAGGGAATTGTAATAATTGTTTATTTTTTTAAGTTATAATAATTAGTTAATTTAAATTATTAACTTAAATAAAATTTGATCATAGCGCCATCTAGCATTAATCATATAAAACAAGATAAGGAATTGTTTTATAAGATATTTTGATCACAGCGCCATCTAGCATTAATCATATAAAACAAAATAAGGAATTGTTTTAAAAGATTTTAATCACAGCCCCATCTAGCGATAATCATCTAAAACGAAAAAGTGTCGTGACAACTTTTTCATAACAATTTCCGTCTAGTCCCCTTTCGATAACGCGCGATAAGGAACTTCGTTCCAAAAACACATGCAATTGCAAGTGTTGTAGATCGATTGTATAAATAAACTGTTTATTTTTGGTTGCCATGTAGACAGACGAGTCAACGGGCCACCTGATCATAAGTGGTTGCCATCGCTCATGGACCTCTGCAGGAGACAAAGGCACTCGTGCTAAACTCTTTCTTGCGTACCGCGACGTCTGGCATGCATTTTCTTACGGGTTAGACGACTCTACTATCCCCACCAGCGCATCCGCTTGCGTGCCCCACATAAAATAATTAACTATGGGTAGTACACCACAAAGGATTAGGCCCCGTTCCCTGACCGTTGGATTTTTCAACGCCAACGGTATCTACAATCAACGCGATCAAATTGCTGACTTCTTACGAAGTCATCAAGTTGATATTTTTTTAGTGCAGGAAACTTTCCTGAAGCCCTCGACACGTGATCCTAGGATTGCGAATTACGTCATGGTTAGGAACGACAGACTCACCTCCCGCGGGGGTGGGACTGCCATTTACTACAGGAGAGTCTTGCACTGCGTCCCTCTCGATCCCCCCACTCTTGTTAATATCGAAGCATCAGTGTGCCGCATCGCACTGACGGGACACGCGCCCATCGTCATCGCGTCCGTCTATCTTCCACCTGACAAGCCCGTATTGAGAAGCGACGTCGAGGCGCTTCTTGGTATGGGAGGCACTGTTATTCTGGCAGGTGACCTCAATTGTAAGCATGCGAGGTGGAACTGTGTCGCCACAACCCCGAACGGTAGACGTCTCGACAATCTGATAGACGATTTAGAGTTCGATATCATCGCCCCTCTTAGTCCGACTCACTATCCGGTCAATGTCGCTCATCGACCGGATATTTTAGATATGGCCCTCCTTAAGAATGTGACATTGCGCTTGCATTCTTTGGAGGTGCATTCCGAACTAGACTCGGATCACCGACCGGTAATCATGCAGTTAGGTCCCCCGCCTTCAGCGGAACCCATTATGAAAACCGTCGTCGATTGGCACGTCCTAGGCGCTAGCCTGGCAGATGCCACTCCTCCGTCTCTTCCTGCAGGCCCGGATTTACTTCTTCCGTCCCCTCAGGACACCATTGAAGCGCTTAACGCCTTCTCGTCTGACATCAAGTCCCGTGTAGATAGGGCATCAAGACAGGTTGAAGCTGACGCTTTCCTTCGTTTTAAGCTGCCTGATGATATTAGGGAGCTCATGCGAGCCAAAAATGCCTCGATCCGGGCCTACGACTCTTATCCTACCGTAGCAAACCGGTTTCGTATGCGAGCTTTGCAGCGTGATGTGAAGCGTCGTATTGCGGAGCATCGGAATGTGAGGTGGGGTTCTTTCTTGGAAGGAATCAAACCATCTCACTTAGCTTATTGGCAGCTAGCTCGAACTCTAAAATCCGATTCAACGTCCACATTACCTCCTCTCAACTACCCCGATGGTAGTCGCGTTGCTTTCGATGACGATGAAAAGGCCGAGTTGCTGGCCGACACACTGGAAGATCAGTGTACGCTCAGCGCTCATTCCGCGGACCCCGCTCATGTCGAAATGGTGGACAGGGAAGTCGAACGCAGAGCGTCCCTGCCACCTACGGTCGCGTTACCCCCCGTTACGTCTGACGAAGTCAAAGACCTCATCAAGTTTTCGAAGTCGCGTAAGGCACCCGGCTCCGACGGCATCTCGAACAGAGTACTCAAACTCTTCCCCGCCCAACTAATCTGCTTCTTAGTTACCATCTTTAATGCCGCTATGACACACTGCATCTTTCCCGACACGTGGAAAGAAGCAGATGTTATCGGTATACCTAAGATCGGTAAACCCCGTGATGACCCGCGTAGTTATCGACCCATCAGTCTTCTTCAGTCCCTAGGCAAATTGTATGAGCGCGTGCTGTACAAACGTCTCTGGGACTTTGTCTCGTCCGAAAATCTCTTACCTGACGAACAATTTGGATTCCGCGCCAGACATTCGTGTACCAATCAAGTGCACCGCCTCACGGAGCACATCCTCTCCGGTCTGAATAGACCCGCTAGGCCCGTCTATACGGGCGCTCTCTTCTTCGATATCGCGAAAGCATTCGACAGAGTCTGGCATAACGGTTTGCTTTACAAACTTTATGAATTGGGATTGCCAGATCGTCTCGTGCTCATCATCCGAGACTACCTGTCGAATCGTTCGTTTCGGTATCGATTAGAGGGCGTTCGCTCCTCGTCTCGTCCTATTAACGCCGGCGTCCCTCAGGGCTCCGTGCTAGCCCCTCTTCTCTTTAGCTTATTTACGAGCGATATTCCTCGTACGTTACCCACCTCTCTCGCTCTGTTTGCCGATGACACTGCCGTGTTCTATTCAGATAGAAACAAGGTATTCATCGCCGAACAACTTCAGGCAGCTGCCACAGCGTTAGGTCATTGGTTCCGGAAGTGGCGTATTGAGGTTAACCCCGAGAAAAGTACGGCTGTACTCTTTCAGAGGGGTTCCTCAAGACGTCTCCCGGCGGTGGACTCCCATCGTCGTACTCTCCGGAGGAATGAGATCCTTCCGATTACTCTCTTCGGACATACCATCCCTTGGGATAAACAGGTGAAATACCTGGGTATTATCTTCGATAGTGCTATGACCTTTCGTCAGCACATTAAAACCGTCCGCAATCGCGCCGCGTTCATCCTCGGCAGACTCAACCCCATGATCTGCAAGCGTAGTAAGCTGTCACTTCGTAATAAGTTGACACTTTACAAAACGTGCGTTAGGCCCATTATGACATATGGTAGTGCCGCGTTTGCTCACGCGGCTCGCACTCATATCAACTCCCTTCAGATCTTGCAGAATAGATTTCTGCGTAAAGCCGTCGGCGCTCCGTGGTATATGCGTAACGTCGATCTTCATGATGATTTTGATCTCGTCCCTATCACACAATTTTTGAAGGAAACTTCCGAGCGTTACTTCAAAAAAGCAGAGGACCATTCCAACCCTCTCATCGTAGCCGCCGCCGACTACGAACCCGATCCCGCGCACGCCGAGAAATGGTGCCGTCGTCGTCCGCGGCACGTCCTCACGGACCCTCCCGATAAGTTATCGGCGCAGCTCGCTGTCAGCGCTAGCGCTAACAGCTCGAGACGACGCGTTGGCTATCTCGTTCGCCGCCGTCGAACTCGACGCAGAGTTCGGCGTTCTACTTGAACCATCATCATCATCAATTAATCCTCTTTGTCATGTTTAATTCTTACTTGTTATGTTTTATTCTCGCCTACCCTCTGAGTTTCTTGCTGGTTCTTCTCAGTTGGGTCGCGTTCCGAACCAGTAGTAAATTCATGATGCGCTAATAAGTTGGTTTCGGGCAACTGTTAGTATTCCCATCCTATGCTATACTCAGCCGAGCCCCTCTTGAGCTCGCACCCCATCATGGTGAAGCTGTAAAGGCCCCCAAGGGCCAACAGCGATTCCTCCATCAAAAAAAAAAAAAAAAAAAAAAAACCTCTGCAATGTCGGGGGACACTGAAGGTTCGCTACCTACGACCTAACTTTAAGGACAACCTCAAGCCTCGTTTGGTTTGCAAGGAAAATCTAGATACGCGGTAGCGTGTCAAGCCAAGTTCGTTCTTACGCTACCATTATTCTTTGGTTTTTAGCACAACATTGATAATTCATCAGTTGCTGTCAAATATCACTAGGTACTAGACAAGCACTAATTTTGGTAAGTTCCCAGTTGAGTGGCAAATTACTCATCTTTTAATTATTGGAACGAAGTTGCTTATCGCTGGTTATCGAAGGGGGGCTAGACGGAAAAAAATCTTACGAAAAGTTGTCACGACACTTTTTTTGTTTTAGATGATTATCGCTAGATGGCGCTGTGATCAAAATCTTTTAAAACACGTTCCTTATCGCTAAAAAAATTTAAGATATTTTTTAATCGAAAGGAAGTTCGTTCTATTCGGGTGTCCCATGATACCTCTCAAGTTTTTTTACCTTAATGTAAAGTAATTTATTCTTAGTTCTTGTTTTAGTTCGATAAACATTTTGTAGATCTTTATGTAACAGTTCACATGTTTTCGAAGTAGAGGTAAACTTGATTTAAATTAATTCATTAAGTCGAAGTTTTTGAATACACTTAAATAATTATTTTCTTATTACATTATATTTGTTTTTAGATGAATCCAAAGTTTATTTGATATTAAAATCGATTTACAGCTTTATAATTATTTATTAAGTTATAAAATTCAGTAAATCGCATTTGTGGAAATAATATATTTTTTGTAATTATTATAGCCTTGATGTCAAGGTCATTTTTTTGAGCAAAAGAATCATATTTTGTACTAAACATAGATTCGTTGTACTGTACTGTAACAACCCATTACTGCCCACTGCTGAGCTCAGGTCTCCTCAGAAGAGTGGTTAGGCATAGTCCACCACGCTTGCCCAGTGCGGATTGGGGATTTCACATATCTTCGAAGGATTTTTAGAATCCTTTTCCGATATGCAGGTTTCCTCGCGATGTTTTCCTTCACCGTTCTCAGCCAGTGGTGTTGAAAAATTGCACATAAATGTTTTTCACATAAGATTTAGAGATCCAAGGTACATGACTCGCTGTATGTTTTAGTAATTTAAGTATTGTATTTATCTAAAATTAAGTTTTTACTTTATATTGTGTATGAATCATTTTGCAGTTTGTATTCTTTTTATCGTTCACACAAACATATCCGGCTTCAAACAGGTTTTATTACGCAGTACAAGTAAGCACTTTTTATAATACCTATAAAAATTTAAGTAATAACAGAGATCATAAAAACATTGAGTTTCTCTTTTGTGTCAAAAAGCAGTACAAAAACGACTCAAATTGCGACTTAATTGAGTAGTTATCGCTGTCCATAGACCACTGAGACTTTGAGAATACCTTATCCTGAAAGTTTTATTTTTATTGAACGATGCATCGTTTTTTTTTACGATAAAGGCGAAAAATACAAGGCCTTTTATGAACATTTTTTTTAATATAACTTATCTTTCTGTCGTGTACAATAAAGTATTAAATAAATAAATAAATATTCGCAATCCACGATCCTGTTGCTAAATAATATATATTGTGTCCTGTATAAATGTCTTATATATAATATCATCATCATATACCTGTACTAGGGATGTTGCGAATGTCGAATTTTTGACATCGCGAATGACCTTTCAAACAAAAAGTTCAAGGTTTTTTACTGACAAGTCAACTATATCTTCCAAAAGTCAATAAAATTTATAGGTACTACAAAAAAGGTACCTATATTTAACATATACTGGATCTACTTGGGAAGTAGGAGGTACTTCCTTCCCCCACCAAATAACTGAAAATCCCCGAAAATTATTTTTACAACAGAAGGTCGTAGACCCCTCGAGTTTGAGCTCATTTTAAAAGGACTTTAGGAGGACTTTATTTTGGCTCTATCAGATTTCTTCTACATCCACAAAACATCCTCCTAACTTTTGTCAAAACATTCGCATGATTTTTTGCGAATGCGAATCCGAATGCGAATATTCCAAAACATACCTGCACATACCTATGTAGGTCTTCTCCAAAATTCACCATATCGACTCTAGGTTTCACTTTGGAAAAATCTTTATTCAATTCGAACTACTGTCCTGGCCAGATCCATCAGATACAGAGCAATAGGAACTCAGTTCCTCATATATTTAACACTAGCTAAAACGCGCAACTTCGTCTGCGTCACAAAGGGAAATAAAATGTCCTTTGTCCAGATGAACTCACCAAAAAAGAAGGAATTTTTGAAATCAGTGAAACTTTACCTCTTTATAGTCTTTCGACTTTATAAAAATATTTATTCAAAATATCGCTTCTTTATCTTGACGAACACAAAGAAACAAGGTATTTTTTACGTTCAATATTCCGTGCGATACAAGTAAATAATTACAAGTACACAACAAGGATATAAATAGCATGAACTTGTAATTTTCTCACAATTAATGCTATAGACGTGATTATGCGTTGTATAAAACGAGTAGTAGGCAATTATTGTTCTGTAATACCTATTAAACCATGCCATGACTAAATGAAAAAAATTGCATTTGTATTTGGAAGTAAATGTATGTAGGGTGGCCGACCCAGATGCTCGTCTTATAGTGCGATTTCCATTTTCAACTTAGTTTTTCTTTATTAATTACGAGTATGAAATACATGATGATTATATATGTAGAATCGTTGTTTAATCAAGTATCTAATTGCATATTTTTTTTATGGAAATTTGCGTTTATTGGGTCGGCCATCCTAATATGTAATATCCTCTGCCTCTATGACCACAAATTAATTGATAGACTCAGGTACAAAAAGAGTTTAAAACTAGTAGCGATGACGTTTAGGTACCTACACTACATTACCAATTTCATAAGGTAGCTGATATACGAACAAAGATAAACAAAAAGATATATAAACATATGGAAAAACATAAAAACATGGAAAACTGTAAACATCAACTTAAAAATGTTATCTTAGCAGGAAAGCTGATATTAATGTGTCGGTATTTTTTGTACTTATTTAAATATGACTTCATCATTACGAATACTGTTAAAACCTCTGCGTAGTACCAATAATATATCAATAATTAGTTAGTATTATGCAGATGATTCCTGTATTAATACTCGTATTATTTTTATCTTCTGTAATATAATTATAAACTGTGCAGAGCTCACTAAAATCGATATCTATTGACACGATAATAACCTACTAAGATAGCAGCTAATTAGCTATTATTTTAAATGCCATTAGTGACGATAAGTTCGCAAACACAGCTAGACGTGAACAGAAATACCTATGCCAACGAGAATTCGCGACTCGTGTATCGTGGACTTGGACATCGATAACGATATCGTGGTCGATGTTGACAACACTAGTGATTTAAATACTGGTATGTTTTGAGAGCAAAACCTCTTTTGAAGTTTAAAAAACTGCCTTTAAAAATCGAAGGAGGTTGATTATGTAATTTAAAAATAAGGTTTGCTACGAGAAAGATGTTTCACCTCTTTTGATATCGAGAACCTGTCCGTTTGAGTAAAAAAGAAGAATTGAAAGAGGTCAGCTTGTTTTAAATACAAAGAGGTTTTCTTCTGCTTCGTTAATTGAATTTTAATTATGAATACAATGAATATTTAACTAACCCCTATATTTAAATTGACCCTGGCATTTAAAACTCACTGCGGGAAATAGTTACGATAATTATTAGGCTTACGTCTGCATAATATTATTCTGTTATGGCTATAACATACATAGTAATACATACAGCTCACCTGATGGTAAGTGGTCACCGTTGCTCAAAAACCTTTGTAATGTCTGGGTATAACGATTGCCTATAGACTACTACATACATAACTTCAAATTGAGATTTATTACACAAAAATTGTAGGGACCCGAAATTTATTTAAATTAATTGATACGCCTTACGAAAACAGAGCTATTTAGATAAGCGTTTTCTTTTTTTATCTAGTAACGAAATATCACTTAAAAGTGAAAACTAAAAACCAAAATTATCTCTAAAAAACTAATCATCAAGCAAGGTAAAATTACACATAACGACCCTATTATCTGACCCTGATAGGTACATTAATGTAAAAATATTCAGATATAAATTAAACCCATTAATTCAAAACTATTTAGGTTGTTACAAACCAATTATAATATAACGATCTTTAATATTAGGTACCTCACAGTTTATAACTAAGACGAATGAAAAATTACGAAACGAATTAATAAATATATTAAAAACTTGAGAGGTGTCATGGGACACTCAAATAGAACGAAGTTCCTTTCGATTAAAAGATATCTTATAATTTTTTTTGCGCGATAAGGAACGTGTTTTAAAAGATTTTGATCACAGCGCCATCTAGCGATAATCATCTAAAACAAAAATAAGGAACGTGTTTTAAAAGATTTTGATCACAGCGACATCTAGCGACAATCATCTAAAACAAAAAAGTGTCGTGACAACTTTTCGTAAGATTTTTTACCGTCTAGACCCTTTCACAATGCGCGATAAGGAACTTCGTTCCAATAATTTATTTCTTGCCTATCAATAATAACGTGAATGCCAGTATTTTAAGCAGTATGTTTACTGACTCGAAGAAGTTTTACTACTACCAACCAGTAAGTCTAATTTTAAACGACAATCCCGAAGCAGTCGTTCTTTATTACTTTAAAACAACATTTGAGTCGGAGAGAACTGTCTTTTTTGTTTTTTTTTGCCTGTCACGTGATTGTAGGCGGTTACCGTACCGTAAAACTACACAACATCTATTACTTATAATCATATTTTTCTCCCCATTGAGACGTTTCCAATTTTATAATTCTAAACATAAGATCGAAAGAAGAAGATCCTTCTGTCATCGCAGAAGCCAGAAGTCTATGCGCGACATTAAGTATTACCAGGTACCCGGTTAGGTACTCTCTACAAATCAAAATCAAATTGTAAGAGAAGAACCAGCAGATGTTGATGTCATCTGATCATGTCAATGTCTAGAATCTAAGTCGATGGGGTTAAGGTCTTCAGTTTTGAAACACAATGCAAATGGAAATAAACTATTCTACCATTTTTGTTAGTCTTAGTAAACGTAATTTCAAAAGACAAATTTTACAAAAACTTAAATGCTCGTCACCAACCAAGGCCCGCTTTAGAATCTTTTGTTCTTTAAATCCATTCTATTCGTATTGTACTTATTAAGTGTCACTCCGTAAAGGTTGGCCCTGATCCAAATCCTGCAGCACAAATGCCGTTCCTAATCTTACGATTTGAAGATTTCTTTTGAGGACACAAGCATTAGCAAAGTTTACATTCGGCTATTATGTGCAGTGTATGAAAAGGTGCAATATCTCTGCCATAGCCACCATATGACACCATTGCTAATTGTCTAAACCTAGTAGTCCTAGTTTTCATTTTCACTTGTCTCGGGCCATTTCAATTGATGCATTTGTTAAAAACAAAAAATATTTAAAAATAAAAAAAACATATTAAATTAAAAAAAGACATGCCCGCTGAGTTTCTTGCGCCGGTTCTTCTCAGGACGGAGGCGTAATTTTAACGAACTGGTGGTAGAACTTTTGATTTTATTTTTGACATTCAAAATGTATGTGTGTCCACATCTAATTTGAAATAAATGATTTGACTTTGACTTGACTATAGGGATTAGTTACTTTGATTGCTTTTTGATGGAGAGGTTCCCGAGAGGAGAGGAGAGAATGGACGGAGACATCAATTAATTTAAGATACAAATGAATAACATGGTTAATCCTAGATCTATCTAACAAACATTTCAAGGTTGTATTACTCATAAAATCATGTTAACTATAAACATTACCTACCTATTGTACATAAAACGTACAATATTAACATACCTTGACACGTGTAATATTTGATTTTACTGTTATGTTTTTCAATAAATATTTGCTAAATACATGACTTCCTTTGCTCGGAATCTACCGACGGAAATCGGAACTAAATAATCTTGTTTACTCGGAAGTTATGAAATACCAACCAAAAACTAGTATCTAGACTATTCCAGACTCAAATCTGATCTATTTCAGTAGATACGGGACCAAATCAATATCCGAAATACATATTTTAAACCTCCCCAATGTAGTTTTCACATAATGTTTTCATATGTCATAATAACCAATTGATGTGAAAACTAAATTTAATAAATCCTTAAAATTTCGAATTTAGAGATTTAGGATAGTTCAAAGCTCAATACCAATCTTTCACAGATAAAAACAGATTGATACTATTGATAGTAAGTTAAAACCAAAACATTATTTGTAATTTTATTTTATTCGTGGGGAGGTAACGTGTAGTTATATACAAAATTTTTATATTTTATATATTTCCCCGTCTTCAAACTGTTGTCATAACATTAAAAATGAGTTTTAATAGCATTCATTATTATCTAGATAAAACTGAATTGACAATAATGGTAGGCACATTAATATATTTATAACCTTGACTCGTCCTACATTGCGTGTCAATGGTTATGTAAGCACTGGTCCAGTTTGTAGTGACATATTTAGCCACAACAACAATCGTAAGTGCAGGTGATCACTTTATTTATAACTGCGATTTTTATCAAGTGTATGTACTTGTTAAAATATAGTAATGACGTAATTACTTGCCTTCAAGGTCTATCTAAGATTGACTCAACATCACCCTATTTAGTTACCTACAGGTATTATAAAGAGGAAAGCTTTGTTTGTTTGGTTGTTTAACATTAACTAACAATTAAATGATAAAGGAACATAAAGATAGACCAACAAATATACTATGTACAACTGTTTTTGAAAATTACCGGAGTGCCGCCTTACCATTAGGCGAAAGAATGTGGGAATCAAATCGCATTAAAACGTCCGAAAGTCTGAATGAAACCTGACCTTACATTTTCACGATCAAGTCCAAGACATAAAAATTGACCAATAGGTAGGTGACATTGTTTTCAATGTCTTATAAATAATATCATTTGGCGAAAGGATCGCTGTACAAGACTATGCCACTACCAAATTAAACTCAAATTAACTGTTGACCTCGGTGTATCCCAAATGTATTTTCCCGTCACTCTTTTAATACATGCATTTATTTATTGACATTATCCACTCAACTGGGACCGTCAAATTTCACTAGATGGCAGAACTGTGACGCATGCCTGGCAACCTTTCAGAAACTACGAACGTGTTTGACTATGTTGTATAGAAATGAATATTACTATAATTTTTTTTAAAGAAGTGTACATAAACCTTATATTTTTAAAATTGCTAATAAATAAGCTTTTCAAAAAGATGAGATTTGCGGTGTTTTATTTGTTATATAAGCATTAATTCTAAATGGGAATCAGTATCTCTTCATATTCATTACATCTGTTGAAAAAAAATCGTTTATTTATAAATAAAACAATATTTCAATAACTTTATTCTTTTATTCAATTAATTATACATTATTGTTCTGTAAAACGGTAGAAAAACAAACCTTTTAACCACTATAACTCTCAAAAAGTTCTACAAAATATTGTCAACTTTCGACGCACTAACAAAAAAACTGTTTCAATGCCATCATTATAAACACCGATTAAGAGAACACAGAAAAGAATTAGTTCTAATTAGCAACTAATATTTAATTTGTAGCTCACATAGAAATCGCATGCACAGTTTTGACTGTTATATCTGTTCACTTTTAATAAAACGAGCAATAAACTGAACACTTCAAAAGAGAGGAAATTCGTCGTCCAAATCTTTGGATTCACACGATAAATTCTTCCTTATTTGTTAGAAAAACAAACTAACAAGTTCACCAATTTTACAAACAATAAAACAAACAAAAGGAAGCTATAGTAGACAAACGGTTCATAAAATAATTAACGTTTAAAAAGTACGTTAGGTTCTGAAACGAATGAAACTGAATGAATGAAGTATGAACAATATGGCTACCTAAGCATTGCTAACATAACATGGATACACCTTTTTTTTCACAATTTTCATTATTGTAAAATGAAAATATAAATGACTTTAGAAAATAACTTACAAAATTAAATATAAAGAACTGATATTATATTCACCAAGCATTTTCAAAAATCCTACAATTAGCTTTACACCAGGGTCCGCATCACACAAGACAGCAAATAAGATTGTTATCGTGACTTTCTTCACCTTTATAAGCCTTCCCTGAACGTCCACGAATATAACGAAACGAGACTGACGAACAGCAAAATTTTTAAATATAAGATAACGCATATTTTATTATCAAAGTCAAATCATTTATTTCAAAGTATATGTGGACACACATACATTTTGAATGTCAAAAATAAAATCAAAGTTCTACCACCAGTTCGCTAAAATTACGCCTCCGTCCTGAGACGAACCGGCGCAAGAAACTCAGCGGGCATGTCTTTTTTTTTTATTTAAAATGTTATGTTAAAATGTATCACAGAAACAAAATTGAACACATATCACAGTCATTTCTACACCACCTTCGGTTGACAGGTAGAGCCTTAGGTATTAAGTCCGTCATTGTGCCATTTACGTTAATAAAGTTTAAATAATAAAGAATTTTATATCTCTCTGTAAATAAACAAGATAAGGCAAAATTACATCAGTAACAGATATTGTAGTAGACGAGAGCTTCTAAAAGTATCCACTATGTGTTTTTGAGAGTGTTGCACAAGTCTAGTTAGGTTTTTTCAAATCACGTCATCGTGATGCTAAATATATTAAGATTCCGTTGTGTTTAGCTTACATCTTATTTTTTTTTTACATGAAATATAACTTTTGTTTTTACGGGAAAATGTTACTTGCAGTTAATTATTATTATTTGTAAAGTGTGTGTGATAAGCAAATGGATTTTCAAGACGTCGGCCTTCGGGTAATTCACTAATGTTAGTAATTCGTAGCCTAAAATACATAACGTGCGATTTACTTCCGACTATTTAATGTAAATTCGTAAAAAATTACTACACTACAATTAAAAAGAAACTAATATTAAAACCAAACAAAAGTTAAAAGCCTAATTATACTAAAACACCAACTCTGCTATAGTACTGGGTCCTAAACGCTCTCGTACAGGGCCACCGCGCCCCCGACCGCTTAATGCTCGAACACCTCTGCCACAACGTCGTCTTGTTCCACTTTTAAGCATAAAATAAGGAATAAATGTGCAAAATCTAAATAAACCATTACTCATTAAAAACCGTAAATAAACTACAAAATATATTTTATAGATAGATCCCTTGAATGAATATTACAATGATTATTATGATAATACGTACATATTCACATTGCATCACTCAGTTGACTAATAGAGTTTTTAAACCCATTTGCATGAATTAAAACAAATAGAGGGCAAATCTAAGTATAGGAAACACATATTCATACAAATAATATAGGAACACAAAAGTATGAAAATCATCAAAGACTAAATAACTTCATTTATTTAAATTAAAACATGCGAAATACACAAACAAAATGTAACAGTCTTATTATAAAAACACAATTAAAAAAATTTCAAGAAAACAAAATTTCACGCAAGCCATATCCATATTATGCTATCGTTGCAATCAAGCACTCCCTCGAATTTTCATGCCCAATTATTACTAAACATTATTGAAGTTGATGTTATAATGTAATGTGAAATTATATTTCCTACAAATTGAGACATAAGCAATTTATTTTTCTATAATACATTTATTATTAGGAACAGAGAAAATAAATACCGCGAATGGCAATAAAAATTAAGATGATGATAAAATTAATTCCAAAGCATGTCTGTTTTTATTACATTTTCTGGTCAAAACGCAAAGAATTATATATTTTTTTGAGTAAAAATTGTTTATTACTTACCCGTTCATATTTCACAAGAATGTTTTCCTTAACTTTTAATTTTAACTATATATTTGATAAGTTTTAATTTTCGCGCGCGTCGCCTGTTCAACGAACTGCAGTTCAGCTGAATGAACTGAATTTTGATAGTTCTAATTACTCGTTCAATTGTCAAAAACGTCACAATGCTATTATTTTAAACTCTTTGATGTTTTAACTACACATTATTAAAATTTTAGCAAAAAATATACAATATTTTCATTAAATCAGACAAAATTAAAATGTAAACAAAACAACTTCAAGTTCAGTGACGTCGTGGTCAATTTTGGTACCTGTCACAGACTTGGCAAAAGTAAACAAACCAATTTGGTCGCCGTTCCCAGTTGAGTGGTTATCATAACTTCAATCTCTTTGAATTTATCAAGTATATTTATTTAACTCTAAGGCCAATTATCAAGGAAATAAGAAATAATAGAACAAGGCATTCATATAATTTCTATAAAAAATTGGTCTGTAAACTAATTTAGTTTTTCCGTAACAAACACAACATTCTGTTATATTTTGTTCTTAGTACGCCATCTATCAATACTTTTATGAACAGTCACTTGGAAAGTTTAGTTTCACGCCATCTATCGATACAACACAAACTGAACGAATCAACTCGTTTACCTTGCAACATGAAGTTCGTGCAATAGCTATCGTCCATTTTGGAATACATTAGCGTGTTATCGCCTCTTTGCAGTAACAATTATTATCGTTGTATAGTTATCGTGATTCGGATAACAACTATATTATCGTTTAATGACGAAGATTTTGAAAAACACATCTTTTTTACCGTGAGATGCAAAGCTACCGCAAATCAATCTCGTCTAATTGATCTTGGCGGAATATTCGTGATTACACTTCGCACAGAAATTGTCGTGGATACGTGAGCTTGGTTACTCAACAGCAACGAACGAATGACAAAATTAGTTGGCGGGAAACTTCGATACTACAAAATAGATTGGAGCAATGAAAAAGTTTTTGAATTCCTCAAATTTTATCAAAAAGAGAATGTTATTTGGGATCCTCGAAACCCTGAAAATAGAAAGAAACATCTTGTCTATCAGGCGTGGGCGAGAATTAAAGAAAATCTGAGTTGGCCTACCACAGTCGTTGAATTGAAAAAGAAAAAAGACTCTTTGATGGCTTACTACAGAATTCACCTTAGAAAAATTAAAGAAACATTGGAATCAGGAACTAATGTCGACGAGGTTTATAGCACGACTTGGTTTGCCTTTTCGGCGATGCATAGCTTTCTTCATCCTATTTACGATTGTCCACTAACTATAGATCCTAAGGTAAATATTGAACCACTTACCAATATATTATTATAGGGTGGTAATGCTAGCGTATATTTAATATTTATATTACACGAGTATTCATAAAACACATAGCTAATTATTAACTTATTTTTACTAATTGCAGATCACAATATGTATTCTGCAACTGTGTAACTTAATTATCTTATTTGTATCGGTATATAATCTCTCAGTTTGGTGACCACCAAATAAAGATACACAGAATCTTTGTTCTAATAACTTCCGAATATAATAATGAAGAAATTCTCGACTAGTAGGTACCCGATTTAGTTTCAGAGAGAGCCAAAAGAGATTCAAAAGCATTCCTCTGATGTTTCTGGAGAACTATAATCATTTTTATGGGATCAGTGACTACTGTTTTTGTCTACTAATACCTTTAATATGTCTACTAAACCACTTATCAGAACTACGAAATACTAACCTGAACCCGAGCTTACCAGTCAACGTTTAAAACAGTGTTTTTTTTACAGAACACAGAGATTGAAGTGGATTCTCCTCTTCAAAGTGTAGCGACATTAAAAAAACACAAAAAAAATAGCGTACCTATAGAAATCGCTCGGAAGAGAAGACGAATTCAAGAGGCAGTTAGTCATGTAAAAAACAATACCTTAAATGACGAGTGTGAAATCTTTGGAAAATTAATTGCTAGTAAAATAAGAAAAATAAAAAACCCCGATACCAGAGACATTTTAATGAATGATATGCAGAATATGGTTTTCCGAGCAAGTATGAGGGATCGGGCTGGCGGGCAGCAAATGAAATCATTTCAGCCATCGCAGAATCAAATGTATTTTTCTACAATCGATTCGAAATTCACTAAATCACCACAAAAACAAACTGATCAGTCCCCAGTAATAGTAAAGTGTTCCCATTCTCCAGAAAATGAAATGTACGAATCCTCACTGCTTTCACCTCAATGTCAATCTCCAGAAAATCCCATCGCAACTCCGAACCGCCCTTTGCTATCTCCATCCCATAATGATGTTTCCCGATCATCAATTAATTCAACGCCTCCTCAGTCACCATAAAATTAAATCTACCAACGATTTCTACTCGAATCGCATCATTGGTCGTCATTCATCAACCGTATATCGACATAGTCAAAAAATAAATTTATTACACATTCTCAATCTTACATCCCTCAACACTAAATTAAATAAATTTATTTTAGTTGGACGAATTGTTTTATTAAATAAACAAGCCAAACGAATTCTTCTAAACTTTTAATGTTTAAATCACGTTCACGTGTTGAGATTTTCAATTCTTTATTCAATGTTTTTCAGTCTTCTTCGCACTTCGCTTCAAAGTCCAACCGCTTGAACGAACTTCAATTATGTTCACCTTGTTCAACTTTCACTCTATTCATTCACTCAGCATTATTTTTAGATTAAGTTCATTCAACTTCATTCACTCATCCGGCTTCGTTATCAGCTGATGTGTGCTGTGTTTATAATATTTTGTTCGGTTTTCAAAATATTTACTATAAAAGTTGGTAGCAACGTTTGATTTCTGTCCTATTAATTATAACAAAAGTGTGCCCAAATTATTCCAATAAAGTACTTTCGAATTAAAGTACGGTGTGCTTTATTAAATCCTTTTTAAATTAAAGGAAATTTAAGTTATTTCTACTGAATTTGACGTACAACGTGACTGTCGGTAAGTTCGTTGACCAACTTTACCATTAGTTGTACACTTGTTTTTTATTCTATGTTGTCTACAAAATAACATTCTAACAACGTATTGAAATAATATTTTAAAAGTAAAACAACAACCAAGATCCAACTACTAGTTTTGGTCGAATGCTCTCAGAGAAAACTGGTTTGAAATTCTACTTCTTGCGTCATCAAAACACTTAGGATTACAGTTTACAAAGCATATAAATAGCGCTATACACGCTTTGTTCGAATACATGCATAAAACTGATTAACATTTTGTTTTAGATAATGTAAATTCAACTACTGATAGTGTAATTTCAACGTTTTATTTTAAATTGTAATAGTGTAAACAACAATATTTAGTTTTTAGCATCTCAACATACTGATGAACTTGTCTGATACATCAAATAATAATAAATAGCGAGCCTCTGAAAACCATAACAAAGTATATACTTCTGGCTTTATGTATAATATGATGAGTTCTGTTTTAGTCATCACTTTATTCTGTTAACTTCTATTTAGTGGTGTATTACGGTTCTTCTATGCCATGACTTTAGTAGGCAGTGTGAGTAATAAAGCTCATTCATCTATCAGCCAATAAATGGGCTACCGAAATAATCGCAAACAAATTTCTTTAAACACTCATGGTTATCTACAAATCAAAATCAGTTTCAAAATTGTGTAAATAATTGAAAACACCCAAAAGAATCTTAACACAGCTCAGTTTCAAGTTCTTTAAATCAAAAAATAACTGGTTAGACTTTATACTAAAAATCCAACTGCATCTTGAAATATTTAGATACATTTTCAAACATAAATTAGTTACAATATATTCATAATGCAGAATCTGTATTTTGAATTGGGTTTGTCAAGGGTTTCTTCTTCTTTAGCTCAACCTTATCCCATTCAAATGAGGTCAGCACAAGAGTTTGTTACTCCTAATATAATTATTTGTTCACATTTCAACCTAGCGTAAAATAAGTTCAATTTCTTAATTATTCATTATCAAGGACAAAATTAACCGTTGGCTGGCAAAGAAATATTCTGTTTAAGATAATAACATACTCTAATCAACAGTATACTTATGGTTACAAGGAAACTTATATCGGCAGAGGAAACTGTAACTAATTACTGTGAGATTAAAGTTCATTATCTCTCAAATGCATCATCATCATTACTAGTATGAAGTTTTGTGCTGGATATTTATCTGTCCACTTAATTGACAAAGTCCTCAAGCAACAAATGTGTTCTAGTTACTAATATGACTATTCATTACTGCTTATGTATTTTGTGGTTTAAGTAGTTATGCTTGCTTGTTTTATAACCATCATTATGTTTACAACCCTTTTAATGGTAGTCTGTGGTTGAAAATAACTTATTTTAATGTGGTATCTTTGTCTAGATTCCACAAAGAAATGGTGTGTTGCTTATTAAGCTTCTCAATTTCAGTTATATTTTTTATTTTCTCTCATCATCTCTGTTATGAAGCTTAGCAATGCTAACCTTTAGAGGGCTTGCTGCGTACCAGCTAACTTTTAAGCCCTGTATTTTAGAGAGGTATGGTGTAAATTTCTTAAAAAATTAAGTCAATTTAAAAAATGCTTACAACAACCGTTATATTTAGTTATCATTGAATCATCATAACTCTTGTTAGTCTATGAATATCAAAAGGGAAATCTTCGCCACTGAAGGATAATATATTCTTGTAAAAATCAGTCTTATAATTAAATATTCATTAATTTCTTATAAATAAGAATATAACTAAAACTCAATGATAAATGATATTTATTAAATAATATTTAATATTTTTTTAAAACATGCACCCTAGCTAGTTAAGTGTGCAAATAATAAATATTCTCTCATTTATGTTGCAATATGAATTAATTTATATACATTACATTATTATTAAACACTTTTGTGTATTTAAATGTAATAAGCCGTTTGTTATTGAATAATTACACACATCTGGTACTTCACGCTTATTAAGGCAATACTTCTTTATTACTTTTAAATAGTTAAATGCAATATTTTAAAATGATACTGACTGATATGATGATGACTGTTTGACTATGAAAAGTTTTATTTTCTTACATTTTTCAACTGCATCGTCTGGATCACAGTAGAGGGAATAAATAAAATTGTATTCTCGTGTTTGAATATACCTTCTAGAATATTCGCTGAATCGTTAGGTCTATGTTATCAAAATATCCCGCACGGTACTCACCCACTTACAATTAATACAAAGGTGTTTTAAAAAAAATAATTGGTATGTGTATTTTCTTCCATAAAAGCTCAGGGGCAGGTTACAAAGAATATAAGTTTTTTTAAATATAAATCTGTCCAGAGTGATGTCGTGACCAATAGAGAGAAATTGCATCGCTAGATAGGCGAACATCCCACCTGATTATAAGAGAACATTCTCAGGGATAATAGTAAATAAGCTGCCCAAAGTTGTAATATTTTATGACGAAGCAATTTTTAATAAATCTTATAAACTAGTCATAATAATTGATTGAAGTAATTGGTACATTTTATCGGTAGGGAAAACGATAAGTAATTTTACTTGATAATGTTTTAATCCTGACATTTTTTTGTATATTACGCTGATAATTATGTTCAATGTTCATTACTTACGAAATAATTTTATTGTAATTTATTAATAACTTTGAATATCAATAAGTATAAACATGCAAAAATATAATTAAGTTTTTTTTCGTAAAGGTCTTTAAATATTTCTTCTTTAATTAATTTTAATTACTTTTTCTTTAATCATGATGTAAGAGAACGTTTTATAAGAAGCGAAAAGAAAGAATAAGATGATTTAAGAGAACGTCTTCTGCTTGTGATGGTCTTTACTTGTTATGCTTCTGAAATAGTTAAGATCTTTGAGCAACACTTACGACGTATAATCAGGTGGAACTACCATCATCATCATCAACAGCCTGTAGACGTCTGCTGGACATACGCCTCCCCAAACCTAGCAACGATGACCGGTCCTGCGCTTGCATTCGTGACTTCCCGCGGCTTTGACCAGGTCATCGGTCCACTTTGTGGGAGATCTGCCCATCGGAACTGTTAATTATTAGTAACTCTTAAACACACAGTTGTTGACAATTTAGCCACTTTTCCAAATATTACGTAAAACGTGAGATTAATATTTGCAAAAAAGAATAGGTATTCTATTGTTTCTGTTTCTTGCTTCTTCTAACAGTGATTAAAAATATTTGCGAATATTCGATCTCAACGTTTAAAATTAAGGAATTCACTATTCAGTCATGCAAATGAGAACCAACAACTTTCAAGACAATAGTAGAGAATATTTAAATTCGGTTCAAACGAAGAATATCGAAAGATATCTTTTATTTTTGTTACCGTGTAAAATTTACTATTGTCAACAACAAGCATCAAGAAACAGTATATTAGAAAAGTTTCAGTGAATGTATTTTTATTTCCGTCCATAATCTAGACACGCGGTAGCGTTACAAGCCAAGTTCAAGAGAGAGAACTGGAGACCGCACCATGTGTAATATTACTCGAACCATTTGGAGCGACTTTTGACCCCTTCATAAATTAAAAACTATTTAACATAGAGTTGCGAGATACATAAGCTTTTTAAATTTTATAAGATTATCTCAAACGGTGATTTAGTTATTAATGTCTAAAAATCCTAATTTTTATCATTGACTGACTGACTGACCTATAGATCAAAATTCTAATCCAGTTCCGGATGACCTAGAGAGTTAAAATTTGGTATGCAGATAGGCTAATTTTTAGCCTTCGCAAGTTCTAAACCTACATGTATTTGACGGTTCTCATTTCATATTTCCGAAAATTTGGATTGTTGGTAGAAACTAACAGCGATCATACATAATAATTCGTCATAATAAAAACTAGCCAAATCAGACCTTAGGCTACAATACATTGTCTTAGGTTCATCATCATTGAACTTGGCACCCATTTAGATCTCACTTCTTTTGTCGTTGAAGTCATTTATCATAATATTGAACTTGGCTCTCATTTCACATTTATGTTTTTGATTGGATATACATTCCTATTAAATTATAAAGTCTGCATTTCAAGAAAATTCTGACTCTTACTCTTTTGTTACAGGTAATCTGATGAATTCAAAACCTAAGAATATGTCAGCTGCTGAGGTAAATATTTAATTATTATTTAATTTAATCAATTTCGAAAAATCACAATCATGCATCTTGTTTTAGACTAACCCCTCAAGTTCAAATTGAAGATACCTACCATATTGTTCACACCCCACTTGAATAAAGATTACAATACATTTCGTGTACATGAATAATTATATTTACATTTCTTTGTCGTACAGTACGTGTATTCTCTGCATTGTTTGGTTGTACACATTGCAATGTCAATACCTACAAGATAAAGAGGTTAAGACACTGATATAAGGGCATTGTCCAATGTTACATACGGAACGATTACCTAACTTTTATCAGTAAGATACGTACCTACGAAGAGATTTTTTTTAAAATAGATTTTACGTAGAAAAACTCATTTAAAATATACAAGACGTGGCATACCAGCTACACACAGAAACCACCAGCTTTATGGTGGTTTACCTTTTAATCGTTAACCGTTTAACCGACCACGGAGTCTGCTACTGAGCACTTTTCGACGCGTCCGACCATTTTTCTGTTAAAGGAGCCAAAACCAATAGGTCAACATGTTGTAAGGTTTGATCTGGAATTTCTGGAACCCTGAGAGTGCCAGAGTAGTTACTACTAGTCCATTTTATTTGTCATTAGCGAAGTTCACTTACCTAAGAGAAAACTAACTTGCTGTAGACTTATAATAATGTAATCAGAGTAAGAAATAAGTAACATGACATTTAACATTTTCTAACTTGAAGATAATTATTTTCCACAACAGGCAGTCCAAAAAGCCCGTGACACTTTCAACCGCGGAGTCACCAGACCCATAGAATGGCGTCGGCAGCAACTGAAAAACCTGTTGAGGATGTACGAAGAGAACCAGAATGCTATGATCGAGGCCTTAAACAAGGACTTGAGGAGGAGCAAAATGGAAGCAGTTTTACTCGAAGTAGACTACTTGATCAATGACCTGAAAAACACGTTACATTACTTGGATGAGTGGGCTAAACCGGAACATGTAAGTAATTGGTTGATATATTGTAGTTATTTTTTATTCCTTATCAGCCAAACGAGCCCACCTGACGGTTACCTTTAAGATGCTAGGGTACTGGAGGACGTTACTCATGCCCCTTCTGTTGTTAAAATATTCTCACTTCGACTGTATTTTTGTGTATTACGTCATAACTTTTTAAGGTAGCCGTTTTTGATTGTCGAAGCGCTTCCTTCCAAATGGGAGGTCGCGGGTTCAAATCCGGCCGGCTTGTACCTCTAAATCTTAATATGAAAAAGATTTATGTGCAATTTTTCACAACACCATTGGCTAAAAACGGTGAAGGAAAACATCGTGAGGAAACCTGCATATCGGAAAAGGATTATATAAATCCTTTGAAGACATGTGAAGTCCCCAATCCGCATTAGGCAAGCGTGGTGGACTATGCCTTACCCCTCTTCGGAGGAGACCTGAGCCCAACAGTGGGCAGCAATGGGTTGGTACAGTTTTTGATTATTGTAATTACATAACAACATCTTTTGAAGTTCATAATCTATCTCAAAAATGTTGGCAATGAAATGCGTTATTCGTCAATTATTTATGCGAGGAATGAGCTTTTTACAATTAAAATTTTCTCGATATGGCCATTGACCACTGTCCACGCAAGGTCTATTGAAGGTCAACAGTTTACCGACCGGTGTTAGGAAGGATTCAAACACAGGATGACGCATTTATTATTATCTTTGTGTTGTAGTTTCTTTCATATGTAGGTACATAAAATGTTTTTGCTCCTTATGCGACATTTATAATGACATTCTATAGATTAAAACTTACATATGTGCTATGTATTATTATGCTTTTTATTAAGTTTTCAAAATACACTTATATTTTTAACATACCTATAAATATCTTCAGACGGAGGGTGTAGGTATCACAAATTGTAGTCTACTCATAAATTAACAAAAATAGCAATAAAACTTGCAAACTAAAAATATTATCGACTGCTTATTTACACAATTTTCGAGCAGACTAAACAATAGGTATCGTGCATGTCATTAATAATTAATTTCGACTTCTACCTAAACACCTTTGTGAATTGTACAAACACTTCAATGGTGCAGTCTAATGAATACCTAACTCCACATTGTTTTAATTTAAATATTAAGAACATCATCAACTGGTCCCCTGAGAGTGCAGAGGTCCATGAGCAACGGTAATCGCTTTCGATCAGGTGGCCCGTTAACTCTTACTGCAAGGCGATAAAAAAGGTCGTAATCGGGATAGTTACTTTCCTTAAAACTTTCTTCCTTCGATCTATCCATCTTGTGAAAGGACCCTCGTTTCCTAATACATGGCCGTCACTTCCAAAACCCTGTCGATTTGACTGCCACTGTGACTTTGTCATTGACACAGCGCAGTTGTAGGTATTTAATATTAATCAGGAGATTTAGCTCCTTAGATTTTTTTTTAGGTTTTTTTACGGAAGACAAAGCACATCCTAATACCCATCAGTTTTTTCCTTGATGCATTAGTTAACGAGTCCTACCTTCCGTGGTTCATGGAATTCTATATTGCCAGGACACATAGAGGCCGATGTCTATCATTCCATAACTGCATAGAACTGACTGGTTCAAAATATATTGAAACACGTTTACCTTACTCGCCGATTGACCTTTGTTACTTTACGAGTATTACTGTTAATTAAATACACACTCGGAAACAAATTTATTTGCATTTCAAATTTAAGGTCATTACGTAGATCGTAAATATTAATGCTTGCACTAAGTTCTGATAGTTGGATTTTAAGACACAACTATAACTCTTTGGTTCACAATAACAGTTTATTCATCTTCCAAAATCAGTACAATCATCCTCCAAAACTCAGTCACAATTACTCCCAGCTCTGTTCACTTTGAAAGCATGTCGACTACTGTCCTTAAGCGATAGTTCACACGTCTTTTCTACCTTCTTCAGAAATAAGTCGCCACTAGTATTTCCGTTTTCGCAAAAATATAAATTGTAATAAAATTAACCAGGTGATGTCACAACCGGAAGTCTTTCCTTTAAATTGATACTATTAAATAGGATTAGAGAAAAGTCACCTAACAATAGTAAGTAAGTTATGTCGCTCATGGACCTCTGCAATGACAGGGATGATAAATTAAGCGTTTATCGTTGTTCATGAGTCTCTGTAATATCAGGGGACACTGCGGGGCCTCTAACTACGGCCTATCTTTAACCCTTTATAGGGCTCTGGCCATATATTGGACACCATACGTTTCGTTCTAAATCTCGTGCAAGATTAGTCTAATTGAATTGACATTAGGACCTTATGTCACTTTGAAAAGTTCCGGAACGACACTTAAAAAAAAAAAAACATAATGGCGACCCATTTGTAAACAGCTGTCAATCGTCTCTCAAAATTTGGTGGTTATTGGTTCGTAAAACAAATCTAAAAAAATCTCCGAAAATAATGAGTGGAAAGGTAAGTTTTGAATTACAATTTATTAGAAATATCATATAATTGTCATTTATGAGGATATTTCAACATTTATAAAAAAAATACATACTGATTTGAAGAAAAATTATGACGTCCATATATTGCCCAGAGCCCGTTTGGTGATAACATTTTTCTGTTTCAGAGAGTTATACCTCTAGATAAATTAGAGGCAGTTTTAAAAGAGCTTTTTGCCTTATCTGATGGTGAGGAGTCAGAGGATGGATTTGAAAGTGATGACAGGGAAAATGAGGCGATTTTCTTGGAACCAAGTCTGAACGAGCTTGAGGAGATTTTGGGTTCACCGTCTTCCTCACAAAGACAGCCTGAGGTTGCCATAAATTTACGACCACCAATTTCGCCGAATCCTTCAGAGAGTCGAGCAGTGGAAGTTCCTTCTGCAGGGCAGAACTTCGGAGCAGGTGATATAAATGTTCTGGGAAGTAATAGTGCAGAGTCTTCTCTATCGGAATCTGAAGAAGACGAAGATGATATTGATGATGATTGGAAGAAAATGAGGTTCCCTCATAATGCACCAATTGATAAATTTGATAAAGTTCCAGTAAAAGCAAACCAAACCTTCCCAAACAGAAGTAGTCCTCTTGCATATTTTAGATGTTTTTTCTCTGATGATATATTATCTCTAATCTTAGAGCAGACCAATCTATATGCTGCACAAAACAAACAGAAGAACTGGGTTGATGTCTCTGCAGAAGAGATGCAGGCTTTCTTTGGAATGTTGGTTCTAATGGGTGTGCATCCTCTTCCTAATATAAATTTATATTGGTCAACTGACCCATTATTTTGTGTGAGGGAAATTGCGGATGTGATGACTTCAAAAAGGTTTAAAATCATACTGAGAAATCTGCACCTAAATGATAACACAAAAATGCCCAAAAGGGGAGAGCCAGAGTATGATAAACTCTACAAGATTAGGCCCATCGTCAACTGCATGAATACTGCTTTCCAAAAGGGAGCACGAAACTCAACATCCCAAAGCATAGATGAATGTATGGTCAAGTTCAAAGGGCGTAACACTTTGAAACAGTACATGCCCAATAAGCCAGTAAAAAGAGGCTTCAAGATTTGGGCCAGGTGTGATAGTGACACTGGTTACTTATATGAGTTTGATGTATACACCGGCAAGAAAGGAAATGAGACAGAATTTGGGTTAGGAGCTGCTGTTGTGAATAGTCTCTGCAAAGCACTGATAGATGAAAAGATGGATCATGTTCACGTTGCTTTTGATAATTTCTTTTCATCTACTGAACTGATGCAGAGACTATTTGAAAATAATATATATTCTACAGCAACAGTCAGACCCAATAAAACCAATTTACCCAAAACACTTAAAAAATTGATTGCCAAGAAGGGTAAGCAGTCAGCCCAAAAAATGACAAAGGGGGATTATAAGTGGCGGATAAACAAAAATGTCGCTTTTTTTACATGGATGGACACCAAACTCGTAAATATTCTTAGCACTGCCTATCATCCTAAGAAGAAAGTGACATGCAAGAGGACCCAAAAAGATGGAAGCAAGCAAGAAATATCTTGTCCACTAGGTGTTCTGGAATATACTAAGAGGATGGGGGGAGTGGACCGGTTTGATCAAAAACGAGGCACATATCCTGTAGCTAGGAGGAGCCGGAGATGGTGGATGAGGATATTTTATTTTCTTATAGATGCTGCCATAACTAATGCACACATCTTATATTCAAGGAGAGTCCAATACCCAATGAACAATTTGCAGTTCCGTACAACGCTGGGAAGGAATTTGATTGGTAATTTTACCAGTAGGAAGAAGAGGGTATCAAACTTGCCATCTTTTGTAAACAAAAAGCCAAGAATTGAAAGCAGACAGAAGGCTAAGTATGGTCTCCCAGACGATCTACGGCTTACTGATGTCGGATCCCACCTTCCTGGTCCACTTGCGACATTTAGAAGATGCAGAGCTTGCAGCAGCAAAGAAAACAGCAAGAAATCAAAGATACAATGCATCCGGTGCGAAGTTCCTCTTTGTGCTGTTCCATGTTTTGCAGAATTTCATAGTGCATAGTAAGGCTCTGTCCAAATAGTGGACACCATGTTTTTTTTTTTTTTAAATCTAACTTTTTATTTTTTTCTGAATATAGGTGTCTTACTTGTCCCATTTCTGTGATTTTTATTCTAATATCTTTGGCCATTTCCTGTGCCCTATAAAGGGTTAAGGACTTTCTTTAAGCCTCGTTCGAAGATTGTTATTTATATTCCAGCCTCCAAAAGGCTTCGTCAACATTCTAGACGACGTTGTGGTATACAACGATCCTTACGGCGTAGTCCTCGTCATAGGAGCTTGGAACTATCCCCTGCAACTGCTCCTTCTGCCGATGTCGGGGGCAATCGCTGCTGGTAACACGGTCATCGTCAAACCGAGCGAACTATCAGAGGCCTGCGCGAAGTTTGTCGTCGAATATCTGCCTAAATACTTGGACAGCGTAAGTGAATTTAAACTAGTGATAAATTAAAAGGTTATAAAAAATGTGGTGTGGGGTTTTTCAATTTTGTGCTTGTACGAGTATAGTTTCAGTCTAGTCACAGAAAATGTTGACTGCATTTATGAAACATTTTAATAAACATAGGTATAAATTCATCTGTGCTTGAGTCGCAGTTTAAACCACAAAACTATTTTATTGAAAAAATGAAACCCGTTTTCCGTTGTCACGACATAACATGAAAACGGCTTGACCGATTTGCCTTTTTTTTGTAGTTTTCTGATACTCTGTACAAGGTTCTTACGGAAACAAGTATTAAGAAAATCTCTCAGAAAGATTGAAAAAATTGCGTGTACTGTTTGAACCCCTTTGTAACGCAGACGAAGTTGCGCGGGTCAGCTAGATATCAATAAATCGTTGAAGATAAGTTTTTTAAATCAACGTCACTTACACTTAAGGGGGTACGCTGGTCTAGAGCGTCAAAAAATGGGCATAATTTCTGATTTTTTTGTGACTCAACAAAAAGATCAATCGAAAATCTGCGAAATAGGTTTTATTATTTAGGTTTTAATATACAAATACATTTTTTTTCGTGTAAATTAAATTAAAAATGGCGGCTGCCCAGCATTTCATCGGAGGCGCCTCATTCTTTAGAGGGGTCCATGGCCGAAGATGTAACCTCCTTCATTTTGGTCCTGGAACAAAATTCCGAATTTTTTTAGTTTCGATATAACAACAGCAAGAGACGTACGTAGGATTTTTTCGATATTTTGTTTTTTCGCGAAATGGTGCACGTTTGAACAAAACATTAACATTTTCACTATAAAAAAAAAGACGAAATTGTTGATTAAAAAAAAACTATGCAATATAAAAAAAAATCCTACGTACGTCTCCGGAGAAAAGTATTTCGAATGTACTGTCAGAATTTCGTATGGATCGGTGAAGATTTGCTCGAGTTATGTCTTCGGCCAGTTAAAAAAAAGTGATTTCGAGAAAAACGCGTTTAAAGTTTTAAGTACTATAAAATCATATTAAATTCGTATACCTTTAATCTGCGCCATACAATTGTCCTTCTGTATCAATCTCTTCGGCTTCTTTTTCCTTTCGGAATTTATATTAACACTGATTTCCACGAACTATTATTTGAATATTAAAACGTGTGCACGAAAAAAAATAGCGTCGTGAAAAGAGCGTCCTTTATAATGGTCGGCGCTCGGGGCCTGAGAGGCGCTGCCGCAGAATGAAAAGTTAGGGCATTTAGACATTTCTGCTGGCATCCATTCTTTGGTATGTTATTTATAAGGCCCTAAAGTACCTTTTAAGACAAAAAAAAAATTCGGATTTTTCAAAATTCTAGACCAGCATCCCCCCTTAAAATTGTAAAAAAACACAATCCAAATGAAAAAAACAAAACAAAATCTACACCTCGTCTATAATATCTACGGATAATTCTCAGGACGCTGTCATCGTGTTCGAAGGAGGTCCACAAGAGACCACAGACCTACTAAAACAGAGGTTCGATTATATTTTCTACACGGGAGGCACTAATGTCGGTAAAATTGTCTACGAGGCAGCCACGAAACATCTAACTCCTGTCACATTGGAACTTGGCGGGAAAAGGTAAGTCCTACAAAATACAAGAAGAGCGAGCGAGCTTAATTTGTTATTCGTTGAATGCTAAATTTATATTGATTCATTACTAAGATTAAGGCAATGAAATTTATATTAACTGAGTAAAAAATCTTGGATATTTAAAAACGCATTTATCAATGGAACGTATGTTCTATCAGCGTAATTAACGTGTGTTTATTTTTAAAACCGAATAATAAGAACGAAAGTTGCACTTAATACCTTTTTCAGTTACAAACATTTACAATTCACTTAGTCGTAATATGCAGTTACAGTAATATGTACTACTGATTGTACTTTGCTTAATAATGTTAATAGTCTATGATTCTCTTAAAGACTATGACGTCATAGTGTGCTAAGATGGCGGACTTTAAAAGTTACATTGACATTTGATATTTACTGAATGAACTGTTTTACTATTTTTTTGTTGGAAAGTAGATACTTTGGACATTATCTCATTTAAATTTGGCTTAATTCGTTCGCTTTCATTTTTGTAATATTTTTTATATTTTCCAGCCCAGTGTACATTGACAACACGGTGGACATTGTAGTAACAGCCAAACGCATTCTCTGGGGCAAGTTCATAAACGTAGGCCAGACTTGCATCGCTCCAGACTACATTCTTTGTACCAAGGAAATCCAGGATAAGTTCCTGGATGCTGCTAAGAAAGTCCTGAAGGAGTGGTACGGGGAAGACCCTCAGAAGTCACCTGATCTATGCAGAATTGTCAATAATAGACATTTTAGGTGAGTTCTTAATTCTTCAAAAGGTAGTTAAGCTGTTTTTGATTGACTTCCAAAAAGAAGGTACACAATTCGTCTGTTTTTTTTTTTGTTCTTTCAAAATTTTAGTTTATTGGACTGATTTGAATGATTCTGGTGTCAAA
Source organism: Trilocha varians (assembly GCA_030269945.2). NCBI lineage: Eukaryota > Metazoa > Arthropoda > Insecta > Lepidoptera > Bombycidae > Trilocha > Trilocha varians. The sequence goes on along the minus strand of AP028270.1, from coordinate 3,522,499 downwards.
TGAAAGGTGATGATCTTGGGATCTCATTTCGTTTTTTAAATAAAACAAGTGCTTTTGGATCTTTGTAATTAAAATATTATTATTTAGGTTTGTGTCTAGCTTTAGTTTGAGAGAAAGCGATTTTGTTTTAAACTATGTAATGATTATTTACACTAGTTTAAAAACAAAACAACTCATTCAGAGTTACAAAGTGTGTAGAATACGAGTTTGAAATATGCAACTAACTATTCACATTAATTTGTATTTAAAATTTAAAACATATACAAATATGATTTTTAATACTTTTATATTAAGGTCTAAACTATATAAATTCAAAAAATAACGTCATATCATAAAATATAATTATCATAAATTATATATTCCGGTTACCATGCGTCATGGATATATGTACAAAGGTCGTTTGATACAGATCTCAGATTTAGAGATACAAGAGTATAATAATATAAGGAAACAAATTATAATATGCATTTTAATGTTTGATACAACTTTATGACTACTGGTGTAACGTTTTTTTACATTTACATTATGAATTAATGCGATCGTTGAAAAAGTTTAGTTTTATTTACATCTTATAAACTGATTTCAAAAAAGGAGGTTTCCCAATTCGAACGTATATATTCTGCTTTTTTATGTTTGTTCGCGAAGAACTCCGTCTCTTATGAACCGATTTTGATGATACTTTTTTATTGAGAAAATATTACAAATGTCCTATGAAAATTAGGTTTGTTGATGGCAGACCAGAGAAATCGATGTTTTTTTTAACTTTTGTTCATCGAACTTATCTACATAAATTTATTATAAAATTTCAGCCGCCTCCAAGCATTGATAGACTCGAGCAAAGACAAGGTGGCCATTGGCGGTCGTTACGATCAAAACGACAAGTTCATAGAGCCAACAATATTGGCCAGTGTCTCGCCCAACGATAAAGTCATGGCAGATGAAATATTCGGACCCATTTTACCGATAGTGTGCGTAGAAAACGCTTATGAAGCCATTAAATTCATCAATGAGAGGTAAGTTTTGTTTTAATGTGTGATCGATTTTGATAATCAAATAATCGTTTTGTAATCGATTTTAGATTGTCAGTTTTTTTTTCTTTTGTCGTTTGTCTTGCTTTGACGATGGACTCTGCCAGTCCATCGGTAGTGGAGATACAAAGTATTTTTTTTTTTTTTGCCAAAATGATAAGTTAAAATTCTCAATATAGCTTTACATTTTTTATCGTAGATTGTCAGAAAAAAGTAAAAAAAAAAATATAATAGGTTTGAGACGGTTATTATAATATATTTTCTTTGTTCAATATCGATTACAAAAGATTTAATTATTCGATTATTTTTTTACTATTTTAATTATAATTCGGATTGTGACGTTTTGGAATGTGTTTGTCGTGTGAGTTTTATTTCATTGCTTGCTTAAAGTGATGTAAAATTAAATAGTTAGTCAAGGAAACTTTTTGAGCAGTTAGCGTTTGAGTTTTTGTTAAATCAGTTTTTATAAAACAGTTACAGTGTAAAAAAATGTTATTTAAATTATAAAATTTACAAGCGCACAAAATTTTAACCAGTAGCATTGCACAAATATTTTTTTAGCAAAAGGACGATATTTCATTTTGGCTTTTTTTCATTTGATAAAAACTTACTGAGTAATAATAAATTTGGCAAGTTTTTGATAGGCCTGAAGTCGAAACTAACTATTGCATAAATGGTTTTTGGTAATTTTTGAAAACATGATAAATATACGAAATATTTGATTTCTATAGTACTCTATGGATACGGCCTGCCTAGCAGTGGCGAAGGATTGACTTTCAGATATTTTATTATTATAAAATGTACACCATTTACACACTTTTAAGTGAATATAGTATAGTATTCCATGCCTATATTTTTTGACATTGATATTAGCAGTGTCATATTTTCAAAAAGGAATCCGAAATCAATCGTGTTCTGTAAAACCTTCGCCGCTGCTGTTTCGACTAGTCTTCATGGTTTTGGTCCACCATTGAGATTCGACATGGGTCATCCACAACACAGTCCCATAGACATTTAACATATCTCAGAATATATTTGCCTTAATAATTTGAGTAACGGTTTTCGGTAATGTAAACTGGAATAAACAAACATACGAATTGACACGTCTTTACAAGTAAATGGTTAGCAATGGCGGAGATAGTACTTTTGTATTTAAAATCCGTTAAATTTAAAATGTGAAGCCGAATCCACTCTAGTTATACAGTACCTTCGCCGTTTCTATTTAATCTACGATCTTCATGGTTTCGACCATAGATTATGACATGGCTCGGACACAGTTCCATAGACATTGAACACATTTCAGGGAGCATCCTCTAGTGCTTTACGTGTTCAGCAATCAAAACAACATACAAAAGTTGTTCACTGAACAAACTAGGTCGGGCAGTATTAGTATGAACGACACAATCATGTTTTACGGCGGTAAGAAATAGACGAGACTTTCCGGGGCAAAAACTGAGTTAAATTAAACTAATTTCATGATAATTTACAAGTCTATTTTGGCTATATATCTTTAAAATTAACTTTATAAGAGGTGATATATTTTTTTCCATTGTGGACGTCAATTGTGTTAAGCTTTAAAAAATAATAAAACCATTTTAGTTTCTCCTATTTGAAGGACACGTACAGTTGCACAATATTGTTACTTTTGATGAGTTGTTCGACTTTTTAACTCCGTTTTTGTAATGGAAATCTCGAAATGGTTCAGGTATCTTGGATCTATTCTGTTTTACGGTTTAATAGATCACGGTGCATTTCATTTCTTCGCGGGAATGGTTAAAATATTGGTAAAGGTGAAGGTTAAAAAAGGTGGTGGAAAGAAACTCTTGTAAATTTTATGTTCTGTTTTTATATATAAATGTAAAGAAATGATTATAAAATTATGTAATTAACTGTGATTTTACTTTAAGTAACTAAAACGATTTTATTTTAGTAACGAACGAAACGCGCATGCAATGTAAATATTGTGTTATTAGGGTTGTCGCTGTTTCCATAATATGATGTTGATCTTATACTGTTTAATAAGAAAAATTAACATTACATACGAATACTTTCATGCATTTTGAACGGGTTCTTACCACGATATTTAATTAATAGAGTTGTCTCGATATTTCAACGTTGTTGCAAACGTCATGATCACGAGAAGACTGGATACTGCGGGTCAATTTAAGAGCAAACAAATCTGTCTACCCTCTTTCTCGTTCGCTTTTGGGTAGTACCACTGGAACTCACATCACGACACACCACACTCACTGTATCTACAAGACTCTCTGAGCATGAACCCGCGAGTGACTGTTGTGTTTAGCACTGGATTCCACATACTCGATAAGCTGAAGCCGTCACCGTTGAAAATGCATGAAGTATTATAGAAAACTGCGAGTGTCTGAATAAGTTTATTACATACCAAAATAACCTTTAAACTGTTAACTCTTTCCTGAAGGGTTATTTGTTGAAAAGTAAAAATAAAAAACATACAATAAAATTTAAAAAACAATGGAAATAAGTGACAACCCTTACATTTATGTATTTATGTAGTAATAACAGGGTGGTGGTATAAATGAATATTTTTATATAGAGAGAAGCCCCTTGTCCTGTACCTGTTCACAAAAAGCGAGGAGGTGTTATCAAAGTTTATCGAGAACACATCGTCCGGAGGGATGTGTGTTAACGACACAGTAATGCACATGGGAGGTTTGATAACACGCCATTTTATAATTTTAATTTAAGAACAGTAATGGAACCTTATTTAGATTTAAAACCGAGAATGACAGGTTTATTGTTTAGAATTTTAAATGAGGATTTTAAGTTTGATATCATATGTTACACATTTGTTAAATAATAACATTAATGAATACATAAAATTGCACATTTGATGTTTGGTACTTATATACGTTAATAATAAATAATAATAGTAATCTTCGAACTATTTTGTAGCATGTATTTATGGGTAAATACTAATAAAAAAACTTGAGAGGTGTCAAGGGAAACCCGGATAGAACGAAGTTCCTTTCGATTAATTAGTGAGGGAATTTTAATAAAATTTTATTTTTTTAAATAAAATATTTTAATCACAGCGCCATCTAGTGATAATCATCTAAAACAAAAAAGTGTCGTGACAACTTTTTCATAAGAATTTCCATCTAGCCCCCTTTCCATAACGCGCGATAAGGAACTTCGTTCCAATAAATATGACACCGATAAATTAAAAAAATACCTAATGCACGAGTCTTAATTTTTCTGCTTCTCTTTTGTTTTAATGTAATTATTTCTGGTAAATAACTAACATTATTTTCTTTCTGAATAACCAATTTAGTTATTATTATAATATACAAGGTGAAAGTATAAACATGGTACATATCGAAGAAGAGTAATAGGTACTTAAAATTAGAATAATTTATTTTAGCATTTTGTAAATTAAGGACAACAGTAATAAATCAAACAAAAACAAACCTATCGAACACCCCCGTCACATTCGTCAGCTGTTGATCGACAATAGTTTTGCCGGAATTTTGGATAACTTTAATTGATGTTTACTAAGGCTGTAGACCATATTCTCCTGTTATAATGTTTTTATTAATAAAGTATTATATTCTTTAATATACACCATCTTTTAACTATCACCCTGTATTATAATATTATAATTAATATGAATACTTAGTATACAGGGTGGATCTGTAACTGGTGCAAGCTGAAGGGGTAAATGACCTATCGAAATACAACTTAGAACCACTTTTATCTTTGTGATAGATTAAACTTTTTTTATATCATTTGGTAGCCCTCAATGGTATTCGTACATACACCATACTATATTAAAAAAAGTTAAACCGAGTCTCAAAACGCTGTGGATCCTGGCTACACAGGAGTTACAGTGGTGGGAGTGAGAGGTGGGCAGATACCCGAAGGTCATTCACCACACTCCAGCTGGTACAAAGTTACAGATCCATCCTGTTTTATAAGATATGTTTAAAGCTTGTAACTTTTACAGTTGAAACGCTACCATTCGGTGGTGTGGGTCACAGTGGTATTGGTTCCTACCACGGCAAGAAGACTTTTGACACGTTTGTGCACAAGAAGAGCTGCCTTAAAAAGAATTTCGCGGCTATCGGTGAAAAACTCGCTTCGTAAGTATTTAAATAATAAAGTAGAAAAAAAAGTTCTTGAATAATATTTTAAAAAGCAAATACTACATCAAAGAAACTAGCAAAATTGTCTCTTATTTTTTGTGTATATTTTTTTTTATCGTTGTATGTTTCTTTTTTTTCATCACAAATAAATAATATCTATGTCTAGCTATGCAGAAGTTCATGAGCAACGGTTACCGCTTACGATCAAGTGGTCCGTAAGCTGATTTGTATACCAGAGTTGTCTAATTTACTCGTCAAATATTTAATGTAAAATTCGAGACTAAACAACCTGCAAAACGAAAATAAACAATTTCTTCTGAGCTGTTGTTGCTATTTCTCAATTTAATAAAGTTTATTTCTCTGTAGCGGTCGCTACCCACCGTATTCAGATGGTAATCTGAAATTCATATCAGCATTAATGAAGAAACGTCACGGGCCTTCGCTGAAATTCGTACCCTACTTGTTAACATTCGCTCTGGGAGTCGGACTATCTTATGGTATCTTCGCGTGGCAAAAGGTAAAAAAGTAATAAAAACTATATAAAGTGTGTCCCAGGAGTGGAAAGTACCTCAAACATTACATGTTTTGATAAAAGGAAAAAAAAAATGCAAAATTCAAAAGTTAACACCCTGTATTTTAATAATTACAATAATTTTAATTTCGCTTATAAAGTGTTCTAAGTAAAGGTACTTCCCGTTCGTGTCTCAGGACGAGACACCCTGTATAATATTTTTTTGTAAAATGGTCAGAATGCGTTAAGTTTAAAATTGTAATGGTTTTGTTTTCTACTCAATTTGGGACATTATTTATACTTAATTAATATGAGGATGTAGATTTCTTTTACAGTATTCGTTGTATAGATTGACACTTAATTTGTACATAAAACAAAAGTAATGTTTAAAGTGCTCAATTATTTTATTACGATTGCAATTAAAGAAAAGTTTTTTTGATTATTTTGTTTTATTTACAATTTTTGTGTTTGTCGAAACCTACAAATACACATCCTTGGTTTTCCTTTACTCTCTAAACTCTCTTAAAAATTCTAAATTTGGATAACTATTATGGTGATACAACCAAATACGGACATGATCCAATCAATTTAAAACAGCTGTAAAAATGTTACAATAATATTTTTTCAAAATTTCCTACGACGATCTTAAAATAAAATCAATAAATGGCAATAACATAGTTTATGAGTCATTGGAATCTACCAAAGAAGTTATCGTGTACTTTCGATATTGGAATTCCTTGGACTTCCGTAAAATCAGCACTACTTTTCTAAACATAATACAAATCTGAAGTATTTAGAGCAAGTTTATAATTAGAAACGTGGATCACGAAAACTTTGTACATTTAAATTATTACATTTTATTGCAGATGGGGGCTGAAGATCATTAAATTTTCAAGAAGCCACAAAAAACGCCATAATTGAAGAAGCATCTAATTTATCACGATCTTGCCTCTAATTAAAAATATAAGAACACGACTGTTTAGTTTTCGATTAAGGTATTTACGAATTAAGTGCAATTAATTTCTAGGATTTTGTATTGTTTTTATTTATAGATTTTCAGTTACCACTTATTGTCGAGCACTGGTATAAATAAAAAAGTTATGAATTTATGTTTTAGGGTAAATCAGCAATGGTTTTGATTAAAAATAATGTATATATCGGCGCGAGCCATAAAAACATAAGAATAATTTAATAATAATTCAATAAAACTCACTAGATAATAGTTCCTAATAAGAAAATGTAACTAGAAACTACTCATACGAGATACTTAACAAAACTATCAATGTTATGGTTTGTGTAAATAAAAAGTAAAACGTGCCCGTAGATGTTGTATTTGCGAGACTTAACGTTAGTATAAATAGAGGCCGACCGATGGCTTGCTGGCAGTCGAGTTCGAGCCGCCTTACGTGTAACACATACGCATATTGTGAACAATAAACATCAAATAACTCAAGAAGTCTTTTATTGGAAATGGACCACAATCTTATGGAAGATACTGACGTCAGCGGGGCTGACGTCATCTATTTTAAAAACCCGTCGGGGCTTCGGACTTCGTCATCAGAAGTGGGATCGGAAGAGATCTCCCTATCTGTAACGTCCACGCAACATCAACAAGCAGGCTATATCCAGACAATCGACCAAACAGTTTAACCAGAATTATCAAGCCGCAGCACCTATCTCCGCGACCGGGTGCTGAGCAAGAATATCAAGCTACAGAATTTAATACAAGTCAAAACGAAGTACCACCGTAATTCTTCATGCAAATGATGGACATGACGTAAACAATGTCGGAATGTTTGTGTCCTTCACCAACACAAACAAGAATGAAAATTCAGGATATCTACCTTCCGTTGTTTGACCCGGATACTGATATCGGGACAAGAGAATGATGTCAACACATTGATCAAGCAATTGAAAGATATCTCGACTCCGAGACATGCATGAAGGTGTGTGCACTATTAAAAGGAAGAACAAAAATGTGGACTGATAACTGGTTGAGCACCACCTCATAAAAACCTTTGAACCTGAAAATCAATATTCACGGGACGTAATACTACTGCGAGAGCACACGTATGACTAGTCCAAGGACATCGAGCATCCTATGGAAGAGAGTGACTCAAAATAAGTTGGATGGCGACGTATCAGCGACGAACGCCTACGCATCGAACTACTGAATGTAAAGGCAACAACAGTTGCAGAGCGGTGCAAACGCCCTTTGTGAATGTGACTGCATCAATCAAAACACGCTATTCCGATGGGACGCACTCGACGACGGGATGGCTGTATCGGCTAAAAAATGAATCAACTCAACAAAAGACTGCAGGTTCAGACCAACATCAGATAAACCAAAACTAGAAGGTACGAGAGCCTTATCCAATTCATGTTCAAACATTACCGTGCAATAAAAGTGCAGGTAGCACATACTGCAAGAAATCAGGGCATGGATCCCGTGTGTTTCAAACGACAACGAGCGCTGATCTCTAACGACGTAATGTAACTTCAATTGTGTATCTTGAACAATACCAGCACCTATAATCATCAAAATCGGACAAAGAAGAATAAAAGCCGTGTTCGGTTATCGAGTGAAGATAAAATATTGTGATGTTTCTATGTGTGAACCCGGGACGTCGATCGACGAGCGTCGTGACTACAAGCTTGGTGACGTCGAGCGGCTGGACGAGAGCGGGTGACGAGAACACCTACATAACGCACGCTCACCTCAGCGTGTGCCAGCTTCACGGAGACACTTCAAGTCAATCCGGTGATATCATTTCCTTTTTAAACAATTTCATTTTGGTATGTTGCTACACTCTTTTATAATTCATTTTCAAATATTACGAACACCTAATGTTACTTGTCTAAAATGTTAGTTTAGCAAGTATCTACGTTTAGCAAACCAAAATACTTTACTCTATTTCTACTGAACCTGATAAAACTTTGGATTCTAATAATTTTGAGTGATTTTTGAATTACTCTATGCATCAATTTAGTTCATTTCAAGTTTTGTTGATAACTTATAGAATGATTGAAACTTGATTATCATTGGAATCAATTGAAATCAAATTTGATTAACACGTTTTCAACAGACAAAGTTTATTTTAAAGAGAACTCTTTAAATACAAGCCTTTAAGATCCTGAATCTCATATAGCGGTAGAGTGCTAGCTAATACAAGTAAAACAAGCCCAAACACGACCAGTCTATCATGTTTAGCACAAGAGTTCCTAATACCATCTTCCAAATCCATCATCAAGTCAATGCATTTTTGTCAAATTATTGCATTGTCATACATCTGTGTGTAAAATGTAATTTCAATTAGAAACCGGGAAGTTTGTCAAGTTTAGCTTGCAAGGTCCTATCCGAAGTGAAGGCTTGTTAAATAATAATAATAATCTCTCTATACTCTCCTACAAAAAGTAACTATTCTGAACACTTGTAGAATAGTAACGAAATTTTTATCGATTACTTAACTAGGTTAATTTTTGTCATTAATCATCATCACTCTAACATTGTTAAACTCACTTCAGCTTGGCCAAAAGCCCGCTGAAGTGGTGACATACCCCCAACTAACCAGTGGGAAATTAAAACGAAAATAATAATAATAATTACTCTAAGTAATCATAACCTGAGTACTCTAGATTCTACGTGCAATCTCTACTTACTCGCGTTAATCTAACTACATTACGAATAGCATACTCGCATACATTTGCTTTGTTTACAGCCTATCTACTGTCATGACCAAAACCAATACCAGAGGCCGACACTCGAGGACGCGTGTCCTGCAGGACGGCCGAGGCATAGCCGATCATTGGCAGAGGCAGCAGATAGCCCAAACCAAAGAAAGAGAAATACAAAGAAAGAAAGGAAAAAGAAAGAATAGAAAAAGAAAGAAAAGAAAAAGAAAGAAAAGAAAAAGAAAGAAAAAAAAAAAAAATTACTGCGTTAGCAACTTTCACTCAAATGTTTTTGTTTTCTACAGAACAGTCGAAGCATTTTGTTAACGAACGCTGCTGACAGCCAGAACCTGAGCACCAGCAGCAGTGACTCTTCACACACCAATAATCAAGATACTACAGCGAGCTAAGCAGAGGGCAGAGCTCCGCTTTATCAACGAAATACTTTCACGAAGGAGTGGCCGAACAGTACACTAATCCGGTGATTGATTTACTTATTATTTCAAAGCGCTTGTCGCTCATTTAAATTAAAAGGTTGTTTGTGTAACCAGCCTGTTGTTTTAAACTATTCTGGTTGTAAAATTACTGTTGTCACTATCGGGACTTCTCTGATGGATGTCGGAACCCCTCTAGTGGTTATTACGAATAAGAAACAGTAAAAGCCAGGCCTTTCCCAAGCGGAGACAGCGGGACCCCCCGAGCGGAGATAATGGGACCCCCCGCAATAAGGTCATCGGAACGAGAGGTTACCGTACACCAGGGTAGGAGTCACTGTTACACGCCGGAGAGGAGTTACCGTCTGCACGATGGGAGGAGTCACCTGTGCTATAATAAATTGATAAACTATTGCACCCTCAGAGTGGAGTTACCGTCACCTCAGAGCAGAATAACCGTTACCCTAATGAAAAAGAATACATGTAGAGTCATGTAAAGCTATAAAACAGGCTGTTGCACAACCAGCAATATAAAACCTACAAATATCAAAATTGATCACACACTCATATAACACTTACAAAACACTTACAAAACAAATGTAGTGAATCTCTGAGACCATCTGAGATCCTACAACTATCTACGAGACGCGCCGAGAACCTACAATTATCTACGAGACGCACCGAGAACCTACAATTATCTACGAGACTTATAAAACAAATGTAGTGAATCTCTGAGATCCTCTAAGATCCTACATTATCTACGAGACCCTCCGATAACCTACAATTATCTACGAGAACCGCCGAGAAATTACAATAACATACACTACACATTCACTCACAACTATAACCAAAGTAAAGGTGGACTTTACTTTACAAATAACCTTAAAACAAAAAATAACAATTCATTCACAACTTTAAACAAAGTAAAGGTGGACTTTACTTTACAAATAACTTTAAAACAAAAAGAAAATAACAACTTACAAATAAGCAACCGAGGTTGCTTACAGATACCAATCTCAAAGGAGTTCATATCTTCATTACAGATAAACTGGAGTCAGGCAAGTGTGGAACACGCACTGTTTGTCATCCTGAAACCACCGAGAACCTCCAAACCTCCGAGAACCTCCGAGTCCCCGAGAAACTCCGAGCCTCCGAGAACCATCAAGAACATTCGAAAACCTAACCTTTAAGATTAAACTATAACCCATTCATAATTATAATAGAATAAACTAGTTAGGCAGGTGCAGAGCGCGCACCGCCTATCAGCATGGCCGTATCGGCGCGAGCCATAAAAACATAAGAATAATTTAATAATAATTCAATAAAACTCACTAGATAATAGTTCCTAATAAGAAAATGTAACTAGAAACTACTCATACGAGATACTTAACAAAACTATCAATGTTATGGTTTGTGTAAATAAAAAGTAAAACGTGCCCGTAGATGTTGTATTTGCGAGACTTAACGTTAGTATAAATAGAGGCCGACCGATGGCTTGCTGGCAGTCGAGTTCGAGCCGCCTTACGTGTAACACATACGCATATTGTGAACAATAAACATCAAATAACTCAAGAAGTCTTTTATTGGAAATGGACCACAATCTTATGGAAGATACTGACGTCAGCGGGGCTGACGTCATCTATTTTAAAAACCCGTCGGGGCTTCGGACTTCGTCATATATATATTGTTACCTAAAAATGTTTACGTATTGTTAAAATATCTATATTTGTGATATTTTTTACTTCAATCATACAAAATAATGAATTATATTTTTTATATTTTTTTATTCGTTGAAGAACAATTTAATTGTTTTAAATATTTAAATTAAAAATGTATGTGTTAAAAATGATATAATATTTATAAAGGTTATTTAACGGTTTAAGTGTATGGGACCAAAAGTGAGAATAAAAAATAAAAAGATTTTTATAAAACGTTATTTTATTTCTTATTACGAGTATTTACTAGCTGACCCGATCAACTTTGTATTCATCGCAAAAGCATGCTTGAATTGCATGAGTGAAATCAGAAACATCGGAAATTATCAGTGTTTTTCTGCTACATAATCCATGTTTCATATCCATAAACCTTCTTGAATCACTATCTGTTAAAAAAACCGAATCAAAATCCATTGCGTAGTTTCACAAATACATTACCGTGACTTTGTGTAATGATTTACCGTGTTGTTAAACATTAGCAAAGATACATTTTACTTTATTGTGATTAAAAGCCTTAACTACTTCGTCAGTACATGAATAGTTTTTAGTATTTACAGTTTGCATTTGGGTACTTTACCTATCTCTTCGAAAAATAATTAGTTTCATAGAAAGGAATCACTAAAAGAAATTACAGGTACGTTAACTTTGCTAAAGACCTGTCGAAGCGCTAGGTGGTCGAATTTAGAACTAAAGTTGACATTTGAATGCAAACAGCCGCCATGTTTTGACATAATTAGAGTTGTAAAGAATTCTCATCGAAAGCATGAACAATTTTATCGACAATTTTGAAAAATATCCAATGCAAATCAATTACCACCAACACTGTGGTGACAATACACTATGTATGTTATATGTATGTATTCATGTACACGTAAAATCTGAAATCGTTATGAAGAAAGGTAACAAAGAATCTTTTCAATCGTTTTAACAGAGATTATCATTGTAATTTACACTATGGAAAAGTTTAGTAATTTTGTTAGCTGTCCTAATTGAGTTCTCCATTCGCTATTAAACAGTAATGAATAATTATGCATTAAATCTTTGAAACTATGATTATCCGTTTGATGTGCTAAATGATTTCTAACCAACATCAGAATGAAATGGTATTAAAGTTAATAAATTTATAGACTCCGGAGTTCTTTACAATGCTAACAATGACTATGTAATTACTTTTCAATTGTTGTTATGTTCGCCTGAATTTGAGCATTGGATTTCCATCTCTATACAACGTAGTTTTTTTAATCCATGGAATGTAGCTAATATAATAGGAGCACCGATCTACGTTTTACATGCAATTAGTTCCCGACGACGTAAGGAATCGACACTGACCCATCTCTAAAACCAAAATAATGCTAATATGGCGAAAATCAAATTGTCTTACATTGGGTTTACCATGTGCTGCACAGATTAAACAGAATAATATGTTGAGATGTACTTGAGTATGCAATAGATTATTAAAATAACTAAAAATGTAAAGATCAAATGAAATTTCATATGTTACATCTGTAAAGTTATATTAATACACTACACACTGAAAAATATTTTACATTATTTTTCAATCAATGACGTCACAATCAATTCAAATTTCAAAAGTGTATCCGATCTCAAAGGCAAAAATGTCACAACATTTTCTTATATGGCAATAAAAAATATTTGTGTTTTTCAAAATTTCTCTTCTTTTTTTCATGTAAATAACCATTTTTATTTAATTTTGTTGCATATTTGAGTAGAATATTTTTATGCCGGCTGCTTAAATATTTTTCTGGAACAAATAAAGAGATTTTCAATTTGTTTATTTACGCAAGGGACTTTTTTGTCATTGCAACATTTGTGACTTATGAACGACTGAAAGTGCTTGTGATGAGCAAAGACGATTAAAAAAAGTGTCGATAAAGCCAATATTCCGCAGAAATTAGCCAGAATCTTCAGGTATCTACAAAATATAATAAATACCACCCTCGCATGTGAGGGTACTATGTGGTGGTGTTCTTCTTCCGCTAGTTCAGGTGCTTATTCACATTTGAGGGCTTGTCTAACTACTCCCTACCCATAATCCTGTGGCGGCCATATTTTTATAAGTCATGAAAGGCGTTGACGCTCGACACCATCATAATTATTTGCGTTGTATTGTTTTACAGGACCGATGGCTGCGATACGCAAAAAGTTAGTAATCGTCGGTGACGGTGCATGTGGTAAAACATGTCTGCTGATAGTGTTCAGTAAGGATCAGTTCCCGGAAGTATACGTGCCGACAGTGTTTGAGAATTACGTTGCCGACATCGAAGTGGATGGAAAACAAGTGGAGCTAGCTCTGTGGGATACGGCCGGACAAGAGGATTACGACCGATTGCGACCACTGTCGTACCCAGACACCGATGTTATCCTCATGTGCTTCTCGGTAGACTCGCCCGACTCGCTCGAGAACATCCCGGAGAAGTGGACTCCCGAGGTGAAACACTTCTGCCCCAATGTGCCTATTATCCTGGTTGGCAACAAAAAAGACCTCCGCAACGATCCCGCCACTATAAACGAGCTCCGCAAGATGAAGCAGGAGCCTGTGAAGCCACAGGAAGGCCGCGCCATGGCCGAGAAGATAAACGCGTTTGCATATCTGGAGTGCTCCGCCAAGAGCAAGGAGGGCGTGCGCGAGGTGTTCGAGACGGCGACCCGCGCCGCGTTACAAGTCAAGAAGAAGAAGAAGACTAGGTGTTCTCTGCTGTAAGTGTGCTGTTGTCGGGAAAACTCTGATTTATGAATGGTTCGCATACTGCCTGATAACTTACGTTTGAAACGACTGGGACTGAAGAGCAGTGGCGGCCAGTCTGCCACACAGTGCTTCCTTCTGATACGGACCGCCGACGCGAGCCGGTGTGAGCGCGTCTACGCACATCCACTCCGTATTCGTGTGGCTACACTTTCATAATCGGTACTTGTATATTTTATAGTTTATCTATAAATTTAAGCATAAATGCCTTAACAATATGTCCGGGGCGATTGTGGACCTGCTGTTTGGACGGGTCCATTAAGATTTTTTGTGCTATATCATGTTATATAATGGAGTAGCATTTCTTCAACATTATAGATATATTATAATTCCTGGACCGGTGTCTCGGCACCGCGACTTGTTTAGTTTGGTATTTTGTATTTTAATTTTTCAATAAAATAGTAATGTATAAATTTGTGTAGGATGTTTATTTGACATGGAGCGCGAGCCCCACTCTCAGCCAAGTGCCTGTCAGCTATTTTATATTATTGTCTCTGAGACATCCTCTCAATCTGTATGGCAATTTTAATGTAATCTATTATCTGTGTGAATTTTTAACTTTCTAATTTATTAGTAATAAAGGACCCCATGTTTAACACACTTTTCTAGACTCTTTTTGACTTTTATAAAATTTAATACAGCATTTATAAATCAAAGGTGTCAGGAATGGGGTTTATTTAAAAATTAAGTTAAACACATCTATGTTATGTTTTATTAGTATTGTAAGTACAAAATTATCTTGAAATATACATGAATTAACATTATATTAGACTACCTTTTATAATTTAAGATAATTATTTTGGAACTATTCCAATTACAAATTTATTAACGAATAATTGAAAGTTTCAATTTAGGTTTTCCTTTGCATATTTAATAACATAAGAGGGTTGAATCTTCGACGTGGTGGCATCATAAACTCTCTCTGCTCCGGTTGGAATGTTGTGCGGTATGGTACTGTGGTGTTATCTGGCAAATATTTCTCTTGACCCACAATCTCTGGTGCCCAATCTGAATAGACCAACGTATTCACTTGACTAAGAATCTCAAATGGCAACGGGGTAAGAATATACAAAACTTCATTTTCGAAATCAATGCCACGAACAAGACCTGAAAGAATAATTTATATTTTTAGTGAAGACTGTTTTTTCACTTATCAAATTTAATCGTCATTTTATTACTGCACTTAATGATAACATTCATGATATATCTTTAAATTCAATATAATAACCTATATTATGATGGACGAAGTATATTACATCATGTCTGAGTCACTGAGGGGAAAATTTAACGACTAATCATTTCTTAGCAATAAGGCAATTTAGTTAATTTGTAGTGAAAGTTATTTACTGAGGGAAATCATAACGTTAAATTGGCCATAATATTATAAAATGGGAATTAATGAATTGTGAGTCTAATGTTTACTAATTAGGTGAGGGAAAAATTACCATTTCCAAGACACGGTATTGCTTTATCTGTTAGTGTAAATATTCTGCCTCTATCGTTCGTTGTCAGTTTGCAAAGTGCTATTATTTTGCCATTGATCACCTTGGATACGCAGTTATTGTTCACTCTCATATTCAGACCTATATTCACGTCTTTTAAGTTTACCCTGAAACAAAAAAACATCAATTCATTTGAGGTATCCAATTATAATGGTGATGTCTAATTTGAATACAAGTACATTCGTTCGCGTATATGTATTAACCGTTATTCGCTAACGGATCACCATAAATTTTACCGATTTACATTTTTAATTAAAACCCTACGTGATGCTAACTGCATAAAGAGGTCGAAGCCATCTGTTTTTAGAATTCACGTCAACTGTAGCGAATATTATTCCCTCAACATCATGTTGGAGTAACTCATTTCCGACTTTTAGTACAAATCCGTATACGAATTATTACTGTCAATCATAGCTGATTCACTATTCCCGGAGCGCTATCTATTACTCACTACTGTAAGTAATTGATAAGACGAGTTTGCCCTTACACATTAATTTTAAAATTTAGATTAACAGTTGTCTTGTTTCTATAGCAAACTTCTGCTCTTTGTATGGTGATTATTTTCGATGGCTTCACGGTTGGAAGTCATCAGATGGGCATAGGCTAGTTCGTCTTTGAAACAATCATTGACCCAAATAAAGACTAAAGGGAAAAGTTCTAGTACAGTTGCGTGCTTTATTGTCGAGTGCCATAACAAGTTGTTATTTCTGTTACACAATACAGCTTCTTCAACGTCCGAATCAATTAACAGAATTAATTGGAGTTAGTCGGTTTCGATGCGGGTGACTCATTTTTTAATGGACTGTTTATTTATTTATTTATTTATTTTATAAAAGAAGCACCAATTACATTCACACTTAACTCTACTTATACTAAAAATACATAATTAACTCTTGGCCCGAGTGCAATGTAAAATAGAGGTGCATACAGCTTTCACAAAAGTAGTATTAACACAAAGTTACAGAAATAAAAAAAAAAAAATTTTTTAAAGTTAAATTACAAAACAAGAAAAAATAAAAATAGCTTATTTTAGCAATTTTATCAGATTTTGTCTAAATTCGTTAGGTGAATCATGAAAGATGTCAATGCTGTCAGAATTAATGTCGTTGTAGGTTTTTATGATGCGGTTTAATGGAGAAAATTTACCAAGATTTGTATTCGAGTAAGCTGAGCAGAATTGATTTTTGATCGGATACCTCGGAACCCTCCTCGGGACCGTCACGTTTAGTTGGCTGAGAACAGTAGGAGCATCCAGAAATCCATTAGCAAGTTTGAATAATGACATTAGGTCTGTTACTTTCCGACGAGTTTCCAAACTGTGCATCTCAAAGTGAGATAATCGAGCTTTATAATCTGCGCGGTACGGGCAATCGCGGTCTTTGAAAGCTAAAAATTTAGTAAAGTTTCTCTGGACGGCTTCTAGACGTTCTACTTGGTTTTTGTAATATGGATTCCAAATGACGGAAGCATATTCCAAGATACTTCTTACGTAAGCATTGTATAAACATTGTATTGCCTGCACGTTATTAAAGTTTCGAGATACTCGTTTTATAAATCCTGCCATTTTCCTGGAATTTGTCACTATATTATCAAAGTGATTTCTGAACGTCAATTTAGTGTCTAATACAACACCCAGGTCCCTAATGTACGATACCTCCTCTAACACATTGTTGTCGATATGGTATTTAGATGGAATAATATTTTTATTACGAGTAAATTTTATATGTATACATTTGCTTACATTCAGCTGCATCGCGTTCTTATTACACCAAGATTTTATAGAATTTATATCAGATTGTATTTTTTCAACTTCAGATACGCTAGTTACAACTTTGTAAATCTTTAAATCATCGGCAAATAGAGAGTAGCTGCAAAATCGAATGCATTCAGTGATGTCATTAATGAAAAGCGAAAAAAGAATTGGGCCCAGATGGGACCCCTGAGGAACACCAGAGGAGGCCGTAAAGGAGTTAGAATTAAAACCGTTTCTTGGGCGGTTTGTTTGAAACACGAATATTAGTGAGCTTTGAGAATTTTACATTGTTTTGTCTTAAAAATAAACCAGAATTGACAAAACCATTGCTTAGAAGAAATTCTAACCTTCATGATCCAGACTTTTGATTTTGCCATGAATCAAAAATTATCGACAATCGACTTCTTATCTTGGTAAAACGCGAATTTATTACAGCTTTGATATTATTATTTATAAATAGATATCATATTATTTTAGCTGTATAGTTTTGTCGAGACCGAATAGAAGTTATGGGTATAAATTATGACTACGTCATGCAACTTGCAAGATAGGCGTGACTCATGTTGTATAATGTATGACGTCATTATTTTTGCTGAGAACTGAGACGGCGCTTACAATC
Organism: Trilocha varians; assembly: GCA_030269945.2. Classification (NCBI taxonomy): domain Eukaryota; kingdom Metazoa; phylum Arthropoda; class Insecta; order Lepidoptera; family Bombycidae; genus Trilocha; species Trilocha varians. Next base: position 3,504,380 of record AP028270.1, on the reverse strand, counting down.
AAACGCGGTGGTTGAAACAAGCGAAAATCAAGCGTGGAATTCCGTTTACAATTTTTTGAATCGAAATGTTTTGCTGTGGAATACAATGTGATATAAAAATTTTATTATGAACGTCGTTCGTGGTTCGTACAAATTTCTTTTGAAGCAGGTTTAAAATAATAATTAATAATAGAAAAATCACTTTCAACATCCCCATACAAAGATTTTCCATAATTGTACCGATGACAGCAAAGTATAAGAGCAAACACGAGTATCAATAGAGTAACATCTTTTGCAATTAATATCAAATCTTGATGAAGAGTGGTTACCAAGGCAACGCTTGTTTCGATCAGACCCATTTCCGTGTGACCAGGTCAATAAGTTACAAAATTAGGAGTTATCTAATCCACCAATTGCCAAAAGCTTTTCCTAACGAGCAATTTGCGAAGATCTATGATAACCCGAAGATTCTACGTTAAAGTTCTGCATCGACACTGTACCGCAAGCCCAGACGAGCGTAAGTATGTTAAGTATTTATCTTTCATTTTACGGTTTTATATAAATACTAAAAAACCTGTTGCTAACTCCACTACTTACTGCTATGTTAGAAATATTCGTTTTTTTTTACATCAAGCGGAGCGCTAAGTCTCACGAATGCCTGGTCAAAATGAATTGATAGCCTTTTTTAATAGCCATATAGACAGTCGAACCAAAATTGGTGGACTATGCCTAACTCCTTTTCAGAGGAGTCCTGAGCCCAGCAGTGGGCAGTAATGGGTTGTTACAGAACAGACAGTCGAGCCAACGGACTTACTATAAAACTTTTAATATTGTTCGAAGCGTGAATTCAGTTTGTTAAAAATGTAGGCAGTGGGTTTACCAAGCGACTTCATTTATACCTTCAATTCACTATAGCACGGATATCAATATAATAATCGATCAAGTACGAGTTGAGGCGTCGAGATCATGGCGGTTAGCCAACTTCACAAAACTATTGAGTCAATGTCAAGAAGATTGCCCGAATCTAGGAAGGAATTAATGATGACGAAGATACCAAAGGTTGGTTTGTATCATTGAAATTGTGACGTTAGGGTCGTAGGAATGCAAATAGTGACCGTCATACATGCACGAGTTGCGATTCATTATTTACTTACAAAAGTAACGAGAATTCCATTTTTATAAAATACAAAGTACTAATTCGATCTTTTCCATATTTTAAAGAATATTAGAAGTATCTAATTTTAAACAAAAACTGAATCATCGAAATCGGTTCACCTAAAAAATAAATGTATTTTTTTGGTGATGTGCAAAAAGTCGTCGAATCTTGTCTGCTAGTATAAACATAGCCAAAAAGTATTTGTAAAATAAAAGACCCGACAATGATCAATATATCAAAGGTAAAATTATGCGGCGCAAATACTTACGAATAGGGTGCATTATTTAGTATACTGCTTACTTTATGCACATTCAATAATTCACCGAAATACGCTAGAAAATTCAAATATCTCTCGTGTCCAGGTTTGAGAGGTATCGCCCTCCGTGGTTGATTACTAGATTCAGTTATCGTGACAAAACTCATAAAACTGTAGTTTAGATCTTTGGGATACAAGTAATTTCTAAACAAATGACTGTGTTTATAACTTCTATACAATTTTTGTACATTGTGAGGTTGGAAATTGCATTCAAACTGCTTCTTTGCTGATTTTGAGTAGATTTGACATAGATACGTTGGTTTTACTGCTAAAATATTCATTAACATGAATGTTAGTCCTATTTCATTGCACATTCCCATAGTGTTTATGATCCACGGCATTGTGGAATATTTACTGGTTTGGTGGCAGTACGAAATTATTTCTTCGACTGCTGATATGTATCTATATTTGTTATCCATTGGGCTTATCATGCCAATATTGAGCATTCTGAAACAAAAACATTTAAAGTACAATAACAAATTTCAAGTGGTTAATTTTCATTATTAGGTATAATTTTCAATTAAGTTGTTGGTAGTAAGACTGCAATGTACCCCTGATGTTATGAATACTATGGTAGCCACTTACAATCAGAAGGTCGTAAGCATATTCAAATATTTATTGCACTCCTTAATGTTACAATTTTCTCTACAGTAAACAAAAACTATAATATAATTACAGTGACAGTAAATATAATATACAGTGGGTGTGGTGTGTCGTGATGTGAGTTCGAGTTCTAGGTGGTACTACCCAAAAGCGAACGAGAAAGAGGGTAGACAGATTTGTTTGCTCTTAAATCGACCAGCAGTATCCAGTCTTCTCGTGATCATGACGTTTGAAAATGCATGAAAGTATTATAATATAATTATTAAATCAGTTGAAATGAGTATCAGAGTTGTAGATTTTTTTGATACAAAAGGGAAATTCTACTGATTGATGAATGAGCCTGTGACCATGATTTTGAGAGCGCAATGTCTTTTTACCAGAGATCAAACCTTTATGATGTATTATATTAAACCAAAAACATCTCAATGTTAATCCCTAAACTAAAGTTATAAGTAAATAAATTTCATTTCATTTCATCTCAGTGTTAACATACTGTACTGTAACAACCCATTACTGCCCACTGCTGAGCTCACGTCTCCTCCGAAGAAGGGTTAGGCATAGTCCACCACGCTTGCCTAATGTGGATTGGGGACTTCACATATCTTCAAACACTTTTTAGAGCCCTTTTCCGACATGCAGGTTTCCTCACGATGTTTTCCTTCACCGTTTTTAGCCAGTGGTGTTGAGAAAAATTGCACATAAATCTTTTTCATATTAAGATTTAGAGGTACAAGCCGGCCCGTTTTGAACCCGCGACCTCCCGTACGGAAGGCAAGCGCTGCAACCACTCGGCCACCACGACTATCACATGTTAACATACACTCAGGTGTAATAAACATACTTTTCAGGTGTCTTCAAATGTGTAAAATTGGGGCCAATTATTGGTTCATCTATCACAGTGACTGATAGATTGCCTGCTACTGTGAACTCTGCCTGTCCTGGATCCAAATCTATGACAAGCACTGGCCCACTATCCAGTAATCTGTTGCAAAGATATCTTAAAACTGTTGACTTTCCTGTGCCTTTGCCTCCACAAACAATACCTCTGCTTCCCGGTTCTGAAATGATAAATATTTTACATTAAACAGTGTCTAGTTTCTTTAAAGTTTTTGTACAGCTAAGTATTTTCCATAGTGTTTCGTATTCAGTTGCAAGCCAGTGCATGTTTTGAATTTTGATTTTCATTTACAGAGCTGGATAAAATTCGTTGTGTGGTTTTGATAAATGAAGTGGTTTTGATGTATGAAGATGAACAGTAACCATTTACCAAAGTTTGGTAGATTTGTACCTTATAAAAATTATTAGCACAAACCTTGGCCGCAAGTTACAGCATTTTCCCACTCTGATCTCTCTTCATAGGTCCTCAGTGGCTTTTTCAAATACAAAGAACATCCCAAAAAGTCTGATGCTCTATGAAAATATGGTTCAACATTTTTTGTCTTTGTAAAAACTTCACAGACATTAAAATTGTCTTCAACAAAGTCCATTCTTGGGTCGCTCAGCGGTCCCAGAGACAATATCCCATCATATTCTCCAAGTGTGGTCACAATGTCTTCTGCTTCTGTCACAGAAATGCCCAAGGCAGTTAATTTACCAAAAAGTCCTTGATAATTATTAGGAGATTCTATTGTTTTTACAGAAAGAGCATAATTAAATCTGGGAGCATACATATCATAACATTTATCTTTTAATGTGCATCCGAAAACCTCCATCTGTCCACCCAGAGCTCTCATTTCCACTTTACCATGAAAGTAAAAAATTGCTGGATGTTTTAAAACAAAGATACAATGCTTAGTTCCATAATAAATTTGTATGGAATCCGAAGCGTTCTGAAAATCGTAAACTAATTCACCCAGTTCACTGATATTTTCAGATTGCATTGTTTCATCAATAGTGGTGTCCATTTCTTTTGGATTGTCTATTTCTTCAAGTTCATCAATAACGGGGACATCTCCTAATTCAGGAACCAAACTGTCTACATCTTCCTCTATTAAAATATCTGAATCATTAATAATTTCTGTAGAAAATCCGTCATTTGTATTGGTATAGTTTTCGCTGGGTAAATTCTTTACGACTGGGTGACAGTAACCTCCTAAAATTTCATCAAGATTTTCAGCAGGCATGTCATTTGCTGTTACCGAAACAAACGGTGATGATGGTGCTGACGATGTTAAACTAATTATATCATTTGATTGAACAGAATCACTTGTCTCTGTGTTTACAAACGATTCTTTCTTTGGTTCATTAAATCTTTTAATCTTACATGCATTTGTTGTTTGTGTATCACTTTCTACATTTTCTGTATTACTATCAGAATCAGCTTCTATTTTTTGTTTCTTTCTTTTAGCATCAAATTCTTTCTTTTTGAGTCTCTTTAATATTTTACAAGCTAGTGCACCATCAGCATCAAATTCATCAGATGCAGTGCTCATAATTTCTGAGTCCTCTAAACTGACAATGAGCGAAGCATCATCACTGTCTGATTTGATATGACTTACTTTTTCACTAACCTCTGATAGAGATTGCATTTCATCACATTTTAATACAGATTCATCAACATCAGTATCCGCTTGACTTATATCGTCTGTTTCTAAACTTATATCACCTTGTGTATTTAAATTATCTTCAAGACTAGAATTAGTTAGGTTTAAGTCAGAAAAACCGCTAACCGAAGTGGAATCGTCAAACTCTTGAACAGGATTGTGTAAAGTAGTTTTTAATGTCGTAGCTTCCTGTATAATCTTATTATCGCTTTGTTTGTAGCCCTTCAACATTTGTTTAAGCTGTTTCTTCACTATTAAGTCTTGTTGGGTAGATCTTTTTGAGCCCTCATTGCTCACGTGCGCTCTTTCGAAAAAATCCATTTTTATTAAAGTATCGTCTGGAAGAACAAAGAAAAGTTGTGTAGAACAAGGAATAAATATTTTACTATACTTAAATAAATCTGGATTTCCACTGCGATAGCTTAATTACGTATTATTTACAAATATTGTATTCACATTTTTGAAAACACAACTTACTTTAAAAACGTGAAGCAAAAAGCAAACAAATTCGCAATTCCACAGATTATATTGATCACAATTCGACTTTTGACAGTTTGTGAAAAATCAATAATTGTTTCTACATAAACACAGACTTTTTTCTTACAGCCCTTTTTTTTGATCGTGCTGTGCTTTTTAAATAGAACATTTTATTTTCAATGAATTTGTATGAACCTTTCCTAAAATCCATTTAGAATATTAAGTGACCTTTTTAATTAGTCTCCGAAGTCTAGACACTAGACAGTAACTCAACATGAATTTTTTCACAGCATTTTCTAAATCTCTTAATCATAAAAAGTAAATTCTTCAAAAAAAAGTTTGAAAATAAATTCTGTTCTATTTTGATAATAATGGCATCGCTAAGGTCCATCATCTCATATATATATGTATGGTCTGTGTCCACCATCCAAGAGCGGCGATAACTACTACTAACTAGGGATGTAACGAATATTCGTATTCGCAAAAACTCATGCGAATGTTTTGACAAAAGTTAAGCGGATATTGTGTGGATGTAGAGGGAATCTGACGCACTTTAAAATGAGCTCAAACTCGATGGGTCTACGACGTTTCGTTATCAAAATAATTTGCATAAACCCATTGTACCTATTTTGTAGTAACTACAAATTACAATTACTTTTGGAAGATAAACCTGATTTGTGAGTAAAAAACCTTAAATTTTTGTTTGAAACTTTTGAAAGGTCAACATCCGCATTCGAGAATGTCAAAATTTAATTTTCGCATTCGCGAATATCTTAAGTTACTAGTAGGGATGTTACGAATGTCGATTTTTAGATATTAGTAACCTCCCTACTAGTAACCAATAACCATCTAATAAGTTGACCTTTGGCTCGTTTGCTTTGAACTGAATTTATTGAACGACTATTGAAACTGACCTATATTGTATGAGAAAATTATCCTGAAATTCAAACACACACGTGGTAATAATAAATTTTAGAAAGTAGGGGTGTGCGAATATCGTTCGAATCGAATATTAAAATTCGATTCGAAACTCGAATCGAATAATTCGAATCATCGAACTATTCGAAGTTCGACGAATATTCGAAAAATTTCGAATAATTCGAAAAGTTTCGAATATTCGTTGAATTTCGAATAGTATCGAATTTGACTAAGACGATGCATCGGAAATAGGACAAAAATTTGTATTTAGTAGATAATATCTTTAATGGGCTAGATGTCTACAAAATAGTCGTAGTCGTCGTAGTCGAATTCGATACTATTCGAAATTCGACGAATATTCGAAACTTTTCGAATTATTCGAAATTTTTCGAATATTCGGCAAATTTCGAATAATTCGAAGATACGAATTATTCGATTCGAGTTTCGAATCGAATATTCGTATTCGATTCGGAACGAATAATTCGTGAGTTCGAAATATTCGCACACCCCTATTAGAAAGTAGTCGAATTTTACGGGAACACCTGTGGCTCATTGTTCCTACTTTTGTTACTAGGGCAAACGTGTAATAAAACAACGCATATTGTGTAAGACATTTATTTACTGTTATATAACCGCTCCTGACACGAGATAAATACATTCCATGATTGTATCAACATTCAATACAGCACATACGAATGCTATACTACGTTTCGTCTCACGAAAGTACTAAGCGTTCAGTACTTTCGTCAGTCGAAGGCTTGACGTGGGACTGAACTGAGCTTGACGTCCCAGGTCAGTCACAGGTCGTTTCGTAAACTAAATTACTGCGATTGGGTGAAAGTGGCGAGGAAGTCTGTAACGAGCTTCTTCAGAGTAGCGTCAGATTCGGGGGTGATCTGACCGTCTTTGGCGATGGTGGACAGAAGACCTTGGTGGCTAGTCTTGATGTGTTGGGTGAATTCCTTTTCGAAGGCGGTGATCTTGGATGGGTCGAGTTTGTCGAGGTGACCACGGACACCGCAGTAGATGATGGCGACCTACAGATGGCAAATTACATTAATTGTAAAAAAAATAAAATGTTGATGGGACAATATTTAAAAACTTTTGTAGTAGATTTCAGATGTTGTATACATATATGCGCCGAATGCTGCAAATGTTGATACCGCGATTCAGGATCTCGCGTGCTTTTATTGGTCGCCACACGTAATACATGGTGTTAAATCAAACTAAAAATTCCAAAATTGAGCAAACTCAATTTTTTTACACCCTGTATATTTGATGTCCATAGTTAAAAACTCTACATTTTTATTTAAGAATGTGATTTCTATAATTACCTGTTCCTCAATAGCCATGGGCACATACTGTCCCTGCTTGAGCAGCTCAGTCAGACGCATTCCTCTGTTGAGCAGCTGCTGTGTGGCAGCGTCCAAGTCAGAACCGAACTGGGCGAAGGCAGCCACCTCACGGTACTGAGCCAATTCCAGCTTCATGGAACCGGCCACCTGGAATATAAATATAACATACATCAATTATAATGTTGAAGAGGTTTGCTTAGTCTATTTTAAGGTGAACACAAGTATTCCAAGTGAAAGAAAACAAGCTTTTTTCAGCTGCTATCTAATATAGTCATATTAGTATTTTGAAAAGTACTGAAATCAACAATTTTTAACTTTAAAAATAATTTTACTATAAGCATCTCTTAAAAAAATCTGGTCAAACCCACCTGCTTCATGGCCTTGGTCTGGGCAGCGGATCCGACACGGGACACAGACAGACCGACGTTGATGGCGGGCCGGATACCCTTGTAGAAGAGCTCAGTCTCCAAGAAGATCTGACCGTCGGTGATGGAGATCACGTTGGTGGGAATGTAGGCGGACACATCACCGGCCTGGGTCTCGATCACGGGCAGAGCGGTAAGGGAGCCACCACCCATTTTGTCGGACCTGATATTAGATTTCTTAGTTAATCCCTACTAATATTATAAATGTGAAAGGAACTTCGTCTGTTACGCTTTCTCGCTAAAACCTCTCAACCGATTTTGCTGAAATTTAGCAAAGACAATCCTTAGACCCTGAGAAAAAACATAGGCTGCCTTTTATTGCGAAAAAAAGGGATATAGAAAAAAACCATCTACAGAGTTCAAGCAGATGATGTTGTGGGCAGCAGCTAGTATGATAGTTTACCAAAATAATGTTTGAAACAAAAAAATGTGATTATTAACGTTTGAACTGGTTTTAAATTTGATTTAAACATGAGTAGTATTGTAGAAGTTGTGGAATACGGTTTTAAACGCAGAACATTAGAGTTACTTAGATATTTAAATTCATATCAATTGATGAGAGGTTTTACATTTGGATTTAAAATTAAAGCGAGCACTACTGATAAATGTTCAAAGTACCCACATGCGCAGTGATAGATAGTGAACCACACTAGTACAAAGATTTAATTATTGAAGAAATACTTTTTAGTGTAAATACTTACATCTTAGCGGCACGTTCGAGCAGACGTGAGTGGAGGTAGAACACGTCACCGGGGTAGGCCTCACGACCCGGGGGACGACGGAGCAGCAGGGACATCTACATAAAAACAAATTCATTTAACATTTTGATTAGTAACCAAGTCTAAAATATTTAAAAAAATATTGTCAGTAAGAATCAAAATCAAATCAGCAAGAAACATTTGTACTTATAACCAAAAGGTCTTAAAGTCGGCTGTTTTGTTGTATCCTAGCTGATCAATACATTATATGCACATATATGCTGGATCATCTTTTATTTGATAACTAGTGTCAAAAAGGTGGGTGTTTGTTATAAGTAATCATATTCATTTTTTGACTATCCCTACTAATATCATAAATACGAAAGTAACTGTCTCTGTCTGTCTGTTAAGCTTTCCAGCTTAAACCTCTCAACCGATTTTGATAAAATTTGGCAGAGACAATGTTTAGACCCTAAGAAAGGTGTATTTACCTGACGGTAAGCCACAGCCTGCTTGGACAAGTCGTCGTAGATGATGAGGGCGTGCTTGCCGTTGTCACGGAAGTATTCACCCATGGCGCAACCGGAGTACGGGGCCAAGTATTGCAGGGGAGCGGCGTCCGAGGCGGTGGCGGACACGATGATTGTGTAGTTGATGGCGCCTGGGGGATTAGAAAGATAGGTTATTTTCCGGAAATCGACGTCAAAGTTACGCCTTTTGTGTGCAGGTGGTGAAACTTGGATATATATAAAGGTGGGATTAGTGAGACGAAATATTGTATGGAATTTTATTATGTAAAGTCCTCAGTTTGTTAAGTGTCACCACACAGTGGTTAGGCTTGCTCTCTGCTTGAAGACTAAGACTGTTTTTTTTTGTCATGTAGATTAATGATGTCAACTGGCCATTTGTTCGTAAGTGGGCTTACGGCGATCCTTAATCATAAAAACTATATTTTAATTACGAGTATATTTAGTTATACCATTAACATCTTTTGAATATTTTATTTTTGCTTAAAAATTGGCACAAAAGACTAAACTGCTCAAACAAGGCACTATAGCCCAAAATACTTTAATAATTTACAAAAAAAATACAAACCAGCGTCAGTCAACCTCTTCACGATCTGAGCGACAGTTGATCTCTTCTGTCCGATAGCAACGTAGATGCAGTACAGTTTCTTCTTCTCGTCATCTCCCTTGTTGAAACGCTGCTGGTTGATGATGGTGTCGATGGCCAGGGCAGTCTTGCCGGTCTGACGGTCACCGATGATCAACTCACGCTGACCACGACCGATTGGTACCAGAGAGTCGACGGCCTTGATACCTGAATTTTAGGTTATTTTTTAACTCAAAGCTAATTTGTTTTTTACTGATTTCCGAAAATTATATCAAGTTAACGGTATATTGTCACAAGTACTTTAATTTTGGTGGACCGATTATGATAAAAGGTAATTGTCATCATGGTGTTCCATTTTTTTTTCATGGGATTGAACCAAGATCTTTGCTATGTCTAATAAAAATGTATCTTTATAATGAAAAGACTAGGATTTTTTACTTTAAAAAAACTAAGATCGTATTATTTCGTGGCCACAATAGGATAATCTAGCTAATTCTATCATTTCACAAAATTGATTACATAATAATTGAAATAATGATTTGGTATCATTATTAATCAGTAAATCTAATCACAACTCACCAGTCTGCATAGGCTCGCGCACAGACACACGGGGAATGATACCGGGAGCCTTGATTCCGACTCTCATACGGGACTTGGTGTCAATGGGTCCCTTGCCATCAATAGGGTTACCCAGAGCATCGACTACACGACCAAGGATCTGGTCACCGACGGGCACGTCTACGATGGCACCAGTACGCTTGACGATATCTCCTTCCTTAATCAGCTTGTCGTTACCGAATACTACAACACCAACGTTGTCAGGCTCCAAGTTGAGGGCCATACCCTATAAATTAAAGTGTGTTTTGAGGCCTACTATATCTTTTGAGGTTATTTTATTTGTGATGTAATCATGGAATTATTACCTCTGGAATCTACATGATGAACAACAAACTGAAGTATTCGAAGCTTTGTATGTGTGTGAAAAATGTCTATGTGTGGAAAACTGGGAGATGTCATGTTTTTAAATCTCCCCAAAAATCGGGTACTTTTAGTGGTGATTTCCCGTGTAAACCGTAGAATACAGATTTTTTTCGTGACAATGGATTTCTGATACGACACATTCTTAATCATTTCTCTAATAATAAACACATCTTCATAATTTTATGAATGTAATGTTTCAGGGTATTGATAAATCAAAAACAATATTGTATCATTGAACTTATTTATTGTAGTTTAATTTAAAATACAATTACCTTAACATATTTTTTGATGCGGACAGCGACGTATTCATTGCGTTTTATACTCGTGATAGTAATATATCTCCACGAAATGTCCCATTGGAATAAAACAAAAAGTATTTTACTTCTACATTAATACCATTGATAACATAGCGCTTAAATTGGAAATGTGCTAATTTCAAACAAACAAACTGCAGCTTTATAAATATAGTAGTTTAAAAATATTTTATGATTTGTTAGCGCGTGAGAATATTAATAATATGAATTTATTGTGAATATTATATTATGAATTTTTATGTGCCGTCACTAAAACACCTTAGAAAAACTACAACGAAATCAAAACATTCATCCAGCAAATATAAAAGTACCATTTCCACATTATGTAAAAACACCAAAACTGAAAGTTAAACTGGCCACACAGTTGTTAAATCAGTCCATAGCTATTGCCATTGAAGTCAAACAACAAAATTATATTAGCAAATACATTCGTTTATTTTTTAATAAGATAAAATGGGAGATTTCAAAATTTTGGTTGGTAACCCTTTAAAATTTAATTATGTCAAAGTTACGAAATGTCAAGTGTCAGTTAAGAATACGTTAAATTTTTCAAACAATTAACTTTATAAAATGGAAAATTGTTAATACTTACTTGTGGAAAGTGAGTGATTGTGTGTTGTTGAGTGGTTTCTGCAGAAGCTTACAACGCAGGAAGGCATGATTCAATCTTGTTTCAACTATAGTCTCAACAGGTATTTTATGTTAATACTGTCAAATAAACGTCAATGTCATAGGCATTTTAACATGTGTATGTACACGACTGGCACGACTTGGCTAAACTTCACCAACTTTGTTCCCCATGTACGTTCCTGAGGTAATAATTCTATGGATGTAATTTAACAGATGCTAAGGCTGAGTTTGTTTCGCCATTTCTTTTTAGGATTGTGACTAGATTTTGAAATTGGTGGTAGGTTCTTTTGATTAACCTTGCATTATGATTCCATTGGAAAAAAATTTTTGACATTGAATCTGATAGAGTTGATTATTTAAAGGGACATTTTATGATCATTAGTGTCAAATTTTATCATATCTAATGTTTAATTGAAAAGAAGTAGAAGTGTTAAAGTCAATGTTTGTACTTCATAGATTAAGATTATATATTTTAATTGTAGGATAATAAATCTAAAGATTATTCTTTAATTATTTTAATAATAGGATCTCCATCATTTCATTTCCTACTACTTGTTTTAATTGAAATTGTAATTAATGTATTTTACATACAAACTTTAAGACCAGAATGTGCATTTCATTAACTTAATTTATTGAAGTTTTGTTTCACAAACCTTAAGACCGGAGGAGAATTCCACCATCTCCTCGGCCTGGATGTTCTTCAATCCATAGACACGGGCGATACCGTCACCAATGCTCAATACACGACCAGTTTCTTCTAAGTCAGCCTGATTGAAAAAAAAATATATAATAAAGATTGGAATAATTTACTATCATTGAATGCAGTTGATGTTGATAAGCTATTTTTAGATAGTTACTGAGGGAATATTTATGTGTGAACTTAAATGTGAAAAAAAAAACTGTTTACATGCTCATAGTTAACATTGGTAGGGGTCCAATAAAATCAGCTGTCAAAGTCAGCTGTTCATTTTTTAAATAAATTCTTAATTTAAATTTTGAATTGGTTTTAGTGGGAGGTTCATGTTTCCACATAGATAATCGTATTGATAAGGCCTACCAGGTTATGTTCACATTTATGTAATACAATTCTGACCTTGGGCGCGGCTCCAAGGATCCTCTCCTCGAGAATGGTGGAGATCTCGGCGGCTCTGTGGGTTGATGATAAGTGGAGTTTGCGGGATGCCACGGCCACTGCGGGCACCGCCACCTTTGACACCTGCCGACATAACCAATCATATAAAAATTATGTCACCAATTTTACACATGCCACCACAATTTTGTGCACAGCGCTTTAATGTTTTCACATGTTAACACTTTTCACTGGTTTTCTAGTCTTTTTTAATATCAATAGACACTTTGAAGATCGATCGCCCACTTATTACATAACACCAATCCTTCGTATGAAAACTTCTCTATTAGAATATTTTATGTTAAATCACACTAGAAGAGCATAAGAAGACGATTTATACTACATTTCTGAGATGTATAATCACATGAAAAAACTAAGTACTTATCGTAAAATTGTCCGACATTCCCATGGTATTGTAACCGGTCGATTTCTTGACAATCACATGATTTTACATTCTTCTACTTATTTCTAATGCAAATATACCTGGGTGGCGGCATTTGGCAAGCGCCTGGCTACAGAGCCGGCAATACGAGCGGAGATCAGCGACATTTTTCACAAACTTTTAATTATGGCAGACGGAAAGCCAGCACAGTTCTCCGCTCGCGACTCGTTGCGGTAGAACAGGAAATGACATAACTTGTCGCATTGATTTTTGTGCCAATTGTCTATTAATGTCTATGGTTTTTTTATGGCAACTCCCAAAAGTATTGATTTTAACAAAATTAGAATGATTAAATAATAATTTTACATGAAAATGGTAATATTTACAATATAGTCATTAATTTGCATAAAAAAAATATGTGAAAAATCCGTAAACTGGATTTTTTAACAATTCTAATTTAGCCTCCTCCACTTATTCTTTTGCTTTCCTGATTTACACAAAAACTAAAAGACTTTACTGTCAGTTGTCGTGAAACGTCAGTGTCATTAATCACAAATGTCAACGTCAATACAGCTGTTTTGCGTTTGCTGTTTGCCTGTGTATTTTCCAATCTTTTTATTTTTGTTGAACTAAACAGAGCATAAATAAAAACGCAAAACTTTACTAAACTGTCGTTAAATCATAGTCCATTCTCACTGATTAGGTTGTTAGTGCTAAACCTAGAATATGTGTAAATAAAAAAGCAACTAAACTACCTAAAACACAAATAATTAAAGATCCGGAACATCAAATCGTTTAACTATTCATGAACTTTGAAAATGTGTTTCTTGTTTAAGTGAATAGATAACTCAACAATTAGTTATCATCAGCCATGTCTCAGTGGCAGAATTCGTTCGCTTCTAAATTGAGGATAGATGACACGGAAAAAATTACGTGTTGCATCGAAAATACTCAAAACATTAACAAACACACTGTAAGTATCCACTAAATAATTATTCTCAAGGTCTAAATCATTAAGAACTTGTCACATGTCTCAAACTTAATAATCTTTCTTAGAAAAATATGTTGAGATTAACATAGAAATTGTGTAATTTGAGATGGGACAAAGCTTACATTTTGCTGACACCACCCACCTAACTTGGCAATCTCATATTTATACACATTGTTTTAATCACATTATACTTATCCTGTAACAATATTTTTCATATTCATTAATCTTTGAAAATATTTTATACTTTACCATACATTTTTAACAATTAATCATGAAAAATAAAATACATAAAATATTTTCAATGCAATTCACTTTTGATTTTTAATTTACATCACTATCTCAATTAAAAAAAAATATTAAACAGATGAAAGCAAGTATAATATTGATGTTCAAAAAATGTTTACTTTACCATCCTAAAAATAAAGTATATCTTAACAGGAATACATTCTTAGAGTGCAAAGAGGACCGGTCAAAGAGAATGTGTGGAATGTATCTCGAAGATACAGGGACTTTGCGGCGTTACACTCTGTGTTACTACAATCCAATCTAGACTTGCCGATACCACCAAAGAAACTTATAGGAAACATGCAACCTTCATTTATAGCGGAAAGACAAATAGCATTGCAGGTGAGATAGTTATAAATACATAAGGTCGTCTTAAAAATACATAAAACACTACCGTTTACATTGTATTAAACTCATACAGGATTCTAGTAACTTATCATTTATTTCTAATATTTATTAGGAAGTTGTGATTCTTCTACTCAAAAGTCATGGACCTTGTTTGTTTGATTAAATAAGAAGGGAGATAAAATATTTTTTTTGTTAATAATAGTTATTAGTTACTGGATGCAGAGTCATCGTGGTGAGATTTGGAAGAGGCCTATGTCCAGCAGTGGCCTTCTAGTGACTATTAATGATGATGAATATTAATCGTAATAAACAATAGAAGTATACTTGAAAATGTTAGAAAACATAGTTTAATTTATTTAGACAATTTATTTGTTACAGAATTACATTAATGAGGTGCTGAAACATCAGATTTTAGCATTGTCATTACCAGTTAGAAGTTTTCTAGATCCTAACAACTATTCGCTGGCAATTGCAGGTCTGTATTCTTAGATTAAGAACTTGTTTCATCAATAAATAAAAAAAACTTGAAACTGACCTATATTAATTTTTTGTTTGACAAAATGAATGGTAGTTTCAACAGATTTTCTTAATGAGTAGTTTTTTTAATCTTTACACATTTGTCACTACACTTTGGTGGATGTGAGTATGAAAACTTAATGGACAGAAGTAGTTATAAACTAATTTAATTTAATTTTACAATTTCCAATTTTTTCAATATAAAAATCCATCCTTTATTTTGTTTCCTCATAAACATAATAATATCAATCAACACATCGGGATCAGCCTCCCACAGTTTTTACGACTCTCTGTTTTCCAAATCACGCCTCCGACTTTACGGAGGCAAATAATTTTGAAAGAAAAGGGTTTCAACCTTCTTACAAATTACTCCAAACAAGAAATTTGTAACATTGTTAACCTTGTCAAATGTATTTGTTTCGAAGCATTCCCGTGTCCAATATTTCCTAACTATTGATTTTTCTAATAAAGCAATTCTGCAATAAACCGTGAAAAGCGCTTTGTTGACCTCTGAAGGTCATGGTCATTACACGAAATAACAGCAATACCGTAAACGAAATGAATTCTTTCATCCTTGCGGCTCACGTGTTACGTAAATGAGAGGACGTCTATAGTATTCGTATTTTACTAATAGAATTCTAAAACGAAGCATTCAGTAGGTATATCTCTCTAATATATAAAATTCTCGTGTCACGGTGTTCGAACTTGAACTCCTCCGAAACGGCTTTACCGATTTTGTTGAAATTTTTTGTGCTTATCCGGTATCTATGAGAATCGGCCAACATCTATTTTTCATCCCCCTAAATGTTAGGGGTAGTCCACCCCTAATTTTTTTTTATTTTTTCGACGCAGACGAAGTTGCGTGGGGCAGCTAGTAGTTCTATAAAAATCTCTCTGTCTTTTTTTTTCTTTCCTTAGCGTTTTCGAGGCGCTAGGAGTCGTCTTTCTTCCATTGAAGTTTAAGAATAGTTTATTTTGGTACAGTTGCCACTATTTTTTGTATTATTAGTATTGGTACAGTTGCTTTAATAGTTTGATTTCCCAGAGATGGGACAGGACTTTTTGATGTGGGGCCGTAAATCATCACATTTCTCGCGCTTACATCGCAAACTCTCTTTGAACCCTCCCCTTGTGATAACTAAAGTTACAGGGATCAGATATTTAAAAAACACACACGTAATATTGTTGAATTATGTTATTAAACATATTTACAGAGCAATCTCTGCAGACAGTATCCATTGCTTTAAGAGGAGACGTTCGTTTCGAACTTAAAGGACCAGTCGGAGATATCGGATGGAGGATAAGGAAGCACTACTTCTTGGTATGTCATTAGATTATTACAGACGATGATTTTAGGAGAAGCAAAGAATGGTATTCCCTAAATAAGTTATTTTTTCTTTAACTTATTTATAACTGTCAGGATTTATATAAGCTGAAGGCACACATGACATTAACTAGTCATCGTTGTCTATGGATCTCAGCAATGCCAGAGACAACGTTTCATCTTAAACTTTATGCTGATTTTGAAATGCTTTTTATTGCATTAATAGAAAAATGAGCCGACATTCTACCTTTTACTATGTTATCAGTGGCGTATAGACCTCTCTATTAAACAAAAACATTGATATAGTATGACTGTAGTTCTTGGATAAAGATTTCATTAAAATGGTTTACTCATTATCGACATGAAAAAATAGCACTAATCAAATATTATGAATATCATGTATGAAACAATTCATTCATAAAATTACAGTTACTCAATATAAAATTTAATATAGATATTTAACACTTGTTATTTTATGCATAAAATTATTAATCGTGAGTCATACTACTTATCAGCCACGATAAAAATAAACCTAGGTACTTGTAAGTGTTATTGTTTTTCTGTCTTTTGCAAATTTATGTCGATGAACGGTGCAATGAACTTTGAAAAACATATCTCTTTTGCATACGGTACCTACGCATAATTTAGATTTGAGTGTAAACTTATCGACGTGATCTAAACTTATGTTGAAAATATTTTAAAAATAATTTACCGTAAAAAGAAAAATATTTATCTTTATTTAATTAAATGGATCTCAAATTTCAATTCAAAACAATGTTTTGTGATATAATCGTTGCTAAAATATTCTAGGTCTTATGTCATAAAAATACTAGCACTACTGATCTTCGGTGTTTCCCGAGCGCTATGACTTGTCCTTCTTCAAACGAGGCTTAAGAGAATCCTTAAGGGTAGGTCGTAGGTAGCAGCCCCGCTATGTCTTCTGGCAATGCAGAGGTTTATGAGCGACGGTAACCACTTACGATCATGAGGTCCATTGGCTCGTCTGCCTACATGGCAAAAAAAAAAAGGTAGATCCGTCGTGTTTGTGCTCATTTTACTTGTATTAGCTAGCACTCTACTGCTACATGATAAGCAGGATCTTAAAAGCTTGTATTTAAAGTTTTCTTCAAAATAAATTATTGTTTCAGATGTCAGATATTAGTAATAAGAGTAATTGTTTACTGTCGTATCAGAGCTACGGTCCCGACCGGAGTCTCTGCGACAAGGATTTACAGACCGCACTAAAAAGTTTGCAAAATCTCACTGTAAGTTGTCAAGACTTTTTAAAAATCAAATTTAAAGTTTTTTTGTCTATACCGATATTTATTCTTAACTTCGAGGAAACGAGCTTCCCAACTGACGGGTTGTTTTTTAGTTGAAGAAAATCGTCGGATATGTGGGAGGTGAACCGCACCAAAACCCCGTACAGTGCGAAGCGGCACTATGCGTTACGGCATTCTATACCGTCGCAACGCCCCTCCAGCTAATGGTTTGTGGTTACTGTCTGTGGACAAAACTATTAGATGTAGAACTAATCAACAAAACCAGTGCTTTACTTTATTTCCTTTCCTGTTTATGTTTCTTAAACTTGTTTATATTCACACAGTATGTATACAATACCTTAGACACGATTAATCTATACCGAGAATATTATGTAATTCGTTCTATTGGGTCTTCAAATGTCTATAATTATCGTTAGAAGTAGGTATATAAATGTTTGAAAAAAAACTTGAGAGGTGTCAAGGGACACCCGGATGGAACGAAGTTACTTTCGATTCATTAGTGAGAATTATAATAAAATATTGTGATCACAGCGCCATCTAGCATTAATAATATAAAACAAAATAAGGAATTGTTTTATAAAATATTTTAATCACAGCGCCATCTAGCGATAATCATCTAAAACAAAAAAAGTGTCGTGACAACTTTTTCATAAGAATTTCTGTCTAGCCCCCTTTCGATAACGCGCAATAAGGAACTTCGTTCCAATAATAACGATTTGAACGACACTTTCTTTAACAAGTACAATTTTGATAAATCATTTTAAAGTTTTTTTTTTTTAAATATCGTGACATTATTTACTATTATTCCAGCATCCATACATAGACCAAATACTAGGTATACATAATTTAGAAAATGGCGCGTATGTTATAAGAAGAATACACGAAAATGGTAGTCTCAGAGATATATTGTACGGCACTGAATATAGTAAAAATTATCTATTAAAATATGGCAACCCCAAAATAAGGAAACCTCTCACTACGGGACAAATAGCGCATTACGGATATCAGATGTTACAAGCGTTGAAGTTTCTGCACGAAAAGGGAATTCCTCATGGTAAGTTAACTATTTATATATTTTTTATAAAGCAAGGAAAAGTGTCAAACGTTTATTTTTGAAATTTTATGTACTTTGTTATTGCATTCTTAAAAAATATAATAGTATAATTAAAAAAAAATGGCAAAGACTTTTCTTTCGTTCCAAACTAAATTACATCGTCTTCCAAAAAAAATATACGGATAATACTAATAATTCTAACCTAAAATAGCTATATCCACTCAACTGGGATCGGCAACCAAATTGGTTTGTTTACTTTTGCCAAGTCTGTGGCAGGAGCCAAAATTGAGCACAGTTCTAAAACTTGTTTTGTTTACATTTTTTAATCGTCTCATATTTTACGGAGATGATATTTTTTCGCTGAAAATGCAATACAGCGTCGTTTAGTAATGAAGATTTACAAAAATATAAGGTTTAATTAAAATCAAAATTAAAAATTATTGGAAAAAAATGTTTTTAAAAAAGGGCTCAAACACGGTATTGATTCCGAACGAAGTCCCCAGTTTCGCCATCTACCGAATAGTGACGTTCCCAGTTGAGTGGATATCTTTAAAATCACACAATCCATCATTTTTAGGACACATTCACCCAGGCAACATTACCATAGAGAACCAAAGAGTATTACTGACAGAAATCGAGAACTTTCTACTCGGAGTTCCTTGTTTGTACCGACCGTATCTATTAGATCTGCGTCGAGTGACCACGGCAGAGGAAATAGATGTATACTGCTTCGGCAGGACTTTGTATGAAATGACGTTCGCGAATGTTCTAGATAATTACTATTGCGATTTCTTTCCGGACGGATTGAATATGGATTTGGGTATGTATGTTTTTGTCAATTTTTTTTTTCTTATTTCAGCTTTGTCAGTAAAACATATCCAGACACTCGCGGTTTTCTATAATACTTTCATGCATTTTCAACAGTTTCTTACCACGATATTTAATGAATAGAGTTGTCTCGATATTTCAACGTTGTTGCAAACGTCATGATGTGTCGTGTCGTGATGTGAGTTCGAGTTCCAGTGGTACTACCCAAAAGCGAACGAGAAAGAGGGTAGACAGATTTGTTTGCTCTTAAATCGACCCGCAGTTCCTCAGTCTTCTCGTGATCATGACGTTTGCAACAATGTTGAAATATCGAGCCAACTCCATTAATTAAATATCGTTGTAAGAACCCGTTGAAAATGCATGAAAGTTTTTGTCAGTAAAAATACTAAGTTATGGCTTATTGAAAAATGGTAATTGTTATGTCCGTACAATTAAAAATTTTAATAATTCATATTTACATTATTTTATAGATAGAGAATTTTTACTCCATTATATGATCGCGTCCTCTTTGACGTAATTTATGAAGGCAACAATAATTACAAATTCCGATAATTTTAACAATGTCAAGTCTTCAATTTGAATCTACTACTGTAACTGTTTCTTTCTTTATTACTCACCCGAAGCCTTTTTCGTTTCGTTTATTTGACAGTAATTTCACGCTTTTATTACAATGCTTCCCAATTAAATTTTATCACGGGTTTTTGGCACTGGATTTGGACTATTTTTTTAACTCAGCCTTCTTTTTTTCAGAATCCGTGCTCCACATGTGTCTATCGAGTCACGCGTGTAAACACGGCATGCCGACCATAGACAATCTACTGCAACACTCGTTCTTCTCTCAAGCGCCGCTCAATGGCCTCACGATGGCGGGAAATGAGAAGATGCACCTCAAGTTTCCTTTACAACTGAAGGAGGAGATCAGGGCGGCCGTGACGAACACTGAGGCTCGGTTGAAAAGGGAACAGAAGTTGGTAAGGGATTTTGGTAAATCGGGTATTATCTATTCAACTGGGAATTGCGTCAAAATTGACATTTTTTACGAAAATGACTTTTTAATGCAGTATTAAAAAGAATAAAATTTCCATCCGACTGGTATTTTTTTTTTTTTAATATTCAATTCTAAAACAATAAAAATCTCATTTAATTTTTTTTCTCAACACGGCACTTAACGAAAATTCCGTGCTTGTTTGCTGTCTCCTGTAAAATTTGCTCGAGTGCAGATTGGCCAAACAAGCACTGAGGCGACGTTATGCCAAGACTGTGCCAAATGTAAATTTACTTATTAAAATAGACTTAATGAATATTATAATTATTTGCAGGTGCGTAGTGCAAAAAGAGAAGTAAGAATACAAGAAATACTCGGCTCGGAAGAAGAACTAAAAAAACAAAAAAAGAGAATGGTCAGTGTGTCTTAATTAATTACTATAATAGTTATTCCTGTAGAAGACATGTAGACATAGACATTTCTTTATTTGTGATGGAAAAACCAGAATAAACAATACAAAAGATATACAAAATAAAGGTTTCCACCACAAACCAGTCGTGTCTCAGCTAAATGCTAGGTGTTTGCTGGAGATAAACCACAGCCAACACCGAGCGCTGGTTTTGTGTGACGTCACAAAACGAGAATTAAAAAAAAAACAAAACAAAAAAAAGTACATAGTCGGATCTAAAATAAAATTGAAATGTAACAATATAGTAAACATTTTTGCAATGTAAATTTTATTTACTAGGTGAATATAAAAAAAATAAAGAAAAGTGACCAATTTTATAACGATTTATCAGAAACATCTAAAATAATATTATAAAAATAACTTCAAATTGTATTGTCAACAGAAAAAACGTGAAAGTATATGGAAGTCGACATCGTCCCTCGCTGAGACCGTGCGCTCGCACAGCACCGCCTCCTCGCCCACGCCGCCCGCCACCGCGCACCGTGAGTACTGTATACAGCAGCTTAAACTAGGGATGTAACGAATATTCGCATTCGCAAATAATCAAAGTTTCGACAAAAGTTAGAAAGATATTGTGTGGATGTGGAAGAAATCTGTCAGAGCTAAAATAAAGATATCTTCTAATATATAAAATTCTCGTGTCACGGTGTTCGAACTTGAACTCCTCCGAAACGGCTTGACCGATTTTGTTGAAAGTTTTTGTGCTTATCCGGTATCTATGAGAATCGGCCAACATCTATTTTTCATCCCCCTAAATGTTAGGGGTAGTCCACCCCTAATTTTTTTTTATTTTTTCGACGCAGACGAAGTTGCGTGGGGCAGCTAGTAATAATATAAAAAACTTGAGAGGGACATGAGACACCCGAATAGAACGAAGTTCCTTTCGATTAAAAGATATCTTATAATTTATTTTGCTAACGAAACGCGCGATATGGAACGTGTTTTAAAAGATTTTGATCACAGTGCCATATAGCGATAATCATCTAAAACAAAAAAAGTGTCGTGACAACTATTCGTAAGATTTTTTTTCCGTCTAGCCCCCTTTCGATAACGCGCGATAAGGAACTTCGTTCCAAAAACACCTCACTTAATTTATCCCCCTTATTTTGTGGGTGGGGGCAAGTACCTCCTACTTCCCAAGTAGATCCAGTACAGGTAAAATATGTAGTGCGGTACCTATTTTGTATAAACCTATAAATTATAATGACTATTAGAAGATACAGTTCACTTGTTAGTGACATTTTATCGTGTAGGTATTTCTTTTCTATATGAACCGCTTTCGATGATTCTTGTTTTGTTAGAAAGCAGATACTTCGGACATTACCTCATATAGACTGGTAGTTTTTGTGCTATGCTCGATAAATGGAGTCGGTCGGAATGATTACTTGAATTAACTGGTCACACCTCAACAACCCAGTTGCCTATAACGTTGACATCCTAATGATTTATTTGAAGATACATGTACAAAATAATATATCCTGTCCTGTCCTGTACCAACCCATTACTGCCCACTGTTGGGCTCAGGTCTCCTCAGAAGAGGGATTAGGCATAGTCCACCACGCCTGCCCAGTGCGGATTGGGGACTTCACATATCTTCAAAGGATTTTTAGAATCCTTTTCCGACATGCAGGTTTCCTCACGATGTTTTCCTTTGCCGTTTTTAGCCATTCGTGTTGTGAAAAATTGCACAGAAATCTTTTTCACAATAATATATCATAGTTATTTCTTTATAGCAGCGGAATCAACTAACGGTATATCGTCTCCGGCGACAGTGAGTCCGTGTGACGGTCGATCAGCCCTGCTCACTGCGATATGCGGCTTTGACAAGTCGAGACTAGCTCGCGTCACGACACGGTGAAATATAATAACTGGCTTTAGTTGTGTATAGTTTTGATTTTTGAAGCATTGTGGAGCTTAAATTAATGGTCCGAGGTAAAATTTTAGAGGCAAGCTGAAAACTTGGTCCTTAGTTCTCAACTTGTCCCCTGACATTGCAGAAGTTTATGAGCGACGGTAA
Source organism: Trilocha varians (assembly GCA_030269945.2). Taxonomy (NCBI): domain Eukaryota; kingdom Metazoa; phylum Arthropoda; class Insecta; order Lepidoptera; family Bombycidae; genus Trilocha; species Trilocha varians. Next base: position 3,481,261 of record AP028270.1, on the reverse strand, counting down.
CAACTTACGATTAGGTGGCCCGTTGGCTCGTCACATGGCAATAAAAAAATATACCGCAACTCGAAACTTTTGGTATGCCTCAAATACCTATCTAAAAATTGGCACTAGTTCTAGGGCTATAAAATATTATTTTGATGTTAAGGTGTTTGGATGATTTTTTAATAAAGGTAGTCTGATAAAAATTATCATTAAAATATTAACAACAAATAACATCACTTTTATGATAAAGATATTAAATTCATATCATTCCATCCATTCATATCATCATTGGTAAAGGAAAAAACTAAAGCGCAATAACACTGTTTTAAAAAAAAAATAAAGAAAGTAAACTTTATTCGACACACACATAAGGGACACAAAATTATAATGTAGCTTACTCAACAAGGAAATTTAACAGTAAAACTAAAACTAATAATAAACAGTTCAACTCTAAGAAAAAAAAACAAAGAGAATAAATAACAAACAGTAAATTGTGCCTATACATAATTATTTATTTACATCTATTGCGTGCCCCACACTGCGTGCCGAAATGGTCACAATGGAATGATCAAAAAAAGAATTTTGAACAGTTTGTCCAATAAAATTACAGCCAAATTATTAAAAACAGTGTACTTGTAAAAATAAAAAAAACGTGTTGTGTTGTAAATTAATTTAAGCTCCCAATGTTGTGATGCAATATCGATTAATATTATAATCGATAACGTATATCGATATCATAGTACAATAATATGTAAACAAGACAATTATATTTTTGCTAAATATAAAAAAAAAACAGTATTGTTAGCTTTCTCATATTTGTAATTAAGAAACATAAATATAAACTATGTTACTGAGATTAAATTTTAATATGATTATAGTAATTTTTATGATAATTTTTTGATATTTTATTTCCGTCACAAAATTTGAGCATGTCCATTATCAAGCATTTTTTATTGAAAATAAATTGTTGGTATGTAAAGAAAATTTTAATCTTTCGCTAATGAAGATATTGTATTTTTAATTCTATGTAAATTTTAGTTCATATTGGGTCGCCAACGTCCAACACACGTAAGAAACAAATGACGGTGTCGGCCGACCAACATGTAAACGGGGGTTTGGTATGCATTGGCCGGAATTGAAACTATGTGAAACACCGTTTGACAGTTGGCCTACCAGTCGTCATTTGCGTGCATTGGAAGTTGACGAACCAATATGTAAACGCTACAGAGCAAGGCCGTGTCCACTGGCCCCCCATTTTCCACTTGTACATAAAATTAATCCAATGTATTTTTATGAGTTATCCTATCAGAATACCGCACTGTCGAGCGTTAAACTACGAGACATCTTGTTATAGAATTAATCGAAGCTCCAACGTCGTTTTTAAATTAAAAGTTCCGAAAATTATCAGTGTAAAAAAATATATTCTAAACTCGAAACTTTTTTTAAATCGTTTTTATCATGGTATGAACTCATAAAAAAAATACAAGGATATTTTTTTTTGTTCAATCGGAAAATGAGGGGTCCAGTTAACTCCAGTTGACGTGATCTTGCTCAACATTAAATCTTTTAGTCGTCCTGGTAACCTGTTCGTTGCCTCAGTACTTATTTGGCCAATCTGACATTTTTTTACGAAAATGACTTTTTAATGCAGTATTATAAAGAATAAAATTTCAATCCGACTGGTAAAATATTTTTTTAATATATCAATTCTAAAACAATAAAAATCTCATTTCATTTTTTTTCTCAACACGGCACTTAACGAAAATTCCGTGCTTGTTTGCTATCTCCTGTAAAATTCGCTCGATTGCAGATTGGCCAAACAAGCACTGAGGCGACGTGTTGTAAAAAATTAGTGAATCTATTGATCTGTATAAAACAACTTTTTTCGAACAAAAATTTATTAGATATTATTTTATGAAGTTTATGAAAATTATTTTTTGAGAGGGTAGATTATATTCTTCTCTGTAAGTGATAAACGACTGGTCATGTTTTGTTTATTGGTTTGTAAGCGTTTTGTTGTAACGATTTATTTTAGAAGCTTTAATTTAAAATTATTACCCGTAATATAGGTACTACTTAAGAATATATATTATTTTGTTGTAAGAATATATTATAACCAATAAAAATTTTGTCAAATTTGGCTGTTTTATTTTGTGTGTTTTTTTAAAAGTAGTATTTTTACATGTTGTCGAATAAAACTATTATACATTACAACTTTTAACAAATAAAAACACTCGTTAATTTACGACAAATATTTATTTAAATCATCTTAAATTCTAATTTCAAATCACAACATAACGTAAAACCAATTCTTGTCCGATCACGTTCAGAAATAACTAATTATAATTACTTAGAAAGAAATATATCACGCCAGGAAATATCAAGTCTCATTCATAAAAGTAAAAATCATACATTTCTCGATATACGACCACTAGTTCTAACTTAAATTATAAATGTACAAATTACCATATTCTTAGAAAATATTGTTTTGCAATTAAATCGAAATATTAGTATATCTCTATAAGTAAAATAAAGAATTTTTTACAAGTAATAATAAAGGTTCTATTCAACTGAATAAATCTACATAATTATGTTTATGTACTTACGTTATTTTGAGAACATTATTCTAATACTTCTATTACTTATAAAGCCGCCAGAAACGTATAAAAATTACCTGTATATCAACTCATATACTTAATTAATAAAATTAAAACATAGGTGGAACAAATGAAAATTCTTCATACATTTTGTATGTATTTTTTTATTAAATATATATTTATCTTACGATAAATTAGCTCTGCTTCAAATATTGTGCAATGAAAGCTTTGTTGAGCTGGTAATCTTTACTAGATAGATATTATTTTAAAGATGAAATGACTAAACGTTTTTAACAAGAGAGTTAACCACATTATCATATGATAATCTAATTACTCAATAAAATATTATTTTTAACTGGTAATCTCGTAAAACGTTAATAACTCGAAGGAATATTAATATTAGGGGTGTGCGAATAATTCGAACTCACGAATTATTCGAAATTCAACGAATATTCGAAAAATTTCGAATAATTCGAAAAGTTTCGAATATTCGTCGAATTTCGAATAGTAACGAATTTGACTACGACGACTATGACTATTTCGAAGATTCGAATTATTCGAATCGAATATTAATAGTCGATTCGAACGATATTCGCAAACCCCTAATTAATATGCTTTACCATCTTTAGTAAATTTTGATACACCAAATATATGTTTACCTTAGAAATAAGTAACATTTGAATATAATTTTCCATGTATCTTAAAAAAAATAGTAGTATGAATAAAACACGCCACAAAAAATAAGTAATTTACAAACAGCACTCTGACTTAAATCAAGATTCATTTAAAACATTATTCGAATATATGAATCATTATAATTCTGTAATACTATATGTTGTCTATGTACAATATATTTAGTTTCATGTTAGTGGCACATGTGTACCGTGTATGTTAGTCCAATTCAATGATGTCATCAATATTGTCTATGTCGAAATCTTGCAGCGTCATTTCTGAAGAGAAAAATATTTTCTTTTATTTATTGTTTATGGTTTTGTAATTTTATTACTATAAATTACAGGCTTTCTTCAAAAAATTAACAAAAAGGATTTTTATAAACTGGTAACATTGACGAAAATATCATGAGCCATTAAAAATCAAAATAAGACGGAATAAATGTAAATGTGTTAAATCGTATCTGAAATTAGTAGACTTTTAAAATATCCAGGTGAGGTATGTGGGAGTCGAACCGCAAAACCTCCTACGGCTCACACATCCTTTTTCTAAACGTTTTTTTGAATACTCACGTTCGATTTTTTTCTTTTTGGCGGGCTCTGGTCGTGGTGCAGTTATCAGTCTTTTCTTAGTTTTGTTTTTCTCACTTGTACTCGTCGATGGTTTGCTGTGACAAAAAGAATTAAGTTAACAAATCATAATCATAATAATATTATAAAGGCGAAAGTTTGTAAGTATGGATGTATGTTTGTTACACTTTCACGGAAAAATTCCGGAATGGATTTGAATGAAACTTTACCACAATATAGCTTCAAACTATACATCAGAATAACACATAGGCTATAAGTTTTGATAATACGGGACGAACCTGAAGTCCACGCGAACGAAGTCGCGGGCAAAAGCTAGTGTATGTATAGTTTTTCCAAATTACATTGTATGAAAATGTTTACCACATTTTATATTTAAGATTGCAATTATATTGATTTGTATTAAAATTTTGGTAAAGAAAAAAAAAAACTTGAGAGGTGTCATGGGACACCCGAATAGAACGAAGTTCCTTTCAATTAAAAGTGTGAACGTGTTTTAAAAGATTTTGATCACAGCGCCATCTAGCGATAATCATCTAAAAGAAAAAAGTGTCGTGACCACTTTTCGTAAGATTTTTTTCCGTCTAGCCCCCTTTCGATAACGCGCGATAAGGAACTTCGTTCCAAATATATCAAAATAAATATGAACTATTAACTTACTTAGATTCCTCTTTATTACTCTTCCCAGAATTCGTGATTAAACAAACAGTCTTCTTGCTATGTAGTGCAATGTCACTGGGTTTACCGACAATCGTCATTGATTTACCCAGCTTTATAATCTTACTACCGGACCCAGAAGGTAGCGACTTGGCCGAGTCCTTAGCTATTATATCTGTGAGATCTATGTAAGTTCTAGTACCGTTCATATCTTCAGATTTCTTTGGCATTTCCGTAACTTTTTTTAAGGGTTTCGGCTTGATCGGTACGAAGTTCGGTGGTAAATTAACGGGAAGTAATTTTAGTGGCTTCGTTTTCCTCGGTTGCGGAAGGTTTTCCGGCGCGACAATTTGTATCACGTTTTGCAATACAGATCTGGGATCCGTCGGTTTTCTAATTGGACTTTTCTCTGATGTTTTGATCACAACCTCGTTGGCGACTGTCAGTAAATCGGATGCGATTATCTTATTTGTCTGTTTCTTTGGCGGCGTTGGAGCTAATGCGGGTTGTGGTCCACGATTTTTGGGAGGGGTAGTAGTTTTTTTGGGAGTGGAAGCAGGTTTTTCAGGAGTGGTTGCCGGTTTTTCCGGAGGGAGAGCAGGTTTTTCGGGAGTGGGAACCGATTTTTTGGTAGCCGGGATTTTGGGAGCTATACGGACAGGTTTGAACGGTAATTTAGTTTTGGTTACCATTTTTGGTGTCTCCACCGTATCTGGGGCAACGGTTCCAATAATAAGATACGTCTGATTTTTTTGTGTGGAGGGAATTGAAACAGGAGTAAAGGGCAGACTAGTGGGTACTGATATAGGAGCATATGGCAGGGCGATGGGCGTGGCAGTGGGCGGGGCTTGTGACGTAGAAGCAGTCGGAGTGAAAGACATGGATACAGGATGCGGCATTATAAACGGTGATTCCTCGTCACTGTCCAAACAAATTGTACTTTCCAGCGGCTGGGCAACTTGTTGGACATTAGCGTTACTAATCTCTGAAGTATTCACAACACCAGGCCAGATGGTCGGTGTGACATTCTTTGACGACCCAGCTGTGATCTTATTAACTCTCATCGTTTGTGCAGATGACTGTTGCTTCAGTTCAGTTTGCGTCCCTATGATGTAGTTATCAGGGATGATGTCGCTCACGATGACGTCATCATCATCAGGCAGGATACATTCTTCGTTTGCTGCAGTCCCCGGCCTCTCAGAGGACACTGTTGGGTACTTGAACATTTTCACTGGAACCACTTTGTTTACTTGTTGAGTGACTGGTTCTTTAGGTGTTACGGGAGCTGATGTTACTTTTTTCAGCTTTATTACTGTGGGTTTTGCTTCTGGCATTAGGTTTGATTTCACGCTAACTCTTTGTTGTGATGTGCTGTTGTTTTCTTTGATTTCCTTGAATTGGTTTTCAATGTTATTGAGAGATTTTTGTAGGAGATTCGCCGCTGAATGTTCGACTCTCTTTGTCAGTTTCGATGAGTTGCCTTTCCCGTGCATTTTCATCAATATATCGAAGCCTAGTTGCTGAAAATTTAGTAAGGTTATTAATTTAATATTATGACAAAAATATTGTTATTTATACTAGTAAATTATCCACTCAACTGGGAACGTCACTATTCGCTAGATGGCGAAACTGGGGACTTCGTTCGGAATCACTACCGTGTTTGAGCCCCTTTTTAATAACATTTTTTTCCAATAATTTTTAATTTTGATTTTTAATTAAACCTTATATTTTCGTAAATCTTTATGACAAAACGACGTTGTATTGCATTTTCAGCGAAAATATATCATCTCCGTGAAATATGTAAACAAAACAAGTTTTTGAACTGTGCTTAATTTTGTTTCCTGCCGCGGACTTGGCAAAAGTAAACAAACCAATTTGGTTGCCGATCCCAGTTGAGTGGTTATAACATCATCTTCGAAAAATTTGAAGGACATCATTTTGAATACTAAGTTAGTTACTAACAGCAATTTTACTAGAATAAGGCAACTAACAAAACGAAATCAAAATAAATGAATTACCTTCACAGCTATATCGTATATAGGTCCACTATCAATAAGTTTCCCAGTAGCTTCGACTTCCTTCAGCGCTTTAAGCGTACTGTACTGAGCGGCTAACAACGCAGCATCTTGGTCCAACTTCGGATTACCATTAAGATATGTGTGTGCGACTATCTTTATAAAGTTCTCATTCGCTAACAAAGAGGGATGTAATGGCACTACTTTTTCTGGTTTAGATTTCTCAGTTTTTGAGGACTTCTTAGCTGGTTCATCGTCATCGCTCAGTAGAATGCTTGAGTCGTCTTTTCTTTGTTCGTTCTCGTTTTCCACTTCGATTTCTATTTTGCAGATCTTTTGTATGTTTTTATCTGGTTCTGTAGTTTGTTTGTTTGTCTCTGCTTCAGTTTGACGAGCTTCCGTTTCATTGTCGCTTTCAAGTAGAATGCTTTCTTCATCGTTTTCTGATTCGGTATCATATTGTATGTTTGATTTGGCCGATCTTCTAAGCAATCTTCGTTTCCTTCTTTTTTCGTACTGTTTCTGTCGTTCTTCTTTTAAGATGTCTAATGCCGTTTTCGGTTTTTCAACTGGTTTTGTTTTCTCTTTATTGGTCACATTGATAGTTGTAGTAGTTTTTACATTCTCGGGGACTTTAGGTTTCGAAGATTTAGAATAAGTTTTTATCTCCTTTTTTCTTTTTCCAATTGTTTCCGGGAGGACAGCAGGAGCATCAGTTTTGCTTTGATTTATGTTTTCGTCTTTCTCCTTTTTTCTTTTAACATGTTTTTCAGAAGGAATATTAGTCGTTTCACTGTTCCTTTTATTTATGTTTTCGTTTATAGATATATCTCCTGAACGGCTAGGCTGGACTTTCTTTAGCGGTTTACTTAATTGTTCTTTCAACAACGAATCCGGTTCTGGTGTTATTTCTATAATTTGTATATCGTCATCGTCATCATCAGCATTAAGTATATCTGGGATAATACTATCATCATGTTCATGAGTTGTTTTTCTCTTGTTTGTTCCGCTGCCACTCGGTACATTCTCGACTCCCTCCACTTGATAGTTTTGCGCTTCCGCTTGTGATTTAAAGTTTTCTATGATGACGCATTTCTTGATGGCCTCGCAGACGACGGCGGTGACCATGGGCATGGTCATGTTCCGTTGCTGCAGCAGCATGCCGGCTATCTCGACGGAGACGGCGTCGGCGATGGGCTTCTTGGTCGCGACGATGTTCCGCACGTTGTTGATGAGCGCGATCAAGTCCTCGCCGTGGTTCATCTTGAAGTTGTACCGACACAGTATCTTGACTACTTCGCCTATTAGCGAGTGTTCGTCTCGATCTGCGTTCGGGGTCATAACTTCTTGCGGGGGCTCCTCCTTGGGTGGTGGTGGTAGTGGCGGAATGTTGTTAGTGTTCTTTTTAGGTCTGCCAGACTTGAGTAGGATTGGTGGTTTGCTGTATTCGTGCCCCGGAATTTTATTCACCATTTTCGGGTTATTTGCGGCCAAGTCATTTTGCATTTCTGAAATGATGAAATGTATTATTATTTTGGAGTATTTTCTTGTTGCAGCAGGGAGTCGTATTCGTGCACGGCGTGTATGTGTGTGTATGTGTGTGTCTGTGCGTGCCTGTGCGTGCGCGTGTGTACGTACGTCTGTGCGCCTGCTCCTGCTGGAACTGCATCCAGACGGCAGCGCGCTCGTGCTCGGGCAGGGCGGCCTCGCTGGAGCCGCGCAGCAGGGAGTCGTGTTCGTGCACGGCGTGTATGGACGCGTCTCGTGCGACCCTCAGGAGCGCCACGTCCCCGACCCCCACGGCCACGCCCCCCGCCACGCTCGCGCCCGTCTCGTCGAACCTGATAACATCGACAGTCAGAGTGTGCGCACTATTCGATAAGTCAAGACAGGTCACCTCCAGTCATCTAACATAGCAATAATTTTCAGTGAGCGCCACTTCCGTACCGTACAAAGCCCCCGCAAACAACGCCCCCGCGTAGAGATAGTGCACAGTGTGGTTTGGTCAACGAACCAGCCATCCTCGACAATCGGGGGATAAGTTCCGCGAAGGAACTCTCGCATTTATGGAGTGCTACCGCGTTGCAAAAGCTCCTAATCCTGCCGACGACGAGGGTCACTCCCGCTGTAGCTAGACAGGTAGTCTCCCCGAAGTCTTGCCCCCGGACCGGAAGTAGGGCGCTCCTTAGTACACTCGTATTCGACATTCTACAGGAGAGGTTTGAGGATCGACCCCCGAGGAACCCCGCGAACAGCCGGAAACCGGTGTAAAGACTCATCGAGCCTCCAAGTAAGAGCTGACCAGTCGATGAAGTTGGGGAGCAATTCCGGTTCTTTCGAGTACGCCCCTGATTACGGACCGGAGCAGGTTGCTAAACGCGTTGGCAGTGTCAAGCAACACCGCCAAGATCAACCCGTCTTGTAAGACGGCTTCATCGGAGGGGGCTTGTTTAAACGGCCCTCTCTGAAGCCGTACTGCTCGGAGAGATCGGATCCAATCCCGACGAGGTGCTGAACGATGCGGACAGTTAGAACGCGTTTCAGTAATTTTCCCAGTAGCACGCTGGGACTGTAACCGGTGGACGCGTATCCTTCATGAGAAGGACAAGATTGACTGACTTCTCATACTTGCCCCTCCCCCACCAAATAATTGAAATCCCCCGTAAATTATCTTGAGAACGTTCGGGCTCATTAGGATGGGCAAGAAGAATCGAATCTTTATTTCGAATCCAACATATTTACATTCACAAAAATTTTGTCAAAACATTCGAATACACGTCCACTGCCTGACTGCTAATGTCTGGATGTCTGCCAGCACTGAAGCTTACCATTTTATGGTCGACACTACAGAACCTTTTTTTTTTATAGTTGGAGGAAATCACCGGATCCCACTATGTGGGAGTTGAACCGCACTAAAACCTTCAACCGTTCACACTCAGCCTCCGAACCCCGGCTAAAGCCAGGACCCAGCACGGGGTTATGAGAGATGACGCGACGCGTTACGCCATCGGCAGTCTTTCCCGTCGCGTACTACAGAACCTTTTAGCCTCATTATTTTCGTTTTACTATAAATACTGTACCTGTATAGTTCAGTGAGTTCAGCGCTGTTGTAATGTCGATCGATCTGTTGCTCGTCGACGACGCGGCACGCGACGGCTTGCTTCGTCACAGATCGCTCGTAGATCTTCTGTTCCATTGTTCCCTGGAAAATATATTAAATGTGCATGTGGTTATGTTTGCTTTGGATTAGGTTGATAAGACTATGATGGTAAATAGTTGAAGTCAGATTGACACATAACTTGAAGAGATTTAAAAGGACATTTAGGTGTACGTTTTTGGAAGCCGGTTACATTCGAGTTACATAGTCACCTCGCCCCTAAGTTTTATATAAAGAAACGACTATTCTAAGACTCAAGCTGACAAACAAACAGCAAAACAATAAGTGAAGGAATGACAAAACCATTCTATATGTCTCATATTTTTTTTACTTTTCGACATAATTTTAATTTAAGATTCTATAATTGAGATTTTAACACTCTTTATAAATATTTCCTAAAACGTAATAACAACTTACCATTGCAACAAATCTGTAAATATAGCAGTCCTTCCTCTGTCCGAATCGATAGACTCTGAATATGCTCTGTATATCGTGAGCGGGGTTCCACGACGTATCCAATATAATGACTCTATTGGCGGCTGTCATGTTCAGTCCTAACGAACCGGCGCGCGTTGATATTAGGAACAATCTGAAAATGTAATTAAATATTTTAGAATAGGCATAACAATAATAACAAATAATCGAAGTTAAGGGGTGGGCCAAATAAAGTTTGCATTTTCCAAACTTCGACTGTCATGTTGGCTGTGTGGCATGTTGCGCCATCCTGTTGAAACCAAATGTCGTCCATGTCATACTCTTCAACTTTTGGAAACAAAACTTCGTGTTCGCATGGCACGGTAACGCTCGCCATTGACCGTAACGGTGGCTCCTTGCTCATTTTCGAAGAAAAATGGCCCAATGATGCCGCCGAACCAAAATCAAATAAAATAAACAGTAGTTCAAAATGCAAACGTTAGATTGGCCCACCCTACATAATGATATTAGAGGAAAATACAACTAAAAAAAGTTAGAGATTATATTCCTATTTTGGCTGAAACGCCAATCACATCGGATGACGTCACGATTAAGTAAACAATATGAAACTTAGTTTCTTTACTGGTTGCGCGACACCTTCGACGTTTGTTTACCTAAACGTGACATGACAATATGGCCTGTTTTCGCACATTATTTCAAATGATAATCGAAATATGGCTTAAAACTTAGTTAAACTTTACTTAGTATTTGTAAATAATAAAACTTGAGAGGTCACGGGACATCCGGATAGAACGAAGTTCCTTTCTATTAAAACGTATCTCATAAAAATTATATCTATTCGTAACGCGCGATAAGGAACGTGTTTTAAAATATTTTGATCACAGCTCCAACTAGCATTAATCACATAAAATAAAATAAGGAATTGTTTTAAAATATTTTGACCACAGCGCCATCTAGCGATAATCATCTAAAACAAAAAATATCGTGACAACTTTTAGTAAGATTTTTTTCTGTCTAGCTCCCTTCCACAACGCGCGATAAGGAACTTCGTTTCAAAAATTGTACCCACACTGCGACTCAGAAAAATAGCCACCATCCAGAAAAAGAACTAGCGAAAGAAATTCAAGCATTTGCATGTAATAGATGAACTTACTTGGTCTTAAGATTGTTTTCAGCGTTGAATTCCCTGCACCATTTCTGTCGCACCTCGGGCGGCACCGACCCGTCCAGCCGGTAGTAGTCGTGGCCCAGACTCCAGTCTTTGATCTTACGCAGGAAGTATTCTAAGGCGTCTAATGTGAATAGCGATGTTGAGAATATTAATCTGGAATATTAGGTTTTATATCAATAATTGATGAGAGAGCGTTCAGAAAAAGGTGTTCCAGTGTATCCAGGACACCATACTAAAAAACCTTTAAATTAGTTTAAATACAGGGTGGATCTGTCACTTTGGACAATCTGACGTGAGGTGACCTGTTGAAATACAACTTAGCACCATTTTTATTTTTTGGATCGCTTAAAGTTTTTTTTCTGACATTGTATGAAAAACGTACGACTATCGTTGCGGACTTCCATACTATGATGAGAAAAAAAATCCAATTCCTAAATTAAAAGTGGTTCTAGGTTTTATTTCAACAGGTCATTCACCCCACGTCAGATTGTCCAAAGTTACAGATCCACCCTGTATATCAGAGTGTCTGTACTATAATTTGCATTATTTCCGACGGGCTAGCCACAGGGGAAATAATCTACATTATTTATTTAATAAACTTTTTACACATAAATGGCACAATGGTGGACTTAATTACAGAAAACTAAGGTGGCGTACAGAAAACTAACCTAACAATGTATGGTTGGACCTTTATTTTCAAATGTTTTTAAGTATTCTCTTTAAGAACTTACCTTTTTTTGGTTTTTATTACACAAAAATAATAATTATTAAAACAGTTTGAATCTACTTACACTTTATCTCCCAGTTCGATGCATTCGTCCAATATCCTAAAAACAGCGAGGAATTTATTGGAACTTTCTAGACAATCGAGCATTTTCCCGTCATCTAGATATTGCAGCCACCACACTTCAGTTTCCGGTTTTATATCTTCCGAAGTGATGTCTTCGTGGGCTAAGTCATCTTCTAGTTTTTCAGCTGAGAAATTAAAAATATTGTTGCTGAGTTTTGCAATAAAAATAAAATATAGTGGTTTTCTCTAGTGTAATCAGACATACATACAGTGGCGTGCAGTTCATACAAGCAACTGTGCATTGCATTTTTTAACCTTTCAATTGGATTATAAAATAGCAATATATTTTACACATATCATTATCAAGAAAGTAACATTATATTCATTATAGGATGTTAACATCAAATAAATTAACTCTGATTTATCTTTCTGCATACCCTGACTTAAAATACGTGCACGCCACTGCATACATTCAGGCCAAAATTTAACCGCGATCTTGGATTGAATCATTTTATTTGATTAAATGTCATGAGTTTGTGACATGAAATTTAAAGCGGGTAGGCTTAAAAATATATAAAATTAGTTTGTCTGTTTCTCAAGGTAAGATATAACAGTAATTTTTAGTGGCGAAAACACGTTTCAACTATCATCCACTCAACTAGGAACTAACCTAAAATAAAAATTGGCGATAGAAATTATTAGTACAAAGTCGTGCATGCATATTTAAGTATCTGAGTAATTTTCCACATATTTATGTCTTATAATCAATTTAATTTAACTTTTACGCTAAATGTGTGCCAATTATAGTAATGAACAGTGTATTTCGGTTAAATATACAACTTTTAATCGTTTTTTGTAACAATTTTTTAAGCAAATTTGAAATGATAGGGTATGCAGTGCGTATTTGCTTGTATGAACTGCACGCCGCTGTATAAACTCATATTTACCTTTAACTTTAGCCTTCGCATCTCTACTCTTCGTCTGAAATATATGCAAAACTTGAGGATGCGACCAAATCTTCTGCAGTATGTGAAAGTCCTTCAATATACTATGTTTAGTTTGCTTCGCGTAGTTATTTAAATAATGTTTGTATAAATCCCATTGACATTGAGTTAGTGATATGAACACTGTGTATTCGTGTTTTTTGGGTAAATAAGGGTATAATACGGAAGCTTCTTGTCTCTGTAGGCAACCTTCCAATACTTTGTGTAGTATGTGAGTCCGAGCTTTCATTAGTTTGATGTCTTCTTCCCTTGAATCTCTGTGTTGGCCGTTCATGATGGGATTCTCGAATCTGATAATAAATTTATAAAATATATGAACCATTGTGATAGGATCCATATACTGACAAACAAACAACTGATGCGTCCCTCTTTAATTAATTAATAATTAAAAAGAGAGGTGTTATGGGACACCCGAATAGAACGAAGGTCCTTTCGATTAAAAGATATCTTTTATTGTTTTTTCCTAACGTAACGCGCGATAAGGAATGTTTTAAAAGATTTTGATCACAGCGCCATCTAGCGATAATGATCTAAAACAAAAAAAGTGTCGTGACAACTATGCGTAAGATTTTTTTCCATCTAGCCCCCTTTCACAACGCGCGATAAGGAACTTCGTTCCAATAATAATTTTTAATATAATAAACTTAATTTAATGAATTTTGTTATTAATATGATCTATGATTGATATAAAGAAAGAAATAAATAAATATAAGATGAGGCTTATATTGAAATAAATAAGGAAGTATGTTGCACAAAAGTTGTAGTGAAAAGTTAATAAAGTAAGAACCATCTTTTTTATATTTACTTGTTGTTAACAAAATATTGTTTTCAGCATGCATTTATCGATAAAAAAATCAACTTGTAATCAAAGAAATTCAAATACATTATATATTTAATAGATTTAAAATAACTCACCGATTAGAAAACTCCGAATATGTCCCCAACAAATTAGGCTTAATAAAGTTAACCATACAATAGTACTCTCTCAGATTGTTCTGCATCGGTGTACCGGTCAACACAATCCTCCTTTTGGTCACAACCCGGCTCATTGCCACGGCCAACACCGAACAATCGTTCTTCAGCAAATGTCCTTCATCACACACAATCACATCCGGTCCAGGGTCTAATAAAGCTGTACGGATTTTGTTGACAATTGTTGGCCGAATATCGTCCAACTCTGCGTCCAATGTAGACAAACTTCTGAACAGTTCGTATCCGATGATGAATATTCCGCCTCCGTTGTACCAGTCTTCGAGTTGGTAGGCTCTCTCGTACGTTTTTTTCAGTTTTGATAATTCGAATACCTTTAGGAAAAATAACTTTTGATTTTTAGTGTGAAATTATTAAAATGAAACAATTAGTATAACTTCAATGTTTAGGATAATTTTAATTATAAAAAAACATTATAAGAAACTCTCTTAGCTTATTAAATTACCTGAAGCTTCTTCCTCAATTTCCGCGGCTTGCAAAAGATGAAGACAAGTATAAATAAGGTACTTTATTAAGTCAATAATTAGATAATGACACATTTGAGACATCTTATAAAAGTTTATATTTGTGTTGTATTGTATTAGACCTTTTTTTTTAGTTAGAAATCACCGGATCCCGTATGTGGGAGTTGAACCGCACTAAAACCTCCAACCGCTCACACTCAGCGTCCGAACCCCGACTGAAGCCAGATTTCAGCAGGGGATTGTATCTATGTAAGTTTAGGTCTAATACAAAGGGGACGGCGCGACGCGTTACGCCCACGGCACTCTTTCCCGTCGCGTCGCCCCCTTTGTATTAGACCTAAACTTACATAGATACAATCGGACTCATTCGCTTGCATGATAATCTGATTATTTTGCGACACTTACACACTTTTTAGACTATGTTTGTTAACATAAAATATTCATAATTAATTGTTCTTTCGATTGGTATCGTAAAATACAAGGTGTTGATTTTTGCCAATTTTGTTAGTTCGATTTTCAGATAAACCAAGCAATTTACGATAAATATGTGAATGCAGTATTATTAAATAAAATAATATAATGTTTCCTTTCAGCAAAACATCCTATCTCGAATATTAAAGGTACTTTCCGTTCATGTCTCATTGTTTTGGGACTCCCTGTATGCTGTCGGTGTGCAAAATGCTTGTTGAAAAACGTAATAAGTACGACTTGCTTTCTTGCGATATGGTTTTGAAAATATACACGTACTTGTGAGGTCGATATGTACATAGTGCAAGTTAATATAAAGCTTGTGAGAGCCAAATACCTTAATTTGATTAGTAACGGGTCCGATCCACTTGTGTATCTCGTCGACCCAGTTGAGTACAGTCGACAGGGGACAGCACACCAGCACGCGGTGAATACCGACACCGGGATGGGTCAGTACCTGTGGAAAACAATCATATACAGGGCGGAATTTTAAAGTGAAACCTCTAGGTAAAGTAGTTTAAACAGTGGTTTAAGAAAGGTAACATTTCTGATTTTAGAAAACAAATAAATTTGTTCTTTTCTAGCATGAATTGATGGGGGCGGCGCTACGGGAAAGAGTGCCGATGGCGTAACGTGTCGCGTCGTCCCTAATAACCCCGTGCTGGGTTCTGGTCTCAGCCGGGGTTCGGACGCTGAGTGTGAGCGGTTGGAGGTTTTAGTGCGGTTCAACTCCCACATACGGGGATCCGGTCATTTCCTCCAACTGAAAAAAAAAAGCATGAATGGATAAATTCCTTTCATTTCAACAAATTTTTGATACTTATTCTGGCAATTTGAAGTCCTTCATTTCCTTATTTTTTGTCATAATAACCGATGAGCCTACTAAACAATCGTAAATGGTTATCGTCACTAATAGACATAATACTCCGATTGTTAAGCAGACTTTCGTCAGCTGATAATGTTCCAATAAGTATCAGGTAATTTAATTTATAAAATAAAAAACTTGAGAGGTGTCAAGGAACACCCGGATGGACGAAGTTCCTTTCGATTAGTTAGTGAGGGAATTGTAATAAAATTTTATTTTTTTAAGTTATAATAATTAGTTAGTTTAAAATGACGACGTTTTATAAAAGATTTTAATCACAGCGCCATCTAGCGATAATCATCTAAAACAAAAAGTGTCATGACAACTTTTTCATAAGAATTTCCGTCTAGCCCCCTTTCGATAACGCGCGATAAGGAACTTCGATCCAAATATTTTTTTTGATCGTCCATCGCAAGATCCAGGAGAAGAGAACTGTATGTAGAAGGAGAACATTTTAGCTGCAACAATTACTTGCGCCAGTGGTCTGTTTCGCGCTGCTTTGTCAAAACTACAGATCGTCGACCTTCAATAAAAGATGGTAGATATAAGAATTGAATGAACACTCACGGTGTGCAACAACGCTAACACCTGCAGCGTCTTCCCGAGTCCCATGCAGTGCGCCAGGATGCAGCCGCTGCCCGGCTTGCCGCCCGCGATGTGGTCCAGGCTCTCGAAGCACGCGTCCCACATAAACTTCACTCCTTCGTACTGTACAAACATAAAGCCACTCAACTGGGAACGTCACTATTCGCTAGATGGCGAAACTGCGGACGTCGTTCGGAATCACTACCGTGTTTGAGCCTTTTTTTAAATCACTTTTTTCCAATAATTTTTAATTTCAATTTTTAATTAAAACTTTATATTTTTGTAAATCTTTATTGCTAAACGATGCTGTATTGCATTTTAGCAAAAATATATTATCTCCGTATAATATGGGCACGGAGCGACGGGAAAGAGTGTCGCGCCGTCCCTCCAAACCCCGTGCTGGGTTCTGGCCTCAGCCGGGGTTCGGACGCTGAGTGTGAGCGGTTGGAGGTTTTAGTGCGGTTCAACTCCCACATACGGGGATCCGGTCATTTCCTCCAACTGAAAAAAAACAATCTCCGTATAATATGAGACAATTAAAAAATGTAAACAAAACAAGTTTTTGAACTGTGCTCAATTTTGGCTCCTGTCACAGACTCCGTTGTTACAAACACAACACGCCAACACAACGTACTTGTCTATAACCGTACGTATTTCTAAACATTTCATTGCATTCTTCTCAAAATCGGATAAATAAAAATAAAAGCAAACATCCAAACCTGATGCGCCTTCATGACTTTAGTGAAGAACGGATGTATGGTGACCACCGGACGGTTTTCATCGAAGTCATACTCGAGACACACCTCGTCGTTGATCACCAGCACATTCACATCCTCCTCACACCCCAGATGTTCTCGCTGAAAACGAAATAATCATTTATGATAATACTTGGAATCTTCTTATATATAAAAATGAATTGCTGTTCGTTAGTCTCGCTAAAACTCGAGAACGGCTGAACCGATTCGGCGAAAATACCCGGGAATTTTTTTGTGACGCAGACGAAGTTGCGCGGGTCCACTAGTTATTTATAATTTTGATGGTGATGATGATGGTACATATTGAGTTCGTGATAGTTGGTGATCATATACGACCAATTACAATATTATAAACAAAGAATATGGCGTATGTGTGATGCCTTTTTTTTTGTTTTAGTTGGAGGAAATCGCCGGATCGTATGTGGGAATTGAATCTCACTAGAACCTCTAACCGCTCACACTCAGCGTCCGAACCCCGGTTGAGGCCAGAACCCAGCACGGGGTTATGTGGGATGGCGCGACGCGTTACGCACTGCGGCACACTTTCCCGTCGCGACATCCCCATGTGTGATGCCTTCATAAACGCAACTTAAAATATTGAAAATTCTTATAAAACGATATCAGCTATCGAGCAAATATCGTTGCGTGAAATCACTTGAGGTTGTAAGTCAACACTCTGTTGTCTGAAATTATTTTTGTTTGGGATAGTTTTGATAAATTTAGATTTTGGAACGAAGTTCCTTATCGCGCGTTATCGAAAGGGGGCTAGACGGAAATTCTTATGAAAAAGTTGTCACGACACTTTTTGTTTTAGACGATTATCGCTAGATGGCGCTGTGATTAAAATCTTTTAAAACAATTCCTTATTTTGTTTTATATGAATGCTAGATGGCGCTGTGATCAAAATATTTTATTTACTAATTATAACTTTAAAAAAATATATATTACAATTCCTTCACTAATTAAGGAACTTCGTTCCATCCGGGTGTCCCTCGACACCTCTCAAGTTTTTTTTATCTAAATTATTTTTATTAATTTTCCCTTCTTGCTTACTTTCAGCCCTACAGTACCACCAAGTAATGGTGCGAAAATGACCTTAAGTGGTTTAAGAAAAATCTTGTAGAAGTACAGATGATACCTATATTTTTTTCTATGTATCACTATTTGATAAATTTTCCTTACTTTTGTAACGTCACTGCCAGCTGGGACTGAAAACCACCACTCGATGCACTTATTCTGTTGGTCTGTGTCAATATTAGAGTCACGGCTGGTTTGTGGTGAAAAATAAACTAGTTATTGGTAATTGTTTTTCTTCTTTTTATGTTTATTTTTTATTGCAAATAAAGTATGTCTATGTCCAAGTAGGTGATGGGTAATAGCCAACCAACCCTGGCATTGCATGAGCAATGGTAACAACTTATTGGTGGGGTTTAGGCTTTATCTGTCATGCAAAAAGAATACAAACTTACCAATCGTGCCTGCCTTACGTGGAGCCTTCGTTTTCGTTCTAACTCTTCCATATTGGCCAACACGGTCCTGTGCCTTAATGATTTCTTATCTATAACCTGAAAATTTATCATTCATCTGTATTGTAGGGTACTAAGTTGTCATTAAATGTGGATTTACTTGAACATTGACGAGTCAAAATATTTTTTTTTTGTTAAAAATTAAAAGTACAGAAAATTTTAACCGTAAACGATATTGTTCAAGTAAAATTTTATTATTTATTTTATCATACTGACATTAAATTTAAGTAGAGTGTTTTCTCTACAAATTGTAGGAGAGAGTCGATTAAGTGTTATTTATACCTTTCTAATATTTCTTCGACCTTTGAACAGAGAACTGCCACTTTTCTTTCCAACAGGGCCACCTTCCTCTTCCCCATACAACTCTCTTGATAAACTCCTGATAAAATAATGATAAAAGAAAATAATAATAAAATAAATAATTCCTATTGAAATTGCCAATTGAATGTACTAAATTTCTCTATGGTTTTCTTAATAAATCATACTGATTTACAACATACAATGAGTTACATAGCATAATGCAACACTCAATAAAAATAGTGATAAATAAATCGAGACGGAGCGAGCCGCAACCAGTCTAGTATAGAAATCCGTTCGTCCATACAAAATTTACCAATATTATCAATAATTTATCAATATTGTTGTGTCCTACATAAATACTAGACAAACGACGCGTTGCGGCTTTTCCTGCCTAAATATTACCTCAACCTAAATTTAACCGACAAATAACCTGTACCAACCCATTACTGCCCACTGTTGGGCTCAGGTCTCCTCAGAAAAGGGATTAGGCATAGTCCACCACGCTTGCCCCGTGGGGATTGGGGACTTCACATATCTTCAAAGGATTTTTAAAACCCTTTTCCGATATGCAGGTTTCCTCACGATGTTTTCCTTCACCGTTTTTAGCCAGTGGAGTTGTGAAAAATTGCACATAAATCTGTTTCACATTTAGATTTAGAGGTACAAGCCGGCCGGCCTCCCGTTCGGAAGGACGCGCTTCGACCACTCGGCCACCACGACTTCTACACATACAAATAACACCAGAACCTCATTGGAGTTTTTAAGAAAATTTATATATTCCATATTTAAAAAAAAACTACTTACTTAAGTTGTTTCTCCCTTTCCAATAAGAACTTTTTCGACTTGCGGTATCGTGGATTACGCACTCGTTTCCTGGAGTCGCCACGTCGCTCTATAAACTCCGTCACTAATTTGGCACGCTTTGCATCTTCAACGCTGTCAATAATATTTTACAAGCTTTATATTAACTTGCACTGGATGTAACTATGCAAGTTCGAGTATAATCTTGAAAGCTTAATTCGACAAATTTCCCAGTTTCCAAACAAAACGAGCCCAAAACCCGGATTGAACTGATCTATACATATAATAAAATGTTGGAAAAGTAAAAACAGTAAAAAACACTCGCCTAAGTCAAGCGACCGATAGACAACGATGGCGCAATTCATAATTCTACAAATCTTCCAAATTCACTGTTGAAATGTCCATTCATCGAGGAAGGTTATAGGCTATATTTTATTTTGAGAAAAATTAGGGATCCGTATGAAAATATCCAATTTGTAAGACAAGGTGTAATATCGAAAACCTATTTAATCGTACGCTGCAAAAACTATTGACAATAGAACAAAATGATGTACAACGGGTTTTTAGGTCTTAGTAGGACTTACAAAAAAGTCCGCGACAGCATATATCTAACTATCATAGTTTAGTCACAATAACCGCTTTTATGTTTAGCAAAATAATATTTCGTCCTAAGATTGAATTTAACGTTAAATGAGTATCGTTATATTAACCCTTATCCAAATTAAGTATTATGTTATCAAGAGAATTAATGTAGAAGTAAATTACTTTTTGTTTTATTCCAATCGGACTTTTAATTTAGAAGTTATTACGAGTATAAATCGCAATGAATATGTGGGGTACTGCGGGCCGGGCAAATAATAACGCGACGGCATTGCGAGTACTGTTTGAACCCCTTTGTAACGCAGACGAAGTTGCGCGGGTCAGCTAGTTACAAATAATTACTAAGTTTTATTACAAACCTGGCGTTATCTTTTTTCTCGAGCCGCTTAAGAAGTTTTTCTTTGGTATTAACCCACAATTTTTCTTCTTCAGAAGAGGAATCATCTTTGTTTTTTTCTTCTTGTTGGTTTGGCACGGATTTAGGTTTTGGATTCTGAAAAATAATTTTTCAAGGTGAGATCTGACCAAAAATTACAACAAGAGAGTGTGAGTCCAAATTTAAAATGAATAAAAAACATTCATTTTTAGCAAACATCAATCAAAATTACATTTATATACATTTTTAGTACTTTACTTTGCATAGGAAACGGGTCTGAATTTGTTTATATATATGGGAGGTACACTATATTTAAAATTAATTTCTACTTACCAGGAAACCTTCTCTAAATACTTTAAGCTGTCAAAATATTTAAAAAAACGTTGTTTCATAATTCCGCGACACTGGCAGAAATTGTCGAACATATCTCTGAAGCGATACAATTTAAAAATAAAATTTAGAACTTACCACTTTGTTCCGTGTTACAGGACCTTTACTAGTCGATGGGATAGCGTCTTCCTGTAATACAACCGGAGCGTGCAATAGATTCAACTCTGTATTCATAACTATATCAGCTGTTAACATAACTGGCTTGTCACTCTTGACTTCCGGTAAAGTTTTAGACTTGGGACCGGGTATCTTCTTCTTGATGGACTGAGGAAAAGATCTGTCGACTGGCTCTTGTTTTATTACAGGAGTTTGCTCATCACCACTGTCGTCCATGAGAGAGTTCTTGGCCAGCATATTCTCTGGGTGACGGATCGGCATCTTTAATTAAACAGTATATTTTTCAAATGTTTACAGGCTTTTTTATCTTTTTCAAAAATGTGATTTATTTTTTTATCGAGACGGACTTATAACTCCGCTCACTTGTTAGTAGTTGTTCACCGTCGCTTAGGGAATAAATATTTTTTGTACAAAATTTAAAGTTGAGAAAACTGGTATAAACTTATTTAAAATAGCTTATATTGGCCAGTTAAATTTTAAATTACTCTTAACAAACATAATCATCTCGAAATTTCATTATTATCTTACTGTTATATGTCATGAACATAACATAACATGTCTTCTAATTTTCATTCATACTCACGGCAGGTGGAATATTGTCCTCGGCGTCATTCTCATCTTCCGAAGGACTCAGTTCGTGTTCCGCCTCCGGTGCCAGTTCTTCGACAGGAGGGACATCTTCTGGAGCTTTGTCGAGTTTCGGATCCTTTTTACGAGGCCTACCTCTTTTTCTCACTTCTTTTGGTAACCGATTTAGAGATGTCAGATCTGTTAATCTGAAAGTTATAGTTTAGATATTGAGAAGGTGAACATTTTTAGGCAGTGGCGTGATGTATAATATTCAACGCATATACCCTATCTTATCAAATTTAATTTCAAATTCAAAAAAAATATTAAATTTGCATGCTTGATAAATTTCACTAAAATACACGCCGCTGCTATCAGGCAAGTTAGATATCGGTAGACTGGTAGGTTCACATTAACAATTATTAATTTAAGAATTTTATTACTTACCTCTCGATTTCACGATCCTGGTGATCTTTAACGGCAATATCTTGATATTGAAAATACATATTGACAAACGATTCTGGCAATTTATCTAAAACAATTTCTGTTTTCTGATACAACTTTGCATCTTTCGAATCTATTTGATAGCAATGCCAACCATTACGTTCTGTGTATTTTGGTTCATTGCTAATAGCGACGTTCGGAGTTTTCTTTTGTTTAAGTTTTTTGGGTGCTTCGTTGACTATATCGTCAAATACTGGCAGCGTGGGCTCGCACTGTAGCTCTTCTGCAGGATCCTCATAATTAATTAAGGGACTCTCTGATCGATCATCAAATACTTCGTCGTATGAATCAGGGATCATATTTTCATTAGACAGATCATTCTCAATTTCTGTTGTGATTTTATTTTTTTTGGGTATGGCACTTGATTCAGTTATGTCCTGTGAAGCATTGTTATGTTTCTCGTTAGAGACATCTGGATTTAATTTATTGTATAACTGGTTCAAATATTCATGAAATTGGTCTGTATCACGTTGATCAGTGCTAGAGAAACCTATAAAAGTATCAACATCAGTTGGTTCTTGAGACGAATCATTGTCTTGAAATTGTTGTGTAGAATCTACATTGTTACACTGTATTTCTGCTTCATTAACATTACTCGTTGTGGTTTTGGTTTTAGCTACTTTATGTACTTCAACATTTTTTTTACTTTTGTCTCCTTTACCTTTTCTGATGTCTAATGGAATCTCAGTTTCGGAGTCTGAGTCTTCGATTTTCTTTTCTTCTTGTCTTAACTTTTCTCTTAGTCTTTTTGTTATATTTTCTACCTCATTTTCTTTACTTGTTGGAACGTCTATTGAGATATCAGAGTTCGAATTGTCAATTTTTTTCTCTTCTTGTCCTCTCCGGCTCCTCAGTCTCTTATTCAAATTATCTATTTCACTGTCTTTCCTTATGGAAGTTTCTGGTGGAACATCATTTTTGGGACTGGAACTGTCAATTTTCT
This sequence comes from Trilocha varians, assembly GCA_030269945.2. Classification (NCBI taxonomy): domain Eukaryota; kingdom Metazoa; phylum Arthropoda; class Insecta; order Lepidoptera; family Bombycidae; genus Trilocha; species Trilocha varians. The sequence continues at coordinate 3,457,946 of AP028270.1, read as the reverse complement.
TTTCTTCTGGTATTATCCGACCTCTCAATCTTCTTTTTACATTTTCTTCTTCATCTCCTTTGCTATTTCTAACATCTATTGAGATCTTATTTTCAGTACTTACACTGTCAATTTTCTGTTCTTCTTGTCCTATTTTTTCTTTATTTTTTTTAGTTAAAGTTTCGATTTCATTGCTTGGTTTTTCTTTGCCCTTTTCTTGTCTAGTCTTTTCTTTAATTAAAGGCTTTGGATCAGGTTTTTTTGGCTTCCCTCGACGTTTATCACTTTTCTTCTTGTTAGGAACTCTTTTAGAACCTCCTTCTTCATCAGAACTACTTTTCATTAGGGAATCTTTTGCATTTACAAGATGTATAGTTTCGTAAGTTTGAGGTATTAGTAAACTATTGTTTACATCATATTCTTCGTCATAATCTGGTTCGTGCTGTCTGTACACACGTTGTTCACTCTGGCTAAACACACTAGTGTTTCCAGCAATTTTATTACGAATCAATGTTTCAAACGGTTCGATTTCATAACCAAGGGCGTTTTCTTTATTACCCAAATAATCAATTTCTGGTAAATCAACAGGTTCTGATTTACTTATTACGCTTTCTGGAATTATAGTCATTTCATCAGGGTTATGCACTGGTTCTGTTTTGACTATGCTTATATCAATATTAAAAGGACATTCTTCGATAGGTTCTGTTTTAACACTAACCAACACAGGTTGGATATTCGACTCATTACATGTGACTTGATGTGTAGCAGTATCTAAGCAAGATCGTAATTCTTTCATCTGTACTTGCGACAACCAACTATTTTGATCATGTGTCTGGTCATTTTCTGCGATGTCGTTAAAATGTGAATCATTTTCGTAATCGTAGGCATCAGATTCATCGTCTGCATATTCTGACTCTTCTGGAACATCTGATGTGGTCTCTTCATTGGTTGTTGCTATATTACAGAAAGCTTCTTCTGAAAGAGTATTTACTGAATTAATTGTAAAAGGTTCCATCAGAATAGATTCATTTGCGAATGCATCATCAAGTTCTTGATTATTATAAAACAAAGAACATACACTTTTTAGTGCTATCTGTTTTAATTGTTGTGGAGTATTTGTAGTAAGATTATTATCTTTAGTTATACATTGATATTGTTCTTCTATTTGAATTTGTTGTAAGAAAGCTACGCAGAGGGAAAATAAGGATTTCACCCTATTTTTTCTGGATGCTCTTAAATCTTTCTCCTCTCTTATTTTGTCTGATATTAATTTTATTGGTTGTAATATTTTCATAATGGAATTATAACTTATAGATTGCAAAGACAAAGCATTCTTCAATTTCAATCTATTTTCATAATTGTTTGATTCTGTTCTTTTTTTGAAACCGTTTTTGGGATGATCATGTTGAATAATTTCTTGTATTTTTTCTATACACAATTTACTTAAAGTTTTTGGAGACGACAATTGAGAACAGGAATAAGATTCCTCACTTTCTATATTATCATCGGGTGTCTCTTTTTCAGTAATATCTTCATATAAACTTTTGGATGTCTCATTACTAATACTTAAGGACCTTGCTATTGTAGGACTGTATGCTTCATTACACATTTCTTCCACAATATTTACCTTTTCTAGCTTAATATTTTTCAAATAATTTGACTCAGTGTTTAAAACTTGCAAACAGCTTTTTATTAATGATTTTGGTTTCATTCCATTTTTTGAAGTCCCCTCAATATTCTGAGGGTCCATAGAACATATCTTAGCATCATATTCTGAATTATAACTAATTCTTTTAAATTTTGAGATACATTTATTTTTGATATGTCGTTGTAACACATCAACACAACATGAAAACAATGACTTAGGATTTTTATAACAATTTAGTTGTTTAGAGCTGTCCAGATTGTTGTTAATACTTTTGTTATTTTCTATACAATTGCCATGAAGTTGTCTTTGTAATATTCTAGTACATAATGTAAATAAAGTTTCAGGATCAGTAAGATGTTTAGAGAGTGGTACTTCAGTAATATTGGAATTTGATGAGGTTGTAGCAATGTTTTCAAATTCAGTGCCATAAGATGGATTTTGAAAGTCAACATTTGTTACAAAGTGATAGCATTCACAACTATAGTTTACCTTTAGCCATCTTGCGGATGCAACATCACGGCACAAGTTGTAAATTTTCTTCTGATAATAATTTTGTAAAAAATTACTAACCATTGCCTTTGTAACAAACTGTTCATCTGGAGGTTTTTTATTTCGGCTGTCCTGGGCTAAAAAAGACTGCGACGGTTTAATTTTTTTTAACATAACTGACTTGGTGATCCAGAGTGAATTGCGCCCTTTTATAGGGATCTCTTTCTTGTCCTCAGGTTTTTTAGTAATTTTAATAGATAGCTCTTTGTTTAAGAATACTGTTTTTGGATTGAATTTTGGTTTTATTGGTTCAGGTTGTTTCACTTCTACAATTTCACAGTCACTGTCACTATCTTCTTTTGGTTTGGCTGCTATTTCTTTGTCCTCTTCTCTGCACCAAGAAAGACTCTGTTCTTTTAAGAAGGTGCTGTATTGAGCAGCCAAATCCTCTTCCATCTGTGTGAGATTGTGTTTTGCCAATTTGAATAACAGGAAAGACTTCTTAACACAGTAATCCATTTTGAGAGTGTCTGTCACATTTTGTACATTTATTTTTCTTTTGATGAAATCTTCTGATTTCTGTGTCATTAATTGACCTAGTTCTACCGTTGTGTTCACTATATTGCTTAACAGTTCACAAGCCTTAGTTGATTGTTCTTTTGATAGAGTAACATTTGTTTTCATGGGTATGTTGTACAAACTACTTGTTTGAACTGCAAGCGATTTTGTTGGGACAGTCTCTGTTTGGCAACTAGTTTCCACAGATTTATTTATTTCTGTTGGATCAATTACAGGTATTTGTAGTGGTGTCAAAGTATTATCAGAAATTTCGGTATTTGATACCTTTTTAATTTTTATACTAGTTCCTTTAATTTTTTGGGCAAGAAAACTTTCAAATGCATCGTTATATTTTGGTGATATCCAATTATCATTATTTCCTACAACATCATTAGAATCATTATTACTGTCTCCTTTTAGTTCACCAGAGATTTCTGCAGCTTTTTCTGCTTTACTCTTTCTCCCTCTTTTTTTAGGAGACACACCATCATGTTTTGTTGATTTCTTTTTCTTGACTTCATCCAATATTTCACTATCTGAGGAGTCAGAATGTGTTGGCTTACCTTTCCGTTTTTTTTCTTCATGAGGTACATATTCATCATCTGAATAATATCTACCTTTCTTGCCATTAGCATCATCATCAGACAATTCAACATTAGCAAATGGATCTTCATCAGAACCTTCATCATAATGGACTGGTTTTCGGATTACCCTACGTACAGGTCGTCCAGAAGGGTCACTTACTATAGGCTGGTCAATCTCAACATTGCTTGAATGTGATGAGACCAATTGAGATTCCTGCGTTATATGATCTGTTGTGTTAACTATTGTCACATCATGTGCAGGGATCAAAGTTTCTATAGAAGTGTCCTGAATTATGTTTTCAGGTTTTGAATTATCTGGTTTTTTTGATTTTAATGATAACAAACTCAAGTCATCATCATCAGAATTATGAGTATTATTTGCTGTACTACAATGAGGTTCAGTTTCAGTTTGAAGTTGACCCTTTTCACTATTTAATATTAAAGCTGCAGAGTCAGTAGCCTGTTTTTCTAATTTGTCAGTTAATTCCTGTTCATTATTGCTTTTTGAAATTGTTCCTGATCTTATTTTTAGAGCAGTGGATACATTAGCAACTATGTCATCATTTGTAGTATCTAATTTATTGTCAGAAACTGAGGTGTCACTGCTTATGTTATTTTGTTGCACTTTTTTAGGTCTCCCACGTTTTTTCTTAGGTGTGTTGATATCAGAACTGTCAGGTTTATTTGTAGGGCTAATATAACTTTGAAACTCAGTATCGTCATCTCTAAACCAATCATCAGACATGTATCGTTTTTTAGAGACTCTTCTAGAACTTTTCCTTTCATTATTGTACAGCTCAGTATCTTGGTTTGCACTGTTGAGGTTATTAGTAGAATCAGCTTCAGATGTAGTGGTATCGCTAGTTTGAAAATATCTTTTATTTCTATTTATATTACTAGATAATGTTTTGTGAGTCTCAGGGCAATCAGAATTTTCTGTAGTTGACGATATCTTCTCCTGTAGTTTCTGAGGAGACTCTATTGGTTCAATTGTTTTAGGTTTAGGTTTTCTACCCCTTTTTTTCAAAACTATGGTTGGAGCACTTTTGTTGATACTGTCGTAACTTGTATTATTTTGTTCACTAGCACTCCAGTCCGATGAGGTGTCCAGTTCAGAGCTTTGTGTTGTATTTTGTTGTACTTTTTGTGGTCTACCTCTTGGCCGTTTGGAAGGTCTGCCTCTTTGCCGCTTGGTGTTATCAGTTTCTTCTTCAACATTCGAGGGTGCTGTGTATGTGGACTGGCATGTCGTTTCAACTATATTTACCATATTTAGCTCATTGGTGTCAGTATCAGGTTGAATCGAAACCTTGTCACTAGTTTTGAGCCTGTTGATGTTATTCGAGGCTCCAGCGTCCTCGTGTCGAGTTCCTTCAGCGTCTGAAGAACCATACTTCTTCTCATCCTCGTATGATAAGTCAGCATTATCGGTGCATGTAGATATTTCGACATTGTCGGCAACAACCATAACATCGGCATTTGTTGATAACTCGACATTTTCTCCCACAAATACCTCGTTTTCTACATCGCAATGAGACGCCTCAGGTGATACTAGGTCTGATAATGTAATAAATTCCTCCTGTTCATATAAGGATGTGCTCTGAAACTTCTCAAAAGCATCTTCGGAAGTGCAAATATTCTCTGTTTCAAGTTCAATTGGATCCGACATAGTGAATGCAAGCTTCTATAGCAGCGATGTTAGAATTAACACGCATGATATTTTTGCAAAAACGAAGCGTGAAATGTCTAAACAAAATTGTATTTTTCAATAAATATTTTGATTTTTGCTAAAACACGATCGCAAAAGTAGGTACTTATTGAACGAACGAAATTGAATGGAACGAATCAATGAACGGAGAAAGGAATGAGAACTTGGATTTTGAAGGAGATATTAAATATGACAAATGAAAGGATAGTACCGATAAAAGCGTCAATTTCTTCCTCGCCATATTGGCGCTATTAGCAGTACGACTAAACTTGGAACTATTTCTAGAGATGGGACAGTATCGATCCGTTATGTCGATTGTAACGATTTAAACATTTAACAAATTTAAGAACAATTTATTAAGTGAAAGAAAGAATCCACAGTCGTTATTTTTGACTAAATGTACATTTAAGTATAGAACCTTGTGAACGCACGTATGTTTGTTCGATGCTACGTGTAGTATACATAAGAAAAATACTATGTTAACTTTTATAATAGGATTTGGTATAAGAATCTCAGAAATTTATATTTCATCAGATCATCCATCATCATTAGTAAAGAAAAGTGGTAAAAAATACCGAGGCCATGTTCATGTCATCGATAAGAATCACTACGTTCACAACCCTAATTATGTCAAAGAAACAGCAACTTGCGTCCGAATGTCAATTTTAGTTTTTTAAACGGTGTTATTTAGCTCACCCCGTTTGTTTTATATAATACTAGATGACCTTCGCAATTTCGTCTGCGTCACAAAGGGGTTCAAACAGTACTCGTAATGTTGTTATTTGCGCGCATCGCGTTGGGTACATTATTTTGCGTTTTATACTCGTCATAACTTCTCAACGAAAAGTCCGATTGGAATAAAACAAAAAGTAATTTACCCACATTAATACTCTTGATAACATAATACTTAATTTGGATAAGGATTAATATAACGATACTATTTTAACGTAATTTTATTCTTCGGACGATTATTATTTTTTCGTGAACATAAAAAGCGGTTATTGTGACTATACTATGATAGTTAGATATATGCTCTCGCGGACTTTTTTTACATCTTTCCATGACCTAAAAACCCGTAGTACATCATTTTGTTCTATTGTCAAAAGTTTTTGCAGCGTACGCATAAATAGGTTTTCGATATTTCACCTCGTCTTACAAATTCGATATTTTCATACGGATCCCTAATTTTTTTCAAAATAAAATATAGCCTATATAAATTCTTCCTCCTCCTCCTTCCTCGATAAATGGACATTCCAACAGTGAAAGAATTTTTGAAATCGGACCGGTAGTTTCTGAGATTAGCGCGTTCAAACAAACAAACAAACTCTGCAGCTTTATAATATTAGTATAGATTCACTACTTTTTCTATAATGTACCCATTGTACCCAATCCAGTTAGTTTGCCTGCCATACTTGAATAGCAATCCATCGTTGGGAAAGCGACATAATTGCGCCTGAACAGTTTGTAAACAAGCCGTACAAATGTGGATACATAATAAAGAAACACTGATAATTTCCTCTAGATGTGAATGTAACTTATGATGTAAATACGCCCTTTGTGGTACAGACGAAGTTGCGTAAGACAATTAGTTAATAAAATATACAAGGTGGATCTGTAACTTTGGACAATCTGACGTGGGGTGAATGATCTGTCGAAATAAAACTTAGAACCAATTTTATTTTAGGCATTGGATTAAAAAAAAAAATCATCATAGTATGGAAGTCCGCAACGATAGTCGTACGTTTTCCATACAATGTCAGAAAAAAAAGATTAACCGATCCAAAAAATAAAAATGGTGCTAAGTTGTATTTCGACAGGTCATTCACCCCACGTCAGATTGTCTAAAGTTACAGATCCACCCTGTATAGGTACTCGTCTCTCTAAACGAGTAACAACCGTCTTAATCTTTGCAGAAATAACTTAATTCATCTGATTAAATATAAGCAAGATGTGATGACGATTCGCAGATATGAATGTAGTTGTTTTTATTTTCAAAAATATAGGAATTTACTAAAAAATACTATTTCTCTTGTATTACTATTACTACTAGTATTTTCTGCCCTGCATACTCATGACTAAATACAAAAAATCTTAGTCCCTCTCTCTGTCAGCGCGGTCATTGCTGACTGACACGGCTTCGAGTGTAAACTACGTTTTTTTTCTCGGCAGTTGACGTGTTAATAATTAAATAACAACACCATGGGTACACATGAGTCATAAGCAATCAATACGCGATGATGTTAGTCTGTAATAAAAGTAATTATATTTACGCACGCATTAATTTGCGGATCGGTCACTAGGCGTCGGTGACTGGAACAACGACACCAATAGAGGTTAGACGGGTTAAACATTTGTGTTTACAATCTTAAAAAAACTGTTAGGTGCGAGTCGGACTAGAGCTTGAAGGGTTCCGTACCATTTTTTTTATTACCATGTAGTCAACGGGTCACCTGATTTTGACCTAACCTTCCTTAAGCCTCGTTTGAAAGTCTCGAAACACAAACACACACACATATCTACACTAGTGTTTTAAATGTAATGTAATATAATATTTGGGACGTTGTCTTTGGATCTAAGTACTTAACCGTTTTCGAAAATTATTTAATATTAGGAAGCTAAGATATTTTGTTATTTGAGAATAACTCTCAAATTAAAATGAGGTAAAAACTGTGGAACTTTGTGGTGCAGGCAAAGAATCGTGATCGTCGGCTGGGATCTTGAAAATTTGTTTTAACTTGTTTTGATTTGTAGTTTTAATTGATATACCGTACCTACTTTTAATTGCGAACAACTAAAATGCATAATGTATTTGTGAATTTCAATTGTAGAAACTTCACGGTTTCATAAATTCCGCTTGATAACATGAACAACACAGACGAACGGCGCAGGGTTCGTTTTCTCTTGGGCTACGGAACTCTAAAAACTGTAGTGATGGGATTTTTTTGCCTTGGAAAAAGTCCACCATGAAACCGTTTAAGCGATAAATTATAATACATATTATTACATGTATTAATTTTGTATGTAGGCGATATAGGTATGCCTAATTAGTAATTACCGTTTGTGATTGGCATAAACGGTTACCAGATCGTGGATGATCGCGGTCGTTCCAAATTTTATGGTGCAAAGGTTATGAAATCATTCAACAGAGTCCTCGGAGGTTTCCCCGTGAAAAAAGTGGTAAATTAAGAAAGGAGGAAGTATTCAACTTTTGAATTCCTGCTTTCTTTGAATCGGCAACCGTACCTACTGAGTTTCTCAGGTCAATTCATTGGAAAATTTAAATTAGCATTTGTAGGCATACTATAAGTACATCACTAATGTCAGTTCGCTTATAAATCTTCATTCCCAGTCATCACAGCTATTTATATTGGCCACGCACGGTTTATTTCATTTCCAAATATTCCCGCCATTTTTTGCGAGTGCTAATATTATTTTACTAGTTTACATAAACATTGTAAGCGTGTTAGTGCTAAAAACTATTTATGTTCGTTATTTATAATCTGTAAAAACATCCCGTTACCTACGGTGGGTGGTTAGTTTAAACTAGGGGAACCCACAATTTAAATAACTGGGCACATGTGGCCACATCAGAAAGAAGTTGCTGTAATAATACTTGTAACGGTGTTTAAGTTTATCAGAGATATTAACAGTTAGATAATACTTAAAACTACTTCTTTTTACTGATTTTTTCCAGCTCACAGTGGAATTTATCGTAAAGCTGGATGAGAATTGAGAGGAATAGACTCTAAGATAATAATATAGTCACCTATACCTAGAGACTACAGCGAACTATACTGTAACTGTACTACACACAGCAACCCATTACTGCTAGGGTCTAGGTAGTTTGATTTATTTATAATTGTCATTTCATAGTTGAAAATCTAATTAAATCATCAACGTACAAAAACTAGTTTACTTTTTCTAATCTCAATCTCTCAACGTGCCCCGAACGATAAAAAAACTACGAAAATAGTTTTATCGCAAATTTCGTAGATCATAACTTTATGTTTTGCAAAGATGATAAATTTGCCAAAATAGAACACAAGTTCAATGACATGTACCTACATAATGAAACTTTATTGATAGTGACGACATGATCTCGCTATAGTTAGGTACTGATGTATTGTGAAGAGTATCTTATCATTCTTAATCTGAACTATTAGTACTAGATACATGCTGTAGTGCGTAATCATGCCATCCCGCATAACACCATGCTGGGTTCTGGCCTCACCCGGGGTTCGGACGCTGGGTGTGAGCGGTCGGAGGTTTTAGTGGTTCAACTCCCAAATTTCTACCAACTCAAAAATAAAAGTTAGTGTAAATTTTGAGCACAACGGTATGCTATGTATACTTGTACATGTCTACAAAATATTAAAAAATAATCTCAGATGTTCCCACTGTTCTCTAGTGCTACAACTTGTCCATCTTCAAACAAGATTCCTAAAAAGTATACTGTCTAGCGGCCCCGCATTATTTTCTGACATTACAAAGGTTCATGAGCAAAAGCATAAATATAGAATTTTAAATCTATGAACAAAGGTAACTGAACAGGACAAAAAATAAACCTATATATTACACAAATACGTAAAACCCAAAGGGAAGGATGAATGTTAAATAATTCCAAAAATACTATAGGATAAAGTACATTGTGCCACATAAGTACGACTAATATATAAAGTATGTAGTACTGAGTACATTACAATTTGTTACAGTTATCGAAACGCGAGCTTAGAAGTTAGATTCAACTTTAGTCACCCTTGAACACCGTGAGGATACTCATCTCCAATATGAATAAGTGTTTCGTTGTGTTTTATTTTGTGTTAATTTTTCATTTCGCTGTGTGTGGGAATGTAAGTGATTTTTATTTAAAATTGTTGAAAATGTGGAATATCCAGATGAATACTATAGAAAAAAAAGTCTTAAATCGTAGCTCCGTTTTTGCAATAGTGATAAAGTTTGTGGATAAATTCTTTTTTTGGATTAAACACAGTGCAAATTCAAATTAAACAATGAAACTTAAATTTTTGGTAAAGTGTTCCTTGACTCGCTTGTAAAAGATTAAATGAAATTGGTGGACTAAAATTAGTTTTTAAAATTTGAATACAGGAAACGGTGCGGTTTTCATGGAATGAAAACTGTTGTAATTAAAAAAAACACAAATTACTGAATTTAGTGATTGGAAAATATTAAATCTAGAAGTCAAATTTCTGTACTTAATTTTAAATACGTCGTAAATTATTTTGATAAAAAACCCCGTCAAGTGCGAGTCGTATTAGCGCAACGGGAGTTCCATAATTTAATGAAACTATTTTATCAATCAAAATGTTTTCGCCATTTTTTCTTTATAAGTTCGTATGACATTTCAAGACTCTGCGTTCACATAAAGCATCCTGTGGGTTTTGATTTCCTTGCGAATGTCGAAAATTATAACATAAACGATCTTTTGATTAGCTTAGAAGTAGAGAGACAGTAAACCTAAGTATTTGATGTGAATTAAGTTTTATACGCGTTCCTGAGAAAATAGGGCGTGGTTCAAGGGTACTACACTTGACTGAAAGTAATCAAAAGTGTGCAAGTATTATTTTCAGGGTTCCGTGCCGCAAAAGGAAAACACAGAATCCTGTAAATAGCACCTAGTTTCTGGTTTAATACTGAGTCATTAGCCAGTATTCTTCATCTTCTGCCAAGCAATTATACACCTTATACGGTATTCCCCTCTCTGTGACCAGGGTTTGTTTCCTACTCCTTCAATCATCCTCTGATTAAATTCGTTGGGCACAAGTAAGCTTTCCCTCGGGTTCCTGGGTTTCACTGCTCATGTTACGATGGTCGTCGCTTTGGATCCTGGCTACACAGGAGTTTTAGTGTTGGTGGCCAGAGTTGGGCATATATACCCGTTAACAGGGACTAAACTAAGAGCGTACGTTAGGTTCAATTTTCAATAAATACTAGTACTTCAATAAGTCGTGACATAGAGAATTGTGTTCATGGTTCCAATTCCACGTAAGACAATGATAGTAAATCTATATTAAGCGATATTACGTAATCATATAAAATGTAATGGCATTCTTCAATAATCTTATTGTTCATACCGTAACAAAATCGAATCGTAGGTCAAGGTGGATCAGCTTGGATTTGCGCCATTACAAATACCCTTTTTATTGTTACTCTTCGAAGATTAGTAAAGTCCCCAATCCGAACTTGCCATGGCGGGCCATGTCTGGTCCCTATAATGAGATCTAAGCCCAGCAGTGGATCGTAATTGTTACCTACAGTAAAATATAGTACAGCGGGTTAGGCATCTACTTTCCGAGCTCTAACCTAGGTTGAAGTAAGTTGAGCTGGTGGTTGGCATGCACTTGAAAATTTTACCTACCTTTCAAATACTTAGACTTTTTTAGTTAAAACTCAATCTGCGTTGAAGTATACCTAATTTAACCGATACCTACCGAGGCAAACAAGATAGCGTCTTTCCTGGAACTGAGTTTATACATTATGTCGAATAATACCTACACACTCGTAATACAAAACGGACACCGTATTCTTTAATATTAAACTGTTTCATATAACTATTTTTTTATTAAATTTGACGACCGTGCCACGACCGGTGACAAGATCTTCCAGGTGTAGCTTGAATCATGACTTAAGACTTAAAGTGTCTCATAATTATGGGATAACAGTAGAATAAAAATTGAGTTTCATTTTTCATCGACAGTTTTAAAATTATTAACGTTTCATCTTTTCTGTACCGATTTTGAATTGCCTATGTTGTTCTGTGATGTTATAGGTACAATGGGGGGCGGATCGGGCGAGGTAGTGTATGCCCGGTCAGGCCGAAGCCCGTTGTAGTAGATTTCAGATGTCATATATTATATGCGAAGATTGCTGCAAATGTCGTAACCGCAATTCAGGATCTCGCGCGTTATTATTGGTCGCCACAATGTATACAACATTGATTTAAAAACTGAATTCGAAATACATAACACGGTTTTCGTTTACAAGCGGAAGTACGATATTCGCATATTTTATACATTATTACATGACAGAAACCCAATGATAGCGCGTTAGCCCAACTTAGATAACACGACGGGATTAATTCGGGTTATAACAAAAATGTACTAATAAACTACATATCTACTTATTATTTAGAGTACATCGTATCAGTTGAAACGTATTTTGACAGAAAGGAGTTAAAACACAGAAAACTTTAGTTATAGACAATTTATAATAATAAAAAAAACTAGCGGCCATACATTTATGACCCTCATGAAAGAAAGCTTCCCCGATCATTAGTTAATCTTAAAGATCACCATTTCAATCGTACCTACTCTTAAGAACTCTGCGCTGAGCTCTAAGGGTATTGCTACCACAGTCTGAACTCCTACGCCATGACGAGGAAGCAGAAAAACTACTTACGATTGGCATTGGCATTAGTCGTCTTAAATACAGGAAATTTAATATTTAACATTTACTTTTTTTTATTAGTGTGTGATATCTGAGTTTTAAATGATTTGACTTCTTAAAAATTTGCCTATTAGCACATGAATTTGGTATTAAGTATATTTGACAATAAAATTCAAGCGAGGATTATTAATCGACATCTCTCTTTTCCAGCACCATGACCAACATTCACTAACGAAGATCAAAGATGTACATTCAATGGAACACTACACAAAACCAAAGAACGGCATAACCGTGCCTATCATGATACATTTGGACAAGAATCTCTCAACAAAACTGTATGGCAAAAATAAAGTAAGGCGCAAAAAAATGAAAGTGACTGTCAGCCGAATCCTCAACGACGTTGAAAACATGTTTAAACATCACAGTTTAAATTTAACTGTAACGTTTAAACTATTGGATGTTAAAATATTGAAGAATAAAATAGCTAAGATCGTAGTGGACGGGAATGCAGTAGAATATCTGAAGACGTATTGCAAGTGGCAAGGAGATCAGAAATTGAAGAAAGAGAATTGGTGGTACTCCATTCTGTTTACGGGATTGGATTTGTATTATTTCGATAATAGACGACAAGCAACGAGACGAGTTACTAGTAAGTTTATAGTACTTATACATTTTTTTTTTAGTTGGAGGAAATCACCGGATCCCCGCTCGCAGGGTATGTGGGAGTTGAACCGCACTAAAACCTCCAACCGCTCACACTCAGCATCCGAACCTCTGCTGAGGCCAGAACCCAGCACGGGGCTTTGAGGGCCGGCGCGACGCGTTACGCGCTCGGCACTCTTTCCCGTCGCGCCGTCCCTAGTACCTATACCTACTGTTGTCCATGTGTAGACTGTTAACTTGAAAGACTCAAGATCATGGTAAATGTAAGTGATACAGATATCAAGATAAGATAATAACTGCATCATATTAATTTCGAAACTCTTCATAAAACACTACAGAATAACTTTAAATTAGGAAATATACTGAGTTTTGAGGATGTGGAAAGTGCACTGTTGAATTTAATATCTGAAAACAAAATTAAAAAAACTATAATGATAAATCAACCGGACAAGGAGTGGATCAACAACTATCTTATAAAACTTATAAATGAAAAAAATAAACTTTGGAAAAATCTAAAACAGATGCCAGAAAATGAAATACTTAGAAATGAATTTATTGTGAAAAGGAATCTAACGTTTAAAACAATACAGAATACAAAAAGTAAATATTATAAAAGAGTCTTTGAGAATTGTAAGGGAAATCCTTTAAAAATGTGGCAACTTATCAATAAATTATCAAAAAACATGAATAACCTAGCTTTTAAACCATCAAAAATTAACACTGACTCTGGTCAAATCACTGATATTGGAGAGATTTGCGAAAATTTCAATAAATATTTTTCCACTATTGGCAGTAATTTAGCCAACCAAATCCCGCGCACAGTACGTACAGTCGCACATTGCTCTAACAAAAATACGCATACTGGCAATATACTCTCAAATTTAAAGCCAACCACCCCTCTTGAAGTTATTAAAATAATAAAAAACTTAAAAAATAACACTAGTTCTGGTATCGATGGAATTAATTCTAAAGTTTTAAAACTTGCTAGTGATTTTGTAGCGGATGATTTGTCAGACTCTATTAATAAATGCCTTGCTGAAGGACGTTTCCCCAATTCACTTAAAATAGCTAAAATAAGTCCCATCTATAAATCTGGCAGTAAAATGGATCCTGGCAACTATAGACCGATATCTGTACTTCCCACGCTATCAAAAATATTCGAAAGAATATTATATGATCGATTAAATGTATTTCTAACTTCCAAAAACTTCCTCTTTAAAAAGCAATATGGCTTTAGAGCCAAGTCAAATACTGTAACTGCTGCGGTTGATCTTGTTACAAATATAAGGTTAAATATCGACCAAAGAAAAATAACTCTTGGCATCTTTATTGACCTGAAGAAAGCATTTGATACTGTTAGCCACGAAATATTACTATCAAAGCTAAACGATGTAGGTCTAGCAGGTGCAACATTTGAAATATTCAAATCATACCTCACAGATAGATCACAAATAGTCAAAATCGGTGACAGTAAAAGTACATCTCAATTTGTCACATATGGCGTACCCCAGGGTTCTATCCTCGGTCCACTACTCTTCCTCATTTATATAAATGACATCCATGAGATTGGACTTCAGGGAGACATTACCCTATACGCTGATGATACTACCTTGTTCTATTCGGGCCACTCAGTAGATGTAATTATCAATCAAGCGCAGAGTGATCTTAACAAACTTCATAAGTGGTTACAGTCAAATTTGTTGACTGTTAATGCTTCAAAAACAAATTACATCTTTTTCACGGCCAAAAATAAGAAAATTAGCAATTACAATCCATTAGTAATCAACGGAGAGGAAATTCACAGAGTCAGCTCGGAGAAATACTTAGGTCTAGTTTTGGATAATCGCTTAACGTGGAAACCACATATTAACAATATTCGCAATAAAATATCATCCTTAACAGGCGCTTTGCGACCTATAGCGCACTGTTTGCCAAAATCTATCAAATATACAATTTACAACTCATTAGTTAAACCTCACATTCACTATCTAATTGAGGTATGGGGATCTGCAGCGAAATCTAATCTTAAAAAACTACAAACGTCACAAAATAGGTTGATCAAAACTTTATTTCAATATGACCGCCTCACACCTACAACCAAAATCTTTAAAGATACAAAACTTATGAACCTTACACAGTTGTACAAATTTAACACTTCGATTCTAATCAGGAAAATAATTACAAAAGATGTTCACACACAAATAACCTTTACAAAAAAGATTGACCACCACAAACGTAGCACGCGACAAGCTAATAACATTTATTTAACATCCACTAGAACAAATTATGGTAGGAAAAGTATTATGCGTGAAGGAGCAGAAATTTATAATAAACTTCCCAAAAATATTAGGGAAACTAAAAATTTGTTAACATTTAAGACTTTATTAAAAAGCCACATTTTAAAGGATTTTTCATCGATCTGAACAATACTAAATGTTTAATTCTTGGATTAGTTCATCACATCAAGCAATTTAATCAATTCTCATAACACTACACATATAGTTTAACTCCGATTTTAACTAACATTGAATATAACTATTTTAGTAAAAAAAAAAAAAAAAAAATTCAAAATAAATAATCAAAATGTTACAACAGTAATCATCAAATACTTCTTTCAACTATTTATAACATTTTTTGTTGTTAAAAACTCATTATCTACTAAATTTAAAAAAATCAACTCGAATAAAATCGCTCAATATGTCATAGGCCTTAACAAACAAGTATCGTATTGTTATTATTATGTTTGTTCAGTTGCATTCATTGAATGCGGATTTTTACACATCTACCCTACACATGCTACTCTGGTTGGTTTTAATTGTTTAGACTAAGTTATTATTGTGTTTTCTCTATAAGTGATTGTTTGTATAATCTTTTGAGAAAATAATTTTTTTTAAACCGTATATTAACTTGGAGGTCATCAAGAGAGAAAGTCTACGCGAGCGCTTAAGCTTTTTCAGGCAGTGTAGTTACACTCCATATGTATAAAGCCATAAGTTTATGGCCTAAGAGCTAGTGTCAATTTTCGGGAAGGTATTTGAGGCAAACTGAAAACTTGGTCCATAGTTCTCCTGATATACCCCAACTCAAAACTGCAGTCCTGGCTGCTGAGTAGCGGGACTGAACGGTTCCGTTTAGCCTTACCCAATAATTGGCACTAGCTCTCGGCCTATTAGTGACAATGTTTTTTCTACCAATAAAGTCCAAAAAAGTAAAATGTAATTTCTATAAAATTCTTGTCTTTTCCAGGTCGAAGTTACATGAAAGGTATGTGCAGTATCAACAATAGTTGCACTCTTACAGAATGGGGTAACAAGAACACGCCGTTTATGCTTGCACACGAAATTGCACACAGGTTAGCAATGATATCTATTTTATTTCATTGTCCCAGTCAATATTGTACCTAATTGTAGGTTAGAAAATCAGCAAACACATCATAAACTCCTTAATCTTTTAAACTTAAACTACATCCCAGGGTTATTCATCATTTAAAAGTATTAAGCGACAGATCTTTAAGTTTATTTTTATCTTATTCTTTAATCGTTAATTGTAAGGGTACCCAACGATCCAAATCAGCTGAAAAAAATGGACTTTCAATTCAAACTCAAATCAAATTAAATCATTGTTAGTTTGTCTTGTTTGATGATTGAACACTGTTTTCAGCTTGGGTGTACCCCACGACGGTCATCCGAACAACGAATGTAAGGGTCGTCATATAATGAGTCCGGTGTTCAGTCCTCTGTCACACGTGCAAGCCAAAACCTGGTCTCCGTGCAGCAGACGAGCCCTGAAACAATATCTCTCGTAAGTGTTCACAGAGGTGACCAACAAGATGATGTAAACAATAAACCTATTGCTATGGATTATAACTATGGAATGAGCTCCCTTCTTCGGTGTTTCCCGAACGCTATGACTTGTCCTTCTTCAAACGAAGAAAGCCCAAGTAGGCCGTGGGTACCGGCCTCGTGGTGTCTCTTTTTTTTTCTTTTTCTTGCCTTGTAGGCAGACGAGCTAAGGAGCTGACTGTGCAGAGGTATATGAACAATGGTTACCGCTTACGATCTCGTGGTCGGTTAGCTCGCTTGCCTGCAAAGCAATAAAAAAAACTTCGTTACTCATAAAAGTAATATACTAATAACTTGTGAAATAAAAATGTATCCCGTACTTAGCCATCATCATCCATTGATACCATTGAACGCCAATAGCTATAGTTACCGTCACCCATTTAATTTGTAATGGTATATAAACCGTTTAATTTTATTGTAACAATAGTTTTTCTTTTCGAATTAAACTTAAGAGATGTGCCACGATTCAGGCGCAGTTCTGAACTTTAAGCAAGTTTTAAGTTTAAGAAAATCGGCAATAGATACAGCGTATTTTTTCAGAGTAAACCTATTTTTCAGTTTATTACATAGTACAGTCACAATTTTAATGAAATTTCTCTCTGTTTGCTTCATTGTCAATTATTTTATTTTTTAATAAGAGCTATTTTTATATTTCAGGAGCCAACGAGCCTGGTGTTTCAATCCTGAAGAAAATAATAAATATGTTTATCTATAAAATTAGACGTAGGTAATATACCTAAACTTAGCCAAATTAAATACTTTGTAATATCTAATAAATGTTTTATTCATTACACCTTAAAAATCAATGCAAAGATTTTAAGAACGTTATTGTTTTCCAGTTCTCTAAGATTTTCTAGAATTGTGTACCTTATCATTAGTTTAACGGCATAATTTAATAGCCACTCCAAAATGTATTGTCCTAGGCTTTAAGTAATTTCAGCTTTATAGCAAATCAATTTACCTTAGTGCAGAAGCCTATATTGTGAAGAGTTTCCTGGTTTTCTAATCTGGAGTCAAAATAACGGGAGGTTTGCTGATTTCACCATCGGTGACTATTTCATATAATTTCAAAACCCCTGAAATTATTACATTCCTCGATATTTTGCTATTCGCACAATTAAGGCGCGAAGTTTTGTTTCGGTTTTCCTAAGATACCTTTCCTTTTTCCCGGGATAAGGTACTTCCCGTTCATGTCGCATAGTTTTGGGACACCCTGTATACGTATATGTGAACCAACATACAGGCCATTATAGTAGAAGCAACTTCGTCCATAGACCTTCGCGGTATCTCCTTGTTTCTCATTTTAGCCGAGCACTTATTAGTGTTACCAAGCTGTGTATAAAACCTTAAACATAAAAACTTAATTAATTACTTCACATGACTAATAATGGATAATGATGTATTTTCTCATCGTAACACATTTAGTCAATAATGTAGAGCACGATTTAACAATTAACAATGGCGTATTAGCAATCTTAAACA
This sequence comes from Trilocha varians, assembly GCA_030269945.2. NCBI lineage: Eukaryota > Metazoa > Arthropoda > Insecta > Lepidoptera > Bombycidae > Trilocha > Trilocha varians. Next base: position 3,439,589 of record AP028270.1, on the reverse strand, counting down.
GAATCATATGAATGTATTCTCGGATTTCAAACACAAAGATTTGTATGTTATCTTCAAATAAGTGGTGTAAATCGAGCATGATCTGTGGAGATCACACGTGACACGACTGAAGTGGAAACTTGAGTATACCGCGATTTGTCCGATTCCAGTCCTAAATCATGTATTTTGTAAAGCAGCCGATGATGTCAAATGATAACAAGTGAATGTTCACGTTATGTTCTTCAATTTCAAACGAGACTTGAAGACACTTATACAGGTGATTTCCTAGTGAAGGTACATATTGCAGGTCATGGTAGCTGATGGTTATATACGACCAGTAAAAATATTATTACCAAAGAATATGGCTTAATGCCTTAGTACTCGCAACTTAAAAATATCTAAAATTCTTGCAAAATGATGGTTTTTCGACAGATGATGGGTGTGGCGGAGGTGTGGGGTGCGCGAGATCACTAGAGGTCATTACTCAACCCTCTTTAAGCCGAAATTGTTTATGTTTGAGGTAGTTTGGTCGAATTTAGATTTTTAAAAAAAATTGTAATTTTACCTATTTTTTGTAATATTCCGTATTAGGACAGAGTACTCATCACCCTCCTGCAATATGTACCCTCTCTAAAAAATCACCCTGTATAGTAGAAGATTGAGGTGGACATAATTTGTAAAAGTCCTAGATTTACCACTAATGTGGATGTTACTATTACTGAGATATTAAAATACAGATGAGATTAATATTAATAAGAACGATGTGAAAAAGACGATTTGTGCTTTGGCGCGTTAATTTAACAATGAAGTAAAAACAAAATCCATCATACTTATCGACCACATATTATTATTTGCATCATACCAGTTGCAGTTATAGATCATGAGTTCTCTTTAAACGAGGTTTAAGCAGAATCTTGTTTAAGTAGGCGATAGATAACGGCCCCTTTGATGCCCTAGGATTGCAGACATTCATGATGTAATCGCTTACCATCAGGTGGGCCGTAGGCTAGTTTATCTGTCTTGCAATAAAAATAAAACTTCGAATATCTAATAATAAATCTGAATTTAAAATAGTTTCACATAGGCATTTTATACTATCTGTGTGTCTTAGAATTAAGTTTGTCTATGTAGGTTCAGACTTTCTCGTGTGACACTAATCTAGGTACATTGTATTGATCTCGTTAAACCTAGATCTCACCGGGTTAGGAACTAGGTGATGCACTTCTTTAGTTCGTGGTGAAACTCAGAATTATCTAGATGTTGCAAATGTCGTGAATGTGATTTTCGTAAATTAAGTTCATATTTTAAAAATGTAAATTAAGGGTCACGTAAAAATGGTTGAATTGATGGGAAACACAAACCTTGACTGTATCTACTGAAGTGCCCAACAGTGGACTATACTATGGGGTATAGTTAATATACAGAATTATTATGTAAAAAATCTAACGCTGCCAGTGGTAAGAAGGAATCAATAAAAATAATAAAGAAAATAAAATTAGTATTTTTTTTTCAAAAGATCTGTATTTTGCTATAGATATAATTAATCAAAAAAACAGTATGGTATAGAACAAATAAAAGGTAGGTACTTAATAAGGGGGCGACGCGACGGGAAAGAGTGCCGATGGCGTAACGCGTCGCGTCGTTCCTCATAACCCCGTGCTGGGTTCTGGCCTCAGCCGGGGTTCGGACGCTGAGTGTGAGCGGTTGGAGGTTTTAGTGCGGTTCAACTCCCACATATCCGGTGATTTCCTCCAACTAAAAAAAAAAAAAAGGTACTTAATAAAATAGTGATGAGTAATTGTGAGTGAGTATGCAAATGTTCTGAATTATGTTATTTAGCAAAGTTTGGAAACACTTTCACCTAAAACAGAGCCGTGAATCTGTGTATAATAATAATATGTAAAGAGGAACGCGTGTCTGTCTGTACGTGATTCATAAACTGTTTGTTGCTGTCCAGTAGGTACCGAAATACGGCATTTTATAAAATTTCGGAGTAGTACATTTATTATTTTAACTTATTACTTACCTATTACTTTAGTTGTAAGACACATAAACGAACTTGTGGCCCAGTTGATGCTAGACCAGGGTGATGAGAAAGTGCCCGGGCAGCGGGGCTCTTCCCAGGCCCGTCCGCGAACCCCCATGATGATGATAATGCTAGACCATTGACGGACCGTTATCCATCATCTATTTCTACAGAACTTTTAAAACCTTGTTTATAGAAAGACATGAGAGTTTTGTCGAAATTGATAATATTGTAATTGGAATGTCTTTGTTTGTGGTTTCGATCTATTATTTCCCACTGCTGGGTATTATTAATACAAGGAATACCTAAGCATCACGAGTTTTTTCAACTAGACCAACATATCACAAGGCACACTGATATTTCCATACTAAAAAACCTTTAGCAAAACTGTAGTCCAACAATTATTTACCTACCAATACAAAAGCAAATACTTACGTAAATATGACGATACAAGGTAATCGAGACTTAAAAAAAGCCCGAAAAGTCAATAAACAAACATAGACTGCAACATTAATAAGAAATTCAAGTAACGCCGATCGCTATATCTCGAAAACACCATATTAGTATTCGGTATGATACACAAAACTGAAAGTCACTTACGGTTTTACTGTGAAAGTGTAATTTACGGAGCGAGATTTCGTAATGAAAGCTATCTCTAGTGATGCTCCGGGAAATTTTAGAGCATCGCTGATTCGTCTAGTTTGTAGATTAATGAGTTTTATGACTCATCAGTCATGATTATCTACTATATACAAATAAGTCCGGTTTTCCTGACGCTATAACTCCAGAACGCCTGGACCGATTTGGCCAATTCTTTTTTTTAAATGTTCGTTGTAGTTCAAGGATGGTTTTTACAGCAAAATTAGTTCGAATACGTGCCAGAAAAATGATATTTTCAATTTTCAAGACGATTTTAAAGCAACGCCATAGTTTATGTTATAAGGAGTAACTTAGGCTATATTTATTTTAGAAATAGTTGTTTTTTTTTTAATTTTCGATGAAGTTCAAGGATGGTATTTACAGCGAGAAAAAATCGAATAGTTGACATTTAATTGAGATTGGCGCAGATGAAGTTGCGCGGGGCAGCTAGTCGTATTATATTACAAGCTTTATATCAACTTGCATTGGATGTAACTATGTATGTAAGTTCGGGTGGAATCTTGCAAGCTAAATTTCCTCTTCTTTTTTTGTTTATGGACCCATCGGGATGACGAACTTCCCGTTTTCCGATTGAGCTGACAATTTACACGTACATGTAAATCGCGTGATAATGCAATAATATGACAAAATGGCGGTGATCGTGATGGATTCTCAAGGTGGCCATAGGAGCTTTTGTTCTAAACAAGATACGTCGACCGTCGTATTTGGACTCATTTTACTTGTATTAGGTAGCACTCTACTGCTACATGATATCCAGGATTATGCACACACATTGCAAAGATCCATGAGCGTTGGTAACCATTAATGATCAAGTGGCCCATGAAACAAACGAAGTGAGCATATTTTGATAATAGCACGATTTTATAGGTACATTACGAACTCAATCATAATAAAGACGTGACCCTATTTTAAAGTTTCTAAAATAGGCAGCATCAGGCACGCTACCATTTACGTTATTCCAAACCAAACAAACTAAAGGATGAACGAACACTTCATTCGGCTCATTATGAATAAACAAAAGACTTCGAAATGCATTGCCAAACCCGATTTCAGTGTAACGGACACGGTTCAGTAAACAGTTTTCCACATATCCCTTTCTCTTTTAGTTTCCGCGTGTGAGAACAATGTGTTGGTCTGTCGGCGATATATCTTGCTGGAGAAAGGCTCCTACAATGGCGTGTCGTATCGGATGAATCTCACACTGATTGAACAGGGAAAACTGTGGAGGGACAGTGACTTTAAACATTAAAAAAGAATAAGAAAGAGAAGATTTTTTTTAGGTATAGTGCATTTTGGTACTTAGATTACAGAAAAAGGCAGTAATCTAAAAATGATCCTTGACCATCGCATACGCGGCTCTCATGGATACGAAATATCAAAACACTGCGGGAACGATCAATAGTAAAAATATGTCAATAAGTAATAACGAAAATCTTAATAGGTGTACTATGAAGTATGAGTCTTATTAGGTACTATATAGTAAACAGACGAGACGAGGAAAGCTTATAGCTTATTTAAGGCTGTTGCTGTTGACGCTGTTGTTGCTGTCTTATGATGCCAATTTTCATCACCTGTAGTAGTCGCCCATAGTGCTATCTTATTACCTGCTATACTTTTTAGCACTTAATAAGTCACAATATAATTTAATACTTCCAGATTTACGTAAAATATAGCAATAGAAGTAAAATCATGTATTTATCGTGTGCAACAGCGCGCACAAGGTCCGAATATAATTTTTAAACCACTCAACGCGCCTTCAAGATTACCTTCTGAAAATTCAAGGAAACCTATTGTGATTTATGCTGTGTTTGTACCTAATTAAGAATCACATTCATCTTATTATTTTTCTTATTTCTGATTAGCGGGATTTGCTAGAAATATTATATTAAGTACATAACAAATACAAGTTCGGTTTAAAGAATCTTTATTTCTCAAAAGAACAAAATATACATCGTTCACTTAAAGAGAAACTTAACTTAATAACTTATTCTAGGTTTACAATTTAACGGTCGATACGAGTCTAGACATGATACATTGCAAGATCGAAGTAATAACGACAAAGAAAAAAACCTATAGTAGTTAGTAACAAGTTAGTAGATACTTAATACAATCGGAATTTGTAGGTGTTTTATCTATTTTAATAATGTATTTTAAGGTTTACCTTATAAGCTATCTACTTATTTTTTTGTATTGTAGAGTAAGTATTTTATATTATTAAGAAGTAGTTTTATCGGATCTAAGCAGTTTCAGTTCCGATAAAAAAAATATAGATCAAACCGTGCGGAACTGCGAACACAATGCAAGATGCATCATTTTCTCTGTTTTTCTTTAATTTATTATGAGTTCATTGAGAAATTATTGAGTATTGGAAAACAGATTCAATTGACATAATCAGGATAGACATTAGAAAATTATGTTAGTAGAATGTAGAGTTGTGTGTTGATTCTATCTTCGTTTTTTTTCTAAAGATTGAGGATTGCGATAACCTGTCTAATAATAAGATAATAAAATAGAATTATTCTAATAATTCTATTCTGGCTGTTCATAAAGCCTTGGAAAGACAGTTTTATGGAACCGTAAAGGTTTTGTACGTAGTGTTTTCGAATCGAACTGAATGTCGAAAACAACGAAAATGAACTTTAAAGTTTATAAACTCCTCGGCGAAGAGTAATTAAATTCAAAGTAGGTTTTATGTATGTACCTATAAATAATTCCGTCAATATTGAATGCGTCTTACTTGTGTCTACATTCTACTTTTTTCCCTTCGACGTGATTGACCATAAAATCTTTCACAATTTCAGATATTCATTTTGTCATTTATTATATTATCGAAAAAATACTCTACATATGCTTTATCTCGTAAAAGGCATGATTCTCTTCAAATTATAGGCAATTGAGTTTGTTTTATAACATGCCTAAGTTGATTGTTAACGAGTCAACGGCTACAGCTCACCTGCCATAATACTATTACAGTAAGTGGTTACTCGTTACCATGGTTTTGAGGGTCCAAAAATATATATTTTTTTATTGCATGACAGATAAACGAGCCTACGGCCCACCTGATGGTAAGCGGTCACCGTCGCTCATGAACCTCTGCAATGCCAGGGCAGTGAGGGGCTGTTATCTATCGCCTACCGATACAGAACTTTTCTTAAACCTCGTTTAAAGAGGGACATGCCATAGGGATATGTTATCTTTAAAACTGTGTCTTTAAATAATTAACTTCATTTCTTTCAAACAGCTTTTTAATAAGAACATCACATGGCCAAGAAATGTTAAGAATGGGAGAAACATACTTAGTTATTTTTACAAATAAGTGGTGTGCACTAATTAGGAGTTATAAAAACTATTCCAGAGAGAGTGAAATTTTTTAGAGGTAAAATTTAATTTGGCACATTTTCAAACCAGTTTAATATGCTTGTTAGGTACGTAATCTTAACTATTGTTACAATTATAAATGCAAACGAAAGTAAAATCGTGGTCCGTGAATAGCTGACACAGTTAGAAAATGTTTTTTATTAGCCCGAATTGCAATACCTACTCACACTAGAGGTGTGAACGTTTTGTCGAAATAAACGTACAGACATTTCTTTTTGCTTAAAATAAATGAAGCATTAATATTACACATTTTTAGATTTAATTGTTTGTTTCTTTGATGGATGAACTACAAGAAATTGGTTTTTAATTCCAATTGTTAGCTCAAAAAATATTTCGGAGCTAGCCGTGTCAACCGCTTAATAGTACCTACTCACTACTTTAGTTAGAAACGTTTCTCCTCTGAAGACAAAAAAGCTATAGGTATCTAAGAATGTTTATTTTCGATCAAGTAAAACTAGTAATTCCATTTGTTAAATTTTAGGTGTCAAATATTTAATTTTTGGAAACACTATTTTCAATCAGTATGTACTGTGTAGTTCTTTACCTATTCCTATCTAAATTGCTATTCATCAACTTTCGTCTAGTGTTGTAGAAATATCGTCTATACCTATTTTCGTCGATAGAGTCGCAGCTCTAGCCTTTCTATCGCGCTGAGCTTACCAAAACAACTGCATTAGACCGCACAGTCGCTGCCCGCGATTGAAAACGCGCGAACTACCACACGTAAGGCCGCTACCAACTGACGAAAAATACGATAAACAAAACGCGAACGAATTAATTAATCTGTGCAATAAAAAAATAAAAATAAATGGCGGGAAACGCAAACGCCATTTTGAGAACTTTTGATTTTTTAAATTGTTGTTTAATTTATAAAGTTTTGTGAGATGTGATTTGTTTGTTATTAAATTAAATGTAAATATGTTGCGGTGTTGGGGGTTCGCGGTGTTCGCGGTTGCCCTATTGCGGTGTTTGGGGACAAATGCTGAACAATTTGGGGATGACGTAAGTTTTTTTTAAATAATAAAGTTAATAACTGCCCTCCAATGCCAGGGTACCTATTGTTGAAGCCCGTGAGCGAAAATAACCAGGTGTATTATTTTATCATCAGAAGTAAAGCTAAGTTTAATTCAAGTAGGAACAAGAATCTAAACGAATCTTAAAGAAAGTCCTTAAAAGGTAGGCCGTAGGTAGCGGCCCCGCAGTGTCCGTTGACATTGCAGAGGTCCATGAGCAACGGTAACCGCTTACGATCAGGTGGCCCGTTAGCTCGTCTGCCTACAAGGCAATAGAAAAATAATAATAATAAATAAAATAACAATAAATAAAAGAGAAAACTTGCACTCCTATTGGACATGGCAAATGCGCGGATTCATATGCAAATAAATTAATTAATTTAGAATCCTCAATAAATTAATTACTATCAAACATTCAAATTGAGGTTTTACATTGGACAATTTTAACTACGGTTACTATCCTGGTTAGCTGGCCCCGTTCATTAGCGTGCATTTACGTTTTCGTAAGGGTACCTACTTAAAAAGCAATGTGTATTAAGAAATTATTTTTCATTAAATTAACATTTTACAATCAATTCTGTGCCGTTATTTTGGTTCACATACAAAAATAAGATTACGATAATACTCATTAGTATCCGTTGTTTTCTACCTAATTTAACTCTACAAAAATAGTAATAAATGAAAATATTTTTTGCAGATAAAAAACCATATTTTTTTTTTTTTTTTTTTTTATTTATTTATTTATTTCAATCAAATTGTAGATCATATTAGGCAATTACAAAAATTCATTAACTTAAATTAAATTACATTTATTATGCTAACTAAAATAAAATACTATTAGTTAAAGAGGGACACATCAGTTGTTTGTTTGTCAGTATATGGATCCTATCACAATGATTCATATACCGACAGTCAAACCTCTCTGCGAATACTCCCAGAATGATATTAGGGCTGCCCCGCACCCTGCGCACCAGAGATGTACATCGCTTACGTATAGTTGTGAAAAAGCAATCTACACGCATCTCTGCGAACATCTCCGACGCACTGCAGCGTCGAGGCAGCCCCAACAGCACCCTGAAAGCATTATTGTATTGTACACGGAGGGCATTGTACTGTTTTTGGGTATACGACACCCACAAGCTGCTCGTGTAGAATGACGTGCAAAACGCTCGAAACAGTGTTAGTTTAACAGCTGCAGAGCATCGAGCAAACCTTCTAGCAACCATATTGGCCCTCACAGACAATGCCCTCCGCTCCCTCTCTATGTCAGCGTCATCCTTCAGATTAGTGGTAACAAGATGTCCGAGATATTTGAATTGCTTTACCCATTTTAATGCCGATCCGTTTAGCAGCAACTCAGGTATGGCATCTGGTGAACCTCGACCCCTAGCCCGAAAGACGACGCATTCACTCTTTTTAACATTATAAAGTAAACCATGCGTGCATGCATACCGCTCACAAATATTTAATAGTTTTGACAAACCACAAACAGAGGCGCTCAATAGCACCATATCGTCTGCGTAGCTGATATTATTGACGCACACTCCGTCTACGTGACAGCCAACGCGAGTGCCACTGAGCTCCTCTATCAGCGCGTTCACATACAGATTGAAGAGCATCGGGGAGGTGAGCCCTCCCTGACGCACCCCACACTCCAATCTATAAGGCTCAGACACCGCACTGGACCAACGAACAACATTTATTTGGTTCAGATACCAAAACTTAATTATATGTATCAATTCATTCGGAACCCCAGATTTACCTAATTTCTGCCATAAAATGTCATAACATACCAAATCAAATGCTCGAGAAAGATCGAGAAAGCAAGCATAGACAGGAGTACGTCTATTGGTGTAGTAACTGACTGTTTCTTTCAGGCATAAGATAGCTGACTCAGTAGATAAACCAGATTTAAATCCAAACTGATTATCATGAATTTTAAGAAATTTATTTAACTGAGTATTCAACAGGCTATCAAATACTTTTGCCAAAATAGTTGCAAGCGAGATAGGCCTATAATTATTTTTGTCACCTATATCACCCGTTTTACATTTAATAACCGGCACCACTACAGTCCTCATCATGTCAGCTGGCAAGTAAGAGTGCGCTAAACAAAAGTTGAAAAACATAGCCAGAACCCTAGGTAGATGTACACCCGCATGTTTTAGATGCTCACTAGTTAAACTGTCATGACCTCCAGACTTTCCCAGTGACATCGACTTTATAACTTCCCTTATACTTTTAGCCGTAAACATTGTACCAAATTCCCGTCCACCAGGTTCCCCAATCAATCTCGAGCTTGGAGCGCCCAGCGGGGATTTTACTCTAAAGTGTTCTTTAAATATATTAGCTATCGACCGCAAGTCGCCAGAACCATCCACACTCGCAGGCACCGCCGGTCTGTTATTCAGCTTACTCGTGGCTTTCCAAAAACTACGGAAATCATGTTTGGAGTGTTGCTGTGCTAAAATGTCCATCTTTATTCTATCAGCGTTATTCTGACACCATCTTAGGCAAGACTTAAAGATTCTACGACTCTCACGCATCTCACTCCATGCACGTCCATCCCTTGGCTTACCACAACAAACCCATGCCTTATATTTATACCGAGCCTCGGTGTGAGCCTGGCGAACATGCGTATTCCACCCAGTAACACATTTCTTTTTTATTTTCGGCCTATTTCTACTGTGATGACTGTTAACAGCAGCAGCACACAATATATGAATAATATCACTATACATTTTGTCTATTAATCGCCTGTGGCTTGTCAAACTACAAAATTTATTACAACATGTATTAAAATCAGAGGGATAATCTATCAATTTAAAATTGTCATTACAATATCTTTCAAATAAACATATCTGCTCCGGAGTTCTCTCACCCCATCTTATTTTATCATTCTTTATAACAGAATTGTTGTCAAATATTTTAGGTTTAATTATATTTAGCCTACATTGTATAAACAAAGGAAAATGATCTGACCAAACGGGATCATGTCTAATATACGCACGGACAACAGTATCAAACGCTGATTGTGTTACAACACAATGATCCAACCAACGCATAGAATGGTTAGCATCACTAATAAAACTATAAGTACCTGATAATAAACCCAATTTCTCTGCGTCAGCACACGCCCATTTCATCTCATTACAAAAATTCAATAGTTCATCATAAAACTTCTCCCCGGGATGCGCGTTGAAGTCACCAAGCATGTATACACACTCGATACCCTCACTCGACACAATAGCGCTCAGCGCACCGAGACAGTCTGTAAATTCCACTAAGTTCGTAGTTTGGTCAGTAGGCATATAAATACTTAACACTAAAAATGACCGTGAACAATCAGACACTTTTATCGCACATATACGGTTATTATTACAATTTATAACTGAAACATTTTGAAAAATATTCTTTTTCCATAATAAAGCCACACCACCCCATGGGCGGCCGACAATAATTCCTTTTGATAGGTCCATTGGTGAGACTCCAGTATACTCAAACTCGTCATCAATACAGCGCAAATAATCAATTTCATTCGGCAACAACCAATGTTCCTGCAAGGCGATAATGTGTGACACCTTACACAGTTGCCGCACATCTTCAATGGATCGTTTTATATTCTTACAGTTGAAAGTAACGAAGTTATACAATAAGCAACTATTAGCCATATTATTTTCAGTGTATGTCCGAGACAGCATGCTGGCCGTTCGCTACGTTTTTATATCGGAAGTTAACAAATCGTCGAAACATAATGTTCTGTGGCCATAATTTGTCATCCAAAAACATATGTACTTTATTTTCTGGAACGAAAAACTTAAAAGCTTTATAATCTCTTTCTGGTTTAAACGTAATTTTTTCCAACTGTATTTTCTCATTTGTTTTTCGATACACATAACTCGTTATATCCTCCTCAGTTGTATCTTTATGAACATTTGTAATAAAAATTGGTAGCCTTCTCTCAGCCGCCTTAAATCGTCCTTCCATGTCTCTGGCTATACCTGTTACACCACGATAACGATACAATGGTTTTCTACGCTTAGAAACAGTTTGCCAACTATCTTTTGATGCAGTTTCGACTTGTTGCACTGCATTGATTGCACTGTGGCGCTCAGAAGCGCATGAGTCATCGCTTAGCCTATTCTTCGCGCACTGCAAACTCGCAATAACAGGTTTTTTCAATGAAGTACTTTGGTCGTTCTTTGTTGTTTGTAACTCCGTTGGTTGTTGATTTGAGTCAGCTGATTCACAAAGGATATGTCTCTGTTCTACCCGCATATTATTTTGTGTAACATCTGTTTTGTTGAATATAATGTTACTATTACTTTTCAACGATTCATCTAGCTGAGAATCGTCTATATGTGATAATCCCATGGGACCGCTGTCATAAAGCCATGCTCCACGTTGTATATTCACATTCTGCTCTGTGTGTGTATTATCAAGTAAACTTAATTGAAAAAAAAACACAAACTCTTGCTTAGAAATTAGGGTATGCAGTGCTTATTTACATCTGTGAACTGCACGCCACTGGTCCCATCAAAACAACTAACTTTTACGGATGTCCTAAATCCAAGGCTAGTAGCCCGACTTCGTCATAAGTCTTGACACGACAAATTCCTCTGATTGTTCAGTACATTTCGAACCTTGACCCCGGCGGAATGAACCAATTCGCTGTACGTATATCATTTAAATATTTTGCAGCCTACAGAGTAAATTATTCCGGATTTATTACATCTGTAGGTTTTATTAGAAGTTCCTCGTTTGTTTTTTAGGCATCTTCACTTATATGGATGAATTAGACTACAGTGGGCAATATAATTGTGACTGTATCCTACTGTTTTTTGTTTATTGGCTGATGTGCTTGATAAATTTTGCGCAAAGAAGAACTTTACAGTTGTTCTATTTTCGATAGTTTTGTTTTCATGTAGTATTTAGTGTCTAGAAATAAAGTACTATAAATATATAGGCTGGTTATAAAGGAAAGTATCTGAAACTTCTTATTGTCACCTCACTGTCAACGACCTATAGAGTTCTTACAAACTATAGTGAAGATTGTAATCGATTAAGCAATTATCGTCTGGCTTCCGAATTTGCGGTTTGGGTCAGTACTGCTAATATTTAATTATTCGGTGTCAAACGATTAACAATTCGTTTAATTTGTACACTGTCTTTGTCCGTAAAATTTAGCCGTGTAAAAAGCTCAAGAGATTTCAAAGTCCTTTTCCAACAACTAACTTAAGGTCTAAGGTGCACGATTTCTTGTTATTGTCGTGTTGGCAGAGTCAATGGGTCGCCTGATCGTACGTGGTTATTGTCGCTCATGGAGCCCTTGATTGTCATGGGACATTGCGGGGCCGCTACCTACAACCAACCTTTAAGGACATTTTTTTTCCTCGTTTGAAAAAAGACATACAAGCCATAGGGAAACAGAAGGGTAGTTCTTTCTATAGCTGAATATTGCGTGGCAAAAAATAACTGCTGAAACGAAATGTGGATGACTGGGATGCTTTCATACAGTAGGATTGATCTCAACCTCGACGGGTGGCGAGTGTAGGAAATGTTTTAATCATTGACTATTGATGATGATGAAACATTTATCAAACTTCGTGTGCAGAAGGAAATGTCACAGCACCCGTATAACTGTGTCAGCGGAACAATTAAACGCTTGTTTTTAACTTCCATAGTTTTCTAGACATTACATAATTTTTTACTTTTTAAACGTTTTTTAGATGTAAGGTGAACTGGTCAAGTAGTCTTGGAAGCTCGTTTTGTTAGATTTTATCAGTGTTTTATTTGTTTTATGTTCCGTCAGTCGACAGACAGAAAATCGTGAGCAGAAATTTTAATGTACTCATTCTGTTTTTTATCACAATCCAGAACTGATAAACCAGAACTATATTGAATTCTAAGTAGGTCGTATACCTGTAATAATTCACGTTAAGAATTCACGAAACTTCATTAATTCTATTTAAAAAAAATCACATTTTCTCGTAGGGTGTTTGGCACTTTTCTATCATAATAATATGTTATCTTTTGCCTTTTAAACCATGGTATAAGTCTACCTACATTAGTAAGTGCAGAAACCTTATAATCCAAAAATGATTAACGTTCCGCAAATGAATTTCATTCTTATCTGAATGAAGAGTTGCAACATTGCAATCTGTTATTACTGAGATGAGTTTTCCCATCAGCCTAGACGTGAAACAATGTCGAAAACATTGCGTAAACTGGACAAGATATCAAATCTAAACCACAAATTGATTAAGACAGCGAAAACTAATTTTATGACTGCACAATCGAATTTCACTTGTTCATGGGCATTGAAAAACGTAATTAGGTAATCTTGGTTATGGTTCAAAAGATTGTAATTTGAAATTTTCGATTAAGATTATCTCACTTTCATTTTTGTTGCGAATATTGATGAGGTAAACATTGTTCTATTGTTTGAATCTTGTTAGAAAAAATTACTTTGCTCTTCGTTAACGCCAAAGAGAGCATTAATCTGCTCATAAAGGATGGTTGGTGCTAAAAATAATCTTTTTAAATCTCTTGGTTATGACACGAACTTCACATTGATATGAAAGAGAAGATAAAAGGTAATCAATCCCATTGAAATGATGCAAACATAAAAAGGCATGGGATCAATTTTACTCTAGTCCTAACAAAAATATCATTCACCTATATACTTTCTTAATAGGTATTTAAATTTAAAACCAATGCCAAGTATTTATGACAATAGATCACAACGAAATGATTTATAGAGCAGAGTTGAAGGATATAGTGTACTTTCATACCTATTGTAACAGAATATGTCGACGATTGAACTATGAGGTCGCATATTTGAATCCTTATGATCTTCTCCAAGTGAAATGTCAAGCGATTTCTAGCACGTAGGAAACTTTAAGGTTGCTTCATGTTATCATTTTTTGAGTAGAAGTCGAAGATAATTCGCAAAGTTTTTATGCTATGGATATATCTAACCAGAATGAACCACGATAAAGTCTCTACTCTAAGAATGCTTTCAATATATTAACTTACTTACAGAGGTGAACAAGCAGTTAAGTCCATATCTATACCTAGATCTATATGAAATGTCCCTCTTCAAATATGGGTTGGTATTGGATGTTCATCGAGAATGATTGAAGCTTTCAAATTGCCTACCAATTAATGAACTCTCGTAATTTTGAGGGGTCTAAAGAAAGAAAGGCATCTAAATAATAGTAAGCAACTTCAGACAAGTTACGTTAGTTTTTGTAGTTCAATGTCAGTATAATTTAAAAATTAAATCGTAATAAGTATTTTAGTTTCAACGAACAGTCTGTTAATTTAATACCGTCTAAGTCTAATTAATGTGGCGTAAAAGTTTACTAAATAACGCTTTTATGTTAATAGTTTATTTTTGCGGTTTTAATAACTCTATCTAAAGTATTACACTTTAAAGGAACATAGGTAATTTCAATTTAAGTATTTGAATACAGTTAATACTTTCATGCATTTCCACGGGTTCTTACCACTATATTTACTGTATACTACAGTATCTACAAGACTCTCTGAGCATGAAACCTTAGTGATTGTTGTGTTTAGCACTGGATTGCACATACTCGATAATCTGAAGCCGTCACCCCTGCGTGTGGTGTGTCGTGATGTGAGTTCGAGTTCCAGTGGTACTACCCAAAAGCGAACGAGAAAGAGGGTAGACAGATTTGTTTGCTCTTAAATTGACCCGCAGTATCCAGTCTTCTCGTGATCATGACGTTTGCAACAACGTTGAAATCGAGACAATAACTCAATTAATTAAATATCGTGGTAGGAACCCGTTGAAAATGCATGAAAGTATTATAGAAAACCGCGAGTGTCTGAATAAGTTGTGAATACAGTCTAAATACAGGAATCCACAATTATTGTTATCATATCATGTTATTTCACGTTAAAATATATTAAATTTCAACAATCACTCAAAATATTCTAATAGCTTCTCTATCTTCTGCCCATTGTGATAAAGTCGACCTCGAAATTTGAAAGCAGTGAATGAGCGGAATTTGGGAAAAGCACTTTCGAAGATCGTGAGAAAAACTAAGGAACAATGCAGCTCGACATTCAATTGTCTCTTCTTACAATGTTTTTTTAATATTCTCGTCCAATATTTTGTCGCAAAGCAGTAATCGTTCGTTTAGAATTATTTGAAGATATTTTTTCCGAATTGTAGCTATACAATAGTAAATGTAAATTATTATAAATTCTCTCACCGTTGTGTCGCGGTTCACCTGGTCGAAGTGTTTATCGTTGTTGTTGAATCTCTGCAATGACAGGGACAGTGCGGGGCCCATATCTGAAGACGACTTTTACGGCTTTTTTTAAAACCGCGGATTTAATTCTGCAGTCAAGCGATGCGCGGCCAATTTTCAGTTTGTGGTTCACACTCAAGAGCAATAAATTTATGGGTTTTTTGCGTTAAACCAAATCATCATCATCATTAGCTCTCAGACATCCTCTACTGGTCAAAGATTTGCAACAAATCTCACCATAACAACTGGTCCAGCAGGGCCTTTCTTAATCAGCTGTTTGCATCCCCAGTCCAGATCAAAAATTTAAAAACGAAAGTTTTGTATAACCGCTTTCACACAAGCTAATATGTCAATATGTCGAGATAATGAAATACCTATCAGATGCCAAAATCTAGCCATTGTTTGTGGGCAAAGCGACAATTTGTACGCCATAACGCCCTACTAGGTATGTGGGTGAAACAACACGTAACTGCTGTTTAATTGCAAGTCAAATTTTTGTTTATCTTTTCTGTTGGGTGATAAGTATTTTAGTGGAAGAAACCATAGAGAGATACCTAGATATATTAGCTAAGTATGTAATTATGTTAAAAGAATTGTCTAAAACATTAAATTGGTTGAGTTGCATCGAGTTTAGAATTTCATTATGATGGTAGGGCAGATAGGCAAATCAGACTTAGAGAATGGGTATACCACTGCTTTGAAAAAGAATGGGTAAACTAATATATTTTACAACTATAGTGTACAATAAAGTACCTAAATAACCAAAATTGCCATATTTTTTTCTTCTTTAAAAATACATTTTTATGGAAATACGATTAAAGACCTTGAATATGAATTATCACCAGAAATCACGAGAAGAGAAGTATTAGATAAAACACTACTCTACAAAAAACTTACAAATAAAACCCTACTGTAGTATCATTTAATAGTTTTACTAGTACCTACTAAAAATCCACAGAATAACAAGAAGTTTATTTTTATGGATCGTTGCCTTAAAACTGTGTCTGCAATTACGAATAACAGCTCTATCGCCGCATCTCTTGTCAAGAAAGAGCAATTTAGTGCAATTCCGCTGTCACGTAATTTTATAGCAAATCAGTTGCGGATGCTCGTCAAGAATTAATTTTGTACTTGTTTTGCCGTTTTATATAATGTCCCTAAGATAAAATACAGTACTTTTTATGATTATACATATAGAAGGTCACGATATTTGTTGGTCCTATACGACTAGCAACAACATTATAAAATGTGTTGGACTAAGTACCTATATGAATTGAAATGAAAATGAAATAGTTTATTGTCCAAAAATACACTTTTACACATTACAACAAATACAATGATCCCCGCACTAGGTCAGACCTGTATCGCGGGAGACCGACCCATGTTAAAACATTTGATTAGAATTATGAACAAGTCGGGAGACACAATAAACTATATAAAATTAAGTAAACTACATGCATTAAATTATGATAAACTTAGGCAATTTCATACATGAAAAAATAAATAAAATAACAGTAAATTAAAATTAGTGCAAAAAACCGAGTGCAACCATGACAAGCGCTATGGAAGACGCTTGTGGAAGAAAGCGTTTATATAAATAACCCTAACAGCAATACAAAACGTCTAGGAACGATTGCTATATTAAATACTTTAAAACATAATATAATTAAGTAAATAAGTAACAGAATTTTTATGAAGACGAGATTAGTAGCTTTTGAGGTAAGTTATCAGAAAATATCACATTTCAGAATTCCGGAGTCCAAACTAACAACATTAATATTAGGTCAAATGTTTATGTTTCTTACTTGAAAAGGATCAAATTATCATGGGCAGCTACAGAACCTTATCAGCAGTCATGCACTTTAACTTAAACCATAAGGTACTGGTCGTAAGCTGCGTAGAAGGATCAAACATTGTGTCGTAATAACTAGAGATGCAACGAATAGTTGTTTGGCCGGATACCGGATATTCGGCCTGACCACCAGCAGAATATTCGGTATCCGGCCGCCGAATATTCGGCCGGGGTTGTGGCGGCAAGTGACAGTATGCGAGAGAGATAACGCTCTACAAAACCGAAGTTACGATATGCTCTCTTTCTAAAACACTATGTGCATTAATTCCTGCCCTTATGTATACATATAAGTTTATTTTAACTACCAGTATTATCACCAAGTTACTTTAAATAATTGATTTATTATAATAAGTTTAAGTTCTTTAAGTTAAAGCTTCAATTACAACTGTGTCTTTATTTAGATTCCATTCATAAAATCTACTAAGTGTACTATCCGGTATCCGGCCGGATAGTTCATTACTATCCGGTATCCGGCCGGATAGTAAAAAAGGGCCGGATAAGCCGGATACCGGATAGTAACCGAATATTCGGTGCATCTCTAGTAATAACATCAACAAAATGTTAGATAGAAACTCACGCATGATTCTATAAAACTACACATTTTGGTACAAAATAATCATAGTTATGTTAGAGAGTTGAGCCGTTACTAATTGCGTTCCAAAGGTTTCATTGTATGGGTGTCAACGCACGACAATCGACATTGGACCCATTATGTTTACATCAAATACTGTGATTATAGTATTGAAATATGATGAAAAATTACCATAAATGTACCTACTAGGTGTAACTTGTCATTTATGACTGGCTTTCTGACTACTCAACTGAAGTAAAACTTTTATTGGTCTAAAGTTTATAAGTATTTTCCGATCCTTTATTATAAACCATATCCGTACAGACCGTACATAAACTAAAAAACGGTTCTCGGTACCTGAATATTGATTATTCATCTTTCCCATAACTGTTATCCCAATTTTGGCTACTGCCTAGTCAGTATCAACTACTGCCTAGCCAGTATCAACTACTGCCTAGCCAGTATCAACTACTGCCTAGCCAGTATCAACTACTGCCTAGCCAGTATCAACTACTGCCTAGCCAGTATCAACTACTGTTAGTGTTGTTCTTAAAAAAACAATTTTGTTACATTTCTAACGACAGCCCTGAGCTATATTGTAACTTATTTTCTACACAGAATATTACGATCTGAAACCGTTATGGGGTTAAACACCTCTTAAGCACATACAAAATGTGATTCGAATCTTCGAACATTAACAAAGGAAATATGTTAAAAGTAACATAAACATTCTTACGTAGGTAGATAGTATAGAAAGCACAATAAAATCTAAACATTTCTAGATAAAAATCCAACGAAAATCACAGTGTGTTACTAATTAAAAACTATAATATTAACAAGAAGAAAGTGCATTTTACGCGAAGAAAATGCAATACTTTCAACGATACGCACCGGGTGAGATGAGATAGTATGATTAAATACATGGCAGTGTTCGGTTCCTCGTTTGTCTGTAGAAAGTTACACAGACTTATGGCACTAAGAGGGAAAGTCTAGAATCTATAATAGATATGCCAAGTTTACCTGATATATCAGACTGGCTGAACCGCGCGTTCGCCGCAAAGGAAGACTGTTTTAACCTGATTGTAATGTCAGAATTGTTAGACACTCAAAAATAACGTGGCTTCCTATTGTTAAAGAATTCTCGGAATCGGTTTAGTAGATCCAAAGTTTACCCCCTACGACCTATTTAGTAAAAACCTATCTATAAAGAAGTATTTTAGACTAGCAAATGTTCACCATAACAATCATTCCTAAAACCTTTCAATCATACCTTTTTTTGAAGACAATTTATAGAATAATTTGCGCTTTGAAGAACAAATCAAAAGCTTTTAAGATCCTGATAATCATATAGACCAGTGCAGGATGAAACTGTATCTATAAAATTTGAATACAAAGTAATGTTCAAAATGACAGATTTTCAACAAAAAAAGTATCATTGAAATCGGTTCAAACAGAAAAGAAAGGTACGCAAAAACGCACAGCAAAACGTGAAATTGAGATACACCGTTTTTACCCTTAAAACTCACCCCCCTCCCCCCTTCCCGAACTCGGATCGCCCGTAAATTATTTTCCTTTAATTTTTGTAATATACTTATCCGTTGAAAACGGGTTTAATCTTACTATAAATTTATTTTGTTTTTGATCATTTGTAGAGCTAGCACTGGTCTAATATAGCAGGGGAGTGCTAGATAATACAAGTAAAATGAGCCCAAACACGAGCTTTTAAAAAGACGACGTTACGCAATAAGCAGTTGCCATCTAGTCCACTATATCAAACCTCTATGAACTACGGTATTGCCAGTAACCACAAATTTCGTGGTTGGTAAATATTTGTATCAATAAGAGCAGGTGAAATTCAAATGTGATGAAATTATTATTACAAATAATGCCGTTTCCAATAGTTATTGTACTACACAATGTAACAGAGAAACTTATTGACTGTAGGTATAGTGTAAAATAGAACTGACAAAATACAATTTGTATAAAGAGCACAAAACTATTGCTTACTAGCTGATCTGTGTGTTTGGTAACATTACAACAGTATCTACTATCTACCACTCCATAATATTAGTATAGAATGGTAGGTAATTAAATCATCACCCCACAATATCAAAACGCAAAAATAGGTAACATCCTAACATGTATTTCCGCATGCATTTTCCCTTAAGCCTAGGTATAACTTAAAAATTGAGAAAGAAAGGAAAGTTTTAGTCACATTATAATTTACTTGTCAGATCTTCATAAAATTTAAATGCGAACCCACGACGAACATTTCATGAATCTTTTTTTTGCCATGTAGGTAAACGAGCCAACGGACCACCTGATCGTGAGTAGTTACCGTCGCTCTTGGACCGCAGTAATGTCAGGGGACATTAAAAGGTCGTTACCTAAGACCTCACTTTAATAACTTTCTTTATGCCCCGTTTGAAGAAGATGAAAAATAATAATTGGAATCGGTTAAAACTTATGTAATAAAAAAGAATATACATTCCCATTGAAAACTCCCTTTATGGTTATCGATGCTAAAATGGAGCACGTATTTTAAGATGACCACGGATTACTTTTTGCCATGTTCAGTTAACCGAATCCAATTCTCGACTTGAAGAGAACCGTTTCTATTGTCGTAACTATAAGTATTAGTTTCTTTTCTTTTATATAACCTTCTTCGATCTAGTTAGGATTAATAACGATTTAATATCTGAAGTAAAAAAAGTGATAGAATGGTCATATTTTTATTTGTATTCGCGAATTATTTTTTAGTTTTCGCATTTTGCACCAAGCGTCGTAAAAATTTCAGGTTCAGGACAACGACAATCGTGGAATCAATGGCCAGGGTAAGTCCAGGGCAGAAATCACTTATGCTGTGGCGTCTCAGCCATAACACGGTCTGCATACAGCGTATTATAAACTTAATACAAAATGATATCACATTTCACATGTCTTCTTCGACCTTGTCGCGAAACAGCGTAACGCAAATCATCATAAACCGCTAACCAATGTTATAATTTCTCGAGTAATGGGCATTCAATCGTAATACAAATAAATAGCTTAGGGCAATTGCATAATAATCTAAGAAACAAGTTCCAAGTGATCAGCAGTGTTATGTAAATTGCGTTCCAGTTACGGATAATGACAGATCATAATAGGTGCGGTGAACTTGCGATTCATAAATAAAAAGTGTCATCTATTACATAGACGTATTGTTACTATAATTAGTTTTGCCTACTGTGTTCCTTTAGGCATGGAGACAGTGATGAATTAGGTTATAACACATAAAGCCTCCGTCAACTAAACTTAATCGTTATTTTATTGTAAGTTTTATCAATTAGGGCAACATTTTGTTTAAGAAGGTTCAGAATCTTCCAATTGGGTATTTGAATTTTTTTTTTTAATAATGAATGGAAAGATCATATAAAAAATAGTTATACTATTTTTTTTTGTTTGTGCACTATATTTCCAAAGATAGTAATATTAAAGTAAAATTCAAATTTTTCAATTCAGTACCGAAAATACACCGACAGATCCCGAGCGTGTGTGACGTCATAATGTTAGTTTTAACTTTTCACTTGTCATTAGTATTTATACTAAATTCAAAGTTCGAACCTCAGAACTACTCAGAAGTTAACATTTTGACGTCACAGTCAATCACGGGGCGTTTAAAGTCACGTGATTTTTAATCAAATTGAAATTGTTTATAATTAATTGAAAAAAAAATTGACGTTTTTTTGTATTAAATATGAATATTATTAATATTAAAGTTTTAAAATAGATAAAAAAACATTTTTTTCTTTTCAAATCCCCAATTTTTTACTTTCATGCAGGAAGACGGCTCGTCTCTCGGACCTCTCGTCGGACCTCTTAATTGTCATCAGTATATTGTCCGACTTACTGTTTAAAGTATTCTCAAAAATTGCTCTAGTACCACAATGATTATAAATCCAAAACGCTAAAAAAAGTTTCGCGTGGAAAAATGTTTTCCTTGGCGACATTGCATGACTCGAGATAAACGATAGCAATGATAGCGTGCTCGTCTCCGAAGCGTGTCTGATCTCGAGGAACTGGAAACGTGACATAGCTGACATTCTGAAACCCGTTACAGATGGTTACCAAGGGCGACGAACTCGGAAAAACTGTTATGGTTAAAGAAAATAGACGAACTTTACTTCAATTGAGTTAATTTTTAGTTAAAGATGTTACCTAGTTCTGGTAAACAATGCAAGGTAAGAAGACGAAGGACGAAATTCCGAAGCGCTGTCTCTTTCAAGGAGATTTAAGAATAGTTCTGTATGATAGATGATAGCTACCTATGTCCTACGTCCCTTAATGCCAAAACAATTGGCACAGGTCTGTGAGCAACGGTAACCACTTACTGCTCGTTTATCTATGTTGCAATTAAAAAAGTATTTGCATAATATAATGGTTACTTATTGGTATAGGAATCATTATACGACAAGCCCGCTGAGTTTCTTTTGTCAGTTCAGGACGATGACTAGTTTTTGATGCAGATTATTCAGATGGCAGTAGATTCTTTTGACATTTAACAAGCATGTATTTTCATGTAATTTTTACCAAACTTTATCTGCCTGATGTTTGTAGTTGCTGATTACCAGTTTGTCACACCCAAAAGACTCTGTACAGAATACTACTAGGTAATTATCATAACAGTACACTCAGATTACCAATCTATTTTTGGTCACCTAATTTGCCTACACATTCCTGTTACAAAACTAGAACCATTAAACAATAGATGCCTTCGAAATTGCCTTTCTAGAGTATCCTCGACCTACACACGGTTTTGAGTCGCACCTACTGCATGACAATAAGTTCAGACAAAGCAAGATCGCAATACCGGTTCGAATATGATTAATGTCGTAATAATATTTAGAGCATACACAACAGGAGACAATTATGAATTAACTAAGCATTAAGAAGATAATGTGAAGGACATCATGCATTAGACAAAGGTGGTGGACTTGTGTCTAATCTATCTGTGTAAATCGTGAATTGTCCACAAAAAACTTGATTTTAAGCATCGCTATAAAGGTACTTGTCAGATCTCAAAAGAAAGGACTTTAGTACGACCATTAAATTTCATATGAAAACATTATCGTCCCAATCGGTCCATCCAAACTTATGTTATGTTAGGACAAACATAAAATATATAAGTTCACTTTGTTTGCGGTGTTGTAAAGTTCTATACATATAATATTAGTATCGACCTCGTGACCGGCTGCTCATGAATCCAACATTCTTCATACCTGACAGTATAGGAGTCTAGTTTTGCGCGCCTTTTACTAAGGACTGATATAAAGGTCGCCAATTCCACGTCTTTATACAATTCGTTATAGGTCTCTTCCGTGTCTATTCTTCAATTTCTGTTATAGTTGATATTTTTTTATATTTAGTAGAGGTCTGCTTATTCCACTTATAGTTCAATGTAAGTTTGGATCTGTTTTAGTCGAACACCTCTTTTCTTTGGTGTGTGATTCCAGCCACATAGATTATTGAAGTTTGATTATCTGTGGTAATTCAATAATAGAACATTGGTTCTTATTTGGTTCCCACCAAAATATAAGACAGGGAATTGACTATTTTGCTTTATAATATATTTCAATGGATATTTACTGTAAATAAAATTGTGAACTAGTAACAAAAATAGTAATATTAGTGGGGCTCAATGTTCTTTGATGATGATGAATCAGTACTTCGATCCGGCCGTAGTCTATTTGCTTGTTGTGAGTATATTGATGTTTATACCATTACTATATAGGATAACTAATGACCATTTCCACTACTAAATACAACCAATTCACTTTTATTGCACAAATAAAATAGCGAGCAACGGTTCGCGTGCCAATTATCTATACTAAATAATAAATTTTAGCGTTTTTCGCGTGTAACGAGGTATTTTATATTTAATCGGGCTGCCATCTTCAATTACACTTAACCAACTGTAGTACGTGTGTCGCAATTTATTTCCACATATTTTAATTGTTATATGCACTTAATTACAAACTGTAAATGTAAAATGCGGGTTAAATTTGACCTCCTTTTAAGGTCGGACGGTAACTGTTAAAGCTTTAATTTATTTCGAATTTGGTATCTGTAATGGTTTCTAATTGTTGTGTATCAATTAGTTATTGAGAATAGTTGTTTGTATTATAATTAAAACCGAATCAAAGTATTTTTGAAGACTAATGACTGCGCAATTTATAGGTGTTAATTAATTATAGAGTAATGAACATCTTACATGTTGTTCATTTATATTATATAACTTAAGTTCTAATTACCAATTACAAATAGTGTAGCCTACCTTATATATAAAATGAATCGCAAAATGTGTTGGTAAGCGCATAACTCAACAACGTCTGGACCAATTTGGCCAAATCTTTTTTTTAAATGTTCGTTGAAGTTCAAGGATGGTTTTACGGCGAGAAAAAATCGAATAATTGTCGGGAAGAATTGAAAAAAACGGGTCATAGGGTTCACGCAGACGACGTCGCGGGCAGCAGCTAGTTTATTAAATTTATGTGAAGAGCAATCTATTATACTCTGTGTTAATTGTATCTATCATAGCTCCATGGACACAAAACTGTCAATTGTTTTTAAGAGCTTTACGTTCGTTGTCTTTTGATAATGGCTGACTGAATTATTTCTTATAAAAAGTTTATTACATCTTCAGATCCCCATTAATTAAAATTATACTTTCTTAATATTGTGACACGAATAAAGTTGAGACTCCTTTGTTTGTAGACCTACTTGCATGTGTAGATCGTGTTTTGCATAGTAGGTCCTTAAAACGGCAAATGTTTTATCGAAGGTACAAATCGAATTCCTACGAGTTTACCGACATGCGTGCCGATGCGTGTATATTCTTAGGTATATTATTAGTATACAGGGTGTAATATTTTTTTTTATATTTCAAAGTAAATGATCACAATGGGAAAGTAACTGTGATAGTTGATGATTCCTTTACGACCAGTGTTACCTACATCAAGACAGTATATTAAACTGAGTAAAGACAGATAAACGAGTCTATTGCCCATCTGACGGTAAGTTGCTCATGAACCTTCTTTTTTGTACTTAGTGTAACTTTAAATTCCGATGTTATTATCTATTAGCATGCTGTTTGTACTTATTATTTAAGTGACATTTACTCATGTGTACTTTGATTGCTTCTTTATTTGTATGTGTTTTGGTGTTACTTTGTTGGTACAACTCAATAAATAAACCTTTGCAATGCAAGAGCATTAAGGGGATTGTTAGCCTTCAGGCTTTTTCCTACCTCGTTGAAAGAGGGAAGTAGTTTAATATTTCTATAATACTTTCTACGAACGCCAAAGATGCTCAAGTAAGGACGTGGTGTTTGGGGTACTAAATTATTTTGCTCAAAACCCACAAACTATCAACAACATCGAAACGAAGTATGTACTACACATTTCTTTAAACACTTGCGGTTATCTACATCACTTACACTAGACGAAAATAAAGACAAAAAATCTAGTTTTGAGACGGCAGCCGATACTGTCAGTGTGGTATGTCGAAATGTGAGTTCGAGTTCCAGTGGTACCGGCAAACGAATGAGAAAGAGGGTAGACAGATTTGTGTGCTCTTAAACGACCTACCCGCAGTTCTTCAGTCTTCCCGTGATCATAGCGCTTGAAACAGTGCTGAAATATTGGGACCTCTCAATTAAAAATAATCGTGGTAAGAACCCGTTTAGTAATAGTGTAAGTGATATGTACTACACACTTTTTTGTGTTTTTCAATTTATATTTTTGTGTCCGCTTTGTGCGTATGGAATACATTTACTTTCTTTCTTTGTTCTTCAATATGTCAGGACACCCTGTATGTCACTTGTCTATAATAATTATATAGTTCGAGATAGATATACGACAGTTAATTAGAATCAGTTCATTTAAGTTATTGCTTCGTGTGTCGGAAACAAAGTTGTTAAATGTATCGTTAAAAGCTCGGATATTGTGCCCAAGGCGAGTGAACGTGTGGTATGATATGTTTAGCATAATTAGGTATTTTATGTTTTATACATATTATGTTCTAGACTGACCCGTGCTATTTTGCCTGTGCCATTAAGGGAGAAATGTTTTGTCCTGATCAGGATCGCGGGAGGTCATTAGATACAGATGGATACAGAGGCCTATGTGTAGCAGTGGACGACTATAGGCTGATGATGATAAAACTTACAAAACTCACAAATAATGTGGCTTTTTATTAGTAAAATAATTATCGCAATTGGTTCAGTAGATCCAAAGATTAGGTACCTCCCGCGACCGTGTCCAGTCGCCATATGTCACATTGTCACAGTCTTGAGGACTAGATGCTTTGAATTCCACTATTAACAGCAACTAATCTCTAAGTTTAATACGAAGCAATTAAATTAACAAATTCTGCGCCGAATGAATCTAGGTTAATGAATGACTTCTTTACGTTGCGAATAATAAACGAACACTCACAAGTGTAACTAAATGAGTCTAACTCTACAGACTCTGGCTTTCAAATATAAAACTACCACCAATACATGATCCTTCTACCTTCAAGGATGAAAGGAAGAACAGTGAAGATCTCTTAATACTGTCTGAAAGATGACTATGCGAAGAATGTAGTGTTTCTAGTTAATTTATTTGCTAGATATTTTACTTCGGGACATCGTGACGGGAAAGTGTGCCGAGAGCGTAACGCGTCGCGTCGTCCTTCAAAACCCCGTGCTGGGTTCTGGCCTCAGCCGGGGTTCGGACGCTGAGTGTGAACTGTTGGAGGTTTTAGTGCGGTTCATCTCCCACATACCCCGATCCGGTGATTTCCTCCAACTGAAAAAAAAAGAAAAGATATTTTATTTGGTTTGATAAAGATAGAGCTGGATGCATGCGCAGGTCAGGTCAATTTGGTGAGCCTTAGACTATACCTATGTCCAGCATTCTAATGCTTCGACTTCTAAGTCGAGAGGATCAGGTAGGATGGTAATGTAGCTAACGGGCCACCTGATCGTAAGCTGTTAAGCTCATGGACGTCAGCACTGTCAGTGGACACTGCAGGTCGGCCACATACGGCTACCTTTAATGACTTTCTTTTGGTTGTTGTAGAATATAAAACGGTTTTTAATAACTAATTCATATTCATTTTCAAATTATCGTCAACAACTTTACAATTTAGCTTCGTATCTTTATACATTAGTTTCTGCGGAATTATTAACGAAATATTATTTGAACCGAACGGGTATTTCATGTAATGTTTTAATAAGTAGTTTTGAGTCTAAAATACTATGAGAACGGGCTGGGTCTGACCCAAATACTGACATGTCTAAAGCATAGTTCAAATAACGCAATCTGTTTTATTTAATAGCACATTTGTTGTAAATTAATGGTTTTGCTGTGTTTTCGTTGCAACATGTCAAACCTTGATAATTATTTGTGTAAATTAATATAGATGTTAGAAGAACTTTCATTTATCAGTCATGTAATTTTTTGAGCCTACTTAAGTAGTACGACCCCTATCTGGAACAATAACAAAAAGAGAATAAAGTTGCTGGATATCCATTCGTACGTTTCCTAATATGGCTAGAACAATTACTCTTGTGGGTTATCAATGGTATTAGGCCAGAGGGAGATCTCCGACCGGGCGAGGTAGTGTATGCCCGGTCAGGCCGAAACCCACTGTAATAGATTTCAGATGCCGTATATATGCGAGGATTTCTGCAAATGTCGTAACCGCGGTTCAGGATCTCGCGCGTTATTATCGGTCGCCACAACTCTTTATTTAAGGTACGGTTTCTCGGGAATCAATTTGAATTGTTTTATTAATTTAAAATTTTAGAAGTTAGCAATCACAAATTGGTCGTCAGTTATTTCAAAGGAAGATGACATTGTTATTTCAATCAGAGGTACCATGACCCTTGGCCCGGTAACGTGTCTTTGAATCACACGTATGTCTGATTTAATAAAACTCGTCTGTAGTTGTTAATTCTTTTCTCAATAAACTTGTAAAGGTGTTGCAATCTATTCAATTCTACGGCGGTAGTGGCCTTTGACACAATGTTAATAATATTTCTTGACACATAGGTCAGTCTTGATACATTGTGGTTTACCCTACGGAAGGTAAAAATACATCCCAAAGATACGTAATTATGTTGTTACATAGTAATTAGAAGAAGTCGAAAGTGCAGTCTCAGCTGCCTTATTGTTTTCTTTACGCAGCTCTAGTATATTTTATTATCTACTAAACACTTAATACTAGGGGTGTGCGAATAATTCGAACTCACGAATTATTCGTTCCGAATTTAATACGAATAATTCGAATTTCGAATAGTATCGAATTCGACTACGACGACTATGACTATTTTGTAGACATCTAGCCCATTAAAGATATTATCTACTAAATACAAATTCTTGTCCTATTTTCGATGCATCGTCGTAGTCAAATTCAATACTATTCGAAATTCGAATCGAATTTTAATATTCGATTCGATTCGAACGATATTCGCACACCCCTACTTAATACCTCCAGAATGATTCGATATAATTCGCAAGTATCTACTGCTAATCAAATCTTATTCAACGTTTCTGGCTTCCATGTATATTCTGGACCAATTTCACTCAATTGCGGTGTCTCTCTGACCTGAGTACTAAGGCTCTTTTTATTATTAAACGGTTTTTAAAACGGTTTTAGTGTAACATTACAAAACAAACATTTTATCAACGATTGTAGACAATTGACGTGCCCAACGGTTTTATAATTCCCACGACTGTATCTATTATTATTTTTTGGTTTTTAGTACATTTATCTTAAACATTGCTATGTATGTTTAACATAAAACCGTTTAACTTAAAAAGCTTTTTAACTTTTTTTATTTTTTAGCTTAATCTTATCCCATATTAGTAGAAGGTCGTCTTCTCCTTTCCTCAAGTCTCTCTCCACGATAAGTGTCTCGAAAGTATCAGATTTACGTAACAGAAATCAAAATACCACAAATGCACATACCGAAAGCCTTCTCAAGTGAACCAATTTCAGTAGTCATTCCATTAATTTCATTCAACGCACAGAAATGTGGTTCTTGCGAAATACGTAAATTTAATACCAACGATTACTTAACTAAGCCTAATTTGGACAAACTATGATTGTTTTACGACCTCCAAACAATGCTGTGTTTATCGAAGATCTAACTTTTTTAGCATCCTTCGTTTAACATCATTATGAAAACAATATGGCACCCGGAATCGTAGAAGATAATTTTAAAATTATGCGTTTATGTATGAGAAATATTGTAATTTTATATCTGTTTGACACGATCACATTAACGTGACGTAATTAATATAATAATGTCTAAAAAGTTTTAAATTGTTCAGTATAATATTTGCAAGAACAGCTGAATGTAATTGTATGAAACTTATTCAGACACTCGCGGTTTTCTATAATACTTTCATGCATTTTGAACGGGTTCTCACCACGATATTTAATTCAATTGAGTTGTCTCGATATTTCAACGTTGTTGCAAACGTCATGATCACGAGAAGACTGGATACTGCGGGTCGATTTAAGAGCAAAAAAATCCGTCTACCCTCTTTCTCGTTCTCTTTTGGGTAGTACTACTGGAACTCGAACTCACTTCTCGACACACCACACAGTATGTGGAGTCCAGTGCTACACACAACAGTCACTAAGGGTTCATGCTCAGAGAGTCTTGTAGATTGAGTGTGGTGTGTCGAATATAGAGTTGTTAAAACTCTAAATATTTTTGCATTATTTCCTAAAAGTCGATGTGTATTTATTCTTGCCCCCAACTATACCTACGTAATGATACCATTTACTATTATAAATACTTTGAACACAGAATCTGTATTCCGTATATTTAAAGCAGATAGCTTCACTGTTGATATTGTATGGAAAGTGTGGTTTTACTCAATGCATTATCTCATTTACTTACAAAAGGATTGCCACACTATTTCAAGATCCACAAAAGAAATTCCATGTAACCTAAAATGCAGATGACCGTGACTTATTTCCTTATTCGTCTAATGTTTAAAGGGGTTCGCAAAATAGGCATAGGTTACAATTAAACTACTAAGCAATAACAATTTACAAGACAAAGGCATTGCTTTTAAGATATAATATTTTTTTTCCATTTATTTATTAATCATCACTGAAAAAGCTCAGAGAATATAAGAGTTTTTTTAATTTTATCTATGTTTTTACGATTCGATCTATCTGAGGATGGAGTCGAGAAAGCTATAAGAATTCCTGTACCAAACAACATAGACATACAGTGGCGTGCATACATATTTAAGTCAGGGTATGCAGAAATATAAATCTGAGTAATTTTCCACATATTTCTGTCCTATAATCGATTTAATTTAACTTTTACGCTACATGTATGCCAATAATAGTAATGAAAGTGTATTTTGATTAAATATACAATGTTTAATCGTTTTTTATTACAATTTTTTAAGAAAATTTGAAATGATAGGGTATGCAGTGCGTATTTGCTTGTATAAACTGCACGCCGGTGTAGACATATTATGGTGTTTGGGCTCGTTTTACTTGTCTTAGCTAGAAATCTACTTCTGCGTGATGTCCATCTTAACAGCTTGTATTTAAAAAGTATTTAGTTAAATTAACAAAAAAATCATCTTAAAATGGCATTGTCCTGCATGGCATCTTATTTTTAGCTAGTTCTTTTGTTACTAAAATTGAGGTATAAAGATTTCTTTAAACACTCGCGGTTATCTACATCACTTACATTACTACTAAACGGGTTCTTACCACGATTATTTTTAATTGAGAGGTCCCGATATTTCAGCACTGTTTCAAGCGCCATGATCACGGGAAGACTGAAGAACTGCGGGTAGGTCATTTAAGAGCAGACAAATCACTGGATGCAGTTTCACAAAGCCAGGGTTTTGTCATCTGAACGCCGTTACATACCAAGACTGGTTAAGGAAGCTATTGAAATTTTGAGGAATAGCACTTTTAATCGGGGTGACGGCTTCAAACTATCCTGTATGTGGAATCCAGTGTTAGACGAAAATAAAGCCAAAAAATCTAGTTTTGAGACGGCAGCCGATACTGTCAGTGTGGTTTGTCGAAATGTGAGTTCGAGTTCTGGTGGTATCGGCAAACGAACGAGAAAGAGGGTAGACAGATTTGTGTGCTCTTAAATGACCTACCCGCAGTTCTTCAGTCTTCCCGTGATCATGGCGCTTGAAACAGTGCTGAAATATCGGGACCCCTCAATTAAAAATAATCGTGGTAAGAACCCGTTTAGTAGTAATGTAAGTGAGGTATAAAGATGTTGCATTTTTCGTTTCGCATCGTCTCGCCTGTGTTTAATTGTTGTAAACACATCGAACAAAGG
Organism: Trilocha varians; assembly: GCA_030269945.2. Lineage (NCBI taxonomy): Eukaryota > Metazoa > Arthropoda > Insecta > Lepidoptera > Bombycidae > Trilocha > Trilocha varians. Next base: position 3,408,459 of record AP028270.1, on the reverse strand, counting down.
AGGACTATCAGATTACTTATCTCTACTCGTAGTTATCTGCAATGTTGCGTAATCGAAAAAGTTAATCTTTATATTTTACGCCTTTTAAAAAGGTTGTTGCGTGTTCAATGCTTTCTGAGTTTATGATCATGTTTCTGTAAGAATCTAATACTTTGCTTATGTGGTCCGATTTTAGTGATCTAAGATCTGATCATTTATTTGAATGTGTCCTTGAGATCGTGTTTAAAATATAAGGTGCTTGTAGCTACAATTTAAAACTAATCAATATGCATAACAGCTTTGCAACCACAAATAAAGATTCTCTGATTAAGTGAGTTCAGTCGTGGTGGCCGCTTCCTTCCGTACGGGAGGTCGCGGGTTCAAATCCGGCCGGCTTGTACCTCTAAATCTAAATGTGAAACAGATTTATGTGCAATTTTTCACAACACCACTGACTATAAACGGTGAAGGAAAACATCGTGAGGAAACCTGCATATCGGAAAAGGATTCTAAAAATCCTTTGAAGATATGCGAAGTCCCCAATCCGCACTGGACAAGCGTGGTGGACTATGCCTAATCCCTCTCCTGAGGAGACCTGAGCTCAACAGTGGGCAGTAATGGGTTGGTACAGATACAGATTAAGTGAGTTAAGGATTTAGTTTCATCGATGTTGTTCTCATAATTTAACAAAAACACATTTCTCTCTCAGAATTTTTGAGAAATTATGTTCATCACCAGTGGGTGCTGTGCCTTTCATGTCATATTCTCCTATAAAAACTATTTATACTACTAGTAAATAAATGTTATTTACTTCACCCAATCAATAATCCACAAACATCAAAAACACGGTACTTCCTGGGATTGTTAACGTTTAGTTCCGATTTATACGTCCGTGCGAAAACCAGCCATTGTCAAATCGATGCAGAGGTCGTTTCTCATAATTCAATGGCGAATAAAACAATTGTTCATTCAGAATAATTCATATAATCAAGGACATTAGTAAGACTTTTCTTTAGAAATGACTAGTGCACCGCGCCACTGTGTCTGCGTCACAAAGGGAATGATTTGCCAGTTTTGAAGTAACTTTAATTATGATCTATAACATAGCTTATATGACTACTAGCTGCCCCACGCAACTTCGTCTGCGTCAAAAAAAAAAAAAAATAGGGGTGGACTACCCCTAACATTTAGGGGGATGAAAAATAGATGTTGGCCGATTCTCATAGATACCGGATAAGCACAAAAAATTTCAACAAAATCGGTCAAGCCGTTTCGGAGGAGTTCAAGTTCGAACACCGTGACACGAGAATTTTATATTTTAGATGAAAGAATTTACGAAATTGATTCATTAGATCTAAAAATTACACATGACATTAGTTGAAAAAGAGTTGTTGTTCACTGTGAATTTTGCAGAGCGTTGATGAGAGCTATAGGAAGAAAAACTCTGGAACAAATTTCCCACGAATTGTAAATTCCGCAAAATCCAAGGAACGTTTTATATTTAATCTAAAGGGCTCAAGTAAACTCTTCATTACATACATAATTTGTTCAACCGCACATATGAACACAATTTCAACAAAACGACAAAAATCTAGCTTGGGCTAATCCACGAATTGTGACTTTCATCGACCTTTACTTACTTAATGCTTAAAACACCATGAAATCATTGAAAGACATCGATTGGTTACCTAACCATGATACCGGCATCAATGCTATTTGATGTCACATTTAGAGTTCCTAAGTTTGAATGCCTTTGATACCTGTTTAAGAACCTAAGTAATAAAAAAGACACCGAGGTTGTATCAGTCAGAGTCACTGACCGTTAAACCAAAACTCGATTGAGCCAATTCTATTTGATTGTCATTCTTTTGATATCGAATCGCAACAAAAAATCGAGATCAATTTCAATGAAGCGCATCTGTAAATTCTAAATCTAGATTGAGAAAGGTTGCAATAATTCCATTTATTTTAACAACAATCACTTCACCCGTTTCACCTATTTTTGAGGCGAAAGCACAGCCAACAAGATTACCAGCTTGTTATGGAAGAAATATTAAAAAGGTCCTCGAATTAAAATACTTAACTGTACTGTATTGTAACAACCCATTACTGCCTACTGCTGAGCTCAGGTCTCCTCCGAAGAGGGCTTAGGCATAGTCCACCACGCTTGCCTAATGCGGATTGGTGACTTCACATATCTTCAAAGGATTTTTAGAACCCTTTTCCGATATGCAGGTTTCCTCACGATGTTTTCCTTCACCGTTTTTAGCCAGTGGTGTTGTGAAAAATTGCACATAAATCTTTTTCATATTAAAATTTAGATGTACAAACCGGCCGTTTTTGAACCCGCGATCTCCCGTACGGAAAGCAAGCGCTTCAACCACACGAAATACTTAAGAATACGTATGAACATGTCTTTTTTGCACTTTCCAATCCCCTTGTAGAATTCATGAGTTGCATGACATTGAAACGGTTAAATAGCAGGTACCTATTAACAGACGGGAAAGAGTACCGAGTGCGTAACGTGTCGCGCTGTCCCTCATAGCCCCGTGCTGGGTTCTGGCTTCAGCCGGGGTTCGGACGCTGAGTGTGAACGTTTGGAGGTTTTAGTGCGATTCAACTCCCACATATCCAGTGATTTACTCCAACTAAAAAAAAAAAAAACTATTAACAGAAGACCAAAGAGTAAAAACAAGTCACGACCAAGAATTAAATAATAGGAAGTCTTAATATTTTGAGGAAAGAACTGAATTTCATGAATTTTTACTACTATTGCAATAATCCGATAAAAATTAAGTAGGTACCTTGTTTGCAAAAAGTGTAAAGCTCTTTCACAAGATTTTCTGTTTTGTTCCAGATCCATACGAGACAACTCTTGGACCATTTAACAGAGGCTGAGAAGACATTTCTACTTGGAAGTCGACCGCACGGTAAGACATTGAGTGTGGTAATTATAAAGACACAGTCTTAGTTGCATTATGAAGTGTGGTGGGTCCATTAAGATGACAAGCAAACTCTGTTAATCCTAATGTGGTTTGGATATTTTTTTTTTTTTTTTTTATTGCCATGTAGGCAGACGAGCCAACGGCCCACCTGATGGTAAGTGGTTACCGTCGCTCATGAACCTCTGCAATGTCAGGGGACATTGAGGGGTCGCTACCTACGACCTAACTTTAAGGACCCTCCTTAAGCCTCGTTTGAAGAAGGACAAGTCATAGCGCTAGCATTTGATGCTTTTGAAGAGTTTTTGGTCTTCTTCGATCTTGCATTGTTTTTCTTTTGTTTTAATCAGAAAGACAAGATTTATAATTTAAAATCTTTAAAAATACCGCCAGTACCTCTGGATGAGAAACCGGCTATCCTCACAATGACGACTACTAAAGCTGATTTTACACTAATAATTTTCATTTCTGTTACAGATGCACACTTCGAAATATTTCATTTAAATAGACGACGTAACAAGAGGTCGCTCTACAACGATAACAATGTTGCCGAATTAAAAAGACATTTAGATATAAAAGTTAAGCTTAGAAACAGTTTCCTAGACCCTCAGTTCCTGATGCTCAGAAGATGGTCGAATAACACTGATCTAGTCGTTGATGCACATTCTGATGATGAGTTGGATATGTGTTACTATGGCAGCGATAATGCTGCTTTGTTTTTATGTGAGAATGTTGTAAGTAGAAATGTATTGATAGTAGGTAATGTATTTGCTGTAAACTTAGAGTTTGTTTCTTGTGTGGTCTATATAATCCCGTCGATAATTAAAAATTATATTCTTTATCTTATCTTTAACAAAAATTTAAGTGCCTTCGCTTTTTTATTTAACAGATGTTGGAACGAAGTTCCTTATCGCGCGTTGTGAAAGGGGGCTAGACGGAAAAAATTCTTACGAAAAGTTGTCACATCACTTTTTTTGTTTTAGATGATTATCGCTAGATGGCGCTATGATTAAAATCTTTTAAAACACGTTCTTTATAGCGCGTTACGTTAGGAAAAAAAATTATAAGATATGTTTTAATCGAAAGGAACTTCGTTCTATTCGGGTGTCCCATGACACCTTTCAAGTTTTTTATGTAGATATTTTTCAAAATGTAATACTGGGAATCTCTAATATTAAATTTAACACTTGATTATGGTTATTTTTTTCAGAGGGGAGTAGTCAAATCTAATGATAGTTATTATTTAATACATCCGCTACCGGAAAGGTTTCACACGGATGAGTCAAAAGCACACGTTATTGTAAGAAGACCTATGATTGATCATAACAGTATTGAAGAACAAACCTCAACGTGCATAGAAAAAGATAAAATAACTAAAAACATGAATGCTCAAAAAACCTGGACAAAATTTAGAAGAAAAAGAGAAGTTGCTGCAGATAATGACAACAATAAGATTAACTTAAAAGAATTCAAATTAAACTTAGCTCATAGGAATCAAACAATAGGAAAGTTTATTGAAAAACTGGCAACGCAAAGTATAAGAGAAAAGCGAGCAGTTCTACCCGCAATCTTCGTTGAAACAGCAGTATTTGTCGATAGAGATTTATACAAACATATGACGTTAAACTTCCCGAAAGACACAGAAAGAGAATTAGTCAGATTCGTATTAGCTATGATAAATGCAGTACAGTTGTTATACCACGATCCTTCTCTGGGAAGACCTGTGAATTTCATACTGAAAAGACTGGAAATCTTGCATGAGGACCCATCAAATTTGAAGAGACCACACGACATTGATAGGTTTTTGAGTAATTTCTGTACGTGGCAGAGATTGGAGAATCCTCCCGGAGACAACGACCCGTTGCATTGGGACCATGCTTTGATACTTACTGGCTTGGATCTGTATGTTGTCAACAAGAATGGTAAAGTTAGCAGTCAAGTTGTTGGTGAGTATTATGGAATTTTATTGGTTAATTTTAATAGGGAATTTAAACTTATCTTCTATGGAACAGATCAATAGCAGTGGTGCGCGAAATTAATGAATTCACGCTTATTTTACCATTGTACAGTCTCGTCCGAGATTTTTGATTGAGGGTTGATAGAACGACAAGGTTTTGACAAAATTTGGTTAAAATTTAGCATGTAAACGATTGCCAAAATTGGGATTGAAAAATCCGGGTGCTTTATATACCATATTTTCAGAGAATTTCTCGATGCCTTCCTAGCATCTTTATTTTGTATTGTGGCAGGATTTACAAAAAGATAATTCATTTAGGTTTGGCACCAGTGGCAGGCATGTGCACTGTAACAAGCAGCTGTACCGTTAACGAAGGGAGGCATTTCGAGAGCGTCTACGTCGTCGCACACGAAATAGGACACAAGTATGTAGCCACACATCCCTACTATATAATATTATAAATGCGAAAGTAACAAGCCTGTCTGTCTGTTACGCTTTCCCGCTTAAACCTCTCAACCGATTTTGATGAAATTTGGCACTGACAATTTTTAGACCCTGAGAAAGAACATAGGCTTTTTAATTGAAAGTGTTAGACGAAGTTCGCGGGCCTGCAAGTAGATTATAACAATCAATGTATGCTTTTGAACGTTTGATAAAATTTATGAGAATATCTTTTTTAAATCAGGAAAATTAAAATGTTTGCTGTATCGACCCAACTCAATGAGGATGAATTATTTGAAAGAAATACTTGGGATTTTTTTTCACAAACCCATAAGTCCTTTTTAGCCAAGAATTATTTTCTGTCCAGTGAATTCGTCAGAATAGCTTGAATTAACTTCACCCCTTAGTCATAACTTAGTCTTCTGTAATAATATCTGAAATGTGTTTTATTTTCGGTTTCAGTTTAGGTATGCGACACGACGGGCCGTCAGCCGACAATGGCTGCGACCCTAGTGCTTTCCTCATGAGCCCTACACTGGGAAGCGGAAAGATCACTTGGTCACAATGCAGCAAGAATTACTTACAGAAGTTTCTAGAGTAAGTCACAGAAATTGTCATATCCTTTGCTAAAGTTACTTCAATTTCTGTGTTACGCATATCGTCCGTCATTCTTTACAGTAATTATTATAAATACCATTTTCTATTTATCGCTTTCAAGTATATTATTACAAAAAGCATTCTGGAGTGATGGCTATGAACCGGTACGAACAGCGTGGGCAAACCTCCCTCAAGGTAAACCGATGACCTGGTCAAAGCCGCCGGATGTCACTAAGTGCAGCTAGCGCAGGACCGGTCATTACGGCAACATTTGGGGGAGATCTATGTCCAGCAGTGGAAGTTAAGTGCTGTAAATGATGAAAAATACTACAAAAAATTACCATATTATAGAATTAATATTAACTTGAAATGTTTCAGCACGGTTCAATCGCGCTGTTTGCTCGATCACGGTAATTCGGCTGGTCAACTAGATCACAGTGCAGAAGGAATCCTCCCTGGAGAACGATTTGATGCAGACCAACAATGTAAGTATTACAATGTCGAAACTCAAGTAGTTCTATCAAATTTAGGTAATATGTAACTCTATCATGAATAAACTTTGTTCTGAAGATATAAATCGTATGGGACTGAAAAATTTCTGGGAGTGATCAAGCACTATTAGACGCCACATAGGTCAACTGCCCAAAAGGTGGATAGACAATTTTAAAAGACTGAATGAAAGGCAAGCAATAAATAGGTACTATCGTAAGGGCTGATGATAAAATCAATTTGAAGGAAAACTTCTTCTTCACAGGCATGTTAAAATATGGACGAGGCAGCCGACACTCAGCTGCTCAGAACCTGGAGGATATCTGCAGAGACCTGCACTGTCAGAGGGAGAGGTACACTTGGACCTCACATCCGGCTTTAGAAGGAACCAAATGTGGCGATGACATGGTAAGAACTTATTATTTATAGAGGTAGATGCAATGTTGTTGGGAATAAGTGGTCTTTAATTATTGAATTGAGATTTTGGCATTCAGCCACCTTCAGTTAATAGTCAAACCTGCATAAGAATATTGTGGTAACTCTACTATACGTAAAGATATGCGTTATGTAAATTTATGTGTTATGATACCTTTTCCTAATGAAAGCAGTTGACACTGTTAACAGTCGGTTCATACTTTACCAGTCTCCTCATGTTCAAGATGTTTGTTCCAGTATTGTCGCGGGGGTGAATGCGTGGAGCGTAACGGGTCGGGGTTGGGGCGGAGTCGCACGGGGCGGTGGGGCCGATGGGGGCGCTGGTCCGAGTGCGCGTCATCCTGTTTGTTGGACGACGCTTTAGCTCCTGCTGCTGCCGGTGTCTCGGTGGCTACGAGACGGTGCAATCGACACAGGTATATTGTACAACTGTACGCTCTCACACACACACACAGGCATAAGCAAAGATAGGAAGCATAAACAATTAAGTGGACACACATACTGGCACCCAATAATTTGTTACCTAACCCAAATAGGGTGAACGTCCTGTCGAAATACAACTTGGTACCACTTTTGTCTTTTCACAGACACGACGATGACAACTTCTGCTCTGGACACGACAAGAAATACCAATCATGTCACGCTGAACAGGTAAATATAAAAAAAAATATGGTGCCAAAAGTGTACTTATTGCCTGCTGCTTTTAAATTCAACTTCTCTCAACAGTGTGATAACGTTCCTCGGATGACAGTCAGGGAATTCGCTGATCAGATTTGCACGAGAGCCAGAGATGTGGACCCTGATCTTATTGGCACAGGACTGCAGAGAATCGATTCTGATGGTATGTAGATGTTAGTTTTTCAGCTATGATCCGATTTTTAAGTGTTGTAGATCTCTTTCTAAACTGCCATACTCCACTTGATTACAACGTAGTTATTTCCAGCTTTTATTATGTGTTCATCTTGTAAAACTCTCCAAAGGTTTGAACACTACAAAACATTAGATAAAACAACTATTATGGACATGAATTTAGGTATCCTCAACAACTTCTAAGAAATACATCTTATTTCCAGATGTGAGTAGCGCATGCGCAGTGTGGTGCGACACTCGCGGCGGCGGCTACAAGTCACGTGGTTGGAGCCTGCCTGATGGAACAGCTTGCTCTAACGTATCACCCATGTTTTGTATCAGCGGGATCTGTCAGGTATGGCTTTGGATCTTTCTATAGGCATTGTGTACTTTTTCACTGCCAGTTCTGTGAGTTCTATTAGGATTCGTTATATCTCTAGGCAGTGAAGACCAGAAATCCTTCTTCGGATCGGACGAAATAACAGACATATAGCAAAATTTATATTTCCCTTCCCGCAAAGCAAACTAGAATAAAGAAGCTTGTTTTGGTTTTCAGAAATTCACGTGCTCTTCAAATGTGGACTCCGAATTTTCGCTGAAACCGAGCGAGTGTGAATGGGAAGCTTTACAGGCGGCCACAACTAAATCACCGTGAGTATCAATGCGTTTCTGCGATTATAATGGTTTGCGTGTGTAAATGTATGTGTGTGCGCAATATTTAGATCGGGTTGCTTTCATAGATAGTAGGATCCGCCATTTTGGCCAAAAGCAAAATCACAAGCTTCACATACCTATCTTCAGCTTTTGCATTTCACGTTTTACGAAAGTCTTCATGCACGTGTCTGGTCTGTCGTTTGATATATTATGTTTTCAGTCGCAAATCAAGTCCGTGGCGTCGCGCAGCCGGCTGGGTGGCGGCCAGCGGGTGCCACTACCACTGCATCACGCCCGGCGCCGGCCTGCGACTGGTGCGCGGACAACACTCACAACGCACTTCTATACAACTGTGCGAGCCGGACACCACGCAGCCGGATAGGGTATGTACTGAATAGGAGAAGACGCATGGGTAGTTTCTAAGACAGAAGGAAATCGTCGGGACTTGCCCAGGTAGGAGTCGAACTGCTTTTAAACCAGGAGGCCAGAACCAATCACAGGATTGTGCAGAGTGACGAGATACGTTGCACGCTAAGGTTTAAGTATCACCGTCACCACCGGACGTCGTCGGCGGTGCGGCTTCCGGGCTGTAGGTCTGCGGGCTACTAGAAGCCCGTCAAGATGGGGCCGTGTGATACTCTCCCACGGAATACCCCTTGCTAGCCCCCAGTTGCTCTGTAGGAAGGCTATACGCTGAATGATGGCGTAAAACCTTCTGGGGTACTTGGTGGACCCGGTAATCTTTGGGAGCCAGATCTTGAGACAGATACCCGCGGTGCGGTCTGCAGGGAGGCAAGCTCTCTCTAACACGTCTCACCGTCTCTTTCTGCGAGATAGTGGACTCGCAGAAAGTATCTCCTTCCAGAAACGCCATCACAGAGCATCGATGACACGACGCTCGGCAACGACAGTCGACAAGTCCGGCTCCATCTTTGTGACCAGAACTGCTCCTAACACGCGGAACAAACAGCGAGCGTATGCTCTGCCGTACCCATGTATCGTCCATCTTTTACAGCTATGGAAAGACTAATCGAACAGTATTTGTAACTGTTATTGCAGGGTTGCACCCAAAGAAAGTCTCCATATCAATACGCAACGATGGTGTGCAGCAAATACAAGGAACGAGTTAGAAGATTATCGGGATTGGGAATGCAGATTTCACCTGTTTTAGGTAATAATCACTTACTTTAACAGTCTTTGTAGTATGTATTAGCTTAGAATTTGTATAATACTTGCTACTTTACCTACTCATGCATGTGGGTCGATTTAAGAGCAAACAAATCTGTCTACCGCAGTATCCAGTCTTCTCGTGATCATGACGTTTGCAACAACGTTGAAATATCGAGACAACTCAATTAATTAAATATCGTGGTAAGAACCCGTTGAAAATGCATGAAAGTATTATAGAAAACCGCGAGTGTCTGAATAAGTTTAGAATTTGTATCCCTAATGGTAATGTGGGTAACTATAATATTGGTGTTAGGATTCCATGAAAGACCTAATGCCAACTGTTCACCGTCGATCAAATATCATCCAAAATGAGCTTAGTTTTTATTTATGTATATCAGTTCAAGATCGCAAAAAATATGTCAGAAATAAGATAAAGAACAAAAATGACGATAGGGCGATGTTATTAAGAAGGCGGTCGGTAAAAGTGGACCGCTCAAGATCAGGGCTGACGTAAGCAGGGACAGACTTATGTCCAGCAGTAAACGATCGTCATCAGCATCACACTACGAATAGAATATTAAATAAGCCTGCAGAAATTTCCTCCATAGCAGGACAATCATCTATTACTGCCAGTTGAGGTTGAAAACCAGCTTTCGGTGTAAGCTGACACCCAGCATTTAGCTGAATCAGTTTGTAGTGGAAAGTATGGAAATGTGTTGTGTCAATTTTTTATGCTATGGTACTGTACTGTAACAACCCATTACTGCCCACTGCTAAGCTCAGGTCCTCCGAAGACGGGTTAGGCGTAGTCCGCCACGCTTGTTCAATGCGGATTGGAGACTTCACATATCTTCGAAGGATTTTTATTACTTTTTCCGTTACCCTGCGTGTTTTGCTGTATTGTTTTCATCATAATCAAGTGCTATATCTATGTGTAACAGAGGACCCCGACAGGCCGTGTCGTATAGCGTGTCAGGACGACCGCGTGGCGCATCGCTTCTACTTGGTGAACGGACACGAGGGATGGTTCCCGCTGGGCACCTCGTGCGGACACAACAACGTCTCTTATTGCGTTAGCGGGAAATGCTTGGTAAGGACCTTAGATTAATGTTGTTTTCAGGTTAGATGAAGCTAAATACAATGTCTCATTCGAATTGTCGGGTTTAATGAGTTGTCCATCCCGAGTTTATGCAAGGAGTTTTCTCTTTTATTTGGACATAGACTATGGTCAACTATGGTGCACACATAATATCGCTTCGCATTAAGTATCGCGTTTTGATTGCTATGTAAACAAACTAACGAACCACCTACCCTTAAGGTCTTTTTTCAATTCTCGGTTGAAAAATGACGATAATTGTAGGTTCAGTGGTATTAGGCCAAAGGGAGATCTCCGACCGAGCGAGGTAGTTTATGCCCGGCCAGGTCGAAACCCACTGTAGTGGATTTCAGATGTCGTCGCCTCAGTGCTTGTTTGGCCAATCTGACATTTTTTACGAAAATGACTTTTTAATGCAGTATTATAAAGAATAAAATTTCCATCCGACTGGTAAAATATTTTTTTTAAATATTAAATTCTAAAACAATAAAAATCTCATTTCAATTTTTTTCTCAACACGGCACTTAACGAAAATTCCGTGCTTGTTTGCTGTCTCCTGTAAAATTTGCTCGAGTGCAGATTGGCCAAACAAGCACTGAGGCGACGTGTTGTTAAATATCGCGCACGCGGGGTTTCATGCTATAGCTGGATAATGCGTGAAAAAAATAATTCTTAAAACGAATTATGGATGACTGCGGAGTTTCCATATAGTAGGAAGGAAAAGAGTTGTTATTATGTTAGTTTGGTAAACAAAAAAACATATCGGACGGGTCGCATTTTGGCGCCATTCTCCGATGTTTTAGATCCATACTTATAAATTGTTTTATTTCCCAGGAATTCGGTCCAGACAACACGCCAGTACCGGAAACAGTGTATACTTTGCCTCTACTACCGCGTCGAGTTAAACGCAGCCTCACCGCGCGCATCGACGCAACACATCTCGCACACATCATCACTACGCTCAACCTGACCAGTACGTTATTTCAAATTTTCATGTACTGTCGACCTCGTCGACATGAAAGCAAGTTGCACTTATTGCCTACAAGCTTTAGGTATATTAATTTGCACTGGATGTAACAAGTGCGGGTGGAATCTTGTAAGTTAAATTTGACAAACTTTCCTGTGATTGAGCTGACATTTTGCACGCAGATGTATATCGCGTGACAATGCAATAGTATGACAAAATGGTGCTGATCTGATGATGGATTCGGAAGGTGGTCATTTTTTATTTTTTTAGTTGGAGGAAATCACTGGATCCCCGCCCGCCCCGGGGTATGTGGGAGTTGAACCGCACTAAAACCTCTAACCGCTTTATCTAACGGCGTAAATAGTGTGTTGAGGTGTAATGACGTTGTAAATAGTCGATCTTAGTTTGGTTTTGTCAGGAATGACGTCACAATATCCACTTGAACACTTGATGATCAATACTATTGAATAAAAACTTCAAAATAACGAGTTTTAACAGTTCATTACTTTTACATCAAGAGGCCCGTTCGCCTCGACAATTCAAACACGAATGAATCATAACAGCTGCCAACGCCTGTATTTATAGCAAGTCTCCACTTCCAACTACCCGCACTGTGAATAGGTTGGTTTCCCTTGTTATCACCCCGTCATATCTGATAACAGCTAATTTATTTTTATTATTTTCAGATACACCGGAAGCGCACATTACCTATTACGACAGCATTCCAGACAATATAGAAGTTGATTTCAACAATCCAATACACATCTCACCCGAAGATACATTAATCAAGAAAATACCTCGACCTACCTGGGACTAATATTATATTTAAAAATCGAAACTGAATATTTGATCGAAGAGTTAAATTTATTAAAATAATCTAATAAGCAGTTGTATTGACACGAAAAAGTAAACGTGATTACAAATTTTATTTTCTTTAAACACTCGCGGTTATCTACATCACTTACACTATTACTAAACGGGTTCTTACCACGATTATTTTTAATTGAGCGGTCCCGATATTTCAGCACTGTTTCATGAGCGCCGATACTGTCAGTGTGGTCTGTCGAAGTGTGAGTTCGAGTTCCAGTGGTACCGGCAAACGAACGAGTGCGAGGGTAGACAGATTTGTCTGCTCTTGAATGACCTACCCGCAGTTCCTCAGTCTTCCCGTGATCATGGCGCTTGAATTCGAACTTACGAATTATATTATTCGTTCTGAAATTCGAATTAATATTCGATTCGATTCGAACGATATTCGCACACCCCTAACTGATATCCGCCAAATAGTTATACGAAAAAGGTCTTTCATAACAATTCTTGTAAGTTTTCATGATAGTGGTTTTAAATGTGTTAAGGATTCTCACCAGAACCTTAACAGGACACTGCAAGCTGAACAGGTACATGTGGAGGCTTGGTCTTGTGGTGGACCCCACTTGCAGACTATGTGAGGAAGAGGAGGAAACCTCTTTTTACTTGCTCTGTGATTGCCCTGCTGTTAACAGCATTAGGTCTCATATCCTCGGGGGACATATCTTGTTCCCCGAAGATATTAGGGACATCTGCCCTAGGAAAAAAGTCCAGTTCATGCTGGACCTAAACCTGGGTGTAGATTTGTAATAGTGGGGGATGGGACCTGATGGGCTACCTGTGCCCGTCGCCCCCCCTCTCTTAATAATAATAATTCAAATATGATTGAATCACAATTAAAAAAATGGATTAAATCAAAAAAATATTATCTCTAATAAATAGAAAATTGTATTATAATAAATTATTTAAATCGAACATATCAGTAGATAGCATTCCCTTATTTTCTTCGTTTTGTAAAATAAGTAGAAATTAAGAATAAAAAGTCAAATTACATGACAATTATTGTGATCAAATTATTAATGTAAAATAGTATATTGTTTTATATTTTGTTATTTAAGTTAAGGTTAGTGAAAATATACAAGGTTTTTGTAATAAAATAATGTTTTATTTCTTAGTTTAAATATATAACAACTACACAAGAAAGAATTTACTTAAAATTTACAGAAACTACTTGTTTAGACTAAATACCAGTGGCGAAGGCGTCATACAAACTGATTCCCATCGGACCTCCTCTCGATTTTCTTATAAAAAAACCAACGGCCATCCATTAATTATGTCAAAATTTTAGGTTGGAGTTTCGACGAAGTGTGACAAGGTGAGGGGATTCTCAATTTTGCGACGTCACATTTCAAGATCTCTTCCAAGCTTAGTGTTAAAATTAACTTTTAAAAAATCACGTAATTTGTGTGACATATTTATCGATTGTTATCAAGGACTTTAGTCGCTCTAATAAAAATAAATCCGATAATCCTCACATGAATAAGTCCTTTTCCACTCTTAAATACATTAATTTAAAAATACCTCCCATTTTGTGCAGCTTTGACGGTAGATAATAGTTTAGGAGGATCAGTTAAGAACCACTGCCATAGTTTTCTTAAATGGTTTTCATCCTTCTGAAAATGTAAACAATAAAAAGTTAGAATTACAAATTTGATTCGATTTTGGAACGAAGTTCCTTATCGCGCGTTATCGAAAGGGGGCTAGACGGAAATTCTTATGAAAATGTTGTCACGACACTTTTTTTGTTTTAGATGATTATCGCTAGATGGCGCTGTTCTTAAAATATTTTATTTAAGTTATTAAATAAAAAAATAAAATTTACAATTCCCTCACTAATTAATTGAGAGGAACTTCGTTTCATCCGGGTGTCCCTTGACACCTCTCAAGTTTTTTTTTTTAATTTTTATAGTAATTTTAAATTATTTGATTCAACGTTGGATAGTAAATTTATCTAGAAAATGTTCTAATATTTACTAAAGAAACCAGGTTTAAGGTTTAGGTTTGAAATCCATCTCCAGATGTTGATATAACGGAATAGAGTAAAGAACTCTCTATCTCTATTTACAATATTATGTTACATTTATTAATTTTACACAAGTTACCTTGATTGAATTAAACTTGGCGCTTGCATCCAATATCCTAGAGTCAGTTCTGTGCATCTCCTGTTCTAGTTGGTGAGTGAGAGCAGCCACCGTTATATTAGTACAGTTGGGCTGTTTAGTACAACCGTCCCAAATGTATTCTATTAGTGGTAGCGTTGACTGTTTGCTGAAAAAACATTTACAGTAATTTAGACTTGTATGAATATTTTGTATGTGTAAATATGTCTATGGCATCAAGAATAAATGTGAGTAGTAACTTTTTGGTTATTAACAAATTTTTTTTTGGAAAATAATATTTATAGATTTACGTGAAATGAGTAGAGGTAACAAACAAGTAAGAGTAACAATGGAGTAATTAATTTGTATGTAATTAAACAAGTTAATTTATTCTGTAGCAGTTTTATTAACACATTTTAAAAATACAGCAGTGACTTGTACTTCTTCAAACAAGACTCGAAGAGTATGACATAGCTATAGATAGGCCAAGCATAATAATATGATATTGCAGAGGTCTATAAGCGACGGTAATTACCATGAATTCGTTTTAGTGATAAAATAAATAAATACAACTTACAATTTCTTCAGATTTTCTTCCCTCATTCTGTATCCATCTTGAATGCTTTCTTTATGTTCAATTATTACCCTTCTAAGGTCATTGTAACCTTTAACAATCTTAGATACATTATTTGTTGGCTCAATACCAAGTACTGTACATATAGATGTTGATAATACATCAGATTGTAAAAGTCTTTGTTCACAAGACACTTGTTCTATGCGTATTTCGTTCATTGAACACTGAAAAATAGATGTTTAAATATTAGTAAGTATTATGTAAACGTAGAAGCTTGATTTTCTTTATTAAGGAATCAGGAAGTTTGAAGATTAAAAGCTAATCAAAGATATTTAGTAAAGAGTGATTCTTGGCCAAGGTCTGAAACATTACATTCAGTATAAGCTAAAGAGTTTGTTTGTTTTGGAACGCGCTAATCTCAGGAACTATTGGTCCGATTTCAAAAATTCTTTCAGTGTAGGAAAGTCCATTTATCGAGGAAGGTTAAAGGCTATATTTTATTAAAAAAAAAAAATAGGAATCCGTATGAAAATATCGAATATGTAACACAAGGTGAATAATCGAAAACCTATTCATGCGTACGCTGCAAAAACTATTGACAGTAGAACAAAATGATGTACTACGGGTTTTTAGGTCTTAGTAAGACAAACAAAAATGTTCGCGACAGCATATATCTAACTATCATAGTTTAGTCACAATAACCGTTTTTATGTTTGTAAAAATAATATTTCGTCCCGAGATTGAATTTAACGTTAAATGAGTATTTTTATATTAACCCTTATCCAAATCAAGTATTATATTATCAAGAGTATTAATGTAAAAGTAAATAACTTTTTGTTTTATTCCAATCGGACTTTTCGTTTAGAAGTTATCACGAGTATAAAACGCAATGAATATGCGGGTGCACTTCGGGCCGCGCAAATAACGCGACGGCATTGCGAGTACTGTTTGAACCCCTTTGTAACGCAGACGAAGTTGCGCGGGTCAGATAGTAACTCTATATTACACCATGCACTATAAGGTTGTGGTGTGGAACGGTTGAAAAGAAAGGCAAGCAAAGCAAATTCAGCTCCAGTCTCAACTCAAACAAGGTTCAATGTCACCTGATTCAAACTTCGCCAAAGTATTTAAAAAAGGAAGATATGTATGCATGAAATTAAAGAATATTTATATATTTTATTTTAATAAACACATCTAATATATATTACAAAGGCGATAGTTTGTAAGTATGGATGGATGTATGGATGTTTGTTACTCTTTCACGTAAAAACTACTGAATGGATTTGAATGAAACTTTACCACAATATAGCTTATACATCAGAATAACACATAGGCTACAATTTTTGATAATAATCTAGACGGGACGAACCTGAAGTCCACGCAAACCAAGTCGCGGGCAAAAGCTAGTAATCCATAATACAAGTAATATACAAAACTTTAACGTGATTTTCCATTTAGGTCTTTATTAGGTACTTACAATTCTGCTAGTAACAGCCTCATTCTCAGTCATCACGAATTGTTTCAACTGTGAAGCGAAAAGAAGAAACTCTTCGATATTATGTAATTCATGTCTGAGAGCGCTGTACAGTATTTTATCAAGAACTAAAGCGTGTTGCGTCGTCTCCAGTAAGTAGGATAGATCGTTGTTTATTGCTCTGAAAATTATAAGTAAAATAAAGATACAAAGGGCAAAGTCATGAGTTTTCGTTCTTTAAAACGAAAATGACAATACACTTTATTCGAAGTAACAAACTTCTTCAAAGATAAATGTGAAGTCCAAACTCAAAAATATAAGGTAACAATAAACCTCGTTTTTTCGTTTTTTTTGTATAGAAAAAGTGATTCCCAAATAGATACTTCACAAGGTATAACTATAGAACTCCAGGCATTATAACATGACCATATACACATTATACACAAGTTTTTATACACATGTTTTAGATTACTACACTTACAATCAGGTGGCCTATTGGTCATCTGTAATAAAAAAATAAAAAAAAACTTACTCTCTTACAGCCAAAGCAGCACTAAACGCAGTCTCTTCAACAATATTCGTCCGCTCATCCACAAAGTCTTTAATAGCGTTCTGTATTTGTATGTTTATGATACCTTCTTCTTGTTCGAGAAGCTGGACAGCTGTTTGAGCCTGAATTATATTTGAGCTGAAAAAAGTATGAGACGTCATCACCATTAAAATAATTTGTTTGTCTAGTGGTGCTGTAAAAAATGTAATTAGGCTATAAACAGGGGGCGGCGCGACGGGAAAGAGTGCCGATGGCGTAATGCGTCGCGTCGTTCCTCATAACCCCGTGCTGGGTTCTGGCCTCAGCCGGGGTTCGGACGCTGAGTGTGAGCGGTTGGAGGTTTTAGTGCGGTTCAACTACCACATACTTCTTCCAACTGAAAAAAAAAGGTTATAAACAACAATACACCTTAAAATGAAATTTTGACACTGCCAAACAAGAATGAGTAAAATAACAGTAAATGAAATTGTGATGAAGTTTACCTCATTTGGCTAGAGTGTGGTACATCATAGTTGGAAACCAGCTCCAATTTGGTTTGTTCACTGCACAATTCAGCTTTCGAATCAAAATATTCCATCAAAGCTTCAGTCAATCTGAAACAAATAGACAATTTTATAAACGGTAAAATAGGAAAAAAACCATCAAAATCAGAAATTGGTAACATTTTGATGGTCGTTTGGCGACACTGTGTGTCTTGAATAGAATATAATAAATAGAATCTTGCAATTTAAGCCAAATTTTAGAGTTTTTGTAAAACTTGATATTTAGGATAGATACTTAAATTATAACCACCACAGACTGAATCGTGAAGAAAAATATTTGAAGAAAACCTTTAAAATCTGCAAAATCTTTAATCCTTTAAGTATTTGCATCTTCAGATAGAGATTAGACGCACAGATGTTTGTTTTAAGAAACCTATGTCCAGTTAGTTGTAGGCAGTGAGTGTATGATGTTTTTTTTGTACTCCAAAAAACTAAAACTATAGCTTTGATAGTAACAAATAAAATTACCTCCTTTCCATATTCTTGGCTTCGTTAAGAACTTCATTATCATCGATTTCGTTCTCATTTTGTTTAATATCAAACTTCTTATTTGCGTAAAAGTCAAAATGAGAGAGAAAAAGTTCTTGTGATTGTTTGTACTGATCAAACGGTCCGAACGCAAAGAACTTTGGAGCTGTATCCTGGAATACATTATATAAAATTGAATTAATTTATCCTAGAAGATCAGAGATTTCTTTGAAACGATTGTGAAGAAAAAAAATTAAGCTTTTTTAAATGCAAATAACATATAGATTCGGGCAGTTAATGATTCAAAAAAGAAATACGTAAATCTTTTTGGAACGAAGTTCCTTATCGCGCGTTATCGAAAGGGGGCTAGACGGAAATTCTTATGAAAAAGTTGGCACGACACTTTTTTGTTTTAGATAATTATCGCTAGATGGCGCTGTGATCAAAATATTTTATTTAAGTTATAATAATTAGTTAGTTTAAAAAAATAAAATTTTACTACAATTCCCTCACTAATTAATCGAAAGGAACTTCGTTTCATCCGGGTGTCCCTTGACACCTCTCAAGTTTTTTTATAACAATAATTTTAAAATTCAACAAACTTCTTATACGTAAGTCAGTTCCTTACTTCATACCTTATCACCACAATTGCTGTAAATGTCCATAGTGTTTCCGACAACCTCGATAACATCACCGGTCAAATCCTCAACTTCTTCAGCAAGTTTGATACATTCCTGAGCTAGGGTCTTCTCCTCATCACTAGCTTGCTGTTGAGCCGCATTTAACTTCGTAATTTCTAGGTTTAACTGTTCATTTGTTGTTCTGTAATTTAAAGCTATAATTTAAGAAGAGTAGAATGTTAAGCTTTTTTTTTTTTTCAGTTGGAGGAAATCACCGGTATGTGGGAGTTGAACCGCACTAAAACCTACCGTTCACACTCAACGTCCGAACCCCAGCTGGGGCCAGAACCCAGCACGGGGTTTGGAGGGACGGCATGACGCGTTACACGCTCGGCACTCTTTCGCGTCGCTCCGTCCCACAATGTTAAGCTTATATTTTATAATAATTACATTAAAGTGGCTGTGCACCATACTACCCTAACCTAAATTAATTATTTGTTTTAAGTTGTATTATAGTAGTCACTCAATAGTCGACCACATTAACTTGCTACTCAGGTACATCAACTATCTGAATCGAGTCAAACAACGTAATATCATGGAATTATCTGATACTTAATATAACGGGACGGAGCATATCAAGGAATTTTCTGATATACTTATGGTATGGATGGAATCTTGTTCAGAAATTGCTAATAAATAAAACTTATAAAAATATTACATTCAAGCAAAGGTTAACTTACTCTTTCTGCCTTATTAGATCTCTAAGCACTTTCTCATGTTTGACAATCATATTTAGTTTCTCCTTCTGCATTTCTAGCTCTTGTTCCATCTCTTCCAAACTGTCAGTATCTCCGGGAAGGCATATTCCAGGATACTGGTGTTGTATTGAAGAGATGCCATCATCAACATCTTTTGGAGAGTTGGTTTTGTTTTGTTGTGCATTTTGCTTTTGTATTTCTTCATATCTGTAATTTTAATAAGTTTTGACATTGATTATAGGTTTGACATAGACATAACTTTATCTGTGTGTAAAACAGAACATACAGACACATATTTAAAATTTTACAAAAAAAATATTACACACATTAACGGCCGAAACTCAGCATGTTTGTGTATCTAATGGTAAATGATTACTGTATTATTTATTTATTTATTTATTTATTAAAAGGAAAACCTGGTAAAAATTATAATTGTAGTGTCCACTGTCAAGTGGACTACTACAATTATTGGTATTTGATAATAGTCAATTAGTTTTATAATGGATTAAAACCATGTAAATACGGGTCAGGAAGCACTTCTAATTACGAACTTTAGAATTTTAAAGTATGGATAAATGTGCATTAATTCAGATCAATTTTTAACCAAACAAACAATGGAATATTTCTATAACAATTCCATACCTTTAGATATAATTTTCACAAAATAAAACGTTAGAGTTCGAATTTTAATGCGATCATTTTCTAAAGATTTTATAGCATTTTTGTTTGGTAAAATATGCATACCTATAAAGTGTTTAATTGATTTACATTACGTTTAGTTTATTGTAACAGACTTTACCTGCGTTTTTCTCTGTCAGTCAGAACATTATTCGAATCGAAATGATAGAAAATCCATTCTAAAGCTGGAGCTAATTCAGAATTGTTTAGGATCCATTCAAACGATTGGTTTCGAGTATCTACGCCGAGTTTTTGGAGAAATGGTATGAATTCCGCATCACTGAGCTTATCTATTTCGTTCATTTTCACTTTGGAGTACTCTAGATTGTTAGAATGTATAATTTTTATTAGATTTTTGCCTTTAAGTTTTGATATTTTTGAATTTGGATTCGTTAAATTGTCAGTTGTCAGTAGTTGTCATTCTAATCAAATGTCAATTTAATCAAAATAGTGTTGTTACATTAATTGAGATACTTGAAATACTTGAGTATTTTTTTAATTTAACTTGAACGCTATTTTTAGTAAAAACATAAACAATTGAATTTTAAAACTGGACACAAATTAGTTTACGAAAGTTTTTATAGGGAAATCACACCAAGCAGAGAGAAAGAAAAATTAACCGGAAATTTCCGGTTCAATTTTTTTTAATTGCTTACTTGCATTGTATGAAGGAGTTATAAATAATAAGCAGTATGTATTGCAGTGGTGGAATTATGAAACGCCCCTAGGGTAAGTACTCAAAATAATGATTTTAGCGAACATTCATTTAATTTTGAAAAGACACAAAACTGTATTCATGGATTATCAAAAAATATTGATAAACCCGGGAACAGAACGTGGTACAATTCGAAAAAATTACACCCTACATTTTTAATGCGCCAATTGATAGAGTTCGTCGAGTCGGGTTCATAGTAATCATGGTGGTTTACCTAGGGCCTACGAACTGTTTGATGTCACTCGAAGGTGAACTTTGCCATCGAGGAAGCCATGGTTCCATCTACATAATACACCTATTCAATTAACTTGAATTTATGTTGTCATTGTCAAACAGTTACAGTAAAGACATTCAACTATCTCATTGTCCGCAGTTCATTTTCGTAGTGCGTCATTTCGAAATGACAACGCTAAATCAACTTGTTTGATATGACACAAAGTGTGAAGGAAGAGCCAAAGAGGACAATTTGGGCCATTAGCCAATTCAGTGCCCCTCATTTTGGCACATCCTCGCACTTGAACGCTTCGCAAGTTCAAGGTCAAGTGTCAGGACACGGGGTGACACGGACAAGTGCGACTTTAGTACAGGTCAAATTCTTGTGACACCAAGTTTGTTTTGATTGTAGTAACTGTAGTAATTTTACCGTTCCACTATCATTCTGAATCAATGCATTAATTGACTCAAATTAAAGATACAAATAGGTAGTATACAAAAATATAGATTAATGATATTATGTAAAACGCTTAAAAGCAAATTGAAAAAAGTTGGAACATTTAATTGTGGGACAAATACGTGTTAGTACCAACATAACTATATGCCTTTTTTTTTAACACTCGTGTATCAAAATATCATTGATCAAATATTATTTAAATCTATATAAATCAATTCTGTAAATAAAATTCTGATGAAAGCTCTCCGTTAAAAACGAAAAACATATTGTTAACAGAAGTACAATATGTTAAAATACTCAACCATTATAGCAAAAATAACAAAGGTGTCTCGGTTGCATGTGAAGTGGCTCTTGACTGTAATTCAATGGCTACTTCCGTTTCCTCTTCAGGAGTTTTCAATAGGCAGTGTGACTTGTGTCCGTACTCCATTGTATAATACGATAAGTCAAGGAATAAACAAACATAATAATGTTTGTTGGTTGGGTCATCATTATTTGTATTGTGCTATAATAAGCCAGTACTGCCCACTGCTGGGCTCAGGTCTCGTCTCAGTAAAGGGATCAGGTAAGTAAATTCAAGTTCATACTTTGGGTTTTTAATCCTTCCCCAATCTTCAGATTTCCTCATGATATATTTTTTTCACTTGTGATAGGTGAATATGACATTATTAAAAAAAGTTTTAGAGGTACCTACTAACCTTCCGATGCGATTCCGCAACTTCCCACATTGTAAGTAAGATGTTCAATCACTAGAAACACTATCAAATGTCTCCTATAGATGGCACCACTAGACAATTAATGCCAATTTTGGTTAGTATCTGTAACAGCGTATTTTTTTATTTTTTTTTTCAGTTGGAGGAAATCACCGGATCCGCGCCTGCCCCGCGGGCGGGGTATGTATATATTTTGCTGATACATAAAAACAGTACACTTCAATACCACAGCAATGGAAACGCAGCTTTGAAATCGACTACGAGGCGCCATCGAGGACACTCCAACTCTGTCACAAAGGAAAACAATAGGCCCTTGCATTTTTACCTTCCCGTACCAAACCGAACCCTAACCGCTTGACTATAAGGCGATTTTCGGATGACTATTTTTCAACAAGAATGCAAGTACACCTCGTCAGCAAAAATACTACTTATAGCTTTTTGTTCTAATGTTTTGAAGGAAAATGGGTGTTTTTGAAATAAGTTAATCTATTTACCTATCTACCCAAAATGCATTGAAATATGAAAAAGCCAAAGTGAAATATGATAAGCTTCTCTTTGGTAAATACTATTTTTTGTGTTTATAAAGCATCGGTTATGGAATCTAATTGAGAGAGAATTGGTACAGATATTTTTCTTACAACATATTGAATATTATCATCATAGAATTCTCATTCACAAAGAAAACAATAAAAAACCACATACTAGGATAAAACTTTCTGATGTCGACGTAAAATAAATCAACAAACCACATTATTAAAAAAAGCTACAACTGAAACCGCATTTGAATCCATAAATAATACGTTCCTGCTGCTCAATTAAATACGAGCCAAACAAATGAGTTTGTATGAGTTATGAGCTAAAATAAAGCATTAGAACTTATGACTTTACAAATAAGAATATTAATTTAATAGATGCGACACGACATTAAAATGCATTGCAATACCTAACTTAATTCACCAACAAAATAATTCCATTTTGGTACGTACCTATTCTTTGCAAAACTGTTTGTGTAATTTTAAAATACTAGCTGGTATCAGCACTAAAATTTTTATTATTTGTACATAACCAATGCCTTAAATAAATTAATTATTTGTACATAAGGTTAAAAAAGTCTACCTAAATGTTGAATTTTTGATCCATCCGGAAAAATTTACTCAAATGGAGTTCCATATTTAATTTGCGAAATAAGACATCATTCAATGCCTTTTAAAATTATAACTGGGCCCCAAGAATACAAAAGATTAGATTTTGTTTATTAGAATACTAGATGACCCGCGCAATTTCGTCTGCGTTACAAAGGGGTTCAAAAATTGTAGCCTATATAGGCACGCGCCGCCCGGCGCAAACAACTACGACCCTGTATTTTAAATTTGTAATATCTACGGTAATATTCACTTAAATTACATGCTGTAAAAAGCATATTGATCTATAATAAATGCACAATTTATTTAAGGTACTTAATTGGATAAGGATTAATGCTGTATTGTTTAAAATCAGTTCGTAAATAACCATTTTTTAGTAAAGAAGAAAAATGGTTATGCTGGGTTATCCCTAAGAGATAGACATATATGTCTACCATCGCGGACTTTTTTGTTGAACTTTTTAAGGTGAACAATACTGTAGTACATTATTTTGGTCTATCCCGTAGGGTTCAGCCAGCGTTTGCAATATAAGCGCAAAAAAACGTGCTTATTTACGACATCACATTAGAAACCTTTAAATTTATCAGTGTTTCTCTACTATATTATGCATTTATTATAGATACAAACCTTCCTTAAGAATCACTCTATCTATGAAAGAAAACCGCATCAAAATCCGTTGCGTAGTTTTAAAGATCTAAGCATACATACAGACATACAGCGAAAGCGACTTTGTTTTATACTATGTATTGATTTTCACTCCTTTTACTTCAATGGAGACAACTAGTAAAAGTGTTACTGTGGATTACACAAGATTATACAAAAAACCATGTCTTCTCTATTATTTTTGTCTTTGATCCATACAAATATCACACATTCACACTTCGAAGCTTTGTTTGGATTTTAACACAAGTTAAATTAATTTAGTTTGCGTCTAAATCTGTCCAAATATGGAAACAGTTGGTGAACGCGCCACTAATAGAATGTATTGTTTAAAAATATCCTTGTATTAAAACATGTAGAGTGTCTATTACAAATCCTGTATTTCTACGCTTTTTACAAGCTCTAAATTAATTTGCACTCGATGGAACTATGTAGTATGTACCTACTCGTACTAATTTACATAAGTAAGTTCGGGTGGAATCTTGCGATAAACTTCCCGTTGTCCGATTCAGCTGGCATTTTACACGCAGATGTATATCGCGTGTTAATGCAATAGGTGCATAGGTAATATATAATACTATTATAAAACAGCGCTGATCTGATGATGGATTCGGAAGGTGGTCATAGGAACTCTAAATTTAAATGTTAAACATGATAGACCCGCCGTGTTTGGGCTCGTTTAACTAGTATCTACTCTACCTACTGCTATAAGAATTGCATGGTCTTTAAAACTGTATTTAAAAAGTTTTCGTAAAAATTATAACAGAAAATTTTATTGTCCCCTGAACGGGCGTTTACATGAAGTCATTCCATTTTATAATTTCAAAATTTACCTATATCAGATCTACTAGAAAAAGAAGAGAATCTTGCTTCCCCCCACCAAATATTTGGAATTTATTAATCTCAATGCTTCTCAATCTCAATCGCAGAATGGTTGAAAATTATTTCTTTATTTCGTGACGCAAACGAAGTTGCGGTTGTGGTTAGTTTAACTAAACAAATATATCGCACATTTATAATTGTGAATCACTACGTAAAGTACGCTTTGCGCTGTTTTATTAAACATTTTTCTATAATTCCTACACAGTACAAATAAAAATTTCGCTGAGCGTAGATATGTTTATAAATTATCAAATTTCTTGCACCGACTCACCTCCTCTCCTCCAAATGTACCTATTTGTTTTTTGACACTGATTATATTTTGTTTAATTGTTTCATAAGTCTCCAATCTCTTTTTATTATTATTTTTCAATTCAATTCATTTATTTGTGATATACAGGTTATTACATAAGATGTTATTCTGATTTACATATTTGTTCAGCTGTAATCAGCTCTGTTGAGCATACAAATCATATTTTATAAACTTAAATTCTAAAAACAAGCAAATTTTAATTGAAATTGTAATCTTAAAGTATCCTATATACAGGGTGATTTCCTAGTGAGGGTACATATTGAAGGTCATGGTAGCTGATGGTTATATACGACCAGTAAAAATATTATTACCAAAGAATATGGCTTAATGCCTTAGTAATCGCAACTTAAAAATACCTAAAATTCTTGCAAAATGATGGTTTTTCGACAGCTGATGGGTGTGGCGGAGGTGTGGGGTGCGCGAGATCACTAGAGGTCATTAGTCAACACTCTTTAAGCCGAAATTGCTTATGTTTGAGGTAGTTTTGTCGAATTTAGATTTAAAAAAAAAATGATTAATTTAAATTAAATAATTTTACTTATTTTTTGTAATATTCCGTATTAGAACAGAGTACTCATCACCCTCCTGCAATATGTACCCTGTCTAACAAATCACCCTGTATATTTATTATTATTTTATTTGTTAATTATTATACAACTACTGATATTACTAATTACTAGATTAAATTATCTCATTTTTGCGGTTTTCAAAATTGTCGCCAACTATGGTAAACCTATTGCACAAACAGTACCAATACATTTACCTTTATTGCATGATAGATACACGAGCCCACGACCCACCTGATGTTAGGCGGTTATCGTCCATCTTGAACCTCTGCAATGCCAAGACAATGAGAGACCGTCATATGTCACCTACCTATACAGGACTTATTGTAATTCTCGTATGAAGAGAGACATTGCATAGCGCTCCGGAAACACCGTGGACGGGAGTCCATTCCAGATCGAAATGGTACCGGGCAAAAAAGAACGTATTTATTAAAACATTTCGTAAAATATAACATGTAATATTATATGTATACGTAGGTATATGTTGTGTGCATGCATTGTATCACGTAAGACGGCAACGACAGGTTAATTACGACTCACCCTCTGTGACTCAGTACATGCAGGGTTTCCCTTATGTAGGTCTAGCCAGATAGGGCTGACTCTTGATACTTCTAAGTACTTATTAGTAAACGTAGGTAAGTGCAATTGCACTCCAAAACTGCGTTAATTCGCTTCGCTTCTTCAATAGAATATCGTAAGTCCAGTATTAGTTTTCAAGATGTCACATTTTGAAGCAAACGGGCGAATATATTGGGACGCCATAGAACATTGTGTGGACATAACATGAAATAATAGGTAGTATAATTATCTGTTCTAAATCTAAATGTGAAAAAAGATTTATGTGCAATCTTTCACAACACCACTGGCTAAAAACGGTGAAGGAAAACATCGTGAAGAAACCTGCATGTCGGAAAAGGGTTCTAAAAATCCTTTGAAATTATGTGAAGTCCCCAATCTGCACTGGGCAAGCGTGGCGGACTATGCCTAATCCCATTCCTGAGGAGACCTGAGCCCAGCAGTGGGCAGTAATGGGTTGGTACAGGTTAATTAATGTTCTTGAAGAAAATTAAGAGCGATGAAAAACATTTTAAGAGAACTAACTCCAACTAAATTGGGATTATAGTTCGATGAAAATGTAATGTTTTGGGATTATCATGATCCGAGTTTCGTCTTTATACCTTTAGGCCGGGACAGCCCTGTAAGTTTTATGTTGTCGACTGTGGAATGAACGTTTTCTGTGGGGTTAGATTAGACGATAAGGTTACAGGCACCCTAAGCAAATGTTGCGGGACAAAGTGGTTTTTTCTTTCATTCTGCTGTATTTGCTATTAGGTTTATATACTTGCATAGCGTGTAACGGCTAGAAGTGAGTACCTGACATTTTCCCGCTTTGTAGGGATGCGAATTAATGTTCTTTCCGAATAAAAAACTTGAGAGGTGTCATGGGACACCCGAATAGAATGAAGTTCCTTTCGATTAAAAGATATCTTATATTTTTTTTCCTAACGTAACGGCGATAAGGAACGTGTTTTAAAAAAAAATTGATCACAGCGCCATCTAGCGATAATCATCTAAAACAAAGAAGGAACGTGTTTTAAAATATTTTGACCACAGCGCCATCTAGCGATAATCAACTCAAACAAAAAAAGTGTCGTGACAACTTTTCGTAAGATTTTTTTCCGTCTAGCCCCCTTTCGATAACGTGCGATAAGGAACTTCGTCCCAAAAACAAATACTATTACTTTTGAACCTGGCTAAAAATACAGAAATAGGTTACAGGTGGATCTTAACTCATACACTCTTACCACTAGGCCATCACTCCGAATCCGATGTCATAGTTTCTTTCTTTCAAAAGATCTTAGAATATTTCTTGAAAAATCATTTCCTACTCTAGAAAAGGGATCCCAGAATAAACATAAAATATAGTAGCACCATAAAAATGTGTCATCACTCACACCGTAGGAATGTCGTGGCGTATTTTATGGTGATTAATCGACAACTTTCCCGCCTGGGGGAGTTTTAATGGCGCTCTGAAAAATAGACTGCCCCTTATCGATTATTCGAATAGGTGAAACGGCTACAATTTTTAAGGAACATTCACTTACAATCATTGAAACTAGAGTACAAGAGCTTTATGTACTTGTACCTACTACTTATTTGTTACTAGATTTTGCCCGCGACTTCGTTCGCGTGGACTTCAGGTTCGTCCCGTCTAGATTATTATCAAAAATTGTAGCCTATGTGTTATTCTGATGTATAAGCTATATTGTGGTAAAGTTTCATTCAAATCCATTCAGTAGTTTTTACGCGAAAGAGTAACAAACATCCATACATCCATACTTACAAACTTTCGCCTTTATAATGTATATTAGATTACTGTGTTAGTAGAAGTCTCAGTAAAAGTGAAGATTCAGGAACAGTTTTACCAAATAGTGCAAATTATAAAGTGGCTTTCCGCTATATCACCTGTATGACCCCACGTATGCTGAACTATTTTAAACTTCGCATGGAATCTGTTGCGGACCAGTAGCGCCAAACCCTGAATCACTATCGAAGCTATCTACGTTCGGCGATGTATTATTCTTTACCTACAACGTCTGAAAGTCTACAGTGAGCTTCGATCTCTCCGGGCATATCATTTTGCCCGGTCTGAGATCTTCCTTTGGCCCCTCCCACAGATCTTTAGATAAAGTGATTCAAGAGGAAGTTTAATACAGATTTATACCGATTCGACACACCCATGACGCAGTGTTTCTAATCAATCAAAATCAGTAATCTATTAGAACGAAGTTCCTTATCGCGTGATATCGAAAGGCGTCTAGACGGAAATTCTTATGAAGAAGTTGTCACGACACTTTTTTTGTTTTAGATGATTATCGCTAGATGGCGCTGTGATTAAAATCTTTTAAAACAATTCCTTATTTTGTTTTATATGATTAATGCTAGATGGTGCTGTGATAACAATTCCCTCACTAATTAATCGAAAGGAACTTCGTTCCATCCGGGTGTCCCTTGACACCTCTCAAGTTTTTTATTTACCTTGCACTGATTCTTTGAAAAAACCCATAGCTGAATTTAAAATTCGAATTCGGTTACACAATCCACAAACAGTTAAATTGAAGCCCAGCAAAGGGCCCCGTATCACACGAGAATCGGAATCACATCCTTATTTTGGTAATGGCTCATAATGGGCCGTAGAGTTACGCAACACGCATCGTGCCCCATATATCATTGTCTAGGGGACATTCGGAACTCTGGAAGGATGGGAAGGATGCGGACAATCTTCAGCTGTCATAAATGTCGCCTCAGTGCTTGTTTGGCCAATCTGACATTTTTTACGAAAATGACTTTTTAATGCAGTATTGTAAAGAATAAAATTTCCATCCGACTGGTAAAATATTTTCTTAAAATATTCAATTCTAAAACAATAAAAATCTCGTTTAAATTTTTTTTTCAACACGGCGCTTAACGAAAATTCCGTGTTTGCCTGTCTTCTGTAAAATTTGCGCGAGTGCAGATTGGCCAAACAAGCACTGAGGCGACGCATTGTTAGTTCTCGTCTCTAGACATCAAAATTAAATGTCGCCTATTGATGGCACTACTAGTATTACTATTTAGTACTATTTACTACATTATTTTTTTAGTTCCCAGTTGATTAATAAGATTTATTAAAATTACTTAATACTATTTTTTGAGAATAATTTGTAGTATTTTAGTATAAATTGTCCGAATAAATAGAAAACAAAAAAACATTTTGCGTCGACCTGCGTATGAGATAATGTTGACCTAAAGAAGAATGTACCTAGCATTATTTTTACAAAAATTGAGAACGGCCGTCTCTTGTTCTTTTAAAGAAAAAAAATCAATAAATCGTAGTCAGATCTCTAAATGAAAATAATGACAGTTCAAATGAAACAATGTAGAAAAAATAGAAATACAATATTGCTCTCATGTTAAAGTACCTAATAAACTTATTCAGACACTCGCGGTTTTCTATAATACTTTCATGCATTTTCAACGGGTTCTTACCACGATATTTAATGAATTGAGTTGTCTCGATATTTCAACGTTGTTGTTACGAACGACAAAGAGGGTAGACAGATTTGTTTGCTCTTAAATCGACCCGCAGTGTCCAGTCTTCTCGTGATCATGACGTTTGCAACAACGTTGAAATATCGAGACAACTCAATTAACTAAATATCATGGTAAGAACCCGTTGAAAATGCATGAAAGTAAAGTACCTAATGTTCAAATTTTGCAAAATATAGATAAAATATTATTATAATTATATTTAATCAATATCAGTTGAAAAGTTTCGTGTTTTTTTACAACGAAAACTAGTAACAAAGTTATAAATGACGAGTCGAAGATGATCGAGTGCTAGTTAAGTACTACAAAAAACAAAACGAAATTTGACAAAAACTGTGTAAACTTTTATTTACAAACATCATTTCTTAAACTATATTTACATGTTACATAAGTTTTAAAAAAACTACTAACTAACTTATTACTTTAAATTTATTAACAGTCAGCCCTTTGACAGACATTTTAAATTAAAATATCATAAAACACAAGGTTGACATAAGGATATTTACAACTGCATATTATAATTTAATCAAATGACGATTGTTGAGGACAAAATAATATTTAATATATTTGACAGTCTTAAAATAAAACTCATTTTCATGAGGTGGTCGTTTCTTTGTAAACTAACTTACTACTTTTACTACCATTCTTGGGCTAAGTTAGATATTAAATAATACCTAATATAGAATATTTTTACCCAATCGTTAGGTAAAATCAAGACCAATCAAAAAAAATTTATAACTTATTATCGTACCCGTTTTAAGCATTTTAACCACAAAGTAACGGTAAGTAATATACCTATTAGATTATACATTACTACTTAAAGTTACTTTCTTTCTTTCTTTCTACTTATAAATTATCCAATAGGTATACATCTAAAAAAACTTTTATACATATGTATCCTAGACTATTATCTTATAATACCTTTTTAAATATTTAGATAACACATTAAATACTAATAGTATTTGTACTAATAATCAACCTACTGTAATATACAGGATGGATCTGTCACTTTTCACCAAATAAAGTGGGTCTTACGTGTAAGACTTCGTGGCGGACTTTCATATGACACTGAAAAAAAATTCCATAATAAAAGTGGTTCTAAGTTGTATTTAGACAGGTCATTCACCCTCTCAGCTGGTTCAAAGTTACAGATTCACAATGTATAATACATTTACTTTTGCCTACTAATTCTCTAATTAAAACTATTTATGGGTCGATATCAGCTTAATATAGGCTGATAATAAAGTCTTTTGAAAACATCTTTTTATTGTTGATCCCTCTATATTTAAATTTCTTTGTAAAAAGTATTTTATTTATCCTAATTGTTTGTTACTACTAGCTTTCTCTTCTCTCGTCAAATATTATTGTCCTCGTTGGCTTCCTGTCTTCTGATTCTGTTCTAGGATTTTCGAAATACGAAAAGTTGTCGTTTAAATATATTACCTGTAAATAAAAACAATGATTTTTAATTATATTTTACAGCAAGAGGAACGCATCAGAGTAATATTATGTTTAGGGGTACAAATATAAAAAATTGGTGCAAAATTAAAGAAAGGTGTTTTAATTTCTATTTTATAAGTTACTTCTACATTGAACTATAAATTGTAATTGCTTTTTAACCGACATTATTATGATGTTATTAGATTTCTCGGTTTTTTAAATATTTTTTTCAGACAAAGCGGGATTTGCGGTTGTCACTATATCCAGTAGTTATATCCAGTAGTGGGCTGGTGAAGTTAGGATCCTCTACACGACTGCCTGTTACATCATCATCATTATGGGGGTCGTCGTGTCTCTCGAAGGCCTCATTCTCACCGCCCTTTCTGAAGGAGGTGAGGCAGAGTTTGGTGTGGCATTGTTTGATTTTTCCTTTTATCCAGAGATGACTTGTAATTGGTCTGTGTAACACTCATCCCATCTACCGAAACGGTAGCTAAAGCAAAGAAGGCAACAGCAACATCGAAGAAGCAAAGAAAGAACTTTTCCTTACAAACAAACTTAACCTAGTCTCTAAAAAATAGCTTAATACTAACTCTTATTTTCCCTTATTTGTGGGATGGTGGGAATAAAAGTTTTATTTACATACAGCTAACTGCTTGCTGTCACTGGAACCATCACTTCAGAGCGATACTTACAGCGTACAAGAGTGTAACCAAGCCAAGTGCGGCCCCGACCGCCACGTCCCACCAGTGGTGCATGCGGTCCGTGATTCTGGTCAGCGAGCACACTGCAGCGTACGACACACAGAGGAGTTGCACCACTGGAACCATTATTTCTGTTCGGTGACTCCAGTTGAAAGCGCGCTTTTGGAGATACCACTGTTGAAGAAAGATAGTCGTTAGATGTGTATTTTGTACTAGTAGACGTGCTTAGTCGATAATAGCACCATCTTATTATATTAATACAGAGAATTTTCAATGATAGTATGTAAAGTTGTTTTCTCTGTGGTGTAAGTACAATAAAGTATTAAATAAAAAAATAAATAAAGTTTCGTCAAAATCCATTCAGTATTGTATGAGTGAAAGAGTGACTTCTACGTGTATAAAATTATATAATTTTCTCGTAGGTACATGTGGAAAATTAAGCTATGCTTGTAAAAATATAGAAAACTGTATAAAAAAGAAAGGGTAGGTAAGACAAACATGATACTTCTTTGAAACATGAAGAAGGACATGTTATCAAAATTGCATCACTCCTAATACTCGGAGTTTTACTAGGCCAAGGGCAACAGGACAATTCTAATAATTATAAGTCAACGTGTTAGAAACGTCATGAAATACGTCATACTACAATAAAATCACACGTTATGTACTTATACAGAAATATAGCTAATGCCGTGTTTCCATATTGGCTCACCAACGTCCAACACACGTAAAAAACAAATGACGATGACGGTCGACCAACATGTAAACAAGGGTTTTGTATGCATTGGCCGCCATTGAAACTATGTGAAACACCATTTGACAGTTGGACTAGCAGTTGTCATTTGCGCGCATTCGTGCTTGTACAATGTACTTTACATTATCACTTTGGGCTGTTAGAAAGAGAGCAATTCATAATTTTATAGAGCGCTATCTCTATCGCACACTGCATTGTATAAGAGGTGTCGATGTGCATTATTTTCTGTCTCTTACTGCAGTTAATACTATTGTAACTTGTGCAAGGGTCAACACTTCCGATTTCTAATTTATTTATTTTTTTATTGCCATGTAGGCAGACGAGCCAACGGGCCACCTGATCGTATGTGGTTACCGTCGCTCATGAACCTCTGCAATGTCAGGGGACACTGAGGGGTCGCTACCTAACTTTAAGGACCCTCCTCAAGCCTCGTTTGAAGAAGGACAAGTCATAGCGCTCTGGGAATACCGAAAAGGGGAGGTGAGCCATTTTACATGCATTACATTTCTCACTTATTTACCTACTGTCTTTAACGGTTTATCTTTAAGTTCTGATTTGGCTTAGTTTAGTTCTTAAAAGGCTTTGAAATATTTGTCAATGAGACACCCACGTCAGAAGTAAAGGTTAAAGATTCGTATTTTAGAGCGATTAGTTAGACTTCGGTAATTAGGTAGGTATTTAATATACAATTTACATGATACTAACCGCAAGGAAAAATCCACAGTAGACGGAAAGCGACGTATGTCCGGACGGGAAGCTCCGATATGAGTCCATTCTGTACCAACGAGAATATTGTGACGTACAGACGAACGTGCTCACGAACTGTGAACTGTGGACAGAAGATTTATGTATTAGTAATTACGTACAAAAGATTCCTTGGAATGTGCGTCGTTTTCATGCATATGGGTTTGTTCGTTAAATTATAAAATTTCAGAAGAATGCAAAATTAAGATTGCGTCAAAATATTGCTGGAATAGTTAGGCGCCATATAGTATAGTAATAATTGTATTGTGTAGTAAAAGCAAACGGGATCGGCACGGCATCGACATGGCAACGGCACGGTAACGGTAACGGTAACAACACACGCGGTTTTCTATAATACTTTTATGTATTGTCAACGGGTAAAAGATAAGGTATTGTAAAAGAGCCTTGTAGATACAGTGAGTGTGGTGTGTCGTGATGTGAGTTTGTGACTACCCAAGAGCGAACGAGTAAGAGGGTAGGGTATCTGTCTACCCTCTTTATTACTCTCTTAATAATAAAGAGGGTAGACAGATTTCTATGCTCGTAAATCGACCCGTCGTATCCAGTCTTCTCGTGATCATGACGTTTGCAACAACGTTGAAATGTGGAGATCTCGATCAATTAATTAAATATCGTGGTAAGAACCCGTTGATAATGCATAAAGGTAATAAATATGACACTTACCCAACACAAGTCTCAGCGGCGTCAGGTTTGCACATTGCAAAGAACACCGGTCTCGGGTTCCCTATCACACCTTTCATGACTTCAATGATACTCAAGTTCATCGTAAATCCGTATAAATATGTCTTGAACAACCATAATGTCTTCAAAAAGGCTCGCCAGATTCTAATCGATGTTGAGTTGTCATTCGACGTGAAAATGTACTCTGTTATCATGAACTGTAATAAAATATATTGTGGTTAGATTGTATTTAAACTTTTCAATATAAAACTTGAAACTGAATTGCTCGATATCAACTGCTTAGCCTTCAAAAACAGCAATTTTAGTAATTGACAAATGGCGATTGGATGCGAACAACTATGTACTTTGAATACATTTAGCGATACATTTAGAATAAAACTACCATAAAATACAGGAGATGAGGTAAAATTTCTGCTTTTCTAGATCTCTCTATATCGCGCTCACAAGTAGCAAAGGAACCAGGCAAAAATTCATTATTATGTCTAAAACTTTTTTTGCAATCAAGGAAATCTAAATCATTACAAATCATTGAATACTTACGATAGCTAACGGAAATATAAAAATTGTCGTCATCAAAATGATGCTGGTTACTGTTTCTCCTTCGTATGGAAACGATAGCGCCGGATCATTGCAGACAAACCCGGCCTTATTGCTTGGTATGATTCCCAACTCGAACAAGCCGATTAGTGCCAGAACTGAAACAAAAACAATGATATAAGTTTTTTTTAGTAACTGTCTTTTTTGGCCGATTTTCCTAAATTTTCCGGTTTTCAATGTATTTTTCATGCCCTGGCATTGCAGACTTTCATGAGCGACGGTGACCGCTTACCATCAGATGGGCCGTAAGCTCGTTTATCTATTTTTCAATGAAAAAAAAAACTGTATTTTTTTGTATTTGAGCTGAACTTTAGTTTGGTTTGATTCGAATGATAGCTACTTGTTTCAAATGAAAGGTTGTGGTCGTCGTGGGGTCTCACTTAATTTTAAGATCGAATAAGTACTTTTGGATCTAGATATTAATAAAATAAATATCTAGGCCCACAATAGACCTTGAAAACTTGTCAACTAATGTATCTTTTTAATGAACAAGTTTTCAAGATGTGCTGTGTGTGTTTTAAATATTAAATAAACCGAATTTCACATAATTTCGTACGAATTTAATTATGATCTAAGTGATTGTTTTTGTGCTATTCTTAAAAATGGAAGTTGGTTATTATGATTCCTGAAAATAGTCCTTGAAAAACGTTCAATTAAGGACGTATTTTTAGTGAGCCAATTTTAACGTTATTTGCAATAACAATCGTAAAATATCCATAAGCAACAGAGTAGGTAATGATAGTTACATCCTACACGTAATAAGTATCAGCAGGTGTCGAGAAAAAACGGGCCGTATATTAAAAAAAAATGCTTAACAAATCTATGATTACCAACATAATAACTTATTATTTACATATTTTTATTTATTAATGGATGTTTATGTGATATATTTCCTTTAGTGAGCAATGGATTTATCAATTACATGAATTAAATTAATTAAACGTAAGCGTTGAGAAGCAGTGTTAATCCTTTAGCAGGCTATTTAATTGTCACTTGCAACAGTAATGAAATATCTAGATCGCTCACTTAATAAAAATCGTGGTAAGAACCCGTTTAGTAATTGTGTAAGTCATATTTA
The DNA here is from genome assembly GCA_030269945.2 of Trilocha varians. Classification (NCBI taxonomy): domain Eukaryota; kingdom Metazoa; phylum Arthropoda; class Insecta; order Lepidoptera; family Bombycidae; genus Trilocha; species Trilocha varians. Next base: position 3,372,487 of record AP028270.1, on the reverse strand, counting down.
ATTTGCAGTTCTAAATTTAGACTGCGGCTCCTGAATTAAATAAATTGGCGACACCCGGACTAGACGATGACATTATATTAATCTTTATATAACAGTTACGACATTACGTTTTGGGCAATCATCAGCCCCTCCGCTGGGTTCAAAGTCAATGTCACACCGAACCAACTTCCTTTTTACAATGATGTAATAACAAAACAAAATAGTATTCAGTAAATTGATGACAAGTGGGCGTTTTTTATTGGTAGATAGACAAACATACAGTCAGCGTCTATCTGATGGTGGTGTTAGGGCGTTTCTAACCGTTCAGAAGTTAGGTATTTACATTTCAAGAGATGATTTTCTAAACACTAAATTATTGAAAGTCCTTACAAGTTGGTTGTAGGTATCCACTGACATTGCAGAGGTCGCCCTTTAGATTTTTTTTTTCAGTTGGAGGAAATCACCGGATGTGTGGGTATGTGGGAGTTGAACCGCACTAAAACCTCCAACCGCTCACACTCAGCGTCCGAACCCCGGCTGTGGCCAGAACCCAGCACGGGGTTTGGAGGGACGGCGCGACGCGTTACGCGCTCGGCACTCTTTCCCGTCGTGCCGTTCCCTCGCCCGTTAGCTAGCCTGTTTTGGCAATAAAAATGCATTTCAGAGTGAAAGCAGAGTTATTCAGTGTTTTGAAGTTTCAGTATACAATGTTATTTATTATATTATTATGTACGTTCCCAAATTTACGCTCTAAATAACGGTAAACATTAAGAAATTAAAGTATTAATGGGTTTGTCAGCTAAACAAACTTGGCAGACAATTATAAACTACGTAGCAAGGAGAGCGTTCCTTCCTCGTGGACACTCGTGGTAGACAACGTGAGATACGGTCATTTCACTGAACGAAACGTGATCATTAGGGCTGAGTATCTGTAGCATTTATTTCTATAAGGTATGATAAAATACCTATTTTAGTCGGAGCAAATAGCTCATTTTTTCACTACGCTAAAACTCCTTCTGACAATCTCCTGCAGTTGTGCAGGCTGTAGCTTCGTGCTGAGCTGGTCGCCCTTATTACTAGTTGACCCGCGCAACTTCGTCTGCGTCACAAAGAGATTCTTTGAGTTATATTACGTTTAAATACGAAATTTCTCTTTGAATCTTTGAAACGCTCTACTGTAAATTTGCAGTTTTGGAGATACAACAACTTACGTGGGAGGTATCGATTTAATCGTGCCTTTTTTCAATTACAGGCCTCTTAAAAAATAATAAATATGTAGGTATAGGTATGTACCTACTTGTAAACACTAAAATTGCTAGGAAAAGTACCCAAATAGAGATCACTTTAAGTAAGATTAATAGTTGATTTGTTGTTTGAATGTCATCCCTAATAGGTAGGTCCTCGTGGAGAGACATCTGAGATGATTTACGATTATATAACTGCTGTTTACTATACGCACGTGTAACTACACATTGAATACATTATAATGTTATTATTCATACTTTCATGCATTTTCAACGGGTTCTTACCACTGGATACTGCGGGTCGATTTAAGAGCAAACAAATCTGTCTACCCTCTTTCTCGTTCGCTTTTGGGTGGTACTACTGGAACTCTCTTCGTCTTCTCGTGATCATGACGTTTGCAACAACGTGGAATTATCGAGACAACTCAATTAATTAAATATCGTGGTAAGAACCCGTTGAAAATGCATGAAAGTATTATAGAAATACAAGCTTTTTATATCTTCGATATGTAGCAGTAGAGTACTAGCTAATACAAGTAAAACGAGCTCAAACTCGACGGGTCTATCTTGTTGTACAGTTCCGAATTCACGATTTCATATTATTGCATTGTCACGCAATATACATTTATGCGCAAATTTTCAACTCAATCAGACAACGGGACGTTTGTGAATATTAACTCGGAAGACTCCACCCGAACTTTCATAGGTACATTAGAACATAGTTACATGATACTGTCAGTGTGGTATGTCGAAATATGAGTTAGAGTTCCAGTAGCACCGGCAAACGGACGAGAAAGAGGGTAGACAGATTTGTCTGCTCTTAAATGACCTACCCGCAGTTCCTCAGTCTTCCCGTGATCATGGCACTTGAAACAGTGCTGAAATATCGGGACAGCTCAATTAAAAATAATCGTGGTAAGAACCCGTTTAGTAATAGTGTACATAGTTACGTCCAGTGAAAGTTAATATAAAGCTTGTAAAAAAGTCTTTTCGTTTCGTTCAAAATTGTTTACTAATTACGAATGATTTACGCACAGAATCATACTATAGGAACAAAACATGTAGAACCACGATTTAAACTAATATTAGTGGGATTATTGTACTGTGAAATGGAAAACAAAGTGACACACTGACGCCATGACAGATTAATAATTGCTTTTTAAATTCCACAAGGAAATTTACATGATCAATGTTAAGAACAAAACATATAACAATAAATGATTACGTAAATAATTGTTGACAAAGACATTAAATATCAGTATTGCATTAATCTAATACAGTAAAAGGGAATTTTTAAATATTAAATTTTATTCTGATTAGTTCTGCTACTCGACAATAGATGGCGCTGTGCTGTTCAAATTGCATTAAAATCAAATCATTTCGAACACAGTGCCTTTAAAATAATATACCAATATTAAAGATTGTTCATTTTCAATACCGTAATAAATTTTAATCGATTTGAAAATTTGATTTTTAATGAATTTGCTTCGATAGATTAAGATAACTTAATTAAATTCTGTTAAGCAATTACAATGGGTATATAATTACGGATTCTACGGTTAGTAATTTACGAGAATCGATTAAATTGTGGCGCTCAATGCGGGCGTGAAATCGATTCATCATTAATCGATATTAAGTATCGAGTGATTGTCGAGTGGTTTCTATCAAACTATTACTGTTATTATTTTCAAACATTGTAATTTTGAGAATTGCGTGAGAACTGCGTACGTGAATTGCGTGTTTTTTGCCGTCGACGGAAATAAATCTTGATGGTAGTAAAGTAATTAAAATTAAAGAAAATAGAGCTACATATTAATTATGTCATTTTATGTGACTATTTGCATACTATATAAAGCAAATTGCTTTAAATGCAGTTCGAAAGCTGTATAATTTGAAAATTACCTGTTTTAAATATAAGCAAATATTAGTTTTCTTTTTTATTAAGAAAATCCCATTAAATAGATTTTAAATAGTAAAATTATTTATTTCTACAGTTTTATCTAAATCTATTCAGTAGTTATTGCGTCAGATCTAATATCTAATATATATTATAAAGGCGAAAGTTTCTATGTATGGATGGATGTATGGATGTTTGTTACTCTCACGTAAAAACTACTGAATGGATTTGAATGAAACTTTACCACAATATAGCTTATACATCAGAATAACACATAGGCTATACGACTAGACTAGACGGGACGAACCTGAAGTCCACGCGAACGAAGTCGCGGGCAAAAGCTAGTATCCTTATAATTCTAAATATATTATTTTTGTGCTAATTAAACTCTTATGTTCCGTTTCTCTTATTAAAAGTTTATTAATGTTTTTGTTTTGTCACTCCAAAGATAATTCATTTTAGATGTTCTCAAGACGTATTGAGTCGCGTGCACCCCGCCATATGTGTTAGCATGTGTGTAACATTCGATGAGTTTTTTTATATTATTAATGTCTTAATGATTGTGAAGGGTGAACTGTACTTGTTATTTAAAGATGTTTTTTAAGGGTAAGTGTAACTGTCACGAAGCCGTGGTGGCTGAGATGTCGAAGCGCTTGCCTTCCGTACGGAGGTCGCGGGTTCAAAATCGGCTTGTACCTTGCATGAGTACGATCACAATATCTGTGCATCTGACGTTGTGACGTCATATCGGCGGTCATACAGTGTGAAAAAAAGTTTTTTCGAAAAATGTAGAGGTAAAAAAATTCAATTCAACTTATTATTGATGAAGGGTTTGTTATTAAAAAACAATAATTTTGATTTTTCATTCCACTTTGTAGTTTTTTTTTAATACAAAAGCAATGTTATATATCTATGAAAACCAAACAAAGAAACTATTTTTGTCCTATTTAAAGTTCATTGTCTATTGATAGATATATCAGTAAGGATTTAGTGATTATCGTCATTAGAAGATAAATAGAGATTTTTTCGCAGACAAAAACAATGAAAAGTCAATATTTGCTTAGTGATGTGTTAAAAATTACATGTTTAAAAAGATGTTACAACGTGTTATCTCACTTTGTAAATTGAAAAATGTAATTATTTTATGACAGTACTAAATGATCCCGGCAGACAATGTTTTGCCCGATCCCCGCGCTTACCGGGTCTTATTATTATTAATTTTTTTATTACCATTTAGGCAGATACGCCAACGTAAGTGGCTAATATTAGGGGATACTGATGTATAAGCTTTACAATATTGTAAAATTTCATTAAAATTTATTTTGTAGTTTTTGCGCGAAAGAGTAAAATTTCATACATCCATCACAAATTTCTCATTTAAACAGGATTTTAATTTAATTTAATTTATTTTATTAATTATGTACAACAACAGCAACAACTAACAACTAACAACAGTAGATGTCGAAATTCAGTCATTTTAAATTTTGTAATTTTTTTCTGAATACTTAGAAATACTTTTTTACTTAATTTTATATAATTTATTGTGTCTCCCTTGTTCATAATTATTATTCTAATCAAATGTTTTAACATGGCTCAGTCTCCCGCGATACAGGTCTGACCTAGTGCTGCTACAGGGGATCATTGTATTTGTTGTAAAGGGTAAAAGTGTATTTTTGGACAATAAACTATTTCATTTCATTTCACTTTATTTTCAAAACATAAATCACTAATGATTAATACTAAGGGTTAAATACTTAATCAGTTCAACAATAAAATGTACCTGCGAGTTCGAAAAGTAATTCTTTAAAGTCGTATCGTAAATTATTTTTAAAATATGCCTACAAGGAGACGTATAGTGGGATATCGTTAAAAATCTTTGAAAAGGGTCGAAAATTTATGCATTACGCTCGTTATTTGATAAACAACTTTATTTATATAGATTAAGAGCTTCAAATCGTCTGCTAAAGTGTTTGATAGTTATCTTAGTTTTAGATAACATCGATTTTATTTGTAGTCCTATATCAAGTTTAGATTTAGATCTCTGTTTTAAAGAAGTATTACTTTAGTAATGCAACTCTATTTTAAATCGCTTCTTAAACCGTATAGCAGTTTCTGTACATATATTTCTCAAACTTGTTTTCATAAATATAATTTTCACCGTAGCGATTTTAGCAAGTTTGATATACAGGGTGGATCTGTAACTTTGGACAAAAGTGGGGTAAATGATCTGTTGAAATAAAACTTAGATCCACTTTTATTTTAGAAATTGGATAAAAAAAAAATCATCATAGTAGGGAAGTCCGCAACGATAGTCGTTCGTTTTCCATACAATGTCAGAATATTACTCTGTGTTTGTAAAATTAATGTGTCTGGGGTATACTAACTAAAGGGTGGGCCATATAAAGTTTGCATTTTCCAAAAGTTCGACTGTCATGTTGACTGTGTGGCATGTTGCGCCATCCTGTTGAAACCAAATGTCATCCATGTCATACCTACTCTTCAACTTTTGGAAATAAAAATTCGTTAAGGATGGCACGGTAACGCTCGCCATTGACCGTAACGGCGGCTCCTTGCTCATTTTCGAATGATGCCGCCGGACCAAAACCCATACCAAACCGTAACTTTTTGTGGGTGCATTGGCTTCTCAATGGTGACGTGTGGATTTTCCGACCCCCAGATGCGACAATTTTGCTTATTGACATAGCCTCCGAGGTGAAAATGGGCTTCATCTGAAAAGACGATTTTTCGGTAAAAATGCTCATCTTCGGCCAAACCATCTTCTGCCCATTGGGCGAACCGAAAACGTCCCATTTCGTGAATGTCAAACCTTTAACTAAATTATGAACACAAATTGAATGACATTTGAGCTGTCATTCTCTAAATAAACAGTAGTTCAAAATGTAAACGTTAGATTGCCCACCCTATTGAGTATGAGTATGTACCTATGAGTATGTATTGAGTATGTACCTATATTGAGTTTTCCTGTTGATAACTAATCTGCTCCAGTCTGAAGGTTAAGTGAGACTCGTATTATAATTGCCTTGGTTAGTTAGATAAGTACATATTATGCGTTTATTAGAAACAAACTCAGAATTGAATAAAATTCAAACTATTGTACAATGAATTAAAGTATATTTCTCAGATATATGAGTTTGTAAAAGCATTATGGAGAAAAAGAAAAGTAAAAATTTGCAAAAAATAAAATTAGCTTTTCTTGGAAACATGAAATACAAAAATAGGTACCATTATAAACAAAATTATTTATAGTGAACTATAAGCTAAAGAAAACAAATGCAAAGTACAAGCATTTTTCTACGAACAAATAGTCTCATAAAGTAACTCTTATTTGCTTAAACTTAAAGAGCCAACAAACTCATTTCGCTTGGAGCAACGTTCTGAAACGACATTATCCAGTTAACAAGTTTCTTAGCTTATTTTAAATAATGAAAGTAATATTTTAAACAAAAAATATTACCTACAAGGACTTCACGAGATCACTGCTTGACAATCTTGGTAAGTATGCACTAAAAAGTATTGAGCAAAAAGATTTTTTCCACCTTGACTTTTGACACTATGTTGATTGAGAAAAAGTATTATAAATTAAATTATAAATGCCCTAGACCAATCTTATGATTTTTTCTGACCAAACGTCTAGCCTATCTAAAGCTAATTTTTTTTCAAAAAATAAAACATTTACTGATAAGTAGTAGTGGTATATCGACTCCAATTAGCCAGCCGATGTTGTGTCGTAACTTGCATCTTGGCTTTGTCGTGTGAGATTCCACATCGCGTGTCTGAAACAAAAAAAAATGCTTAAATAAAAAAATATATAAATCCCAAATTTCGTGTGTGGGCTCCCGTACTACAATTTCAAATTACCTTTGATCTTTTACAAGTCTGCTAAATTTCAGATCAATTTATTACAAGTGAAAAAAAGTGAAAGTATGTTCAAAAAAATCTTGATTCTCCAAATTATTTTACAATTTTTAATTAAAAGACTTTGATATTAGGTAGTTGACCATTCTACTAGTTACTAGACAAAAAATACTTTCTTGATAGACTTACATCAGTTTATTTAGTGAGTAACTACAAAAACGTTAACTACTGGTTATTTAAGTTATTAACAATTGACTAAATAAAATATAAAAGTATATTGTGTAACAATAAAACTAAATAACCATGAAAAGGCAACGTATTATTCAGTACATCAGCGTCGTTGAGATTATTTCGTGGACCATTAGAAGCTTCTACCCGAAGCGAGGAAAAGGAACGTTATAAAAGTTTTGGTAAGACAGATTGTTATCCAAGCCTTGAAAATAGGGCTGATAATGAAAAAAAGATTATTAGATTTTGATTCGCACAGAGAGCATTCTAATCATTAGTTCTACGATTGACTGACGATTGATTGACGAAATGATTAGACAAAAACAGTTTCAAGAACCAAGCAAATTGCATCAAATAGCAATAAGTGGAAAATAGTAATAGGACTTTTAATTTTATTTGTAATTTGTTCTGGAGAGGTAAGAGGTTATGCACTGGTAAGATGACAGAATTACTACAATGTTCTAAACTAGACTGAAAAGTCAATAAAACACAACACAACAAGATACTCGTAGGTAAAATAAATACAATAAGATAAATTGTCACAAACTCCATTAATTTGACATTATGATCGCAAATGAATCATATTGTCTATGTGTAGACTTGAGAGAAAGAAAAAGAAAAATCTCATAGTGCCTCAAAAATTTTGCTACAATTTTTTTTTAAAGCTACCTAATTTAATTTTTTTTTGTGGTCAACCCTGGATGCCCCTGAGTGTGGAGGTCACCCTGACCTTGCTTGTTCGTGACCTTAGCGTGTCGCCCCTTTATATAACGATCCGACGAACGATGCCCTCAAACTTTACGAGTACATCCAATTTCAGAACACGTAACAATGTTTCGATTGCAAAGTTATAACGAAAAATTATTGGAAAAAAATGTTTTTAAAAAGGGGCTCAAACACGGTATTGATTTCGAACGAAGTCCCCAGTTTCGCGAGTGACGTTCCCAGTTGAGTGGATAATATATAATAATTAATACACGAATTATTAATTAATATATAATAAAGAATTAACTTTGGAATGAATCATTTTCAGTGTAAACAAAAACTTTTATTTTAATTGGCATTCATGATTGATGAAGTATTGTAATAAAATATAATATTTGTTACATTTAAATGAAATTTAATTGTATTATGTGTTAATATATCATTAAATTTATTTAAAATCGGTTTTCATTAACAAAATATGGTGAATAATTAAGTAGTTTTCCTGAGATTACAGGAAAATACCGGAATAAATCATAACGTTCTAAGGTATACAATAAATTAACAAGTTATTTCAACTAGAATTATAACAGTACTAAATAAGTCTAATTTGATTGCAAATCCTTTTTTTCTGTAATAAAACCTAAAACTTATCTTCATAAAGACTAATGCGCTAAAGTAGAGATTTACCATTGAAAGAAAAAATAAAATGGACAAAAAAATAAGTAAGTATTATTTGTTTGTTTCATTTCATTTCCATTATTGTTGTTGTCAACTCATAAACTCATTTTTTGTAATTTTTCACTTAAGTAGTCTTTTTATCTTTTCAGTTACGATATTGCATTTTTTGAGAATCTTCACTTTACATGATAATAATATAGATATAATTTAGAGGTATGGCTTTACTTACTATTATTATTTATCGATTTCATATATAACATTATAAAATTGTTATTAAATAATTCCACGTAAGGTAATTACAGAGCAAAATAATCTGCTATAGCCCTAATATCATTCTGAGAGTATTCGCAGATAGTCTAGACTGTCGGTATTTGAATCATTGTGATAGGATTCATATAGGTACTGACAAACAAACAACTGATGTGTCCCTCTTTAATTTATAATAATTGTTAACATAATAAATGTAATTTAACTTAATGAAATTAAGACTTAAACTTAATTTAATTACTTAATAATAATATGAACTATCTATCTCCGCCTGCAGTAGCCCTCTGTTTTTTTTAATTTATTTTATTGTAAATGTTTTTTTTTTATATAATGTAAAAAATAAGCTAATAAATGAATATGGATTTGATTTATAATTGATTGAAATAAATAAATAAAATAAAATAGCCTAAGAGTAATATTTTATGCTAAAACACATAACTAAAATATTATTACGTAACTCCACGTACACATACCACATACGCACATGGGTTTTACGGAATAAACGGTAAAAAATAAATAGTTTTTCCTGAATAAAATATGTATAATATTAAATGAAATCTATTATAGGTATAACAAGATAGGTATTATATAAAAAGTAGTACAAAAATATACGTTAAACGTGTAAATTAATTATTTTACAAAACAAAGCAACATTACAAAATGCAATTTAAAAAAAAAATGTTTAAGAAATCTTTTATAAGCAAGCATACAAGCTTTAAAGATCCTGGATCATGCAGCAGTAAGGTCAGCTACAAGTAAAACGAGCCCAAACACGACGAGTCTATCTTGTTTAGTACAAGAATTTCTATGGCTACCTTCCGACTCCATTATCAGAGCAGCTTGATATTATTGCATTGTCACGCGATATACATAATAATATAAAGTTTTATCTCAATCAGAAACCAGGAAATTGGTCAAATTCAACTCGCAAACTTCCAACCAAACTTATATACTTACATCTAGTGTAAGTTAACACAAAGCTTGTAAAGACAAATAAAGCATAACGTTTATGAAAAAATCTAATCACCTCCAAAGATCCGTAACTCGTAAGATGCTGCATTTCGGCGTTTTCTCGCATCTGTGCACAAAATACAGGTTTTACCTAGTTTGAGGCCAGTTACAGTTGTTGAAGTAAAAAATTGTTAATCTCCAATATAGTCGACAGTCTTAAGTCTATATTCTAAGTTATAGTTTTAAGTATTGTTATTTGATGCTGTTCAATAAAAATTCAATAACGACACACACTATCACACACAAGGTTCGAATGCAACTAATCGATATAGAATCGATGAGTATGCTAATGTATGATTGATAAGAGTCTTATCATTAACAAATCGAGATATTCGCGAATTATACCGTTTGTAAATAAAGATAGGATATGACTGTTCAAAAAATGACATACAATGAGGTTAAATACTTTTTGGATTGGTCATGAGAATTTATGACGTCCCTTGTGACTTCATACAAGATAGCTTCTTATTATCACGCAAGTTTTAGGGAAAAATCTTCAACTAAATTTTAAAAGTCTTAGATAATTTTTGAGGTTTTCATAAGATTTTTGTATTTATTCATTAACTTCTCCTTATTCTATTTAAATGACTATAGTTCCAAAAGTTCGATCTCAACCTATAGGTGCAATTTTCAATCAATTAAGATTTAAGAGTCGACCTACTTATTTATATTTATTTTGTTTAATATTTTGCGTCAATATCATCAACGACCTATATACGTCTACTGCTCGACATACAATATTTTGTTTTTGAAATATTTCACGTATCTATTCTTAAAGAGAATACGTTATTTGAAAAACTCATGGTAGAAAACCTATCTAACGGTTTCTCATTTGTTAGGATATGTTAAATGTACGAAATATTCGATATTTATTGATTTAATCAAATAATTATTGAAGAACAGACGTGCTAATTATTGATTTCATTTACAATGCTACTGAAATTGTCTCTTCATTGATAAGACATTGTTCGTGATAAGAGTTTATTGTGCAATGTAATTTTACAGTGAATTTAATAGGCAATTTTATTGATTAAAAAAAGAAAATTTAGTTAATAATAAACATTACTTTATTATTTTCATCGTCAGAGCATGTGACTCCTCTACTATAATAATGAATTGTAATTATTGCATTTACCACTGCATACAAAAAACTACAATTTTGTAGGTACACGACCTTAAATCAAGTATATTAGTATCAAAATCGGCAAAAAGACGAGATTTTTCATTTAGTTTGGTATTGTCATTTCTACGCTCTATTTGTTTAGGTATTTGTTCGAAGTTATGACAGTGGTGAGATGATGATTATGATGAAATTGACAATCCCTAATGATAACGCACTCAATATTCCTAACATTGCAGAGGTACATATAAGGTGGGCAATCTCACGTTTGCATTTTGAACTACTATTTATTTAGAGAATGACAGCTCAAATGTCATTCAATTTGTGTTCATAATTTAGTTAAAGGTTTGACATTTACGAAATGGGACGTTTTCGGTTCGCCCAATGGGCAGAAGATCGTTTGGCCGAAGATGAGCATTTTTACCGAAAAATCGTCTTTTCAGATGAAGCCCATTTTCACCTCGGAGGCTATGTCGATAAGACGACATTTGGTTTAACAGGATGGCGCAACATGCCACACAGTCAACACGACAGTCGAACTTTTGGAAAACGCAAACTTTATATGGCCCACCCCTTAGATATTAGATGAAGTTTATTAATAACCTCAAAATACCAATCAGTATGGCTACAAAACAAAAAACTTACATTTGCACTCATCCTAAAGCTAGAAGCCATTCTCTTGATACCTTCCAAACTAGTACGAACAGCAGAATTAGCCACCATAGTTCTATGTCACTCTCACCAAACAGTATATAAGCCGATAAAAATCAAATTCACTATAACAATTTAAAGAAACAATCACGAAACACAACACAGTGGATTTCAGTATTGTTCTAATGTGGATTTAGACGCGTCCATTGCTTTTATGTGACATCAAATGAGTAATGAGGAAAAAGGGTCATTTACGGACGTCATCCAACTTGTTTCATAGGAACGTTGCGTCTTTCAGAAATGTACCTAGTCATTGAAGAAAGGGGTCAAATTTTGACCTAAATACCAATAGACCAAATCAGAAACGAGGAGATCTGCAGACCAAAGTAATCGAAGAATTGTGTCTTTAAATAGGATATGGACTGAGAACATTGTGCGCAGAACGAATGGCCAGTTTTGGAGTGGCGGCCACGAATCAATAGGTGCAACGTGGGTGGATAAGGTGGACCAACAACCTGGTTGCTTGAAAGTCACTGGATGCAGCGTGTACGTATACGTGTATACAATAGGTAGCAAGCTTTAGGAAAGACCTACCTACATTAAAGACCTACCTACATATAAGACGTTAACTCGTCTGCCTACGAGGCAATAAATAAAAAGAAAACATCCAGCAGTGGACGTTAGACAGTGTCATCAATGTGCACGTCCAAAATTACTTCAAAAGTATAGGTAGGTTGTTCAGTGAATGAACAATATTTCAGAACTTATTTATGTGTAAATATCTTTAGAGTTAGTCGTGGTGGCCGAGTGGTCGAAGCTCTTCCTTCCGTACGGGAGGTTGCGGGTTCAAATCCGGCCGACTTGTACCTCTAAATCTAAATGTGAAAAGATTTATGTGCAATTGTTCACAACACCACTGACTATAAACGGTGAAGGAAAACATCGTGAGGAAACCTGCATATCGGAAAAGGGTTCTAAAAATCCTTTGAAGATATGTGAAGTCCCCAATCCGCACAGCCTAATCCCTCTTCTGAGGAGACCTGAGCTCAACAGTGGGCAGTAATGGGTTGGTACAATACAATACAAAAAATCTTTAGAGTTCCGTAATCCTGCAATGATGATCCTGATAATCATTAGGAAAAATGGCTCCATTTTATAACGAAGTAGACAGTCGTTGTTAAATCACGTAAATAATGAATTGGCAGTAAAATAACTATAGGTTTGCAACCCGCACGGTCAGAGGTGATGCGGTTATCAGTTGCACCAGTCTGGATGGGTCGTGCTTTATAGAACCAAGCAAGTTTGAAGATTGAAAAAAATACGATGATAGAGAAGAGTTCATTGCAATGTGCCCTGAAATTGCAGTTGTCCAAGAGCAGCGGTAACCACGTATTTAATATATATATATTATATTAATTGTTTAATTAAAAATACAAAAGTCGTGGTGGTCGAGTGGTCGAAGCGCGTCCTTCCGTACGGGAGGTCGCGGGTTCAAATCCGGCCGGCTTGTACCTCTAAATCTAAATGTGAAAAAGATTTATGTGCAATTTTTCACAACACCACTGGCTAAAAACGGTGAAGGAAAACATCGTGAGGAAAAATCTGCATGTCGGAAAAGGGTTCTAAAAATCCTTTGAAGATATGTGAAGTCCCCAATCCGCACTGGGCAAGCGTGGTGGACTATGCCTAATCCCTCTTCTGAGGAGACCTAAGCAACAGTGGGCAGTAATGGGTTGGTACAGAATACAGATATAAAAATACTTAAGAAACAAAACGGTGCATTGGAAAGTTAAACAAAGGATTAAAAAAATAGTTTGTGCATAAAAATATTAGAATATGCTGAGTTTTTCTCGTATCGTAATCTTTGCATAAACCATCCACGCGTGAGGGGTCCAATAATTCAAGATGGCGGTCGGATAATCGATGCGTCGCTGTAAGATTTATTGCTCGGAGATTAATTGACTCACTATTTCATTACAATATTGTATGTTTTTTTTTTTTTTTTTTTTTTTTAGTTGGAGGAAATCACCGGATCCCCGCCCGCCCCGCGGGCGGGGTATGTGGGAGTTGAACCTCACTAAAACCTCCAACCGCTCACACTCAGCGTCCGAACCCCGGCTGAGGCCAGAACCCAGCACGGGGTTATGAGGGACGGCGCGACGCGTTACGCCTAAGGCACTCTTTCCCGTCGCGCCGCCCCCTCCGGACGCCGAACCGGCAGCCGCCGGCGATACGGCCACCGGCTCTCTCGGTCGGCGGGCTATCCGAAGCCCGCCAAGATGGCTGGACCGCGTGTCACCCTCCCACGGAATACCCCGCTGGGTCAGAACCAGCGTGGGTCGGGGAGCGCGGTCCGCCATCCCCCGGATGCTCTAACGCTAAGGGCGTGCTGAGCGAGACACGACACCTTCTTGGGTCCCCGCTCGCACTCGCATGCGTTGGGGACCCGAACCTTTTAAGGGGCCAGAGTCCGGGCGAGATCCCGGTTCTGACCCCTTGCTCGACGGCGGCGTCGGGCAATCGCTGGGCGGAGGGAGGAATATACCCTCTCCCTCGCCCACGACGCCGCCTGCTTCTGCGAGATGGTGGACTCGCAGAAGTCGAGCATCGCCTTCCAGGACTCGTCGCTCTCGAGCATCGACGCCACGACGCCCGGGAGCGACAAGTCCGGTCCTATTTGTCGGACCAGGACACACCGCTGCTGCTCCCATGCGGGGCAGAGCGCGAGCGTGTGCTCTGGTGTGTCCCGGTCGCATCTCGTACAGTGATGGCACCTCGTCGTCGGCTCTGCCTGTATCAGGTGCAGATACCTTCCGAAGCACCCGTGCCCGGTCAGCATCTGCACCATCCAGAAGGTGAGGCGTCCACGTTTGCCACGACCCACCCAATCCTTGAGGACGGGGCGGATCGCCTCGACGGTCCGCAGACCCCAAGTGGGGTTAGCGAGTCGCCGTTCCCACGACTCCATTACGGACCGCCGAGATTGGACCTTCCGGTCCCGAACCGCTTCCGGCAGGATACGCACCACGCCCCGGGCGCGAAGGTCGCATCGCCAACGATAATCGTCAGCGAGCGCCTCCGCCTCCAACTCCCAGGGCGGCGTCCCCGCCAGCACGCACGCCGCCTCAAACGCGACGGTGCGGTACCCGCGGAACAATATTGTATGTAATAGTTACTATCACGCGAGGAATTATTAACTATCCTTGATTTACAACAAACATTATTTATTGGTACACCTTATTGTTAAAATCGATTTAAAGGGAACCTCATTTGATAATCTATGGTTTGGGGGCAATGAACTTTTGACATTACGTAGGCTGTTTGAAAAAAGTTTTTAATTTTTTGACGCCTAGTGTTTGTTCATGTGTTAAGCTCTAAAATGCATTATTGCTTAGAAAAATGTACACTTTCACTCGAAGAAGACCATAAAATAACCACACATTTGAACTAGCTTGAATCTTACTGGTAGGTAAGTGGTAGTATCAGTCTCAATAGTCAGTAACTTTCAAAGAAAATTATGGCGGTTAAATTCGCTTTGTTTTGAGGTTATAGCTGTGATATAAGTACATATTAACTTGTTCAATAATTGTATTTTTACAATAATAGTACATTTTTATTATAATGATAGTATTATTCATCATTCAAGAAAAGAAATAGAGGCCGCCAGAGGAGGAGAAGGCGAGACGTTTTCAACCAGATCATTGGACCTGACTGGATGCAGAAAGCACGAAATCGCAGCTGGTGGAAGGAAAAGGGGGAGGCCTACGCCATTAAAGGCGACTTTTACTTCAAGAAATAAAGAAATAATAAAAATTACATAGCTACTTTTTATATAAATTAAATAATTTATTGTGTTTAGTTATAAGATTTAAATATTTTTTACCAGTAGTTTAACTAGTTATTAAGAGGTAATAGAATAAAGGCTTTTTTATTTTATTTTATTTTATTTAGTATTATTCATCGAAATAGACACTCTTTGTTATACTATATCAATTCTAGCAAATGAGACAATGTTGTTACATTTTATTACAAAACATAGGATCTTGTTTAGTTTCAAGATAAACGTTTCCAGAAAGTACACGATAATAATATAACTGTTAGATGACAATGTAATCTATGCTGTCATTAATCAACATATTGGCCCACTGTTGGGCTAGAGTCTTCTCAGTAGAGGCAGTAGACAAATTCATAATTGCCGTTAAAATATATTGAAAACAGCGCCATCTGTTGTTGAGTAGCGGTACTATTTTTTCCAATGTGATGAAGTTTTTTATTTCAAACGAGACTTTTATAAAGAAACTAGTATTAAAATACTTTTGAGATAACAATGTACTAATAACATGTGATCAAATTTTGTATTATTAGTGAAAACGTTGTTAATATTTTAACCATATTAGGTACAAAAAACAAAGATCACCCAGCATCACAAAGATCAGGACTTATGATATACTTTTTTTATGCATATTCAGTAGGTCTGAGAACCGACTACTATATAAAGGCCATATAAAGTTTGCATTTTGCAAAAAATCGACTGTCATGTTGGCTGTGTGGCTGTGTTCACATTTCTTACAGTTTGTACTGAAGACTCACCACTTTGGAAGTAACTTTTCAATATTTCCCAATTTTTTTCAAGCGTATAGCGTCCCATTTCGTAAATGTTAATAATAAATTATGAACACAAATTGAATGACATTTGAGCTGTCATTCTCTAAGTAAACAGTAGTTCAAAATGCAAACGTTACATCGCCACCACAATTTTATACGGTGAGAAAATTTCAGCTTTACAATTTACGGGAACACTCTTATTTATTCCATCTATGTGACGCAGACGAAGTAGCACGGGCCAGCTAGTAGATGTATAGATCATTACAGTACTTGTACTAAACATAGTCTTACTCAATATGAAACAAACAAAGTAACATAGAAATCTATTACCTGTAATAACATTTCTAATTCTACGCACGCGCTGTGATTCATTCTCTAGAGTGCGAGTTCCCTGTAACGTTATGTGATAGAAAACGCAGCGAAATTACTGATAGACTACCGGTATAATAGGAAATACTATCTAATACCTACTTATATACTAATAGTACCTACGTGGTGGTCGAGTGGTTGACGCGCTTGCCTTCTGAACGGGAGTTCAAATCCGGCGACCGGCTTTCCGTCCGTTTCTGTGTAATTTTTCACAACACAACTGGCTAAAAACGGCGAAGAAAAACATCGTGAGGAAGCTTGCATATCGGAAAAAGATTCTAAAAATCCTTCGAAAATATGTGAAGTCCCCAATCCGGGCAATTGGGCAAAAATGATGGAATATGCGGCAATATGCCTAACACCTCTTCGGAGGAAAGCTGAGTTCAGCAGTGGGCAATAATGGGTTGTTACAGTACAGTACTAATACTTATCGTTATGAGGTCGGTACGCAGTACAAAAACAAACACACACAACACATACACATACTTACACTTAACTGATTAAACTTTCAATATCCACATCACATGACCCAATATTGTATCGCCATTCTTGCGATCCGTGAGATTAAGCTACACCATATAGATTGTAGATCATGACCATCTTACTCAGAGAGCGAAGACAAAAAAGACGGTATGTTCACGTAGGACATTTATATTTCAGAAGACGTCCTGTTTTGATAATTGATCCCGTTAGTTTTCTATGTTTCATTTCTTGATGCTTCTATAAGTAAGTACTTTCTTTTGCTTCACCATATCCCATTTAGATGTGGTCGGCGCAATATGTCTTCTCTCTCCACTCCTTTCTATCATTACATACATCATCAGTCACACCACAGACCATCATATCATCCTTCACACAGTCAGACCATCTTTTCTTCGGCCTTCCCCTTCTCTTACATCCATCCACTTTTAAATTTATCGTTCGTCTTGTTACATGGCTTTCATCCCTACTCATCACATGCCCGTACCAACCTAACCGTTTGCTCCTCAACTTGTCACAGACCGGCGCAACTTTAAAACTTCCGCTACATTATCTAAAATAAATTGATATAAAGGATGTCTTACGTTATAGGTAAGTCTTCGTCTTGTCTTTTATATTTTTTGTAAGATTCACTGCAAATAAGTACAATGTTGCTTACTTATTTGTATGAAAAATTACATTATCGCAGTTTAATTACTGTATGATAAAATGATCACGTTGCAACAATCATTCCATATTTTATTTTTGCGAAATCATTCATAATTAATCATACAATTACAATTAAAACAATCAAACCATTATTAACCTTGATAAATATCTCCTTAAGAATTTATGTAACTTATAAATTGATTAAAATAAGTGTCCGACCGAAATTGAAACTTTGTTTCATCCGAAGCCGAACACGAAACTTTGAAATTTAAAACAACGAAATAAATATTATCTTGACCTTTTAAGTTTTTTAATTTTCCTGTAAGTCATTAGTATATAAAATAATATAATTATAGCATGTAAATGCACAAGGTATATCACATGTTAATGTGGAAGAAGGAAGGAGAGGCTCAAAGATGTGTCTGTCAAACAATAAAAGAAAATTGAAATGTATATGTTGTATATGTAGTAGTCGTGGTGGCCGAGTGGTCGAAGCGCTTCCTTCCGAACGGGAGGTCGCGGGTTCAAATCCGGCCGGCTTGTACCTCTAAATCTAAATGTAAAAAGATTTATGTGCAATTTTTCACAACACCATTGGCTGAAAAAAGGTGAAGGAAACCATCGTGAGGAAACCTACATGACGGAAAAGGGTTCTAAAAATCCTTTGAAGATATGTGAAGTCCTCAATCCGCACTGGGCAAGCGTGGTGGACTATGCCTAATCCCTCTTCTAAGGAAACCTGAGCCCAACAGTGGGCAGTAATGGGTTGGTACAGGTATGTGTTGCATAAGGTGCTTAATTCCGAGTAGTCTAAAGTAGAGTTCTTCATTGATCACTTTATTAATAGGCATAATATACCTGGTCTAGGTCTTGATGACGATTATCGAAAAAAACAGTTTTATAGTTTTAGTTTTTACGTTACGGCCTGTGAATCAGTATCATCATGATTATTAAATAGTGATGTCAGTGTATAAAAAAGATTACTCAACAAAAACTCGATGCCGCCATCATTAGTATTTCGATTATTATTTTCATTTCTATAATTTTTGTGTTAAAGAAAGCCACTTTCACTTTTCGTCACTTAAAAATGTTATCTTTGATTTACAAAGTAATTTCAAATTATAAATCTTCAGAACAATCTTGGTTTTATAGTACGAAATCCAAGCTAGATAAAGATAAATTATATTTTGATAAAATTAATATCGTTGATAATCGTAATAAATCGATAATCGAATCGATAATTTCAATTACCAATTTTGAAAAACTACTAGTTTTCAATTAACAAAGAGTTGCTTACGATAATTTTATTAAGATTAAGGTGAAATCAGCCATAAACAAGTACCTATAAACAGTACAAAAAGCTAAATATTTTTAAAAAAATCCAACAACCGTACACTTTATAGTAAATTTTGAAAATATAACAGTCATACCACTTACCGATGCATTCAAAGTTGTATTTGAAGACAAATTGATTCCAAACACCTCCGTGCTGCCCGTCGGACCCATTTTACCATTAACACAATCAAGAGCACGCATTTTTTAAATAAAATTAAACAACTACACTTTCTAAAGATCACAAACACTACAATATCCTTTCAAAACATGTAAATCTTCACAATACTTCATTAAATTCACGCACAGACTATCCCGTGTGTCTACTTGAATCCCTATTCGATTCGAATCCTTATATCCACACTATTAAAATTGAATTTGATGTGTAAAACTCGCGTATGTGTCGCGACAGCTGAGTTCTAGCTGCGTGTGTGTAATGATAAGTTTAAAGCAAGATATAATACTCGCTGGAAAAGAATCGTGTTCGAACAACCGGTTTGTAAAGGACAATATTTGCATGTAGATATGTGGGCTGTGTATGTGTGCTCTTTTCAGATACCGTTAAATTGTTTTTCTTTTATTGTTTGTTGGTTTGCTGTAAAAGTGTTTTTGTATTGGTTATTTTGTTTTATATTTAATCTGTTGTCACGTTTCATTCTAGATAACAGTGTAGGTTTAGTAGTTTTTTTACTATTTGATTGTCAGTAAATGTGGAAGTTAGAGTTTACCTATCATTATTTCTCTAAAAATAATGCTGTTTTAAATATAGTATTTCCAGTAAAAACTGCCTGTAGTTTTTAGCTCTAACAATTAAACTTTTAAATTAAATTACAGTGTTTCTTTGAGGATAAAATATAATAATTTGTGATTAACCTCTATAAGGAGATAATACCACAATACCAACACAAATGGTTGCTGTATTTTTGTTTTAGCTGGTTCCACAGAAATGTCAAATAACCGTGGCTTATCCAGTACAGCACTAAATCTATTGGTCACGGTCCTCGTAATGTAATGATTCATGTGCCACGTTAGAATGCTCGTATAATTGTGGGTCACCACTCACCGCTCACCGTGCGTTGGGCTAGGTCTGCGACAGGCTTATTTAAATTGAAGATTTGATTGCAGTTTAAATGTTAGCTCATCAACTCAGCATCTCTCTCCTTAGGCTGTTAATATTGTTGTATGTTAGCTGATGTAGTGAGTGTACTTCCGTACAACATTTTGACAAAGAAAGCTTACAGTTCAAGCCGAGGTAATGCTGGCGCTGCTGGATCGAGGTAATGAACGCTAATTTTCAAACACATTCTTCAATCTGTCTTAATCAGAAAAAGAAACGAGGGAAGAAACTTATTGGAGAATCAATTTATTTGAAATTCGTTTCGTTTATAAATCAAATTCAGCTTTGTAGTTACTTATCGTAAATTGTAAAGATTTATATTTTATACACAGTTAATCCCAAGCGGTCGTGGTGGCCGAGTGGTCGAAGCGCTTCCTTCCGAACGGGAGGTCGCGGGTTCAAATCCGGCCGGCTTGTACCTCTAAATCTAACTGTGAAAAAGATTTATGTACAATTTTTCACAACACCACTGGCTAAAAACGGTGAAGGAAAACATCGTTAGGAAACCTACATGTCGGAAAAGGATTCTAAAAATCCTTTGAAGATATGTGAAGTCCCCAATCCGCACTGGGCAAGCGTGGTGGACTATGCCTAATCCCTTTTCTGAGGAGACCTGAGCCCAACAGTGGGCAGTAATGGGTTGGTACAGAATCCCAAGCGGTGCAAAGTCGTATATAAAAATCATTGGAGGCTTTAAATTCTTCGAAGATATGTTAACTCCCATACATTAGTTAAGATTAGCTCTCCAAGCTAGGCAGAAGGCTAAGTGGAATAATATGGATTGAGTTGTCTGAATTAAAAACCTAGTTCAAACAAATAGTAGGAAGTATTCTCTAAGGTACGTAGGACTTTATGAGATTACTTCACTGTCATAGATTAGATATTCATAGAATGGAAGGTGAAAACACTTTAGATTGTCAGTTTGTGAAACTTTAAGGTAAAGTTCAAAAATCTAGTGGGTCCAGTAGATGACTTGACATTACAAAAAGTAGCTGATAATTATAATAAATCAATATATTCTTATTGGATTCGACATATCAATGTGGATTGTTTTTATTTCAATATTTACGTGTCTCTATATAGAAATATCATGAGAATGTGTTGTTAATTGTATTTACCTTTTACCATCGTACCACACGCCGCAATGGCAAGGTTCACCACCTTTACTTGGAACTGCTGCGATCTTCCACGGTTCGCTTCCGAAGATCATTTTTGCCCCGTACCGTTCCGATTTGGAATGGACTCCCATCCGAGGTGTTCCCGGAGCGCTATGACATGTCCCTCTTTAAACGAGGTTTAAGAAAAGTCCTGTATCGGCAGGCGATAGATAACAGCCACTCATTGCCCTGGCATTGCAGAGGTTCATGAGTGACGGTGACCGCTTACCATCAGGTGGGCCGTTGGCTCGTTTATCTATCAAGCAATAAAAAAAAAAATATTTTTTTTTTAGACTGAAACACGTCCCTTTCTGCTGATATCTTGATAAAACCTAATCTTATCTATGTACTGTACGTCCGTATTATAAAGCAAACAAATTTAAAGCACAATTAGCATAAATCAACACAGTAAATCAACTTTGATAAAAACCTAGTGGATATTTTAATTTGGACCTTGTTCTTTGATGAAGAAAACTTTGTTTGTGTTTTGTAAACGATGTTATCTCGTAATATAATGAGATTAGAGGTATTTGATTCAAACTAGAAGACTATATAATAAGAAGAGTAGCTACATATTTCTTTGTTTTATCTAATGATAAAACAAACCCTCCCTCTATAAACGAGGTTTAATTTAGAAAGGTCCCGTATAAGTAGATGATAGGCATTGCAGAGGTTCATGAGCGACGGTAGCCTAGTAACTTGTAAAAAAATAAATTAATTAATGATAGAATATCTATAAGTCTCATTGGCTAGGGTCGAAAAATTATAATGGATCGAACACGTGAAAATTCGAGAACGACTACCGATTTGGTTTATTTTAATCTTGAAATATTCGTTGAAGTCCAGGGAAGGTTTAAACGGTGAGAAAATTTACTTATGTGACGCAGACGAAATTGTGTGGGTCAGCTAGTAAAAAATAAAGAAGATAGATATGCAAGAATAGGCACCATTTTAATGGGATTACATTGACCTAGAGAAATAATAAATGCAGGGAGACTATTAGCTCTACATGAGTAATACTCAGAGTATTTACTTTCGCGATGACTCACCTGGCGCTTCAATCGTGTGACGTGTGGAGGTCGTCGACTGTACGTGGTATACATACGTGTATCACACATTATCCTTATATGGGTGAATAGACACAATCTATTCATATATTTCAGTTGATACACTTAGCCATTTTAGTAAAGTTGAAATCTAAATATTAGTCCATTACGTTCTCTATTTGCAAACAAAATTTGTGAAAACATGAAAATTACTATTAAATAGCTTTTAACCATGGATAAAGTATAAGAGGTAAAACAATTGTTGGAGTGAAAGAGACGGAAATAGAATATTCCTCAAGTTAAAAAGAAATAGCAATTTTAAACAATACTTTCATGCATTTTAAACGGGTTCTTACCACGATATTTAATTAATTGAGTTGTCTTGATATTTCAACGTTGTTGCAAACGTCATAATCACGAGAAGACTGGATACTGCGGGTCGATTTAAGAGCAAACAAATCTGTCTTTTTTTTTTATTACCACGCAGGCAGACGACCCTCTTTCTCGTTCATGCATGAAAGTATTATATAAAACCGCGAGTGTCTGAATAAGTTTATAATTTAAAAAATAAAAAATAAAAAACGCATTTTCTCTTTGGGTTACTGATAATTATGTCAAAATTGACATAGTTTTATTGTGAAACATATTTATTATTTCATAATCATTTTCATTAAACATGAATTTACCAGAAATCAAAGCTTATGAAGAACAAGCAATAGACACGGTCGTGTCTGTTATTAACGGAGCTACTGAAAAAATAGGGACTAGATTGAACTTGTGGGAGCTTGCACGTGTGTATTTAATTCTTCCTGTATGTGTTTAACACTTCTAGATCAACATAGTATCTTTTTTTGGACAGAATGGACAAGTTTTAGAAAATCTCCAGAAACCATCTAGTATTCTATAGAGTAAGAACTTTTAAAATTAATATCCTATAAACCCACAACTCACCTGATGGTAGGTAAGTGGTGCCATCGCATGAAGGTAGTTGTAGTAAATGAGTAACGGGCCCCTAATACCCTTGCAGAGGCTCATGAGAGACGGGAACCACTTAACCACTCTGTGGCTGTCACATCCATAAATTCACTACTAGACAATCTCTAATTTTGAGCAGTTCCCAGTTGGGTGGTTAACTCATGTGGGCCATAGATTCGTTTACTTGCCTTATAATGAAACACATAAACGGAGGTGGATTGTCGACTCTTTTGCTGTATCATGCAATTTCATATTGAAGCACTCTTCGCAGGAAGCCGGAAAGAACTTGCGTCTCATGTCAAAGTCGCTCTCAGCAGCCTCAGGACTCCACTGCCGATCACCAGCGAGAAGTTCATCAAGAACACTATAGATAGAGTGTGGAAATTGACTAGAACCTTCATGTACATGCTGAAGTATTTAGGCGGATCTCAAGATGAATGCTCGCAGTATTATTATTTTGAGGTTAGTTTTAGCGAGTTTCAGAAGAGGTTTTAATACGATGTTGTTTGTGGCGTGTGATAGTTTCTATCTACATGTGTTTTCAGAGAACTTCTCTTCACGAGCTACACGCTCGGTCTACTAAAACTGAAGAGTTTGTCTGTTTGTTTGAACGCGCTAATCTCAAGAACCACTGGTTCGATTTGAAAAATTCTTTCAGTGTTGGATAGTCCATTTATCGAGGAAGGCTAGGCTATGCCTCTGTGACGCAGACGAAGTTGCACGATTTACAAACCAAGTCTATTTAACAGAAGTAAATTACTCAAAATTTACGAAACACATCAATTACAAAAAAGTGTTCTCATTTGAGAATTTTCGAATGGGTTTATAACAGTTTTTATAAAAGTTTTAAGATAAGTTAAAATATTATTATACAGAACCTCTTAGCCACCTTTTTACCTTCCTTTTAAAGAACATGAAGTCAATTTAATTGAATAAGAAAAATTCATGATACGATTAAAGTGTCTACTACATCCACAGGCTATCTTCAGCCAGCCAACTCGAGCTCATCCGATTCCTCAAGCCACTGTATCAGTGTTCTTCAGGATCGAAGATAAACACATCGAGCCATTAGATAAAAGTGGAGTGCCAAGGGTATGTGGAAAATATTTTTCTATTTACTTTTTTTATTGTCAAGTAGGTTGACAAGTCAACGAGATACCTAACCTGACTCGAGACACCTAATCTGACTCGAGACACCCAACCTGATTCGAGACACCTAACCTGACTAGGTTGGTCATTCGTTTGTCATCCCTATTAATGTAATGCGAAAATAACTATGTATGTCTGTCTGTCTGTTACGCTTTCCCGCTTAAATCTCTCAACCGTTTTGATAAAATTTAGCACAGACAATCTTAAGACCCTGAGAAAAGACAGAAGGCTACCTTTTATTGCGAAAAAAGAATTGAAGAAAAAAAAACGGGTTATAGAGTTCACACAGTTTTCATATAAATATCATGGAATTATTACCAACCAGTGTATTTGAATTCGGGTATATAAATTACAAACAGGCCGAAAATGAATTAATGATTTTCCGTTTTATATAGTTTAGTGCCCATTCATGGTCGAAGAGGAAAAAGCGCTGTGACGTTGGTGTTGCGTTAAGTCTTTGATAACGTATAGGAAAATACATTTTTATTTATCATTCACGGTTTTACCCTCAATTTGAACGACCGTGATTTATTGAATAAAATCGTAATATTGTTAAATAATTTAACCATATATTAATTAGTCGTGATTCCAAATGTCCGTTTTTAATTTAGGTGAAATATCGCTTGTGTGACCTGTTTCCCGATATTACCTACTACATATTTTTCAAATGGTCAAATTTCAAAGTTTTCACACCCTCAAAATTATCTTGAGAACTGAAACGTAAACCCATCAAGTTTGGGCTCCCTTTAAAGGGTAATTTTGCCTGATAGATTTTACCTACGTGCAAACAACATCCCCTCTACTTTTCCCAAAACATTGCGAGATTGCGCACACTTAGAGGTATGTTGCATCCCTAGAACAAACAAAAACACACAGCATAATCGAAAATTAACATCAATACATAGTATAAAACAAAGTCGCTTTCGCTGTATGTCTGTATGTATGCTTAGATCTTTAAAACTACGCAACGGATTTTGATGCGGTTTTTTTTAATAGATAGAGTGATTCTTAAGGAAGGTTTGTATGTATAATAAATGCATAATATAGTAGAGAAACACTGATAAATTTGTGATGTCGTAAATAAGCACGTTTTATTGCGCTTATATTGCAAACGCTGGCTGAACCCTACGAGATAGACCAAAATAATGTACTACAGTATTCACGTTAGAAAGTTCAACAAAAAAATCCGCGATGGTATATGTCTATCTCTTAGGGATAACCCAGTATAACCATTTTTATTCTTTACTAAAAAATGGTTATTTACGAAGTGATTTTAAACAATACAGCATTAATCCTTATCCAATTTAGTACCTTAAGTAAACTTTGCATTTATTATAGATCAATATGCTTTTTACAGCGTGTAATTTAAGTAAATATTACCGAAGATATTACAAATTGAAAATGCAGGGTCGTAGTTGTTTGCGCCGGGCGGCGCGTGCCCATATAGGCTACAATTTTTGAACCCCTTTGTAACGCAGACGAAGTTGCGCGGGTCATCTAGTTTAAAATAAGTGTTAGCGGCAGTAGTCGTAGATGGCAGCATTTAAGTGTCCCCTGACATTGCGACAGTAGCCACTTGCCATCAGATGAACCGTGTGATTGTTTAAAAATATATTTTTGTGCTTAATCCGATTCTACGGTTCTAATACTGCATTTCCAACCGGCGATCCCCTACTCAAAAACCCATTAATTAATGTTCTCTTCAGATGTGGTTCCGCATCGAAGGTCAACACGTGGACCACGACGTCCAGTACGTAACGCTGACAGCCGACTGGATCTCCGCCGTGCTGCAGATGAAGCTCAAACTGTTCCAGAGGATTGAGGATATGAAGCTGTTTTGATTAAATGTGTTGATTACTATTGAGAGCTATTTTAAAATATATTTGATAACTCGCTGTGTACTTTTACGCATAATTAACGGGTTTTTACCACGATTTTTTATTAATTAATTTCCTCGATATTTCAAACGAAAAGAATAGATACTGCGGGGAAATTGATAACAAACAAGCATCGTGGTAAGAACTCTTTAATTATGTATGAAAGTGAGATTTATTTATTTTGCCCACCTCTCATCACTGCAACTCTTGTGTAGACAGAATTTATGGCGACGACCACCTTAATGAATCCGAGCAGTGAAAAAGTATCAGTACCGACTTCCTTTTTCGCGATTCGGGAAACAATAGAAAGGGACAGGACATTTCGCCAGAACTGATATAAGCACCACAGAATACCTAGATTTATATGATTTATACACGCTTTTACATTATACTACACCTATTACGTTACATATATAAGACAATAGATTGTACTTCGATTGCAAGAGGCAAAATAAAACTTCAATTTGTTTCTCTGAAAAGTATGAAATTTTATTTATAGAGTAGGTGACACAGACATAAAATATAATCTTTACATTACTCAATACATACATTAACACAATCTCACCTGAAAATAAAGAAACGACAATAAAAGTTTATTCCTCTCGATTTATATAATCTGACAAACTTTGAAATTAATCTATAAACAAACTAAAATATTATTATAATTAAATGATCTTAGCATATTACTCTTTTACGTTTGACAGCCCGATCGACTCGACACGACGCGACTCTGTCTCGAACTAACAATGCGCGCACATAATTAGGCTGAAGAGATAATTCTCTTTACATATATATTTAAGTACTTCAACGTTAATGCGCTAATTTTAACATTCTAAACATCACAACTATGTTCCTTATTTCATGTTTTGGTACCCTAATTATTTCGTTACAAAGCAATCCTTGCATACCCATACCGTAAAGTTCATCAAAGGCTTTGTTATACCCACAGAATTATTACATCTGGAATCAACATCATGAATGAAGCCAATTGAAAGTACGCCAATCGCGCGTAACAACTCGACTATCTGTCGTTAGAGGGTGCCGATGACACTCAATTTCGTTCGTTTAGAAGTCCTTTAAAACTAAGGGGTGGGCCATATAAAGTTTGCATTTTCCAAAATTCGACTGTCATGTTGGCTGTGTGGCATGTTTCGCCATCCTGTTGAAACCAAATGTCGTCCATGTCATACTCTTCAACTTTTGGAAACAAAAATTTGTTGAGCATGGCACGGTAACGCTCGCCATTGACCGTAACGGCGGCCCCTTGCTCATTTTCGAATGATGCCGCCGGACCAAAACCCACACCAAACCGTAACTCTTTGTGGGTGCATTGCCTTCTCAATGGTGACGTGTGGATTTTCCGACCCCCAGATGCGACAATTTTGCTTATTGACATAGCCTCCGAGGTGAAAATGGGCTTCATCTGAAAAGACGATTTTTCGGTAAAAATGCTCATCTTCGGCCAAACGATCTTCTGCCCATTGGGCGAACCGAAAACGTCCCATTTCGTAAATGTGAAAACTTTAACTAAATTATGAATACAAATTAAGTGACATTTGAGCTGTCATTCTCTAAATAAACAATAGTTCAAAATGCAAACGTTAGATTGGCCCACCCATACACTTTGTTTTTCATGATGATGATTCAGAATGTCGTGTAGTTGATTCCAGATGTAATAATTCTATACCTAAATTTGGACCCTAAAACTCCATGACGCAGTTTCAAAGGATCCCTCAAAACACGTGTGGACGTTGTTATTTATTTATCTAACAAATCTAGTGTTTAGTTTAGTTAAATTTAGCACTAAAACATTCTTAAATGTTTCGTTAAAGTTGTTTAATCGTTTGTTCTAGGAATATAAACTAAAGATCGATATTTTGCAGAGATTTCGGAGAATTTATATGCGTTTTGTTATCCAAGGAGAGTTTGGGAATTAGTTATATAAAATATCTAATAGGATTCAGATTTTAGGTTACACAAAATTTGTTTGTGGAGCTTTTTTTTTCTTGACGGGAGGAATCGCCGGACTTCCACTCGCCCCGCGTATTTGGGGGTTGAACCGCACTAAAACCTCCCGCCAATCACGCTCGACATCCGATGTAATAGGGGTGACAGGACGCGTTCGCCATTGTCGCTCACGTATCGCCCCGTGTTTGTGGAGCTTAAGAACATTATGATTGAACATGAACTATAATGTGTACTACTGTTCTTTTTTTAATAAATAAATAAATAATTAAAAGAACATTTGTCATAAATAGCTAATATTAAGATTAAGCTGATAACTGCTTACTATTCGGTGAGATCTCTGGAACCTTTGATTTTTTATATCTAGCGAAAAGAGACTTAGGTAGTTTGTTTGTGCTATAAACTAGTCAAATTTAATTCTACTGACCATAACTTGAAATATATTGGTTATCACTCAATTAATCTTATTCCTAAAATGAATTTTAAAATGTATTGGGAAGCGTAGCTCAATAACGCCTGGATCGATTTGGCCAATTTGTTTTTTAAATGTGCATTGAAGTTAAAGGATGGTTTTTACGGTAAGAAATAAATGGAATAATTGTCGGAAAAAAGCTATAGGTATATTTTTGTTGCTGTACATCTAGGGTTCACCCACACGAAATCTGCGATCGACGAGAGCGGGCAACAGTCAAAAATCACTTCTTTAAAATGACCTTCTAAAGTTTTTAAGATGTATAATAAATCTTTTAAAATAACTTTACCACCATATAGGGGTGTGCGAATAATTCGAACTTACGAATTATTCGTTCCGAATCGAATGTTAATATTCGATTCGAAACTTGAATCGAATAATTCGAAAATTCGAATTATTCCAAATTCGACGAATATTCGAAAAATTTCGAATAATTCGAAAAGTTTCGAATATTCTTTCGAATTTCGAATAGTATCGAATTTGACTACGACGATGCATCGGAAATAGGACAAGAATTTGTATTTTGTAGATAAATTCTTGAATGGGCTAGAAGTGAGAGTTTTTTGTTTGTGTGATTATTGTGACTATTTGAAATTCGACGAATATTCGAAACTTTTCGAATTTAGGCAAAAAAACATCACCTAGAATCCTCACGAATCTTGACAATGGTCAATTACCACGGTGTGACGTCACTACAACTCCCATGAATGAGATTAAAGAAACAGATTTACATTAGATAATTATGGATGATAAGAAAATGAGTCACGATCCACGTTCGCTGAATTTCGAACGCGGATGTTGAAATTTAGCGGGAAATCGTTCAGGCGCCATTTTGTTATGTAATTCTAAGATGGCGGTTAAAGAGCTTATAATCCTATAATATTTTACTAATAAGCATAAATGCGAAAGTTTGTGACTTTTTTGGTGTCTCTTTCACAAGTGCTGGACTTTTAACTTATGGCGTCTTAGTCTAACTATAACTAATAATAAAAGAAAGAAAACGTCTGCCGAGTTAGACTAATAGATATTTTGTATGGTACCTGGAAGGTTTTAACATTTAATATTTAAACTTTCTTATACAGTGTAGCAGGCGTTGGGTTCTAATTAGACCGACCTGCACTCTGATAACCCGTATACACGCTTGGCAATCTTAGATAAGCCTCCACTCAGCCTCCCTCCATAAGAACTCTCGAAGAACCGGTTACCGCTTCCCATCAGGTGGGCCGTAAGCTAGTTTGTCCGCCTAATTGTACGTAATTGGTTACTACTACCTAGTTACCTTCGTTTATGACACCAAATACATAAAACTAAAGTTACACTTTGCTAAAAGTACATACACAGCATACGTTTAATCAACAAAACAAGCCGTCGGGGTTGACACCCACGACCAGGAGGATCTATAATGTACTGTATAAACCATTACTGCCCACTGTTGAGCTCAGGTCACCTCAGTAGTCTCACGGTTCATTGTGCAGGTTTCCTCGCGATGTTTTTCCATTACCGTTTTTTAATTTATCATTGAAAACTAAATAAATAAAGTAATAATAAGATTTATTTATTACCGTTTCGTCAGAAGTTACTGTTGCCCAAAACCGTTCATGTCTTGAAGAGTGGGTAAAAGCGTTTTAGTGGATATTTTTTTTTGTTCATGTAGGCAGACGAGCCAACGTAAGTGCTCTGCAATGTCAGGGAATACTAACTTTAAGGACCCTTCTCAAGTATGTACCTATGAACCCTGTATGTATGACCCTTCTGTATGTACGACTATCATTACCTTTGATTTATTAAAAACGTATAATAAATAATACGTTATTAAATAAATCGAATCAAAATGAGTCAACATCTGTGACATTCGATTAATGCAGGCGTCCTTGCCTTATCGTATAACTTTCACCGTTTCATCTAATATATTGGTTGTTCCGAATTGATACGCTTGGCAGACGTGGGTTCCGAACAATGTTATAATACGGGTTCGATACTAAGTACAGATAGTGTAATTTATTTTTTTGCGAGGTAGATAAATGAGCTTGATGCACCCATAGAATAATTACATCTGGAATCAACATCATGAACAACAGAATGAAGCTAATTTAAAATGCACCGATCGCGCGTAACTACACGATATTCTGGCGTTAGTGTACCGATGACACTCAATTCGTTTAACACACCAATAAAATATTACATACACGTAAGTTCTTTAAAATTTCAATTTGTTATTTATCAAAATATCGTGTTGTTACTCGCGATCGGTGCACTTTAAATTGGCTTCATTCTGTTGTTTATGATGTTGATTCCAGATTTAATAATTCTATGGATGCACCTGATAGTAAGTAGTTACTATCGCTCATGAATCACTGCAATGCCAGGGCATCGAGGGAACATTATCTATCATCTACTAATACAGGACTTTTATCCACAAATATACATAGAAGGTTATTTTTTCGTACTCCTTCTATCTTCTGATTAAATTCGTTGCGGGGCTCAAGACAAGTTAGCTTTCCTTCGGGTTCTTGGGCTTCACTGCTCAGAGTCATTAACTCATTACGATGGTCGCCGCTGTGGATCCTGGCTACACAGGAGTTACAGTGGTGGGAGTGAGAGGTGGGCAAATACCCGAATACAAAGAAGGTAGGAGGTCTAGTAGATTTTTAGCTAGCTGGGATTTTCGTTTCCATCACTAACTTCGGAGTTAAAATACCAAAACAATTCAACACAGCCACCACCGGAACTGTATAATACCACAGATACCATAACAAATCCTGCCAAGGCCTACTATGGGTATAGATCAGAACAATTGCAAATCTACCTGTTCTGAGTCAACTTCATGCGCGAATGCCCGTTGTAAAATTCAAAAGCCGGTCCATTCGCTCGGCTCACCTGAGCGCGCGCGCACGGCCATAACGGCATTATACTCATTTTTAACGCGTACACGTGTTTTTGATTAATAATAAGTGAAATTAAACATAGTGTGTGTATAATGGTGCGTTCTATGAAAGTGGTACGGTGTTTTAAGATGGGGAGTCGTTCGAAAGTTGTGCCAGCGCCGAGTGGTGAAGGAATATTTACAATTGATATGTCATCGACAAGCACATTGGATGTGGCAGTAAGTGAGATTGTTATCGTAATGAAGTTGTTTACGCGAATCGGAAACTAGGTGGTCCTGTTTTTGAAATTAAAAAGAAATTTTGCCAAGGTTGTTGTGGTCAAAACGAAAATGCACATTTGATAAATTAGGTAGTAGTAGTAGTAGTATATACTTTATTGTACCAAAAAACACCAATTAATTTAAAAACTGATACAGTATAGTAGTTGTACAATATAGGCGGCCTTATCGCTATAGCGATTTCTTCCAGGCAACCTTAGGGTATAGGAACTGAATGGAAGAGTTATAAGTAGGTGAATCAATACTTATAATAACTGTTATAAAGGTTTTAAATGGAACAGCTTTAAGTAAGAAAGCATTCAAACAACACACACTAATACCAAAAATCCACGAACTGTTTTATGTCCAAAAAGTGTACCTAATTAAATAAATCATCTATTCTATATCTTCTAATATATAAAATTGTCGTGTCACGGTGTTCGAACTTGAACTCCTCCAAAACGGCTTTACCGATTTTGTTGAAATTTTTTGTGCTTATCCGGTATCTATGAGAATCGGCCAACATCTATTTTTCATCCCCCTAAATGTTAGGGGTAGTCCACCCCTAATTTTTAATTTATTTTTTCGACGCAGACGAAGTTGCGTGGGGCAGCTAGTAACCTATAAAACTCACATTAATTATCGACACAGAAACGCAGATTCCTTACATAATGTAGATAAGTTGGGTCTGATCGTGTTTGATAAAGGTCAAGAGCGATAGTAAAGGTGGTTGACATTGAAAACATATGAGTACCGTTTCGTCAGAGGTTACTGTTGCCCAAAACCGTTCATGTCTTGAAGAGTGGGTAAAAGTGTTTTAGTGGATATGTTTTTTGTTCATGTAGGCAGACGAGCCAACGTAAGTGGTTACCGTCGGTCCTAAACCTCTGCAATGTCAGGGAATACTAACTTTAAGGACTCTCCTCAACCCTCGTTATGTGTTAGATAATACATATTAAATACCATATTTTGTACATATTAAAATAAATAGGGTGGATATAGGTATATAACCTAACGGAAGTAGAGTAAACGAATCACTAATATTTTTGGAATCGATTATACTTTTGTTTTGTCATTATTATGATGAATGCATGTACTACTATCATTACCTATCACTTCGGCTTGGAGAAGGTTTACAAACTGTATTCAAAGAATCTGTGCAAATAATTAATTCGATATTGAAAGATTTAAATTTGCAATGCTAATAAATATTCTCAATAGTAACTCAGACGAGAGAATTCCGTATCAACTATCAGCAAACAGGCTCTACTTCATAAAACCGGTTGTTCTTTATACCTGAGATGCTTTAGGCCCGTAGGTAATTATAATTAGATCTTAAACACGAACTGCACAACACGTTTTTATTAAGTTGGAGAAGAGAATTATAAATCAAGCTCTATAAATTATAGTTTGGGGCAAGAATAAATAAAAACTTCGACTTTAGGAAATTATGCAAAAATATTTAGTGTTAATTATAGTTTGGGGCAAGAATTTTAGGAAATTATGCAAAAATATTTAGTGTTAACAACTCTATATTATATGTTAAATTGAATTAGAACAACTGACAATGAATGTCACAAAGCTGTGTGCTAAGAAAGCGCTCTATAAATCCGAAACTATGAACTGCTCTCTTTTTAAAAGTTGAAGTGCATTTATTCTTGCGCCAAACTAGGTCTTGCCTAGGTTATTTTAATTTTAGTAGTAGTTTAAAGTACCGATTACAATTTGATATTTATCTTGATATTCCCCTGATCAGGTACTTTTTACAACCATCCACATAAATAATAGTTTAGATACTGTAATTCAACGAATGTGTCATTTCTTTCTGATTATTTATTTTCTATCTGTGATCTTGATTAGCGCTTTTTTGTAACTCAATTAACTTATAACTCAGAACCTCCTTCTCTTCCTTCTCAAATTTAAAACGTCCAAAAACCGACATTGCAAAGGTAAAAAAGGGTTGTAGTGCGTAACGCGTCGTGCCTCCTCGCATAACGCCGTGTTGGGTTGTGGCCTCAGCTTTCGGACTCTAAGTGTGAGCGGTTGGAGGTTTTAGTACGGTTCAACTCCCACATATACCACCCGCAGAGTGGAAATTTGGTGATTTTACCCAACACTATATTTTGCTACGTAGTTACTTGACAAGTTAGCGCCAGTAGTGTTTGAGGAAAATCGTGAATCCAATTCATTCATAATTTTCAAACTAATGATAGTTTTATTACAACTGTCATTTGACTCACTAGCCATTGTTATGACAGGAAATCCCGTGGGAGGTTCGTAGATAAAGTCTTCATAACATGTTTAATCATATACGTACGTATGGTTTTGGTAAAGTCCGAAAGAAACAAAAATATATTTTTTTTAAGTTTTATGGAAATTAGAAAGCGTCTGAGAAGGAATATTTTATTTGCTTTTTGTTGATATGTAGCACCACAAAACGATATTGATTTCAAATGCTTCAAAATGAATCTTCTAATTTTGAAGTCTCCAAATCCAACCTGCAAAGAAATTACAATTCTGTTTCTTCATCTGTTTTTTTAATCACGTCGGGGTCACCAATTATATGTGGGTAACGTAAGATCAAATAAACCATATTATATTAATATACATAATTAAATATTGAATCATGTTTAACAACTTTTACCATGAAATACTTTAAAATTAAAATTATAATGTTTCCAAGAAGAAAATTATCAAACGTCCAAAATCGACGCGTCAGGCAAAACGCTATTCCAAATTCAAACTTCTGCGTGACAGATTTTATGTAGACGTTTACCAGCCAGTCATTTGGTTCGCTACATTTTTAAGGAAACCAGTAACCAGACAGTATTTTGAAACAAAACTATTTTTTAATAATTGTAGCAAACCATTGTACGTGCTAAATGCATATTTCCTAAGCACTTAACTTGTAGGTTTAGATTACAAAACATGCATTAGGTATATTGTAAATGCAGTATGATTCAATGTGTAATAATGTTGTTGACATCATTAAATCAATTAATATCTATATTACAGAATGACTATCATGTTTGTTTTGCATCTTTATACCTTCAGTAGTGTATGATGATAACATCATGAGCGAAGGAAACTTATCATCAGGTGGGTCATAAGCTCGTTAGTCTGCCATGCAATCTCTATTTATATTATAAATGCGAAAGTAACTCTGTCTGTCTGTTACGCTTTCCAGCTTAAACCTCTCAACAGTCTCAACCGATTTTAATAAAATTTAGCACAGATGTGGTATCAGTGCTATTAGCCCAAAGGGAGATCTCCGACAGGGCGAGGTAGTGTATGCCCGGTTAGGCCGAAGCCCTCTGTAGTAGATTTCAGATGTCGTATAAGATTTCTGCAAATGGCGTTACCGCGATTCAGGATCTCGCGCGTTATTATTGGTCGCCACACAGATAATTAGACCCTGAGAAATTAAATAGGACCTTTTACTACAAAAAAAAAGAAATAAGAAAAAAACGGGTTAAAGAGTTCAAGCAGACGACGTCGCGGGCAGCAGCTAGTAAATAATAACTTAAATGGAGGCTTGAAAACCCTTCGAAGATTATTTAATATTGGTAACTAATATTTTATTTTGAAATACATAAGTACTCTATTAAAAAGTAGATAAATACTTAATAAAATAAGTTGATCATAGATTACGTCATAATTATCTTGATGGAGCAGACATCAATTAACTGGGGACGAATTGACAGAACAGAATATTGCATTACAACGCATACATACAGAGTACATCTAAATAATGAATATTAATTAACAATTATAATTATTAATATATTATGATTGACACTTCACACTCTTTTGTTATGACGCGTGAGTTGATTTAGTAGCTCGTTCTTGTAAAGATGTAGTCGATGTAGGTGTCAAAGACCGATTATTTACAATTCTGGGGAGCGCATACTAAGACGGGTCACAACGCAAAGCATCAATCGAATCAATGCGGATTGTATAAACTAAATTATACTTCGGTGGGCCGCAAATGTCATCTGTAAGATTGATATATTGCGTTGCGTTGCCGTTTCATCGTGAGCTTATCTTTACAGGGGGATTTTTTTAATGATGGTAACATGATTACTCATGGTCATTTGTGTAACGCGTTAGTAAACGCCACTGAAAGATATCCGAAATTCCTGCAAAAGACGTTAACATAAATAGCTCACCAACGTCCAACACAAGTAAAAAACCAAAAGACAGTGTTGACCGACTAAAACACGTAAACGGGTGTGTTGTATGCATTGGCCCGAATTGGCCGGCATTGAAACTATGTGAAACACCGTTTGACAGTAGACCTACCAGTTGTCATTTGCGGGCATTGGAAGTTGGCGAGCTAATGTGATAAAAAAAAATGCAAAAATAAAGTGCAAAATATGGCTCGATGAATCTTACCCTGTTAATTACTTAAAAGTAATCACAATTGTATTGCAATTTCCCGAGTTTCCTTATGATGATGGTGTAATTTTGTTTCGATAAGATCAACATTTAATTACGACTTGCAAAATTATGAAAAAACTAAGTTTTCCAGGTTGATGGCTAAAATGCTTGAAATTATGTTGTTGTGAAAGACTACGGCGAGTTCAATTTTTTTTATATGATGATCTTGATAAGTTACTTGTATCTTCTTTATTCCATCCGTTTTTATATTAAAAAAAAAATATATTTATTTAATTCACTCGCAAGTTTTGGAGGAGGCCTATGTCCAGCAGTAGACGTCTATAGGCTGATGATGATATCAATATACAATTTAGATACGTTAATGGATTTTGCAATACATTTTCTAACATTTTTTTTTTGAACGGGAGGAAATCGCCGGACTTCCACTCGCCCCGCGAGTGGGGCATGTTGGAGTTGAACCGCACTAAAACCTCCCGCCGCTCACGCTCGATGTCCGATCCCCGGCCGGGACAGAACCCGGCACGAGACTGGTAGGGGTGACAGGACGTGTTCGCGATTGTCGCTCACGTATCGCCCCGTCACCCCCGACATAAATTTCTAACATACCAAATTTACAAACTCTCTGATACAACACTATATATTTATTTACACTTATTTTTTACATTATATTTTTAAAAAAATTAACAAAGGAAATAAATTTAAAAATACAATATAAAAAACAGAGACCCACTGAAGACGAGGTCTACGACCCAAGCCATCAGTGGTCAGGGCTCAAGAGAGAGGAACCTCCTCACAATACGCGCCGTGTCAAGAACGACCGCCTTCTGAATCAAGCCCTTTACCCAGCCGGGGAGCGAAAGCTTCTCTAGATGTCGGTCGAAGCTTTTCGCTATTAGACCGTGCACAGATACAACGATCGGAACAATGATGGTCGATTCAACACGCCACATGTCGGTCACCTCGTGGGCCAGGTCCAAATATTTTAGCAGTTTTTCTTTTTCTGCCTTCACAAGGTTCTCGTCATGTGGAATGGTGACATCGATCAGCACCGCCCGATGCGCATCCCGATCTATTATCACTATGTCAGGCTTATTGGCAGCAATAGTCCTGTCAGTGACTACTGCTGCCAACATATTATTATAGTGTTGTATTTGAGTTTGCACAGATGTTTAAACTTTGGCGAATTACGTCAGTAGTTTCTTGAATATAAACAATTCGCTGATTTTAATCCGGCTATCGATTTGTATACGACTTTAGTTTAATTTATAGTGTTTTTTACTAAAATCTACAAAAACAGGTGTTTAGATTACGGGCTCCGTCTTGATTTTACCCTTGAAAAATAACTATGACTTGTAAAACAAATACGTAGTGTAACACTACAACCTGCACGCAGTCGAGCCTCTTTGACGGTTGACGTTTAAAGTATAAGATGGCAGAGAGACATACAATAAGATAGTAGTTTGACACGTTTTCCCTTTGTGAATTTGTAATTTTATATAAAACATTGATTTGTTTATAGTAGTTAATTTATCTTCAAGCTATATGTATGGTGACTTCTGTTTACTCATTTTTAGTAAATATTTTAAGTTTCCAGTGCTGTACCTAATATAATAATTACAATGCGGATTGGGGACTTCACATATTTCCAAAGGGTTTTAATGTCACTCTGTATGTTTTCCTTTACTGTTTTCAGCCAGTGGTGTTGTGATATGCCATAAAAAAACTCGAGAGGTGTCATGGGACACCCGAATAGAACGAAGTTCCTTTCGATTAAAAGATATATTATATTTTTTTTCCTAACGTAACGCGCGATAAGGAACGTGTTTTAAAAGATTTTGATCACAGCGCCATCTAGCGATAATCATCTAAAACAAAAATAAGGAACGTGTTTTCAAAGGTTTTGATCACAGCGCGATCTAGCGATAATCATCTAAAACAAAAAAGTGTCGTGACAACTTTTCGTAAGAATTTTTTCCGTCTAGCCCTCTTTCACAACGCGTGATAAGGAACTTCGTTCCAATAATTTACAGTATTCTGTGTAGAGAGGTTTTAAAACCGACTTAAAAATCTGTGAGTTGGGGGTGACAAGACGATACGTAAGTTTTAGGGTGCACATTACAACCCCGTACTGGTTTCTAACCTCAGTCAGGGTTGAGTGCGAGCAATAGGGGGTTTTAGTGCGGTTCAACTCACATATGGGTTATGTGTAAGACCACGTTTTTCTCGTACTAAAAAGCTGCGATTTCAATATTAACTTGTAACATTAAGCCCTGAAGTTCCACGCTTATATAAAACAAACAGTACAATCTAATCATGTTCGCAATGTTACAATTCATGATAAAAATTAATTAAAATGTTACTTTATTATGTTAATCTTTGTTAACAATGTTTTAGCCCACACTCAGGGAAGTACCTTTATCTTATCCAAAAAAACGAATTTGCGGTACCTAATCGTATAAATAAATAAATAAAGCCTTTATTTCGGACACAGTTTACTAAATCTAACTTATTTTCTAAAACTTAAATTAATTATGCATCCGTTAATGTAAATGGAAATGGACTGGCCATACGTTAAGAGGTTCTGAAAAGCGGAGCAAAACTGTCACTAATAGGTATCCCAGAAATAGCTGTAGAAAATGTGGAAGACCTTTCAAAAGATGGGAAGATGAACTCAAAGTCGTTGCTGGAAAATTATGGATGAGAACTTCCAGGGATCGGCAAGAGTGGAAGAAGTTAGAAGAGGCCTTTATCAAAATAGGGTAAACCTAATCGTATACTGTACTGTAAAAACAATTTCAGCCCACTGCTGTGTTCATGGCAGTTCATGCGTCCTCAGTGGTGGGATCAGAGATAGCTTACCATGGTTACCGAATGGGGATTGGAGATTTTACCTACATACATAGAATTATTACATCTGGAATCAACATCATGAACAACAGAATGAAGCCAATTTAAAGTGCACCGATCGCGAGTAACAACACGATATTTTGAATCAAGATCATAAATAACAAAGTGAAATTTTGCCTACATATCTTCAAATGATTTTTAGAATCCTTTTTTACTATGCAGGTTTCCTCACGATGTTTTCTTTCAACGTTTATAGCGTGTGGTTACGGCCTACCTGATGGTAAGCGGTTACTGTCTACTACGGGGTATTAAAATTTATCTCCATAAATATAGCCTACATGACAATAAAGAAAAAGATATATCCTCATTCCTAGTCTCTAGGGATTTTGAGAGTGCTTGTTTGTATAAAACACTCGTTCAATTGTTTTACAATGTATTTAGACTTGTAGCTGTAATTACTCAATTAAATGACGTCATAGATGGATCGTTACTTTAATTGCTTTGCGATGCGGCCCTGTGATACTAAATGGTAAATATATTTATCAATTACACAAGTATTTCGAATAATTAGTTTACTATTTAATTGGTTTAGTATTTAATTACAATCACAATGTTGTACTAGTTAATTCTGGCCATACACAGGTAAACTTGACATACGATACATTGAATGTGAAAGAAACTGTAAATATATTTTTATGAACCAGAAGTGGTTATACTATTTTTAAACAGAATTCATTAATGGTTTGCAAGGAACCTCCTTTACTCAACAAATAAAAGTAATACGCATCTGAATCTCAAGCAAGTCCAACATATCTTCTGCGACAATTTCCAAATTGGTGCCAATCCCAGAGCCCATCGATAAGCTGCGCAGTCTATCAGTTCCATAGACAATATATGGGTCGGCTCCGGGTTACTGAATCTTTTCGCTTGACACTCTTAAGAATATTTATGTTTAATAAATTACTCAGCTCTGGCCTACCTGACGTGTATACCTGTACTCGGTATACCTCTCAGGTGTGTGGGGACACATAGTTAGCCTAGGGCAGCTAGGGCGAATTATAACCTACTGCCAAACTGGTTAGCTGATACAATTGCAATAGATTAAATAACCTGATCATTTTTTCGGTAATCATAAATATTTACTTCATCATGAACTAAAGGAAAGTCTAGACCCACATCTTAAATATTTATTAGTAGTGAAGTAGGTACCTATTAGTAGCACTTTACACAATGAAAAACCTATTTACATTGTTGCATCCTGAATTGAATCACGTTAAACCACATGAGTGCGGTTTGAAATACAAAGTAGACACGTCAATGCAGGCAATGTAAAAAAAACTAAGAAAAACTACGGACAAAGTAATTATTTTGACGTGACGAACGAGAATTTAGCATGACGACCTTGGGAAATACGCTCTACAAACTAATTACTACTGTACTATAACAACCTATTAATGTCTACAGATCAGCTAGGTTGTTCACGATCACCGAATCGACTTGGATTCGACAAATTTGATTCTGCTCAGTTCCTTATTTGTGAACTGTCAAAACATAAAATTTATCGGAACGCACGAATTGAATACGGTTTGAAATTAATTGAAATTTGAAGTGAAAATTTATTGTTACAAAAATATTAAGCGATAAAGTTAAACATTGGTCCCCGCTACTGCGGAAACACCTGTGTCGCGGGAGATCGGAAAATTACCAAATAAGTCTAACGGTGAATAGTATTTTCCGGTCTTTTTATGGAAAACATTTGCAATTGTAAATAGCCCTATATTTTCAGTGGGGGGATAACGCACAGTTCACCACACTTGCCTAATATGGGTTGGAGACTTTACATATCGTCGAAGGGTTTTATACATACTGCGCCGTTTTTAGTCTTTAGCGCTTTATCCTTTTTTTACCTTTATCTTCATATCTAATTCAGGTTTACCTGATAGGTATCGAACAGGTATACGTGTATATCATCATACTTCATTGCTAAAACTGTGAAATATCTTGAAGAATTAAACATTACGCTACATCACATAAGTCAAGCATTTTGTACTGTGATTGTACTATGACTGAGAACAATGCGTTTTGTGCAAACTATGAATACATAGTATGAAACAAAGTCCGATCAAAGTCCTCATGTATGCCTAAAGCCAGATCTTATAAATTCTACTTTAGTGTATCTCTCTATTACCTAGATGTGATCATTAAATAAATAATATTAATCTTCTTCTGGGACGACCAGCTGCAAGGTGGACGGATGATCTTGTTAAGATCGCAGGAACACGCTGGATGCAGGCCGCTACCAACCGGTTGCATTGGAAATCTTTGGGGGAGGCCTATGTCCAGCAGTGGACGTCTACAGGCTGAGAATGATGTTGATGATGATGATTAATCTTCAAAGTAAATCACACAACCGATTTTGATGAGTTTATTAGAGTTTGCTAAGTTATATGCAATGAGAAACACTGACAATTTCGAAGGTGATGGAGATGACTGAAAAGAAACATTTGATGAAACTTCATTTGCTGACTTAAACGAAGTTTGCAAGTCTACTAATAAGGTTTTAGAGAGAAAAAACTTAGAGTATAGTAACTTTTATTTTTACAATAAAGACAATTATTGGCGAGTTACAATGTCTTTAATAGTCAGTGTTTCTACAAAAGGAAGTAGCAAGGCTTGTAGGAAATACTTCGACTCCGGGAATTCCTTTGTTTAGCTTGAGAAATGCGAATCGCACCTTTTGAGAGCTAAGTATGACAGTCACGTAGTGTCATAGATTAGACCGCAGGTGTGTCAGTCACTTATACTTATGACAATTTAAACTTGGGTGTGCAAGAAGGAAATCTGTATAGCAAGAAGAATGTACTATACTTCATAGAATAATAACATTATATACAGGGTGATTTTTTAGAGAGGGTACATATTGCAGGAGGGTGATGAGTTCTCTGTTCTAATACGGAATATTACAAAAGTAGATAAAATTACAATTTTTTTTTTTTTTTTTTTATCTAAATTCGACAAAACTACCTCAAACATAAACAATTTCGTCTTAAAGAGTGTTGACTAATGATCTCTAGTGATCTCACGCACCCCACACCTCCGACACACCCATCAGCTGTCGAAAAACCATCATTTTGCAAGAAATTTAGATATTTTTAAGTTGCTATTACTAAGGCATTAAGCCATATTCTTTGGTAATAATATTTTTACTGGTCGTATATAACCATCAGCTACCATGACCTTCAATATGTACCCCCACTAGGAAATCACCCTGTATATTAAAAATATTAGCATTTCCTACTGCTCAAGTTGGAAACCGAACAATACTTTGGCTTAGGGTCTTAAAGACCGTGTATCTGTCTCACTTGACATTGGTGAATCGTCCTGAGTCTTGGACGAGGTCCAGAATAAATAGAAGAAGAAGAAGAAGGAAATCAAATATGTTTTAAAAGCTTTTATTTTACTTGCACTATATGTACCTTAAATATGGTAATGGGTTGTTACAGTACAGTACAGATGTAACTGTTGTATGTAAAGGTATAATCTTGCAGGTCAAATTTGACAGACTTCCTGGTTTCCGATTGAGTTGAAATTTTTTACACATAATCATATTGTGAGAAAGTCAAAAATATTCAGCATCAGTCCTATATTTTATACTTTAACCACTCAACTGGGAACGTCACTTTTCGCTAGATGCCGAAACTGGGGACTTCGTTCGGAATCAATACCGTGTTTGAGCCCCTTTTTAAAAACATTTATTTCCAATAATTTTTAATTTAGATTTTTAATTAAACGTTATATTTTTGTATAATATTTATTACTAAACGACGCTGTATTGCATTTTCAGCGAAAATATATCATCTTTGTAAAATAGACGATTAAAAAATGTAAACAAAACAAGTTTTAGAACTGTGCTCAATTTTGGCTCCTGCCACAGACTTGGCAAAAGTAAACAAACCAATTTGGTTGCCGATCC
The DNA here is from genome assembly GCA_030269945.2 of Trilocha varians. Classification (NCBI taxonomy): domain Eukaryota; kingdom Metazoa; phylum Arthropoda; class Insecta; order Lepidoptera; family Bombycidae; genus Trilocha; species Trilocha varians. The sequence goes on along the minus strand of AP028270.1, from coordinate 3,329,276 downwards.
CAGTTGAGTGGTTAAGACAATTTTAACTTGCTGGTTTCCGATTGAGTTGAGATTTTGTACACATAGGTAATCATAAATGTACATATATTGTGAGAAAGTCAAAAATATTCATCATCACTCTTATATTTATATTTTAATGTCTTTGGAGAAAGTGCAATAAGATGTCCTTTAACTTTGTAACTAATAAAACTATAAAACTTATTATACTGTCATTTTTTTAAGTTTTGCTTCGGTAAGCTGCATGGCATTCATTGGCGAACTATATACAGGGTGATTTCCTAGTGAGGGTACATATTGAAGGTCATGGTAGCTGATGGTTATATACGACCAGTAAAAATATTATTACCAAAGAATATGGCTTAATGCCTTAGTAATCGCAACTTAAAAATATCTAAAATTCTTGCAAAATGATTTTTCGACAACTGATGAACACTCTTTTAGCCGAAATTGTTTATGTTTGAGGTAGTTTTGTCGAATTTAGAATTAAAAAAAAAATTTTTTTTGTAATTTTACATTTATTTGTAATATTCCGTTTTAGAACAGAGCAGGTACTCATCACCCTCCTGCAAAATGTACCTTCTTTAAAAAATCACCCTGTATAGGTATATTGAAAAGTAATTGTTAAGTATTAAATAAAATAGCACGTTAAATATCGAGAAAGACGCAGAGAGGACGCAGTGAGGAGAGTTATTGAAAAAAGTACCCAGCATATTAATTAAAGCCATGAAAACCATCATGAAAATATCAAAATAATGCTCCATTCGACAAACCTTCTAGTTTCACTAATCTTTGTAAAACTTATTTTTACATAATTTTCTATGTAGATGCATATCTATGTAGATACATGATGTAGATACACCGATTTTTGTATAGTTTAGGATAATCATGAGAACTTTTTGATTTATTACTTTTTTATTTCTTGTCCGTGACCAAAATAATAACTTGACTTTTATTTTAGCAGGTGGTCCGAATGTTTTCTTGGATACCTAATTATGTAATATTATGAAACGTGTGTGTGTGTGTTATAATCTGTATATTCATTTATTCACTTATTTATTACATTCTATTTTTAAAAATAAATTTTAAAGAAAATAAAATTTAAAAATACAATATAAAAAACAGAGGGCCACTGCAGGCGGAGTCTACGACCCAAGCCATCAGTGGTCAGGGCTCAAGAGAGAGGAACCTCCTCACAATACGCGCCGTATCAAGAACGACTGCCTTCTGAATCAGTTCCTTTACCCAGCCGGGGAGCGAAAGCTTCTCAAGATGACGGTCGAAGCTTTTCGCTATTAGACCGTGCACAGATAAAACGATCGGAACAATGATGGTCGCTTCAACACGCCACATGTCGGTCACCTCGTGGGCCAGGTCCAGGAATATTTTAGCAGATTTTCTTAATGAATTCTAACAATAATGAAAGCGACTGACTTCCATTTCTCAAGCATAGCACAAACTTATGAAGGAACAATCATAAAAAACAAACAGATTGAATACCTCCTCAGGTGTGTGCAATTAATCACATCACCATCGCGAGAAACACCAAGATCCCATATTGGAAAAGGTCTAAAAATTCAAAAATCCTTAATATCGTCAATCCGCATTGTGCAAGAGTGGTGGACTATGTCTGATCCCTCTACTGAGGAGACCCGAGTCTGACCATGCATTAATGATACTAATAGTACCTAAATTTCTTTAAACACTCGCGGTTATCTACATCACTTACACTATTACTAAACGGGTTCTTACCACGATTTTTGGAACGAAGTTCCTTAACGCGCGTTGTTAAAGGGGGCTAGACAGAAATTCGTATGAAAAAGTTGTCACGACACTTTTTTTTTTGTTTTAGATGATTATCGCTAGATGGCGCTGTGATCAAAATATTTTATAAAACAATTCCTTATTTTGTTTTATATGATTAATGCTAGATGGCGCTGTGATAAAAATATTTTAAAACACGTTACGAAAGGAAATATTTTTTATGACATACGTTTTAATCGAAAGGAACTTCGTTCCATCCGGGTGTCCCTTGACACCTCTCAAGTTTTTTTTTACTAATAGTACCTACTTATAAATCTTTTTGGGGCCGTTTTTAGACCTGTTATGTTCTAAGAACGACTATATTTCAAAGGAAAGTAGATAAACAGGCTCACGGCCCACCTGATGGTAAGCGGTCAACGTCGCTCATGAACCTCTGCAATGCCAGGGCAATGACGGACCGTTATCTATCACCTACCCATACAGGACTAATTTATACTAAAAAGCCATTAAATCTAATATATTATGACACGTGAAACCGATGTTGCAATTAACAGCACTACGTCATCATATCTCCATTCTTTTGTTACATTCATATAAACACTAATTTAAAATGTTGTGAATGCATAATTAATTAGTTCGTCGAAATATAATACCTACAGAGTTATAACGTTTTGTAATGTATGATTGAAAATGGGAATAAATAATTTGGAAGTATTTTTCAATTAATAGTTGAAGTTGTTAACGAACCAAGCCATCTACCGCAGTTATTTAGCTTACGAATTATAGTTATTAACTTCCTAACACATAAGGTACCTGCCAGTGCCTACGTCACGTGATAATACTTAGAGCAGGGTCCATATATCGAAAACATAAAACAATTGACAATCGTTATATCAAGTAGTAAGAACCCGTCATCTATGCAGTTAACCACTCAACTGGGAACGTCACTATTCGCTAGATCGCGAAACTGGGGACTTCGTTCGGAATCAATACCGTGTTTGAGCCCCTTTTTAAAAACATTTTTTCCAATAATTTTTAATTTTGATTTTTAATTAAACCTTATATTTTTGTAAATCTTTATTACTAAACGACGCTGTATTGTATTTTCAGCGAAAATATATCATCTCCGTAAAATATGAGACGATTAAAAAATGTAAACAAAACAAGGTTTAGAACTGTGCTCAATTTTGGCTCCTGCCACAGACTTGGCAAAAGTAAACAAACCAATTTGGTTGCCGATCCCAGTTGAGTGGTTAAGGCCCGAATACTCGTACGCATCTTAAGTCCGATACTTTACTCACGGCTACTTAAAGTTCAGAAATCTTACAATTTCAATGGTATACACAAACGTAAATTAAGAGATTTAAGTTTTACACCATTCCATTTTACGTAAGCGTGTTCAAAATAAATGTAATACTTTATGTAAAAATGTGTTTAAACATACAAAAACTATAACAAAATATTATTTAATTAAGAAATAGTATATATTTTTTACAACTCCAATGTTTATTATTAAATACTTGATTAAAAAAGGTTATCTCATGGTTTCAATGTAAAGTTAAATGATGCGTGAAATGTATCTCACCTCTGACTTGAATGCGATTTTAAATCTTCTACTTATCCGTATACTCAAACGCTTCTTAATTTTACCAAGCTCTCAAACAGTTGTCAAACGCTAAAATTTTTGAGTAAGGTCGTGAGGTTCATTATCTATGAGATTAGTAGTTTGGTATTTATTTGAGTAGTTAATATCGCCTATAACTTTGAATTTTTAAAACGGAAAGTTTAATATTCAGCGTCAAATGAACATGGTATTTATTAAGTGGTCGTTGATAATGCTGAATTTCATCCATCCGTTATGCAGACAGCCGATGCGTTGCGTTGCGGCGCGCTTAATTGTGCGCACAGCTGTATACTTCTTGCTTTTTTTTTAAAATCACATGTCAATATTGAAGTAGTTGTTGAGATCCATTTTACGTAATATTACGTGCAAGATAAAATATTAATTCAGTCATTGTGTAGTATTATATATAGTCATCATTTTGAATAAAACATTGAAAATAAGTTTCTTTCGTAAATGAATGCATTTTCTTTAAATTTTGATATATTTGACGCGTGATTTTTATGTTTGATAATCATGTTTATTTAAATTAGGCTTGCGTAAAACTGAACACACCAACTAACTGGACTTTAGCTGACACCATACTGAAATATCTAATTTTTGTTTGTGAATACCAGTTAAGTTGTTAAAGCTAAACAGCTGTCAGCAAAATAACCTTTGTTTATTTGGCGCCTTTTTTTTATGTAATTCATGGCAAACAACAAGAAAAGGAAAATAATAAGGAAGTTTTATTGAATAAAAAGGTAAGTATGTACATATAAGTAATAAACTTTTAAGTAATAAACTAATAAATTTGTAACAATAATTAAATAAAAAATCAAGTCTTTTTAATTAAGTTTAATAAGAATAAATCTCATAACATAATAGATACCTGAATATATATAATCAATATTATGGAAAATAAGTCAAAAATGATAGTAAAAAGCTGATAAATGTATTGTAATTGAGCACTTGATTTCAACAATAGTGGTGAACTTTCCACCCTGCTAAAATCACTAATATAAAAACAAAAAATGTTAATTTAGATTAAAATTAATGTAGGTAATTGTGGACCATATAATAATAATTATTGTTTTTTCAGATAATCATTGTGTTGATGGATCATTGGAGAATCTGATACAAATAATAGTGGCAAGCCGTTCCCATCACATACATTATATAATTTCATAATTATAATTTTGTTTTGATGATTATAATTATTGTGCTAAATAATTTACATATTTGTGAACATTTTGTGACTGAATTTTATCATAAGTTTATATGAAAAAGCACAAATGTAACCAATTTGTGTCAACAATTAATTTAAAATAAATAATATTAATATTATTTGTTAAGTAAGTTATGCTAGCTGTAATCTAAATAATATGATTTAATTAAAAAATGTACACAGAACAAGTTTTAGAACTGTGGATGCCGATCCCGGTTGAGTGGTTAAAATTGAAACCAAAGTAAAAATTTTGATTTAAAGTTGAAATTACATTATGTGTTTATTAATATAGAATGTAATCATTGTGTTAAAATCTGTGAGTGTAAATTAAAGCATTATATTTTAATAAAAAAATAAAGTTTGTATTTTAAAAGTTCAAATTGTTGGTTTTTAAGTTTGATAGTGGTAAATCTAAATATGCATCTGACTTTTCTGAGATTCTTAATAAAAGCATAATATTATCTGGATATTTAAATAAATATAGAAAATGTATGGGTATGTGTGTGCTTGCCTAGTGTGAGTACCACTGTTAAACTTCAGTAATGACAATACCAACATGATCTTATGTATTAGAGTGTAAGTTTTTAATTTATTTCATGTTTGTTTGTTTAATATGTATGCATGTTGGAAATAAATAATGATAATACAGTCGAACCTCCATCACTCAAACCTTAACTTTTGGTAACTTAAAAACCTCTACAACTTCAAAAAATAATATGTTCCCTTCTCAGAGCCCTAACATAGACCCTTGATAACTTAAACCTCTATAATTTGAAATATTTTGTGTTTCCCTTGGACTTTAACTTATCGACGTTAGACTGTATTAGGATTAAATAACTTTAAAAAATATAGTGTTGTTATCATTTGTGAAGACCTAATTTTAAAGGTATGATTGCTCATCTGCAATTATTATAGTATTAAAGGACACAAAAGAATTTGTTGTCAACAATTTATTAAGGAGAAAAATGAGAATTAATGATCATTGATCGAATATTAAATCCCGTTGTTCAGGGGAGAGCTCCTCTTGATGTAAGGTTTCTTCATCCCATACATTGTTTTGTACGAGTGTAACGTGGCAGATACTACAGGGTCTCCAGAATAACCATGTTCTCAATGTCACCACGATCAGGTTGTGCACAAAGGGTTGAGTCATTGAATACAGTGCTAACACGAACAAAGCCTGGCCATCTGGTAACTATATTACTAATCCTCAAGGTAGTTTGACATAATGTGAAAAATATTATAAAAAAAAAAAATATTACGTAAGTCGCCATTATAAAAGCGTCTTCAAAATCATGTTTGAGTATACCATTTTGATAGTTACGGACTTCTTAAGGACTTTACGACGAGTCAAATATTTGAGATGCGTACGAGTATTCGGGCCTAAGATACTTATTAAAAAAATCGTCAACATCGTCCCACAAAACCTAACACCAAAAAACTCCAGCATGTAACTAAGTTTTCGTCCAAGAACCCCAGGAAGGGCCAAGGTCGCGCCAAAGTTCAAAGGCACCGAGGAAAAGACCCTTAGACAAGTTAAAGTACCTTTATAAAAGTTACTGCCTGGCTATTAATCAGAGGCACAGGGAATAAGGAAGGAACTCAGCTGGAATAAAAGGAATTTCAACTGAATTTATTACGCTTATTTGTAAAGACAATGGTTTTGGAGTTTTTGTGGTCAAAAGTTCGACTTTCTCGACGGAGTTTACAGTATTAATTAAATGCAATCTTGAAAGATTGATGACTTAATTTAGGATGAATAACAAAAGGCTATAGTAAAGGGAACCGATTTTTTCAAGTCACTGGTTAGTTTAAACTGCAGTCAAAATAAATATTATAACTATGAAAAAGGGTCTAAATACGGGATTACAGAAGCTTGCACTAAGGCCACTGATCTTGATATCTGATTTTTATAAGCGTAAATTGCTTGCACGACAATGCAACGACGTAAGGGGTTTGTGAGTGTTTGTTAATGAAAAAGGTAATGAGTGCAACTTACTCTCATGCCATAGGGATCTGAAAATGGGCATGCACTTGTGAGGCTGATAGTACATACGCATGTCGTGGTATAACCTAGCTTTGTAGTGGTTTGCATGTAGTATAAAAAGAATATTAAAAAAGTATGCGGTTTAAAAAAATTCCAACGGTGTGAATCGATTTCTTCGAAATGTTAACGAGCATTCATGGGTCCAAAAATAAAATTCAGAGCAGACAAAAAAATAAAAACGTTTTAAACTAAAACCAATTAATATTTCTACATGACGAATAGATTATTCTGACCTTGGATTCCGGTTTCTTTATGAATATTAATCCGTTTTTATATTCGAGACAAATTAAAATGCGTCTTTGGATCCTCAAGAAAAAACTGTTAATTTAATTAGAGGTTATTGCACCCTGTAATTGACGCTGTCCATTTTAGTTTTCATTCAATCATCTATTTAATATATCTGATGAAAACCGGTTTAGTTTTAGTCATATATCTATTTTGCAACACATTAAATATTTTAAAACAATTCATCATTCGTTGTCTACTAAAGTTTTACTAGCGCCATCTATTGTCGAGTAGAAAAGGTAACAATTAACGCCATCTAGCGGTGAGTAGCTTGAACTATTTAAAACTCGTTATTTTCAATTTCTTATTAAATTTGAAAATAAGATAAAGAACTTAGTTCTAATAGTTTAGATTGTTTTTGTCATTAAAATAATTGAGACAAACATTGTTTTTTATGTATATTTTTTTCTAATCAAGTTGTATGGGACATAGGTGTTGCTTGGATTACGTTTGTTTTGTTTACAAAATCGCAACGACTTCGTGTTTGATAGTACTTCAAAAGACAGTTGTAGTTGTGAAGGATTAATTTATCATTGGATACGTTTAGTTCGCAGCAGAATTCCCACTCATATTGACTCCCGAAAATTTAGTACCTACAGTTTCCCGAGTTTGAAGTCGCGAGTCGCGGGAATTATTCGTTGAAGCGCCTTCATCCGACCGTCAGTCGGCGGTTGCACGGTGCGGTCGGTGAACGCATCACAGTTGCCGCGCAATTCGAATCTCGATCGAACGTAAAGACGATAATTAGAATTTCGAACTGTGGTAGTGAAGTGCATTTGTTTATGAAAATAATGTGGCTGGTGCATCACCCGGCTTTTTAAATTTGGAAATAAATGTAAGTTCTTTATTTTAATAATTTATTTTTATTTTGTATTTTAGTTTTTTACAATGCTAATAAATTAACTAATTACCTACTTAGGTAAAGGATGAATGCGAGTGAGCCTTATGCCAGCTATAGCTTCTGTAGTTTAAAAAAAATACGTAAAAATTCTAAATTCAAAACTTAAAATTCACGTAGTAAAACGCTTTTTTTTCTACTCCATTTTATAAATTTTGGTGCAAGTTATAAAAGTTTACAACATAAAAGTAGATTTTATTTTTTATTTCCTATATTATCATAACTTTTAACATTTCTTATCTTGGTCTTGACCTTTGCTAACACTTTGCGTTCATTTTAAACTGTATTCGATAACCGGCGCAATGTGTGCATTCGTAAATAGAGTGAACAAATTTAATGTAAATAAAGAAGCATTTTTTCATATCAGTTATTTTTTACAAATAATAATTTTAGTATTAAATTGACTGTTAAAATCGCTAAAGTTATTACCAATGGATTCATTAATTTAGATAGGATCATTAATTTAAATCTATATTACGTATTATTAAGTAGGTACTATTATTCTGAACGATTCTGCATTTTACTAAAATGTCACAAAAAGTATAATTAGAAGATTGCAATGTGTCGGAAACCGCTTCCTATCATGTGGGACGTAAGCACATTTGACATTAATAGAACGAACGTCTTAACATTTTTAAGATTCAGATTCAAATTGACATCTTAAGTTAGAAAATATCAAACCTACTTTAAAAAAAAAAAAAAGATTAAAAAAGAAAAAAGTTAGAAAATATATCTAGGTAATAAAATGGAAAACAAAAATTAATAAATTACAGTACAAAATCTTACAGGTATAAAAAAACCCAGATGATCAACTATTCTAAAATATAAAATTTATATTAAGTTTAACTAAAAAACCTCAAGTTCACACCTGCATAGAAAGCCAAATTAATCTGTTGTTAATGTTTTAAAGTTAGTTAAGATTAACCTTAATACTTTTACTGTGAAATTTGGTAATCTTTTAGATTGGCCACATATTTTCTCGATCTCATGAGTGTGATATTACAATTTTGATTCTGCATCGAAATCGAAACAAATTAATGGGTCTTTATTTTTCCTAAACTAATATTAAAAACACAAAGAAATAAGTTTAATAACAATAACATTAAAGGGAGTTACCCACGTGAAAAATGTTATCATTTCGAAGTATTCTTATAATTTAATAACTAAATTATTAAAAATTATACAACCTCCTTCAAGTATATAAATTCTACCAATCCCTGTAAAAAAAAAGCATAAAATTATAACATCTGGAATCAACATCATGAACAACAGAATGAAGCCAATTTAAAGTGCACCGATCGCGCGAAATAACACGATATTTTGAACCAATATCATAAATAACAAAGTGAAATTTTAAAGAACTTATGTGTATGTAATATTTTATTAGTGTGTTAAACGAATTGAGTGTCATCGGTACACTATCGCCAGAATATCGTTTAAATTGGCTTCATTCTGTTGTTCATGATGTTGATTCCAGATGTAATAATTCTATGAAAAAAACATAATTTTAGCTGGTTCGATTCCCGATCTCGAATCTTGTAAACCTATTTTCTAAAATCTTGAAATGTAGTTGTATCTATTTTCAAGAATAAAGGAACGTTTCAAAACAATTCTCTAAAAGCACTATTTCGACTTCCCTTGGCTTTTTAGAATTCCACCCTTTATACAGATTATCTTCCATCTTATTCTATAAGAGTATAGGTATTAAACCTATAGGTTTATTCTACACTATAGGTACAGTTAATGAATCAACATAGGGGAGTACACGCGTGGGAGAACTCTGATTTGATTTTATTGTAGTTAAATTGATATTAGTGAGCTCGTGTTTTAACTGTACTGCAGAGCTATGTTCGTGTTGTATCTTTTAATGGAGAAGAAATTATGGGTTTTCGTTACCGAAAGAAAACCTCTTTAAAAACAGTTCTTTTGACATATTCATCGAATCTGTACCAACCCATTACTGCCCACTGTTGAGCTCAGGTCTCCTCAGAAGAGGGATTAGGCTGTGCGGATTGGGGACTTCACATATCTTCAAAGGATTTTTAGAACCCTTTTCCGATATGCAGGTTTCCTCACGATGTTTTCCTTCACCGTTTATAGTCAGTGCTGTTGTGAAAAATTGCACATAAATCTGTTTTCACATTTAGATTTAGAGGTACAAGCCGACCGGATTTGAACCCGCAACCTCCCGTACGGAAGGAAGCGTTTCGACCACTCGGCCATCACAACTTTCATCGAATAACTCTCACCTAATGCTTCCTAAAGGGTCTAATGTCCCTTTTCAAGCATGCTAGCCTTGAAGTCAAGGCACGTCGAATTCCAATAATACGATCGCAATCCTTTCTTTCTACGTTTAAAATATTTTTTTATGTAGATCAACAAATGCATAGTAATATATGTAAAACAATAACTATGTCTGCACATTACATTAGCCGCTAACCCACGCCGTGAAATGACCTAATTAGTGTTAATTTTCACTGATGCGCTATCTTACGTCGGGCTCATATTTAGTATTTAACTCGTCATGGAATTCCACAGGGCCTAACGGTCATGGTTTTTTATTGCCTTGTAAGCAGACGAGCTTGCCACCTGATCGTTAGTGGTTACCGTGGCTCATGTAGTTTGCACTAGGTTAGTATTTTAGCCGAATAGCGAGTAACTTAATAGCTAAATGAGTGTTTCATATTGTTGTACATTTAGTTGCTGATTACTCGCTTATCGGTTAAAATAGCTTAGTGCAAACTAGTCTTCATGGACCTTTGCATTGTCTGGGAACACTGCGGGACCACTATCAACGGTCTATCATTAGTCTGATTTGAAGAAGGACAAGTCATAGTGCTTGGAAACACAGAACTCATTCCATAGTCGGATGCTGCGTGGCAAAACATAATTCCTCACATCGAAAAAGTATTTTATTGAAAAAGATCCCAACAAAATTTATATTATTAGTTTTTTTTAAAGAATTCGACCCCATCTCTGAATAAGGTGACATTTTAAAGGTATCTCAAGATACCAGGAATCTAGTGACGTATCCTTTAAATATGTTCGTTTCGTAAAAACGGATCTCTCTTCATTACTCATACGATTATTGTTAATGAAAGTTGCATTTGCACATGCACCTTCGATATGTAATTTAGTAATGGGTGTATGTCGTCATAATACTTATTAAGTAATTATTAGTTGTCACTAAGTATGTAATGTAATATTTTATCAAAGTTAAAGTAACCAACTTCCATTTTTATATTTCTCTCGACTTCATCATCAAACCCTAATTTCTGTATCACGGAACTCGTTTGAAATATATTTTTCCAACAAAAAACCAATCATCAAAATCGACAAACAATGAAGTTATCCACCAAGAAACATAAAATGCAAACATAGGGTTTAATTGAGAAACCTCCTTTTTGAAGTCGATTAAAAATAAAATAGGTATACCCTCTCATATTAAAATGTATGTTTTCTAACGAGTTCAAAGGTATATAGAGATAAGAGGTATCTAGATATGTTATAGAGGTTTAAAATTTAAATATAATAGGTACCTTCTTATACTTACTAATTATTGATAGAAATATAAAATATATTCTAGTTCAGTATTTTTAAGGATAATTTCTGGGTTTTCTTTTTCTGACGTCCGCAAGTCTATAGTGATTCAGCTTTGGGTATTTTGTTATTCTTGCATAATTGTGCCACCTCAGACACATTGTGGTGGTTTTTTGACCGACTTCCAAACAAACAGGAGGTACTCAATTCGTATGTATGTTTTTCTTAGTTTGTTCCAGCATAACTTTGGATTGACGTGTTATTTTTTTAAGATCGATGAAGAACTTTGATAAGTTCTCACGATTTTCTGTGAGGCGACATCGACTTTTTTTTTATTAGCCAATACTTTGGACATAATCACATATATTTCACTATCCATATTATGGGGGCGGCGCGACGGGAAAGAGTGTCGTGGGCGTAACGCGTCGCGCCGTCCCTCATAACCCCGTGCTGGGTTCTGGCCTCAGCCGGGGTTCGGACGATGAGTGTGAGCGGTTGGAGGTTTTAGTGCGGTTCAACTCACACGTACCCGGGGATCCGGTGATTTCTCTACTAAAAAAAAAACTAACCATATTATTATTTTTCAAGCTCCACTTTCATAAGTTCATAGACCTAATATTCGCGTTTGTATTACGAATAACAATACCTGTCCGGGCATCGAACATGGATCCTTGCGTGTCTGAGTCCAGTAAACGTACATTTTTATAGCTGTCATAAAAACGACGTGGCTCTCACTATCTCTGCTTTCGATCTGACTTAGTTCTTAACCGAGTAAGAAAGGAGGTTTCTAAATTCGACCGTGTTGTGATTTTTACGTTTGTTCGTGGATAACTTTGACTTTATGAACCTATTTTGATGATCATTTGCTGAATATATTTTTACAAAGGTTTGATAAATCTGTGAAATATGTCACTAGTCGTTTATGTATTGTTTTTGAAAAACTACATATGAAAAGTACCTATCTATGATCGTTAAGTTTACAAATCCAGATAAATTCTGGAATATAAATACCCACCTACTTATGTAACAAATAAAAAATGGCGCAATTTTTTTTTTTGAGGAATGCAATTATTGATATATGCATAGACCATTACAAACTTAACTACTATGAATATGTATGTTAGAAATTTTAAATCTTAATTTGCTGGTTTATATCAATTTCCGTGAATAATTAACACTTATTAAAAGTTTTAAATATTCAAATTATGGAAATCTTGTTGTTAATTAAGGGCCTGTTTCAAATTCTATCTCTTGAGCCTATCTAAGATTGGATTATGATGTAACTGAGATCGGTATACGATCGCGAACAACCATTTTTTTTTAGGTGAAGGAAATCACCGGATCCCCGTATGTGGGAGTTGAACCGCACTAAAACCTCAAGCCGCGGGGTTATGAGGGACGGCGTGACGCGTTACGCCCAAGGCACTCTTCCCCTAGCGCCGCCCCCTGCGAACAACCATTTGACAATAATATTTTCATAATAGTAAATACAGATCCAAAACTACTTATACGATCTTTAAAAAATGGGACCCCAGAATGACCATAACGTCTCATCTGAAACCAGAATCATCCGAATCGGTTTACCCAAACAAAAGTTATCTAATATATAAAATTCTCGTGTCACAGTTTTCGTTGCCATACTCCTCCGAAACGGCTTGACCGATTTTGATGATTTTTTTGTGCTTATCCGGTATCTATGAGAATGGGCCAACATCTATTTTTCATCCCCCTAAATGTCAGGGGTAGTTCACCCCTAAATTTTTTATTTTATTTTTTCGACGCAAACGAAGTTGCGCGGGGCAGGTAGTTAGTATTATAATTTCCTAGGAAACTTATAGTCCAGGTTCCCTGGTCTATTTTTGTACTTGATTACTATCAAGCTAATTTTTCTTGAGTACTTTTATTTTGATGAGACGCCCAAAAATTTCCTATACCAAACTCTCGATTGTGGTAGCTAACAGAGGTAGCAAGGATATAATATGTCGATTTGATGATTCTCAAATATTTATTACTAACCGAATTTTCTTTTGTTATATCTCAAGATAATTATCTAAATTATTTGAAAAAATATTTGTCCTACAAAATCTATGGTTGGATTAAAGAAGTCCCCTCTTTCCAACATGTATCGATAACCAGGTCATCATAAATGATTACTAACCAGCTGATTTTTTTTTTTTTTTACTTAATTAATATTTATTTAATTTAACAGATAAATTGTCCTACAAATTTCGTGGTACGTTACCCTGGTCCTATGCTCAGACATTGTTAATACCACAAGACCATTTTTCTCTTTACTAACTGTAGGACAACAATTTTATATAATAGGTTAGTGTGTTCTTTACCCAAATGAAACAACGTCCTACAAGAAAACAGGTATGTATCACTAGTCCGACAAAAATTGTAATTTTTTAGTTTTCCTATTTGTAACCTGAGATACAGTGGAAAAATGTTTTTTAAATTTAAATAATTTTGTTTTTTAGATACCTAGGTACAAAAATATGTGTATTTATACATATATACTTATATATATATATAATATATATATAAAAAGTTAATCTTCATCAGACTCATCTGATAAATCTTCAGAATCTTCGCCATCATCTTCATCTATTTCACTTTCCTCACTCGTGATATCTAACTCTGTAATAACATGAAAAAATTAAGTAATTTATATAATAACTAGCTGACCCGCGCAACTTCGTCTGCGTTACAAAGGGGTTCAAACAGTACTCACAATGCGGTCGCATTATTATTTGCGCGGTCCGAAGAGCATTTACAATCCACATATTCATTGCCTTTTATACTCGTCATAACTCCTAAACGAAAAGTCCGATTGGAATAAAACAAAAAGTAATTTACTTCTACATTAATACTCTTGATAACATAATACTTAATTTGGATAAGGGTTAATATGACGATACTCATTTAACGTTAAATTCAATCTTGGGACGAAATATTATTTTGCTAAACATAAAAGCGGTTATTGTGACTAAAATAGGATAGTTAGATATATGCTGTCGCAGACTTTTTTGTTTCTAAGACCAAAAAACCCGTACTACATCATTTTGTTCTACTGTCAATAGTTTTTGCAGCGTACGCATAAATAAAAGGCTTTCGATTATTCACCTTGTGTTACTTATTCGATATTTTCATACGATCCCTAATTTTTTTGAAAATAAAATATAGCCTATGTTACTCGGGGATAATGTAGCTTTCCAAAAGTGAAAGAATTTTTGAAATCGGTAGTAGTTTCGGAGCCTATTCATTACAAACAAACAAACAAACATACAAACAAACAAATCTTTCCTCTTTATAATATTAGTATAGATGAATTATCAATCAATAAATAACAATTGTATTAATAGGTACCTTGTAAGTCAGAAGATAATTCTTCAAATGTTGGATTTTGGGGACCATCAAACCAATAATATTCATCATCATCATCATCATCATCATCAGCCTATAGACGTCCACTGCTGGACATAGGCCTCCCCCAAACCTCGCCATAACGACCGGTCCTGCGCCGTCTGCATCCAGTGACCTCCCGCGATCTTGACCAGATCGTCGGTCCATCTCGTGGGGGGTCTACCAACGTTGCGCTTACCGGTTCGTGGCCGCCATCCATGTCGTACCTTCTCCAATAACTATCGGAGACTCTGTGCTTGAAGTTGTTGACGAGTACGTATACCTGGGACAAACTGTCCGATTAGGTAAGTCCAACTTCGATGCAGAGATCAAGCGACGAATCCAACTCGGTTGGGCAGCGTTCGGGAAGCTTCGGAAAGTTTTCTCGTCCACAATACCACAGTGTCTCAAGACGAAAGTCTTTGACCAGTGTGTGTTGCCAGTGATGACCTACGGATCAGAGACTTGGCCGCTTACGATGGGTCTTATCAGACGACTCAGAGTCACTCAAAGAGCAATGGAAAGGGCTATGCTGGGTGTCTCTCTGCGTGATCAAATAAGAAATGAGGAGATCCGCAGAAGGACTAAAGTAACCGACATAGCCCAAAGAATTGCATCTTTGAAGTGGCAATGGGCAGGACACATTGTGCGAAGAACAGATGGCCGTTGGGGCCGAAAAGTTCTAGAGTGGCGGCCACGAACCGGTAATATTCATATTTACCATCAATTATTGTCCATCCAAAATTTTCTGGCAATTTTTCCGTGGGGCATCGCATGTGTGCATTACACCATACATTGCAGATGAATACAGTTCTTTTAATTTGTTGCAACAATTCTTCTTTTGTTGGTGGCAAACTGGAAGGATCATATCCTACGATTTTATGTTTTAAAATTTTTTCATTATCATTTTTTGTTTTATACCCTTTTTCAAATAACTCATACCGTCCTTTGTTCAGATCATTTTTTGTTTTTAATGAATATATTCTGCATACATACTCTTCAAACAAATTTTTTTTTTGTAAATTTTTTGTTTGATTTACATTGACGATAATTAATTTTTTAACTTCTCGTTGAGTGGAATCTACCAAAAAGTCAAATTTTTTTTTGAGACGCTAAAGAAATAGAAAAAAAAACAGCTGGTTGGTAATCATTTATGATGAGCTCGTTATCGATACATGTTGGAAAGAGGGGGACTCTTTAATCTAACCATAAATTTTGTCGGACAAATATTTTTTCGAATAATTTAGATTATTATCTTGAGATTTAACAAAAAAAAACCCAGTTAGTAATAAATTTTTGAAAATCATCAAATCGACATATTATATCCTTGCTACCTCTGTTAGCTACCACAATCGAGAGTTTGGTATAGGAAATTTTTGGGCGACTCATCGAAACCAAGCTATTCACGAAGATTCAGCTTGATAGTAATTATTTTTACATCAAGGAAGTATACTACTACTTTTAGGCGTAGGACTGGGATAACGTACCACGAAATTTGTAGGACAATTTATCTGTTAAATTATATAAATATTAATTAAGTAAAAAAAAAAAAAATCAGCTGGTTAGTAATCATTTATGATGACCTCGTTATCGATACATGTTGGAAAGAGGGGACTTCTTTAATCCAACCATAGATTTTGTAGGACAAATATTTTTTCAAATAGTTTAGATAATTATCTTGAGATATAACAAAAGAAAATTCAGTTAGTAATAAATATTTGAGAATCATCAAATCGACATATTATATCCTTGCTACCTCTGTTAGCTACCACAATCGAGAGTTTGGTATAGGAAATTTTTGGGCGTCTCATCAAAATAAAAGTACTCAAGGAAAATTAGCTTGATAGTAATCAAGTACAAAAATTGACCATGGCTCCTGGACCATTATAAATTTACAGATTGTGATAGATCGATCTTCATCTTGAAGTTTCATTCGCGGACCGTTAGTGATGTAACGAGTTATTTATAGTCAATTAAAATTTCACTTTCTTATATTTTTAATCTAGTTTTGTGGCTGTCAGATTTAATTGCATATTTCGTATTTCTGAAATATACTTATTATAACTTTAAAGTGCCGACTTCCTTTTTACAAGAATAGTATAAAATGAAAGTGGTTCTAAGTTGTATTTCGACAGGTTATTCACCCCCTCCAGCTGGTCCAAAATTACAGATCCACCCTGTGAAAAAAAATGTCTTTAATGACTGCAACAAAATATGTAGCACTATAAGTATCTATGGTAAATATTACAAACTCAGATGAATTCTGGAATACCTATACACCTACAATATGTAACAAACCAACATCAAATGTCTTATTGACACTTTTTTGTGAAATGCAATTATTCACATTCTATAAATATGTATGTTAGAAATTTAAAATCTCAATTTGCTCATTTAAATCAATTTCCGTGCAATAAAATTGGAAAAAAACCTTATCTGTAAGATAATGTAACTCCGTAATTCTTAGTTATATTTTTTATTTAACTCTTACATTATTATGTTTACTGATAAAAGAGTTTATTGTCATTAAGTAGATAATAATAAATAAACAATAAAGTTGAACAATCCGGCCTTGCATTATAAAACGATTTTATCTTTCAGTTAAACTTTATTCAACAACTTTCCTTAATAAATATAACTTATTATTGCATTAAAAATAGGTATTATTTGTTACCAAATCGCAATGAATTCGCAATCATCATTAACCGGTGGAAGTCCACTGCTGGACTTCAAATTTTGGTATCGACCGGTCCTGCACTGTGACTTCTTGCAGCGTTGATTAGGTCACTCTTACAGAGCTTTTCAGGCCTATCGGTCATCCATTCTGCCAATTTATCATCATCATCAGCCTATAGGCGTCCACTGCTGGACATAGGCCTCACCCAAACCTCGCCACAACGACAGGTCCTGCGTAGATCAAAACTATTAAAAGTCCCTTAAAACTAATGAGAAATAAAAGATGATTTGATTTGATTTGAAATGATATGATGGCGACGGGAAAGAGGGCCGTAGTGCGTAACGCGTCGTGTCGACCTGCATAACCTCGTGGTTCAGTGCTTTTAAACCGAATAAAAAAAGGCTTGTCATATAGATTTTGTCTCTGTGATACATACGAATAACCCAAGTCTGGCAATAAATTTAAAGGGCTCACATAAACATTTTAGTTTAAAATAGTCAGTCTTGTGGTAACCCATTTTTTGTTGGATTCCCGTTAAAACTAAACTGACAATAAAACATTAAACAGCGTGTTAAATAAGGAAATACTTTGTCTTCGAAGTAGTAAAGATGATTTTCTGATTTGGGATATCTGGGCTATTCACATTAACGCAATCGACAGAGTTTCATTTTTATTTATTTTGAAAACAACAGTACAACTTACTAGATCAATATACTCAAAATATAAACTTAGACCGAATATGTTTCCACCTCTAGACATATCAGAAAATAATTACATTACCTTGAATAAATGAAATTTCGTAAAAATTATCAGAATGCACGAATGTGGATTGCATATTTTGGTCTTTGTTCGGAATGCATTCGAATCTGTGTCTATTCTGCAATTGTGAATGGCGCCATTGGAAGATGTGTATAGCTTAAGCTATTAATGCTAAAGCAATTAATGACATCTTCCGGATCCTTATTTATTTATTTGATTTATTTTACACTTTTCTTAAGACTGAAAAGCTGCAGCCCGCGTTGTCGTCTTCCTGAACCCTAAGGTTATAATTTCTTTTTCTCAGGAATTATTAGAATTTTTCTCGCCGGAAAAACCATCCCTTCAACGAATATTTTCAAAAACGTAAATCTACTAGATGTTGTTTACATAATATTTTTATTGTCCACGAAGACAGATAAACTTAATTTAGGCTGCAAGACTGGGGATATCTTCGACGTGGTTTTACGACGTCATATGACGAAAACATTTTACGACCTGCGTTTACGGTACTTGTGCATCGTTTAAGGAAATGTGGCCGTAAATAAAATGTATTTTTATTTTTTATCGCTAATCTTGATTCAAACAGTACTATTTTTAATTTATTTAGGTTGTAATTTTATTCCAATAAGTTTTCAGTTAAATATATTCAAATAGTAGTAATATTTAGACAGCATGATTTGAAATTCCAATTCAAACTTATTAGTGTATTCTTCTATTAACCACTCAACTGGGAACGTCACTATTCGCTAGATAGCGAAACTGGGGACTTCGTTCGGAATCACTACCGTGTTTGAGCCCCTTTTTAAAAACATTTTTTTCCAATAATTTTTAATTTAGATTTTTAATTAAACCTTATATTTTTGTAAATCTTTATTACTAAACGACGCTGTATTGCATTTTCAGCGAAAATATATCATCTCCGTTAAATATGAGACGATTTAAAAATGTAAACAAACAAGTTTTAGAACTGTGTTAAATTTTGGCTCCTACCACAGACTTGGCAAAAGTAAGCAAACCAATTTGGTTGCCGATCACAGTTGAGTGGATATAGTGTATTCTTCTACTACTATGAATATAAAAGTTTCAGAATACGATTTTAAAATGTTTCTATGTTTATCTACAATAATAAACACTCTCACACAATGCTCAATGGATAAATCAATAAAAATCATGTTATTAGATTTAAACATCACGTTTGAATGGAGAAAGCATTCGATGCCAGAAGGAAAAAATCAATAGTTACACCGGCCTTACAAGTTGAGTTCTTCTTAACACAATAAGCGGCCCTCCCTCTGTGCACTTGTTTTACAGGGCCGCACTCAGACGTTATGTGGGGGATCATTAGAATAACATCGACTGTTGTAGAAGGTTTTTGTTGTAAAACATCGATAGCCGCACGTAAAATCGATTTCTGGCGTGGCGTGGCGAGACGTAAGAAGACAAACGGCAGTTAATTTGTATTATTTTACGAGCACATTTTCACGATTTGAAATAAATTTTATAATTTTTGATAATAATGTCGACCTCTGCCGGGCGTCCCGTAACGGCTTATAATTTTTTTTAAGAGGACAGGTAATCGCATCTATGGTTTATCTGATTACCATCAGCGCAGCGTACTCTGATATTATCAAGGTTCATTGCGATGATATGTTGTGCACCAAAATATCTGCTTTTGAACTTAAAATATATTACATGATAGAAAGAACATCTTCAAATTACTGTGATTCAATCAAAACATTTTTACAGATAAATATTAGGCTAAACAGCCATTCAATCTTAACAGTTAAACTTAAGAAAAACAGTTTAACACTATTTGACTAGAATCGCAAACTGAAACTGTTCATATTTCAAACCAGAAATATACAGATAATTTTCAGTAAAACGTGCTTAAATTAGTTCAAACAGTAGTATATTAAGTAATAATAAAGTTATAAATTGATTAAAAATTACTGTTTACTTTCTTCCTGTTTAATTATTTTCTTAAAATAGTAACATAAAATATTTAGATAGAATAACGATACCTTCTTATAGGTTACTATCTTATTGTAAGTATTCTGTTTTAGTAAAGTAAAACCTTTAAGCATTTAAAGCATACTTCTGGTGATGAATAGAAAACAGTGCGTGTTCATTGTTTGTTTTAAAAAGGGTCGAGTGATAGAAGTCAAGTGTTCTATCCTAAACAAACTACATTTATTATCAATGTTCTTTCATTTGTTTATTTTTGAAATACAATGCACACTTCGAGCAAGAATGTGATACTTGAGTATTAAGATGATTTCTTCATAATGTGGTTGTGGTGTGTGCTACTGGTTTTTATTTGTTTTGACGATAAGGCGAATTGACGATTCATCCGCTAGATACCATTTTTGAATAAATGAACCTATGCAAACGAAATTGCTCTATTTCATTGAGTACTAGTACTAAGTGTAACGAAATGGTAGGAGTTTGCCCAGAATTTAGCATCAATTTTTCATTGTCTGCTTTAAATCTGTCATACATTCTCTTGTTATTGCGTTTTTGGAATAAAACTTAAACCTTTGTTGAAGTCAGTACCACCAATTAGGTTAATTGCTTGCACAGTAAAAGTAAACGCTCATCCCAAGCCCATAATAAAATTCACTATTTTATTTGCACTAAACGATTAAATAATAAAATATCCATGACTAGCAAATTAAGTTATACTACGTTTTAAGTTATAATTAAGCAATAACGTAATAAGTCCATTAAAAGCTATAATTACGTCAAACTATAATTATGTTATTAAGAGTAATTAAATATAGCAATTAAATAATATTATCTATGCCCTAGTTGCATGGAGTCCATTTTTAGACGATCCATTAATAAACCTGGGATAAAATTAAAGTGCTTTGACATTTACGTTGTACTAAAATAGATGATGTCTATTGATCTGCATAAGAATGGTTTTAGATTTCTATAAATAAACACGTGTGCATAATGTGTTGCTAAGCGCAAAGTAGGGTTGAATCTTAATAATAATAACACCTGGCGCCCTGCTTGTTGTTGCTGAGGTGGGTAATTTTTTGTGACAATTTAGTGGCTTGTGGAAATGTGTAGAAATCGTACAATTTTATTACAACTAAATTATTTTCCAAATTTCTTTTTCTTTTAATATAGAGCTTTTTTATTTCGGTCAAAATAAACTATACTGTTGAAAAATAATGATACCCATTATTTTTTTGGTCTCTTTACTGTAATTCAATAGGAAGTCATACAGTCTCTACAATTAGCCTATATTTAAGATTTTAGTACGATAGGACTAGGTAGAAAATTTTCTGCCTATGCGGTTTAGGTTCGACGATAATCGCTTCCTATGTGTGTGGTTTGTAGTCTTGTGTTCTTAATAACTAATTTATACTTGATAAGCTGAGTAATTTACCGAAAGTCGACGAACAAATTGTGCATATTTACCTTACATTAATATGACAAACAATAAAAAGGTCAAAATCGATCTTTACAAAGAAAATATAACACGTGCAAGTCTTTTTTGAATATTTAATTAACATACATTCGTATATAAATAAGAGCTTCCTCATTATTATAATTGATTGACACTGTCCAAACACAGCTAAGTTTAAAATAATAAATATTTCGTGTCAAGAGCCAGACGTAGTACTGTTATAAAACCTACTTTGCAAAGTCATTGCAAAAAGCAAATATAATCATTTATAAATTAGAATAGTCTCCTCTTGAGAGTAGGTCGTGCTGCAAAGATTTTTTTATTCAAAAGTTAATCTATTGAATAATTGAAGTGTGTTAGATAGTGTTATTGAAGTACCTACATATAAGTAGAATGAGCGCTGCTTCCAAAATAAAGAATGGCAAATTAAAAATAATATAAGGGATTAAGTAATATTTGGAACATATTTATGTTATTGTATCAGTAAACTAAATGAAGTGCGATTCCTAATGAAACAATGCAATGGTACGTTCAAGTCTGAACTATGAGAATGTAACATGATTCTTATGTTAAAAATGTAATCTACAATCGCCCAAGCAATCTTGCGTGTAATAACAATATTCAAATTAAGGTATTATAATAAATATACAATTATATAAATAATAACAAAGATAATTTAGTGTTCCATAACTTCTGTTCCAAAATAACCTCACCTAAAATAAACCTCGATAGTTGACCTCATTGGGTCAAATGTCAAGTTATGAAACCGGGTTAAACTATGGATCGAACGTTACGATAATTTAAATTTAGAAGCCTTTAAAAACCAGTTAAATAGCCTATAAAGTTTTATAGATTTTAAACCCGTCTGTGATTATTTTGATCTATGAACTATATTGATGTATTGACTAATAGACTATGCTGATCGAGAAAATATTGTTACGGCCGTACCGTTTCTTTTTGCTCGACTTAGCGGGCACCTGTGGGCAGATAGACTTAATATTTAATAAAACGGTACTATATTTATTTGTGCTATTAGTTACATAAAACTTATATGTAATATTATTATAGCATGTATACCTACACGAGATAATGACCCATATGATACTATGGTAGGTACATCGTTAGTCATAGACTTTTGATATTTTTTTAGCATTAAGAATTTTTCGTGTAGTATAGTTACGATTAAAGCAGGATAAGTAGAGTAGGAAACACCGAGAAAGGGATTATGCCTTAATTCAAAAAAATATGTTGATTGGTTAGTTTAAAACATCTACTAGGTGATAAAATAAAGCTATTAGCTCATAAGGAGAAATGAAATGAAATACTTTATTTTCAACATTGATGAAGTGCTCATTCTTGTTGCCGTCAAAATTTAAAAGCTACCACCAGTTCGGACACAAAAAATAATAATTGTAGCTACCGTCCTGAGAAGAACTGGCAAGAAACTCAGCGGGCATGTCTTTTTTGTAATATGAGCATTTTTTAAAAGTATTTTAACAGTATTATACAATTTTACCTTAAATATATATTAAAAAAAAACGATTATGTTAATGAAATGACCTTGGCGAGCAACTCATTCCCACTTTGTGCAATCGTCCAGGTAACGACATTATAATTCCAAATACTCGTATTAACATGTTCATTCCTTTATAAGTCATTATAAATTTAATGCTAATTCACTACCATTGAGTTGATAAGGTAATAATTAACTAAGTAAAATTAAGTACTTAATGAACTTATACAATTAATACTGCAATAAACTAAATCATAATTATTATAATGTCGTTTTAAATGAGATAAATATCCCCATACTTTTCCTGTTAGATTTAATATTCTAATTTGATTAATTTATATGTTATAATTGCATTATCCATTTGGAACAATGCATATACTTACCTACTTGTTATATATACCTCATTTAACTTATAGATAGATAGATAGATAGATAGAATATTCTTTATTGTACACCAATCAAAAAAGAAAAAAAAATGTAACATTTTAGAATAGTACCATCGGCGGTCTTTTCGCTGATAGAGATCTTAACGATCTTTAGCGCTGATAACTTATATCAACTGTGAAAAACAATCAAAAGTTTTTATTCAGTTAAATCATGATCTGTGACAGATTTTTACATACATTAGTCGTTTTAATAAATAACACAAATCCTGCAACTAATTCTCCCATTACACATTAAAATTAATCTAACATTTTCATTGGGTCCCACACATAAGTCTAAGTCCGGCCCTGACTTTTCTAACATCTTCATAGATACGTTTGTACAGCTGTACATTCGTCAAATACCATAAGTGCAATGGCGTCCTTTAAATGGGTTTTTGATTATTGATTTACGACTAAGAACTGGAATGATAATTTGTTTAGAATGCCGGCTTAGCGGGCCTTAATGGCTTTCAAATACTTTTGGTGCGATCTGAGGAAGTTCTCAAAGTTTTTTGATAGCGGAAATATATTGGAAAACGAAATATTTAATGGAACCCTTACAAAAACGAAATTGTATATCTATGCATAGTGACTATTTTGGACGGGGTATGTGGGAGTTGAACCGCACTAAAACCTCCAACCGCTCACACTCAGCGTCCGAACCCCGGCTGAGGCCAGAACCCAGCACGGGGTTATGAGGGACGACGCGACGCGTTACGCCATCGGCTCTCTTTCTTGTCGCGCCGCCCCCGGACGCCGAACCGGCGGCCGACTAAAACTTTTTAATATCACATAGTGTAAATTCATATCGATATTGAAAAAAAATAAAAATGGTCCTAAGTTGACTTTCGAGAGGTCATTCGACCAACTTCAGCTGACAGAAGGTTTCAGATTCACTCTGTATGAATAGCATTCGATAAAGAATAATCACATAATATGTACCTACTTATTTTGTAGTTTTAAGCTACATGCTAATCATACAAAAATTATCTACTTCGCAATAAAAAAAAAACTTGAGAGGTGTCATGGGACACCCGAATAGAACGAAATTCCTCTCGAATAAAAGATACGATTAAAAGATAATGAACGTGTTTT
This sequence comes from Trilocha varians, assembly GCA_030269945.2. Classification (NCBI taxonomy): domain Eukaryota; kingdom Metazoa; phylum Arthropoda; class Insecta; order Lepidoptera; family Bombycidae; genus Trilocha; species Trilocha varians. The sequence continues at coordinate 3,304,625 of AP028270.1, read as the reverse complement.
AAAAGATTTTGATCACAGCGCCATCTAGCGATAATCATCTAAAAGAAAACAGTGTCGTGACAACTTTTTGTAAGATTTTTTTTCCGTCTAGCCCCTTTCACAAAGCGCGATAAGCAAAAAAAAAATCTAATGAGAGGACTGTTGAGTTCTTGCAATTGCATCAAATAACAAATTGTTCAGTGTTGACAAACTTCTTATGCCCCCACAGAGGCATTGCGGAATCCCAGGGCTTTGCAGACCACACTTTGAGAATAGCTGATCTAAGGTATTTGAATGGAGTCGTGTTCACTGAAAAATCTTGGTACCGTTAAGTGTCATTTAGCTATGACTTAACTACACATTTAATTGAAGTGGCATTGCAGCGGTTCATGAGCGACGGTAACCGATTACCATCAGGTGGGCCGTAAGCTTGCAATCTATCTTAGATTTTTTTTTATTGTCATGTAGACAGACGAACTCAAGTCGTGGTGGCCGAGTGGTCGAAGTGCTTCCTTGCGAATGGGAGGTCGCGGGTTCTAATCCGGCCGGCTTGTACCTCTAAATCTAAATGTGAAAAAGATTTATGTGCAATTTTTCACAACACCACTGGCTAAAAACGGTGAAGGAAAACATCGTGAGGAAATCGGCATATCGGAAAAGGGTTCTAAAAATATTTTGAAGATATGTGAAGTCCCCAATCCGCACTAGGCAAGCGTGGTGGACTATGCCTAATCCCTCTTCTGAGGAGACCTGAGCCCAACAGTGGGCAGTAATGGGTTGGTACAGGAATTGAAAGTGACGCAGACAAAGTTGTGCTGGTCAGCTAGTTATTCATAAAATGCTTTAATACTCGAGTCAGATGTGAAAAAAACATTAGGTACAAATGCCTACACATTAAAATCCCAGTTGCATACGAAGTTATTCATCACAATCGTACCGTGACGGAAGAAACAGTCTAATAAGTTCAAAAATAATTGTGTAATTGTTACCTAATCACAAAAGAAATGGTCGGATCTTCACTAGCTTTACACGATTACTTTAAACAGGAACATTGCAATAGAATAAATTTATTCTCATGGAAGCTTTTGTATTCTTAAGTAAGCATAAAATACACTTTTCGTTTAGTTTTTAGCTTACTTTTTGTTAGATCTCTAATACTACTATACATACTAAGGGGTGGGCCATATAAAGTTTGCATTTTTCAAAAGTTCGACTGTCATGTTGGTTGTGTGGCATGTTGCGCCATCCTGTTGAAACCAAATGTCGTCCATGTCATACTCTTCAACTTTTGGAAACAAAAATTCGTTGAGCATGGCACGGTAACGCTCACCATTGACCGTAACGGCGGCTCCTTGCTCATTTTCCAATGACGCCGCCGGACCAAAACCCACACCAAACCGTAACTCTTTGTGGGTGCATTGGCTTCTCAATGGTGACGTATGTATTTTCCGACCCCAGATGCGACAATTTTGCTTATTGACATAGCCTCCGAGGTGAAAATGGGCTTCATCTGACACACACACACATTTCTTAGTTTGGACTGAAGACTCACCACTTTGAAAGTAACTTTTCAATATTTCTCATTTTTGTTCAAGCGTATAGCGTCCCATTTCGTAAATGTCAAACCTTTAACTAAATTTTGAACACAAATTGAATGACATTTGAGCTGTCATTCTCTAAATAAACAGTAGTTCAAAATGCAAACGTTAGATTGCCCACCCTATACCTTGGATGCAACCGGGTCGTGGTTAAAAATATAACGTACAAAAAATCACATTTCTTTATATTACACGATCAATGTTCAAATAAACGACAACACGTGTAAAATCAGCTCTGGTCTCGGTAAGGGCCCGGCGGCACGTGAACCACGCTTTATTGTCTTAATATCGCCTACGACGATACCTCGGTCAACGCACTACACGCCTTGAGGTGCGATATTTATTTGAATAATTAACTACAGGTTCTTGCATAATTACAACTATTACACAATAGTATTACCATTCATTGAGGAATCTTGTTTTGAGATAATTATCTTAAGGAGAATTCATAAGTATAAAACGAGGGGTATAATATGGTAATGAGTAGCAGCCCCCCATTCATCATAGCCTTGGTTTTGCATGAGGAAAAGAAAGAAGAAAAACATTTATTTGTGGCAAAAAAAGAAAAATATTCTTTACAATTTTCACACGAAAACGAAGCACTTATTTGCCACAAAAAAGGTACATCTCAGCTGAATTCCACAAGCAAGCAGAAAGCCAACTGCAGCGCTGATTTTCAGATGAGTCCCGTGGGAGTGGCACAACAAAAATAAACAGAATAACAATATACACAACTATAGTAACGTCTTACCGACAGTTAGGTCGTAAGCTCGTTTATCTGTCTAACAAGCTCTCTCTAGTCCACCTAATGGCAAGTGGTTACCGTCGCTCATGAACCTCTGCAATGCCAGGACAATGAGGGGTAATCTATCACCTACTTATACATACAGGATTTTTCTTAAAGAGGGACATGATATAGCGCTCCAAGAACACCAACGTGGCGACCAATAATAGTGCGCGAGATCCTGAATTGCGGTTACGACATTTGCAGAAATCTTCGCATATATACGACATCTGAAATCTACTACAGCGAGCTTCGGGCATACACTACCTCGCCCGGTCGGAGATCTCCCTTTGGCCATAAGTCCACTGTAGGTACCCACAGGCCGTTTTCGAGTTTTAGCGATACTAACAGCTGTTTATTTTTATAATAATAAACATTAATCGAACTTACTCTCTCCATCTTTAATTAAGGAGTTGTATTACTTTAGTCACTTAACACAGTTTTAGACTTATTGTTAGTGAAATCATCCTCCCACTTGACCGTAAGGGGCATCTATCATCATTACCAGCATTCCCGTGACTTCAAATGTGATCCGCCCACTTCCTCACCTCGTTATTTAGTAGCTTTCTAATATAGTTTTAACTTCAATTAATCTATACTGATATTATTAAAAGGTACTGTCGTTTTACAATCAAAGGAATAGTTATTTAATTTCGGCCTTATAAGTGCATGCTCAATTTTATAAGCTTTATGTTAACTTGCACTGGATGCAACTATGTAAGTTCGGGTGGAATCTTGCAAGCGAAATTTGATAAACTTCCCGGTTTCCGATTGAGCTGACATTTTTCACGCAGATGTGTATCGCGTGACAATGCAATAATATGACAAAATGGCGGTGGTGATAGATTCGGAAGGTGGTCATAGGAACTCTTGTGCTAAACAAGATAGACCTGTCGTTTGTAAATAGTCTTTATCTATGTTAACTCTCTGTGATTAATACCAAATGAGTTTTTAATGAAACGTATAAAAACATAGATATTGCAGCAGACAGTGTTAATGATGTAATTAATGCGCCCTAAATGCAGTTGCAGTCCGGATGTGACGTGTGTGGGTGACATGTAGGTGTTTGATGAAGTTTTTAGGGGCTTTGACCACCCAACCAAGTCAAAAATGATGAGCATCTATTAACCACTTTGTGGATGTGACATGTCAGTAGATGGCGTAACTGTTGCGCATGGAGTTTGTTCAGGATCCACCATCTTGTTTTAATGTTTTTCATTTAAATACCAGCAGTATTCAACCAAATTGAGAACTAAGGTCATTTTGAGAATCAATATTGACTTCTGCTAGGTGACTAAATAAATAAACGAGCCTAATTACTTGTCAGATTGGTCGCAAATCTGCCGATAAAAAAATTTAAACCGATTTAAATTTTATTTTATTTATTTATGAATCTCTGAATAAAAACATTCAAGATGGCGCTTATTTTAGTCACGAAATTTTAGTGCATATCAAATTGCAGAATCCCAGTCAAGTTTGCGCGCCAAGTGAAAGCAAAGGGATTTGAAAGCGCAAACGGTTTGTAATTTACAGCCAGGCTCAATAATGTTGTGTTTACAATCAGATTGTGGGATTATCTCATGTTGTTATCATAGTAGAAACTTATCAAATAAACCAGAAGCAAAAGGCCGTTTTGTGTGTGAACTTTTTTATTAACTTTTAAATATGTGTCTGTATGTTCCTTTTTACACACAAATAAACTTATGTCTATGCCTATGTCAAAAATTGTAAAGTAACTTTAATTATTTGTTTAAACAAAATTGTTTATTTGAAATTGGGAATATTATGTGTGCAAAAACAAAACTCGATTTTGTGATTCCAAAATCTATGGTATTACCCGCCAAATCGTTTGATAGCAGTAGTATTATTTGAATGTTGTTATTGTACAGATTCAAATAAAATAATAACAGAATATTCTTGTAAACAGCGTACAATTTAATAATCAGAACACCAAGCGAATTAAACGAACAACCATCATCCATTATGTTTTCAAAAAAAGAACTTCCGGCTCCTGTACCACAGACAAGTGAAAGACGTTTTTTATTATTTTGAACAAGCTAACGGTTCGTCGAACAATGTGCCTGAAGAGGAAGTTTAAAAAACATGCAAGCTCCGCCAAGATTTATTGAATGGCCAGGCCAACCCGTTTAAGAGTACGCGTGGGCTATATTTGTATAATAAACTCGAATATTCAATTGACACTTGATAGTCAGTATATTAGCGTTAAGCTCTTTGTGCGTCCCGTGAGATAAACTTTCCTTAGTGTGAATAAAATATTTTCAATCAGAAGAATGGTTCTTTAAAAGGCGTGTCACTGGTATTATTTATGTAGCTTTTAACACGCTTTTACTGGCTATCTTTATGCCTCTATTTCAGCTATCTTGCAACGTATTTTTCATTTTAATATAGATTTAAAGTTGGTGCATTTTTGTTAAAGATTAAGCGTAGGGTGCCACCGAATTTGGACCCATAGCTTTATTGTTTTTTATTCAGCAAGGCCCGGGCCATTTATGGGACATGTCTCCTACTAAACAAAACTTTTCTGAAACTTCATTTAAAGAGTACCTTAAAACAGCACATAACATGCTAACTTTTCTTTTCTTCGATATGTGCCAAAGCAATTTATTTCACCAATGTACAATAGTATTAAATTTTTAAAGTGATTTAGTTTAAAAATGTCGTAGATAATGATTTCCTGCACGTGCCATTTTGTAGATGATGATTCACAGGCTTTCACCATAAAAAGCCAGCGTCCAGTCATTGACAATACTTTATATTTTTTGCTCAATTGTTTATAAGTTTGCTATCCGCACTGATCTGTGCAGCAACATGGCAGGGACATTGCATTGATCAGGGTTGTGAAGTACACAAACTTATTTTATTTTTTACAATTAGTAATTAAGTAGTTATTTTTATTTATTTATTTATTTTAAAACTAAGTATTAATGGACTTGTGGATTTTTTTGCTGCTCCACTAATGGACGGTTCAACAAGTAACAGTTTTTTGAATGTAGATAAATGTGTTAATTTGGGACATCACAACAATAACCTATATAATTCTCTTTCTGTCTTCTTCCACTAAATTACCTCTGGAATCGTCGTAAAAACACCGCATTGCGTAGTTTAAAAGATTTAAGAAACACAGAGACAGATAGAACTGACTTTAATTAATTTAGTATTGATGTATACGCGCATCTACCACATCAATAAATCCACTGGACACCCCATCGTTACCAACTTTTCCGTTCCGTTCCGTACCGTCTTTTAGTGATGTTGTTTAAGGCGTCATCATCACCATCATCAGCATCAGCCTAAAGACGTCCACTGCCGGACATAGGCCTTATGAACTTCCCCACAACGGCTGGTCCTGCACTATCTGCATCCAGTGAGGCGTCATTGGAATAATATTTCATGCTGTTTTGATTGTACTATAGTTCAAAAGTACACGATTTCATGAATTTAAGAATATTTTTACGTCTTTTAAGAAACTCTCATACCTATAAGAGTAGATTACGTAACATTTTATATATCGCGGTTTTTTTGCTCTTTATAGTTGGTAACACCAGACAGCCCTAAAAATGACAGCTGACAGTTACTCATACGTTATTCATGGCGTCGCGTGCTGTGTTTTATGAAACTTCATTGTTGAAATTACAATGTAATTACGGTAGCGAGTGTAATGACATTTTGTAATTGGTTGGTAATTGCAAACGGACATTCAATATTAGTAAAATAGATGATTGATTTATATTTGTTTTTTAATTGTCGATGTTAATTATACTCTAGTAGCTACAGTTTATTCATGGATACTGGAAGGTAGTGTTACTAACTTAGCAATTTTAGCGCTAAATTTAGGTGTAAAATAGCGGTTTAGCGATTTTTAGCTGTTTCAAGGTTCTCTCTATTTTTAAGGAGTTAATTCTTGTTCGGGTTATTGGAACGAAGTTCCTTATCGCGCGTTATCGAAAGGGGGCTAGACGGAAATTCTTATGAAAAAGTTGGCATACACTTATTTGTTTTAGATCATTATCGCTAGATGGCGCTGTGATCAAAATATTTTGTTTAATTTATAAAATAAAAAAATAAAATTTTATTACAATTCCCTCACTAATTATTCGAAAGGAACTTCGTTCCATCCGGGTGTCCCTTGACACCTCTCAAGTTTTTTTTACAGTTTTGGTGCTTTTTCGATTTTACCAATGGTAGATAGTTGGTGTTGCTGGTCTGTCCTCAGGAATTTGAGGTTGAATGTAAAACATTGAGCTCTATAGTTTAAATTATGAAATACGTATACGCCCTAGATAATATAATAGTTTGCGAACCCTAAGGGACTCTAACAAAACTGTTGTCGAATCAAGCCTCAGGGACTTCACTAATACCATACCTTTCATATAGCACGGTCATTACATCGATTTAGAAACAGATACTTAGCAAGCCCTATCATTACATTACTCAAGCTAAAGTGGTAGGAAGGTAGTACTAACTTAGCACTCATAGCGTTAAATTTAGCGGTTTTAGGGTTATTTTTGCGCTTTTAGAGCTCTTAGGGATATTTTTTTAAAATGCTCTGGGCGTTGTGCGTCCCCTCCGAGCCGCGGTACGAGACCGGAAGGCCCAATCTCGGCGGTCCGTGCTGGAGGCTTGGTCGAGACGCTTGGCCAACCCAGCTGGGGCCTAAGGACCGTCGAGGCGATTCGCCCTGTCCTGGAGGACTGGGTGAGTCGCGGTGAGGGACTCTTCACCTTTCGTCTGGTGCAGGTGCTGACCGGGCATGGTTGCTTCGGGAAGTACCTGCATCGGATACAGGTTGAGCCGACGACGAGGTGCCATCATTGCACAAGCGACCTAGACACGGCAGAGCATACGCTCGCTGTCTGCCCCGCATGGGAGGAGCAGCGCCGTGTCCTGGTCGCACAAGTAGGACGGGACTTGTCGTTGCCGGGCGTCGTGGCATTGATGCTCGACGACGACGAGTCCTGGAAGGCGATGCTCGACTTCTGCGAGTCCACCATCTCGCAGAAGGAGGCGGTGGGACGGGTGAGGGAGAGCTCTTCCCTCCCCGACCGACCCCGTCGCCACCGACGTCGAGCGGGGGGCCGGCCTCGGGAGGTGTCCCGAGATCTGGCCCCCTAAGAGTACCGGGTCCACCAACACCGGACCCGAGGGGTGCTGCGCTAGGCTTCATCGCGCAACCTCCGTAACATCTACCGGGGGATGGTCAGCTGCGCTTCCCGACCCAGGCTGGTTTTGGCTCGGCCTGAGCCGAGGGAGACCCTCCATCACGTGGCCCCATTTCGGCGGGCTTTGATAAGCCCGCCTACCGAGTGAGTCGGTGGTCGTCGCTCCGACGGCTGCCGGTTCGGCGTCCGGGGGTGACGGGGAGATACGTGAGCGACAATCGCGAACGCGTTCTGTCACCCCTATTATATCAGACGTCGAGCGCGATTGGCGGGAGGTTTTAGTGCGGTTCAACCCGCACATACCCCACTCGCCCCAAGTCCGGCGATTTCCTCACGTCCAAAAAAAAAAAGGGATATTTTTGCATTCTTGGCGCTTATTCGATTTTAGGTTAGGTTACTAAAAATTAGTTAGTGATAACTGTTGGAAACGTTGTTCTGCCCTTATGAATTTGAGGTTAAACTTGAATTAAGCTCTATAGTTTATATTATGAAATAGGTACCTATACGCCCTAGAATATGCAATAGCTTGTGATTCAAGTCGAATCAAGCCTCAGGGACTTAGCTAAAACCATACATTTCAAATGGCACGGTCATTACGTCGTTTTAGAAATATATACTTAGTAAACCCTATCATTACATTACTCAAGCTTACGAAAACTTTCAATTAAATGCCTTTAGTCTTATAGATTATTGATTCCAAGTAATTTAATTTACTACAGTAATATTTTAAGCGACACTAAATTACTTTAAGTAATGATTATCGCGGTAGTCTGTTGTAATCAAATTTATAAATGTTTAATTTAATCTTAACCCTTAAATGGACGATTTTTGTTTTACGTTTTAAAAAATATATATATTTGTGTAATAGACATGTATTGCTGTAGTGTCTAGGAAATAATGAGTACATACAAAAATCTAGACATGAATTTACTATACTTAAAAAAAATAGTACAAAATTCGTTCAGAAATAAGAACTAGTTGTCAAAGGTAACAAAAAATTTAAAGAAGGTCAATTTTATCTGTGATGTTTAGTATGTTGTTTAAAAACAACATTCTCCATTTAAGGGTTAAATGTGGATTTGAGTGTAAACCAGTATTTTGAAGCAGAAATAAATACTTTAAAAATATATTGTGAAGTCCTCAACTCGTATTAGACAAACATGGCGGACGCAGCGTTGCCAACTTAAAGCTGTTAGTGTTAAATTGGCGGGAAAAATTGTGTATCTTTAGCGATTTTCCCGCTTTTTTCATTTCAGACATGGTTTCAAGATTTCAAATCAAAATCAAATCAAAAAACATTTATTCTGAGCACATAAACAAAAACTTATATCTACAACTTAAACTTAATACAATTTTTTTTATTTTTTTTTTGGATTTCATCCCATTTTAATCATAGACGGTTTTTTGACAGACTAAATTAGGCTAGATAAGAAACTATGAGTACGCAGTGGATTAATTTTATTACTCTTGTACTAATTACTTAATTCTTACGTAATCATGTTGCTACTACTAAATACCAATTGTCTATGGTTGTATGAGATGTGTGTCTGCCATCAGTCTATGCCACACTTCCAAATTGAAACGTCCTTGAGACAGCACAGAATACTAGCTAGGCAAAAGTAAAACTGCTCTATAAACATTAGGTTATCTTTCTTTTATTAGTAGGTACTAATCGCTCTGCAAATGGTCTAAAATGCAATATCTAACACTAATATTATAAAAAGGTAATGTTTTTTACGTATGGCTATGTGTATAATAAGCTATATAATAAATATGAAACCTGGTTATGACCGACGACGTTGCGCTGGACAGCAAGTATTCCAATTCGTGCTGAATCTTACGATTCCTCCTTTGCACGTTACGGGAAGAGGAACGTTACGATAGGTTTGTATGAAAATTGACGTCTGCATTTTTCTGTGTCGACCTGGAGATAACACTTACAATAATTTGTCTCGTAATTGTCTGGGCACTGAGGGCGCTTGATCTATATTAAGAATTATTAAGTACAGGGTCTACCATAGATAATGTATTTTTAGAAATTGCCATAGAGCATCGTGGTTTCGAAGAATCTCTCCTGGACAGTTCCTGAGGTAGGTAACCGAATTTACGACTTAACCACTCAACTGGGATCGACAACCAAAATGGTTTGTTTACTTTTGCCAAGTCTGTGACAGGAGCCGAAAATGAGCACAGTTCTAAAACTTGTTTTGTTTACATTTTTTAATCGTCTCATATTTTACGGAGATGATTTATTTTCGATAAAAATGCAATACAGCGTCATTTAGTAAAAAAGATTTACAAAAATATAAGATTTAATTAACAATCAAAATTAAAATTATTGGAAAAAAATGTTTTTAAAAAGGGGCTCAAACACGGTATTGATTCCGAACGAAGTCCCCAGTTTCGCTATCTAGCGAATAGTGACGTTCCCAGTTGAGTGGTTAAAGCTTAGCCTCCATTGATCATCAAAATTTAAAAAGCCAACAAACCAAACGATTTTCATAGCTGAGGAAGGTATAAGAAAATCGGTTGAATGTTTCAAAGAAACAGACTTTCAACGAATTCAAACTTTTGCAAAAGAATGTAACCGTTATACCATTTGTTGCAAGGTATTCATGCGTAATTAGCAAAGGGGACATGCAGGAAACACATTAAAACGTAAACATACATTGAGGTAGGTACTTTTGCAATAAAACTGGACAGAAAATTCTAATCATTTTGTAATTTCAACTCTCTGACTTGTGCACTACGTCTTAATTCTCAATGAAAATTAAAAAGTCCTTACTCCATTTTCAAAGTATTAGTAAGTAATATTTCTGTAAATTAATAGATAATCGAGAAACTTAGATACTATGGTATTAATAATAAGTTAATCATCGTCTTATAAATCAATATGAATTCAAAATAATCTAAAGTAAACTTTTTCCTCGGCCATTATATTCCAAATTTAAATCTCACACAGACGTCAAGCCGAAATGACAGCTGCGCAGATTATACCATAATAGTGATGTCCCACATTAACCGTACAAATTAAAACCGATTACGGTATCTAATAGCTAAGTAAAAATTGTCGCACGTTACACATAGATTAACGATGTGATTAACGGTACTGCAGATATAATAATAGCGTTGACCCAAAGATTTAAATTAATAGATAGGACAATTAGAAGATTTTCACACATTTTAACACGCTTTAGTTGCGAGATTACAAAGTAGTTTTTTTAGCTTACTATTCTTTTAATTTTATCTATTCTGGAATCTATTCTTATGGATGATATTATTTTATTGGAACGAAGTTCCTTATGGCGCGTTATCGAAAGGGGGCTAGACGGAAATTCTTATGAAGAAATTGACACGCCACTTTTTTTGTTTTAGATGATTATCGCTAGATGGTGCTGTGATTAAAATCTTTTAAAACAATTGCTTATTTTGTTTTATATAATTAATGCTAGATGGCGCTGTGATCAAAATTTATTTTTATTATATGAATAGATGTACATCTTTACTCTGTATGTTGCTTGCATGTAAATACGTCTTCTAATTCAATTGAATGACACAGTTTACAGAGACCTTACGACAGTTCGTATTATATTCATAATATTAGGTTAAGTTACATAATTAGGTAAGCAATATGGAATGAGTTTTAGTAAGGCGTATTTTTTTATAAACATAGCGTTCCAGGAAGGAAAACGACATATAATACGAAGAATCATTTTACTACTTATTTTTGAGGTTAGGTATACGTCATGGGGTCATAAATTAATTGAAAAAGTAAGAAATCATTAGAACAAACTGTAACGTTAAAGTCACGCAAAGCTACAGAACTGCACATACATTTCTCAATACCTCAATATACAGGTAACCTCTTAAAAGCAAGCTATTAAATACATTCCACAAATCATATTCAGATTACATATATCTTAATTTATTGCATATATTCACTATCATAATGGGAAGTGAAGACCAAAGCACCAGAATCATTCGAAGACTTGTTCACCTCATCGACCTCAGTTATTTATGCGCCCAGTGCAAGATAACTTTGAACTGAATGTATGGAAATGAATGTTATTGGTTATTGCTCAATTTGTTATATAGTTGTTCTTGCTTGAAATTATTATCGGAGCGGAAACGATCTATTATTTTGATGGTGTGCCGTTGAAGCGTAACTATTAAGAGCTGGTGTAAGTGAAAAGTTATTTACAAATATTGTTTTTGATGAACTTGTTTGTTTAGTTTTCTGTGCAAACTTTTTCTGTTTATTAATGTGCATGCTTTAGTTTCGATTCTAATGCAACAATCTTCAGTGAGGTTATGACACTTCTGAGATGTATCAAATTTGAGACGGTACGCATTTCCAATTAAAAGATTAATCGAAACAATAATGGTAAAAAAGTAATTTTTTGTATCAAATTTCCTCTCTACTAAATTATCCCTTTACCACTAGTTTAACCACTCAACTGGGAACATCACTTTTAGACGGCGAAACTGGGAACTTGGTTCGGAATCACTACCGCGTTTGAGCGTCCTTTTTTTTAAAATCATTTTTCCAATAAACCTTAGTTTAGATTTTAATAAAACCTAATATTTATGTAAATCTTTTTTATTAAACTACGCTGTTTTACAATTTCAGCGAAAATACATTATATCTGTAAAATATGAGACGATTAAAAAATGTAAACAAAACAAGTTTTTGAACTGTGCTCAATTTTGGCTTCTGCCACAGACTTGGCAAAAGTAAACAAACCAATTTTGTTGCCGATCTCAGTTGAGTGGATAAGTTATATTTAAATTAGTTATTCTTTTGTTTTTTTTAATGAAGTTATCAAACTAACATTTCATATTGCCAATTCCATATTTGCTCTTTTTGTGTTGTAAGACCAATTAATTTTCAAAGAAACTAAACCATTGGAGTTGGTATTTTGAAAGTGTTTCTACGTGTTAGTTGTTTTATCTTATTTGGTACAGTAATTACGGTTGCGTTAGACTTGTACTATACTTGGCTTTTAACCTTTTATGGAACGAAGAAAAAGTTATATGATACGAATATCTCTGTACTTTGTAGGGTTTTATTTTTTCTTCATACCTACTAAATTTATGATATTTTCATGCATTTTCAACGGGTTCTTACCACGATATTTAATTAATTGAGTTGTCTCGATATTTCAACGTTGTTGCAAACGTCATGATCACGAGAAGACTGGATACTGCGGGTCGATTTAAGAGCAAACAAATCTGTCTACCCTCTTTCTCGTTCGCTTTTGGGTAGTACCACTGGAACTCGAACTCACACGACACACCACACTCACTGTATCTACTAGACTCTCTGAACATGAACCCTTAGTGACTGTTGTGTTTAGCACTAGATTCCACATACTCGATAATCTGAAGCCGTCACCGTTATGATATCATTGATGTTAAAAATAAAAGTATTTTTGAAATTATGTGATAAAAAAATCAGTTTATGCATTAAAATCCGACAGATAGCGTTCCAACCCGGCCATGTTAGCGCGCTAATTTAGTTGTCATGTAAGTTAATCTAACCTCTTTAGTTAATCTCAAATAACTGGTAATTCTCGATCAAATGTTGTCTAATAGAAACATGTTATTCCTATTAAAATCCCATTAAATAATAAGGAAGCGAAAAGCCAATAAATAATAAAATCTTAACGATTACAAATCACATCGATATAAATGTCGGGGTCCATAGCATCGTTCCAGCCGCCATATTGCTTACATTGATTTAAATGTGCAGTTTGAATAAGTAACTGGTCATTTTATAATAAGAACGAGCCGTATTCGAAGATCTGGCGCCGGTAGAACCTTTATTACTGATCTTTATCATTATTTATTGATTATTTTATGTACATTGACACCGTGGATCAATTTTCATGATAGTAGCATCAAGAACTACTAAGCAACTTTGAAAAGCCATTGCGTAAGAATATTATGGTATTGTAGCAATTTATTACTTGTAATAGTGACTTATTTGATTACCTTAGGCTTGTATAAGAGCTTAAAATTTACATCCAATAAATAGGACGGAAAGGGAAATGGAAAGGGCTATGCTGGATGTTTCTCTGTATGATCAAATCAGAAATGAGGAGATCCGCAGAAGGACTAAAGTAACCGACATAGCCCGAAGAATTGCATCTTTGAAGTGGCAATGGGCAGGACACATTGTGCGAAGAACGGATGGCCGGTGGGGCCGAAAAGTTCTGGAGTGGCGGCCACGAACCGGTAAGCGCAATGTTGGTAGACCCCCACAAGATGGACCGACGATCTGGTCAAGATTAAGGGAGGTCACTGGATGCAGATGGCGCAGGACCGGTCGATGTGGCGAGGTTTGGGGGAGGCCTATGTCCAGCAGTGGACGTCTATAGGCTGATGATGATGATGATGAAATAGGACAGATAGTCGATCCAGTCATTTACAAAATAGGATTAGTTTTAGGTTTCGATCAAAAGCTTGTTAAATTAACGCGTTAAGGTAAATCGAATAAAACCTACATGTTTTATTTACATGGAATATTATAATCTGTAACCAGGTAACCAATCATAAACCATTGTAAAACTATATTTCAATGAATTCCTAACAAAATATCTTTTAAGCTTTTATTACAAACTTTAGCTGTGGATAATAGTACTATATAAAGACGATTTTGCTTTTGTTCTCCTCCAATTAATAATCTCGTCAGATAAAAAAATATTAATGTACAAACGCTTCGACAAATAATATTAAATTATACGTAAACTAAACAACTTAACGACAGTCAAATATCGCTTTACAACATGGCCGACGTTCTAAATTCAAAATTATACAAAGATTTGATTTTTAATCTGACATGTTTCAATTTGAATAAAACTATTTAAATAGCACTCAACATTCGAATAAAATAATTTTATCAGTCTTGTTAGATAGCCTACGCGAGTTTATAGAGAAAGACCCGTTAATGTAACATTTCCATCGAAGTCATGAAAAGAATAGCACAATATTGATTAGGCTATCTGAGTACATCAACGTCCACCTACGCGGATAACGTTATTTGTGCTTCCAATAAAATAACAAATTACGATACTTTACATAACCGTTATCGGTTACCGGTTCGTGTCCCAACACTATTGTGCGTTTTGTTGCACTGAACGATGTTTTGAAAAAGGAATTATCTTTTCAGCCAGCGCTTTAACCTTAACCTTTAGCCTACTTCGGCTAGGATTTTCTAATGTTTACTATAACCACTCAACTGGGATCGGCAACCAAATTGGTTTGTTTACTTTGCCAAGTCTGTGGCAGGAGCCAAAATTGAGCACAGTTTTAAAACTTGTTTTGTTTACATTTTTTAATCGTCTCATATTTTACGGAGATGATATATTTTCGCTGAAAATGCAATACAGCGTCGTTTAGTAATAAAGATTTACAAAAATATAACGTTTAGTTAAAAATCAAAATTACTGTAAAAAAATGTTTTTAAAAAGGGGCTCAAACACGGTATTTATTCCGATCGAAGTCCCCAGTTTCGCCATCTAGCGAATAGTGACGTTCCCAGTTGAGTGGATATTAGCCACGTCGAAAAAATAGCTGAATGTAGTTCTTATAGTTGACCTCAACAAAAGCTTGTATATTTGTGAAGAGTTTTATACATAGGTCGTAAGTTGCGGCCTTACAGTGTAGGTTAGGGTAAGGAATCTATAAACGACGGTAACAACTACAGGCAATCAAAAAAAGTACCCCGCACACTAAAGCGGACTGTTGTAAGCGTTAATTATTATATGAAGTTTCGTTGCGTTGCGATACGCCAAAGTGTGCATTTTTAATACAAAATGTATAGGAAGCGGATCCCTTCAGCCGACGTGTTGTGTTGCGATGCGGCTCGCATTGAATGCGCTCTTCATTAATATTTCCATTACGTTGAAACACGATGTAAAATCTCTTATGTTTGTTCGTGTGACCGCATTAAATAAATTAAAACAAACAATACAAGGTTCTTGATTTTTATTCAAATATTAAACATGCCTTTAAATTATTCATATTTATTCTTCAAACAAAGGTTTCGTAATCTGTGTCTAATGCACGGAAACAGGACCGTAGCAAAAACAAAACGCATTTGTTAACAGAATAATGACAACCTTATTCAAACACTCGCGGTTTTCTATGATACTTTCATGCATTCTGAACGGGTTCTTACCACGTCATTAAGGGTTCATGCTCAGAGAGTCTTGTAGATACAGTGAGTGTAGTGTGTCGTGATGTAAGTTCGAGTTCCAGTGGTACTACCCAAAAGTGAAGAGAAAGAGGGTAGACAGATTTGTTTGCTCTTAAATCGACCCGCAGTATCCAGTCTTCTCGTGATCATGACGTTTGCAACAACGTTCAAATATCGAGAAAACTCAATTAATTAAATATCGTGGTAAGAACCCGTTCAAAATACATGAAAGAATAATGACACTTTAAATAAATTACAAGCTATAGATTAACTTGCACTGGATGTAACTATGCTAGTTCGGGTTCTTGCAAACTAAATTTGACAAACTTCCCGGTTTCCGATAGACCTGACATTTAGCACATTTCACGCAGATGTATATCGCGTAACAATGAAATAATATGACAAAATGGCGCTGATTTGATGGTAGATTCGGAAGGTGGTCATAAGAACTCCTGTACTAGATAGGCCTCTCGTGTTTGGGCTCATATTTTTTACTTGTCTTGGCTAGCTCTACTGATACATGATATTCAGGATCTTAAAAGTTTGTATTTAAAGTTTTTAAATAAATATTTTCACTATGGTTAATAAATAAATAAATTCATAATATTACACACGTGGATACAACAGTAAACAAACACTATTTCAAATAAAACAAAGCAAAATCAAAACGCAATAACCAAGCACTGACATTAACCTATAAACAGCCTTAACAAAAAACAATTAAATTTGAATACAAAATGTACCGTAATTGTAATTGATACGGTAGCTATGTCTATAATACTAATGATAATGTCCATTTTAATTATATTTAGTTATTCTGCAGGCAACACCGTGATGTCATTTTGAATGACATTACAGTGTAACAACTATGATTTGATTGGGCGCATTTATGGGTTAGTAGAGTCGTTTTGGGAATATGATCACTTATTTTTAATTGTCTTCTAAAAGGACGGGTTTTGTTGTTAAACAGACACTTTGAACATTATGTCATGTAAATTTTATAAAGATCTGACTGATAGTTTTTGTGGTATGTCTGAAAAATAGAAGTTGATCGTTTTCATTTTGATAATAAAAATATTGTTTTTTATTGCCATGTAGGCAGACGTGCTAACGGGCCATCAGATCGTAAGTTGTTACTGTCGCTCATGGACCTCTACAATGTCAGGGGACACTGAAGGGCCACCCTACCTTTACCGAATCTCCTTACGCCTCGTTTGAAGAAGGACAATTAACTTCAGAAAATGGTTATAAATTGTAGGATAGTTGAGGTTTTAGTGCTGTTCGACTTCCACGTAGCCTACCTCCAGTGCAGTTCGAAAACAGCCGATTTTCTCTCTACAAAAAAACATATGAAATCGTAACTGTTTTTTTTTTCTTGAAACGTTCCCAAAATTAGGACCGATCGTTTTTATGAAATATAAACATGTTGTTGGACTGTATCTACGTCAATTCGCACTATGCCAATTATGGAGCGTGAGGTGGTTGACAGTACCTGTCAAACCATTTATGGCGCGCTGTCAATCTGTCAATGTACTTTTAAACGTCACTGCGTCGTATTAGTCGAGCTATTTTTAGACTCCTTTGTAACTTCGGCAACTAAAGAATTTCATCCAAGAATGATTGTTTTATTTATTTAATTTAGTTTTGAATTTTAAAGTAAAGAATCCAATTTAGCCAACGGGTTATTCTTAAAAATCTAATTTGTAAGCTAAGACGGAAAAAATAAAAGCAAAGAACCTTTTTTAAATATTTTTAGAGCCTTTTTCAGTTTCTGACTATCTATACATTCCCATTAAGACAGTTACAGATTAGGTACAGAATTTTCTAAGATCGAACTAAAATACTACATCATAATTTTTAGCAACTACAAAAAAATATAGTTCCGTTATTTCGGGTATTGGCCCACCTCTCACTCCCACCACTGTAACTCCTGTGTAGCCAGGATCCACAGCGGCGACCATCGTAATGACTCTGAGCAGTGAAGCCCAGGAAAACCCGAGGGAAAGCTAACTTTTATTGGACCCCGCAACGAATTTAATCAGAAGATGATAGAAGAAGTAGGAAAACATGAGTTTCGACTTCCCTTCTCGCAAAAGCGGGAGGCAATAAAATAAGATTGAAAAAGCATTAGCAAAAAGCATAGTTCAGCTAGCTGTATTCGTTTTTGTTCAGTTATAAATAGAAAAACTTAAAAACAACTTAAACAATAAATTCACAGTTCCATCCATATAATATAACGATAGATCTAGTAGTACTATTGTATCTAGTTTAATATTTAAGCAAAGTGCGAACCTAAGGAGTATACAATGTGCCAATAAGTATAATGTTTTTTTCTTTTAAACAATACGGTATATTTAGGTCGACATTAATATTAAAAACGTGTAAAGTCCGTTTGGCTTACCATCAGCTGTAATAAACATGTTATCCTTCGAGAGAATTACACTCAATCTTGTATGAGGAATGTAAACTGCTTATTATTGTAGGGCAAGGGCTAGATAATGGGTTTAAAGTATTATGTAAGGGTCATTTTATAAAGGTTTTTAAGCTTTTATCTGATGTAAACTTATTCAGACACTCGCGGTTTTCTATAATACTCAGAGAGTTTTGTAGATACAGTGAGTGTGGTGTGTCGTGATATGAGTTCGAGTTCCAGTGGTACTACCCAAAAGCGAACGAGAAAGAGGGTAGACAGATTTGTTTGCTCTTAAATCGACCCGCAGTATCCAGTCTTCTCGTCATCATGACGTTTGCAACAACGTTAAAATATCGAGACAACTCAATTAATTAAATATCGTGGTAAGAACCCGTTAAAAATGCATGAAAGTTTTATCTGATGACTCGAAGACTTTCAACTTCAGCTAGTTAAGATGCAAGTTCGCAGCTTGGATACTTCGACAACTGAATTGCAAAGTTATAATAAAAACATGGCGCCTACATACTTATGTTAATAATTCTTGAAAATAACTGTTTGTTTGATTGTTAGATTAGCACATAGATGCGTTGTGACTGGATAATTATATATATAACTGTCTATGGTAATTCAATTTAATCAATTCTGCAAGACACGAAATTGACCTGACTAAACCTAGATTTATTTGTTTTTTTAGGTTATGGGTGGGTGGGTGAGTTTTAAATTTTAAAATGGTCGTTCTGTTTCGAAAGTATAATAAGCTGTATTTTTGGAATTATATTTTTAAAATTGTACTTTAAGATCCTGAATATTATGTAAGGATGTATAATTCTTAAATTAAAATTAGGTAAAAACATATAAATATGAAAATGAGATTAACTAAATTAGACGATTGATGCTTTTTCGCAATATTTACACTAAAGTGTGGTATTTTTACGTGCGCAATGGTTGTTAAAACTAGTTTTGTTATCACAATGCATCATAAAACTAATAAAACAACGTTAAATAAACAAGGAACGGTTATTCAGTAACTTTTAACTGTGTCGTGGTTATGTAAAAACTTTTTAGTTCGGACTCCTTTCAGCCATTAATTTTTTTAATTTTTTATTTATTTATCTAATGTTGCATGAACATAAGCAACTACCTATATAGCTAAATGAGTTCGGAGTTTTCATCTAAGCTTATATTTTACACATGTATATCGCGTGACAAAGCAAGCAATGGATGATCCTTGGATGAGAGATAAGACTCAGAAGGTAGCCATAGGATCTCCTGTAAGAACCAATTTAGGACCGTCGTGTTTGGGCTCGTTTTACTTTTACTAGCTAGCACTCTACTGCTACATGATATTCAGGATCTTAAAAACTTGTATTTGATTTAATGCATAATGTAATTGTTATTATTATGAACCACTTTTTGCACAAATTGAGAATGAATTTAATTAATAATTAATTAAATAAAATAAATAATAATTTACTGTTTGTTCCAGACTGTGTCAGAGTCTGCTCCCACGGGAGTCCCACCGGTGGAAATGCAGGCGAAACACAGCGTGCTGTGGCATCTACTTATCGACCTACCTATAGTGCTTCTAGGTAAGTACGGAGTTTATAAAAATGATACCTTACTACAATAATATTACTGTATGTTTTATTTTGGGTTTGCTGTAAGAAAACTCAGTATTGAGTTAAGCTCGCCTTTTGTGAACATTTTTTTAATTACTTATTTTTTTTTACTTATTTTTCTGTCGTGTACTTCAATAAAATAAAATAAATAAATATTATTGAACTTTATCTTATTATAGTCTAATAGGGAAAAGCTTCGACCGCCGTCTTAAGAACTTTCGCTCCGGGGTAAAGGGCCTGATTCAGAAGGTGGTCGTTCTTAACAAAATGTGTATCTTGGTAAGATTCGTCACTCTTAGACCTCTGACCACTGATGGCTCTAGTCGTAGATCTCGCATAGAGCGACTTGAATTTTATTTGGAGTTTTTAATTTATCGTGTTTTGTACATTTTAAAAATAAAAACATGTGTTGGGATCCAAAGTTCTGTACGTGTCCCCAGACAGAATGAGGCGTCTGTACCCACTAACCATCACGTAAGCCGTAAGCTCAACAACTTACAGTTAAAAAGAAATTATTTATTTATTTGGTTCACCAACAGTAAACATATAATATACACAATTACACTTAGCATTATTAAAACATAGGGTCTTATATGAGTACCTATTACAGGTATACACGTCATTACTAATTGTAACCTTCAATGACAATATCTGTCGTATTGGTTATAAAGAGAAAAAAAGTTAACTAGATTTAATTAGAAATTAATAATTAAAAGAAATAAAGTGTTTACAAGTAGAATTCTTCTTAAAAAAACAATGTTAATAAAAATATAGAAAGCTTACTAATATTACATATGAACTAATAATAAACTAAGCTAAATCTTAAAAATATAATGTAAAAAATAAGTGTAAATAAATATATAGACATTATAACTAAGCTAAATCTAAAACTAAACTAGGAACTGAAATAGATCAAAATTATCACTGTAACTTCTTCAACCTATCGCATAATCACCTTTGAACCTATGGTTCCGCAAATTATTCTTCTATTTCCGAAATAATTCATAATTTATAGCAAAAATAACAAAATTGTTTCAGCTACTGTTTACCGTAGGGACTTTCCGAGAAGGACATTCTATAAAAAGATGACTATTTAAAATTATCTGCTTATGACGTGTGGATTAATGCGTCAGTGCATCGTTTGTACTTATGGTACATTGAACAATTTAATTATAGATCTTCGTGACTTATTGGTGATAATTTCTATGTAATTGTAAGCGCCTGCACGTGTTATACGTTGATTTGTTAAGTAGTTTTATAGCAGTGCAACTACCGTCCTGTATTGTGATAAAGTTTCTTCTCCCTTTCGTCACTTTAAAATCGCCCTAGCTTCCCATACGGACGCATATTATAAGTATGGAGCTTATATGTTCCTGTAAAAACCTTTAATTTAGGAAAGCAAGGTAAAAGTATCCTTAACAATAAATATTAGAGGCTAGCCTCTGTTAAATTAACTCCCTTACTTAAAAACATCAGAATTTTAAAGTAGGTAAATATTGATGCAGAAAAGGATGTAAGCGCAGTAGCTCATGATCACAATTTTTTTAATTTTTTGGATCGGTTAAACTTTTTTTTCTGATATTGTATGGAAAACGTACGACTATCGTTGCGGACTTCCATACTATGACGAAATTTTTTTTTATACAATTTCTAAAATAAAAATGGTTCTAAGTTTTATTTCAACAGGAAATTTACCCCACGTCAGATTGTCCAAAGTTACAGATCCACCCTGTATAATGGATGAACTTCAATCCCCACATATATCTATTCCATATGTTTGCTTAAATCTTTAGAACTACGCAAAGGATTTTATTATAGTATTTTTTTAATAGAGTGATTCAAAAGGAAGGTTTATGTGTAGAATACATGCATGATATAGCAAAGAATCACTGATAATTTTAGCGGTTTTTGATGTGAGGTCGTAAATAAGCACATTGCTCTGCACTAACTAAATTGTTCATTCTTCACGTGGACGAAAACTGCGCGGGTCAGCTAGCAATGTATAAATTGACATCGAACTTTGGCTACGTAACTAGAAACACATATTTAACGTTATTTAAAACATGTGAAAAATGTCCCGAATGTCGGACTGTGAGGCAACAAGGAAATGGGCACAGTCGCACAAAGCAGACCCGCTCGTAAAGATAAAATAATTCGGGTTACACTACGCTACGACGTGGCTTAAACTCGACTAAATGAGAATGGTTTTAAATCGAATTTGAGATTCATTCATCAATTTTTAGTATGTTAAGTTATTGAAAAACAGTAATTAAGTTTGAAGGCGTATTAGAGGTGTGAAATCCTTAAGAACTACAAAGAGTTCGCTACAGCTCGCAAAGCATTTTGCACTTTGGTGTTTTGGAATAGGCAGAGACGTTAAATTACTTAATAGACCTAATAATCATTTGTCAATCTTGCAATAAAATATAATGTGATGTTGAGTATATTTGGGACTAGGTAAGTGATGTATGACAATAATACAAGGTGAATCTGTAACTTTGGACTATCTGACGTGGGTAGAATGACCTGTTGAAATAAAACTTAGAACCACTTTTATTTTAGGAATTGGATAAAAAAAATATTTCATCATAATATGGAAGCAACGATAGTCGTACGTTTTTCATACAGTGTTAGGAATATAAAAATGGTGCTAAGTTGTATTTCGACAGGTCATTGCCAGGGGACAGGGGACAGGGGTGCCACGTCAGATTGTTCAAAGTTACAGATCCACCCTGTATAGGTACTAGTATAACTGGACCAGCTACTACCAGTGTGTATTTAATTTCATACAATTAGGTGATTTTTCTATTTACAGTAATTTTACTCAACGAACCATCAAAAATTACCTACAAAATTGTCTTACAAAACGACATACGCCATTAATCTAAGAAATTAACTGTAGAACCATACTCCCCAATTAATTTTAATCACACATTAATTAAACAAACGATAAACGCTTGCAATTATGTTTATGTAACGTATTTATTATCTGTTTTTATCAGCGACATTGAACTTGGGTGTTGATTGTGAATGTTAACTCAGGTTAAATAAACATCGTCTGTACTACAGATTAGTATAGTCACATTTTGATTAATCTGTATTTGTAATAGATCCGGTTGTTAAGACTATACTGTAACAACCCATTGCTGCCCACTTTTGGGCTCAGGTCTGCTTCAGAAGCGATCAGGCATAGTTCACCACGCTTTCCCAATGCAGATTGGCTGAGATTGGTTACTTCACATACCTTCGAAAGATATTTGGAATCCTTTTCCGATATGCAGGTATCCTTACGATGTTTTAGCCAGTGGGTGTTGTGATAAATCTAATATCAATACATAGTATAAAACAAAGTCGCTTTCGCTGTATGTCCGTATGTATGCTTAGATCTTTAAAACTACGCAACGGATTTTGATGCGGTTTTTTTTAATAGATAGAGTGATTCTTAAGGAAGGTTTGTATGTATAATAAATGCATAATATAGTAGAGAAACACAGATAAATTTAAAGGTTTCTAATGTGATGTTGTAAATAAGTACGTTTTTTTGCGCTTATATTGCAAACGCTGGCTGAACCCTATGAGATAGACCAAAATAATGTACTACAGTATTGTTCACCTTAAAAAGTTCAACAAAAAAGTCCGCGATGGTATATGTCTATCTCTTAGGGATAACCCAGCATAACCATTTTTATTCTTTACTAAAAAATGGTTATTTACGAAGTGATTTTAAACAATACAGCATTAATCCTTATCCAATTAAGTACCTTAAATAAATTGTGCATTTATTATAGATCAATATGCTTTTTACAGCATGTAATTTAAGTGAATATTACCGAAGATATTACAAATTTAAAATGCAGGGTCGTAGTTGTTTACGTCGGGCGGCGCGTGCCTATATAGGCTACAATTTTTTAACCCCTTTGTAACGCAGACGAAGTTGCGCGGGTCATCTAGTATATTATAAAGGCGAAAGTTTGTAAGTATGGATGTATGGATGTTTGTTACTCTTTCACGTAAAAACTACTGAATGGATTTGAATAAACTTTACCACAATATAGCTTATACATCAGAATAACACATAGGCTATACGACTAGACTAGACGGGACGAACCTGAAGTCCACGCGAACGAAGTCGCGGGCAAAAGCTAGTTGTTCATAAATCGATTACAAATTACACTGCACTCAATCAAAGAAGTCTGTAAGCTATTATGTGTTTTGCTTTTGCTCGTGGTTGTCTTAGATTTTTTACTATGTGAAGACTATTGGTAGCATAGATATAAAATATATAAGATTCATTTTCTATGATAATTAGTAGAATACAAAATAGCAAGAACGGCGCAGAGGTTTGAGGTTAACTTGGGTATTAAAAGATTCTGTTTGGAAGATTATTTTGTTTCTAAAGTTAATTTACTTACAAAATAATAGTATTAATATTATCTACATTGCGGCTAGACAACACCCACAGGAAATCTAAATAATGAAATTTTGCGCTGGTACAGTTGAAAACAGAAATGCTTGTCAGCATTGCAAATATTTTAATTTTATACCTCAACATTTAACGTTGACTAAAAGAAAGGTGGCTTTGGGAAAAGTTATTAAAAAAATTTTCAATTTTTACGGGTATTTGCTCACCTCTCACTCCCACCACTGTAACTCCTGTGTATGTGAGATACACTGCGGCGACCTCCAATGACTGACTTTGAGCAGTGAAGCCTAGGTTTCTAACCTAGGAAAAACTACGAAGCCATAAAACAAAAAGACCCGAAAAATCTTGTAATATATCTTGTATGTGTTTAAGAAAATACCAAAGAACTGAGATAATTTCATTTCTCATTAATTCCAAAATGTATTAATTATTTATTGCTATAAACTTATTCAGACACTCGCGGTTTTCTATAATACTTTCATGCATTTTCAACGGGTTCTTACCACGATATTTAATTAATTGAGTTGTCTCGATATTTCAACGTTGTTGCAAACGTCATGATCACTAGAAGACTGGATACCGTGGTAAGAACCCGTTGAAAATGCATGAAAGTATTTATTGCTATTACAAAAACAGATGTATTAGACGTCGTTAAACCTAAACAAATATTTCGATTGAGTTTTTTTTCATTCAATTTATAGATAATATTAAATATTTGACTACACGATAATGAGTCAATGTTAACATTTTTGATACGTTTTTTTCATTAATCACTGTAATGCGCTGCAGATATATGATTAATGATTAAATGCATCATCTTCGCATCATTGTAAAGATATTTTATCTAATTATAGAATGCTTATCTGTTAGCCACGTGAGTGCGTTAATGCGTAATATATAATTAAGATTATAATTTTTTATATATTTAAATACATTCTTAAGAATAATTATTATTATATTGAAACATTGTTCAAATGATAATATTAAATTAAATCAAACTTTAACTCTAATTCATATTGATGATAATATCGTCGCGCGTTAATTTTTTTCTTTTTTTAAATTTGAAGCTTGCATCTAAGGCTTAAAGTGCAATTTGATATTATCATGACTCATGTTAAGCACATTTTACGCCTTATTTGAGCAAGTTAAAAGTTACCGAGTGCGAACGAGCTACTAGTTGATTACCTATTTCAACTGGTATAATATACTTATTGGGTAAATGCCATAAAACCAATATCAATCGCTCCCTTCTACTTACAAATTCATATCCCTCAAATATAAACAAACAATTTTGCCAGCGGCTGTATGTCGTGAGCAAACGTCACAGTGTCAGTGTTATGTCAACAATGTCAGTTTGACAGGTGTCAGTGATCACGTCGACCACCCACGAAGGTTGTGCCAACATGCTAATGTTAAAATTATGCTAATATTTATTCCTAACGTGGCAAAGGCGTAAAATGCAGTTTGAATTTAGGTGATTTTGGAATTCATGTCACGTTATGCAGATTAATAAAGTTGCTTGGCTGGCATGATTATAAGATTATAACAACTACTGTAATGCAACAACCCATTACCTTCTGCTCACTGTACATACAGTAGAGAGATGGTCCTCGGGCATAGTCCACCACAGATTTTGCAATCCTTATCCAATGTGACAGTTTCCTCGCGATGTTTTTCTAATGAGGATTACAAAATATTTTCATAAAACTCATGTACGATGCCACCGTATGTATAGTTTGATAATAATAGTTTAAAGTATGTATATCCTGCAAAAGATTTAAAACTAACTTAACTAAACCAAAATTTTAATCTATAGAAAGCCCTTAGTATGAATTTTCTGATAATATTGCGTCATAATAATTTATTAGTGAACGTTCCTGAGTATTCCTGCTCGTCAAAATCAAATTAAGAACTTCACATTTCTCCAAAAATCACCCAACGTAACCACCATAATTTAACTGAATAACTGAAGCAACTACATTTCTATAAACTCAATGTCGGTAAATTTCAAGTGAACATGTAATCTGATATTTCAGTGTCAGATTTTCAAAACTATAATGAGAGAATCAAGTACTTGGTTGTGTCATACAAAACACCATTGTCAGGGTAAGATGAGATGTTTACAAAACATAACAATGTCCAGTTTAAAAAATATCGAAAGTACTTGTGGTTACGTAAAATTTTTGTATGAGATAGTGAGATATTCTTTGTATGTGGCAGTTGCATGTTTAGTTTAGTGGGGAGGCATGCATATCTAGTAGTGGACGTCTAGGACTCTACGGGCTGTTGATTATGATGAGGAACCTGTTAACAGAGAGTCGTTTTTGTGCTTTGAATTCCATCAAACAGGATACATTAGTACCTACGGTGTTTTATGAAATCAACCTCTAGTATCTTCCTCCAACTTTGCAGCTGAAAAGCGATTCGTTTTCGATCAGTCTTCTAATTCAGTGGTTATAAAAAGTCCAAATCCCTAAATTAAGTACCTAATTAAAAAAATGGAGAATTTCAGATTGCGCACTATAAGCTTGCAAACCAATAAGCTTGTTGATAATCACAGAGTTGATTATTTAAGATTGCGCGCTGAAATCATTTTACTCTACTAAGTTATTAATTGAATTTATACAATAAATGACAATTTCGACACACCTATTTAAATGGTATTCTTCCTTATTTTCCTACTGTATCCGGAGTCCGGTAATCATAACATTTAGCTAGTAGTCTCTAACTGCTGTTGTGACATATTTAGCTTGTAAGCTTGTGCAATATGACATTATTCGACGAGATTTACGATTCCTTCCGTGTGTTCTGCTCGTGAATATTAACTGGATTAGGTGATTTTAGAATCACTAGTTAAGTTTCAAAATCTTTGGTTTTGAGGTTATATTTGTGACTTTAAACAACTATGTACTATTAAAAAGCAATTGCAATTATTCAAAGGAGTTTCCATATATGTGAAAGTATTATGGTGGTCATACACGCTAGCATATACCTGAGAGGTTTACCTGTATGTGAACGTGTATGTTGCAAAATTTAAAGGTAGTCAGTATCTAGGTGTTGGGGGCGGTGAGACGGGAAAGAGTGCCGTAGTGCTTAACGCGTCACGCCGTCCTGCATAACCCCGTGCTGGGTTCTGGCCTCAACCGGGGTTTTAGTGCGGTTCAACTCCCACATACACACACGCGTGGCGTGTGGGTTATCCGGGGATTTCCTACAACTAATAAAAAGGTACCTAGGAGTATTTCATACTAACCAACTCAACTGCGCGACGGGAAAGAGTGCCTTGGGCGTAACGCGTCGCGCCGTCCCTCATAACCCCGTGCTGGGTTCTGGCCTCATCCAGGGTTCGGACGCTGAGTGTGAGCGGTTGGAGGTTTTAGTGCGGTTCAACTCCCACATACCCCGGTGATTCGGATCCGGTGATTTCCTACAAGTAGAATAAAAAAATAAAAAACCAACTCAACTATACTGTGCGACGGCCGACATAAAACACAAAACAAACAAGAATATTTTTTCTTCATCATCGTTACTTATAGATTAAAATTACATTTATTAACGGTATGTGCAACACTAATTTAATGTTCTAATATGTAATATGTGCGCTACGGGTGATGACTCCAGAATAAGGTCGCCATATGCACACTATAAAGCTTAAAGCTTCATAATCACAGTTAATTAGTTAGCAGCGGTCTTAATAAGCGGCACTTTGGTGTTACTTTATTAACTATCTTGATAAATTGGTAAGATATTACTATTAAGGCAGTTAGTACGGTCCTTTGAGATGTAATTACTATGCATTATGTGCAAGCTGATTCGTAACCTCGTGTGCAATCATAATGAAAGTGAATGAAGTTTTCGTTATGTGTCAAGATTATAAGAAAAAAAAACAGAAAATAATGAAACTGTTTTACACAAAATAAAACAGTTATTATGTGCCGAAAGAAAGACACAGCGTTGATGTGAAGAAGCTGCCCTTATTTCTCGCATTTTTAGTGATAAAACCTTCTGAATTTACCTGTTTAGTCTTTCTTTTCGAGTTTTATTTACCATCGCCTGCAAGGAACGCTCCTGATGTATGAAGTTGATCTGTGTGTTCGACGTGTTGCCATCTGTCGTCATAGCGTCTTCACTCGCCAGCAAGGACATTGCTCCAACGCTGTGTCTTTCTTTCGGCACATAATAACTGTTTTATTTTGTGTAAAACAGTTTCATTATATGCCTACCGGAAAGACACAGCGTTGATGTGAAGACCTGTTTGATATCTGCTGGTGATGGTAGCTAACTATCAAAAACGCTATGTGAAGCAAAACAATCTTTTAATAAATATTGTATGTATAATAGTTGTATGTATAATATAATAGTTTTGTAAACCGAAAGTAATGTTACAGTATTGTTAGAAAATGTACTTTTTATTTTGTATTAATACTCTCATTTAATTTTATTACAACCTCATATTTTATGTATAAACAAATAATAAATAAGAAACACGTGTTTTGGGCCTTTTCCTGTTTATCCTTATTATAATATTATTATCATAATAATCGTTGGTTCTAGTAGTTACCTACAGTAATAGATAAGAGTGGAAATAACTCTTCTATAATATTATTATTTATATATATTTTTAAACAATTATTTAATGTGAGGAGTAAGTTCCGAGTTGTGTTAGAATTAAGAGCATCAGTTGAGCTCTAGATTAACATATAAACCTCCGAATTAGTAGGGAAGATAAAGACTACCACCGCTGACTATATTACTATTAAAAATAAATTGCAGTCAAAATAAATCAAATGATCATTTCTTTTGTAGATAGAGATAAACACTGGATTAATATTCTAATATATTAATATTATAATCTTGTTTTCTTCAATCTTATTTAACCAGTTTGCTTACCATATATAATCTTTTTGATTTCTTTCAAAATTTTTCTTCAAATGACATATCTTTAAAACTGTACTTAATGGTACTGTTTCATTTTATTATAAAAATGAAACTGACTTATCCCCAGGTGTATGTCCTTTATGCTTGTCTCACTATGCTTGAATTAAACTAATAACTCATAAAATAAGCCTTACCTGATCTTTTGCTATAATGAGATAAGTTGCTTGATGAACCTCATAGGACATCTTGTTTAGCTCACCTTATTCCATTTAATTGGACCGCTAGATCATATATGTGAATTCTTGGAGTTCTCTAACTGTTTTATAGGCACCATACTGATTGTCTGTCCTTGATGATGTCAGTTTTTGACCCAATTCTGGTCATAATATTACTTCATGTGTTTAGTACGGTCAATTCATGAACTCTACTAGAGAACTATTAGAAATATTTATAGATCCTCTGGAGGAATCAAAAGGTTAATTATTACAAGGACTGCATCTAGTTGGTTAAAAGGAGTAACATCACAAGACACAGGAGGCTAATTGCCTTCATATTCTTCCTTTACCCTAAAGGCTTGATAGAAAAAAGGGTTCAGTTGCACATAACCTGTAGCAGGTGCAGATTTATGGAGAATATTAATAAAGATATACAGCTAGTTACACATCAAGTGAAAATCTGCAAGAATCTAGCCAGTACTAGTAGCTGGCTTCTAAAATTGATACTGTTAATGGCTACGAACTAATTGGAGGTGCCGAACCTCTTGTAAATTACTATTTTGTTTAGTGGCTTGAATGTGCTGGTACTTATCCTGTCTTTTACTCATTAACACATTTTAGTGTTATTTTAATTTGAGTCTCCATATTCAATTATTTACCAATTTGCACATCAATAATTTGAATTATTCTCAGTGAAATTTGATAAGTTCTGCAATGCATATTTGCACTATGAACTGCCCACCACTGATTATAAGCATAGAGAATTTGTTGAAGTTGTTTGCCAACTTATTTTGAATTAAATTTACTCCAGACTTGCTCTCTTGCTCTGGTCTGCCCCCCCCCCTGTTTTTCAGGCCTGGAGGAACATTTTGTCCGCCTGCGGAGGGGCATATTGAATCCGATCCGATCTTCCGCAGATCCCCTGTCGGGAACTGGTCCATTAAAGCTTTCGAATTGAGATCGACAAGCCAAAGAATATTACTCCCATTGTGGGATAATCAGAATATAGGGACCATTGAGGCTTTCAAACTGAGGTAAACTAGCCAAATTCTCTCTCATTATGGTTATACGATCAATTTGGATCCGATCCGATCTTCCGCAGATCCTCTGTCGGGGACTGGTCCATTAAGACTTTCGAATTGAGATCGACAAGCCAAAGTATATTGAGGCTATCGAACCCAGGTCAACTAGCCGAAATATTGTTCATAGTGTAGTACATATTATCAGATTTTAGGAACCATTTAAGCTCTCGATCTGTGACCGCTCAGCCAAAAAACTGTACTATCAGTATGCAAGGTGTGAAGGAAACACCTAAAGCATTGATCCCGTGAGTTTGAATTTCAACGACAACCAATCCACTGTATTTTTAAGTTGAAAGCTTCAGTTACAGTTTAAAATATCGCAATGGATTTGCAGAGAAGCAATCCCTGCAAGTCATCATTCAAATACCTGTCTTCCGTCTGAATGACAGCCATTTCAATTCCATACAACCTCCCCGAGAGGTGAATGTCGAAAGTTTTAGAACTGCTCGGTTATAGTTAGAAGAATGCTAGTGAGCGCTAGGAAAAGCTAGTGTGCCTTTTTTGCTTTTAATGAAAGGCTATCAGTTTTCGGTAGTCTGATTGAATCAGTACAAGACCATCCTCATCTGCGCAACATGAGGGACAACGTCATAGACACTGCAACAACTGTAGGAGTGCAACTTTCGTTGGCTTTGACTCCAAATTATCGGACACAAGGGCATATTATTTTAATGCACGCTTTCGCAGCGTCAGCTGTAAGAATTAGCTCAAACTTTGTGTTGTGTATCACCCTTTTACTAAGGTCCCACTGTCTAAAATAAACTGATAAAATACAGGAGCCATCATTTATAAAATTTTTGTATTTGCAAAAATGCAGCACACCCTGTAGAGATCTTATTTTTGTAATGTAACCTACAGGATAACTTTAGCTCAGAAGCTGTAACGATCACATTATTTAGCTTCAAGAATGCCCAGACATTCAAGGTCTATAATGTCTATATTGTTCATTTGGCATTCTTAAGGTATTTAACATTATTATAGACTATTTTATATTATTGTTCTTTTTATTCTACATATACAGAAATAGACTAGCCATTTTAATGACTATGCTGTCCTAATGCAATAACATTGTACAATTTAATGTTTTACTGATACTACACTTCAGATCTCAAGTAATATTTTTGATCAAACTTGTAAATAACTAATTAATATACATTTAGTATTTAATATCTTAGTTTCCATTATACCCAGATGGAATTTGGTTCAGTGATCCTTATTTTTCAAATAATTAACAAAATTCATAAAATAGTAGAACTGAAATGTCTATTCAAGATATTATTTTTTCTTGAAATATGTTTACATTATCTTATATTCAATTTCAAGTCAGCCATATATATATTTACTTTAAAATAAATTGTTGCATATTTTTGCTATCACATTCTACTGATAATGAGAGTGTGATTTTGTTTAAAAGGTAACTGACCAGGTAACGGTAAGTGACTAACTTTAAAATAATGAAAGGATTAGATACTAGTTTTGCCCAGCTTGCATTTGGAATGTATCACTGAGATACTAGCTCTTTAAAGCTAATATATACAATATTCCTATTTAAATTGATCAATAAAACTTACTATTGAGAGGAATTATTATATTAAAAGATCTATTTAATTATTAAATAACTTATAATTTGATAAAGTATTTGAATTTTAATAGATATTTATGTATGTACACTATAATATAACCTTTTATTTATTTTGTAATTTGAAGTATATTTTGGGTCATAGAAACAGTTAAGGGAATGTTTTGATGAGATTTATAAAGGCATTCTGTTCATGCTATATTTTAAATGTGTGTAATATGTATATGTATGGGGAGACAAATATCACTAAATTGTAACTAATTTAGTATTTAAAAAGAAATTTATTAGTTTTATTTTCTATGTTAACTTATGTTAATGCTGTTATGTTGTGTACAATAAGAAAAGCTAATGCTTCAGGTATTTGTATATATATAGGCCACCCTGCCATTTAATCTAATAGATTTACTAGAAGCGGAAGAAGGTATCTAATTGTTATGATTGAACGAACAAACTTTGTTCAGTAAACTTCTGCCTGTATAAATTATTGTTTTATACCCCGGTATGTCTATATTTAACTGGACTTAAAGCCACAGGCATTCTCCACCAGCCTACCTTTTCAGATAAAACCACTTGTATTACATTGTGGAGTATTGTAGTATTAGTGATAATAGGCCAAACGGAGGTCTACGACCAGGCGAGATGCTATATATAATAAGCTCGGTCAAGCCAAAGCCCCTTTTTGCACAGCATTGAAATGTAATTAGTTCGAGTAGCTTAGAATAAGATTATTCTAACCTAACTTTTCAAAGGTACACCATAGAATTATTACCTCAGGAACGTACATGGGGAACAAAGTTCGTGAAGGTTAGCCAAGTCGTGCCAGTCGTGTACATACACATGTTCAAATGCCTATGACATTGACGTTTATTTGACAGTATTAACATAAAATACCTGTTGAGACAAGATTGAATCATGCCTTCCTGCGTTGTAAGCTTCTGCAGAAACCCCTCAACAACACACAATAAGCGTCACAGAATCACTTTCCACAAGTAAGTATTAACAATTTTCCATTTTATAAAGTTAATAAAACAATTCTTAATGTTTGAAAAATTTAACGTATTCTTAACTGACACTTGACATTTCGTAACTTTGACAGAATTAAATTTCAAAGGGTTACCAACCAAAATTATGAAATCTCCCATTTTATCTTATTAAAAAATAAAAGAATGTAATATAATTTTGTTGTTTGACTTCAATGGCAATAGCTATGGACTGACTTAACAACTGTGTGGCCAGTTTAACTTTCAGTTTTTGTGTTTTTACATAATGTGGAAATGGTACTTATATTTGCTGGATGAATGTTTTGATTTCGTTGTAGTTTTTCTAAGGTGTTTTAGTGACGGTACATAAAAATTAGTGCCCGACCGAAACTGGTTTTTTGGCCGAAACCGAAACCGAAACCGAACCTTCGGCTTGGTTCTTAGTTTCGGCCGAAACCGAAACCGAAACCGAAACTCGCAAATTTCAAAGAAAAAGTTTTATTTTGAAGATGTCCTTGACTTAAGTGCATATTATCATTTCTTCCCAAAATTTATTCTTCATTAAAAAATGAGGTCATTTAAAAATTATGTCACACGTAAGGGAAAGGGGGAGGGGGAGGGTATTTCAAAATGTGACTAAGTCTGTCAAGGGGTAGAATATTTTTAGCACCATCTGAGTTTTTCAAAACATGACAAGTTGTAACAATAGCGAGGAAAGAGGTTTTCAAAAATGTGATCAAGTATGACGAGGGGGAGAGAGAAAATGTAACCTAGTGTGGCAAAGGTTTGGAAAGGGTGTGTTAAAAATATGACCAATTGTGACAAAGGGAGGGAGAGGTATCTAAAAAATACGATACCTAATCGACGATAGTCTGCTTGTTTGGCGGGCTATCCGAAGTATTGTGAGGGTGTCGCGACGGAGACGTGACACCCTCGCGCTGAATACCCACTGGGTCAGAACCAACCTAGGTAAGGTAGTGCGGTTTACCATTCCCCGGTTGCTCTTACGAAGTGTGCGTTGAGCTCTGGTACAACACCCTCTCGCGTCTTAGTACACCCCGGTATTCTTAGGGGACCAGATCTCGGGGCAGATCCCGAACCTGTTCCCTCTCCCAACGACGGCGCGTTCATGCGCGAAGAGAAGAGCTCTCGCTTACATGTCCTACTTACACGCTTCCTTCTGCGAGATGGTGGACTTGTACTCGCACTTAAAAAGCAGAAGTTATTATATACCATAATTTAAAAGATTTTTATTAAATCTCGTTTGAAAAAGGTCAAATCATAGCCCACGAGCAAGACCTTGAATTCTTGAGATTGGGTTCATCGACTTTCCAAGCAACTCACCATTGTATGAAATCAAATGGAAGTAACCAAGATCACTCTCCCAGAGGTGGAAACAGGACTCCACGTCAGACCTGAGCCTGAGAGTCAAACTAAATTCTTTCCAAACGGACACCTGCTCTAGAGTTTTTCCAATTTGGACATAAGTTTTAATCGACTATACTGAACTCAATTGCGAAGAGTGGTGGCCGGTATAAGACGCATCCCCAGTGCTGTTTTCATAAATATGCATACCATGCAATGGTTGTCATTGATCAAGCAAGCTCAAGCGTAAGGGGGAGCACCGTGCCTTATGGAACGCCAGTGTTAATATTCATGGTATCGGTCTGCAACGACTGCCCAAAATATATGACCAGTTGTGACAAGGAAGAAGGGGTCAAAAATCATGAAATGTGTCGACGTAGTTTGTGAATAACCCTGAGCAACATTTAATTCTGTAGTAATAAATTGTATATGACTCTTATTTTAGAATATTAGATGCTTAAAATCTTCATTTCAGAACCATATTTATCCGTTATCAATCTGTTATCAAAAGTTTCGGTTTAGCCGAAACTTTCGGCCGTTTTTTGGCCGAAACCGAAACTAAGGCCGAAACTCGAATTTTGGCCGAAACTGGCCGAAACCGAAACCGAAACTTTCGGTCGGGCACTAATAAAAATTCATAATATAATATTCCCAATAAATTCATATTATTAATATTCTCACGCGCTAACAAATCATAAAATATTTTTAAACTACTAAATTTATAAAGCTGCAGTTTGTTTGTTTGAAATTAGCACATATCCAATTTAAGCGCTATGTTATCAATGGTATTAATGTAGAAGTAAAATACTTTTTGTTTTATTCCAATGGGACATTTCGTGGAGATATATTACTATCACGAGTATAAAACGCAATGAATACGTCGCTGTCCGCATCAAAAAATGTGTTAAGGTAATTATATTTTAAATTAAACTACAATAAATAAGTTCAATGATTCAACATTGTTTTTGATTAATCAATACGCTGAAACATTACATTCATAAAATTATGAAGATGTGTTTATTATTAGAGAAATTATTAAGAATGTGTCGTATCAGAAATCCATTGTCACGAAAAAAATCTGTATTCTACGGTTTACACGGGAAATACCACTAAAAGTTAGCTCGTCCGCCTACAAGGCAATAAAAAAAAAAAAAAAAAGTACCCGATTTTTGGGGAGATTTAAAAACTTGACATCTCCCAGTTTTCCACACATAGACATTTTTCACACACATACAAAGCTTCGAATACTTCAGTTTGTTGTTCATCATGTACATTCCAGAGGTAATAATTCCATGAGGTACACATGACTGTTGTCTTACAATTTAAGGTGCATTTCGGAACAAAGTTTTGCCCAAGTATTTGTTTTGGCATTGAACAAATGAGTTCAGGTCGTTGTTTTAAGACATCACACTTGTATGGATGCTTGATTCATATCGGATGATAGCGTGATAAGATTCTTTTGTCTTCCGCAGACGAAAAGAATTTGTGTAGAGCAAGTAAGAGTACTGAGCTCTAAATCCGGCTTTCATCACGAATTAAAACAACGTTTTTTATATCTTGAACTCACGTGTTTGTAAGTTAGTATATTACTTACCCCTATTGGGTCCGCGACTGTACAAACACTGCTCACATTGCACTGTGATATTATGTTTCATTTTTAACAACAACATTTAAGTAACAAGGTTAATTAACTTAATTTTATGTAAAAATAAAATTTTTCCATGTGAATACTGCAAAAAATAAGAACGCTATGACGACAGATGGCAACACGTCGAACACACAGATCAACTTCATACATCAGGAGCGTTCCTTGCAGGCGATGGTAAATAAAACTCGAAAAGAAAGACTAAACAGGTAAATTCAGAAGGTTTTATCACTAAAAATGCGAGAAATAAGGGCAGCTTCTTCACATCAACGCTGTGTCTTTCCGGTAGGCATATAATGCGAAAAAGACGTCATGTTCGCTGAGTTTCTTGCCATTTATTTTCAGAACTGTGGGTATAAAGAATAAAGAAATAATTTCTACCAATTTTATAAATGCGAAAGTAACTCTGTTACGCTTTCCCGCTTAACCCTTAAATGCATGGTTTTTTATTGCGGCCTAGAAAAAATGTTTTTCCTGGTAGGTATTTAGATACATATAACATAAAAAATAATGAAAAAATCTGGTATAAAAAAGGTATAATAATTTCTTTTTTGACACTTAATATATTTATTATCTATGGTCGTCTATGGTAATCAATTTAAGGGTTAAACCTCTTAACCGATTTTGATAAAATTTGGCACAGACAATCTTTAGAACCTGAGAAAGAACATAGGCTCATAGGACCTTTTATTGCGAAAAAAAGGGATGAAGAAAAACGATTTATAAAGTTCACGCAAGAAAAAAGAATCATCAAAATTGGTGGCATAACAATACACACTATTTTCAGAAATTGATTACTTTGCAGATACTCAGCTGTTAATATCAAAGCATTCGTAATTAGTACATGTTTATATTTCCTATTTATAAAAATTTCGGTTCCATACCGTTTCTATAAATAGAATGCAGCTGTGTTTGATACTTTTATTGAAGGTAATTAACGCGCTGTGAGGTCTTTGCATTACATTCATGTTTTAGGACGAACTCTCGAATATTCCATGAAAGTATGAGGGCTATAAATTATAATAAACTTCGATAAAGTACCAATTTTTTATAGAAAACTTCGTGACTTAAAAAACTGTTAAGATCTAGATATATGGGGGCGGCGCGACGGGAAAGTGTGCCGAGAGTCGCGTCGCGTCGTCCCTCAAACCCCGTGCTGGGTTCTGGCTTCAGCCGGGGTTCGAACGCTGAGTGTGAGCGGTTCAACTCCCACATACCCCGATCCGGTGATTTCCTCCAATTGAAAACAAAAAAAAAGATCTAGATACATAATGTCGAAGTAGAGTGTGAGTATAGATAAGTTAAACACAATGAGTCCATCTTGTTTAGTACAAAGTTCCAGTATCAGATCAGCTCCATAGTACCATGTTATTGTATTGTCACACGATATACGTCAGCTTACAAAATTATAGCTCAGTCGGAAACCGGGAAGTAGGTAAAATTCAATTCACTGCATTCTATCCAGTTACATCCAGTGTCCAATGGACCAAGAGCTACTGCAGGCTATTCAGCAGCCAGGTTTGCAGTTCCGAGTTGGGACATATCAAGAGATTTATGGACCATGTTTTCAACTTGCCTCAAATAGGTACTGTACTGTTTTCCTCCACCGTTTTTAGCCAGTGGTGTTGTGAAAAATTGCACATAATTTTTTTTCATATTAAGATTTAGAGGTACAAGCCGTCCGGTTTTGAATCCGCGACCTTCCGCACGGAGGCGCTTCAATCACTCGGCCACCACGACTTCAAATAGGTACCTAAACACAAATTGGCACTTATAGCTCTCTCTCTTTGCTCT
This sequence comes from Trilocha varians, assembly GCA_030269945.2. Classification (NCBI taxonomy): domain Eukaryota; kingdom Metazoa; phylum Arthropoda; class Insecta; order Lepidoptera; family Bombycidae; genus Trilocha; species Trilocha varians. The sequence goes on along the minus strand of AP028270.1, from coordinate 3,266,891 downwards.
GTAGGTAAAAGCGGTTAAATAGTTAAGATATGTTTGACATAGTTTTCGTCGATTTCGACATCCTATAACAAAGGCTAACATTAACCTATATTAGTACAGCAGCGTGAATAATTACAGATCTCCGTGGAATGCTATTGATCTCTTGCGAATCGCGACTCGTCATTTGATCTCACCGCAGTAATATTATACCGCGACTGTATAAACAATGATCATGAGGTTGTTTAACATTTGAATACCACATTTTTATGTAGGTAGACGTCGAGCTTGATCGTAAGTGGTTACCGTGTGGAGCGATGCAATGTCAGGGGACATCACTTTTTTTTTTTTTTCAGTTGGAGGAAATCACCGGATCCCCGGTATGTGGGAGTTGAACCGCACTAAAACCTCCAACCGCTCACACTCAGCGTCCGAACTCCGGCTGAGGCCAGAACCCAGCACGGGGTTTGGAGGGACGGCGCGACGCGTTACGCCCTGGGCACTCTTTCCCATCGCTCCGTCCCCGGACGCCGAACCAGTAACCGCCGGCGAATACGGCCACCGGCTCTCTAGGTCGGCGGGCTTTCCGAAGCCCGCCAAGATGGGACCGCGTGTCAGGGGGGACATCACTTCGCTACCTAGGACCTGCCTTTAAGTACACTTTTTAAATGGTTACAATTTCATGCCAATATCGCTGGTTAAAACGGTGACCGAAGACTTGGAAACGTAACCTGGGAACATAACCTTGGTATGCAGTTAAATTGTTCCCTTCGAAGATATGTGAAATCTCGAACCTAATGCAGTATGCATTGTACTGTACTGTACTGTAACAACCCATTACTGCCCACTGCTGAGCTCGGGTCTCCTCCGAAGAGGGGTTAGGCATAGTCCACCACGCTTGCATTATTTGGATTGGGGTCTTAACATATCGTCAAAGGATTTTTAGAACCCTTTTCCGATATGCAGGTTTCCTCACGATGTTTTCTTTCACCGCGCAGTATACATTGTAATCCTTGCTAAAGAGCACAGGGAAGAAATACAGGGTGTATTTGTGACCTTCTCCAACCCGAAGTGGAGTGAATGTCCTGTCGAAATATAGCTAGGTTATTTTTTTTTTCTAAATTTCATATGGCGTATGTACATCTATTACTTTGGGCTACTTAGCTTGTAGTCTCCTAGAATCTAAAACGAAAGATTAATTAGTTCTTTCCGGTACCATTACTTGATAATTCCTCGTGTAAACTTAATATTTCCGATCAAAACTTTATGAAGCATTATGAACAATTTTATCGCTTAATTTACTAATGAAACTTAAACTGAGCTTGTAAATGATGTTTAATAAGACCCTCTATATAACCATCCACTCATCATTGAGAGGCAATCAACGCCATAGTTCCAATGCTAACCGTCCTGAGGCCATACGTATCGAAGATAATCGACAATTTCCTAAAAACTAAACATGTAGACACACGGGGAGTAATTCGGGATTAGAAATCAGCAGTTTTTAATGAATTTTTAAAGAATCTTCGCGATTATTTGAATAATAATTTTGTGATAATTTATTTATTATTAAGCAAACCAACAATGTAGTTTCAATAACAAAGATACACAACAAAAAAATAGACTTAGGATAATGATTTTGCATAACGATTATTTAAATAGTGAAGTTGTATTTAAACTCATATAATTGGATCGAGATGCAGGTATTTACTTAAATCTTAAACTAATTATTAAATTCACGTTAGTGCCATTTTTTTGAGTTGCTTTTTTTTCATGTACTACGATGACTGAGAATGCTGATTACTATATTTATCTAAACTGTACGTACCTACTTTGTGTGTATTTCACAAACAAAATCCCCGCAAACTGTTTGTTATTTTAATTATCAAAATGGGATAAACCAATTCCCGAAAATATCTGTTCCAAACATCCTATTTCAATTCGAGTTAAAAGATTGTTTTTGTTTTAGATACTTTTATAACAAACAACCCCAGTTATTTGTTAGTAAATTAGAATTTTAGAGAACGATGACTCAATATGTCTGAGGAAAATTTGGAGGTAAACAACTACTTACGTATATCATATCTTCAGAAGGAGCGGAACTTACTACACGAAGTTACTTACTAAACCTAATGCAGTTAATTATTCTCTAAATAACCTAAGTTTTTTTCAGATGTTTTCTTTTACCGTTGTTAATTATTTCAGTAGCTTTTTGTTATCTTAGAGCCAATAATAAACGCTATGGTTCGTCTCAAAAGTAAAAAAATAATATTTCCAAGAATTTTCCCCTAATTACTGAAATGTTGATATCGCGGTAAAGGTCGCGGGTTATCTTACAATTCCATTTAGTTTTATTGCCCATAAACACAAAACATATATAAAATATATGCACACTAAAATCTTATGGTTACATTTGTTTTAACGTTTTGTAAATTTTATTTGATTGGCGTTTATGTGACTACTTGATACTTTAATATTTTAATTTGTTTGTTTATGACTTTAATTCGTCTTAAGTGACATCTGAACACGGACGGTATTTTTATTACCCAATATTCAGTTTGGTATACTCTGGTGGTTTGATTCTCGGGTGGGATGAAAAATTCACTACGTGGAGTACTTTCCATAGAGGACATTCTCTAATTTTACCCTTATTCGGATTATTATCTACTTTTCTTTTAGAACTTAAAAGTATTTTAAACATAGCAGTTTACCTACATTCATCTTTAAGAATGTTTAAAGATATGTATAAATTCTTGTAAAACACCATAGACATTTCTAAAGATATTTTATATAAAAGTCGTAAATACCAACATTCCAACCTAAATCCTGCTGCTTAGCTCTTCTTAAATATTCTTCTAATAAAGATTAAAGTTTATGTTATAAACATAGGAATAAAACAGTCTAATGTTGTCGATTGACTAATAATTTTCCACTACTTTGTTTAAATATGTTAAATTAATCTCCAGGCCTTAAGTTATGATGGAGTGATGCGAAATATTCTGTGTTGATAAGTGTGAGATAACAACTTACATGAGTCGTAAACTAAAATTATTATTTGCTCATTGCTCGACGGGCAACGTAGCAATTTTATCTTTTGCTGAAAAACTGAACAGACAGTAATTTGTTTTGAATTAGTTTTAGTAATTTAAATTTTGAGTGATTTCTTAATTTATTATAATTAGTAAAGGGAATGCCTAGTAGTTGATTAATAATATCTGTGTCTTGATATACCCTTGTTAATAAACTTTGTGCACTAACGTACACGAACCTTTCAAATAAAATAAGTAAAGAAGTCTAAATAAACACATGATTCAATCGTCAAATACCAGCATTACTTTTACTTTAAATAGTTAAAACCTTTTCAATCTAACAATTCTTTAAGATTTAATCCAAACACCTTAAATGGGTAAAGTACTTCGGATTCATTATACTTAAGATATACTATTTATTATTATGGCTGTTTTAATACGTTTTACGATTTATAAGTCGATAGTAATTATGGAAGTTAATAATGTGTGTTTGCTTTTCTCCATTATCTCGAGAGCTGTGAGAACTGGTTAATTACAATAATATATTCAAAGACAATCAACTATTTTATAGTCTATTATGGAATCTACAAGATTATGAACTATTAAATCTACCATAAAGTTTCTATTTTAAGTAAAGTATGCTTAGTAGAAGGAATTCGAACCAAATTTGGTAAAATAGTCGCTTAAAGTTAGGAAAGTAACTTGAGAGGTGTCAAGGGACACCCGGATGGAACGAAGTTTCTTTCGATTTAAAGATATCTTATATTTTTTTCTTATTTTTTTTTTACGCGCGATAATGAACATGTTTTAAAAGATTTTGATCATAACGCCGTCTAGCGATAATCATCTAAAACAAATAAGGAACGTGTTTTAAAAGATTTTGATCACAGCGCCATCTAGAGATAATCATCTAAAACAAAAAAAGTGTCGTGACAACTTTTCGTAAGAATTTTTTCCGTCTAGCCCCTTTCACAACGCGCGATAAGGAACTTCGTTCCAAAAAAAAATCTTTAATTTATGAACAAGTATTAAACTCAAAGTATGAGATTAACTTCCTAATAATCTTCCCAATAAAAAAAAAACTTAAATTTCAAAGAATACGTCGCAAAGCACTTATTGCAATGCTTACCTAGTTAGGTGTATCAATACATGTTCCTTAAAAACATATCCTTGCTTACTAGAAGAAAGGTCTTAAAACATATTTAAACTATTGATTACATGTGAATAAACCAAACTAAACAGCATTTTGCTGCATTTGATCGTACAGGGCAAGATCCAGGGGAAGAGAGCTGTAGGTAGAAGGAGAACATCTTGGCTGAAGAACTTGCGCCAGTGGTTCAACAAAAGCACTTGTGCTTTGTTTCGCGCTGCTGTGTCAAAAGTACAGATCGCCTTAATGATCGCCGACTTTCGATAGAAGATGGCACATGAAGAAGAAGAAACAGCATTTTAAACGTGTAAAACTATAGTAGCGTTTACATTCGCAATAATCACCCGTATATTTCAACTTATCCGTCGCACTGCAGTTATTGCACCGCTGGCCTAGTTACGTCCATCCATGTTGATACTGATGAGGACACGTGCAATGGATACCATTCTTGACCGTTCGTGACCATTCAGGGTTTATGAATGAATATTTATGCAATGCAGTACAACTCAATTTAGTATGTCATTTATTTAATGCATTAATACATTTTAAGATACCATTATTTTTCTTGGAAGCTTCGAATACTTCTTGAAATAACATGTTGTGTCCCATACCCATTAGGGTTTTTGCGCATTCACTAACATTTGCGAATGCTGTTGACTTGTTAAATAAAAAGTTTTTTGACTAGATTTAAAAATAAATATTCAAGTCAGTTGCATCTGTAGGAGAAGTACTTGCCTCCCTCCATCAAATAATTAAACACACAAATTATCTTTAAAACGGTGGAGTCATCGAGTAAGGGCTCATTTGAAAGGGCAGGAAAAGAAAGGCCTTTATTTTGATTCTCTATATCCACGCAAGTTTTGTCATAACGTTCGTATATTTTTGGGAATCTATCATCAAGCAGTAAATGGCAGTTAACAATGTTTTTCTAAGTACAAAAATATATTTCATTCTCCTGCGATCCTCGATATAATACTTACCTACTCCAAGCTCATTGGTTACCTTTGTTAAACTGTAATTGCAAAGTTTCAATTTCAACTATTTTATGCGTCATAGTCAATAACCGGTGTTGAAAGGAAACACGTAATATAAATAAATAATAATATTATAGTTTTCGTAAGATCATTTATAGATTTTCTCGGTTTATTCATACAAATGAACCGTAGTTTCATTGTTTTGTTTTCACCGAGTTTCCAGTTTTTATTCGAGGTAGGTATATTGTAGTTATAGCCTCAAGACTCATGTGTGGACTGTTTTAAGGAGTTTCGTAAAAATATGTAAATGTTTTATGAAAAGTTACATAAATGTAACGTGGATATATGTAGAAGGGATTGTGGGAATCTTACGGAACTAAAGACCGCTACCTGCTCTTTTAAAGGAGCCCAAACTCGATGGGCCTACGAACTCCCGTTCTCGAGATAAAGTGCACTTTAGTAGATTTAGTAACATTTGATTGAAAACTTTTGAGTAAGTCCCAGTGAGTCCTAGACGTCTTGTACAATGATGTTAAAAATACCTATTATAGTTAGGTACGACTGCCCAGTGGCGTGCGTATGTTTTGGTGACCCACTCATGCAGAAATGTAAATAAAACCAAATCTTTCACAGTTTTACACCTTACAATCAATATAATTACACTTTTACGCTCGATACACGTAAATAATAGGAATGATAAGTGTATTTCTATTAAATATACAGAATTTAATGATTTTATTTTTATTTTTAAACCAATTGGATAGGTTAAGTTATGCAATGCGTATTTGGTTATATGAATTGCACGCCACGGCGACTGCTTTTTCAAAATGAAGCTTACGTTAAGTATGCCACTACCCACCTTACACAATATGACCACTAAATCTAAACCATAAAAGATCCAAATAACGTAGATCACGATAAGCTATTCACAGCTTGTAAACGTCCAGTGTAACATATACGATAACTTGATAAACCCACACTGGTTTATTTTATTCAAATATACGTAAAATGTAAATAAATTATTAACATGCATTGTTTGCAGGTTAAGTATTGGGGTGCTGCTGTTATAAATGCTATGAGATTAGCTTAAATATATCTCGATGATGTATCTTGTAATGATTAAATACAAAGAAAGACAAAACTGCCTACATATTATAATAAACTATAAAAATAGGTAAAAAAACTTTTTAACTTAAACGGTTTTATGTTAAACATACATTGCAATGTTTAAGATAAATGTACTAAAAACCAAAAAATAATAAAATAGATACAGTCGTGGGAATTATAAAACCGTTGGGCACGTCAATTGTCAATTGTTCTTGACACGGCGCGTATTGTGAGCAGGTTCCTCTCTCCATCAGCCATCAGTATGGCTTGGGTCGTAGACTCCGCCTGCAGTATCCGTATTTTTTATATATTGTATTTTTAAATTTTATTTTCTTGTAAATGTATTTTTAAAAATAGAATGTAAAAAATAAGTGAATAAATGAATATACAAATATAATAATAAAAACTGAAACATAAACAAATGAATAATCTATGAGAAATACTTTGAATATTTGTGTTGACTTAGAATCAAATTATATGAGCAGTAAAAAGTAATATACCTACTGCTAAAAATGAAGACATCGGAAGCAATTTTAGCAGCTTTAGTATTGATTTAAAATTACTTGAGATCCAAACGAAAACTATATTATAATTCAAAATAACAGGAACAAAGCTCGTGTACCCAAATACATCGATCCAAATCTAGTACATATTATAAACTTTTTACTCATAAAGATATAAAATTAAAATAGTATATCTATCATTGCGACAGCCGTATCTACATATGTCACCCACACTGCACTTCCACGTGCTTTCTCTCCAAATTAGGAGTCTCAATCTTTTGTACGGTACCGTTGTTTTATTCATAATATAATTAATGTATATCATTATCAATACAATGTCCGACATCGAACATTTTATTCGTTTTTATATTAGATGCTGTTAATTTATGTTCTGTTTCCTTGTTTTACGAATAAGTAAAATATATTGGGCCACGTCGAAGAGAACTGGTAGAGGACAATCTCTTAAAGGTGGACGGATGTCGTTAAAATGGCTACGGATTCTATCATTTCTAAAGCTATCAGGATGACAGAGAGTCGTCAAAACTGTATGTATGGATCTTGGTGGTCACAAACATTCGCAATAAAGTAACAAAGAAGGAGAAAAATCAAACAAAAGTTAAACTAAATTGCAAACTATTCGTAAAACCATCTAGTCGGTGTAGTCCGTCCTCCAATTTAAATTTCGAATAGATTTCTTTCTTTAGTGACAAATACATACAGCCAGTACAGCTTTTCCGCCAAAAGCGAACAGTATAGCCAACCTAAACACTCAACTGGGATCAAAATTGATTTGTTTACTTTTGCCAAGTCTATGGCAGGAGTAAAAATTTAGCATGACGTCACGTTAGTTCGGAAACTTACTTTGGTTACATTTTATTATCGTCTCAAATTTTGGCCGAGCGTCCCAGTTTCACCATCTAGGGAAATTTGACGAACCCAGATGAGTGGCAAAATAAGCCATTTTTCTATTTCAAAACACCAAGGGATCTCAACGCATACAGCCAACGTGACGTAAGTGCGTACGAAGCACATTGTTATCTGATCATTGCACGTGTCGTGTGAGTAACTCACTCGTGCATAAACACGTGTTTGGTACAGATTTGCCGCCATTTTACAACAATTGGGCTCTCCCACGGTCCTGCAATATGGCGGTCTAGTTATGAAATATTTTTAAAGATATGTGGGATATGTAAACAATGTTGTATTATGCTGAGGCTGCCTTTATAATATTTCTACTTTAGCCATAAGTGTCCTTTATAAAACCAGCGTTCGGAATGTAAAGTTTGATGGAAGAAAACTTAAGCTCGGTTTTGTTGGTCCTTGTTAGCCCGCTTGTTCCATAGTCATCGAAACGACCATTATTGGCTTATAGTGGACTAAACAGAACAAAATATTTACTGCAAACTACCATTCTAAGGAGGTTATTCTATACTATTCAATTTTAAAAGAAAACAAGGTTTCTCAAAGACAATCATGTACACTTTACTGGGAACCAAAAATGGAGTTTGTCTAGTAGTGCCATCTTAAGTTAAAATTGACAATCACATACGAGTGGTTATGCAGATGCATGAAATATATAAACATATTGCTACGTATAAGTTTTACTCGAATTATCAGCTGTCAACATTATGACCATCAGACGATAAGCGGCCGACTTTCAATAACATAATTAAGCGCGTCCCACTGTCTAACACTAATTAATTTAACTGTGCCAACGCACTTTCTTTATCTGTTGACGTTTTCCGGGTGCCATTCAAATTACTGTGCAGTGAGTACAGTGGATAGAGCTACTGATTGTACCAATTAACTGGGAAAAGAACCAAATTTGGTTTGTTTACGGCTCAACGCTAGTAGTGGTAGTAGTAGTGTATGGCTCAACTTACGTTTACGTAAAAGTTGTTTTAAACTTATTCAGACACTGGTGGCTAAACACAACAGTCACTAAGGGTGGTTCATGCTCAGAGAGTCTTGTAGATACAGTGAGTGTGGTGTGTCGTGATGTGAGTTCGAGTTCCAGTGGTACTACCCAAAAGCGAACGAGAAAGAGGGTAGACAGATTTGTTTGCTCTTAAATCGACCCGCAGTATCCAGTCTTTTCGTGATCATGACGTTTGCAACAACGTTGAAATATCGAGACAACTCAATTAATTAAATATCGTGGTAAGAACCCGTTGAAAATGCATGAAAAGTTGTTTTATTAATGTCTCATATGTTACGGTGACCAGATCGTCGGTCCATCTCGTGGGGGGTCTACCAACGTTGCGCTTACCGGTTCGTGGCCGCCACTCTAGAACTTTTCGGCCCCAACGGCCATCTGTTCTTCGCACAATGTGTCCTGCCCATTGCCACTTCAAAGATGCAATTCTTTGGGCTATGTCGGTTACTTTAGTCCTTCTGCGGATCTCCTCATTTCTGATTTGATCACGCAGAGAGACACCCAGCATAGCCCTTTCCATTGCTCTTTGAGTGACTCTGAGTCGTCTGATAAGACCCATCGTAAGCGGCCAAGTCTCTGATCCGTAGGTCATCACTGGCAACACACACTGGTCAAAGACTTTCGTCTTGAGACACTGCGGTATTGTGGACGAGAAAACTTTCCGAAGCTTCCGGAGCTTCAAGATCGCGGGAGGTCACTGGATGCAGATGGCGCAGGACCGGTCGATATGGCGAGGTTTGGGGGAGGCCTATGTCCAGCAGTGGACGTCTGTAGGCTGATGATGATGATGATGATGATGATGTTACGGTGAAACGATCAGCTAAACAAATATTAATCCCGAAAGAACTCTAGCCATGCGCAACAGTTGCAACATCTAGTGACATTTGATATACACATACCTACTTGGTACAAAGAAACAAACCAATTTTGGTTAGATTCCCAGTAAAGGAGTTATAAAAAATCAGGGATGTACGTAGATCCTACTAGTTTTCAACTCTAAAATCCTCCTTAATTCTATAGTATAAACTGTAATCAAATTATATTATGCTTAAACACTCCCTTAGAAAAAAATAATTACCCAGTATCGCTTCTACAACATTTAATACTTCATTTATCGTGCAATACACCTCCATATTTCGGAGTGTCATGGCGCCTGTCAAAATTAAATATCACACCGGATTAGAGTAACGCAGTAGTAGATAAATGAAACGTGTTCTCTTCGGTGGCTCTCGATTAATCATAAAAACAACTTCGAAATCACGTTATTAAATGCTTACACACATTCTTAATTACATTAACGACTTTTATCGCGGAACTGTTTTAGGCAAATGGCTACTTGATCGAACTTCACAGAGCCGCCATCTTTAGTTTACAACTGCTATAAATGGGTACTCACGGGGTCATTGGTGTCACTTCGATTTGAGCGGGAAAATGCTCTAGATTTCCTATTTTGTTTTTTCATAGATATTTTCAAAATTATCACAACTTAGTTTAACAATTTAACCTTAAAAAATAATAGTGATGAACAGAAGTACTATTTAATTTAGATGTTTACGCCGACCAACAGACAGTAGTCGTAGGCGTAGCATAAGTTAATTGTAATAGGTAATTATTTTGTGTCCATAGGTCTTATATTAGACAAATTTTGACTCTAACAACATCAAAAGTGTTACTAACATAAATAATACCTATTAATAGCCTAGCACCAGTAAAATAATCATTAAAGTGATCATTAAACATTCTAGAGTGCATTAACTGATTTATGTGACTTAATCTGCGTTTAACGCTATCTAGATAAAGTAAATTAACGAAATGTTTCGACATAGTCTTAATTAATCCCACTGCAGGTGTGAAACCGCAGTACAGATCAATTACTGTATTATTAGAACATAATGATTGATTGTTTGATTATTATTGCATTCCTAATGTGTAGCGAGGTTACCTCTTCCGGGAGACCATAGAGGTTTTAGTTTTTTTTTTTAATTACTTGTATTATGGTAATGATATAAAATTAATGTAATTATATTTTTTTTTTCTTGAGAGGAAAGATTTTGCTGGGAATGGTATGGTTGTTTTTAAAATGTAAAATATGATATCGACAAAATAATGTCTACCAAATACGAAATTAAACAGTGAACAAAAAGGGACTTAAAACGAATAGATAAACGGCCAAAACATCAAGGTTTTCTATATTATCAATAATATTGTGTGTCTATGTGTAGATCTAGAGTAAAATTAATTTAAATATGAAGTATAAACGTTGAACTATAACATGCCGAGGACACACGTAATATCACTATCTTGCTCTCAATTATATTCCTACCCACACAGGCAGCTCATTATAAACTCCATTCCCACAGTAAAACAGAAACATTTAAATAATTACAGATTACCAAAATTTCTGAAAATTCTTGTGAGATATTCTAATTTGAGAAATATTTGTTTCAAACAAAAACAATGTAGTAATTGGTAACGCGTCGTCCCACAGAACTCCGTGCTCGGTTTTGGGCTTTGTTGAAGTTCACATTCTGAGTGTGAGTGGTAGGAGGTTTCAATTTCCACAAACCACACCCGTAAGACAAATAGAAAACTGACGATTTTTCCAACTAAAAAAACTATTACTACAAAATGAGTAATTAAACCATTCTGTTATTTTCCTACAACTATATTCCTTGAAGCAGAAAGTTAGTTCAAGAAGTAAACTCCATTACACACTATAACCGGTCTATTAAATTAAACCTCTTTGACAGTGTCAACGAAATGTCAAAGATCAGTTGATATGTTATCTATGCTTTCACCACTTAAGCTCTGCCCATGCTCTGCCTACTGTTAAGAGCATTGACTATACAGGGTGAGATTTTAGATGCAGGAAAAGTACTCGAAATAGTGATTTTAGCGAGTTAGTTTTTAGATAAATACATTTTTTTTCTGACCGACATTTCTTTGATATTTCTTTTGGACCGACTTCCAAAAAGGTCAATTCGTCTGTCTTTATGTTTGTTACCACATAACATTGTTTCGGCTTGACCGATTTCGATGATTCTTTGTTAGAAAGCTGAAAACTTTGGTTAATCTCTTATAATTTGGAAGTCATTCGTTATTATTTTTGTAGTAAAAATAATAAATCTTTTCGCAAAATTTGTTAATATCACTATTTACCAAGAGTACCTACTTTTCCTAGAGGATGCATTTTAAAATTCCACCCTGTATATTAGTGAGTTCACTTCCCGATCGGGGCGAGGCGTTATCTACTGAGTTAGGTTCCGCCCAATGATTGATAGGTATGGATATCGGCCAATTAAGGCTCTGATATGCAAAACTTTCAGCCTATGTTGGTCAGATTCGATTTCCTGGTTCGATTGTAAAAATAGGTTGTAATGTTTCCATTTTATTTAAATTAAATTAAGTGCTATACCACCATATACCTTTGCAATAACGATTTTAAAAAAATGATTGACAGTTGACAGTCTTGACACGTAATTTGGAACAGGATTCTAAATTTAAAGTTTGGCGCCTGTTTCCTAATCAAAGATTGTTTAGAATACTTTCAAATTCCCAATTTTCGTTTATTTACTTATATTTATAAACATTTTAAAGGAAAATACTTGTGTTATTTATAGTATATCTATAAAGTCAATGAACCCCACACAAGATGAATGCATCGTGACAGTAGAGTACAATACCAATGTAACAAAGACTATTTAAATGTCATCGCTGGATAAATCCTATGATAAAATACTAACGGGAGTTTGATCTGGATTATAATTTGAGTCTCATTGTCTGGAATCTAGCTTATTTTTTCTATTTGACCGACTTGCTAAAGGTCATTGTGAGTATATTTTGTCATCGAATATACCTCGAATATATTTAATTGAGATGGACCGATTTGGATGAATATTTTTGTATGTATATGAAAATGCAATTGTGAGGTTATATTTTAATATCAAGATCTGTCAAGCAATAAAAAAAAACGTTTTTTTGACCAGATTTCACGAATTGCTATGCTTGGTTGCGTTATTTCTTTCTAGGTGAACCGATTGGAATCATTCTTTTTGTTTGGAAGAAGATACTTCTAAAATAATCTCGTATAAGTCTGAAAAATACTGAACGAGTAATTTTAATGTAAATGCTGGATAATGGAAGTTGCTATTTTAGTATATTCATTTATTCACTTATTTTTTACACTATATTTTTAAAAATACATTTACAAAAAAATAAAATTTAAAAATACAATATAAAAAACAGAGGGCCACTGCAGGCGGAGTCTACGACCCAAGCCATCAGTGGTCAGGGCTCAAGAGAGAGGAACCTCCTCACAATACGCGCCGTGTCAAGAACGACCGCCTTCTGAATCAAGCTCTTTACCCAGCCGGGGAGCGAAAGCTTCTCTAGATGTCGGTCGAAGCTTTTCGCTATTAGACCGTGCACAGATACAACGATCGGAACAATGATTATCGCTATTTTATAAACATGAATTGTTAGTTTAAAAATAAAGTTTTTCATTCTTTGAATCTTTTTATACTTCACTTGCTTTAGATTATAAATTATAATAATATGTATGCCAAGTTTATTTCCGTTTAAACCTTTGTCAAAATAAAGTAACACATTACCAAATGCAACCAAAAATGTCGATAGATTTAAAACAAGTATTCCAAGTAGAAAACGCTGCGATCTCGTTTAGTTTTAAAATAATCTATCGCCCCAGTTTCAGATTATATATAAGTGCATTCTGATGCTAATTTATGTATAATAAATCTGTTTTTTAAAGTCGAATGAAAAAGCGATTCCGAAATTATAATGTTTACGTTATAAATTTTGTTTTTTAAATTTATCGCCATATTGGGATAATAATAATGATAGTTTTATGTTATCTTGGAATAGATTTTGATGTTTTAGTTGGAATTTCTTTGAAATAGATGTGAGATTTAAAGAAGTATTACGTGATATTGTGTAGTCTTTGATTGGTTTTTATTTTATTGCAAAAAAAAATTATAAATGCGAAAGTAACTATGTCTGTCTGTTTGTTTGTTACGCTTTCCCGCTTAAAACACACAACCGATTTTGATGAAATTTGGCACTGACAATCTTTAGACCCTGAGAAAGGACTACCTTTTAATGCGAAAAGCGGGTTATAGAGTTCACGCAGATGACGTCGCGGCAGCAGCTAATAAAGAATAAGTAAAACTTCCAAAACAATTTATCTAAAACAAAGAAAATGTATTTAATCTTTATAGGTTAGAGTAATGAGGTGTTTGTCCATTAGTTCAAACATTAAACTTGGATTAGAACACCGTATTTACTGCATACGTCACACAAGTAGGTACGATAACTAATGTGTTAACATCTTAAAATGTCTCTGATAATATTATTTAATTAGCTTTTCGTCTGGTATTCTGTTTGGATAGGTTTTAAATTTTATTGTCATGTATTTTGGAGTTATGGAAGAATTATTATTTAGCCTACACTGGATGGACTTAAGCAACTATTTACTAAGTTCGGGTGGAATCTTGTGAGTTGAATTTCACCGTAGATATTACGTGATAATGTAATAATATGGTACCATGTTCTGATCTGATGATAGAGTCGGAAGGTAGACATAGAAACTTGTGTCCTAAACAAGATTGGCTAACATACTACTATTTTGTATTATTGCTTTATGCTTGTTAGTGGTCCGCTGTTTTCTCTTCCATCTCTCATTTGAAACTTATAATTGTGATCCTTACGGCCTCCCGTGATACAGGCCTAGTACGGGGGCCATTGTTGAACTCCTAATGAAAATTAGTTTTTATGTTTGGAAATAAATTATTTGTATTTGTATATGATATTCAGGTGCTTAAAACCTTGGATTTAAAAAGCTACATTTTTGTATACATTATTTCATTGAGGTAAGGTAGATTTAGGCAGCACAAAACTATTATGATAGTATTTATACCTTACTATTATAGATAGATAGATAGAATTATAGCAAACACTACAGTTCTATCACATAATCCAGCGATTCTCAAATTTCCTATTGTCCCCAGTCGCGGCAGTATGCATTTGCCTCGAAGTGGGAGCCTTGCCGAGTCGCCGAAGCGGGTTCACCTGCAACGATCCAGCCCTCTCTTTTCCGCACACGGGGGACACATTCTCTATCTCACTCGTCGCAGCTATTACGATCATCGTGCCTTTCTTTGTTGTAAGTATTTTTGTATAATATTAATCAAAGATTTATTTGGCAGATTAAAACTGCGATTGAAAAGATAGGTCAATAATTTTATGAGATCCTAATCAGAATTGTAAAATATTAAATGTTGGTAAAGACGTATCAATGTGCTTGCCACTATTAAAAGTCACAAAGACATTATTTAGGTGACAAAAATGTAACGTAAAAAATATCTACAAAACATATTTAAACAAGGAAAAAAGTATACTTTAAACGATCCTCACTTGTCATATCTAACAAAGAATATGAAAACTAAATTACGATTGTAATCTAAAAATAAACTGAATGAACATTCAAACAGTTAAAGATAGTAAATAGCTTTGAATGTAACCGTGTCAAAGAGATTTAAGATAATAGTGTTTATATAATGCGTCCTACACTTATGTTTGTGAACTTGCGTGTTGACCTGAGATTGTTTAGTGAACGTCAACAACAAGTAGGATGTTTGCTCGGCTTGTTTACAGTCGGTCAAGTGCATTTATAAAAGCAGAGGTGTGTTCCCGGAGAGGTGTCCGGGATAACTGTTTAAATAATAAATTTGAAGCGTCTGTTTGTGATGTTAACAGGTTTGAGTTGAATGCAAAGTACTGAGTATAACAGTTTTGATTTTAATAGGTAGGTTCTTCTCGATGTATTTCTATAATAAAATGAAATTGTTATAGCATTTTCAGAATACATTAAAAACACTAACACTTTTAATAATAAAATGCAGAGTAATACGTGGTATAAAATTATCGTAAAGACGGAAAATATTTCTTATTAAGTTTAAGTTTATATTTTTTGACTAAATGTTAAGCTCAGGATGTATGTTGTAAAACTGAAATGAAATATTGCTCTTTATAAATACGCTAAAGATTAACTACTGCGTGCTTAAACAAAACGAAAAAAAGTGAATTAAAACACTTTAACAATACTTTAAAAATATCGTTAAAATATTTTCTATTTTGCTCGTGTCTTACAACAATGTTTAACATTATAAACTGCTTCACTAAATCTAATTTTATCACGATCAAACAAACCACGGATATAAATAATATAATGTGGGTAGAACCGCACTTCCCACATTTAACTATAATAAAACATGGTTACGAAAATAGCTTAGAGTTTACTAGTTTTTAATTGTGTACCTTTTGACTAAAAATGCTGATAAACCTATTAAATAAGTTCGTTAATTTAAAAAGAAGGCTCTAAAGAGCACTCAACAATTAGATGAAATGAAAATTTATTATACTGGAAAATTGTATGCTAAAAATTTAAGCATTGGTCCCTGTACTAGGAAACTAATGTGTCACGAGTGACCGGTGATCTGCTTAATATATAAGATTATTTTCATAAACATAGTCTTAGTATATAGAACAAATTTCCAAAATCATATATATTCTAAATTCCCTCTCAACGTTCACATTAGTTATGTAATACACGTACCCAAATTAACTACGTTACATCAAATACTCTAGTATGCACAAAGGTTCGACCTGTAAATATTAAACTGGGTTTTACCTGAGGGTTTCTCTCGACCCTTGAACTGAAAGTTGTACAAACAACCTCATTGTTAATTAATTTCCATGTTAGCTAGTCTGTTTGATGCTGGCAGTCTTTTGATACCTAATTAATGTTGTACCTACAGAACATGTAGGAGATTACAGCGGTTATTAAAATGTACAGAAGAGAGAAGAGAATGTAACTACATTTTTATTAAGATAATAAGATTAAGATAATATTATTAATATAAAGTAAATTTTCATATTTTCCTTTGCTAAAACATAATTAGATGTTAGGAGTCAGAATGAATAATTATTAGTTTTGTTAGAGAATAGGAGAACTATCGTACTTTAAGGGAAAAGAAATGAGACCAAGTAAACGCGAGGTGCTAGACATCGTAATGCCCAGACTTTTTTTTTTTTTTCAGTTGGAGGAAATCACCGGATCCCCGCCCGCGGGGCGGGCGGGGATCCGGTGATTGGTATGTGGGAGTTGAACCGCACTGAAACCTCCAACCGCTCAGTCTCAGCGTCCGAACCCCGGCTGAGGCCAGAACCCAGCACGGGGTTTGGAGGGACGGCGCGACGCGTTACGCCCAAGGCATTCTTTCCCGTCGCTCCGTCCCCGTAATGCCCAGACTTGAACTATTTTTTTCTAGTAATAAATAATTAAACAAGGCATAGAAATTAAATCATTGTCTTTATGCATAACGGCGTAAATAGTGTGTTGAGGTGTAATGACGTTGTAAATAGTCGATCTTCGTTTGGTTTTGTCAGGAATGACGTCAAAATCTCCACTTGAACACTTGATGAGATTAAATATAATTAAAAATAAACGCGACACTCAAGATATGAAGATGCAAATTTTCCGCAATCGCAAGCATTATTTTTAAAACGAAAACAAATAAAATCAGAATTGCAAATCCTTATTGTATTTGCTAAGTTGTATTTTATGTAATTGTTTAACTTTGGCGGTCACTAAGTGAGTTCATGAGATTTATCAGAGCTCAATTCACACTTCGAGTTTTCACACTTCGATTATAATAGATTTTGAAATGTGACGTCACGATATTTAGAACCCCTCCCACCCTCTTGTCACACATTGACACTTCGTATACACCCCCCCTCTCAAAGTGTAACGTAATTTTTAGATGTCTTCTTATTATGTTAAGATTTAAAAGCTATATTGATATCGTTATGAAAATTAATTTCGAGGGATTTTTGCCTAAATAGGCTTCAAGATAAAGTCGTGGTGGCCGAGTGGTCGAAGCGCTTCCTTTCGAACGGGAGGTCGCGGGTTCAAATCTGCCGGCTTGTACCTCTAAATCTAAATGCGAAAAAGATTTATGTGCAATATTTCACAACACAACTGGCTAAAAACGGTGAAGGAAAACATCGTGAGGAAACCTGCATGGATTCTAGAAATCCTTTGAAGATATGTGAAGTCCCCAATCCGCACTGGGCAAGCGTGGTGAACTATGCCTAATCCCTCTTCTGAGGAGACCTGAGCCGAACAGTGAGCAGTAACGGGTTGGTTACAGTACAGTACAGTACAGGCTTCAAGATGTAGACATATGTAGCTTAAGTTTAAGTTACATTGTGTTGAAATGACAGAATAATCTTTTGTCACTAATAGTTGTCAGCACCGGACAGTATTAGTGGCAGTCGAATCTTATACAAATAATATACAATGTTGAGTGTTTTGCTAATTCACAGTGATATGCAGACATTAGTTAAACATTTATATGTATATCAGCTCGTGTCTGAGTCGTACAATGACAATTATCTTACAAATTAGTCAGTCAACTTGGTTTCAAACAATCACTGGTCGTTTAAGTGATTTTTTGACATTTCATGCTGATTTTACAACATGATTTCTTACACTGCAGAATTGATTTTTGAATGGTAGACTAGTAGTTTAGCTACTCAAAGATAATATAATCATTTATGGTATTTTGACCAGATGCTAAAAGGTACACGTTATATGATTCGTCATTCAATTTCATCTGTTAATTGTCGTGGTGGAGTTTACTCTGATTTTAAACTAAAGTTTCAAACAGTACATTTCTATTTGGTTCAAAAATAATTTGTAAAGAGAGAAGTATCATCATTATCACCGGACCACGTTCCTCCATTGTTGAAGATAAGCTTTTCCCATCTGACGCCACTGAATCCGATCTTCGGGCTCTTTTCAATCAGTTTTTGCCGGCCATCTTCTTTATGTCGTCGCTTCACCTGGCTGCAGCTGAAAAGTAAACTATATAGTTATTATCATCTCAATAACTATAATCTGGCTATTGCCTCATACCCAAAATGAAAAAGACCAAACTCTTTCAACCATAAAATCAATGAATTTAAAGATAAACACTTAAAATAATCAAACACATAAATAATTGTATTCGTGATTGTAAACCCGTAGGTGGACAGGTGAAGAGATAGATTAATAGCATTCAAGCTACGGAAATTAGATAAACACTGCAGGCGACAAATAAAAAATTATAGAAATGATTTTTAGCTACGGGGAACCGTACACAGTGCGGACATTCTAATTGATTCTGATTATTTTTAAACATAAAATGAAATTTTCTATAAATCTTGAAGATTACACCAATACACGGAAATAAATTACTTTACTTATACAAAAAACGAATAATCAGAAAATATACATCCTTTATAACACCTATAAAAATGTCTTAGCAATGCAGAAATTCTTAAGCGACAGTAATCGCTTTTCATCAGATGAACGTTCAGCTCATTTATCTGAAAATATCTAAATTAGTAGTATGAATATGTATAAATTTAACTGTACTCTTATCATTGATATACTTCTTAAAACGAGGAGACAATCAATTTGTCTGTATTTTCATTGTTTGTTACATCATAATTTAAGTTTTGCTAGACCGACTCGAATGAGGACGGAGCGACGGGAAAGAGTGCCGAGCGCGAAACGCGTCGGGCCGTCCCTCCTAACCCCGTGCTGGGTTCTGGCCTCAGCCGGGGTTCGGACGCTGAGTGTAAGGTTTTAGTGCGGTTGGAGGTTTTAGTGCGGTTCAACTCCCACATACCCACCCACTGCCTCATACTCCCACATACATGGGATCCGGTGATTTCCTCCAAATGAAAAAAAAAGGACCGACTCGAATAATTCTTGTTTCAAAGGTTATTATATATCCCCATATCCCAATGATATATTTTAAAATAACATCAATTTACACAAACGTTTAACCAACAAACAACTTCCAGCTATGGGCCGTCGAAGCACTGCTGTACCAAGACGATGAATACAACATGAAGAAGAGAAAGCTACTGGCCAGTGCGAAGACAGCTGGTATCATATACAGAGATTACATCTACGGAGCGGTGGTCAACCTGACCATACTGGAAGTGGTGAAGTGTGTCGTAGGATCTCCCAGACCGACGTTCTTTGATCTGTGCCAGCCTGACAAAGCTCTGACTTGCAATGAGTAAGTTTTTATGTACAACTGAATCTTCATATAACTTAATTCTCTGTAGACTGTATACAATAAAGTATTAAATAAATAAAACTAGTAGTACATGTGGAAATAACTTAACACTAACTAAAATCATAGGTACTCAAAGTTTTAATCTTAATTGGGAAAACATAACGATATAACTTCACGCTTTATTGAACCTGACTTGGATTAAGTTATATTTTTTGGATCCTCAACAAAAGTGTCACGATATAAAAATCGTAGAAAAGATATACTTCTAATTAAATAGGTCTGACTCACAAGAATATATACAAATATTATTAAGAAGTAATACTCTGTTTTATACTTAGATGTCGTAGAATATGTAGTTTAAGTATTGCATTATCTTAATTTACCCCCCTTTCTGAGTTAATCTAAGGATAACTTAGTAAAACGTTTCTTCGAGGTCCTTTGCCATAAGGTCCATAATGTGGGAGTAAATTGCAGAAATACCGGAAATAAAAAAGATGTGACTTTTTGGATTTACACTAATTGTATTTTCAATTTTTCATTTTGGCGCTAAAACAATTCTGACAGAGAACACTTTATTTTTATTTTTCAAATTTCGAACACGAAAGAGGTTTTATGCTCGAACATGCCCCTAAACCTTGCTAACTGTAGACACTATCAGATTATAACAGGACTGTGTAAAATGAAGTTAAAGAACGATAGACGCCTGTTAAAAAAAGAACAATCGTTGCAGCCATTAAATTGATAATGTAATTTGTTAGGCCATTACAGAGATAACATACTATAACTCTTATATTTTCCGTTAGTTCCCGTTTTGTAGTTAACCTTTATCATTATAACTATAGATACCTAGATTGGTAAAATAATGTCTTTTGGGGTTATCTAGAAAGCTAATACTTCATTATTGACAAAGATGAACATCTCTTGGATGTATCCAGAACACTATGATTTGTCCTTCTTCAAACGAAGTTTGAAGATAGTTCTTTATAGTTAGGTTAAAGGTAGGTCTTAGGTAGCGGGACAGTGTCCCCTAACATTGTAGAGGCCATGAGTGACGGTAGCTGCTTACGATCAGGTGGCTTGACTACAAAACAATAAAAAGGTAAAGAATATCATAGTGCGTAATGCGACGTGCCATTATACATAACCTCTTGGTTCTGACCTCAGCCGGGGTTCAAACACTGAGTGTGAGCGGTTTTAGTGCCGTTCAAATTTTCTCGTACTCAAAATAAGAACCTATTAGAACCTATTATTATTAGGTTTATACTTGCTATTCTTCAAGTTGTTTATTTTCCATCACAGTTCAGAGTACGTGAGCAACTACAAATGCACTTCGACCCAGTACTCCAGGTACTTACAGATCGACTCGAGCCGGAGTTTTCCTTCAGCGCACGCTTCTCTTTCAGTCTACTGCGGACTTTTCTTAGCGGTGAGTATTAAAATACAATGCGTTTTTAAATTCCTAACTATGTCCAGTACTGCGCAGTTTTTGTTAATACCTACTAAAGTTGTAGTAATGTTAACTTCATTTTCATTAACATTGATCTGCTGCAATTCGCAACCATGAATGTTATGCTCACCTATAATTAGTGTAAGTAGTTGCTTAGAATGATATCTTAAGTCTATTTTTTTGTTGTGTATTTTTGTTATTGTAACTACATTGTTGGTTTGCTTAATAATATAACAATAATAAATAAATAAAATAAAAAAATAAAGTAATAATTGCCGGAAGTCCGACCAAAAGTGATTATAGTGTTTTTCGAACGGTACTTTTAACATTGCAAATTTAGCTAAACTAATGCTTAAAATCACAGTGTTATTTATAGATATAGTAGCTAGTAACTTCTCTACATAAAGAAGTTAAGTACACAAAGTTGAGAACCATTATAAAAATCATATTTTGCATTTTAAGATTTAGTCCAATCTTTCTCAACGCAAGACGAGAACAACAAACCCTTTTTTTGTTTTAGTAGAGGGTAGGGTATGTGGGAGTTGAACCTCACTAAAACCTCCAACCGCTCACACCCAGCGGCCGAACCCCGGCTGAGGCCAGAACCCAGCACGAGGTTATGCGAATGGAGCGGCGCGTTACGCACTTCGGCACTTTCCCAACCTTAACTTAAAATTCTAAAGTATTAAATTTATTAAAGAACTAGCTACTGCCCACAGTAACTGAGATTATACTTTTGTCCCCGGCAATTATTCTAATTTTTCTCGCTGATTTTTACCATCCTTAAACTTCAACAAACATTTTTAATAAATATTTGCTCCTGTTGGTTTCTTGAGTTATGCGCTTAGCTACATATTTTGCAATTCATATAAAGGTTGTCAAATATCTTCCTTCCGCCTTTTTGTCTTTTGAATTTCGCGGTTATGTACAACGCGCTACAGAGCTCGTATCTGGTAATACTATACATAATTTGAAAGGTCTTGACATAACCTACAAAACGACGGAAACAAAGTTCAGAACTAAACTATAATATATCACACAGTGGTACCTCCAACGTCGCGCGTTTAGCTGGCACAATAGATCAGTGCTGCTGATTCCACTGGCGCAGGTGGTGGCTCTTGTTTACGCCGCTGTGTGCTCGCTGAGCCGACTCACCGACCACCGCCATCATTGGTGGGATGTGCTCGTTGGTGCTTTGATGGGACTCTTCAGTGTTACGTACACGGTAAGTGATAAGTAATGTGGAAGACAATTGAGACAGATTGAAGTAGTTTTAAAGTTTAAGCGTTCTTAGCTGTAGCGATTTCTTTAGTAAGAGAGGTGAGAGAGAAATTATAGAGATCAATGGACGATAGTAACCACTTGCGATAAGGAGGTCTTCTTACATGACAATAATAAAATATAAGACTAAACTTATAACATGACCCATTTTTATTTTCGTATATATCTTAATCAAAAAAATATGATGAAAAAATTCAAACGACATACATAAATAGTTAAAACTAATTTCTACTTATACTGACTAATTTAAAATTTTATTATACGTCCTTACTATAATTTCTTAGCATTCCCATACCTTTATAAGATAGGTATTACTTTATCTATTACTTACAGAATTTTTATCCATTTGCAAATGACTACCGCGGCTTAACGCTATGTTCCGGTCTACCTTACAGAGATTCGGATGTGACTATAACACAGTCTGAATATTAATTCTAGACTGAGTCAGTTTCCCTTCGCTTTGTACGAAATCCGTTAAGTAATTCTCAGAACGACATTTAGACATCTATGGTCATAAAGGAATATAAATAAGTTTCGGGAAAAAGCTTGAAAGATGGGGAATTTTTTAAGAGACGAAAAAATTTTGATTCAAAATAAATAATAAAATATTTTGTTTTTTGTCATAAATATTTTGGTTTTCGTGATAAATTAAAATTACCAAGTAACAACCACTACTTTTAAGGAATCTTCTAAATTGTCGCTTAAAAGAGGCCAAGCTGAACAGTTGAGAACCAGTGACCATAGTTTGGTTTATTATTTATTGCTAGTAACTTACAGATCGCTATGATAAATTGTTTTTCTATATAATATGTGACCGGGTCAATGATAACTGCACATGTTTTCAGTACAATTATCGTAATAATGATGCGTGTCCTACATTAGTCCTATTGTTTTGTTTTCAGTTATCTATCCTTCAACTGCGCATGTCCTTTGTCTAAAATTAGTTTTATAATGACAGCTTTAAACTAATTAATTATTTAGTTATCAGTTGTATTTGACGCGAGACAAAATTACAAACAACAGTAGGTCCAGGGTGGTAATATAACTACCCATTACTGCCCACTGTTTAGGTTTCCTTAGTAGAAGGATCAGGCATAGTCCACGCTTGCCCAATGCGGATTAGGGACTGCACATATCTTCGAAGGGCTTTAAAACTCTTTTTCAATGTGCAGGTTTTTTCACTATGGTTTGTAATACAGAATGGACTTAGTTTAGATTCCTGCGGTTACCTCTGATTGCATTAACAAGATTATTTATCCACGTACGAAGTTTCCCAAGACTATGACTTAATATATTGTATGACTTTCGTGGATATGATCTTCTGAAATGCTTTATAGAGGGCTTCGACTGTCTTCTATGTCCAGAAATTTGGACCTATCTCTGTTTTATTGCCATTTTAGTTGACGAGCTACCTAGTTCCTGATCGTATGTGGTTACTGTCGCTCTTTGTCCTCTGCAACGTTACATGCGGGATTTATTGTGGTTCTACCTTATTAAGCTTTACATTGATTTTAGAGATGTTCATTGGACACACACCAGTTATTCTAGTGACATTTCAAAAGACGGCCATTAAGACTTTGTATAAACGTCCATCTTTTGTTCTAGATCCTGGTCCTCTGCAAGAACTTCTCGCAGCCAGCCGTGGTGAGCACCAGCGACATTTCCAGCAGCGATGGTAATAACCACCAAGCAGTACAGAGGTTGCTTTCAAGTGGACCTCGTGTGGTGGTTCCATAGCCACAAGCTGTGTAAGCTAATAGCTTACTGGACTGTGCTGTAGTGAAAATAGACTGGATCCTGGATTAGTGGAATATTGTGGGTGATTCTTGTTAGTCTTAGTGATGCAGTTGATTCTAACTTAGAATCTTTAATGGAATTATGCAGCTATAGTGAAAGTAGAAGATTCTAAATTCAGATCTTACTAAACTAGTGAAATTTGTGGGTAATAAAAGCTTAGGTATGCTTACAGTGTAGTTCTTACTAAGAGATAATACTCTTCTGTTGGTAAAACAAAATGTAGTGCAACAAGTATAACTTGACGTTTTGTGCCAGTGTATAGTGTTGCAATTTCCAAGTACCACAAGTTAATTTGATTGAGCAACATTATATTTTTGCCTTTTCTTATTCATAATAGGTCTATCGCCAACTTTTAATTGTGGCACTACAGTATTTTTTTTTTGTGAAAAACGCTGAGAAAACATAACAGATTAGTTATTTTAATGTGTATTTTCTAGCATACTAAAGTTAAAGATCTTCGTAAAACTTGTTTCTCTTAATGCTTTAAGGACTCATATTATGGCTACCAAAGTAATGAAAATGCCATCAATATTTATTTCAAGTGCAATTAGAAATCTGAAAGTGCTGTAAAATAGTTATTACAGGAATATAGATTTTATAAAGAGAGTAGCATAAAAACTTTTACACAACTTTTCAATCGATTTTTTAACAATTGCACACTTATTAAATAAGGAATAAATATATTTTTTAATAGCTACCAACCTTAACTGTAGATTGTTTAGAAAATGGTTCTAGAAAATTCCAAAGAGGAATTACTGAATAAAACTAGACACTTCATTTCTAAAACTTACCAAATCGTCGCCTCAGTGCTTGTTTGGCCAATCTGCACTCGAGCAAATTTTACAGGAGACAGCAAACAAGCACGGAATTTTCGTTAAGTGCCGTGTTGAGAAAAAAATTGAAATGAGATTTTTATTGTTTTAGAATTGAATATTTTAAAAAAATATTTTACCAGTCGGATGGAAATTTTATTCTTTATAATACTGCATTAAAAAGTAATTTTCGTAATAAATGTCAGATTGGCCAAACAAGCACTGAGGCGACGAAATGTCACCTATAGGCACTACTAGATAAAAGCCAAATTTAGTTTGTTCCCAGTTGAGTGTTTAAAATGGCTGACACAAAGGCAGCTTCGAAGAGCCATAATTTTAAGTTTAATAATTTTATAATCTTGACTACTTGTGATTGTGATTTAATACTTTAATCTAAAGATCTCTCTTGGTGTATTTCTATACTGTATTATAAGTAGATGTAAGTAAATAAATACAGGGTGTAAACAGAGCATTCCCGAAAACGAAGACTGGTAGTACTAGTGATACCTGTGATGATAAGCCAGGATATCGGTCCATTCAGACGAGTTCTTTTTGCAATAACCTTAACATCCCAAATGTCACTAGTACCCAGCCTTCGTTTTCAGGAGTGCTCTTCATACACCCTGTATAGTAGTAGCGTGCAGTTTGTAGATGCTAATAAGCACTGCATACACTTATTTATGAAAAATATTATAAAACAAAGATACAATAAAATGTAGTAAATTATTCCTTACTCGTGTGACTTTTTTCATAATAATAACTTTATTAGGGAAATGTCAGTTTATGTAGCAAAAACAACATAGAGAAATTGCATAAAAAATCAGTGTTTAGATTTTAACTTAAATAATTCTTTCATCGTCTGACCAATCACTGTGATTAATTAAATGGCACTTGTTTTTCGAAAATAAAGCTACTGTCAACGAATTAGTAATATAGAGTTGACTAATGTTGACTATATTTAGTTTGGTTTGACCGGAGAAAGATATAATGTAGAGAAAGAGCCCGTGAACCGCAAACCATTGTTGTTTTAACAAAGCTGAAAGTTTCTCAGTGTGTTCTCTCAACACTTCTGTCTTCTTCAGTGCCAACCCATTACTGCCCACTGTTGAACTCATGACTCCTCAGAAGAGGGCTCTCAACGATTGACCGTATAAAGTGATGAATAATATTTTGAAGATAACACTTAAATTTATCACGAGGTTTAAGAAAAGTCCGTATAATTAGGTGATAGGTAACAGCCCCTCAATGTCCTGGTATTGCAGAGGTTCATGAGCGACGGTAGTAGCTTTCCATGAGATGTAAACTCGTTTAACTGTCCTTCAACGAAGAAAGGACAAGTCTATATTATTTCGTGTAAATATATTTACACACTAAAAGTTCGTTTTCACTTCACTATCACAATGTCTATTTATTTCGATTACAGTAGACATAATAAAATTTTGTTTAAAAAATACACCATAATCATAATAATATTATAAAGGCGAAAGTTTGTAAGTATGGATGGATGTATGGATGTTTGTTACTCTTTCACGTAAAAACTACTGAATGGATTTGAATGAAACTTTACCACAATATAGCTTATACATCAGAATAACACATAGGCTACAATTTTTGATAATACGGGACGAACCCGAAGTCCACGCGAACGAAGTTGCGGGCAAAAGCTAGTTATCCCATAAATCAATCGTTATTACTCTATTTTGGTCCATACGCTGACAACTTTCAGCTTTGTTAAAATAACGAAAATCTGGGGTACACAGGCTCTTAGGCTAATATCACTAAGTCGATGATTCTAGTGTCATAGTCATAATCCTGCACTTTCCTTTGAGGTTTCTTTGTCTCGCTTTAATATGTTGGTAAGTCATTAGTGCGATCGAGATGGAAGTATATTTTGAAGTAAAAAGAAGCCATTTTTTTATTTTGACAATTATTCGAATATGGAACGAATTTATTTTGAATTTTTTTCTTTGTGAATAAGGAGTTGTGTATTGTCTTTTCTTTGTTTAATAATTTTAGTATTTTGAAGATACAATATTTCTGTTTAATTTATTTTTGAAATTTATTCCTATTTTTAACGATAGGTCTGTAATTTTGAAAATAAATTTAAATAGAAAATTGAGATTAGACTACATAATAATGAGTAGGTAGCTGATGGGTCGTAGACTCCGCCTGCAGTGGCCCTCTGTTTTTTATATTGTATTTTTAAATTTTATTGTTTTTTTAAAAATAGAATGTAAAAAATAAGTGAATAAATGAATATACAGTAGCTGATAATTATTAATTCTGAACTTGCCGTAATAAAGTAAATAATACTTGAATTTTAAATAAGGTAAATTGACTTACGGCCGTACTCAGAGACGATTAACGATTACTTAAATATTGAATACTCCATAAACAATAAAAAAGATGTGCGCACATTTGTGTCGCAACGGATTATCCGTCTGCCTCCGCCTATAGTAAATTTAGTATAAACTAAAGCAGACATAAACTAGATGGATTTCCTAACGAGAATGGTTACGACTGGATGCGTTATAAGTATACGCCCACCTTTATGTAGCCACTTCAGATTATTTTGGATTTGTTTGCCCAGCAGTGGGCAATGGTTAAAAATATTTTTTAAGTGTAAATATTCACGAGTAGTTTTTTGAGTTAGAGTGAGATAGATAGTAGGTGATAGAAAGAGATGCAAGTATACTTAGGAAAGTAGTGTAGAAAAAATAGTATTTTCACTACTTTATAAAGAAATTGTTTTCTACGTATATTCTTTTAAGCATCTGTATTAAATAACTTTTATGTTAAAAAAATAACAAAACAGTTAACACCAAATATTTTGTAGTTCTGTTTGGCCCACGTGATGTGAAAATAATTTAGCCTCACAATAAACATCAATTTGAAATAAAACAATAATCCGAAACCACCCAAACTAAAGTAAACAGGGACAAATATCAAAAATGTTTGATAACCTCCTCGTTATGAAAAGTCGGTCAACAGTAATTAAGAGAATGTACATAGAACATTAAATAATATAAATTACAGTATTCGTTGTACAGTACCTGTATGCTAGTCTTAAGCTTAGTCTATGATTAATTTATTTAGAAAACTATATTTTGAGAAACACCCACCTTACAAGTCGATAGGACCGCTGTCGCATTTTATAAAATGAGTCTTTATGCGACTGTGGTGAGCGCGGAGCTTTATATTCAAAATACTATAGTATGTATAAATATACAGAGTGATTTTTTAAAGAAGGTACATATTGCAGGAGGGTGATGAGTACTCTGTTCTAAAACGGAATATTACAAAAAATGGTAATTTTTTTTTTAAACTAAGTTCGACAAAACTACCTCAAACATAAACAATTTCGGCTTAAAGAGTGTTGACTAACGACCTCTCATGATCTCGCGAACCCCACACCTCCGCCACACCCATCAGCTGTCGAAAAACCATCATTTTGCAAGAATTTTAGATATTTTTAAGTTGCGATTACTAAGGCATTAAGCCATATTCTTTGGTAATAATATTTTTACTGGTTGTATATAACCATCAGCTACCATGACCTTCAATATGTACCCTCACTAAGAAATCACCCTGTATAAGCAATATACAATGCAAGGTGACTTATACATGTTATT
The DNA here is from genome assembly GCA_030269945.2 of Trilocha varians. Taxonomy (NCBI): domain Eukaryota; kingdom Metazoa; phylum Arthropoda; class Insecta; order Lepidoptera; family Bombycidae; genus Trilocha; species Trilocha varians. Next base: position 3,238,097 of record AP028270.1, on the reverse strand, counting down.
ATACTTATCTTTGTGTAATGCCATTAGTAAAATAATTATATTTCGCATTATAATTCATATATAATTTTGGGGCTATTATTGAATATTGTAGAAAATAATGTATAAATCTTCAATTCTTTGTAGATATCTGATTTCGTATATTTTTACGACTGTATTTATACCAATAATTGTCTTAACAAGACAGTATCGTAAAATTAAATGCCTATTTACCTACTTACCATTAATAGAATATTAAATACAAGGCAAGCACATACACAGTCAACAGAATACGAAAGAAATAAATGTCAACGCACACTGTAGTCTGATCTACTCGCATTTTTGCGTTTGATTGCTTTAGAATGAATATCTCGAGCAATCGGTAAAAAATCCTCCTGAATGCGGCTATAATGTGCGTAAACGTTTAAAAACTAAAAGTTTGCAAAGATGTATAAATCTACGAATATAATCTATATAATTTTGTATTATCTGTGACATTCCTATGTATTTAATTATAAGTCTTGATTCTGTAAATATTAGCTGGTAGATAATTATTTGTCTGTTTATTAATTTGTGTTCAGTAAACGTTTAGAAAAATTAATCGTTTTTAATTGAACTTACCTACCTTGTCGTGCCTATCTATTAGTCGTGGTGGCCGAGTGGTGGAAGCGCTTGCCTTCCGTACGGGAGGTCGCGGGTTCAAAACCGGCCGGCTTGTACCTCTAAATCTTAATATGATGTGCAATTTTTCTCAACACCACTAGCTAAAAACGGTGAAGGAAAACATCGTAAAGAAACCTGCATATCGGAAAAGGGTTCTAAAAATCCTTTGAAGATATATGAAGTCCCCAATCCACAATGGGGAAGCGTGGTGGACTATGCCTAACTCTTCGGAGGAGACCTGAGCTCAGCATTGGGCAGTAATGGGTTGTTACAGTACCTACCTTGTGTTTATAAATTATGATTTTGATGATGATGATTTTTAAATGATTGTACATCCCGCCTTTTTTTTACTTTGTTACGTCACAAAATGGCGCCGAATCATATGATTCCAATTTGCGTTTTATCGCTTTATTCTTGCCACTTTTAAATAACTAAGATTAGGTGCATCGTAAAATACGCATCAGTACAAAATTAACGATAATTTAATAAAACCCTCGTAAATCATGATAATTGATATTAATTGCACTTCCCGTTCGTTCGGTCTATAAGGTTGCATACGCTGTTTGATTAACACAATCAATGAATTATGAAAGTTGGATGCAGCAGAGAAAGGTTTGTGTATAGTTTTCGGTTTTACACAAAATAGTAAGGAGATGCTTGTCTCAAACTATTTATTTCAAAAAGAAAAAAAAATGAGTGGCAATCTATGAACAATTATGAGTATCGTTGAGTGATAAAAACCGTTGAGTTTCTTCTCAGCGGAGACTGACTGGCAGAGTTCTTAGAAGAAAATTTTTGTAACTGGTAATTTTGGCCACATTTACTTTAATGATTTTGATTGATTGGTGAATTGTGCCTGATGTTTCTATAGAGAATAGGTACTGAAGTCCAGAGAAGTCCTTCTTTAAGAAGTTATCGAATCCAAGTCAGATACAGCAGATGACAGTAATTGATAAATTTAAAATCTTTTTTCTAGCGACAACAATTAGGTACCTACCTAGGAAGGTAGGTAAAATTAACAACAAAGCCTTCTTCAAATTCTCACGCTATCTACGATTCAAAATCATCTCATTGCATTCTGTAAACCGCAGCTGAGTAAACTCCGGTGTCCCTTGTAATGTATATGTTGTGGCATTGTGCAATATGTTGCACCGTCAAATATGTTAGGAAATAAATGAAATTCTGTACTGTTAGGTGGAAAAGCGTTGAGATGAAGAGTATTGAGTCGACAGTCACCGTCATTTGTTTTTACTGATATGAAATTAAATGAAAATATAACCGTAACATTAAGTTTAAGAAAAGTCCTGTATAGTAGGTAGATAACTGCAATATCCTGACATTACAGAGGTTCATGAGCGATGGCAAATGCTTAATACCGGTAGGCCACATGCTCGTTTCGTTTATCAATCTCGTATTATTTTTTGAAATATTTTATACTTGATGCAGCTATTCCTGGTCCTTTTAAAAAAAAAAGTACCTACCCAATACGACTTCCACACTTCAAAACGAACACGACTGTACACATTTCAATCGGACACGTTAAGCGGATGAACACTTTCATTTCGAGTTGTAATGTAACACCATGCTTATTATTGAAATAAACTTAATGCGATTTGACGTATTTTACGGTGCTTATTGATCGACTTCCGAATAAAGGTATTCAAGTCGGTTGTTTCTCTCTTAATTCGTGCCAGTGGGCTGATTCAGATTTTTAATAACTAAACATAGATAGATAATTAATTATAATATGGCCTAAAATTGTATTAGAAACGCTATAGAGCTCTAATGGGCTCAAGTTTATTAACCACTCAACTGGGAAGTGGGAACATCACTTTTCGCTAGATGGCGAAACTCGGAACTTCGTTCGGAATCACTACCGCGTTTGAGCGTCTTTTTAAAATCATTATTTTCCGATTTGATTGATTGGTGAATTGTGCCTGATGTTTCTATAGAGAATAGGTACTGAAGTCCAGAGAAGTCCTTCTTTAAGAAGTTATCGAATCCAAGTCAGATACAGCAGATGACAGTAATTGATAAATTTAAAATCTTTTTTCTAGCGACAACAATTAGGTACCTACCTAGGAAGGTAGGTAAAATTAACAACAAAGCCTTCTTCAAATTCTCACGCTATCTACGATTCAAAATCATCTCATTGCATTCTGTAAACCGCAGCTGAGTAAACTCCGGTGTCCCTTGTAATGTATATGTTGTGGCATTGTGCAATATGTTGCACCGTCAAATATGTTAGGAAATAAATGAAATTCTGTACTGTTAGGTGGAAAAGCGTTGAGATGAAGAGTATTGAGTCGACAGTCACCGTCATTTGTTTTTACTGATATGAAATTAAATGAAAATATAACCGTAACATTAAGTTTAAGAAAAGTCCTGTATAGTAGGTAGATAACTGCAATATCCTGACATTACAGAGGTTCATGAGCGATGGCAAATGCTTAATACCGGTAGGCCACATGCTCGTTTCGTTTATCAATCTCGTATTATTTTTTGAAATATTTTATACTTGATGCAGCTATTCCTGGTCCTTTTAAAAAAAAAAGTACCTACCCAATACGACTTCCACACTTCAAAACGAACACGACTGTACACATTTCAATCGGACACGTTAAGCGGATGAACACTTTCATTTCGAGTTGTAATGTAACACCATGCTTATTATTGAAATAAACTTAATGCGATTTGACGTATTTTACGGTGCTTATTGATCGACTTCCGAATAAAGGTATTCAAGTCGGTTGTTTCTCTCTTAATTCGTGCCAGTGGGCTGATTCAGATTTTTAATAACTAAACATAGATAGATAATTAATTATAATATGGCCTAAAATTGTATTAGAAACGCTATAGAGCTCTAATGGGCTCAAGTTTATTAACCACTCAACTGGGAAGTGGGAACATCACTTTTCGCTAGATGGCGAAACTCGGAACTTCGTTCGGAATCACTACCGCGTTTGAGCGTCTTTTTAAAATCATTATTTTCCAATAAACTTTGGTTTAGATTTTTAATAAAACCTACTATTTTTGTAAATCTTTATTATTAAACTACGCTGTATTACTTTTTTAGCTAAAATACATTATATTATTATCCGTAAAATATGAGACGATCAAAAAATGTAAAAAAAACAAGTTTTTGAACTGTGCTCAATTTTGGCTCCTGCCATAGACTTGGCAAAAGTAAACAAACCAATTTTGTTGCTGATTCCAGTTGAGTGGTTAATACTGGAAGCAATTTTGCGTCGGATTCGGTACCGGACCTTACCGCATCGTTTCCCGCGCACCGGGTGTTTCCTTCTGTCAGTTACAGAACATACGTCAATGTCAGTTTGCATGTTAATCACAGTTTAGCTACAAGACAACGATAACAAATATGTACAGCCTAGTATAAACATTTTACTTTTTGTTTGAACTTTACTTAGAATGGATGTGTTGATTCCACTTAAAATGTTTTAGTTTCGTCTTTTTTTGTTGTATGCCATTAAAGGAAAGAGAAAGCTTTACAGTAAACTATATGATATTGTAGACCGAATCTTCTATTTATAATAATTGGTGTACATTTTTTCGTCCTGGTTTATTTTTTTTTAGTTGAAAATGTGCCAATTGGGATATTTAGAGCTTATGTTGGTGCCAAATTGGTTTGCGACTTTTCACATTACAAGAAGAAGTAGGTGAGCATGTAGACAAAAAGTTTGGATTAGAATGGAAGGTTTAGTTCATTAAAGATGTGATCAATATTAAAAATGTACAAAATTGTCTAAAAATTCTAAAAATGTGAAGCCATCACATATTTTGATATAACTATGACTATTACAATAATAGTTGGAAGTAAGTAGGTATTCTTAACAATCCTTCTTCATTTTAGCTAGTGGTGTTGTGTACTGTGATTTAAAAAGGTATTTTATAGTTCAAATAATAACTTTACTCAACTTTCATTTTTACTTTGATGGCTCATAAATACCTAATATGCGATAATTGTTATTAAGTACTTACCTACTCAGATAGAATCTATTATGCAACAATCTTACCTCAATTAAACTTGTTTAACATTAAAATCTTTTCTACTATACCTAATAGTTTACGTTAACACTTGATGTCGCAACCAAAATTGACCATAATTAGTTTTCGATAAATTCCTTCCTCAGAGTCTTACAAAAAAATCTCTTATCATATTTTTAAGAACACCCACTTAAACATCATTAATATTAATCCAAAAGTAGACTATTTTATCACTGGACGGTTGTAAATTAATGATTATAAAAGTGCGGTTTACCAACATCCCGACTAGGACTTACGAGCGAACGGCTTAGACCACACACGATGTTTAAAATGTTGAATTCAAAAGCATTCGAAAGACATGTCAATCATGCCAATATGGCGTTTGGCGGGAAACGGGAATAGTCAATTTACTTTAATCTTTTCACAGCATTTATTCATCTTATTAATTTAATAGCTTCAAAGGCGAATATGGAACACTAAATTTATTATCATTTCCTTTTAGGTCGAGTTTTATTTGTTTGTAGAATGCCATTTGTAATTTGTTTTTTTTTACCTCGGAATAGAAATGGTGTCACAGCTGCATTAGGTAAGATTATGGTCCATATACTATGCTGATGACTGTATTAAAATGTTTACGTGGTCACCACGTTATAAAGCAAAGAATGTTTAAAGTAGTCTTGCGAAGGAGCATAGGTAGGTAATATTATTATACTATCATCAGCAATAAGCATGCCCTTTTCTTGGATAAGTCAACTGAGTCGAGTCAATTCTCAGCTAAACATTTCAAATGGAATATCCCTTCGAGGTTTCCGAGATCTGTAACTTTTGTCTAAAAAAAATATGGATGCCGCTTTATGAGGTACCCGCAATCTATCAGGTAGTTTCATAGTGTAGCCCAATACCCTGGCATTGCAGAATGCAGAGGTTCCTTGGGGAAAGTAACCACTTATCACTAGGTCGGCTTGTGTATCTAAAAAAACTGGTGTATCTACACACGATCGTGGTGTTGTTCCCATATGTTTTAGTTCCAAGACTCCAATATTAATAACTAGCTGCTGCCCGCGACGTCGTCTGCGTGAACTCCATAACCCGTTTTTTTCATCATCCCTTTTTTTCGCAATAAAAGGTAGGTCTTTCACAGGGTCTAAAGATCGTCTGTGCCAAATTTCATCAAAATCGGTTGAGAGGTTTAAGCGGGAAAGCGTAACAGACAGAGTTACTTTCGCATTTATAATATTAGTAGGGATTAGAAACCAACTTGCAGCAGTCGCAGTCATTAAACTCGCTCGATTTTATGAACAATTGTAATGGAGTTCCGTAATTAAGTTTTTGTTGTGCGTAGTTACAGGGCACTTTCATTTACAATCAACCATTGTTCGGGATTACGATTCGAAAAACAACGTTACGTTTTTTATTATGCAAGACGTTACAAGGTTGAAAACTATGATTTAGTGCAAAAAAACGATACTGCGTAGGTTCCTGCCGTAATATAGAACAAAAGCCAATTAATGACAACTCCGCAAAATGTTGAAAAACGAATCCTGAAAACTTAATCACGGTGGTTTTTCTGACCAAAGAAAAAGTTATTTTAAATGGATGATATAGACATCTAATCTTCTTTTTTGGAAGTCGATAAAAAGGCTTACGAGTAATGTAATGCTAAGTACTAAGTAGTCATCGTCCAGTGAAACCAAATTATTATTAAAAATACTCCTAAACGTGCCTTGGTTACAAAGCCAAGATCACATTACCTACGGACTAGACCGGCCAGCCATTATCTTCTTGGTCGAAATAGCTATTGATTAAGACTAGAATAGGAACTCAGGAGTTAGGAGTTCCCTACTTCCATTCAGCGTCTCAGAATACAGATTTATATAATGGTATTCTAGGCGCGGTGCTATGTTTAAATACGTAATGATTACTTAGCCGAAAGCACTAACTTGCCTTTTTGCTTAATACCTAATACATAGATTGTATGGATATAAGTGTAGATATCAATTTATAATAGCATTATCCACAACAATATTTTCTAACTCTCAGAATACCTACCTATTACGTGTCCTATATCAGCTTTTAGAAACCGGAAAGCTCTGATCATATTATTATAAAAATACTAGCTGACTCGCGCAACTTCGTCTGCGCCGAAAAAAAAAATTAGGGGTGGACTACCCCTAACATTTAGGGGATGAAAAATAGATGTTGGCCGATTCTCATAGGTACCGGATAAGCACAAAAAATTTCATCAAAATCGGTCGAACCGTTTCGGAGGAGTTCAAGTTCGAACACCGTGACACGACAATTTTATATATTAGATAGATGAAGATTGTTGACAGACTTAAATTGAGAAGTAAATATTATTTAAAATTCAATACTTTTTTACATTTAATAATATGTATTCCAATACCGCAAATGAAGGTACCTAACCACGAACCATATGGAAATATGGTACTTAAGTCGTAGTTTAAGTAATATTGCTGTTAAATTTCCATTTCTGTGTGAACACCCTTACGGATATTATGTTCAGAAAAATGGCTAAGCTAGAACACGACTTTATCACAGATTTTTAAAAGGAATATTTATTTTCAACATTTACTGTATTTTTTTTTTCAAATAGGATGTCTTTAAATTACATCTTTATCATTCATGTTTATTAAATTAAAAAGTTATCTGTCATTACGAAACAAGGATGTGTAATTGTAAAGAAAATCGATATTTTAAAATCGAGTGATCCACGCTGTGTGGTCTATTATACTTGTAAATTTAATGAAAATAGTTCATTACTGTTATTCATTCGTGATTTAAAAAAAAAAAAATTCTGTTATTAAATAAATTATAGATTGCATTTTTAGGCGTTAAGATAATTGATATGGTTATATTTCTATCATTGACAAAGTTTTTCTGTGTCCTTCCTTTTTACTGTATTATTCAAATTTAAATTATTAAAATTCATAAAAATAAATGAGCATATAAAATCTTGCTGCTTTCAACAGATGCATATTATTTGTTGTCATTATTGTGTTGTCCAAAATTATAATTTCTACACTCTACTATAATTATGCACTTATATAAACTATAAAAGATAACCGTAACCGCTTTCTATCAGGTGGTCCGTTAGCTCGTCTACCTACGAGGAATAAAATAGGAAAAAAAAACAAGGAAAAAGCTCATATTTTAGGTTAATTGGATGTTAAAATATAAGAAAACTTTGAAAAACCTAACATGTTACTCGTTGTTATAGTTTCGTCTTTTTCCTTTTTTCCTAACGCTTCAAGTATATTAGGATATTTTGATTAAGGATTTTCAAGAGTTTACTTCGATATTTCGATGCAGACTCAAACATTTTCAAATGACCCATCCCTACTATAATTGTCAAAGTTGTCAAATGTCAGAAAAATTTGACGTTTGACAGTGACGTCAACCACCATTCCACAGAATTCAAACAATTTGTTTTCTATTTTCTTCATATTAATCAATTAAAAGAGAACTACAATGCAAATCACGAATAAAATTACAATAATTTATCACATGAATAATATTACAAACTATCAATAAAATAAATAAAACATGATAATAAAATAGTGACGCAAATAGACCGATGCCGCGATGTATGGTACCTACGTAAAACTAAGCGAGTGATACGTAAAACTATTTGAACAAAAACCAACGTGATCTCATTAATTAGCGAAATCATTTTGACAAGGGACGGACCTGGAAGCGGTCGTGAGCAGAAATGGAGACGTTTTTAAGCAATACATTTAAAAATCTAAGAGTGTTTTGGTCGAAATTAAATCGATGGCATAAAGGTGAGTTTGATTATTTTTAGTTTTATTTGTCGCTCCTTTTAGTACTATTTGTATTAAATTATATTTGCGTTAATATTTATTTAGATTACTTATATTCTGATTAAGGGAAATTAGGTTTAGCATTTATTGTGTTCCGTTTATTATTGATTAGAAGCTGTTTATTTGGAAATAAAATAATAAAATGCCAAGTATCGTCTTAGTTAAGGAATTTCTTATCTATAAGGACTTTAAAAGAAAATGTTTTCCTTTTAAAAGATTTCATTATACTTTGTATAAAAGAAAAATAAATCTATATTGAACTAGCTGGCCCACAAAACTTCGTCTGCGTCACATAAGGAAATTTTCTCACCGTTTAAACCTTCCCTGGACTTCTACGAATATTTCAAGATTAAAATAAGCCGAATCGGTTCAGTCGTTCTCGAGTTTTTGCGAGACTAACGAACAGCAATTCATTTTTATATATAAGAGATTTAAGTTTTTAATACAATTACCTATACGAAGATCATGCATAAGAGGAATAAAATAACAAACACCTTTGGTCACATCTGAGTTATGCTGTTTTATAAACATTAATAAAATGTAATTAATTTTATGTAAAAAACTTCTGCTGTAGGTAAATTTTTTATCTATATCTGCTGATAGCACTGATGTCAACATAATTAATATTCAAAAGAGAATAATATACATAAAAAAAAATACACAAGTGTTTCTATTAAATTTATTTACTTTAAAACATCATGATGATCAATTTAATACTATGTAGTACCTGTACCTGTACCAACCCATTACTGCCCACTGTAGGGCTCAGGTCTCCTCAGAAGAGGGATTAGGCATAGTCCACCAAGCTTGCCTAGTGCGGATTGGGGACTTCACATATCTTTGAAGGATTTTTAGAATCCTTTTCCGACATGCAGGTTTCCTCACGATGTTTTCCTTCACCGTTTTTAGCCAGTAGTGTTGTGAAAAATTGCACATAAATCTTATTTCACATTTAGATTTAGAGGTACAAGCCGGCCGGATTTGAGTTCGGAAGGAAGCGCTTTGACCACTCAGCCACCACGACTATAAAGCAGTAATATTCTGAGTTTTCTGAGTCTGTTTACAAGAAACTAGGAATGATTCACTACTTTACCTCAGTTTACATTGTGTCAAACTACGATATGATCCGTTTGTCTAAATGATTCATTTATTTGACCTATATTTTCTTAGTGTCAGTGAATTATTAGTGAGGATAATGACTTTGTTTACAAGATTTATGTTGTAGTTTTCGAAGTTATTTATTAGGTTTTTGAACTTGACAATAACATCGTAGAAAAAGTCTGGTGTTTTTATTAAAAGAAAAAAATGTTATTTAAAGTAATTGTTGGTTTAATAAAATATGTTACTCAAAATATTGTTCAATAATTATTACATTTGCCATATTTTTGGAGGATTCCCATGTCATATCGTTTTTTGAAACTAACCAAATTGGGATTTCATTTTTGTTATTTTCAAAATATAAAGCACTTCTATTCTATTGATTGTAGAGTATAATAGTACAAAATTAAAAATTTTCTCTTTTCCAAATTTTTACTTCAGAAGTAGAAGTAGTCCTAGATTTATTCGGATAGTAAACATACGCCAATACGCAAAATAAATTCGTGATTTTTTTTTCAGAAAAAAAACAGAAAAACTTTAAATCATATTTTACAACAAGCATCACCATATAAAAATATGAATCCGAATTGCTCTACAAAAATTAAAGCTATCCGAAGATTAACATAAAAGACAATACAAATGATATTATAGACTTTGTTAGTCAACGTGAGAGATATTAAAACACATTCACACATCATTTGTAAACTGTTTAACTATTCTTGTTCATATTACGTAACTTTGTTTTACATGATAGTGGTAATCTCCTTAGCGGTGTGCTGTTAATGATCCTCCTGCAAATAGTTGGGAATTTCCCGTACACTTTGTCTTTGCGAACTAAAATTATGTTAAAGTTTATTTATATTTTAACCAGAACAATGCTATCTTTGTATCATTGAAGATTTTTATCAATATTTTGCACTAGTATATGAGTTTTATTCGATTATTTGAGAACTTAAAAATTATTTGACGCTTTTGGACGATTCGTACCTTCCTATTCGATTCCTTTCGAAATACGTAATCATCATTAGTTTGCAGTTCCGCGTTGGGCTATATCAGGAGAACTATGGACCAAGTTTTCAGCTTGCCCCAAAAATTAGCACTAAGTAGCTCTCGGGCCATCTGTCCTGCATTTCTGACATTACAAACTCAACAACTTTACCTCCTTATAACATTCATTTAAATTTAGACTATATTCAAGATCACATTCCAGGGCTCCTTCTATTCGGGTTGATCGAGACGAGACTCCTCCCGGGCGGTCAAGTGGGATTCCACTGTAACGACCCAGCGTTATCCTACCCTTACAATGGAGACACAGTCAGTTGGAAACTCCTGCTCGCCACAGTCATATTTCTACCTTTACTTGTTGTAAGTTAATGGTCGGTTGAGGTGAAAGAAGACACTCAGAAGTTGAATCCGTCGCGAATTTTGTATTGTTAAATTTTGTGCTTAACGTCCACTATGCAAGACTCAAAATTCAGTGTCTGTTTATGTTTTAGCAAACATTATTGGTAGTTAACTGTTCTTTCGATTGGCATCATAAAATTATAAGGTGTTGATTTTAGCCGATTTTATTAGTTCGATATTTAGCCAAATCAAACAATATACAAAAAAACTGAGAATGCAGTATTATTGAACATCAAAAATAACATGGTGTTTCCTTTCAGCAAAATAACGTAACTCCAATATTTAAGGTACTTCCCGTTCATGTCACAGTTTTGGGACACCCTGTATATTACATTGCGGTAGACTAACTAAAAAATACAAAAATATTACTATTTAACGAAGTCATATTCAGTAGATTCAAAGATTAACAGCTACAACGTCACAATTTATACAACTTTAAAGATAGATTTCAAAGAGCCCTGAATGTTTCGCTATCGTTCAAAATCTCGCAGAAGTCATAAAAAAGCCGTAGAAAACTCCAGTCCAATACAAGAATCTACCAATTTCTTTGCAGATGTTAATAACAGAACGAAAATATCATCCAAACGAGAAGATAAAACCCAAAGAACAGGCGTTACATTGGTACAAAGAGTACTTATTTGGCGTCCTGATCAACTTGACTGTGATACAGCTGATTAAGAGTATCGTTGGTTCACCGAGACCACATTTTTTCGACACTTGCAGCCCAAAAGAAGCTTTAACTTGTCAGGGGTAAGGATTATTTTTGTATAACGTAATTTTTGACTAACTTCCAAAAAGGAGGAGGTAGTCAATTCGTTTTGTATGTTTGTTTCTTAATAACTATTTGATCGAAGTTGCTTTAAATTTTTAATCAAACATTTCGCATTGTTGTTTTTATTTAAGACATATTTAACACGACTATGTTTAACACGAAAATTTTTTAGAAATTAACTGTACTTTTGATAGGCGTCAAAAAAATACAGGATGTTATTTTTTCCGATTTTGACATTTCTATTTTCAGACAAATTAAACAATTTACTAAAAATCTTTGAATGTAAATTTAATATCAAAAATTAAAATATTCAGTCCTTCAAACAATCCTATCTTTAAAATTCTAGGTTCTTCCCTTCTACGTCGCACAGTTTTGGGACATCCTGTATATAGAACAATCGGTTTATAATTATACTAGTTAAACTCTCTAAACTTCGTCCGCGCCACAAAGGATGGTTTCATACAGCATTTGTGATGAAAAAAAATATCTTAATTTTTTTAGATCAGAGTACATAGAATCGTACACATGTACTAAAGCGCACTGGTTGAATCAGTCTGATCGGAGCTTTCCATCGGGACACACGTCTTTAGCGTTCCATGCTGCTATATTTTTAGTGGTAAGTACTAATGTATTTTTACTACTGATTGCTGTAGTTAGTTTTCAGTTCCATATTTTTTTAGTTCCTTCTTTCCTCCTCCGGATGCCGGATTGAATTGTTGATGTGGGAGTTGAACCTCACTAAAACCTCCAACCGCTCACACTCAGCGTCCGAACCCCGGCTGAGGCCAGAACCCAGCACGGGGTTACGAGGAATGGCGCGACGCGTTACGCACTGCGGCACACTTTCCCGTCGCGACACCCTCGTCAGTTCCATAATAACATTTGTTTTTTAAAAGTTTTATATTAACTGCAAGCAGATGTATATCGCGTGACTATGCAATAATATGATAAAATGGCGCTGATCTGATGATGGATTCGGATACGAAGAATTTTTAGAAACCTTTCCGACATGCAGGTTTCCTCACGATGTTTTCCTTCACCGTTTTTAGCCAGTGGTGTTGTGAAAAATTGCATATATATTTTTTTTCACATTTAAATTTAGAGGTACAAGCCTGCATTTTTTTAAATTTCATTTTATTCATTTAAAATAATATTTATTTATTTCCAGTATTACCTACACGACAGAACGCGTACGTTCAGGCCACGTTCTATAAAAGCAGTGCAAGTGATGTTTGTACTGAGCGCTGTCTACTGTAGTCTCTCCCGCATGAGTGACCACAGACATCACTGGTGGGATGTGTTGGCCGGGGCCGGGATTAGTGTGCCCATACTGTGTTATACTGTGAGTATAATATATGCACTTATACAGGGTGGATCTGTAACTTCTAAAATCTTAGAATCACTTTTATTTTAGGAATTGGATAAAAAAAAATTTTCATCACAGTGTAGAAGTCTGCAACGATAGTCGTACGTTGTCCATACAATGTCAGAAAAAAAAGTTTAACCGATCCAAAAAATAAAAATGGTGCTTAGTTGTATTGCGACAGGTCATTCACCCCACGTCAGATTGTCCAAAGTTACAGATCCACCCTGTATAATATTACTATATAAAATATACCCTAGAACTTTCCAAAACTGAAGGAATTTTCCAAGTTATATTTGTCCATAGTAATATTTCCATTCACTTTCAGATAATGGGCCTGTGCAAAAACTTCGAGTGCATTTCACAAAACGCAGCAGAATTGACCAATGGGAATGTCGCGACAACTTAGTATTATTTATTACGGACGGGTTTTCTATCTTGGTATTACTATAATGCCGTTAAATGATAAAACATGTGGCGACAAATAACGCGCGAGATCCTACATCGCGGTATTGACATTTGCAGCGTTCGGCGCATTAATACGACATCTGAAATCTACTACAGCGGGCTTCGGCCTGACCACCATACACTACCTCGCCCGCAAGATCTCCCTTTGGCCTAATACCACTGAAAGCCAACAAAACATTTTACTTATCAACAACAACTGTATAAATTAGATGTCAAACACCAATTAAAATGTAAAAAAACAGCTTTAAATTATACAGATCTGTAGATTAACGCATTCCTTAGATCAAAACGTGAAAAACAAAACAATGTCCGTTTCTCGGCATTTTAGTTATATCAAGGCAGTTTTCTATATTAGATGTAGGTATTTATTGAAAAGGGCTATGGAATAAGATGCTTTGAAACAATAAAAATTTATTAATTTATTTTTTTAATGTATTTTAAATGTGATATTACAATTAGTTAAAGAGATGTATTTGAATTACTGTCTATGAATTCTAATTAGTTTTTTTAATACAAAAATTATGTAAAAAAAGGAATATGACAGACTATAAATTATCAAGAAAATTTTACGTTAAAATAATTGTCTAATTTAAATCATGGTACACGAAAAGTACAATTTTGGAAACAAAAAGAATCATTCCAATTGATCCATCCATAGAAAAGGACGAACCCTTTTCAACTACGAACAGTTATAAACTTATCATAAAATTACGGTAAGTTCATAAAATTTGATAAAAATATTTTTTATAAACACTGTCAGTAGAAAATCATCACCCTGTAGATAGAGGTCACTCATTATCTCATATTTATTTGGTCAAATAAATCGCTTAATTCGCTAATATTAAGAACACAAGTATCCTTTTAATTAATTATATTACAGTTTATAATACAAAATAGTAGGGGTGTGCGAATAATTCGAACTTACGAATTATTCGTTCCGAAATTCGACTCGAATTATTCGAATCTTCGAATAGGACATAGGTAATAGATCTTGGGAGATTCTTGATGGCAAATGATGATTCTCAAGAACTTAATGTTTTGACCAGAGAACGTAAGTTTTTACAATCACACAAACAAAAAATACAAAATCTGACATCTAGCCCATTCAAGATATTATCTACAAAACGCAAATTCTTGTCCTATTTCCGATGCATCGTCGTAGTCAAATTCGATACTATTCGAAATTTCGGAATATTCGAAACTTTTCGAATTAATCAAAATTTTTTGTCGAATTTCGATTCGTACGATATTCGCACACACCCCTACAAAATAGTATTTTTAATTCTTTGGTAAAAAAAATAATATAACAATTCAGAAAAAAAGAACCACTTTATTATAAATCGCTCTACTGTAAAGTTGTGATTTTGCAGGTATACCTTTGCTCTTTGCATAAGGCAAAAAACAATTTTTGCTATAAGAAAAACACTTATTATTATTATAGAAATAAGGCAGCATATTATTTATTTATTTATTGCAACTAGTCATTTTGCATTCCATCAATAAATGGACGACTAAATGCTTTGCTTTGGTGGAGAAAACAGTATTTTTACTCGGTGTTTTTTACATTTGTATCTAAAATTTTGTATTTGGATGTGAATAAATGGTGATCATTTTGATAAATTTGTTTTATTTACCACCTTTTATAGTCTTCCATCTAGAAAAGATATTGTTAGAAAAGTCGTGGTGGCCGAGTGGTCGAAGCGCTTCCTTACGAATGGGAGGTCGCGGGTTCAAATCCGGCCGGCTTGTACCTCTAAATCTGAATGTGAAAAAGATTTATGTGCAATTTTTCACAACACCACTGGCTAAAAACGGTGAAGGAAAACATAGTATAATTTGAAATATATATAATATTCGTTTGTTGTTAACCGATTTCAAAAAAGGATGATTTTAACTGATTTTCAGACTTTTTGGATAGAAGATATGAAAGGAAATGAAATTTATTATTACTTATGACTTTAGTTTAGGGATAATATCTCAAATGTCTTATGAATTCGGGTTTTGGTGATGGTCCACGAAATCCAAGGGAACTTTTTTGTTCTTGTGCTATTGTTGAAATTTCTGTTCGTTTGTTCGTGTGTTCGTTTTCTTTTCGTAAAAATGTTACTTGTTTTGATTCCGGTATTGAAATAGAGCATGCCCCAGAACATAATGTACTTAATAAATTATGTCATAGTTCTTATTCTTATTCTTTATTGTACACAAAAGCAACATAACAGATAACACAAATAACATGAAAAGAGTAGGTACAATGGCGAGCTTAACTCATATTTGAGTTTTCTTCCAGCAAACCAGGCATTAATAATAGTTAATGTATAAAATCACAAAATAACGTAGACCTATTAATATTTGTTTGACTTTCCTATTATTTGAATTTTACGACAATTACATCGAAAGTTTACCGAGTAAGACATAACTTATTTACAACATAATGACTACTATTAGATACGGATAATTATAGCCAATTATCGTTGAAACTAAATATGTAAGAGAGTATTATTTGTGCAAACAATGATTTTCTAGAGAATACCAGTAAAACATTTTCTATTTTACAAAGAATTTTACAGCTGTTGAGTGAAGGAAGAAAGTAGTAGAAGTATTTCGATAGTAAATAGTATAGGCTTGCCACGAGTGAATTATTATTGTAGAAGGAATTTAGTTCGTACTTGAACTTCGATTATAAGCTTGATAGAAAAGTTCAACTAACTCAAACATAATAACTAAAAAAAAATTTTTGTGTGACCCGTAAATATTGCAGTGTATGGTGTCAATTATAAATACAAATTATTCTTCAAATTACACATTTAAAACTTTTAAAATGAATCATATTATAATTAAAATTTTACTGCTATTTTGTTGTATTACAGTAGTATTTTCTACTGGTGTCTTTGTGAGTTTTTTAAAGGATTATGTCGAAAATGAACAGAAGCCGACGACAGTGGTTTTAACTTGTTTTTGTATGGGAAAAGGTAACTTATAAACTTAGTTAAAATAGCGAAATCTATACTATATCTATACTTAATATTATAAAGCTGCAGAGTTTGTTTGTTTGTTTGAACGCGGTAATCTCAGAAACTACCGGTCCGATTTCAAAAATTCTTTCACTGTTGGAATGTCCATTTATCGAGGAAGGTTATTATATTATAGGCTATATTTTATTTTGAAAAAAATTAGGGATCCGTATGAAAATATCGAATTTGTAAGA
The DNA here is from genome assembly GCA_030269945.2 of Trilocha varians. NCBI lineage: Eukaryota > Metazoa > Arthropoda > Insecta > Lepidoptera > Bombycidae > Trilocha > Trilocha varians. The sequence continues at coordinate 3,221,301 of AP028270.1, read as the reverse complement.
CGAGGTGAAATATCGAAAACCTATTAATGCGTACGCTGCAAAAACTATTGACAATAGAACAAAATTATATACTACGGGTTTTTAGGTGTTAGTAAGACCTACAAAAAAGTCCGCGACAGCATATACCTAACTATCATAGTTTAGTCACAATAACCGCTTTTATGTTTATAAAAAAAAAAAAAATTGTCCGAAAAATGAATTTAACGTTACATGAGTATCGTAGTATTGACCTTTAACCAAATTAAGTATTATGTTATCAAGAGTATTATAAATGTAGAAGTAAATTACTTTTTGTTTTATTCTAATCGGACTTTTCGTTTAGAAGTTATCACGAGTGTAAAACGCAATGAATATGCGGGTGCACTTCGGAAAGCGCAAATAATAACGCGACGGCATTGCGAGTACTGTTTGAACCCCTTTGTAACGCAGACGAAGTTGCGCGGGTCAGCTAGTTTATATTATAAAGCTGCAGAGTTTGTTTGTTCGTTTGAACGCACTAATCTCAGGAACTACTGGTGCGATTTGAGAAATTATTATTTCACTGTTGGAAAGTCAATTTATCGAGGAAGGCTATAAGGCTATGTTGTATCCCTCTGTGACGCAGACGAAGTTGCGCGGGTCACCTAGTGCATTCATAATCATCAGCCCGTAGAATGAAACGGACACTGAATCGCACTTAAACATCCAACCGCTCAGTCAGAGTTCGTACTGAGGCCAGAACCTAGCATTCGGTTATGAGAGGCGGCACGCCGCACGATGCGTTACGATCCTAGGCGTTCTTATCGTCGCTACGCCCCCAAATTCTGCTATGTAGGTGAGCTTACAGCACACTCGATGGTTAGTCGATACTATTTCTCATTAATTCTCATAGATCCTTGCTATGTCAGTGAACACAGGTCCCATGACCTCTACCGTATACGCCTCTGAAAGCTTTTTTTTTTTTTCAGTTGGAGGAAATCACCGGATCTGTGGGAGTTGAACCGCACTAAAACCTCCAACCGCTCACACTCAGCGTCCGAACCCCGGCTGAGGCCAGAACCCAGCACGGGGTTTGGAGGGACGGCGCGACGCGCTACGCCCAAGGCATTCTTTCCCGTCGCTCCGTCCCCGCCTCTGAAAGCTAAAGATTTTTTTTTCTTTTTTAGATATTGAGCGTAGCCTCGTGATCGAGTTATCAAAGATTGGTGTCAGGACTTCTAAGTCATCCTCACACATGTATTTTAAACATCTCACTCAGACATCATTATTTGTATGTGACTTGAATTGTCCGGACACGGCTGAAGTACTAAAAAAGGTAAATTACAATTTTTTTTGTAGGTCTTTGAGACAAACCTTCAGATAAGACTGGTGAAAGTAAGGGTTGCCTTGTTTAGAATGGAGCACTAATTAAACGTAAAAACAGTTCTCGTACGCTATAAGCTATTGGATATTTGTAGTAGTAAAGTGCTGGCCAAGAAAAGTAAAACGAGCCCGGACCTATCTTGAATAGTACAAAAGTTCCTATTTCTTCCGACTCTCTTATCAGATCAATTCCTTCCATGGTCGGTACCTACATGGTGCAAAACTTCACCTCAATCTTCAAAACCAAAACCTATAATCACTTTCTCTCATTGCAAAATGGACGTTAATTGAGCAAATGCTAACCAAACTATATTTTAATTATTCGTGATTTTATTTATCTAATATATTCGTTCTTTATCGTATATTTGTAGTCATTTATATATCGACTTATCTTATGTATGATGTTTACAAATCTTAAAGTGCTTTATCTTTAGAATACAATTTTGTTTTAATAATTCACCTATCGCTTAAATGTTTCATGCACTACCTTATACTATCCAGTATCCACATTACACCAGGGTTAACTGGTAGATAATGCTGTTTAGCATTAAGTTCGCCCATGTACATTTCTTTTCGTGTGCAATAAAGAATTTTCTATCTATCTATCCAACTAGCACGATTCCACCCGAACTTACATAAATATGTTCCTACATAGTTACATCCAGCGCAAGTTAAATAAGCTTAGGTAAATAAGAAAAAATCTTATCTGCCCATACTTCGCAGGCTATTGCAAACAATCTATTTCGATATCCATACCGATGGTTGTTAATCAAGAATTCTTCTGGAAACTTCTCGATTGAGAAAATACCTGCTAATGCTGACAGTGATGTGGTGGTAGCAGAAACAATTGATGACGTCATCGTAATGACTGAACGTAAGATATCGTTTTGGCTTTATGCAATTTTCGAAATGTACTTATATTTAATTTGGCACCTAATTACTGCACTTCGAATGATCCTCTTTTTTTTGTTGTCGGAAATCGCGGGATTCACTTAACATATCTATTAATATTTTTAGTGCAGTTCCAGGAACTACTTATTTAATCATAAATTGTCTCCAAAACTACGAAAAGCAAGTCTCCATGCTCAAAACATCTTCGTTTTAATTCCACCATTTTCCAACTTTCAGTGCACAGACCAACACCAAACGGCAGGTTTATATCAACTGCAAAAGGTTTTTACAACGGCACTCTGTTTGATGTGAGAGCACATAGAGAAATGTTCAAACGTCGCAAGGATGTGATGGGTCATCCGTTGACTATGGCTAATGTTATACAAGACAGCAATAGTACCCGTTATCATCTGCCTAGAGAAGATGCTTTGTAAGAAATGGTTTTGTGATGCATTTAGGTCTTGTTACAGCAAACAGATTTATTTGAAGTTTATTTATTTTTGAGTAAATTTATTTTTGAGAGTCATTAAACAAGCCGTCTTGTTTAAGAATCCGCTGACTGCTTTGACCATCGCGGAAACATAAACTAGAATAGGTTATCATTCCGAAAACCAGTTTAACAAATTAAAGAAAAATCGTCTGTAAGCTAACTAAATTTCCCTTCTATTCTAAAATCATCAGATCTTTTGGAACGAAGTTCCTTATCGCGCGTTGTGAAAGGGGGCTAGACGGAAAAAATTCTTACGAAAAGTTGTCACGACACTTTTTTGTTTTAGATTATCGTTAGATGGCGCTGTGATCAAAATCTTTTAAAGCACGTTCCTTATTTGTTTTAGATGATTATCGCTAGATGGCGCTGTGATCAAAATCTTTTAAAACACGTTCCTTAACGCGTAAAAAAAAATATGAAAAATATTATATGATATCTTTTAATCGAAAGGAATTTCGTTCCATCCGGGTGTCCCTTGACACCTCTCAAGTTTTTTTTTTACTGACACAAGCTAGATTTCAGTGCCTTATTAGTCCTCAAACAAAAGAGTATATTTTTTTAGTCTACCTACTTCTTTCCCAGGGAACTGCAATACGACGTAATTCCTAAAATCTGCTGGATGAACGCGAAATTGGCTTTCGAGATGTTGAACGCTACCCCTCGATACATATTCAGCTACCGTTGGGGGTACAAAGTGGATGGACAATGGTCGGGGATGATCAATGACTTGCACACCAGTCGAGCGGATTTGGGTAAGTTGAATTTTATGCATACGTTTTATCTGGTGGCTACCTTCGCTCATGAATTTCTGAGGTGTCAGGAGACATTTCGGTGCCGCCACCTACAACTGTGTTTGATAACGAAGATAGACAAAAATCTGATTAAGATGGAAGTTCTATCATCACATTCGTTTCAATAGCTTTTGTATGAATTCACGTAGGTAATGAAGTGAACATAATGAAGAAAATGAAGCGAACCTAGCTAGTAGTTTCCGAGATAGTACCCTCCTGGTTTTTACAAGCTTTGTAATATTAACTTGCACTGAATATAAATACAAATACAAAATAATTTATTTTCAAACAAAATACACAGTACAGAAAAAATATAGCAGTGGTCCCTGCACTAGGCTAGGCCTGTATCGCAGGAGACAGGAGAGGATGTAACTATGTAAATTTGGGTGAAATCTTGCATGCTAAATGCTGAAGATAGCCATAGGAACTCTTGTGCTAAGCAAGATAGAATATTTGAATTCGTTTTACTTGTATTAACTAGCACTCTACTGCTATACCCAGGATCTTGTATTTAAAGAGTTTTCTTTAAAATTAATTTGTAACCTACAATTCAAGAACTTTTCCCAGGCACAAACTGCGTAGTATCCGACACAGAGCGCCTCTCTGTGGTCACATACACAGACATGCTAGCTCCTTTCAGAGTGAGATTCGTATTCCGCCAGCCTCCCTTGCCGTCAGTGGCCAACATATTCTACTTACCGTTCGCTGGTAACGTGTGGTTGGCGATGACAGTCTGCTCTATCGTGTACACTGTGGCTGTGTTCGTGGCTAGTAAAATGGAGTTCAATTTGGATTCGGTGAGTCTTTATTTGGATGGTTTAATTTAAGGATATTTCACTGGTGATTGTTTTAATTGGACTAGGTGTAACCAGCCCTTTTTTAACCTCTCGGGTGCCCTTGACACAGATCTGTGCAAGCTCAAAGCGCCAATGAACACTCTCGGTTTTTCATTTTTTATAAAACATTTCTGGTTGGTACGGGGTTACTAACGGTCCCTTTAATACTCTGACTTTGCAAATGTATGAATTAATGAATATAGCCTTTATTCAGATCAACTTAAAGTAATAACATTTCAACTTAAAAACTAAACTTAAAACTTATGTAAAACATAAAACTAATCTAAAATGCAATGAAGTTTATCATTTTCTCCTAGATAAGGCGGTGGTGGTAAGGCCCCTGTTTGCCATTTGGCAAAGGCCTCCTCCAATTGAATGGCAAAAAAGTATGAGGTGTTCTGTTTTTTTACTATATTTATATAAACTTTGACATACACATTGCAAAGGTATACCTATCATTAAATCAAGTAGGTCGTAGGTTTTTAAAAATTTGGCTGATGTGACAAGATGGGTCATTTAGTGAAGTTGTTAGAGTAGAAGTTGCAAAAGTAGGTATTCTAGACAAAATAGCATATTATGTATTTCTTAGTACTTTTTTAAAGGCTAGTGCGTCACAACTGGATGGGAGTGTGGGCGATGCTATGTTGCTGACGATGAGCGCTGTAAGCCAGCAGGGATGTTTTATGGAACCCAAGAGGGCATCTGGTTGGTCTTATTTTATATTATCTTCTATATAAAAAAAACACAAGAATCAGAATCTGAATCAAAGTGGTTTCAAATTGTATAACGACAGGTCATTTACACAGTTGCAAATCCGTCCTGTATGTAGATAGTATTACTGATGATGTGTGAAGGTAACAATTGGGGTTCTAATAATTCCTGAGTTCAAACGGAAGTTAATCCAGAGATCTTGAGAGGCCGCTTAGAACTAACTAAGGCTCGATAAATTAAATGAATGAATGCTACATATCTATGCCCTGTCATTAGTGATGAGCAAAATTGGTCTTGGTCTTAGTCTTGCATTGCTCATCACTATCTGTCATTGCAGAGGTAAATACTGGTACTGTAGACGCATGTCTAGTGGTTTTTTAATAAATTGAAGAGAATCACAAATTCTTAAGTTCTGATATAACTTTTATGAAGCGTAACACGCGAAATCCTCTTAAATACATTTTGTATGAATAAACAAAACGGTGACAAGTTGCATTGCGACCTAATTGTTCGTTCACCTTGACAGGTCGTATAATGTTATTCGTGTTATTTACTGCTCTGATGGCACTGTACGCGGCGTACTCCGCCAACATCGTGGTGTTGTTGCAGGCGCCTTCCAACTCCATCAGGAACCTCGCGCAGCTAGCCAACTCCAAAGTCACATTAGCTGCTAACGATGTAGATTACAACCATTTTGTGTTTAGTGTGAGTGCTTAGATAATACACTCACTAAATAATAACTAAGTATTATATTTCACTAGATGACCCGCGCAACTTCGTCTGCGTTACAAAGGGGTTCAAAAATTGTAGCCTATATAGGCACGCGCCGCCCGGCGCAAACAACTACGACCCTGCATTTTAAATTTGTAATATTCACTTAAATTACATGCTGTAAAAAGCATATTGATCTATAATAAATGCACTATTTATTTAAGGTACTTAATTGGATAAGGATTAATGCTGTATTGTTTAAAATCACTTCGTAAATAACCATTTTTTAGTAAAGAATAAAAATGGTTATGCTGGGTTATCCCTAAGAGATAGACATATACCATCGCGGACTTTTTTGTTGAACTGTTTAAGGTGAACAATACTGTAGTACATTATTTTGGTCTATCTCGTAGGGTTCCGCCAGCGTTTGCAATTTAAGCGCAAAAAACGTGCTTATTTACGACATCACATTACAAACCTTCAAATTTATCAGTGTTTCTCTACTATATTATGCATTTATTATACACACAACCTTCCTTAAGAATCACTCTATCTATTAAAAAAAACCGCATCAAAATCCGTTGCGTAGTTTTTAAGATCTAAGCATACATACAGACATACAGCGAAAGCGACTTTGTTTTATACTATGTATTGATTAAGACGAATGAAACGGATTCTTACCATGGTTTTTAATAAATGAGCGATCCCGATATTTCGTTGCTGTTGCAAGCGCTATGATCACGGGAAGATTAAGTACTGCGGGTAGATTACGAGCATGCAAATCTGTTTACCCTCTTTCTTGAACACTGTTGAAATATTATCGCACATTTAATTAAAATTATGGCAAAAATCTGTTTAATATTGTGTAAGTGATAATCACGAGTATTAAAAGACATCCGGAATTCCACCCGTTCTTCAGTGTACCTATAAGAGAATCATTCTGCACTAAAACCTACACAGCGCGGTTTTCCGGGGTGGCACGATGCTTTACCGCCCTACGGTATTCTTTACCATACCCCCAAAGCTTTACTATGGGTATGTAAGTGTAATCTACAATATTTTTATAGGGCAAAATGTTTCTTTGCAGTTGTACAAAGATCCAATAAGAGTGATGATACACAAACGAATTGACCCTGAAAAAGGGAATGGACAGTTTTACAGTCTTCACGATGGCGTCGAAAAAATTAGACAGGTAGGTATGTAGTATGTAAATGTTAATAATTCTAACGCTGGTTGTTACACTGTTCAAATTGTAGTATGACATATTTCTGTAGTCCCACCACTATTAGTTTAAACAGTAATAATGTAGGACCCATTAAATTAGGTACTTCTTGAATTTTAGTTGTCTCTTTGTTCGAGAAGGGTGCTTCGAATTTGTATTTCTTACTCCTTCCTAGTTCTTGCTATCATCTTCTGCTTAGTTTTTTTACCCAAGACAAGTTTGTATTCGTGATCCTGGGTTTCACAGCTCAGAGTCATTACGATGGTCGCCGCTGTGGATTGCACCTGTACAAAAATTACAGTAGTGGGAGTGAGAGGTGAACCTACCTCTTATTCTTATTTTGCAATTTTAGTTAATTTTCCGTTATATCTACAGGGTTTCTTCGCATTCCACTCCATAGTCGAGCCAGTATATCGCCGTATTGAGGAGACGTTTCTTGAAATAGAGAAATGTGATCTCACTGAAGTCGATTTCTTGAGTAGCTTCGACCCATTCGTTCCCGTCAAAAAAGATTCACCTTATTTGGAGTTGTTGAGGGTCGTGTGAGTATATATTGATGTTTTTCTACACGTTTAATTCCGTAATTATAAATCGAGGTCTGATCTTTTGACACAATCAGTAGTAGGATTTACCGAGCTATTCACTTGGTTCTTCGACTAGTATTTTTTTGATGTTCAAAAATGGTCTTCGAACCAAAAGTGTGCAGACTGTAGCTTTACGGTTTAAAATATTTATTTTCCCCAAAGATTACAAAAAATCACTTACAGAGAAAACACAAGAATAAACTTAAAATTAAAACCAACTAAAGTAATGAGTTGGGTAGATTTAAAAAATATTGAATTCAGTTAAAGCAACATTATAATATGATCGTAAAGCAGACTTGTTTGTTAAGACTTATGACATAGTGATAAATTTTTATTTACATTTAAATGAAAGTAATGAACTATAAATATACTAAAAATATGGATCCGACATTTTTTTTTCCGTAGCATCTTTAGGTATATTATGCAATTCATAAGTACATTACTGTGTTGATTTTAGTTATAAAATAATTAAAGAAAACAAGTCAAAGTCGTACCCTCAAGTTTTATCCACTGATACCTAGCAACCAACCTAAATTGCATTTTCTCAGATTCAAGCAAATTCGCGAATCGGGCATCCAATCAGCGTTGAACAAGAGATACCAAGTTCCGAAGCCTCCGTGCACCACCAAAGTAACAGCCTTCAGTTCTGTAGGCCTCGTAGATATAAAACCAGTACTCTTACTAATGATGTACGGGATTTTATTGTCCTGTGCCATACTTGTGATAGAGATTTTAGCGTTTAAAATGAAGTTACAGGTTATGTTCAGTAAATGTAGGCATACATTTTAGTATTTAGGGTATCTCTTATAATCGGAAAGAGTATCCCTATAGTATCTGATTAGTAGATACTATTGAATTAAAATGAACAACTGATTCTAGTGATATTGTTTATTGTCACTCTTTACAATATACAATAATGAATATGATTACAATAATGTGTGAATGCGAGTTTATGACTCTTAACGGAACGACTGGGGAGTCGCGCTACGCACTGGACTTATATGTATTTTTAGGAATCAGAAATGGACTTAATTAAAAAAAAAGAAATGTAAGGACACAGAGGTCCTTTCCGTACGAACGACAACCGACAACTCATCCCCACGTCCGCTACACAACGGTTTTTATACTAGTTTGTATGACGTAACACACTCAGTTTGAACATCCAAGTAAAATAATAAAATCGAAGCTATCACGGCCTCTCCTGACTGTGTCCGTCCTCGGGCACCTCCAATATGGATGTGCATACAGATTAACATCTATTTAAACCTGCAATGTGATTACACACGGCTAAACATCCATTTAAACCGGTAATGTGGATGTACACACAGCTAAACATCCGTATAAACCTGTAATGTGGATGTGCACACAGCTAAACATCCGTATAAACCTGTAACGTGGATGTGCACACAGCTAAACATCCGTATAAACCTGTAATATGGATGTGCACACAGCTAAACATCCTTCTACACCTTCGGGATGTGCACACAGCTAAACATCCACGTAGGCTCCCAGGATGTGCACACAGCTAAACATCCTTCCACACCTTCGGGATGTGCACACAGCTAAACATCCACGTAGGCTCCCAGGATGTGCACACAGCTAAACATCCTTCCACACCTTCGGGATGTGCACACAGCTAAACATCCACGTAGGCTCGTGTCCCAGATTCGCACAGCATCGCTGTCCAGCATACGCCCTCGGCATCGCATCCAGTAGACGCCCTCGGAATCGCGTCCAGCAGACGCCCTCAGCACCTCCCTCTTCCATCAAGCTGCACAACGCACTTGAGTTTATCTGACACAGAAATAATTTAACATTACAAAGGTTCTACGGAACAGAATTAACGTGTAGAACTTACATCAAAGCTATGTTTTTCACATAGCCTCTTCACATAGGAAATCTTAGTATGGAAGCGTCCTCAAAATATGCTCGGCCTCACCTGACACAAGACTTACTATTACACGAACCAATCTGTAAAGGCATCAGTTGATTCCTATTCCTCGGTAACTATTCGAAATAAGCATTAAACATAGCTGCAATATATCACGCGCCCATATGTGGACTACTTAGGCATTTTTGATGCGTTGCTCAGACTGTCATCAGATAAGCTCCATTAATATCACAATGATGAGTCCAGTTGAAGAATAGTTTGGTTACTGTTGCAAACGTACTCCTTGTGCATCAACAGTTGCCAGTTACTACATCTACAGATCTGGCAACGTGATAAGACGCTTTGCCAGCTAGAACCACGTCGAAATGATGCTTCCAACTCATTTGAATTGTTCAGGTTGAGCTTCTTTACGCACCGAGTTTCTCATCAGCGCTATTTCATCTTAATCCGCGGTAATCCACCTTAATCCGCGGTAATCCACCTGAATCCGCGGTAATCCACCTGAATCCGCGGTAATCCACCTTTATCCGTGGTAATCCACCTTAATCCACGGTAATCCTCCTTAATCCACGGTAATCCTCCTTAATCCACGGTAATCCTCCTTAATCCACGGTAATCCTCCTTAATCCACGGTAGTCCACCTTTATCTGCGGCAATCCACGTCGCGCCATAGCACATCGGCGAGTCGTCACGCCAAAGTCGTCATGAAACACAAATAAGATAAAACATTTCAAACAGTGGGTAGTTGATTAGTTCCAAAGTAAAATTAAATCAATTTAAGATAGCTCAAAGCGACCAAGGCTGTAGGCCTGGAATCCTATCCCACTTCTGATTTTAGGAATCAGAAATGGACTTAATTAAAAAAAAAGAAATGTAAGGACACAGAGGTCCTTTCCGTACGAACGACAACCGACAACTCATCCCCACGTCCGCTACACAACGGTTTTTATACTAGTTTGTATGACGTAACACACTCAGTTTGAACATCCAAGTAAAATAATAAAATCGAAGCTATCAGTATATTACTGCTTGCATCAAAAGTGCATGCATGCAATCGCGTCCCTACAAGTAGTAATTTAAAAAGGGTCTAGAGTTTTTGCCTATAAAAGCGAGGAAAATCACAATCGCGTGCGACACAAATGCGAATGTTAGAAATGTAACGAATAGTCCTCCTCGGCTCCACGATGCCATTGCATTGAGCACTAGAGTTGCATTAAGAACCTCAGGTAGTCGAAGTTGAGCTTAAAATAGATTAAAGCGAATTTATAATTAAAATTATTCATTATTACGTCACCTCTTATATACAGGGTGTAAAAAGACCTGTCCTGAAAACGAAGGCTGGGTTAGTACTAGTGATACCGTGGATGTTAAGCTTTTTGCAAAAAAAAATCTGGATGGACCGATTTCCTAGCTTATCACAGGCACCTGTATTTAATCAATCAACTGAGAAATTGGTAGATGTGTATAGAATAACGACCCTGAAGTTAGCGGATAGCAGACAAAATAAATTTTCAGATAGGGATATCTACAAGCGAAATTAAGTTTTTCAAGTTAATCAAATTAGAAGTTGTTTGTCGTCGACTTACCTACAGGTGATAATAAACGAAATTTTTTTTAACTTAAAAATTAAATTTCGGGAAACTCTCACCGTGTATCCTATCGATTCATTAATATGAAATTTTCAGATTTAGTTTATTTTTGGATTCTAAAAAGGTGATTTCAGTTAGTTTCTCTAATTTTGGCTTAGGGCATTCTGGGACGTATATCTGCGAGTAAAATGATTATTATTAAAAAAAAAAAGTCACCTTTTCGTCTTTGAAAAATCTAAAGATGATATTTTTTTGATTTTAAATTTGTTAGTCGGATCGATAGATATCCTTAATTTTTAATTTTTTTGAAAATTTTGGCGCTGGATATCAAAGTAAAAAATGATCAAAATCAAAAATCAAAAATGTCATGTTTTAATTTTTCAAGAATCTAAAGATGATTTATCTCGGATTTTGTATTTATTAATTGAATATCCTTATTTTTCGATTTTTTTTAAAATTTTGGTCCGGAATACTAAAATCAAAAATGATGAGAAACACAAAAAAAAAGTTTTTTGTTTTCATTTTTCAAAAATCTGAAGATGACTTTTTTCAGATCTTAATTTTATTCATTTGTTCATTAAATATTTATATTTTTCAGTTTTTTTTTATTTATTATAACGAAGAATATCGCGTAAGGCATGAATTAAAATTTTATTCTTAAATTTAAAAAAACATATGATGAAGGCAATTCAACTGAAAATAATTAGCCATGCCTTGAAAATTCATTAGATGTTTCCGATTTGTGTCTCGTATGTGGGCTAATGAAAAAAAAAATTTGGGTTTTATGTGAAAGCTGTCGGAGGTGGTCACATATCAGCTGTCTCAAACATTTGAAGAAAATTTACGAGGAGATTCAAAGTGATAATTATAAATACAACAGCTCATTCACCCCACGTCAGATTGTCCAAAGTCACAGATCCACCCTGTATAGAGAATGTAGAGGATAACCAAATAAAAATATTATCATAGAAAAAGTTTTATTATTTTCAAACATCCATCCCTTATTACAATATGAATACTTTCAATGAAATAAATAAACGAATTTATACAACCAAATCATGATAAACAGAAGTAAAATGCTTTAAAATACAAGACACTAAAATTTCAAAGATTGATAGAACATATGAACAAATTTTATGAACAATAATTTAATGATCTTCGTTCGTGTCATGGCGTCCTTATGACGTCATAACTAAGTAAACAGTAGTGTCTTTGTTTTACAAAACTGCTGCTTTAAATATGTGCTCGTTTTATTTATTTAACCGTTAAAGTTACAGTAAAATGTAATTTTTCTATTTAAAATTCGTTTTATAAGTCATATATTCACACACAGTTTCAAAGTTATGTAAATCAAACAAAACACTAGTGGAATATATTTTATTTAAGTAATTCACTGTCTTCCGCTATAACTTTGTTCTTGACCAAGTTGTTGAGATGCTCTATGAGTCCTTCGATCGACATTTCTCCGTGGACCTTATTGTCTCTGGTTCGAACGTTCACCGTGCCTGAATTCTTCTCACGCTCCCCGACAACTATAGACAATATTGTTAATGATTCAAGTGTGTTGAAACTACTGTAACAACCCATTACTGCCCACTTCTGAGGTCTGAGGTCTCCTAAGTAACGGGATCAGGCATAGTCCACCACGCTTGGGCAATGCGGTGTGGGAACTTCATTATCTTGGCAAGATGGAAACTTCATTGGATTCGAAGGATTTGTTGTTTTCCTTCACCATTTTAACTATCAAATTGATATTGGAACGAAGTTCCTTATCGCGCGTTATCGAAAGGGGCCTAGACGGAAAAAAATCTTACGAAAAGTTGTCACGACACTTTTTATGTTTTAGATGATTATCGCTGGATGGCGCTCTGATCAAAATCTTTTAAAACACATTCCTTATCGCGCGTTACGTTAGGAAAAAAAAATAACATATCTTTTAATCGAAAGGAACTTCGTTCTTTTCGGGTGTCCCATGACATCTCTCAAGTTTTTTTAGCAGTGTTTTGTTTGTGCTGTAAGAGTTTTCAAAGGGCCTATAGGATTATAGAGGAACTACGCCATTACTATGCATTATAATTATAATACATAGTGCAAGTAAAGATAATAGAATAAAACAGTTTCTCACCTAAAATGTAGTTGAATTGCGCGAGTTGTGCATTTCTTACTTTCTTGTTGAGAGTATCTCCTGCATCCGTATCTACTTCAGACATGAACCCAGCTGCGAAAAGTTTCTCGTTCACCTGGGAAATAAAATGAATGGGTGTTCATATCAGTGTTTAATAACTAAGGGTTTTATTTGTGTTAATTTATTTTATTTTAACACATTATTGTACACTTTTAAAGCTACATTTGGTGGTATAATGTAAAAATATCGACATTGGTAAGGCAGAAGGCTAGTCCGAATGTGTGTATTGCTGAAATTATCCTTTTTAGTTGGATAGTTTTGACGTTTTGTAGGTTGTGCATTGAGTTCCTTCTAGATAGCTAGTTTTCTGGACTTTTTGCCCAGCATTTATAAACTATGCCTCGGGCTGAGCCAGTAGGGCCACTTGCCCGCGTCGACTCGCTCAGTATCTATGTATGCTGACGTGACGTGACGTGGCGTGACGTGACGTGATCAGTGTACCTGCACGGCGTAGTCATCGAAGGCGGGTCCGACGGGCACCACGCACACCTGCCTCGGGCTGAGCCAGTAGGGCCACTTGCCCGCGTCGACTCGCTCAGTATCTATGTATGCTGACGTGTCGTGACGTGACGTGACGTGATCAGTGTACCTGCACGGCGTAGTCATCGAAGGCGGGTCCGACGGGCACCACGCACACCTGCCTCGGGCTGAGCCAGTAGGGCCACTTGCCCGCGTCGACTCGCTCAGTATCTATGTATGCTGACGTGACGTGACGTGACGTGATCAGTGTACCTGCACGGCGTAGTCATCGAAGGCGGGTCCGACGGGCACCACGCACACCTGCCTCGGGCTGAGCCAGTAGGGCCACTTGCCCGCGTCGACTCGCTCAGTATCTATGTATGCTGACGTGACGTGACGTGGCGTGACGTGACGTGATCAGTGTACCTGCACGGCGTAGTCATCGAAGGCGGGTCCGACGGGCACCACGCACACCTGCCTCGGGCTGAGCCAGTAGGGCCACTTGCCCGCGTCGACTCGCTCAGTATCTATGTATGCTGACGTGACGTGACGTGACGTGGCGTGACGTGACGTGATCAGTGTACCTGCACGGCGTAGTCATCGAAGGCGGGTCCGACGGGCACCACGCACACCTGCCTCGGGCTGAGCCAGTAGGGCCACTTGCCCGCGTCGACTCGCTCAGTATCTATGTATGCTGACGTGACGTGACGTGGCGTGACGTGACGTGATCAGTGTACCTGCACGGCGTAGTCATCGAAGGCGGGTCCGACGGGCACCACGCACACCTGCCTCGGGCTGAGCCAGTAGGGCCACTTGCCCGCGTCGACTCGCTCAGTATCTATGTATGCTGACGTGACGTGACGTGGCGTGACGTGACGTGACGTGACGTGATCAGTGTACCTGCACGGCGTAGTCATCGAAGGCGGGTCCGACGGGCACCACGCACACCTGCCTCGGGCTGAGCCAGTAGGGCCACTTGCCCGCGTCGACTCGCTCAGTATCTATGTATGCTGACGTGACGTGACGTGACGTGATCAGTGTACCTGCACGGCGTAGTCATCGAAGGCGGGTCCGACGGGCACCACGCACACCTGCCTCGGGCTGAGCCAGTAGGGCCACTTGCCCGCGTCGACTCGCTCAGTATCTATGTATGCTGACGTGACGTGACGTGGCGTGACGTGACGTGATCAGTGTACCTGCACGGCGTAGTCATCGAAGGCGGGTCCGACGGGCACCACGCACACCTGCCTCGGGCTGAGCCAGTAGGGCCACTTGCCCGCGTCGACTCGCTCAGTATCTATGTATGCTGACGTGACGTGACGTGACGTGGCGTGACGTGACGTGATCAGTGTACCTGCACGGCGTAGTCATCGAAGGCGGGTCCGACGGGCACCACGCACACCTGCCTCGGGCTGAGCCAGTAGGGCCACTTGCCCGCGTCGACTCGCTCAGTATCTATGTATGCTGACGTGACGTGACGTGGCGTGACGTGACGTGATCAGTGTACCTGCACGGCGTAGTCATCGAAGGCGGGTCCGACGGGCACCACGCACACCTGCCTCGGGCTGAGCCAGTAGGGCCACTTGCCCGCGTCGACTCGCTCAGTATCTATGTATGCTGACGTGACGTGACGTGGCGTGACGTGACGTGACGTGACGTGATCAGTGTACCTGCACGGCGTAGTCATCGAAGGCGGGTCCGACGGGCACCACGCACACCTGCCTCGGGCTGAGCCAGTAGGGCCACTTGCCCGCGTCGACTCGCTCAGTATCTATGTATGCTGACGTGACGTGACGTGACGTGACGTGACGTGACGTGACGTGACGTGATCAGTGTACCTGCACGGCGTAGTCATCGAAGGCGGGTCCGACGGGCACCACGCACACCTGCCTCGGGTTGAGCCAGTAGGGCCACTTGCCCGCGTCGACTCGCTCAGTATCTATGTATGCTGACGTGACGTGACGTGGCGTGACGTGACGTGACGTGACGTGATCAGTGTACCTGCACGGCGTAGTCATCGAAGGCGGGTCCGACGGGCACCACGCACACCTGCCTCGGGCTGAGCCAGTAGGGCCACTTGCCCGCGTCGACTCGCTCAGTATCTATGTATGCTGACGTGACGTGACGTGACGTGACGTGACGTGACGTGATCAGTGTACCTGCACGGCGTAGTCATCGAAGGCGGGTCCGACGGGCACCACGCACACCTGCCTCGGGCTGAGCCAGTAGGGCCACTTGCCCGCGTCGACTCGCTCAGTATCTATGTATGCTGACGTGACGTGACGTGACGTGGCGTGACGTGACGTGATCAGTGTACCTGCACGGCGTAGTCATCGAAGGCGGGTCCGACGGGCACCACGCACACCTGCCTCGGGCTGAGCCAGTAGGGCCACTTGCCCGCGTCGACTCGCTCAGTATCTATGTATGCTGACGTGGCGTGACGTGGCGTGACGTGACGTGATCAGTGTACCTGCACGGCGTAGTCATCGAAGGCGGGTCCGACGGGCACCACGCACACCTGCCTCGGGCTGAGCCAGTAGGGCCACTTGCCCGCGTCGACTCGCTCAGTATCTATGTATGCTGACGTGGCGTGACGTGGCGTGACGTGACGTGATCAGTGTACCTGCACGGCGTAGTCATCGAAGGCGGGTCCGACGGGCACCACGCACACCTGCCTCGGGCTGAGCCAGTAGGGCCACTTGCCCGCGTACGACTCGCTGAGAATGGCTATCATTCGTTCCACGGAGCCCAGCACGGCTCGGTGGATGATCACTGGACGCTTCTTGTCTCCGCTCTCGCTGTTAACAAACAATCCACAAGTTTCAAATCAATGCAGTGCGCATGAAGAATTACCAGAATTATTTCACTAAACTATTGTCATAACGTAGCTGTAAAGCGATCTTGAAACACAATACTAGTACTAACTGAAAAGTTTTCCAAAACAATCTTAGTATCAAGAATAACAATATGACTTATCAAACAAATGTGGCTTAAAAAAGTCCTTAAATGTAGATTATAGCGGGACAGTGTCTCCTTACACCACCAGGTGGTTCATTAGTCTCTGCCTTCATAGCAATAATATGGGGTGGGCAATCTAACGTTTGCATTTTGAACGACTGTTTATCTAGAGAATGACAGCTCAAATGTCATTCAATTTGTGTTCATAATTTAGTTAAAGGTTTGACATTTACGAAATTGGGAAATATTGGAAAGTTACTTCCAAAGTGGTGAGTCTTTAGTCCAAACTGTAAGAAATGTGTGTGTGTGTGTGTGTCAGATGAAGCCCATTTTCACCTCGGAGGCTATGTCAATAAGCAAAATTGTCGCATCTGAGGGTCGGAAAATCCACACGTCACCATTGAGAAGCCAATGCACCCACAAAGAGTTACGGTTTGGTGTGGGTTTTGGTCCGGCGGCATCATTGGACAATGAGCAAGGAGCCGCCGTTACAACCAACTTCTTAATCATTTAATTAGACGCTCTCCTGTACTGGTGGTTCGTATCCCTCCGGTCGCTCGGACTTGTCGCCGGCCTCGCGTTTACCACTGCCGCCTTCCCCGTGAAGCTCCATCAACTTAGAAATCTCGAAACGAGGCCTCTTCAGTACTTTGACCTTCCTAATACAGACATCTCTAAGTGGGTAGATGCCATGGCTCGCCTTCTCGATATCCTTGGCAATGGAGTCCGGGATCAGCTTGTTGACAACCTCACGGAGTTCAGAATTGGTCACATCACGAGTGATAATCTCGCACATCTTCTTGCGGATTGCTCGCACCTGGGTGTGCTGAGCGTAGCATGTTTTACGTTGGCTCAACGAGTCCTTGTTGGTGAATCCAATGCAGAAAACACGGAGTAGGTGTCCATCGGTGGTCTTAACGTCAATGTTGGCTTCGATCAACGTTTGCCATTTCTTGACCATCCATCTGAGCTTGTCAGTGGTGAGGTCCATTCCGTGGAAGTTGCAGAGGACATTGCGTCCCTGTACATCTTCAGCGATCAGCCTGAACTTACGGAAAGATCTTTCAGCATCAGTATCCGCCTGCAGATCAGCCAAGGAGACTTCAAAGACACGTCCCTTCAGTCCTTCCGAGGCAATTTTAGTTCCCTGAGTACGATTGACAAGCGTGGTGCCGACTTGTCTCTTGCTGAACATAGACGGTGCCTTGACATCGTACCAGTCTTTACGGGTGAAGGGATCAACAATCTTCTTCTTAACACCCTTTTTACCGCCTTTCGAGAGGCCTTTATTTTTACCAACCGCCATGTTCGCAATCAAACTTGAGAAAAGCAACCAACATGACAGTCGAACTTTTGAAAAATGCAAACTTTATATGACCCACCCCTTAATAGTAAATTACTAAAACTACAATCCCCTTTATTTCGCTATTCTTACTAATCTAGACATAACCAAAAACATAAATTTAACCACCAACCTGACATAGTTCAAGTTGAATCTCTCCGGCAGCTGGAAGTCAAGTTGTATGGTTGCGCATTGATGCGAGCGTCTCAAGGCGTCCTGTATGGTGATGTCTATCTTGGGACCGTAGAACGCACCATCTCCCGGGTTCAGTTGCCAGGGCTTACCGAACTTGTTTAGGGAATCTTCTAGGGCCTGGAAATTAGGATATTTACTTTTGTTTTTATCAGAACATTAAAACAATGTCGCTTTCCGCTGTTTGTTCTCAGGTGATTTAATTATCATTTGGTAATGCAAGCATATTGAACCTATGCAAAGAAAATAGTTACATCTGCAAAATTTTTGCACCTTTTCAGCCTGATTCCAGGTCTCTAATTCTCCTAAGTACTTCTCTGGTCTTGTGGACAGTTTCAATTGGAAAGTGAAGCCGAAGGTCTGGTATACACATTTCAAGAACTCCAGGCATCCAACCTGTGAAAGTAATTAAAGTATTTAAAGTTTTGTTCATTGCATTTGGCTCGAGTGTAATACATAATGTATGTAATCATTAACATGATCTGCGAACTTCAATTATAAATTTTCGGTTGCGACCTTCAGTTATCGACAGCGATCGTCATTTGTCAGTCGCGATCGTCGTTTGTCAGTCGCGATCGTCATTTGTCAGCAGCGATCGTTATTTGACCGTTGCGATCATCATTTGACATCCGCGATCGACGTTTGTCAGCCGAGATCGTCATTTGACCGTCGCGATCGACGTTTGACATCCGCGATCGACGTTTGTCAGCCGAGATCGTTATTTGACCGTTGCGATCATCATTTGACATCCGCGATCGACGTTTGTCAGCCGAGATCGTCATTTGACCGTCGCGATCGACGTTTGACATCCGCGATCGACGTTTGTCAGCCGAGATCGTCATTTGACCGTCGCGATCGACGTTTGTCAGTCGCGATCGTCGTTTGTCAGTCGCGATCGTCATTTGTCAGTCTCGATCGTCATTTGTCAGTTGCATCGTTGTAGGTAATATGTATGTAAGATGTACGTACGATCTCCGCCTCTATTTGTTGCGGCGTGCAGAATATATGCGCGTCGTCTTGTTGGAAGCGTCGCACGCGCGTGAGGCCGGTGAGCGCGCCGCTCAGCTCGTTGCGATGCAGGACGCCGAAGTCTGCGAGACGGAGCGGTAACTCACGCCACGAACGGATGCGGTTGTCGAACATCAAACTGTGCATATATACATTTATTAAAATAATTATCTTAAGTGCAGTATGCAGACAGCACAGGACCGGTTTTTGTGGCTAGATTTGGGGGAGGCCAGTGTCGATAATGAAAATTAGAAGAGTAGTTAGTAAAATTTTGCTATATTACAAATGGTCAACACTCATCATGTAAGACTCCAAATCCACCCAATAAATTTGTTACAGTTATTGTCTCAATTTGTATTTTGAAAACTCCTATAAACAACTGTCATTAAATTGAAAAAAGAAAAGACAGACTTCCTACCTGTACTTTTTTGCATTTAACATGTTTTAAAAAAATTCCATTCGTTTTAAGTCAGACTTACCAATGTCCGGGGCAGTTCATGGGTTTCAAAGCGAAGGTCTCCTTCTCGACGTCGAAAGAGAACATGTTCTCAGCGTAGTGAGCCCAGTGACCTGATGTCTGCCACAGCTTGGCGTTGTACATGTTAGGTGTTACCACTTCTTGGAAACCACGAGACCTTGATAAACAAAAGCTTGTATAAATAAATAAACTATTAAGCCTATGGAGTGTCATTCATTTTGTGTCTGTTGCATCGTAGTTGAAATTTTTGTTTGAAAGGGGAACTGTTTTATAAAAACGGACCAAGATGGTGACCATTACTAAATGGCCGATCGCATTTTATTTTCTGTTAACTTCTTCAATGTGGGCATCAGATAAAAGGGTTTAACTAGTAGAACTATGACAAACTTCAAATCCAAGATGGCAGCTGTTTCAAAATGGCGAATTTTTTTTTGACGTGACAACGTGTTATAAATTGGTTTGCCGCGGGTGACACTTCACTTCACTGCGTTACGCTCCGCTCACGTTATGCGCTCACAATGAGAGCGAGTGAGAGGCACGCGTGCCGCGTCACTTTTTACGTCCGTCTCTCTCGCTCTTAGGCGGGCTAACCATGCCCGAGTCGTTGTCACGTAAAACTTTCGCCCGTATACCAACTTTACAGGCAACCAATTTTTTCGTCTTATAACATTGATATCGAATGAAAGAATTTAAGGCCTAGATTATTTAATAATTTTATTTATACTGTTTATAAACTCTGTCTTTACCTGTATTGTTCTTTAATGAAATTGACGAGCGTGTTGTAAATGTGTGCTCCGCGCGGCTGGAAGAAACAAGACCCGGGCGACAACTCGTGGAAGAAGAATAATTCTTGTTCCTGTCAAAATAACAAAAATACTAATGAAGTCAGAAGAGAGCCTGTACTAAACAAGACAAACTGATAGTGTTTTCGTTCGTTTTACTGGTTTTTGCAAGCATTCTACTTTTGCACGATATTCAAACTACTAATCTAATACTGTACTGAAACAACCCATTATTGCCCACTGTTGGGCTCAAGTCTCCTTCAAAGTGGGATTAGGCATAGTCCACCATGTTTGCCCAATGCGGACTTCAATGGAATGGGGACTTCACACATCTTTGAAGGATTTTTAGTATCCTTTTCAGATATACAGGTTTCCTCACAATGTTTACATTCACTGTTTTTAACCAGTTGTGTTGTGCAAAATTGCACATAAATCTTGTTCACATAAAAAATTTAGAGGTACAATTCTATAGCTTCCTTATTTAGCATTATTTGCTACATTACCCGTCCTATTTTCCTGTGGTCACGTTTGGCTGCCTCTTCCTGTATGACCTCCCACTCCTTCAGTTGTTTAGGTTCGGGAAACGATACGCCGTACACTCGCTGTAAACTCTCGGCGTCTGCTTTACCTTCCCAGTATGTGGCCGAATTCTACAAATGTTAATTAAATTGTGGATAAATCATATTGAGGTTATTGCCAATATGGTGTTGTAAAACATGATAAATATGAATGAGAGAAATAGGATTAAAATGATTATATTATACAGGGTGGATATGTTTCCTTATACCTACTGAAGTGGGATGAATGACCAGTCAAAATAGTATACAGAGTGATTTTTTAGAGAGGGTATATATTGCAGGAGGGTGATGAGTACTCTGTTCTAATACGGAATATTACAAAAAATAAACTATATAACTAATAAAACTACCTAAACATAAACAATTTCGGCTTAAAGAGTGTGGACTAATGACCTCTAGTGATCTCGCGCACCCCACACCTCCGCCACACCCATCAGCTGTCGAAAAACCATCATTTTGCAAGAATTTTAGATATTTTTAAGTTGCTATTACTAAGGCATTAAGCCATATTCATTGGTAATAATATTTTTACTGGTCGTATATAACCATCAGCTACCATGACCTTCAATATGTACCCTCACTAGGAAATCACCTGTATAAAATAGTATAATCGTATTTAAACTTTATTTCAAAGTCATATCGAAGTCCTCGTACATACACTATGACAATGTAAAAAGTTTAACCAATTTTAAAAATAGAAGTGGTTTTAACTTTTATTTCACCCCACTTCAGCTGGGGTAAGGTATAAAAGAAATTAAATTTACAATATTCTTACCTTGGTCACTTTCAAAGCCTTAACTTTCCCAGTATGTCTAACATGAGGTCCTCGACACAGGTCTATAAGTGGACCACACCGGTACACAGTGGTCGTAGCCGTTTGAACCTTCTCGTTCAGGATCCGTACTTTGAATGGATTATAATCAAACATTTGGAATAACTGCTCCTTTGTCAATTCAAGACGTTCGAACGGCTGCTTCTCTTTAGCTATCTTTTTTATTAGACTTTCTAGGACGTGGAAGTCTGTTGATGATATCTGCAATTAAAGTTATTTTCTTTATTACATAACCACTCAAGTGGGATCGGCAACAAAATTGGTTTATTTACTTTTGCAAAAACTGTGGCAGGAGCCAAAATTGAGCAGTTCTAAAACTTGTTTTGTTTACATTTTTTGATTGTCTCATATTTTACGGAGATAATATATTTTCGCTAAAAATGCAATACAGCGTCGTCTAATAATAAAGATTAATAACATAGTGATTCCTAACAAAGTCCCCAGTTTCCCCATCTAGCGAAAAGTGACGTTCCCAGTTGAGTGGGTATATTGTTATGTGTCAGATTATAAGTTTAGTCCATGCAACTTAATGCTCAATGTCTATCACATAAGGCTTAAGTTGCATTATGAGTTTTCGGTTCAGGGCATTCAGTATTAAATAAAATAAAGCAAAATTTTAACAAAACTAAGGTAATTTTAATGGTACATCATAATAGATTTTTTTTTCATAATCATCGGAGATTTTTATTTACAGTTAATGGATAGTTTCCTTCCAATGGACAGTTGCATGATACAAAGTATAGTTTCTTAGTATTATACTTACGCCTTTTTCAGGGTAGTACATGTCATAGTAGAATCCTTCGTCTATGGGTGGACCATAACATAGACAACCACCATACACCTGCAAGCAAACAGAACAAAGCCTGTAACAAATTTTGGAACGAAGTTCCTTATCGCGCGTTATCGAAAGGGGGCTAGACGGAAATTCTTATGAAAAAGTTGTCACGACACTTTTTTTTGTTTTAGATGATTATCGCTAGATGGCGCTGGGATTAAATCTTTTAAAACAATTCCTTATTTGTTTTATATGATTAATGCTAGATGGCGCTGTGATCAAAATCTTTTAAAACATGTTCCTTATTTTTAATCGTATCTTTTATTCGAAAGGAACTTCGTTATATTTGGGTGTCCCATGACACCTCAAAGTTTTTTATTTTCAAAACATCTACTTAATTGTTATATTTAACAGATTTCTGTCTACAATAGTACCTTCTTTGTATTTGATTTGCGATTAAAGTCCACCTGCTTTACTTTGTTTCGTCTACCTGCTTTTGTTTTGTCTACCTGCCATTTTTGTAAAAACAAAATTTTACTCCTAACTGATTACTTTAACATTCTCCTCAATGACGTTTGGAGAAAGCCCTGAAAGGTAGATCGTAGGTGATGGTGTCAGATATCCTGTTACCTAATCTGCTTACTAAGCAATAAAACCTTACCCTTTCCATGGCCTCTCCCAGCATATGCGCCGAAGAGTGCCAGAAGACAGCCTGAGCATCCGTGTTGTCCCATCTCAGTAGCTCCAGCTTACAATCACCTTCTAACGGACGATCTAGGTCCCACAGCTCGTTGTTTACACGAGCTATGATCGTGGAGTCCGCTAGACCTTGACTGGAAGAAATATTATCAGTATAAACCTATTGGTAAAGGTGTAAGGTATTATATCCAGTGATGTGCATGTCTTGATTGTAGAATGTTAAAATTCTGATGTATAGTGTTGTCAATTAATGTTGGATATTAAAGTTCAGTTAGATTTCTATAGATGAGTAAATATTGGTAATTAAAATGCTTGATAAACATTGAATTAGTTGACAAAAATTTTCAAGAAATTGAAAAATTGTAGATAGCTTTGATATGACTTTTCACTCACACTCATTTTTTTTGACTCAATAACTCTTTGAAAACATTGAATGCACATCAGATTTCATTTAAGCTTCAATGGAAAAGAACAATGCAATACATATTGTTAAGCTTACAGACAATTTATTTTCATAAAAGATATTTAAAAAATTTACAACACAGCATGCTGTGATTATTTGTTATTTTTTTGTTATAGTTCAAACACATAAAGCGATGCTCTCCGCTTACATAATAATTACTTACAATTCACTCCAAAACTCGCTTGGGAGCAGGAAATAAAATATTAAATATTTAAAAACGAAAAATGGAGTGACAATGAACATATCAGATATGTTAATTGCATTTTTTTACAGATTGTGATATTATTTAATTTTTTTATTAAAATATTTACATTGTATTTATTTAAAATAAAATAATTAATTAATAGCAAAAACATGTTCCAGTAAGGCATATAGGAAAACAAGCATTTTTGAGGTACTCCACAATTAAAAATCATTTTTGAAGTAAAATCAACATTTATATTTAGCTATTCTATTCTGTGATTTGTTTAAAAAGGTTTATATTTCAACTGCTTTTTTGCTTGGCAAAACACTGCACTAAGGAAGTGTTTATAATTAGTCTACATGTCTACTACTGAAATTGATTAATTTTGTGTACTAACCTAATGCCCTTAGCAACATCGTAAGGGGAAGTCTTCCAGGCTTTAGCTTCTACCGTTTTTCCGTCGGGTAAAGTCACAACGATACTAATATCCGGTTTTGAAGCAAGTTGTTGGTCATATTCCGCTTTGAATTTGTCCCATAAGGTGAGTCGTTTTTGTATGTATTCAGGCCATGGGTTCATTTCGGAAACTCCACTGGAGTCTTCAGTTTTCTTTTTCTTTTCCTTCATGGCTTTTGTTTTTGACTGCAAAATGATAGTTTTGGTTAAGTTATTGATGAGTAGCAATACTAGTAAGCTGTACTCAGGAAATAGAACTAAAGTACTATTGAACTTTAAGAAATAATTTTATGAGTCTAATTTATTGATTTGGGAAAAATATTTCATTTGGCAACTTGAAAACTGTTTTAGAGTTTATTAAATATTTGTTCACATTTGTAAAATTTAATACAAAAGTTAGTTTTCTTTGTGTAAAGTTGTATTTATCTGAGCAAATATTCCAACGCGAATTTCAATTATAATTCTAAAAGTAGTCTAGTTCCTTAGTTAAGATGAGTAATCTCTCAGCTACGTCATTAAACTGAAGTTAAGATCGATTATGACGAGACAAGAGCCAGTAAATAGAGAAAAAAAAAGATCGAATAAACCAAAATGTTAAGAATATGGTAAACAGTAAGATAAAAGGTTATATTTTAACTGTTTGTTCAGCTGGATTTATTCTTAAACAATAGTATTTTTAACTTAAATGGTAAACTAGCATCGACAATTAATATTAAAGGATAAATCAATATTTAACTTTAATTTTTGAATAGTTAAGTTATCGCACTAGCCACAACAGAGAAAATATGGAAAAGGAATGGTTTATTCTTTTTGATTATTGTTTTGAACAGTTAAATTAGACTTCATAATCTCTGTTTTCTTCGAGAATCTATAAATTTTATCTTAAAATAAGGATTGCTGACTATTGCCTACAAACCCATGTGGCGTAAGCGTAGGCCTCTTTGCAGCGGACCACGCAGGCCCCACGGAAACTTATGACTTTTAACATCACTTATACACTATAATAACGCACTCTTAACAAATATAATTATTTAAAACCCTGCCTTTTCGTTTATATTTAAGTTTTTGAGATCTTCGGCAGCAGTATCACCCATTGCGATCGTGTCCTACTTTGACAATGACGTTTCAGAAACCGGTTGTTGCATTTGACAGATGATTGCTGTGAACTTTGACATTTAAAAATTGCGTTTTGTTATTTGTTATGCAAAAAAATATTTTAATTAAAATACATTAAATGATTTAAATTAAGTCGTTTTCGGGTGTCTTAAAAACATTTGTACTTTTGTAAAGTGATGTAGTTTATTTTCACTACAAATTTGTTACAATGTCTAATTACACTAGAAATAAGGAACCATAAAGTAATTTAACCAAAACAATTCTCTTTTATTTATTTTTTCTAACTCAAAATAGCGTATAAACAGTCTAAATGACACAGAAATGATATTGCATGACAACACCATAAATCGAATAAAAACACAACAATGAAATTTTTGTGAAAAAATCCAAATTTTTTGTAATATTTACAAAATGACTCTACAAAGAGCTCGTCACACAGATGCATTACAGCGTATCATGATTTCTTTCAAACATTTCGAAAAGAAAATTGATAAATTACAAGACGACGTAAACGACCATGGAAGAACATTGAGCGATCTCAAGAATATGATGAGCAAACTTTCTCAAAGTACAGTCATTAGCCCTGATACCAAACTAGATGATTGGAGAATGCCTTTCAAAACTTCTGCATCAGTGCAATACGAGGAAACAAAACGCGGTTCTGCGTCCGTACAAAAGAGGAAGAAAAACATACAGCCTTTGCCGATCAAGGCAAAAGCTAAGAGTTTACACAGCCATAATGTTTTAGAAGCAGCATTCCCGAGTTCACCTCCACAGAAATCAGTTAGGAAACGATCACCTCGTATTCGTAAAATAGAAACTCCTCGTAAGAATCCTGTTTTAAGAAGTCACAAAGGATTAGAGAAAAAACGCAGTAAAATGTCAGAACCAAAAATCGAAGAAAAATTTTATTCAGAATAAATGTTGAATTTTTGGTTAAATTTAATCATATTCCTAACAGATCTGCAGTTTGTAGCTTGTATCTATTACTTACTCACATTCTCATGTTTTTATTCGATGAACGAATTCAATACAGAATAATAATACAAAAGGTTCTTAATGTGTTTTAATATCTACCGAAAAATCTTCTCATTAACATCATCTCTACCGTTAAATTATAAGTAGTTTTTAGCCACAGAATTCGGGGAAAAATAGATAAAAATCATTATTCCACTCAATTTATTTATCTTCTAATAGTACATGAATCATTATAATTATTGATAGTGCTACGTTTTTTTTATTTTTTTTATTGCCACGCAGGCAGACGAGCTGACGGCCCACCTGATCGTAAGCGGTTACCGTTGCTGATAGACCTCTGCATTGCCAGAAGACACTGCGGGCCTACAACTAACTACAGCTTAACATCAAATTATGTGACCAATATCTTCACAAAATGCTGCGTGGTTTGCTTATTTAGTAAATTTGATCATACTTTTTTTCCCGGAATCCCTATATTTGTTCCTGAAAACAGAAAAAAACTATTAAACGGACTACGATTAAAGGTAAGCGATTTACCAAAACTAGTCGTCTGATTCTTTGTTTTAAAATTGGATAAAAATTATATCACTTCATAATAGATACTTATAAAACAAAGTAAGTCCCTTCACGATGTATTCTATCTCTGTCCTTATGTAGGAATATTTAATTAAATCTTTAAAAACTAAGCTATGGTTTTCGTTACAGATTTTTATAGTAGATATATATAGTACAGAAACACTGATAATTCAATAGAATTATGATGTGATTTAAATAACATCGCAAATGATAATTCTGATAAATGATAATCTCTGAACTCTCCCTTTGTGACGCAGACGAAGTTGCGCAGGTCAGTTATTGATAAAAAACCCACATCTTATAAACAGCTATTTCCAAGAGCAGGATAGTCAGGGACAGTGCGATGCCGTACATCATCATGATAAGCACCGGTTGAAGGTCCAACAGGCCGACGCTGGTGAAGGTGATGGCTTTACTTTCACACCGCGGCTTCGGTATTTGATAACGCTTGTTGAGAGCCGTTTGGATGCCTACTTCACGAATCTGTTTATAGCTGGAAGAGGTTTAGATTTAGTTTTAGGGTGCTGAATTTACGTAAAATCGAGTGGACCGGGGCCATTGATTACAACCAAACTTGTGTTATTACAGTCCTCTTAAATTATATTATAGGTCAAAGAATTGCATCTTTGAAGTGGCAATGGGGGAAACATTGTGCGAAGAACAGCTGGCCGATGGGGCCGAAAAGTTCTGGAATGGCGGCCACAAACCGGTAAGCGCAACGTTGGTAGACCCCCCACAAGATGGACCGACGATCTGGTCAAGATCGCGGGCGGTCACTGGATGCAGATGGCGCAGGACCGGTCGATGTGGCGAGGTTTGGGGGAGGCCTATGTTCAGCAGTGGACGTCTATAGGCTGATGATGATGATGATGATGAAATTATATTACCTATCAGCGATTAAGCATCCTGAAGTCTTGTAGCACAGACAAGGTTAAAGGCCTTTACGTTATATTGTTTCTAAAGTATTAGGAGAGTGAAAGTTTTCCATTATTGTCAATTTACTTTGACTACCTTAGTAGAGAGGACAATGTTTATTATTACTCTTTTTAATTAGACCCATGTTCTAAATATAAAACTTACGAAACCCTTAAAAGTTCCAAATAAGGTGAATCTTTTTTGACCGGTGTGAAAGCGTCCAAGCTATTGATATAGTCGACTTCAGTTAAATCGCACTTCTCATTTTCCTGAAATGTTTGTTCTATGAGGCGGTAGACGGGCTCTACTATGGAATGGAAAGCGAAGAGACCCTGGAAGATACACATCATCATAAATTGGAGGTTATGGCTAAATCCTCATGACATAGGTGGAGTTAGCCATCGTATCACATTGCTCGAAATTTTTACTCTGTGTCAATGTTAGTAGGAGATTGTTTAGTGTGGTTCAATATTAGCACTAAGGTAGAAAGGGATTTTAAAAATGCACTGCAATTTGAACGGCTTAGTCATAAACTCATTGATCTGGTAGTCAAGAGCTCTACCTATGTTTATTGGCATGCCAGAGGACGTCACTTACCTAAAATTAAATATGCTGTCTGAATACCGCAGGTTTGTGTGAGTGGAGAGTTGTGAGAAACGAGGGTGTTTAAAGGGATTTATAATCCAGAATAAGTAATAGGTATCATTGGAAGATGGTAATATAATCTTCCTTCAATTAGGTTACCTTTCGAATCCTTTCCACACCGTCTGACATCTCATAAAACTTTGGTTCTTCGTTGTCTGGAATGATCGTTTTATGTACAGCTATGTGCAAGGGATCTATGTTATCCTAGAAATTAAATTTATTATAAACTAAAACTGTTTTAGAAATCAAATATTTAAGAGGTTTTAGACGTATAATACAAATTAACTTGTGCCTTCAGCAATCCAGTAGGTATATTGTATGTTGTGTTTGAATCAATGCACTCTTCGGCGTTTCGTTTTCCCTCGACCAAGGAAATCTGAGCACAGCAATACCTATGCAGAGATGGGTTGTTACTGTAGTACAGTACAGTCTTTGGCAGGCTTTAACAAGATAGTAAAACTAAACTGTTGTTTTGTGAAATAATAAAAAGAACAAAGTTCGGCGTACCCTGCTTAAATGTGTAGGGGGCGGCGCGACGGGAAAGAGTGCCTTGGGCGTAACGCGTCGCGCCGTCCCTCATAACCCCGTGCTGGGTTCTGGCCTCAGCCGGGGTTCGGACGCTGAGTGTGAGCGGTTGGAGGTTTTAGTGCGGTTCAACTCCCACATAAGCCGCCCGCGGGGCGGGCGGGGATGCGGTGATTTCCTCCAACTAAAAAAAAAAAAAAGCTTAAATGTGTACAGTACATTAATTACAAAAAACATGTACGTTAAAAACAAATCTATTGTAATCCTTGTCGTTGGCAGCGAGTGTAACTTTGGAGTTGGCTAGCTGCGCGAGGTTCCTGATGGAGTTGGAAGGCGCCTGCAACAACACCACGATGTTGGCGGAGTACGCCGCGTACAGTGCCATCAGAGCAGTGAAGAAAACAAACTCCATTATTCGACCTAAAACAGTGAATAGAAGCCATTTTGGATTTTTGGGGGTAAAAGATTTTTAGTGTAAGCAACGGTATTGAGTTCTGATAGTTTTACAAAAGCATTTTACGTTTCAGGACACAATGACATGATTGTATTATTTCTTTGATTGTTTTTGTGGTGATTTAAGAGGAACCAAGAAACTTTACACGGTAAAACTGACAAAAATAATTTTACATGTTTCAAATTATGGCTTAGATAAACATGCACGTTCAAATTTGCATTAAAATGTAATTTTGTACTCAAAATGAAATTGAATAAGATATAATAGAACGAAATGCAGTAATTATTGTTTACCAGGAGACCTTCTTGGTTCAATGTAGCATCCCTGTTGTACGACGGCACTCATTGTCAGCAGTAATGCGTCGCCGATACTACCGTCCAGCTGGGTTGGATTCTGAGAAATAGAAGCAACTCGAAATTAGCAGGAGAGTAACTCCTATTTAATCAATACAGAGTCGAAATGAAAGAAAGAAAGAAGAAAGAAAGAAAAAACATTTAATGGTTACACAGTATAGGATAACAACAACAGGAAACAAGTAAAATGAAAATATAAAAAGGAAAGCACAATACTGTGTAGGCATCAACTCAGCACATGCTGTGGTGGTGAACCACAACGCTGATTTTCAGTTGAAGCCATAGGTTCACGAACGTCATCACGGTGCCAGTTGTCATGACGTTTAAAATAATAAAACAATAAAATAAAAAAAATAGAAATCTCCACTCTGGGTTACGGACTGTAGTACAATTTTATATGTTCAGTCTTCGATAAAATATACCAAATCGATGTGTTCAGTAGAAACACACACAACATTCTAGAGTTTTGGTAATAATATTGATAGTACCTCCTGGTGTGATGTACACACTTTGTAGAATATATCATAGGTACATACCTAATGTATTAGAGTTTTATTTATTTAAGGAACACTTTACAACACACTATATAGGTTAAAACCAGGCTCTCAAACTAGTAGTAAAACTACTCTGCTATAAAAGCCAGTGCTCTCCCTTTAAGTAGGTTACTGAGGTCTACATAAGTGACAATATTTTTTGTTTTTTTTTATAACACTAAGTAGAGTAAAAATATAAGAAAAATAAACACAAAATAACTATACTACTTATTACTAAAAAAGTAATTATCTAATCCTCAACAATTCTACTATCATCTTAACAATTATAAACTATAACTAATTAATATAGTCTAAAAGTCTCTCAGTGCTTTCATAGTTGAAGGATATAATAAATATTAGGTATCATAATACTATTATAAATGCGAAAGTTTGTAAGTATGGATGTATGGATGTTTGTTACTCTTTCACGTAAAAACTACTGAATGGATTTGAGTGAAACTTTACCACAATATAGCTTATACATCAGAATAACACATAGGCTACAATTTTTGATAATAATCTAGACGGGACGAACCTGAAGTCCACGCGAACGAAGTCGCGGGCAAAAGCTAGTAATAAATAAGTTGTAGTTCGAGCCGTCACAAATGTGCGTCTTAAACTTACCCTTTCTATCTTTACTTCCCACAAACTCGTAAAATACAGCACTATAGTAGCCAAAATGGATGCTATAGCAATGGCCATCCACACCCCCGTAGAAAATGGTAAAGCGTAGATATTAGTGACGTAGGCCAAAGGAGGTTGTCGTAATACAAATCGCATTCTCATTGGCGCCACTAAATCTGTGTACGTTATCAACTCGAGACGTTCTTTGAATAATACGCAGTTGGTACCTGTGGAATAGCCACTGAAATGATTAAAGAGTAGTAATACCTAAAGGTTTAAATCGAGGGCGGCGCGACGGGAAAGAGTGCCGATGGCGTAACGCGTCGCGTCGTCCCTCATAACCCCGTGCTGGGTTCTGGCCTCAGCCGGGGTCCGGACGCTGAGTGTGAGCGGTTGGAGGTTTTAGTGCGGTTCAACACCCACATACCCGGATCCGGTGATTTCCTCCAACTAAAAAAAAAAAGGTTTAAATCATAGATCTTGATTTAAAATATAGATAGAACTAGTAAGTCTTTCTACAGGTCTTAAGCTATGTCTAAGTACAGCAAATTCATCGAATCCGTTTAGTAGTTTCAGAATTAGGAGTTTTACAACATAAATTCAGTGTAAACTACACATTTTTAAGACAATAAAATTAAGCCATTATAGACTATAGTCATCACCTACCTAAGTCAGCCTTATTGTCACCTATATCTTTAACCATCCCAGACCACTGCCCGTTGACTTTATATCCGAATCTGTAGCTGAATATATACCGAGGAGTGGCATTGAGCATCTCGAAAGCAACTTTCGCGAAAACCCAGCACACTTTGGCAAGTGCATCGTTATGTAATTCCCTGTTAATGATAGAAACTTCATCATTGTCAGTCCACGCTCGTCTACTGCTGAATATAGAGCTCAAATTTCATTATTATATCTTTTTTCTCCATATTCATTTATTTGCTCATTTTTTTACATTATATTTAAAAAAAAACAATCACAAAAGAATAAATTTAAAAATACAATATAAAAAACAGAGGGCCACTACGACCCAAGCCATTAGTGGTCAGGGCTCAAGAGAGAGGAACCTCCTCACAATACGTGCCGTGTCAAGAACGACCGCCTTCTGAATCAGGCCCTTCACCCAGCCGGGGAGCGAAAGCTTCTCTAGATGACTTATATATTATTATAAATTTATCTCATTTATTGAGCTCAAAGTTTTGTTCAATCTCGTCTCATCTAGTTGCTAT
Source organism: Trilocha varians (assembly GCA_030269945.2). NCBI lineage: Eukaryota > Metazoa > Arthropoda > Insecta > Lepidoptera > Bombycidae > Trilocha > Trilocha varians. The sequence goes on along the minus strand of AP028270.1, from coordinate 3,188,905 downwards.
CAGTAATCAATCACATTGCCTTTGATAGTAAAGGTAACTACTACTATTGGACTCCTGCAATGTTAAGGGACTCTGCAAGGCCGCCAACTAACGCATTGAACTTAATTATTACAAATAATTATTTTATTGTACCCCGGTCGCCACTAAAACTTACGAGACTACCGGAGGCGACAATCGAAGTAGAGTAGTCGTAGGTATTTGATTGATTCATTTAATTTTGGAACGAAGTTCCTTATCGCGCGTTGTGAAAGGGGGCTAGACGGAAAAAAATTTACGAAAAGTTGTCACGATACTTTTTTGTTTTAGATGATTATCGCTAGATGGCGCTGTGATCAAAATCTTTTAAAACACGTTCCTTATCTTTTAATCGTATCTTTTAATCGAAAGGAACTTCGTTCTATTCGGGTGTCCCATGACACTTCTCAAGTTTTTTATTTAATTGAATTTTCAATTCAAATAAGTTTTCGAAGTTTCGAAGAGTCTATTGTTTTTAATTTGTTTTGAGCGTTTCGCCAAACCATTTTTCTTTAATAGAATTCAAACTCAAGTTTTTGTTCGAAATATTAGCTCATAGAATCAGTAACGGTTCCGACAAAATAGAAGTCCCTTGTAGACTTTACCTTTAAATATTCATCATCATCATCATCATCATCAGCCTATAGACGTCCACTGCTGGACATAGGCCTCCCCCAGACTTCGCCACATCGATCGGTCCTGCGCTGTCCGGATCCAGCCACTTCCCGCGGTCCTGACCAGGTCATCGGTCTTTAAAAATTCGCCTAAGCCTAAATAAATATAGGCATAAAGAACTCACAGTCTATCGTCCTTTGGTAGAGAGTATTTAGTCGTATTACTGTCTTGTATGATGTTAGCCATGGTCAAAGGATGGCCCTTGAGGTCCCTGCGTCTTTTATACAATTCTTTATGCGGTCTTAGATCTGTTAGCGAACCATTGTAATAACCACGAGGTGTGGTTATTATTGAACCATTTGGAGCTGGTTTGTGTACTGTAAAATTTGGCAAAATTTGCATCAGGAACCTATTTTATGTTTGGTTAAACCATAGACTTTTATTTGAGTGTAAACATAGCACTTTTGATACCGAGCATGTTGTGGAACGTAAGCGATTAAATACAGGGTGCGCCAGAGAAACTTACTTATTTGAAAAATTCCCGCGTGGTGAGTTGGGCGGGTAGAGGGGCAAGAGGCGGCAAAAATTGGGATATTGTATTCTCAAATAAAAAAAATTTTAAAACAATAACTGAAGTACTTTTTTTTATTGACCTTTCAAATAAGTAAGTTTCTCTGGCGCACCCTGTAGTTTTTAAATTACACATTTAAACTGCAAAGCATGAATTCTCTGTCGTTTATGAATTAAATTGTTTTAAACTAAAGACTCTACAAGACAAGTGTTTAGGGCAGGTAATTTGTTTCGAGACACTAATAATTTTTGGAACGAAGTTCCTTATAGCGCGTTATCGAAAGGGGGCTAGACGGAAATTCTTATGAAAAAGTTGTCACGACCCTTTTTTGGTTTAAGATGATTATCGCTAGATGGCGTTGTGACTAAAATCTTTTATAACAATTCCCTATTTTGTTTTATATGATTAATGCTAGATGGCGCTGTGATCAAAATATTTTATTTAAGTTATAATAATTAGTTAGTTTAAAACGTAATTAGTTAGATAAAGTAACTAATTATTATAACTTAAAAAAATAAAATTTTATTATAATTCCCTTACTAATTAATCGAAAGAAACTTCGTTCCATCAGGGTGTCCCTTCACACCTCTCAAGTTTTTGTTTTACTATTTTGTTCGGTACAGTAAGTGTACTTATTATTATGCACAACTTACTTTCTTGCATTTGAAATGAACTACCAACTCTTCGCGCCAAAACTACGTCACTAGTTATAGTCAAGGGACATCTCCACAAGATTTTCAACTTGCTTTCATCATTTGAACCCACAAGCACTAGCCAGCGAAAAGAGAACCTAAATAAATGTTTTATGGATGCCTGAAACATCAATATTGAAAAGTTACTTTCGATGACCACGACCAGGTTGGCGGTTCTTTGTGAGTTCTGCTAATTTCTCATATTATCAGTTATATCATCTAAGGGGTGGGCCATATAAAGTTTGCATTTTCCAAAAGTTTGACTGTCATGTTAGCTGTGTGGCATGTTGCGCCAAATGTCGTCCATGTCATACTCTTCAACTTTTGGAAACAAAAATTCGTTGAGCATGGCACGGTAACGCTCGCCATTGACCGTAAAGGCGGCTCCTTACTCATTTTCGAATGATGCCGCCGGACCAAAACCCACACCAAACCGTAACTCTTTGTGGGTACATTGGCTTCTCAATGGTGACGTGTGGATTTTCCGACACCCAGATGCGACAATTTTGCTTATTGACATAGCCTCCGAGGTGAAAATGGGCTTCATCTGAAAAGACGATTTTTCGGTAAAAATGCTCATCTTCGGCCAAACGATCTTCTGCCCACTGGGCGAACCGAAAACGTCCCATTTCGTAAATGTCAAACCTTTAACTAAATTATGAACACAAATTGAATGACATTTGAGCTGTCATTCTCTAAATAAACAGTAGTTCAAAATGCAAACGTTAGATTGCCCACCCTTTAAATAAGGAATTATCTAAACATAGAATTAAACAGCTATGGCACCTTCGTTATCGTCTTCTGAAGAGATAGGAAGGCCAATTTTTACAAGCTTTATATTAACTTGCACTGGAGCGTCTGGAGCCAAATTTGACAAACTTCCCGGTTTCCGATTGACCTGACATTTACTAAATATGATAGACCTGTCTATTAGGCTCATTTTACTTGTGTTGGCTAGCACTCTACTGATACATTAAATTCTGGATCTTAAAAGCTTGTATTTAAAGTTTTCTTTAAAACAATTTACGTATTTCTGTAAGTCAATCTTCTGTAAGTTGATGATGATGGTGATGATAATGGAGAATGACGGGTCTATGAGCCCATTAATATTCATTAAATGTCGTGATGTCTGTGTGGCCTGAAATTAAGAAGATTCTAAAAATACCGAAGTCCTCTGTTATTACTTAAATGTTTGTTAGTAAAACCTACGTTATAAAGAAACTCTTCAGTTTCTTCACAGTCTAGATCAGTGAGGAATAAAATTGATTGTTCCTGATACTCCATGTTTCTACTAGTTGCTCCTGAAGCTCTGATTTTCACAGCCTGGAGTGCTTTCACAAAATTCAATTCTGCATCTGGATTGAAATGTAGTGATTAAAAATTTATTTTATTGGAATGAAGTTCCTTATTGTGCGTTATCGAAAGGGAGCTAGACGGAAATTCTTATGAAAAAGTTGGCACGACACTTTTTTGTTTTAGATGATTATCGCTAGATGGCGCTGTTCTGAAAATATTTTATTTAAGTTATTAAAATATAAAAAAATAAAATTTTATTACAATTCCCTCACTAATTAATTGAAAGGAACTTTGTTCCATCCGGGTGTCCCTTGACACCTCTCAAGTTTTTTATATTATATTTTATTTTGTAACAGTTCTTAAGTAGCAGGCATTCATCACATCACACAGAGAAACCCATAGAACTCAGGAATAAATAGAGAGAAAACATATTGTGCCGCCTCCATTTGAATATCATGCGGAAGAGCAAAAGAAGTTTTACGAACTCATAGCACATTAATCAAATTTAACAAAAGTAGTGGATATAAAAACAAAAGCCAACTGTGTGAAATTAACTATCTGGAGACCTGTACCAACCCATTACTGCCCATTGTTGAGCTCAGGTCTCCTCAGAAGAGGGTTAGGCATAGTCCACCACGCTTGCCCAGTGCGGATTGGGGACTTCACATATCTTCAAAGGATTTTTAGAACTCTTTTCCGAAATGCAGGTTTCCTCACGATGTTTTCCTTCACCGTTTTTAGCCAGTGGTGTTGTGAAAAATTGCACATAAATCTCTTTCACATTTAGGTTTAGAGGTACAAGCCGGCCGGATTTGAGCCCGCGACCTCCCGTTCGGAAGGACGCGCTTCGACCACTCGGCCACCACGACTCTAACTATCTGGAGAACAATCATTTAATACAACAAATCGTCTTGACCAACTCACATCTGCCCCAACACAGTCCCCCGTACACAAGCTGAGTTGGTTTATTTTCATTTTCGATAAATTTCACTACAAAATCTATAGTAACTGCATCTTTTGCTTGAACTATATTTAATAGAAGAATTTGGATCAAAATTGATATCATTTTATGGTCTGAGAATTTAACATTACTTGGTACAATGAAAGACTAGAATTTTGAGATCTAGTAGTCTTTTGTAGAGTCTTAAGTACTTTCAAACTACTAGGTACAATCAGCGCCATTTAGTGTACATCTATTACTCGATATTACAAGGTTGAAGAGTTTGTTTGAACCCGCTAATTTCAGGAACCACTGGTCCGATTTCAAAATTCTTTGAGTTTTGGAAATTTCATTTATCGAGGAAGGCTATAGGATACCTTATTTCCCTTTGTAACGCAGACGAAGTTGGGTCACCTAGTCAATCATAAAAGTGAAATTGATTGATTTCTGCATGTATATTATTGAAAAAGGTAATAATAAACTTGCACTCATGTGAGAAAAAGAAAAACTTCTAAAATATTTGGACTTGGCCCACGAGGTGACCGACATGTGGCGTGTTGAATCGACCATCATTGTTCCGATCGTTGTATCTGTGCACGGTCTAATAGCGAAAAGCTTCGACCAATATCTAGAGAAGCTTTCGCTCCCCGGCTGGGTGAACGGCCTGATTCAGAAGGCGGTCGTTCTTGACACGGCACGTATTGTGAGGAGGTTCCTCTCTCTTGAGCCCAGACCACTGTTGGCTTGGGTCGTAGACTCCGCCTGCAGTGACCTCCTGTTTTTTATATTGTATTTTTAAATGTATTTTTTTGTAAATGTTTTTTAAAAAATATAATGTAAAAAGTAATCTAATAAATGAATATGAAAAACTTGCACTCATGTGAAACTGTTTTGAAAATAAGCGTGCACTAATGGAGCTGATGGTACATAAATTATTGTACTATTTGTATTGGAACATTATTCGTAATAATATTGTCAACGTTTTATCGTGATGACAAAATTATCTTCTGACAAGAAAATTGCTACTACAAAGAACTTTAACAGGAATTGTTCTGTTAAATTTATGATGTTGTTGAACGGAGCTTTTGTTGTTTTATGACTTTATAGTAAGTGACTATCTTCGCTTATTCTCATCTTTCATAAGTATTACATCTACAGGGTGTTCAATAAAGTGACGTCTAAACCAAAATAAACTTATTCAGACACTCGCGATTTTCTATAATACTTTCATGCATTTTCAACGGGTTCTTACCGCGATATTTAATTAATTGAGTTGTCTCGATATTTCAACGTTGTTGCAAACGTCATGATCACGAGAAGACTGGTTACTGCGGGTCAATTTAAGAGCAAACAAATCTGTCTACCCTCTTTCTCGTTCACTTTTGGGTAGTACCACTGGAACTCGAACTCACATCATGACACACCACACTCACTGTATCTACATGACTGTCTGAGCATAAACCCGTGACTATTGTGTTTAGCACTGGATTCCACATACTCGATAATCTGAAGCTGTCACCCCTTTTAAAAGTGCTATGTCTTGAAATCTCGATAGCTTCTTTAACCCGTTGAAAATGCATGAAAGTATTAAACCAAAATATTAAATACTAGAAAATGAGACAATTATTTTCGTTTGTACCTATTTTCTGGGAACAGGAATGCCTTGGGCTATCCCTTGTAGGCTTGACGTCATGGGACATCCTGTAGAACATTGTCTTTGGTATTAGAGTTTAAAAAAAAGGTTTACAATTCCTTCATAAACTTACCTCTAAGTCGTTTATGATAATACACTAAAACATAGAAATTAAAAGACAAAACTGTATTCTTAATTTTATTTCAATAAATAATACTACAGTTACTAATACTACTAATAGTACTACAGTATACTACAGTGTGATGTTCATTAACCATTTTTTTCTAATTAGTGTGCTTCAAGAATTTGATTTGAACATTAACAACAACAAACAAACCATTTGTAATCTCTTATTACGGTCTCCCGCGATACAGGTATGACCTAGTGCGGGGACCATTGTTAAAGATGTATCAGTTGTCTGTAAAATTCTGTTAATAAACTATTTTATATTTGTGTTTGTATTATTTAATTGAGAAAAGGTGTGATGTAAGAATCTTCTTTGTCAATCTTCTTCCTCATTCTGATCTGCATCCTGAAAAAAAAGTAAACAAAGTGAGAAATATTATATTGCCCAGTTATGATACTCATTTAATTTTATAGACGATGATATAGACGTATCATGTAGGTACAGTGATAGATCATCGTAGAACAACTTTCTATTGCACCTTTTTTTGCAAGATAGATAAAGGAATCTATGGTTCCCTTGATGGTAAGTGGTTACCATCGATCGTGACAAGCAACACGATATATTTTGTAACCCTAAGTTCGGTACAGTAACTACATTTTCACAAGTGAATTCATTTTTTTTAAACATAGTAAAAACAATATAATAAGGGGTGGGCCATATAAAGTTTGCATTTTCCAAAAGTTCGACTGTCATGTTGGCTGTGTGGCATGTTGCGCCATCCTGTTGAAACCAAATGTCGTCCATGTCATACTCTTCAACTTTTGGAAACAAAAATTCGTTGAGCATGGCACGTTAACGCTCGCCATTGACCGTAACGGCGGCTCCTTGCTCATTTTCCAATGATGCCACCGGACCAAAACCCACACCAAACCGTAACTCTTTATGGGTGCATTGGCTTCTCAATGGCGACGTGTGGATTTTCCGACCCCCAGATGCGACAATTTTGCTTATTGACATAGCCTCCGAGGTGAAAATGGGCTTCATCTGAAAAGACAATTTTTCGGTAAAAATGCTCATCTTCGGCCAAACGATCTTCTGCCCATTGGGCGAACTGAAAACGTCCCATTTCGTAAATGTCAAACCTTTAACTAAATTATGAACACAAATTGAATGACATTTGAGCTGTCATTCTCTAAATAAACAGTAGTTCAAAATGCAAACTTTAGATTGGCCCACCCATTTCGACAGGCATTACGAACGAACTGGACATGCACCCCATTCCATCATTTAGCCAAATTTGACATTCTAAGAGTGTTCAATACTCCTCAAATAACTCACAGTCTCCAATGCGCTATCTCCACAAGCAGCACAGCAGGGGCCAGGAGCATCCCGTACAGCGTGGCCAGCATCGCCGGATACATGTCAGTGATGCCGACGCTGCTGAACGTAGACACGGTGCCGGAGCAACGAGGTTTGGGCACGTGGAGTCGATGGTGGATCGCCGCTTGGATACCGGACTCGCGGATCTTGAGAAAGCTGTGAAGATGATCAAGTTTTAGATCGACTTTCCGAGGAGGATTGAGATCAGAAATATATAAATTTTCTGGTCACCGATTTTAAAGCAGATACTCTAGATGCAATTTTATATAAATTTGATAAAATTAGACTAGACATTTTGTGCTATTCATGAGAAATTGCAGTTGAGCAACACTTCTGACTTGAAAAAGAATATATATACAGAATATATAATACCTATATTTTATATGATTGTCAGCCCGTTGACGTCCACTGCTGGACTTACCTAGGTCTCCCTCAAACCTGGCACAATGACTGTCCGGCGATATTTTCATGCAGTCACTTGAGTCTTCCTGCAATCTTAATCAGGTTGGTCCACCACACTGGTAGGTTTTCCGTTCTTATTTATTTATTTATATAAGGTGAAAGTCAACAAACTTAAAATCTAAGTGTTGGCAGAGAATAATATAGATACTTCAAAGTGCGAACATTTATACAGCAACGTAATACATATTATTATATTTTTGTTAACAGTGTAGTACGATCGTGCGATTTTAAAAGTTGTGTGATTTAATCAAAAAAGAAATAAAAAAAAGAAAAACAAGCTGATCAGTTGATAGACGTAATTAAGGAAATGCTTATCTCTTAAAAAAATATAAACTTAATGTAATTTTGAGTTATACTTGAGAAGTCAAGCAAAAACTGAGAAGAACAAAGCCTTTATAGGTTTACTTTATTTTAAACAAATCCTTGAACGGAGATCTCTTCTGTCCTGGCACCCATGGATCGATTTCGTTAATATAATCTATTTCCACCAGGTCGCATTTCTCGTCTTCATGGTACGTCTCCTGGATCAGCCGGTATCCTGGGTTTAGCTCCATGTGGAATGCGAATAAACCCTGAACGAGAGATCATAATAATTTATATAACAACAGTAATAAACCTTCATAGGTACCTTTTTTTTTTAGTTGGAGGAAATCACCGTATGAGTATGTGGGAACCGCACTAAAACCTCCAACCGCTCACACTCAGCGTCCGAACCCCGGCTGAAGCCAGAACCCAGCACGGGGTTATGAGGGACGACGCGACGCGTTACGCCATCGGCACTCTTTCCCGTCGCGCCGTCCCCTTTACAGGTACCTACTGCATAATTTCTTTAAACAATTTATATTGAGTCCTACTCCTAGAATTTTTTAAATTGTTTTTTGCCTTTATTTTTGTTGGTGGAAGTCTCCGGATATGTGGGAGTTGAAATGCATTAAAACCTCTACCCGCTCACACCCAGTGTCCGAACTCCGGCTGTGGCCAAAACCCAACACGGCATTTACCCTTCCGTTATCACAAAATAGTATGTTTTGCTTTTTTTTCATAAAAAAATACTGTTTCAAATTATATAGTTTTATAGTAGTAGTAGTTCTATAGTTGTATAGTTATTACTGAGCCCTTAATTCTACATAGCCCTAATTCCTTCTTAAAAGTAGATAAATAAGATTTAAGAAAAAAATATTTTTGTTTTTTTTTTTATTTTTTTTTATTGCAAGATAGATAAACGAGCCTACGGCCCACCTGATGGTAAGCGGTCACCGTCGCTCATGAACCTCTGCAATGCCAGGGCAATGAGGGGCTGTCTATCACCTACCGATACAGGACTTTTCTTAACCCTCGTTTAAAGAGGGACATGTCATAGCGCTCCGGGAACACCGCGGATGGGAGTCCATTCCAAATTGGTCTAGTTATTTTTAAGATTCGGTATTCACGAAGATTATCTATTAATTATTTACATAATTTACGTATTAGTAAGCGATACAGATAATAAAGATTAAATTAGATATATTTTAATCAATAAATCATGAAACGTGAATACAAAAAGTAGTTTGTAGATTGTATATCTCATAAACCATCTAATTTTATGTTCAAATCCACAATGATTTTAAGGAAAAATATAGTTTATTTTGGTAATTAAAAATTATCTTTACGACTAAAGTACTCATTACTAAAAAAATACATAATACAAAAAAGTCTTATTATGTACAGAAAGTACCTATTGTATTTTACAAAATATTTTACTAAACGTTTAAACAAGAATAATTGTTTTCCAAAATATATCGACGAGGATGGGATTCGAACCCACGCGTGCAGAGCACATTGGATTAGCAGTCCAACGCCTTAACCACTCGGCCACCTCGTCATGTGACACACATTCCAAATACACATACGCTATCGTGGTAGGTTAGTTTTTAAACTAGCCTTGCATACGAGAGGGTTCGAACGGGCTATTATTATTATTATTAAGAGAGGGGGGGGGGCGATGGGCACAGGTAGCTCATCAGGTCACTGCGACCCTTGCGGATCTATTGTAACCATCCCCCTGTGTTACAAATCTGCACCAAGACTCAGGTCCAGCATGAACTGGACTATTCGAACGGGCTAGCTTATACCTCTAAACCTTAATAAAAAGATTTATGTGTAAATCACAACACCAGTAGTTAAAAACGGTGAAAGAAAACATTGTGAGGAAACCTGCATGTTTGAAAAGGATTTTTAAATCTTTTGAAGATATTAGGTGGACGATCTAACGTTTGTATTTTGAACTACTGTTTATGTAGAAAATGACAGCTCAAATGTCAATTTGTGTTCATAATTTAGTTAAAGGTTTGACATTTACGAAATGGGACGCTATACGCTTGAACAAAATTGGGAAATATTGAAAAGTTACTTCCAAAGTGGTGAGTCTTCAGTCCAAACTGTAAGAAATGTGAAATGTCTTTTCAGATGAAGCCCATTTTCACCTCGGAAGCTATGTCAATAAGCAAAATTGTCGCATCTGGGGGTCGGAAAATCCACACGTCACCATTGAGAAGCCAATACACCCACAAAGAGTTACGGTTTGGTGGTTATGGTTTTGGTTCGGCGGCTCCTTGCTCATTTTCGAAAAAGCAAGGAGCCGCCGTTACGTTCAATGGCGAGCGTTACCGTGCCATGCTCAACGAATTTTTGTTTCCAAAAGTTGAAGAGTATGACATGGACGACATTTGGTTTCAACAGGATGGCGCAACATGCCACACAGCCGACATGACAGTCGAACTTTCGAACGTTCGATTCAAAATGCAAACTTTATATGGCACTCCCCTTATGTGATGTCCCCAATCAGCAGTGGAATATGCTTAATACCTACTGAGACTTGAGCTCAGTAGTGGGCAGTAATGGGTTCTTACAATACAGTATATTATTTGATCAGTATTTTGTACTGAAGTTTTAATACATTTTATTGAATCTTTTATGACGTAATTAAATTTATTGCTTTTTAACAATGCAGTGTAGAGGTAAGGATAATACCTTCGCGACAAATTTTATTTCTAGTGTTAAACTATTTTACAACAATTTTTTGCCCATTGTTAAACGCAACTATTCTTTTAATTCTTTTCCAATATGGGGGCGTCCATAAATTACTTGAGGTGTTTAAGGGGGGTCGAGTTAAATCTCATCTAATCTTACGTTGGAGGGAGGGGGTCTCGGCAAATAAAAAAGTTAAATTTAACTAAACTCTCAGCAACGTTGATTACTAGTCTTAACCAGTCGTAAATAAAAGCACGAAGCAAATTAGTTTTATTTCTTTTTACAATAACAATCCAACGCTTTTTCGTAAGAAACTCACATTTTCAAAAATCTCACGTGAGTTTGGGGGGGGGGGGTTTAAATAAAATGTCACGACATGAAGGGAGGGGCAGAAAATTAAAAAAAACACCTCACGTTATTTATGGACGCTCCCTATGCAGGTTTTGTCACCATGTCTTTCTTTGCCAGTTTTTGTGAAAAATCGCACATTGGTAAATGTTTTTCACGATTTAGTAGTAAAAGTTATAAGTGTGGTAGTAGAAACCAAATGTATTTTTTGTATCTATGTCCTCATAATGTAATTATTTCTTGTAATTATTTCTACTAATTATAACTACCTAATAGTTAGGGACAACATAGTTTAGGATGCAGTATAAGGTAGTAGTTACTAATTAACAATGTTTTCATAATTTTATTACTTAAAACTAACCTGTCTTATTTTCTCTACTCCCTCTTCCATGGTGTAAAAGTTCGGCTTCTTCCCTTTTGGAGCTATTTTCTTGTCATAAATAGCTTTTCTTATTGGATCGTTTAATTTCTGCAACAGTAAGTAAGTAAACCGGTGATGGTCCCAATATTACTATTTAAAATAATTAGCGACTCCTGAGATTAGTGCATTCAAACAAACAAACTCTTCAGTTGTAATATATCTATTTTTCATACCCCTAAGTGATAAAGGTTGACCATTATTTTTTTTCTATGCTGTTGCAATCAAAAAATACAAACAACTGTACATTTTTACGGTTTTATCGTCAACTCCTACTTTTTAATGGCCATTAGGGTATTTTTGGTGCTGTGTAGTGTTGCGGACAGCTCCTAGTATTAGTATAAATTCACTAGGTGACCCGCGCAACTTCGTGTGCGGCACAGAGGGATACAACATAACCTATCCTTCCTCGATAAATGGACTTTCCAACAGGAATTTTTCAAATCGGAAAAGTAGTTCCTGAGATTAGCGCGTTCAAACAAACATACAAACGAAGTGAGGTGATACTTAGGTGTACTGTACTGTACCAACCCGTTACTGCCCACTGTTAGGCTCAGGTCTCCTCAGAAGAGGGATTAGGCATAGTCCACCACGCTTGCCCAGTGCGGATTGGGGACTTCACATATCTTCAAAGGATTTTTAGAATCCTTTTCCGACATGCAGGTTTCCTCACGATGTTTTCCTTCCTTTTTTTTAACCAGTGGTGTTGTGAAAAATTGCATATAAATCTTTTTCACATTTAGATTTAGTGGTATAAGCCAGCCGTATTTGAACCCGCGACCTTCCGTTCGGAAGGAAGCGCTTCGACCACTCGGCCACCATGACTTAGGTGTAGTCAAACCTATTTTGAAGAAGGACAAGTCAATTGACCAACCTTGAAGAAGTATCGATTATATTCAAAGTCGCTGGCTCCGAGCTTCAAGGGAGAGTTCAGCAGGTCAGGTAAGGACCTGACTGAAGAGCTGGGAGCTCTTAACAAAACCACCACGTTAGCAGAATACGCAGCATATAGTATTGTTAGAGCTACGAAGAGTATTAGTGTTACGCATCTACCTGTTAGAAAAAGGAAATTTAATTTAGTATTTTAGATTACAGCTGGAAGCAAGGCATAGAATAAAATTCAAGAGTTCTTACAAGAACTTCCTTTGTTTATAAAAATAAATATTTAAATGATTTGAAACATTATATTGTAATCGACAATTTAAAATTTTCTACTTTCAATAAAAGACAGGGTTTGATTTTGTGATTTTTAGCAGTTAAATTATTTTTCACAAATAAAGGCATGTTTCCTTTTAGTAATTATTATTTCGAGTACTTTCCCTGGAGGGGGCGTAACAAAATTCTAAACTGTTACTTAGGCGCTGCTCGACTTCTGCGAGTCCACCATCTCCAGAAGAGGGTGGCAGGCGAGGGAAAGAATTTATTCTTCTCTCCGCCCCGCTACAAACCGCCGTCGTCGAGCAAGGGGCCGGAACCGGGATCTCGCCCGGAATCTGGTCCCTTAAGAGTTTCGGGTCCCCAACGCATGAGAGTGGTGCAACCGAGGGATGGTAGACCGCGCTCCCCGACCCACGCTGATTCTGACCCAGCGGAGTATTCCGTGGGAGGGTGACACGCGGGACTAAACCTTACCAGCTGCATATCTAGGCTCAAGTGTACATCCTTGCTGGAGAACTGCTCCAATAATGAGGATAAGCACGTCGGCCCACGAACCATCCAACTGCAAAGGGTGCTTGAAAAAATACAATAAAATTGTATTACTTTTGTTGTAGAGTCAACAGGATGGATATACAATGTAACCTTATTCACGTTGAAGTGGAGTGAATCTGTCGAAATATAGTTTGGAACCACTTTCATTTTTGGAATCGGTTAAACGTTTTTTTGTAATATGATAGTATGGTTTATGTACGACTATATTAGCAGGCTTCAAAACAAAAGTAATTCAATAAAATAAAGAATTATGTTATAATTTTATGACTTCCTCAATGTGATAAATGTAAGGTATATTAAACAGAAAAACAACTTTATACCAAACTTACCATCCCCATACTGGCTTCCCATTTCGAAGTCAAGTACAGAAATACGGAGCACCCAAGTACACAGATCAGAATCGCCAACCACACGTTAGTGGTGAAAGGTAACGCGAAGATATTCGAGATGTAGGCCAAGGGAGGCTCTCTGAAGACAAACCTGACTGCTGTGGAGCCAACCATCGCGATATAATCGACACGGTCCATTCGCTCTTGAGTGAAGATCGTTAAAGTGCCTGTCAGGAAGTTAAACTGTTAAGATTAGTGGAAAATTTATTTAAAAAGAACTTGAGAGGTGTCAAGGGACACCCAGATGGAACGAAGTTCCTTTCGATTAATTAGTGAGGGAATTGTAATAAAATTTTATTTTGTTTATTTAAATAAAATATTTTGATCACAGCGCCATCTAGCATTAATCGTATAAAACAAAATAAGGAATTGTTTTAAAAGATTTTAATCACAGTGCCATATAGCGATAATCATCTAAAACAAAAAAAAGTGTCGTTTTCATAAGAATTTCCGTCTAGCCCCCTTTTGATAACGCGCGATAAGGAACTTCGTTCCAAAAAAGCTTCTTGGTTGATCTAGTAAATATTATCTAGCCTTAGAGGATTCTTAGTTCCACCTGTCTCTTTAAATAGTCAGCATCAGACATTTTGACACACCTTGAGAGGAGTGATTAGTATTCTGCGTTTTCCTTAACGTGATGATTATTCTGGTTGGTTAGAAAAATATAAAAAGGCGTAGAAAAACATCGTGAGAGACCTCATTGACATAGATCTCCCCCAAATCTCGCTGCAATGATATATCTTGCGCTATCTGCATCCAGTGACTTCCCGCGGCCTTGACCAGGTCATCGGTCCACCTTGTAGGTCTGCCTACGCTGCACCGGTTCATAGTCACAATTCTAGAACTTTTTTGCCACATCGGCCATCTATTTTACATACAATAATAATGCCCTGCCCATTGCCACTTCAAAGACGCAATTCTTCGGACTATGTACGGTTAATAGATCGAAATAGTACATTAGTTATACGTAGTACTTACTATATGGAACCACCGCGGTCATCCACGGTCCGTTTCAGGAACACTTTTTTGCCACGCACCATCCGGCTATGGAATGAGCCCCCCTCTTCGGTATTCCCAGAGCGCTATGACTTGTCCTTCTTCAAACGAGGCTTGAGGAGGGTCCTTAAAGTTAGGTCGTAGGTAGCGACCACTCAATGTCCTCTGACATTGCAGAGGTTCATGAGCGACGGTAACCACTTACGATCAGGTGGCCCGTTGGCTCGTCTGACTATAAGGCAATAAAAAAAAAAATAGTACTTAATAACTATTACCTAAATCAGCTTCTTTCTTAATAAGATGATCGACAATTCCCTGCCATCTTCCCTGTTTGTCTCTGTATCCCCAAGTGTGAGTAAACATTAACTTCTCAGTAGCATTCAACATCTCAAAACATATTCTCACTACTGCGTAAGACATCTTTGTTATAGAATCTTGGTGTAAATGTCTAAAAAAAAGATTGATGAAGATAAAGAATGATATTAAATTCTATGGATTAATTATGAACCTTAAGTGTATGTATTATGCATTGTATTTGCCTGATCAAAAAACTAAATAGAAATGGTACCTACAAGGGTAGGAGTAGTGATCATCTACTCTCGCTTTTTGACCGACTTCCAAAAAGGAGGAGGTACCCAATTCGTATTTTTCTTTTTTTTATGTTCGTTTCTCGATAACTTTGAAAGGTAATGGCCGAACTTAGGTCCCATTGTTTTTTATTAAAGATCGAAAAAAAACGTTTGGATCTGTGTTTAAAAATGTGTATTTTTGACGGACAAAATTTCACGATTTGCTGTGCGTTTTTGTTATTTGTTTTGCGTGTATTTCCTTTTTATATAAACCGATTTCAATGATTCTTTTTTTGTTAGAAAATAGACATTTTGAGCATTACCTCATATAAATCATGATAAAGATCTGACAGGTAGTTTTTGTGGTATGCTTGAGAAATGAAAGTCGGTCGTTTTCATTTTTTTAATAAAAATATTATATAACGGTAATCTCCGCAAATAGTGATTAGAAACACAGACGCATAATATTTACTAAACAATCGTTTTCTGTATTTGTAGAAACATATTTATTCAAACATACATTAATATACGCAAATAAGCTCATCAAATATGCATTATTTAAATTAATATTCAAAGTATTCTTAGAAATATAGAAATAATATAATAAAATAACTTGTTGTACTTGTTTATAGCAAGCTAATTCAAGCTATAAAATTATTCTGATCCTAAACGAATCGAAAATATTTTCTCTAGAATACTGGTTTGTAATTTTAATTTTAGAAACATGCATACATTTTGCTATTTGAATTTAAATTATAGATACAAATTAATAAAGCTGTTTTATGAGAGAACGAAATAGCCAGTAGGTAAATCCAGATTACTAATAAACATTCGTAAATTTATGAAATCGAATTGTTAATAACCTTGCAGGTAGTCTTATCGAGACGGGATTCAGTTTCAATTGATGGAGCCAGTGGAGCTTATATCATTAGTCTTTTAACCCTTAAATGGAAAATGTTGTTTTGAAACAACATACTAAACTTTTATTATATTGACTATATTACTTATTTCTGAACAAATTTTGTACTATATTTTTTTAAGTGTAGCTAATTCATGTCTAGATTTTTTTTACTCATTTTTCCTAGACTGTACAGTAATACATGTCTATTACACAAATAGGTATTTTTTTTAAAACGTGTAATAAAAATCGTCCATTTAAGGGTTAAGATTAGTGCTGTACAATTTGGTCGTTTAAACCGGCCACAAAGTTTAACCAGGTTAATTAGTTCAGCAGCCAGCTAATTTTTTGAAATTAACCGGTTAAATTAAAATAACCGGTTAAATTAACTGACTGGCTAACCGGTTAATTTGCAAAAGATTCTTAACATTGAATAAATCATTTATTTTTATTTTAATTTTTAAAACTTTAATTTTATTTTTATTTTTAAATTTATTTTTATTTTTCAATGTATTTATATTTTAAAATTTATTTTTATTTTTAAATTTATCATATTTTAAATTTATTTTTATTTTTATTTTTAAATTTATTTTTATTTTTAAATTTATTTTTATTTTTATTCATATTTTAAATTTATTTTTATTTTTAATTTTTTTTTTTTTAATTTTTTTTTTTTTTTTTTTAAATTTATTTTCATTTTTATTCATATTTTCAATTTATTTTTATTTTTAAATTTATTTTTAATTTTTTTTTTATTTTTAAATTTATTTTTATTTTTTATTTTTAAATTTATTTTTATTTTTAATTTTTTTTAAATTTTAAAATTTTAGTATTAAAATAATTTTTTTTTTTATTTTTTTTTTTTAATTAAAATTTTAATAACAAAATAAAAAAATTTAATAAAATTTAAATAAATTAAAATTTTAATAATAAAAAAAATAAAAATAAATTGAAAATAAAAAAAAAATAAAAATAAAAATAAATTGAAAATATGAATAAAAAAAAAAAAAATTAAAAAAAAAAATTAAAAATAAAAAAAAAATTAAAAATAAAAATAAATTTAAAAATAAAAATAAATTTAAAATATGAATAAAAATAAAAATAAATTTAAAAGTAAAATAAAATTTAAAAATAAAAAAAAAATAAAAATAAATTTAAAAATAAAAATAAAAATAAATTTAAAAATAAAAATAAATTTAAAAATAAAAATAAATTAAAAAATATAAATACATTGAAAAATAAATTTAAAAATAAAAATAAAATTAAAGTTTTAAAAATTAAAAGAAAAATAAATGATTTATTCAATGTTAAGAATCTTTTGCAAATTATCGGTTAGCCAGTCAGTTAATTTAACCGGTTAATTTAATTTAACCGGTTAATTTCAAAAAATTAGCTGGCTGCTGAACTAATTAACCTGGTTAAACTTTGTGGCCGGTTTAAACGGCCAAATTGTACAGCACTAGTTAAGATTGCCTAAATTAAATTTAATTTACTTTAAGCCAGTTTTAATTAAAATCTGCATTTTGAAAAAGGATTACAAAATCCTTCGAAGACATGTGAAGTTCCTAATCCGCATTGGGCAAGCGTGGTGGACTATGTGTGATCCCTCTACTAAGGAGACCTGAGCTCAACAGTGGACAGCGATGCAAACAGTACACTTAATAATTAGTATAAGCTTTCGCTTTCGCCCGGCTGGGTAAAGGGCTGATTCAGAAGGCGGTCGTTCTTGACACGGCGCGTATTGTGAGGAGGTTCCTCTCTCTTGAGCCCTGACCACTGATGGTTTGGGTCGTAGTTCCGCTTGTTTTTTATATTGTATTTTTAAATTTTATTTTCTAGTAAATGTATTTTTAAAAATAGAATGTAATAAATAAGTGAATAAATGAATATACAGATACAAAAGTATAATGTTAAACTTTACATTCTCTTCTATTTACTCGTAACATCTCATTTCTAGTACGTACGTAGTAGTACATAAGTATATCTATACTTAATATTATAAAGCTGCAGAGTTTGTTTATTGGTCTGTTTGTTTGTTTGAACGCGCTAATATCAGGAACTACGGGTCCGATTTGAAAAATTATTTCACTGTTTGATAAGTCCATTTATCGAGGAAGGCTATTGGCTGTTGTATCCTTCTGTGACGCAGACGAAGTTGCGCGGGTCACCGAGTCTAGTATATTGTAACTAGTTTTTGCGAGATTATTAATTCACCTGTCACGTGCAAAACCAAAACATGCCTATTAAGATTATTTGTTTAGCATAATTTTTATTCTTAAACGATAAATCTGTCTTGTTAAAATTCAAGAATTTAAATTAATCTAAAATTAATACGATTTTTAATCATTTAGACCACACAGGTTAATATAAATTTAAATGTTTTCATCCAACCACGTTCTGCCAACATAATGTATTTTATCATATTTGATACACGTGAAAACATCAATTTAGGATGGTAGTGATGGTAATCTTCTTATACATAAAAATGAATTGCTGTTCATTAGTCTCGCTAAAACTCGAGAACGACTGAACCGATTTGGCTTATTTTAATTTTTAAATATTTGTAGAAGTCCACGGAAGGTTTGAACGGTGAGAAAATTTCCTTATGTGGCGCAAACGAAGTTGTCTGGGCCAGTTAGTATGGTATCAATCCCACCGCACTAAAATATCCTACCAACACTACGGAATGCCGTAGTGCGTAACGCGTCATGTTGTCCCGCATCCTCAGGCAACTACATGCTGGGTTGTAGCCTCAACCGGGGTTCAGATGCTGAGTACCTTTTTTTTTTCAGTAAGTTCAACTCCCATATACCCGGATCCGGTGATTTCAAAACCTCCAACCGCTCACACTCAGCGTCCGTACCCCGGCTGAGGCCAGAACCCAGCACGGGGTTTCGAAGGGACGGCGCGACGCGTTACGCGCTCGGCACTCTTTCCCGTCGCTCCGTCCCCATGCTGATTACCTTAGGAAATTTTTGTACAGTTCAACTACCGTATACACCTGTGGGTCTGGAGAATCAGCGATTTCCGTTTTCTAAAAAACAGAGCTTAAGAACCATCTAGTACATTATTCCATCGGTTTTATGTATATTAAAGGATTTATTTTCAACGGAAAATACACCAGATAGTTACACACATTATACATACACATGATTTTCAATACATGTTACATACATACCTCTATGTATTTCATTAGCAATATTTTGAAATATATTGAAAACTTTGACAATTTTTACACAAAAAATATAATAGGCAATATCAAAAATATTGACAATATTATTGCGATAGCTTTAACCTAGCTATCCTAGCTTAACCTAGTCTACTTACAGTCTATCATTCATATGTTTCCTTGTCTCATTGCTGTCAGTTATAACATTAACCATAGTCAAAATACGTCTCTTCAAATCCGTTCTTCGAGAAGATAATACTTTGTTTCTTCTTAAATCTTCTACTTCAGTACTTATTCTTCTATATTTAACATCATTTATTCCATAATCTTCTGTAGAATTATCGTCATTTGTTTTATTGTCACCGTTTATGGTATCAAGTTGTGATGTGGTATTTTGTATATCATTTTTAGGCTTCCATATGGCTCTGTTATAAAAATATGTAGTGTTCGAATTCTCTTGGATTTTGTATGCTAGAAACATAAGGGATTATTTTTTAATTATAATATAGGTATTTCTTAAACATGTGTATGTAGGTGGCAAATATATCAATACATAGTATAAAACAAAGTCGCTTTCGCTGTATGTCTGTATGTATGCTTAGATCTTTAAAACTACGCAACGGATTTTGATGCGGTTTTTTTTAGTAGATAGAGTGATTCTTAAGGAAGGTTTGTATGTATAATAAATGCATAATATAGTAGAGAAACACTGATAAATTTAAAGGTTTCTAATGATGTCAAGGAGGTGTAAATAAGCACGTTTTTTTGCGCTTATATTGCAAACGCTGGCTGAACCCTACGAGATAGACCAAAATAATGTACTACAGTAATGTTCACCTTAAAAAGTTCAACAAAAAAGTCCGCGATGGTATATGTCTATCTCTTAGGGATAACCCAGCATAACCATTTTTATTCTTTTACGAAGTGATTTTAGAAGCGCGTTATGGTGCGACGGGCGCAACTTCGTCTGCGCCAATCGCAATTAAATTTACTGTCAATTATTCGATTTTTTCTCTCTGTAAAAACCAACCTTGAACTTCATCGAAAATTAATAAAATAAACAATTTCTAAAATGAATATAGCCTAAGTTAGTCTTTATTACATAAGCTCGGCCGTTGAAAGTCCCATCCAAATCGAACCAGCCAAAGCTCTAATGAAGCATCCTGATGAGATCTTTACGTAGAGGCTGAATGTCAAGGTCTGATGATGGAGCTGGAAGGTGGCTATGGGAACTCCATCATTAAGCAAGATAACCTCATCGTGTTTAGGCTCTAATGAAGCGTCTTGATGAGTTCTTTGCGTAGAGGATGAATGTAAAGGTCTGATGATGGAGCTGGAAGGTGGCTATGGGAACTCCGTCAATAAGCAAGATAATCTCATCGTGTTTAGGCTCTAATGAAGCGTCCTGATGAAATCTTATAACGGGACGGCATTGCGAGTACTGTTTGAACCCCTTTGTAACGCAGACGAAGTTGCGCGGGTCAGCTAGTACAGAATAAAACATAGGCTACAATTTTTGAACCCCTTAGTAACGCAGACGAAGTTGCGCGGGTCACCTAGTATCACTATAAATAAAATAGTATTAAATTAATTATGTTTTTTTTAAATAGAGTAACGCGATGGTTTATATCTACATATAGTAGAGAAAAACTTGAGAGGTGTCATGGGACATCCGAATAGAACGAAGTTCCTTTCGATTAAAAGATATCTTATATTTTTTTTTCCTAACGTAACGCGCGATAAGGAACGTGTTTTAAAAGATTTTGGTCACAGCGCCATCTAGCGATAATCATCTAAAACAAAAATAAGGAACGTGTTTTAAAAGATTTTGATCACAGCGTCATCTAGCGATAATCATCTAAAACAAAAGAAGTGTCGTGACAACTTTTCGTAAGATTTTTTTCCGTCTAGCCCCCTTTCGATAACGCGCGATAAGGAACTTCGTTCCAAAACTAATCTGATAACTTAAAATATTTTTTGATGTAATGACGTATATAGACACATTTTTCTACGCTTATCAGATGTCCACGGACATAGGCCTCCTCTAAACCTCACCACAACTCGCGGTCCTGTGCTGTCTGTATCCAGTGACCTCCCGCGAACCTGACTAGTTTATCGGTCCATCTTACGAGAGATCTACCCACAAAGTTCTTATAATAATATAAATACATAATTATTGTAATTTAATATTTTTAGGTAAGTCAATGAAGGTCATTAAAACTAACTGGTTTGCACAGTTTCACCTTGACATTGCCGAAGACCAGATTTATATCTCATTTGCATTTTAGATAATAACATTACGAATTATAATTTTAGTATAAAAGAAATTTGCTGGATAAAACGTAAATAGATTTAAAAACGGAAAATTATAATAAAGCAATTTATACGTTTAAAAATACCTAATATTTTTACAATCGACCATTTTTGACAAATATCCTACTCGTTGATTTAGATGGAACCACATAATTCAGATAAAACAAAATCATTACAATCGGTTCAATATCGAAAGTTACATATTATTATACAGGGTGCGCCAGAAAAACTTACTTATTTGAAAGGTCAATAAAAAAAAGTACTTCAGTTATTGTTTTATTTATTTGAGAATACTTCTTTTTTTTTAGAAAATAAGTTCTCAACTGCGAAGGCCCGCTGCTCTCTAGACCAGAGCATGATGGCAACTGACTGAACAGAGAAACAAACTTGGGAACTTCCCCCTCCAGATGCGCCCCCTCTTGCCCCTCTACCCGCCCAACTCACCGCGCGGGAATTTTTTCAAATAAGTAAGTTTCTCTAGCGCACCCTGTACTACATTCATCATACATCAAAAAATATTACAAATTTTCTTTTACAAATGATTTCATTGTTTGTCTGTCTTTTATGAATTTCGTAAAAGACACACAAGATATTTACAAGTTTGATTTATAGTTTTGACCTGCGATCATGTCTGACCTCACGTATGTCGTGTAAAGTAACACAGCGTTTATATTTGCATATGAGAAGCATGTGTTATCAATTGCGACTTTGTAGTTACTAATTCAGGTTGTCCTTCTTCAAACGAGTTTAAAAGTCTAAACAAATTTCTTTAAAGTAGGTCGTAGTATCCCCGTAGTCCTTTGTCATTGCAGAGGTCCCCGCCCGGGCCTTAAGTTACAAGTTAAAAGACCTTATTTTGTAACTTACAAAAATATAAAATGGGTACTTACTACGATTTTAAGATGATGATGTAAATGATGTAGATAACCACGAGTGTTTAAAGATAATTATTTTGTACTAGGTGACCCGCGCAACTTCGTCTGCGTTACAAAGCGGTTCAAAAATTGTAGCCTATGTGTTATTCTGATGTATAAGCTATATTGTGGTAAAGTTTCATTCAAATACATTCAGTAGTTTTTACGTGAAAGAGTAACAAACATACATCCATACATACAAACTTTCGCCTTTATAATATTATTATGAAGTTCCATAAACATACCTTCTACAAATAGCACCTCTTTTATGTCAGTTTTTGTCGCTATAACGACATCACTATCCACTAACATATCTATATCATTCAACACATCCAAGCTTGCATCGTTGAAATTAACCAACAACCAGCGGTATGGTGATTTGAAATATCCTTCTTTATTAGCCTGTTAAATTAAATATGGAGAATGTATTAATTTGATAGTGCGTCGGAGATGTTCGCAGAGATGCGTGTAGATTGCTTTTTCACAACTATACGTAAGCGATGTATATCTCTGGTGCGCAGGGTGCGGGGCAGCCCTAATATCATTCTGGGAGTATTCGCAGAGAGGTTTGACTGTCGGTATATGAATCATTGTGATAGGATCCATATACTGACAAACAAACAACTGATGTGTCCCTCTTTAACTAATAGTATTTTATTTTAGTTAGCATAATAAATGTAATTTAATTTAAGTTAATGACTTTTTGTAATTGCCTAATAATATGATCTACAATTTGATTGAAATAAATAAATAAATAAAAATAAAAATATCTCTCGTCTAGGTCTAAAGAGAGTCAACTCATTAAGAAATATTGTAAAATTATCCGAATGAGTATATCCTTGTGACGTGGGGGCGGCGAGACTGCTTCAAACTCTTTTCTATTATATTTTATGTTGGCTATTTATAATTTCTTCTAAATCATTCCATAATTTTCTCTTCAAATGATATTTAAACAATTATTTTTTTGTTACCTTGACTAAAAACGGTTCAGAATCATCACAAGCCATATCCGCGATAATCATTGTATGTTGGAGGAAGTACTCTGTTCTGTTTTGTTGCAAGGATATTGCGATGTTCATCTCCAATTTGTTGAGTTTTTTTGTCAGTTCTTTTACTTCATCTAAAATTTATGACACGCAACAAATAATACACACTTTTGAAATTTATCACTTGTAGTTCTTTATTAGAATGATACTGACTAGGTAACTTTAGAATGAATCTTGTGATCTAAATGTCATTTCAGTAAAGTTTATTTCTGTTCAGCATTAAAACAATATTCCACTCCTGAATTTACATCCAGTCTATTACAATCTATATATATTAACTTGCACTGGATGTAGATAACTATGTAAGTTCGAGTGGAATCTTGCAAGCCAAACTTGTCAATTTTCTCAGTTTCCGATTGAGCTGACATTTTCATATTTTATATTGACGAGTGACAATGCAATAATATGATAAGATGGCACTGATCTGATGAATTCGGAAGGTGGTCATAGGAACTCTTGTACTAAAAAAGATAGACCCGTCGTGTTTGGGCTCATTATACTTGTCTAGGCTAGCACTCTACGAGTAAGGGAGTGAGAGGTGAGCAAATGACGATATTCAGGATCTTAAAGCTTGTATTTAAAGTTCTTCTAAAATAAATTATTAACTTTTTTAATAACGACCAGTCCTGCATTTCCATTCAGTCTATCCATATTGGTCTTGCGTCTAATAGGAACATAGGAATTATAAGAAAACTCACATGAATCCCAACACAAATTTGGCGCTAAAATTGATGTTGGTTTCTGATCTATCCTCAGAAATACTTCTATCATGTTTATCTTCATATTATAACCATTAACTAAAGAACAACAAAATAATAGAATTAGATTTTTCATAGACATGTTTAGTGTATAACTTCGCTGTCAAATAATGAGGATTTTGTATGCGTAACTTGTGCCCGACTCGGCAATGTATTATGCAAAAGTGGCCTAATGTTTGATGGAAATATTATGATGGATAAACGCGTAGAAAAATCAAAGAATATCCTTTTATTCGTATATATCAATTCGTCTGTGGCTATCAAATGTTTACCTTTATATTATTATATATATATATATAAGTATATACATTTTGGTTGGAGGAAAACACCGGATCGCGGAGCGGGCAGGTTATGTGGGAGTTGAACAGCATTAAAAGCTCCAACTGCTCACACTCAGCGTCCGAACCCCGGCTGAGGCCAGCACGGGGTTATGAAGGACGGCGCGACGCGTTACGCCCACGGCACTCGTGCCGCCCCCACCTTACCTATATGGCACAATTAGACAGTCAATTCCTAGTGGGCTGGTTTTTGTTCGCAATACCACTAAAAACGTTGAAGAAAATCATCGTGAGAAACTTGCTTATTGGAAAAAGATTTCAAAATCCATCGAAGATATACTTTTTCTTTTTCAGTTGAATGAAATCACCGGATCCCCAGCACAAGGTTATGAGGGACTGCGCGACGCGTTACGCTGTCGGCACTCTTTCCCGTCGCGCCTCCCCTCGAATATATACTGCAAGGTATATGTGAAGCGGGGTGGACTTTGCCTGATCCCTTTACTGAGGACACTTGAGCCCAACAGCGGACATTAATGGGTTGTTTCTGTACAGTACTATTTAAACACCCCTCTTCCTTATTTATTACAAATCTAACAACTTTGCTTCAATACTTTTGTCCACGACTATCCAACAGGGCGGCTACAAATCGAAAATTATATTCCATTTACGGCGTAATGATATGCTATCTGCTTATGGATGCCCATAGACAATATCATTGTTAATATTCCAGACATTTAGGGAGCCGTAGCTTAAATTCATTGGATTTATTGCCGCCTCATTACTTGCTAATAGTCTATTGTAGCAACTATTATTTGCATATATCGCGAATATATTTAAGTGTTATAATATTATTAAAATGTTTGATTTGTTTACCAATGAAAATAAACTACAGTGTGACACACCAAACGTAGAATATTTATCACAGGCTGGAAACCCAAAAGTGGAAATTTTTTTTTTTTTTTTTAATCTTTTTATTTTTAAACACGGTTTATTCCGGTGGAATATGTCACCCTTGTAAACTTAACAGTACAATAATATAACAACCAAAAATCAAAAATGGATAATTCTTATATATATAATTAAGACTAACTTATTTTCTATCTTTAACTGCAGCGTTGTATAATTTGAGTATGAGTTTTGCTGCATCGGACTTTGGTTCCGCCAATATTGCATTACAGCCTCCAACCTGCCAGATAGCATGGTCGTCCGGGAACATTTGACGACGCATCGATGCGACTCTGGCACATTCCATTATGATATGGAAAGCATCCTCTACTTTACCACAAACTTCACAGTTCATGGTATTGACCTTTTTCATCATAAATCCGAATTTGTTTAATGGAATATGTCCAGATCGAAGTCTTACAGCAGTGACTATTTCATTCCTTCCCATTCCAGTCCCCAAAAACCATGGCAACCGAGGAAGTGATGGTTGTATCGTCTTATACCAAATACCCTTTGTCCGAGATCTTTCATTGAAATACTCCGACCACATGTTAAAATTCTTAGTTTTGTGTTGTTTTAATATATCCGTAAAATTTGGGAGACAGCTAAACTTTTCACCATCTGATATTGCCTCTCTGGCAAGACGATCAGCTTCCTCGTTTCCCGATAGACCAATATGGGAGGGAATCCATTGTATCTTAATACATCTTTTTTTTAATTGTAAAATATGGATAGTTTTTATTATTTTGTAAGCTATTGGAATGCCTCGAAAGCTTGATCCACTGACACAATGTTTTAAGTGGTATATTGCACTTTTGGAATCCGTGAGTATTACAAACTTGTTATAATTTAAAGATTCAACATATGATAATGCTTCCATAACAGCAATAAGTTCCACATACATTATACATATTTCACCATCTATGGAAAACCTATGAGATTCGTTAGTTTCGGCGTCGAAAAATGCTGCACCTCTTCCGCTTTTAGTAAAGGAGCCATCACAATATATCTTATAGAATTCCGAATATACATCATTTAAAAAATTTACACATTTTAGTTTAATATCTAGAACATTATATCTTCGTTTGGGCTTATCTATTATTAGAATATTTGGTTCTAATACATCTCTTAATTTTATATTATTTATCCATGTATCAAAGTCAAACATTTCTAACTTTTTACTAATATTAAAACATTCATTTTTAAGTGCATTATGAGTTTTTATGAGTAGAGGTATTTTTTTGTTATTCCAATAAGGATGATCAACTTTATCCGAAACTTCTGTCAAAAAGTCTATAATGTTGCTATCACTTAATGATTTATTTTTTAACCAAAATTTGGTAGCCAGATATTCTCTACGTATGAATAGAGGTGGAATATGAAGTTCAGATTCCATGACTTGGATTGGAGTACTTTTAATGAATCCTCCTATGAGTCTTAAGAACTGATTTTGTATTAAATCTAATTTATGAATTCTAGTTTTGCAGGTGTTGTCATATAAAAAACAAGCGTAATCGAGTCTGGTACGAACTACAGTTATGTACAACTTTCTTAGATGTAAAGGATGTATGCCCCAATTTGATCCCACTAGATATTTAAAAATATTTACAAATTTTAAACATTTATTTTGAATGTAATCTATATGTATATTCCATCTTATCCCTTTATCTATCCATACTCCCAAGTATTTAACGCTATCCACTATTATCAATTTGTTTTCATTGATAAATAATTCTATATCATCCCTCTTATAACCCCTCTTAAAAATACATACTTTGCTTTTGTGTGGAGAAATCTCCAGGCCTATATCCGATAAGATTTTTCCAAATAAGTTTAGAGATGTTTGTAGTTTCTCAACCCCTTGTGTGATGTTTTTACAAGTATCGTATAATACAAAATCATCTGCATATTGCGATATAAAAATATTTTTTTCTATTTTACTACAAATATTCATCGTGGCAATATTGAACAGTAGAGGTGACAAAGGGTCACCTTGTAAAAGACCCATTCTGGTTATTCTTTTACAATCCTTATTATCAATTTTTATTCTAAGTTCTCTCTCCTTTAAGAAATTCCATAAGTATCCGCATATTTTTGAGCCAATTTTAATTTCATTTAGAGTGTGTAATAGTACGTTAATATCAATATTATTGTAGGCGTTATTTATATCAATGAAACATGCAATTGTTGGTTTACTTGTACTGAAACCCATCTGGATTCTGTTAATCAATAAACTTAAGTTATCGACGCATGATTTACCTTTTCTAAAACCTATCATATTATTTGAAAATCTATTATTATATTCTAAATACCATTCTATTCTTTTGTTAATAATGGCATGAAATATTTTACACAGGCAGGACATTAATGAAATAGGTCGAAAAGAAGAAATTTCATTAGGGTCACGACCTGGTTTTAAAATAGGAACTACTTGAACTTCTTTCCACTGTTTTGGAACAAATCCCGTCTTAAAGAATCTATTGTACATTTCTACTAGTAGGTATTTTCCATGGTCAGGTAAGTATTTCACCATAGAATATGAAACACCGTCACATCCAGGAGATGTATCCTTTGATTTAATACATGTCTCTAGCTCCTGTATGGAGATTTCTACGTCTATTTGTGAGTTTAAGTTACTGAATACGGGTTGTTCGGGTATTACAAAGTTAGGTCCTAAGGAATTTAGTAAATTTGAAGCTTGTGACTCACTGAGATGTTGGTGGTTATCAGTCCTATTTCCTTTAATCCATCTCAAACGTCGCCACATTTCTGATGGTGGTATTTTTTCATTTATGGATGAACAGAAGTCATACCAATGATCACTTTTTACTTGACGGATTAATGTTTGGCTTTCAGATACTTTTTTTTTTAATTTGTTGTAGTTATCCGGAGTAGGATTTCTTCTAAAATTTGATAGGGCCAAGCGACGTGCCGCTACTGCATGTGATAAGTCGCTATTCCAATATGGTTTCGGTTTAAAGTTAGATTCAGGGTTTTCATTTATTTTTATAAAAGGTATACATTTATCGGCAGCATAATTTAAACTATTTAAAAATGAATTGTAAAATGTTTGATTATCTACATGGCCTTTAAAATGTTGAAATATTTCTTCTAAACTTTGATTATATTTTTCCCAGTCAGCAGCTTTATAGTTTCTTTTAGTTAAATATTTCCGAGGTGAGTTATACGTGGTGCTAAGTTTAATTATCAAGTGGTCACTACCTAAATTTTCTTGTAATACAGACCATTCAAAATTTAAAGCAATATCCGCCGAAGCTAGTGATATATCAGGTGCTGATTTTTGGAGGTGTCCATTAATCAACTTTATTCGAGTTTCGTTGTTATTATTTAGGGTTATGAATTTACTATCAAGTAACGAATCAAATATCAATTTACCCCTGTAATCAGTTTTATGTGACCATGTTGAATGATGTCCATTGAAGTCGCCTAGGATAAGGGTTCGCTTATCTAGTATAGAAAAAAGTTGATTCCAGTCGTTTATATCGGTGCGTACTGATGGAGAACAATACAAAGATATTATATTATCAATATTTTCGCAATTAAATAGTCTAACACCAATGATTTCAATCTTAATATTGTTCAATTGGTAGTGGATGGTTTGTGCTTTAATTGTTTTATGTGTCAATATCATGACTCCACCATAAGAATCTTCACGATCTAATCTATGTGTATTATATTGACTTATTTTGAAATGACTATTTGGTTCCAACCATGTTTCACTTATTGCCGCAATATGAATCTTTTGTTTAAATAGCAAGTTTTCGAATGACATTAGTTTAGGTTTAATACTTCTAGAATTCCATTGTAAAATATTCAGTTTAAAATTATTTTTTGTACTATCCATTATTAGTTAGAAATTCCAAAATGAGTTTACACATCGGCCAATCGGAAATATTACCAACAACAACTAATATCAACCATTTTAAACCCAATTCAATAATTTTGTTAATTTTATCTTTGCTATCTAAGTTACGTAAAAATAGAATATTTTTAATCTTAAGCAGTAATTCACCGAATGTAATCCTTTCTGTAGTCGATTCCTCTTGTACGTTTTCATCCAGATCATCAGATTCCGTTTCTTCTCTTGGTTCTTCTATGCCCCAGTCGAAATTTTTTATTACTTTTGTGTTAGATTTTTTCTTTCTCGTGTTTCTTTTTCCAGGTCTAGGCGGAATAACAAAGCTCTTTTCTGATTGCACTTCCAGTTCCGGTTGTTGTAATTTATTTTCTATGAGTTCACTGGCTGGTACATTCCGCTGTGTTTCTATTCTCTCCGTAGTAGAAGCTGCATATTTCTGTGATGCTTTCATGTACGTACAATTATGTTTGGCCATAATACTTCGGATTTCTTTTTCTTTCAAATATGCAGGGCACGTTTTTGTCAATGACATATGGTTCCCGGAACAATTTATACATTTAAAATTATTTGTTTTGCAATTTTCGTGTTCCCCGCCGCATTTAGGACATAGTTGTTTTTTAACCGTACATGTTTTAATAGTGTGACCAAGTTTCCAACATGCAAAGCATTGCGTAACTTGAAACACAAAGGGTTCAATTTTAATTCTAGCTTCATGAATGTAGGCATAAGTAGGTAGGTATTTTCCTTTGAAGCACAGTCTTACTGATTCTGACGGTGTCCATCTACCTTCTTTACTATCAATCCCTTTAGATTGTCTGTTTAATCTTTTAACAGAGATTAGTTCTACGTTTTCGCGACATGTGATGTTGTTTTTAATCTCTTCTTCTGAAAGATCAAGATCAACATTTTTGATAACACCGAAAGAAAAACTGACTTCGGATCGGTTTGTAAATCGCCAATCCTTCTTCTTTACCTCTTCGTTTGATGTAAGTTTGTTAACATCTTCCGCGTTCTTGAAACGTATTCGTACTTTATATGGGTTCAGATATTTAATATCAGTAATGTTAGGAATTTTGAGTTCATTAAGAAATCTTGCCAATGAAAACTGCTTGGGTAAAGGTTCTTTAAAACATGATATGTAGATTTCATTGTTTTGATCAACTTCATTTTTTTCAGTATTTTTCTTTTTCTTTTTACTTTTCGTAGAAACTGTCTCCCATTCACTCTCCACCAGCTCATCTTCTTCCTCATCATCTCGGGTTCTTTTTAAGGTTTTATTTGAAACATCTAATAAATATAAATCTTCACCAACTGCGCATTTAACTTCGTTATTCAAATCATCTTCCATCGTAATTTCTGTAGTTGCACATTCCATGTTTAGATGTAAATAGGAAACCGGTTCGCAAAACAAAAGGCCCGGCCCGATATCGAGCCGGGCGTGAACACCTGTTCGATATCTAATTCAGCGCGATAAAATATTATCTATTGTTCAAGTAAACGACTTACTCGTACGCATGCCGCTACGAGACTGAAGTGGAAAACTTGAGAGGTGTCATGGGACACCCGAAAAGAACGAAGTTCCTTTCGATTAAAAGATAAGGAACGTGTTTTAAAAGATTTTGATCGCAGCGTCATCTAGCGATAATCATCTAAAACAAAAAAGTGTCGTGACAACTTTTCGTAAGAATTTTTTCCGTCTAGGCTCGTTTCACAACTGAACTTCGGAACTTCGTTCCAAAAACCTAGTAGGTATTTGGATTGAGGACGATGTAGCATAAATATCCTTCAGTAGTCAGTCTTTTATTTTGAAAAGCTTTTGTTTAAGTTGTATGTAGGTTAGAGTGGAATCTTGCGAATTGAATTTGACCAACTTCCCGGTTTCTGATTGAGCAGAAATTTTGGAAGCATTATGGTACTACTACAGATCTTTAAAGCTTGTAAATAAAAGTATTCTATACAATAAATAGAACTTGAAGTTTTAGAAAAGTATATTATTATGTCCAATGTCTTTAATCCTAACATCTACTATCGTAACGTCTTGATAAGTGTCGGGTTTTAGTGACCTAGGACGTGAAATTAAGGAAGGTATAAAGGAAAGAAGGAAAGAGGTAGTAAAATGAACTACTTACATAAATTAAAACAATGATGATGTAAAAGTACATTTATTAAGTAGTAGCAAATGCTTTAATAACATGATTTTCTAATTACTTTTCATAATAATTTAGTCTCAATATTCTTGATGAAAGATAAATTAAAAAATAAATAAAAATAACTTATTCTTCTAATATTTCAGCAGTTGCAGCTCCGTGGACGTCCTTCAGTTCCTTAGATTTGAATGTAGCGATCAAATTTACTTTACCCAACCTCTGAAATTCAAATACGATTTTACTAAAGATAGACATGGATAATCATGTCCGTGGTGTTTTTCTCAATTCTGGCGTAATGCTTTTTCAATCTTATTTTATTGTCTCCCGCTTTGCGAGAAGGAAACTCATGTTTTCCTACTCCTTCTATTATCTTCTGATTAAATTCGTTGCGGGGCCCAAGACAAGTTAGCTTTCCCTCGGGTTCCTGGGCTTCACTGCTCAGAGTCATTACGATGGTCGCCGCTGTGGATC
Organism: Trilocha varians; assembly: GCA_030269945.2. Classification (NCBI taxonomy): domain Eukaryota; kingdom Metazoa; phylum Arthropoda; class Insecta; order Lepidoptera; family Bombycidae; genus Trilocha; species Trilocha varians. The sequence continues at coordinate 3,156,916 of AP028270.1, read as the reverse complement.
CTGGCTACACAGGAGTTACAGTGGTGGGAGTGAGAGGTGGGCAAATACCCGAAGACATGGATAATCAAAAGATAGATTCGGGATAAAAACCTATGAACCACAGGTGGTTCACTAGAACTTATACTTCAGGAAGCTTAGTGCTCTTTAAACCTCTGCTATTTATAATAATGTAATGTATTTTCTGATTTGATCACGCAAATCAGAAATGAGGAGATCCGCAGAAGGACTAAAGTACCCGACATAGCCCAAAGAAATGCATCTATGAAGTGGCAATGGGCAGGACACATTGTGCGGAGAACGGATGGCCGATGGGGCCGAAAAGTTCTGGAGTGGCGGCCACGAACCGGTAGGCGAAATGTTGGTAGACCCCCCACAAGATGGACCGACGATCTGGTCAAGATCGCGGGGGGTTCTTTGCTGGATGCAGATGGCGCAGGACCGGTCGATTTGGCGAGGTTTGGGGGAGGCCTATGTCCAGCAGTGGACGTCTATAGGCTGATGATGATAATGATGAATGTATTTTCCCTTACGAGATGCTTTAACCTAAGTGCAACGTGAGCTAAATTATAATCAAATATATTATTAGAGATTCACGATGCGCTGTGCGCGCTTTTCTGAATGAACCGATTTCTGTTAAATTATTATGTTATTGAAAAGAGGGTCCTTTCCATTTTTGTAGATAAATTGCTATAGTTTTCTTTCTCGGTCAAATTAACAGTCAATGTCCTGTCGACGTCTTTTTTCAAGAGGAAATCGCCGGGCTACCATCTACCCCGTAGTTGGGATATGTGGTAGTCGAACCGCTTAAAAACCTCCTGCCATTCACTCAGCGTCCGAACCCCGGCTGATCCCAGTACGAGATCGTACGAGGTGACGCGACGTGTTGCATGCTAAAGCTTACTTATCACCTCCTCTCCCCCACAGGTAAGTTTAAAGATATGTTACACATCCTATAGAACAATTAGTACTGTTTCTACATACATTAGGCTTGACACGTAGATGTGTGATGGCCCGTCCTTCGGGGTGAACGTTCGCTGCAGGGAGAACAAGAGTGCGGGCTGCAAGCCCAGCCGCCGTTACTCTGAACTCGCAGCCCGTAAGTTTGCGATCCAGGGGATTCTTGAACGACAGCTCCACTGTAGATTTCTTACCCTTTATGAGAGCTTCGGTAATCTGTGAAATAAATAGTTTTAAGATCCTGGATCTCATATAGAAGTAGCAGTAGGTTTACTCTGTTTAGTAAAGGAGTTCTTTTGCAACCTTCTATTACCAGATCAGTGCTATAATACCACATTATTTCAAATGGATTTCATATCCTGGATCTGGAGATGGTGCAGAAGTAGAGTGCTAGCTAAGACAAGTTAAACGAGTCGAAACTTGATGGGTACACGTTGTTTAGTATAGGAGTTCGTATTCACTCTTTGCTTCATGGAGTGCAAAAAACTCAATCGTAACTCGGGAAGTTGGTAAAATACTAGCAAAATTCTACCTGAACTTACATACGTATATCTAATATATATTATAAAGGCGAGAGTTTGTAAGTATGGATGTATGTTTGTTACTCTTTCACGTAAAAACTACCTCTACCTCTACCTCGAATCTTTACCAGAATATAGCTTATACATCAGAATAACATATAGTCTACAATTTTTGTGGTTTATAAGGTCGTAAAAAAAATAAAAAAAATTGCGGTATAATAGTACTATATTATAGACGTCGCGAACTAGACGGGCTAGACGGGACGAACCTGAAGTCCACGCGAACGAAGTCGCGGGCAAAAGCTAGTTGAGAAATAAAACCTTTTAAAACCACAGCATTTACCTTAATTTCAATATTAGGCTTGATGATCTGGAAGTCATCGTCATCAGCCCACGACTGCTTCGTCTCATCCACGATGGCCATCGCTGATATCTTGATGTTCCCTTGTTCCACCAGCTTCGGAAGGTAATCGTTAACCTTTACTGTGAGACTAACTGTTCTACCTATTGAAAATCAGTGTCTTAAGAAACAATATTTTTTTTTCGTTACTAAATCTACCAGCTGTCATTAAGTCATTTGTCATATTAATAGTATATTGGCTTCTATAAACAGACATACTGATAGCGAATTTGTCGTAAAGTGTAAAGCCTATGATTAGGCAATTTACTGGACGTATTTTGCGAGTCTCCAACACGTCATATACAGGGTGTTGGTGCCCGGTGAATCAATACGTTAAGGGCTTAATCTATTAGATATCACATTTCAAATCATATACACATACTTTTGAAACTGAGCTAATTACTTTATTTTCCCATACAAAGTTGAAAAATTATTATTTTGTATTATTTTTGACAACCCTACCCTGAGCTACATTTAGCATGCTATATCTATTTTCACGCACACAGGCGCACGTATCCTGTTTAGAATGTTATTTTTGTCCCGTGTATTATTACAATGTTCTATAATACAGGAGGTGACTAGCCGGCTTAAGTCTTTAGCTGTTGGTGTAGGTCAGTACGGTAGGGTTGATCATGCACAAATTAACACGTAGTTTTGATTAAATATTATATACTTAAAAAGTATTGTACTTATAAATTACTTTGTTGTCCTTTTACTAAAACTTTTCCATCCACCCTCTTGATGATTTCGGCTTTTACACCAGTGTAGTATATGCTTGTGGCTCTCAAAGACACACATACATTACGATCCTGCAACATAATAATTATAATTTAACTCAGTATAGAAAGAGTAAGTAAGATAAACAAAAATACACAATGTAGTTAAAGTAAACAGTAACTCTACCTTATCAGTCACATTTTTAACGTTAACGGAGACTTGGAAATCTTGACCGATTTGTACCGTATCGATATCGTTCAACTCAAAGATCACTTCTTTTTCTAAGCTTTCCACCACTGAGTAATATCTAAAACATAAATTTAAACTTGGAACAGAACCATAGAGAACAAGACCTCGATAAAGTCGAGAGTAGTAAAATCTGGTGATAGCAAAATGGTTGTAAATTTCTTTTCTTTTTATTATCTATGTTTGTATTGTCACTTAAAATGAATTTCTGAGTAAATATACCTCTTCGCCCTCTCCGAGTGTCTGACTCCGTTCATCAAGGCGAGCCTCTCAGAAGGCGTATTTTCTTGGTATTTGTACTGGCAGGTGATGTCCTCTCTATCCTGGTCACCAATAGGATCGAACACGAATGGTTTCTTAGTTAGAACCATACGACCAATGCTGAAAAGTTGAAAACGATTGTTAGTTACACCCGCGTTAAATTTGCAAAAATTGGCTAAACTAAACTATAATTTCCACAAATTAACCTGTAGTTGTCCAGTGCTACATAAGCCTCCCCCATGCCATTGTACCTACGTGAGTTTGAGAGGCTACCTGCTTTCGGTAAACAATCCCGTCTCGTAACCAGCACTAGACTGTTATGCCAAAAATAGCAAGAAGACTACCCATATTGCCTTTCTCATTCCTTGGTCTCCATAACTATGACTGAGGCCGGAATCTAACAGTGAGTCACAATTAGAGAATCCAATCCCGACATCCCGGACCCGAAAATTTCGGGATCGAAATTGTCTAATCCCGGAATTTTCGGGATTGATAAAATGATAAAATAGAAAATTTGATCATAAAAGTTGTGTAATTATAAAATTATTTTACAAAAAAGTGCGCATTTGAAGGCTTTTGAAAACTAAATTTTATTTATTACAGGCTAGAAGCATGTTGATTACGACATAACAACAATTAGATTCATATTTAGTTCAAAATTTGTGATAATTACTAAATTTTTTGAATTTTTCATCACCTTTATCAATCCCGGGATTACTCGTCCTAAACCGAAATCCCGGGATCTCAAAAGTAGGTACCCCAGGATTGGATTCCCTAGTTACAATATCACATTATGACTTACTGGTATTTATTAGTATCCACTACTGAATATCCATTTTCAGCTTCAGGATCCTTCCTCCACCGCATGTAGTCGGCATTAACTTCAGACAACAAGAATGCGACATCGAATGATAATCCTATGTTTCCATTCTTGATGGCCTCTAAGGAAGCAGGTCCACATTGGTATATACCTTGGGACTGCTCTTGAGGAGTTGCGTCTATTGCTTGCCAACCTCCGTAACCTAAAAAAGAGAATCTCTATACCTTACGAATTTGTACTTTACAGTATTAAAAACCAATATGGCCAAATCGGTCCAGTCGTTATAGCGTCAGGGAGGAAAACCGGACTTATTTTTATATAGTAGATAATGCTCAAAATGTCTGTCAGTTCATATAGAAAAGAAATACACGCAAAAACTCATCGCAAATTGTGAAATTTTGTTGAAAAATACACATTTTTAAACACAGATCCAAAAGTACTTGTTCGATCTTAAAAAAAGTATGGGACACCACCTCACCTTTCATCTGACACCAGAATCATTCAAATCTGTCAACCCAAACTAAAGATATCGAGGCACAAACAAAAAAAGAAAACTTAAAACCTCCTCCTTTTTGGAAGTCGGTCAAAAAGAGGTGATCTATAAGTAAATTATTATATGTATAAAGCTATTAAACTACGCAATTACATTTTGAGCAAAAAAATATTATCTCTGTAAAATATGAGATGAAAATGTCGTGTAAATAAAACAAGTTATAGTACTAAAGTCACGTCGTATTTAATTTAGGCTCCTGCCAACTAAGTTGTCAAACCGATGACGCAGTTTAGTGAGACCGGTAGACTTACCGGAAGGCAGATCGGGTCGTGCCATCCAAACGTCATTCCACACATGATAGTTCCATACCGAGTCTCTAGTATGTAAGGATTCCTCCATATTCTCATCGTAGTACTGGTCAACTGACAAAGACGTGTCTGTATCATGAGCCGACACTAAATTGGAGACCACACGAGATGGTATTCCTAGAGCTCTGCATACTGAAAGATTTTTAAACTACATAAAACATCTATTCTTATATTATAATTTGTTGATTTGTTTGAAGGAGCTAATCTCAGGAACCAATGGTCAGATATTTTTGCGTTCGATAGTCCATTTATTACGTTCATTCCTTACATTATTTGAGATATTGTATCCTTTGTTTTCAGTTTAATTTTGCCTAGGTAATTGTGTTTTGTTTATTGTAATTTTATTAAAAAATATTTTCTTTTTTTTTTATTTATCGAGGAAGGCTTTATGTTATGTGGCGACCAATACCGCGCGAGATCCTGAATCACGGTGTTGACATTTGCAAGGTTCGGCGCATATATACAAAATCTGAAATCTACTACAGTGGGCTTCGGTCTGACCGAGCATACACTATCTCGCTTGGTCGGAGATCTCTTTTTGGCCTCATACCATCTATACCTACAGTTATATTATTGTATTTCAATGTATCTTAAGACAGGTAGGTATATGTGTATAGGTGGTAGGTAGCGAATATATTGTGGTGTCCTGACATTACAGAGGTTCATAAGCAATGGTACTTCCTATCAGGTGAATCGTATGCTCGTTTATCTATACAGCAATAAAAAATCTATAAGTGAACAAGAGTAATCAATAGATTTAAAAACAATACCTGTGTTAACAACCCCAGCGAACACCCAGCATTGTCCGTAGCTGACCGGCCTCTGTGTCTCCACAAATTGCTGCAGGATCTCCCCGGAGCAGGTCCAATCCATCGGGGCGGTGCCATCTTCGTACTTCCCGTCCCATCGGCCGGTCACCACGCCACCGTCATAGTCATTAGAATTGACCATCTTGGAGATGACACGAGTTAGTTTGATTGGATCTCCACGTCTATAAGGAAGTAAAATACAAGCTGATTGGTGGAAATGTCTCAAAGGGGTTTCGGCTAGCGTTAGCGAAGTGATCATCATCATCATAGACGTCCACTGCTGGACATAGGCCTTTTTTTTTTTTTTTTCAGTTGGAGGAAATCACCTGCGGTATGTGGGAGTTGAACCGCACTAAAACCTCCAACCGCTCACACTCAGCGTCCGAACCCCGTCTGAGGCCAGAACCCAACACGGGGTTTGGAGGGACGGCGCGACGCGTTACGCGCTCGGCAATCTTTCCCGTCGCTCCGTCCCCGGACGCCGAACCGGTAGCCGCCGGCGAATACGGCCACCGGCTCTCTCGGTCGGCGGGATTTCTGAAGCCCGCCAAGATGGGACCGCGTGTCTGGACATAGGCCTCCCCAAACCTCGTCACATCGACCGTTTCTGCGCTGTCCGCATCCAGCTACCTCCTGCGATCCTGACCAGGTCGTCGGTCCACCTTGTGGGAGGTCTGCCTATGTTGCGCCTACCGTTGGTCGCCACTCTAGAAGCGAATCGAAGTGCTCGCAGATACTTATTTGTATTGATTCAGGTATATCAAAAATCTCTTAAATTTCAGTGTGGATTAGAGATAAGAAACGCGAAGGGACTTTGTTTCAAACAAATCTTTCTTTAGTCATTTTGGTCTGCTAAAAGGCTTGAGATTATGGCTTTATCACAATGATTTTAAATACTTACCTACTTAAAAAGGCAGTTTAAGTAAGTTTTATCTTAATTGCACTATTCATCTTGTTTTGGAGAATTTAAAATACTATAAATGGTTGCTTCATATTATACAGAGTGGTTCTGTAACTTTGGACAATCTGATGTGGGGTGAATGACCTGTCGAAATACATCTTAGCACCATTTTTATTTTTTGGATCGATTAAACTTTTTTTTCTGACATTGTATGGAAAACGTACGACTATCGTTGCGGACTTCCATACTATGATGAAATTATTTTTTATCCAATTCCTAAAATAAAAGTGGTTCTAACTTTTATTTCATCAGGTCATTCACCTCACGACAGATTGTCCAAAGTTACAGATCCACCCTGTATGTCATGTATATAAATCAATGATAAGTCCATACTTACAAGTTGAAAGGGAAATCGGCTTTTTTCAAGATAAGCATGCATGCAGGTAGTACCAATGCATCGAATTGTGCGTAAGACCATGCTTTTCCTCTGGAAGTGTTGACTGGGCCCAGCCAGATCTTTCCAATGTCATTAAGCACATATTCTTGAAGAAGAGAGGCGTCTTTCATGTAGGTTTGGTCATCTGAAAAGAGTGAATACCTAGTTGAATGAGTGATAATTAATACCAAAGATACAAATTGTTTTTTTTTTTTATTTTCTTACGTTTGGTAAGAAAATCAACAACAAAGTATAAGTTTAAAATACCGGTGCTAATTTTATGATAAAACTTACTATTTTGCTGAAAATCGCGAAAAACCCGTTTTTGGGACCTTTGACCCCGAGTAAATATTTTTGCACGTGCCGGATCGATGAGGACATTTCACATTTCCTTTATAATAGTGTATTGAACAATCCTACCAATATTCACCGAAGTGCGATATTTTGTAACCTTGGATGTCTAAATTGACCGGAAAAGAAATTGCGATTTAGAGTAAAGTAATACTGACCAGCATTCCACGGGTTAAAGAGAATGTAGACGTCATGTTTAAAGGTGTACTTCTGTCTCCGAGCTGGTGATGATTTCTGACTAGTGACTACTTCAACAGACCAAACGCCGACAGGAATAGTCACTGGGGTTGATACCTAATGAATCAGAAGATCTGTTAGCGTTATAAACTTCAAGGGTGACGGGGTGATATGTAGGCCTTGATCTCGTGCTGTTCTGGCCTCAGCCGGGGTTCAGACGCTGAGTGTGGGCGGCAGAGGTTATAGTGCGATTCGACTCGTAAATACTCCAAAGCAATGTTACAAACTTAATAGTTTTTTGCACTTAATTTTGGTCCAGATTGGTCCTTGTTGTCCGTCTCTCACCTTTCGGTAATAATACAGTACATATAATGCTCTTCACGAGAGTCAATCAGACAACATAAAAATACATTATCATCATCATTATCACTCCAATACCCAATACGATTAAAACCATTATTTCTGCTCTTTGTTAACTACTCATGTGTGACAGTCAAATGTCTCTTATAGATGACAGCACTTGGGTTAGTTCTGAGTTGAATAATACAATATCTTACAAGAAATGTGACTGTATTGTCTTCTACTTCAACTATATTGGCACTCCATGTGTGAATATCAAGCATTACATCACGACGTAATACTGCTATGCCCTGTGTTTCCATTGTAGGCTGGTCACCTATAAACAGATTTTTATAAACACTTTGCTGAATGAGGCCTAAATGATCCTGCAATTTTCCTGTGCAGGAAAAACGTGATTTTCTCTGTAGTGCGAAAAGCATAACTTTGTTAAAGGAGGTGGGGTCTAATAGACCGCGTGTCACCCTAACGTCTGGTCATAGTGCGGGCCGATAACACCTCGTGCCGCAGCAAACGGTAAGTATGCAAAAATTAGTTACTCAGCGAACGTGTTAAAAGAAAATTCAGAGCGAATACTAGCAAGATTATAACGAGAAAAAGTTATTTGCAGTAGTCCGTAGTAAAAGTCTTAATTATAGTGTAACATTACAAAACAAACATTTTAATCAACGATTGTAGACAATTGACGTGCCCCACGGTTTTATAATTCCCACGACTGTAGGTATCTATTTTATTATTTTTAGTACATTTATCTTAAACATTTCAATGTATGTTTAACATAAAACCGTTTAACTTAAAAAGTTTTTTACCTATTTTTATTTTATATTATTGTTAAAAGAAAATGCAGGTCGAATAATAGTAAGATTATAGTGAGATTTTGCAGAGGGCCTCTTCTATAGGCCAGTTCAAGTTCTGACATTTCTTTGTGATATCCATTTACCATTTGATGAGTCCTCTCGTAGTTGGAATAAAATAATAGGCAGGTATTTGTTATGATTCCATTTTTAGGGCAAAGTTTCATTGCCATTGTTAGTAATTTGATTCTTTTTTAGCTTACGTTTAGTACCTAATAGCTACGTAGTAACTGCCAGCTGGTAATGAATTTATATCGGTTAATTAGCTACGTGAATTAGTAAATAAAAAGCAAAAATAAACTTACCAATAGTGAATACTAGTTGCACTACGTCATTAACTTCGTTGAAGGGTCCAGTGAACTCAATGAGCCCTTTGAATGGTTGACCACGACGTACAATGGCAATAGTCGGTTCTGGCTGGCGTAATAGTTCATACCTATATTACAATAGTGTATTATTAAATGTGAAAAACGTTTCTTAAATGTACAATTTTTCACAACACCACTGGCTGAAAACGGTGAAGGAAAACATCGTGAGGAAACCTGCATGTCGGAAAAGGATTCTAAAAATCCTTCGAAGATATGTGAGGTCCCCAATCCGCGCTGCGCAAGCGTGGTGGACTATGCCTAATCCCTGTTCTGAGGAGATCTGAGCCCAGCAGTGGGCAGTAATGAGTTGTTACAGTACAGTTCAGTACATTATTATTTAATCGATCGGAGTATCATCTCAATGGATGGAAATTGCTCTAATTAGATTATTCACAATCGCCGAATTAATACATAAAAAAGTAAAGGTTTTCTTCAGTAAGTTTATGAAGCAAACTTCCAAAAATAAACAATGAAATGCATGAATAAATAAGATCGGAAATTGTCATATATTATAATAATATTATATCTTTATTTTTCTCACCACAATGACTTAACAATTATCAGATCTTACATACAAATTATTATAGCATACATATTGTGGGAGACTGGTGCCTAAACTAGGCGAGGAGCCTGTACTTCTAATTTATATGTATTATATGTATTTATAATTGATATGTGTATTATATAAAATATCGAACCCAAATCTCACGATTGTGAAGAATGTAGGGTTGAACTGGTTTGTCGTTAATATCAATTTCTAAATTAATGTAATACCTAATACGAGAACGCATGGACATGATATTTTTAGAGTTATTTTGGCTTACTTACTTTTCAGTATTATGTGCCGAAGCATTTTCTTTGGCAAGGAATTGTACGTTAGCGACGACGAGCGGGCCCATTTTTAGGAACTAAAATGATGAATAAAAAACTTTTAGTTCCAGAGTTAAGTTGAACACGTTGTTGTGGTGTGTAATAAAACTACATAATCGCCCAGTGCAAATGACTTAACCTAAAAGATAAAAAAAGGTTAGCGTTTCTCGCCAACAAAAACATTGCATTTCTTTTTTTTATCGCAATATGTTCTGAATTGATAAAAGTACCAACAACATAATAAAAGAATACATCAATAATTTATTTTTAAGTTATTTATTTTAATCGAAAACCTATTTAACCGTACGCTGCAAAAACTATTGACAATAGAACAAAATGATGTACTACGGGTTTTTAGGTTTTGTTAAGGCAAACAAAAAAGTCCGTGACAGCATATATCTAACTATCATAGTTTAGTCACAATAACCGCTTTTATGTTTATGAAAAATATTTTTTCGTCCTAAGATTGAATTTAACGTTAAATGAGTATTGTTATATTAACCCTTATCCAAATTAAGTATTTTGTTATCAAGAGTATTAATGTAGAAGTAAATTACTTTTTGTTTTATTCCAATCGGACTTTTCGTTTAGAAGTTATTACGAGTATAAGACGCAATGAATATGTGGGTGTACTGCGGGCCGTTCAAATAATAACGCGACGGCATTGCGAGTACTGTTTGAACCCCTTTGTAACGTAGACGAAATTGCGCGGGTCAGCTAGTATTTTATAAAGCTTCCAAAATAATAAGTTCGGTAGTTTTCATGAAACTGATATTAAAATAACTGTTATCGAATTCAGAACGAAAATCCACTCTGTATGATTTTATTTAGATCCATTTAAAATCTGTTTACACTTTAAGTGTTATATTAATATGATGACATCATCTTGTATTTACCTAACTAAATCATGGAACGAAATCCATAATTGTTACAATTATTTAGTGCCTAATTAATAAATATTATTTTAGTCAGTATATTTGTCAATATATCAAGAGGTAAAGTAACTTTGTGTGTAGGTACTGTTGTACTGACTGTAAACAAACTTATATTTATTTTTTTGTAAATGTTTTTTTTAAATATAATGTAAAAAATAAGTGAATAAATTAATATACAGATAAAGTAATTAGAATTAGAATTCAAAATTTTTATCACAAAATATTTAAAAATCGGCGAAAAGCGAGTGATAGTCGCGCACGATTTTTGTACCTTTTCAAAATAAATTGTTTTGTAGACAGCAAAGTCTCAGGGCCCTCAGGGTCTATTCACCCTTTAGGTGTGGAACCCTAAAATATTACAGTCGAGTAGCGAGTAGTAACTAAATCTGTATGAACATCAAAAAATAAGTTGAGTAACAATTAATATCATACACATTTACGAGTAGATACTAAATTACTCTACTCGATTAAAATACTAGCCTAGTGCGTACCTACTAGTTTAAGAATTTGAAAAAGAATATTTAAGTATTGTATTTAATATAAATTATATGCAACAGACTACTAACCGGAAAACAGCCGCTGAAATGCTGAAATAACACAGGAGTATAGACACACTGATTATTGAAACAGGATAGTTGTGTTATTTATACCTTTATGAAAATGTTGAGTACGGTGTCCATGGTTTAATAACAGTCTAGATGTTAATACTTACAACTAAATTATTTTTCTTTTTACATTTTCATTTATTAGCTTATTTTTTTACATTATATTTTTAAAAATACATTTACTAAAAGATACATTTAAAAATACAATATAAAAAACGGTTATTACTAAACGGTTTTATTAAGATCACCCCGTTTGTTTTATTTATTCTTGGGTCAAATTTAGTAATTCAAATTTCACCGTCTTCCTGTCAACCGATTAATCTGAAATTTTGTATACACTCTGGATTTTGGTGACAATACAATTATATTTATTCATTATAAATTCAAGATGGCCGCTACAAAATGGCGGATAATTTATGTTTTATTAATCCCATCAATATCATCCCATCAATACAATATACTAATATACAATATAAAAAAATTAAATCCAAGATGGCCGCCGCTGCCAAATGGCTGATAACAATTTTTTATAGAACTAAAAACTAGAAAATAAAAATAGGTAAAAAAACTTGTTAAGTTAAACGGTTTTATGTTAAACATACATTGCAATGATTAAGATAAATGTACTAATAACCAAAAAATAATAAAATAGGGTCGTGGGAATTATAAAACCGTGGGGCACGTCAATTGTCTACAATTGTTGTTGTCTTAATTATAGTGTAACATTACAAAACAAACATTTTAATCAACGATTAATTATTTCAAAAACTAAAGGGCTTAATACATATTATTTTCTCCACTATCCCGTACTGCAATGACGCAAGGTTACCATACATTGAAACATTGTCAGTCAATTAAAAAAATTGTATTTAAAACAATGTTTAAACTTTATTAAAATGCTATTGTTTTCCTTTTTGTATTTATAGAACAGAGGAATTTAATTTATTGGACTTCACTCGGTCTGCTGACAGTGCTGACCATCCTTGGTGTTTACTGAGGGCTTGTACTTCTTCTTTGAAGAACAGATGATCGATGGGGCCGAAAAGTTCTGGAGTGGCGGCCACGAACCGGTAAGCGCAACGTTGGTAGACCCCCCACAAGATGGACCGACGATCTGGTCAAGATCGCGGGAGGTCAATGGATGCAGACGGCGCAGGATCGGTCGATGTGGCGAGGTTTGGGGGAGGCCTATGTCCAGCAGTGGACGTCTATAGGCTGATGATGATGATGATGTCCTTCTTCAAACGTGGCATGAAAGAATTCCCTAAAGATAGGCCCTAAGTAGAAACTACTAGAAAGTCACGTCATGATAATCTAAGAAGTTGTAGTGGTCCGTGGGCGACGATTAAATAGCATAAAGTAATAAAAAGCCAAAAAACTGTTTTGGTGAAATATTTTATCAACTTGACTGTTTAGTTTTTGACCGACTTCCGAAAAGAAGGAACTACTTAATTCGACTGTATTTTTACAAGCTTTATATTAACTTGCACCGGATGTAACTATGTAAGTTCGGGTGGAATCTTGCAAGCTAAAGTTAACAAACTTCCCTATGTCTGACTGAGCTGACATTTTGCACACAGGTGTATATCGCGTGACAATGCAATGTACAAAAATGAATATGACATAAAATGGCGCTGATCTGAAGATGGATTCGGAAGGTGGTCATAGGAACTCCTATACTTAATAATGTAGACCTGTCGTGTTTGGTTTCATTTTACTTGTCTTGGCTTGTTAGCCAGAGTACTCTCTACTAATACATGATTTTCAGGATTAAAAGCTCGTGTTTAAAATCTTCTTTAAAATAAATAATTTGTTTTTTTTATGATTCCTTCATAACTTTACTACAGGTGCACCGATTTGAATGATTCTGGGGTCAGATGAAAGGTGATGGTCCCATTTAAACATGACGTGAACCGAAACCTGGGGGAAACCTCGTACTTCTAAAATAATGTAATATAATCTGAGAAAGATCAGACTCGCGGTTTTTAAGATTGATCGTCTTTTTTTTTTTCAGTTGGGTGAAATCACCGTAGTTGAACCGCACTAAAACCTCTAACCGCTCACACTCACCGTCCGAACCCCGGCTGAGGCCAGAACCCAGCACGGGGTTTTGAGGGACGACGCGACGCGTTACGCTCTCGGCACACTTTCCCGTCGCGCCGCCCCCATAATTGATCGTCTGCAGTTTTTTTGAAATTTTGAACTTTACGGGCAATTAAATTACATTACTTGTTTGATTATATTTGATACTAATGGAACCAGAGCAATAATTGTTGCATAAATAAACAGGGAAAAAATATTATTTTTAGTAAAACGTAACTCAAATAACGTGTTTGTTAGTTATTTATTGCATTTTTCCTATATTTTTCTGGGAATTCCATAATATCATATCATTGGTATTTAGGGCAGCAGACATAATAATTGTTTACTTGTAAAATACATGGAAAAATTACAAACAACGAATTAAATCATTTTATAACCAATATTTTCCTAACTTGGTTATTGTTTATCATATTGGAACGAAGTTCCTTATCGCGTGTTATCGAAAGGGGGTTAGACGGAAAAAAATCTTACGAAAAGTTGTCACGACACTTTTAAAATTGTCACGAGACTTTTTTTGTTTTAGATGATTATCGCTAGATGGTGATGGTGATCAAAATCTTTTAAAACACGCGCTTTACGTCAGGAAAAAAAAAATAAGATATCTTTTAATCGAAAGGAATTTCATTCTGTTCGGGTGTCCCTTGACACCTCTCAAGTTTAATTTTGTGAGATGATTTCTCATTCAGTAGGTATAATGTGAAAGGGTTTAGAATTGAAAAACAATATGCCATAATTTATAAAAGTTTATTGATAACAAAGTACTATTTTAAACTAGACTCTAGACTTATGAGCTACTTAATTATTTGACTTTTAATATTTAAATTCAATTATTGTAATACTTCAGTAATAGCAGCTCCATAGACATCCTTCAGCTCTTTAGATTTGAATGTAGCAATTAGGGTTACTTTACCCAGCCTCTGTAAATAAAAATTACCGATGAATAATACAAAAATAGATGCTGACTTTTCTTTCCCATTTCTTCTCAGGACGGTGATTTTTTTTTTAATTGGTACTTTTTTTGAATTGGAGGAAATCGCCGGATTTACACACTCCCCGCGGGTTTTAAATGTGGGAGTTGAACCACATAAAACCTCCAACCGCTCAAACTCGGCGTCCGAACCCCAGCTGAGGCCAGAACCTAGCACGGGGTTATGCGGGACGACGCATTTATGAGTTTAGTGATAGTGTAGAACTGGTAAAAAATATTTTGACTCCCAAAATGATGTAATGTGTACATTTATTCGGAAAAACTTTTTTATTTAACATTCGTGATATTCTGTTTACGGCTGTGCTAGGGTATGCAGTGCTTATTTGTTTGTATGGACAGCACGCCACTGCGTTACGCACTACGATATTCTTTCCCGTCGCTTAGAACTGGTAGTAGCTTTATACTACCAACAAGAACGATCCTTTATCAATGTTGAATAATACAATTTATGTAAAGATAGATAGATAGATAGATTTTTTTTTTTGTAATATCACATAGCAACAACAATAATAGTATTTTGTAAAAATTATACAGTGTAACAGCGGTATTATCGCATATATATTACCTAGTAGCCCTGTACTGTAATAACTCATTACTGGACTCTGCTGGGCTCAGCATTCCTCAGTAGAGGGATTAATCCTAATCTGATGTATTCGTTTTTGTGAAGTCAGTTAAGTTTGTTTCTGATAACACGTACCCCCCCCCAAACGGTTTTGTAGTTCATAACAAATTTATCATATTACTAGCTGGCCCGCGCAACTTCGTTTGCGTCACAATAAACTCACCGTTTAAACCTTCCCTGGACTTCTACGAATATTTCAAGATTAAAATAAGCCAAATCGGTTCAGTCGTTCTCGAGTTTTAGCGAGACTAACGAACAGCAATTCATTTTTATATATAAGAAGATTTGAATAGATAGAGAATAATAATACGGTGTTTTGTGGCAGGTAATGTTCAGCAACAACTGAACTGAGCTTTATATTTATATATTCTTGTTCATAATTTTCTTTCTTTTCGTTTTATTAAAATCTTTTATTATCTCATTAGTTAAACTCTCAGTTCTACATACATTAGGTTTGGCGCGTAGACGTGCTACGGCTATTCCTCCCGTGTCCACATCAGCTGTGGTAAGGACAAGCGTGCGGGCCGTAAGTCCGGGTGCAGTCACCCTGAACTCGCAGCCCGTCAGTTTGCTATCCACTGGATTCTTCAACGACAACTCCACCACCGACTTTTTACCTTTGACGAGTTCTTCCTTGATCTGAAAATATAATATTTTGAGGTTATTAAAAACTTGTCAAGTTGAAGCAAAATAGTCGATGTTTGGAATTAAAATAAAACTGTAAAATCTTCGGTAATAACGGTAATAGTCGTGGTGGCCGAGTGGTTGAAGCGCTTGCCTTCCGTACGGAAGGTCGCGGGTTCAAAACCTGCCGGATTGTACCTCTAAATCTTAATATGAAAAAGATTTATGTGCAATTTTTCACAACACCACTGGCTAAAAACGGTGAAGGAAAACATCGTGAGGAAACCTGCATATCGGAAAAGGGTTCTAAAAATCCTTTGAAGATATGTGAAGTCCCCAATCCGCATTGGGCAAGCGTGGTGGACTATGCCCAACTCCTCTTCGGAGGAGACCTGAGCTCAGCAGTGGGCAGTAATGGGTTGTTACAGTACAATACAGTACAGGTAAAATCTTCTGGAAATCTTTGATTGATATCTTACGAAGACTTATACAGGGTGATTTTTTAGTGAGGGTACATATTGAAGGTCATGGTAGCTGATGGTTATATACGATCAGTAAAAATATTATTACCAAGGAATATGGCTTAATGCCTTAGTAATCGCAACTTAAAAATATCTAAAATTCTTGCAAAATGATGGTTTTTCGACAGCTGATGGGTGTGGCGGAGGTGTGGGGTGCGCGAGATCACTAGAGGTCATTAGTCAACACTCTTTTAGCCGAAATTGTTTATGTTTGAGGTAGTTTTGTCGAATTTAGATTTTAAAAAAAAAATTTAAAAAAAAATATTTTACCTATTTTTTGTAATGGAATATTATTATTAGAGTATTAGAACAGTGTACTCATCACCCTCCTTCAATATGTACCTTCTTTAACAAATCACCCTGTATTCTTAAGAAATACTCAAAGCAGTATTTTGCAATGTCACATGTATTTATTTAGCTGGTGTTGTACCTATATTTTATAACAAAAACATGTTAGTATTATGAAGTCTATCATACGTTCACTACCAACCTTATCTGTTTATAGTTTTACTCAAATTTTTAGATTTTACCTTAATATCAATTTTAGGCTTGATGATTTGGATGTCATCGTCATCAGCCCACGACTGCTTCGTCTCATCCACGATGGCCATCGCTGATATCTTGATGTTCCCTTGTTCCACTAGCTTCGGAAGGTAATCTTCAACCTTCACCGGTAGACGTACTGTCCTGCCTATTAACAACATAAATTGGGGTTATTTCAGAATCACCCCTGTGCATAATTTTGCATAAGGTGAAAAGGTTTAACCACTCAACTAGGTCATAACGATAGTAACAAAATAAACTGATCATAGAGAAAAAATAAATGTAATGATTTAAAGTGCCAGTCCACATAAAGTGGCAAGAAAATATGGAACGTATAAATAAAAAAAAAACACTCAACTCGGAACATCAATTTTCGCAAGATGGCAAAACTGGGGAGCTCGTTCGCAATCACTACCGTGTTTGAGTATCGTTTTAAAAACTTTTTTTCGAATAAATTTTTATTTTAATTTTTAATGAAACCTAATATTTCTGTAAATCTTTATTACTAAAATGCGCTGTACCTATAACATATTGAACTAAAATAAATTATCTCCATAAAACATGAGATTATTAAAAAATGTAAACAAAACAAGTTTTTGAACTGTGCTAAATTTTGTATTCTTTGGCATAAGTAAACAAACCAATTTTGTTGCCGATCCCAGTTGAGTGGTTAATAATAACTTAACAAGTTGGTCAATCGCTGGATGCTGACAGCGTAGGAGCGATCTCTGTGGCGAGGTTCGGGCTAGGACTATGTTCAGCAGTGGACGTCTATGGTCTAATGATGATGTTATAGATAATGATGAAGTTGCTCAATACAATTTGAAATTGTTCTTGGAGATTATTCATCACTATAATCATTACTACAAAGTATGTAACAAAGTCGCTTTCTCTGTCCCTATACCCCTATGTGTGCTTAAATCTTTAAAACTACGCAACGGTTTTTTTGCAGTTAATAGATTTAAGGTTAATTCAAGGGGAAAGTTTATGTGTATAATACAAGCATGATATAGTAGAGAAACACTAATAATTTAAGCGGTGCACTGATGTCGTAAATAAGCACATTGCTCTGCACTAACTGAATTCTCCATTCGTGACGTAGACGAAGTTGCGCGGATTAGTTACTTATAATTTACTCACTCAATTTATCTGTCATAGAGTACCGAAAGGCCAAGTTTATTTATGAATTAAAAAGTTTTTTAGTTTAATTTCAATATATGAAATATAAGTTGAAAGAAACTCACTCTCATGTCCTTGTAGTGACACCTTTCCTTCTATGGATTTGATTACTTCAGCCTTAACACCAGTGTAGTATATACTTGTGGCTCTCATCGACACACATACATTACGAACCTGCAAGAAAATAAAGAGTACCTATTTATTATTATGATATTTAAACATTAACGGGTGCAATGACTCGCGTTCTCAACTTTTCTACAGAAGATCCCGTCCTATAACCCACGGGAAAAAGGGTAATCTGCTTCCCCTGCATTAATATTTAAACATTATTGTTAAGCATCTAATACAGCATATTAAGTGCTATTAATATAAAATAACCTATTTCTATTAATTTGATACCTTAAACCCTTAAAATTATTCAGAGAGAGGTAGACCACAAACGAATTGGATGACATGTGTCCAAAAGGACATGAAAGGTCGTGGTCTGTCACCGGACGATGCACAGCAGTGGAGCAAGTGGTGCCTCAAAATAAACAAAGCCGACCCCGTATAACGGGAAAAGGCGAGGAGAAAGAAGAAGAAACCCTTAAAATTATTCACCACTAGCTGATTTTAAGGCCCGTAAAATTTAAACAGTTGTTTATGGACTCTTACAATGTATGAGGACACGTTTCAGTGTTAGACTCTCAAATATTTTTTTGTGAAATGCTTTATTCTAATGTAAGTATTTATTTTGTTTTTTTTTGCCTAAAAGTTTTACATTTTTTAATAAGTATGCCAACGTGGAAGCAAGTTTTTGTCATCCATTATCAGATTCAAGAAGATTGTTACAATAAAATTAAGCACAATACCTTGTCAATAACATTTCGGATATCAACGGAGATCTGGAAATCTTGACCAATTTGAACTGAGTCGATGTCATTTAGCTTAAAACTCACTTCCTTTTCTAAGTTGTTCACCATAGAGTAATATCTAAAAGATAAACTTAAGTTAAGAACAGATTAATGAAGAATAAGTTCCCTTTCTCAACCAACTTCCTAGCATTTCTAGACTTGTTCATCATCAAACGTCTCATCAAAAGGTATTTTAGATTTAAATGAATGAAGTATTATAAGTGTTTTTTTTTCCTTATGAATAGAAGGTGGACGTATAGCCAAACCTCGTTGTCTAGCGACATTTTAGAGCCGAAACCTACCTATAGAACTATTCTTAAACTCCGGTTAGAGAAGGTCAAGTCTGCTATAAAAATGATACACCTAAATTGAAGAAACGTGCCCATTGACGTCTTCCTAAGTGGACTGTACATTTATGCTACCTAGAAAATATAAATCCTAAACTCCCAAATAAATATAAATAAAATACTTCTTCGCCTTATCCGAGTGTCTGACTCCGTTCATCAGAGCGAGCCTCTCAGAAGCTGTTCCCTCTTGGTATTTGTACTGGCTGGTGATGTCCTCTCTGTCCTGATCACCAGTGCAATCGAACACAAATGGTTTTTTAGTCAGAACTTTACGTCCGATGCTGGAATTATAAAAACGATTGTTACCGTGGTTGTAAAAACTACGAAGGTCATAGAAATAACAGCTATCAACAGAATTCGACAAATAAAAATCACTAAATAAGTGTAATGGCGCCGTGAACATTGCCGTTCTATCAAATAAATTAATGGTTGATTGGTGCTCTAAGAACAGGCTTCGATATTTCTGAGCCAACGATAGTTGTGAACCCTTGTATATCTGGTAAAATAAGGACGTATATGGAGGTATATATGCTCAATCTCTGTTCTTATTCTATTTGTTGGATGGTGTATGATAAATTATGTAGGTATGCCCTTTCTATCAAGATATCTGTGTCCAACAGTGTAGCACTAAGGATTCCTAAAGCATTATCATTCGCATTATCACTTACTGATATGTATTAGTGTCCACCACCGAATACCCATCGACGGCATCAGGATCCTTCCTCCACCGCAGGAAGTCGGCATTAACTGCAGCTAACACGAATGCGACATCGTATGATAAATCTATGTTTCCATTCTTGATGGCCTCTAGAGACGCGGGACCACATTGAAACACACCTTGGGACTGCTCTCGAGGAGTTGCGTCAATGGCTTGCCAACCACCGAATCCTGAAGCAAATAATAATTGATTCGATCAAAGTATGTGATCATAGCTAGTGAAGTAGAATGATGTTACAGTTATTATAATGAATTTCTATAATCGCACCACCCGACGTCGAGGTGGAGTTCATCCCTACGAGATTTGAAACCGTTTGTTTAAAATAATATTTTTGCACGCATCATGCACCTTCCGCTATGGAATAAACTACCTTCTTAGGCATTTCTCGAGTGCTATGACTTATCCTTCTTCAAACAAGGTCTAAAGAAAGTCCTAAAAGGCAGTTCGTAGGTTACTGCCTTTCAGTGTCCCCTGACATTGCAGAGGACTGTGCGACGTCAATCATTTACGATCAGGTGACCCATCGGCTCCTTTGCCTACACGGCAATAAAAGTGGAGCCACACCCAATCTAAGTTTCCTAAAATAAAGTGTTAATTTGAATTAAGAAGGTTCTATTAATAGAGGACTCACCAGAAGGCAGGTCCGGTCGTGCCATCCAAACATCATTCCATGTATGATAAGCCCATATTAAATCAGCAGATATTGTTATTTCCTTCATATTCTCGTCGTAAAACTTGTCGACTGATAAAGATGTCTCAGTATCCTGAGCTGACACCAAATTAGAGACCACTCGGCAAGGTATACCCAGAGCTCTGCATACTGAAAAGTATAAACAATGATTAATACACCAGAAATTCTATATGATATTAAAATACTACATTTTTGTGATAGCTAAGGGTAGGCTACCACGATATTTAATTAATTGAGTTGTCTCGATATTTCAATGTTGTTGCAAACGTCATGATCACGAGAAGACTGGATATTGCGGGTCGATTTAAGAGCAAACAAATCCGTCTACCCTCTTTCTCGTTCGCTTTTGAGTACCACTGGAACTCGAACTCACATCACGACACACCACACTCACTGTATCTACAAGACTCTCTGAGCATGAACCCGCGAGTGACTTTGCAACAACGTTGAAATATCGAGACAACTCAATTAATTAAATATCGTGGTAAGAACCCGTTGAAAATGCATGAAAGTATTATAGAAAATCGCGAGTGTCTGAATAAGTTTATAGCTAAGGCTAGATTGACAAAAAGCCTTGTGGATTCCCATATTCTTACCTACACCTTGAAATCTTAATCTGTAAAGTTCAACCTTACTTGCACAAACAGTGATGGACCATCATGAAGAAACCTACTTAGGTACCCAAGAAACCCTTCAATATAATGTGTAAATGTATTAGATAAAAATTATAGAGCTATGCTTAATATCATCACTGCGTAGACTCGAGCTATGAAGAAAATAATAGAAACCATTTATTTTTGTGTAAAACGTATTAAAATACATTATTTATGATGACTGAATTGCAGCTCTACAAAATGCCCACTGCTGTTCCATTCACGATATTATAGTAATTAGATAAAGAATATAATACCAGTAGCAACAACGCCAGCAAACACCCAGCATTGTCCGTAGCCTATTGACTTTCCAGTTTTCAAAAACTGTTGGAGAATCTCCACAGAGCCAGTCCATTCCGTCGGAGAGGTTCCATCTTGGTAGTTCCCATCCCATCGACCAATCACGACGCCGCCATCGTCGTTAGAGTTCACGATCTTGGAGATGATACGGGTCAACTGTACTGGATCTCCACGTCTGTAATGACAAGTAAAATTTAAATAATCATAGTTTAAAGTCTTGTAGGTTAATTACTAATCAAGCCTTATTAATGTCCAAATTGGTAGATTTGTAGAATGAAAATATTTGATCCACCAATATGTAGCGGACTCTTCGACTTAGATTCAATCACACACGCTCTCGACTCTCGAGTGACACATCATTAAGCACAAAAAAACTAAATCAAAATCTGGTCCTCCGTCCTTTGCTATAAAGAAACTTCAAACAACTCGTCGTTCGAAAGTAAGAAATAAAACTGGCTAACAGAAATATCAATGATGAAAATGTAATGATTTGATACAATCTGTGACGATATTATTTCAACACTCATACTTACTGCTTGACAGGAAAATTTGCCTTTTCTAACATAAGCATGCAAGCAGGTAGTATAGCTGGGTCAAATTGCCCGTAAAACCAGGGTTTCCCCTGAGTTATCTTTACAGGGCCCAGCCAAATCTTTCCAGTATCGTTGAGTACATACTCTTGGAGAAGGGACACATCTTCCATGTAGGTCTGGTCACCTGAAAAAATAATAGATACTCGCAATATTTTAGGATAGTGGGGTTGAGGAACAATGAATAAGTTAAATCTTTCAGGCCAATTGCAAATGCACACGGTCCCTGCGTCACAAAACGTCACACGGTGTCGTACGATGTTCATTGGCTGCAGAAATCTTGCTTCAGAGAAGTGCGTTTTGCAGGAACTAACCTTTTGAGCATAGGATGCGATATAAGATAGCGTATAGGTACGCGAACATGGATTTTTAACAGATTTTAAATGTTGATATAAAATCGAATTTGAGTCTGTTTGTTACCAGTCTGTGTTTTCACTACAATTAGGAATTAGGAAAGATAACTACCTACTTTTTTTTTTTTATCTACTATTCTAATCATCCAAGAATGCAATAGATCCACATGATACCCATTTCTGTGTGTCAGCCATATAATTCAAAGCTGTGAATGCGTGATAGTCTCCTACGAAATATTTAGAATATATAGTAAAATTAAATATGGAATTTCTTACCAACATTCCACGGGTTAAAGAGAATGTAGATATCATAGTCATAGCTGTATTGTTGTCGTTCAGCTGTGTTCTCAGATACAGTGAAGATCTGGAGAGCCCAAGCTCCCACGGGAAGGGTTACAGGAGTTGAAACCTAATGAATTAAAAGGTAAAGTTCAAAGTTCTCCAGGGCTATGTAAAATCGTGGATAACTCCGGTTATTTTTCTCGATCGGAACATTAATCTATCTCTTTTTTTGTATAGGAGGAAATCGCCTGATTTCCTGTCTACCTCATATGTGGGCAATGTGGGAATCGAACTAAAATCTGCTGTATCTCACACTCAGCGTCCCAAACCCGGCTAAAGTCAGAATCTAGCACGGGATTGTGTCGAGGGACGCGACGCGTTGCACGCTAAGGCTAAGGTAGTGCGTAACGCATCGTGCCGTCCAGTATAACCCAGTGCTGGGTTCTGACCTCAGCCGAGGTTCGGACGCTGAGTGTGAGCGGTTGGAGGTTGGAAGTTTTGGTGCGGTTCAACTCCCACATATCCCACGGGGCGTGATGGAATCCGACAATTTCATCCAACTTAAATAAAAAGTACTACCCCGTCACCCTCAATCTATCTTACCTGAAAAGTAACTGTATTGTTTTTGATTTCAAGGATTTCAGCGCCCCAAGAGTTCTTATCAGGTACCACGTCACGCAGATGTGCTATGCCTTGTGTTTCTAGCGTTGGTTGATTACCTAAGGATGTACAATTTATTACAATACATTTTTAAGAAATACGCAGGATGCCTATAGGGATGTAACGAAAACATTCGAAAAAAAAACTAATGTTTTAAAAATAATCTTAGCTAAAATAAAGGTCTTCTCATTCCCTTTCAGATAAGCTCAAACACGGGTCTACGATCTCGCGTTCTCAAGATAAGTCTGTCACAAGCATCACGGTCAAGACAAGACCGAATACTACTAGAACTATTATTGGTAATAGAACGAAGTTCCTTTCGATTAAAAGATATCTTATATTTTTTTTTCCTAACGTAACGCGCGATAAGGAACGTGTTTTAAAATATTTTGATCACAGCGCCATCTAGCGATAATCATCTAAAACAAAAAAAAAACAACTTTTCGTAAGATTTTTTTCCGTCTAGCCCCCTTTCACAACGCGCGATAAGGAACTTCGTTCCAATATAAATGTAAAAACCCCGTAAAATATTAAATTTTAAAACTCTAACGACTTACCAAGCGAAAAGTACAGTTGCACTAAATCTTGGGATTCATCATACGGTCTGGAGAACTCAATGAGCCCTTTGAAAGGTTGTCCACGACGCACAATGGTAGTAGTCAGCGGTTGCTCGTTTAATACTTCATACCTAGAATGATACGAATCAAAAAAATAGTGTGTATTATTGCAAAAATGTGTGTATTTTGTGTTTTTTTTTTTTTTTTGTTTTTTTTTAGTTGAAGGAAATCACCGGATCCCACAAGTCCGGTCCTATTTGTTGGACCAGGACACACCGCTGCTGCTCCCATGCGGGGCAGAGCGCGAGCGTGTGCTCTGGTGTGTCCCGGTCACATCTTGTACAGTGATGGCACCTCGTCGTCGGCTCTGCCTGTATCAGGTGCAGATACCTTCCGACGCGAAACGCGACGGTGCGGTACCCGCGGATGTGTATTTTGTGTAAAATAAATGGGAGTCAACTCAAAACATGAAAAACTGATTGCCCAGGACGTGTCATTGTGGCGAGGTTTGAGGGAAGCCTATATCCAGCAGCTGACGTCTACGGGCTGATGATGATGTGTACTTGAGCACCGAGGAATTTTCTCATTAAGAAACATCTGTATCAAGTATCAGAGATTTTTAATCCATTTTATAAGTCGATAGATTCCGCTCGGGAACGCCATGGTGTGCTTAACTAGACTTTTGAATTAACTCCTCTTATGGGGCGTTTCCACATTGACCTATGTCTAACTCCCATTTAAAACAAACGACGGTGTCCGCCTACTAGTACAAAAGTTGGCCGGCAAATGTGAAAACGGACTAATAGATTTAAATGTTCAATATGTTGTTATGTTGTAATATGTAAATGTGAAAAAGATTTATGTGCAATTTTTCACAACACCACTGGCTAAAACGGTGAAGGAAAACATCGTGAGGAAACCTGCATGTCGGAAAAGGGTTCTAAAAATCCTTTGAAGATATGTGAAGTCCCCAATCCGCACTGGGCAAGCGTGGTGGACTATGCCTAATCCCTCTTCTGAGGAGACCTGAGCCCAACATTGGGCAGTAATGGGTTGGTACAGGTTCAATATGTTAACTTACTTGTCAGTATGATGTGACGCCGCATTATCTTTCGCAAAGAATTGTACATCACGTACAATTAGTTCGCTCATTGTTTTAGAACTGCAAATAAGAAACAATTACGGAACGAAAAACAAATGTATTTTACTCAGAAAACTATAAATGTAACAAGCAGCTGCATTCACTGCTGTTTGTTTTGTTCGGTTCGTAAATAAACGTGTCTAGAATAAAATTGTAGTAGAGATACCGACATTGCTGGTATTTCTACTTCTTAAATTTAAGGAATGTGCTGATAGTATATAAAACTTTTTAAATACAAGGTTTTAAGATCCTTGTTATCTTACCGTGGGTAACTACATCGTACAGTGCTAGCTAATACAAGTAAAACGAGCCCAAACACGACGGGTCTATCTTGTTTAGTACAAGTGTTCCGATGGCCACCTTCCCAATCAATTATCAGATCAGCGCAATTTTGTCATATTATTGCATTGTCAAAATGTCTGTCAAAATCTGCGTGCAAAATTTCAGCTCAATCGGAAACCGCGAAGTTTGTCATATTCAACTAGCGAGATTTTACCCTCTCATCCAGACTCTCATACATCCAGAGCAAGTTAAAAATAAAGCTTGTAAAAACAAAGTTGCTTACTCTGTCCCTATATCCCTATGTATGCTTAAATCATCAAATAAAACGCAACAGGTTTTAATGTGTTTTTTTAAATAGACAGCGTGATTCAAGAGGAAGATTTACGTGTACAATACTTGCATGATATAGCAGAGAAACACTAATAATTTTAGCGTCTTTTGATGCGATGTCGTAAATAAGCACATTGCTCTGCACTCACTCCATTCGTGACATAGTTGCGCGGATCACTGTACAGGGTAGGTGGATCTGTAACTTTAGACAATTTGACGTGAGGTGAATAACCTGTCGAAATACAACTTAGCACCATTTTTATTTTTTGGATCGGTTAAACTTTTTTTTCTGACATTGTATGGAAAATGTACGACTGTCGTTGCGGACTTCCAAACTATGATTTTTTTATCCAATTCCTAAAATGAAAGTGGTTCTAAGTTTTATTTCAACAGGTCATTCACCCTACTTCAGATTGTCTAAAGTTACAGATCCACCCTGTATAAAGTCTTATAAAGCTCAAATAAATATTTACCTGAATGTAATTAATGTCAACGATGAAACGACTGGACAGGAAACAATATGCAAAATGAATGCAAAACAATAAAATTACTCTTTATATGTAAAATTATTGACTACAGTATCTATGCTTTCACAACTTTTTGGATTTTATCGATGAAAATTTTTCTTCAAACGAGGCTTGAGGAGGATCCTTACAGTTAGGTCGTAGGGAGCGACCCCTCAATGTCCCCTGACATTGCAGAGGTTTATGGGCGACGGTAACCACTTACGATCAGGTGGCCCGTTGGCTCAAAAAAAAAACTTCCATCAAAACGACCAACTTCCATTTTTCAATAATAGCACCCATAATATTATAATGGAACGAAGTTCCTTATCGCTCGTTAGGGAAAGGGGGGTAGACGGAAAAAAATCTTACGAAGAAATTGTCACGACACTTTTTGCTATAGTAAGGTATTGTAAGCTGTGCGACGTGCCCATGTTTCTCTGTCTCTTTTATTCGCATCGAACAGTGTGGTGTCGCTACGGTCATTTTTACTGAGCGTATACAGGTTTTTTAAAAATAATAATAATAATAATAAAGGTCAGAAGGCGGTCGTTCTTGACACGACACGTATTGTGAGGAGGTTCCTCTGTCTTGAGCCCTGACCGCTGATGGCTTGGGTCGTAGAGCTCGTCTTCAGTGGCCCTCTGTTTTTTATATTGTATTTTTAAATTTTACTTCTTTGTTAATTTTTTAAAAAATATAATGTAAAAAATAAGTGAAAATAAATGAATACAGAATAAATGTTATAATGAATGCACTTCGTTCCACCCGGATGTCCTTGACACCTCTCAAGTTTTTTTTTATAAAACTGTCCTGGTAAACGAATTAGGGCCTGTATTAACGGTAAGTAGTCATTGCCACACATGATGTTAAAAATAAAATGATTATTACACAATTGAAAACGACCGAGCATAGCACAAAAACAAAGTGCAAAGTGTCTGCTTCCGAACACAGAAAGAATCATCGAAATCGGTTCATACAGAAAAGAACATACAAAAACGCACAACAAAATGTGAAATTTTGTCCGTATAGCATACACATAATATAATATTTAAGTACAGATCTAAAAATACTGAAGTTATCGTGGAACAAACATAAAAAAAACTTGAGAGGTGTCATGGGACACCCGAATAGAACGAAGTTCCTTTCAATTAAAAGATATCTTATAATTTTTTTTCCTAAAATAACGCGCGATAAGGAACGTGTTTTAAAAGATTTTGATCACCGCGCCATAATCATCTAAAACAAAAAAGTCTCGTGACAACTAAAAAAGTGTCGTGACAACTTTTCGTAAGATTTTTTTCCGTCTAGCCCCCTTTCGATAACGCGCGATAAGGAACTTCGTTTCAAAAATATACAGACAAATTGAGTAGGTACATTGTTGGACAAATTGAGTAGGTACATTGTTGGCCAATACAATGATATTTCTAGAGAGCACCATGCTTCAATTGATATTTTCGAGCAAAACTTCTTAAAATTTAAATCTGACGTGAGGAAAATTATGTACGACTAAAATTTTTGTATTTTCTTATTATTTTTTTAAACCTATTATTTTTTTAATTTAACTGAACTGAACTGTTTTCTATTATATTTTGTTGCTTATGCATACACATGTTTAGGGATATAGTCTAGCTTAGTAATAATGTACTTTAAAAACTTTTAAATCATGTTTTGACTGTACTCTGTTTTGTGTAATAATAATAAATAAATAAATAAATCTGAACCAAAGTAACAATGTGTGGTCAATGTACATGGAAATCACTTTCCTTCAATTAAAACATTATGTGATTCGTTAATGGTCATATACAGGGTGTCCCAGAACTATGCGACATGAATACCAATTTTGTTTGTTAGATTTTCAAACAAACCAAAAAAAATCCGAAATAATTTATTTTTAAGAAAACTTTAAATACAAGCTTTTAAGATCCAGAATAGCATGTAACAGTACAGTACTAGCCAAGACTAGTAAAATAAGCCTAAACACAACGGATCTATCTTATTTAGTAAAGGAGTTCCTATGACCACCTTCCGAACTTCATCAGATCAGCGCCATTTTGTCATATTATATATCTCAATGGCTCAATTGGAAACCGGGAGTTTGGCAATTTTAGCTTGCAAGATTCCACCCGAACTTACATAGTTCTATCACACATACAATGTCTACAAGTTAATATAAGCTTGAAAACATAAAATGATGTTTCCATACAGAAAAACATCCTTGATGCAATATTTAAGGTACTTCCTGTTCATGTCGCATAGTCCTGGGACACCCTGTATACAGGGTGGATCTGTAACTTTGGACAATCTGACGTGGGGTGAATGACCTATTGAAATATAACTTAGAACCACTTTTATTTTAGGAACTGGATAAAAAAATATTTTCATCATAGTATGAAATTCCGCAACGATAGTTGTACGTTTTCCATACAATGTCAGAAAAAAAGTTTATACGATCCAAAAAATAAAAATGTTGTATTTCGATAGGTCATTCACCCCACGTCAGATTGTCCAAAGTTACAGATCCACCCTATATAGAGTAAGTTACTCGTTTTCGTTTTCCCTCGTATTTCCCCTTGATGTCAATGAACAGGCAAAAGTTGCGCGGGTAAGCTAGGTGTATTATTATCCTGGTCAAGGAACTCTCAAATTAATTAATACATTAATTAATATATTATACTAGCTGACTCGCGCAACTTCGTCTGCGCCGAAAAAAAAAATTAGGGGTGGACTACCCCTAACATTTAGGGGGATGAAAAATAGATGTTGGCCGATTCTCATAGATACCGGATAAGCACAAAAAATTTCAACAAAATCGGTCGAGCCGTTTCGGAGGAGTTCAAGTTCGAACACCGTGACACGAGAATTTTATATATTAGATTTAAAATTATTTATTGTGTACTAGTTGCCCCGTGCTATTTCGTCTGTGTCATTTTTAATTAAAAGGTAGCCTATGTTCTTTCTCAGGGTCTAAAGATTGTCTGCGCCTAATTTCATCAAAGTCGGTTGAGGTGTAAGCGGGGAAGCGTAACAGATAGACAAAGTTAGTAAGGAATTTGTAAGGATTTTTGGAACGAAGTTCCTTATCGCGCGTTATCGAAAGGGGGACTAGACGGAAATTCTTATGAAAAAGTTGTCACGACACTTTTTTTGTTTTAGATGATTATCGCTAGATGGCGCTGTAATTAAAATCTTTTAAAACAATTCCTTATTTTGTTTTATATGATTAATGCTAGATGGCGCTGTGATCAAAATATTTTATTTAAGTTATAATAAAACTAACTAATTATTATAGTTTTACTTATAGTTCATATAGTTTAAACTAACTAATTATATTATTAGAACTTAAAAGAATAAAATTTTATTACAATTCCCTCACTAATTAATCGAAAGGAACTTTGTTCCATCCGGGTGTCCCTTGACACCTCTCAAGTTTTAATCTACAATTGATTGTAATACTTGTTGCTATCAATAAATAGTGAATATTATTTATAAATACATTAAAATATTAGATAAACTATTATCATTATTACACTGAATCTTTTTCTACCATTACTCATGTTGGTTTTTAATCGTGACATCCGCCATTATTATGTGGTCATCGCAGACATTTATAAGACTTATTAAAGAAACAAATAGTATACTGATTACAACTGATATTTTTTGTATGCATCTGCCACATTTCTACATCATCTAAAGGTAAATTATGCAGAGGAGCTAATTGCCGAGCTTAAAGTAAGTGGTTACATCACCCCCTTTTTTTAGTTGGAATATGTGGGAATTGAACCGCACTAAAACCTCCAACCACTCACACTTAGCGTTTGAACCCCGGCTGAGGCCAGAACCCGGCACGGGGTTATGAGAGACGGCGCGACGCATTACGCCCTCGGCACTCTTTCCCGTCGCGCCGCCACCTACATCACCCCTGGATATAAAAAAAAACTTGAGAGGTGTCATGGGACACCCGAATAGAACGAAGTTCCTTTCGATTAAAAGATATCTTATAATTTTTTTTCCTAACGTAACGCACGATAAGGAACGTGTTTTAAAAGTTTTTGATCACAGCGCCACCTAGCGATAATCATCTAAAATAAAAAAAGTGTCGTGACAACTTTTCGTAAGACTTTTTTCCGTCTAGCCACCTTTCGATAACGCGCGATTAGGAACTTCGTTCCAAAAAGCTAAAAGGTCATAATAGTGTTGTTGCTGTTTTTATCATCACCTGATTAAATTCTTTGTGGGACTTAAGATAAGTTCGTTTCCCTCGGGTTCTTCAGCCATTTGCACAGAGTTATTACGATGGTCGCCGCTGTGGATCCTGGCTACACAGGAGTTAAAGTGGTGAGAGAGATAAATGCTTGGAAATAGTGTTGCTACTACTTCATCTCTCTTGACTAGCAGAAGATTATTCACACTTAATTAGCTAAAATGAAATTGTTTTTGTTGACCAACAAGAAATGTATTTATTTAGAATCATGCGGTTAAGTGGTAAGCGTTAAATGATTCATCAATACGTCTAGACTTAACCTTTGTTCATTTACTTCTTGCTGACTCAACGTGTACCATAATGTTAAAAGAGCATCTTCATGGTGTTTCCCGAGTTTTGTAATTGAGCTGCGGAATGACGAGTATATGATGATAAACCTAAATTTCGGATGAAGTCCTATTGCCATCCGTCATAAGAAATGCTCCGTTTTAACATATCCAAGACCCAAGTGACTGGATGTAAACGACAACGACGACGGTAAAGAATGCCTTTTTTGGACAGGGGGAAAGACATTTTGGACAAAACCCAATTTGAGATTGAGCGGGGTGACGCGACGCGTTGCACGCCAAGGGTTACGTTTCGCCCCGTCACCTCATGCATACCTTAGTTCTATGACTCCGCGCTGGGTTCTGACCTCAGGCAGAGTACGGTAAAGTTGGAAATTAGAGGATTTAGTGCAATCCGACGCCCACAATGATAAATCTCAGGTCTCAGCTGCGGGACAGCTATAAGTCCAATTATAGCTGTCCCGCTATAATAATTAAGGGTAGGCCGTAGGCAGCGGCCCCGCAGTGTCTTCGGGCAATGCAGAAGTACATGAGCAACGGTAACCGCTTACGATCAGGTGGGCCGTTAGCTCGTCTGCCTGCATGGCAATAAAAGAAAAAAAAAAGTCCAACTACTTCCTCCTACTCAAAAAAGTCAAGAGGCTGACTTTGGCTTAATTATTTGACACATACTCATTAATCGTATCTTCAAATCGCATCCCAACCGCACAATGCATCGTTGTATATCCTGCTTTAAATAACAGTAATACTATCTTTAGGTAATCGACTCTGACAGTGACCTACTATACTCAACTGGATATCTGACTGCAAAAACGAAGAATACGTAAGAAATGAATCACTCTCTCAATGGAACGCGTTGAAAGACAAGATCAGTCTTTTAAAATACTTAGTAATCACATATGTAATTGTTAATTGTGGGTCATTAAGACGTTATTAATACTCGTACTTATATAATATATGTACGTATGTTGAAATGATGGTGACGGCTTCAGATTATCGAGTATGTTGAATCCAGTGCTAAATACAACAGTCACTAAGGGTTCATGCTCAGAGAGAAAGAGGGTAGACAGATTTGTTTGCTCTTAAATCGACCCGCAGTATCCAGTATTCCCGTGATCGTGACGTTTGCAACAACGTTGAAATATCGAGACAACTCAATTAATTAAACATCGTGGTAAGACCCCTTGAAAATGCATGAAAGTATTATAGAAAACCGCGAGTGTCTGAATAAGTTTATGTTGAAATGTTTAAGGAACACACGGACACACTAAAGATAAAACTACAGAATAACCTACATATAATAAACTACAGAATTTTTATGTTAATTTTAATTGGTGGAAACTATGATGGTTAAGTACTGCATTATGCGTGAAATTTATTGTTAATTGTGTACTGTTTGTTTCCTAAATAAATAACTTTACAGAAGGAAAGGAAGACTGTTTGCCAGAAAGAATATGTGCAGGACCTTGTCCAACGTCGAATTCTTCAGAAAAATCGTTGCAAAATGTTATTCAAAGTTTGAATTGTACAAGGATTTGTTTATACATAATATTATACCTACATACGAGCACATACATTTATTAGTTTTCTAATTGGACCACTCGTCTATGGTCTTAAAAAATCACCTTAGATAAGTAGATAGAATAACTATACAAACGCCAATTTTGGTAAAATAAAATCACGACTGTGGGTACCTACAGTGGACTTATGGCCAAAGGGAGATCTCCGACCAGGCGAGGTAGTGTATGCTCGGTCAGGCCGAAGCCCATTGTAGTAGATTTCAGATGTCGTATATATGCGAAGATTTCTGCAAATGTCGTAACCGCGATTCAGGATCTCGCGCGTTATTATTGGTCGCCACACGACAAATTACGTTGCGTTGCGGTCCACCTAACTGCACGCGCTTCTTTATCCCACGTCTACAAGGAAAAAAACAAAAAAAAAAACTTAAACAAAGGTATTCATTTTTTAATATGTAGGTCACTGAATTCTCGTTTATCAATATCTGACCTCAAATTAATTAATGGTTTTAACTGCATTTATAATGAATATTCAACTAAATTGGTTTTCCTTGTAGTAAAATAGTTTCAAAACACATGTGGTTTATCCGACCCAAATAATTTTAATAGATATATTTTATCGAACAAGTTTTACTACGAATAGTAAGGCAGGCTTTGATGGTAAATGTGAATAATTTATTTGAAAGAAAACTTTGGCATACAAGCTGTTAAGATCCTGGATATCATGTAGATATAGAGTAGTGGCCAAGACAAGTAAAACGAGCCCAAACACGATGAGTCTATCTTGTTTAGTACAGGAGTTCCTATGACCACCTTCCGAATCCATCATAAGATCAATTCCATTACTAACTTAAATAAAACTTATTATAGCTTTTAACTTAATTTACTTATTATAGAAACTGCTGCTTCTTGTTCGATGTATAATATAACGTCTTAAACAGAAAGGTCCGATTTTGATATTTTTACAAATAATACAAGGTGGATCTAGTATTTCTAAGTTGTATTTCAACAGGTCATTCACCTCACTTCAACTGATACAAAGTTACTGATCCACCCTGTATGAATGAAGAAAGCCGCGCCAATTTTCAATGCACGCAAATGACAACTGTCAAACGGTGTTTCACATAGTTTCAATTCTGGTCAATGCATACAAACCTCCCGTTTACATCTTGGACTTACCTACGTGTTTTGGACTGTACAGGGTGGATCTGTAACTTTGGACAATCTGACGTGGGGTGAATGACCTGTTGAAATAAAACTTAGAACCACTTTTATTTTAGGAATTGAATAAAAAAAATATCATAGTATGGAAGTCCGCAACGATAGTCGTACGTTTTCCATATAATATCAGAAAAGAAGTTTAACCGATCCAAAAAATAAAAATGGTGCTATGTTGTATTTCGACAGGTCATTCACCCCACGTCAGATTGTCCAAAGTTACAGATCCACCCTGTATAAGTCAATGTGTAATGCATAATTATTATTTCTTTACTAGGAATCAAGAGTAATCGAGACATGTCGACATTGACATACATTGTGTGACGTTTATAAGTAAATTCGATGATTCGATGATGACGAAGGGTCTTCGTATTTCCCGCTATAGTAGTGGTAATGGTAGTGCACTTATTAATAAAATACTAGGTATCTCTATGTTATTTTCCTATTCAAACATAATTAAACAGCAATTAGTTTGGGGCAAGAATAAATGCACTTCGACTAGAAAGAGCGCAGTTCGAATTTATAGAGCGCTTTGTATTTCGCACGCAGCTTTGTGACATTTATTGTCAGTTGTTGTTTAAATTCAATTTTTAAATATTTTGCATAATTTCCTAAAATTTGAAGTGCATTTATTCTTGCCCCAAATTATACATTTCTTGTTTTAGGAATAATGTAAAACTTACACCCCAAGTATTCATTAAAAAATATGTCATTTACAGTTTTGACTTTTCTATCATTTTCTTTTGTAAAGATTTAGCCTTTTATATTTATACTAATATTATAAAGAGGAAAGATTTGTTTGTTTGTAATGAATAGGCTCCGAAACTACTGGACCGATTTCAAAAATTCTTTCACCTTTGGAAAGCTACATTATCCCCGAGTAACATAGGCTATATTTTATTTTCAAAAAAAATAGGGATCCGTATGAAAATATCGAATATGTAACACAAGGTGAATAATCGAAAACCTATTTATGCGTACGCTGCAAAAACTATTAGTTAGTTATTAATGAACTAATTTCGCAGCCGGATCTTAGACCATATTGACAGTAGAACAAAATGATGTAATACGGGTTTTTAGGTATTTGTAAGACAAATAAAAAAGTCCGCGACAGCATATATCTAACTATCATAGGTTAGTCACAATAACCGCTTTTATGTTTATAAAAATAAAAAAATTGTCCGAAAAATTAATTTAACGTAACATGCGTATCGTTAAATTAACCCTTATCCAGATTAAGTATTATGTTATCAAGAGTAATAATGTAGAAAAAAATACTTTTTGTTTCATTCCAATCGAACTTTTCGTTGAGAAGTTATGACGAGTATAAAACGCAAAAAAGTATACCCAACGCGATCCGCGCAAATAACAACATTGCGAGTACTGTTTGAACCCCTTTGTGACGCAGACGAAGTTGCGAGGGTCATCTAGTAAAGAATAAATTGAGTTTTTTTAACAGAAAAGGTCATGTTGTGTTTCAGGGTTTGTGGCCAAATAAAAGCTGATGAAAAAAAATATACCGGAGTTTGACTTTGATACTATTTTTTATGATGACCGCCTTAGTGATTGATCTTAAAATATAAATAATATTATTAAGCAATCCAAACTGCCGGTTTTATCTCTTTCACTGCTGTTGTTATTTCGTCATTCTAGTCTATTTCGAGATCATTTTTGAATCTAAATCTGTTTGTAGTCGATTTAATGTAATAAATAATAATAAAAGGTTTTAGTTTTATTTTTAACATAAAATAGTTTGTTTTATGTTTTGTTACAGTAGGTATTGGTAGAGAGAATAGCCTAAGTGTCAGCGATTGTAAGTGGTTCCGTTATGAATCGTTGTTGTTGAAAACTTTGAGAAAACCTTATTTTTTATTAATACATATAGACTACAGGCCCATGAAGAAAAATTGTTACAAAAATGTTGGGCCACAAAGTCGGAATTTTTTTTTCATTTTCCGACAATTACTGTCGGAAAATGAAAAAAAATATTATATTTAGTCATTTGATTTTGTACGGCATCTGTATCATACTATTTAAATACTGCTTCTAATCCATTATTCCTCAACGCCGTACAAAAATCATGCGACAAGGGGAAAAAACGATGGTTGCAATCCCCTGAATGCTCACCTACACTCAGTTGGACAGCTAACAAGTGACGGCATAGTATTGAATCTTATTATTTTATGCTAGAATTTCGTTTTAGATAGGTCACCTGGTGGTTCAAATGACCCATAATTTTTTTTCATGGGACTGTAGTCTAATACAATTAAACACAATTTGAAATTTGTATCATGGAATAGGTACTTATATTTTTTTACAAATTGATATTTGCAATAGAATTGTTATTCTTGTAGTACACATATTCTGATAAATCTAAAAGCAATGCTATTTTTAATCTCATTATAAATAGCATTTTTATAGGCATATAGACTGTAAAATGTAATAGATATAATTTTCACAAAACTATAAATAACACAATAGGTATTTCGACTCGGTGTTTATTATAGAAGGAAAAAAGAATTTATTTTACCCTAATAATGTCATCACCATAGTAAAACCCCACATAATACGATGTAATAAAAATATAAAACATAATAATAATAATAATTTCGAAAAGCTTTGACCGTCATCTAGAGAACCTTTCGCTCCCCGGCTGGGTAAAGGGCCTGATTCAGAAGGCGGTCGTTCTTGACACAGCACGTATTGTGAGGAGGTTCCTCTCTCTTGAGCCCTGACCACTGATGGCTTGGGTCGTGGACCCCGTCTCCAGTGGCCCTCTGTTTTTATATTGTATTTTTAAATTTATTTTTTTGTAATTGTTTTTTTTTTAATATAATGTAAAAAATAAGTGAAAATAAATGAATACATATAATAATTTCGAAAAGCTTCGACCGTCATCTAGAGAAGCTTTCGCTCCCCGGCTGGGTAAAGGGCCTGATTCAGAAGGCGGTCGTTCTTGACACGGCACGTATTGTGAGGAGGTTCCTCTCTCTTGAGCCCTGACCACTGATGGCTTGGGTCGTACCCCGTCTCCAGTGGCCCTCTGTTTTTTATATTGTATTTTTAAATTATTTTTTTTGTGATTGTTCTTTTTTTAAAATATATTGTAAAAAAATGAGCAAATAAACGAATAAATAGAACTAAATTTAAAAATAATAATTCAATTATTCATCCTATTTTCCCATTAATCATCACTTAAAATCATAATGAACTAACATAGCAAATCGTCATAATCATGACGTAAAATAAATAAAATAATAATTCTATGTAACAAATAGTTTTCAGAATTATAATTATTAAATCAAATTACGTTTCAGTTCCGATATTTTAGTCTTTGGATTGACGACATCTTGGAGGATGACCATGATTCTTTTGTCAACTGGGATTTTTAAGGAAAACTTTGATTTTCAAGTTGACTTTGAAGTTGCAATGCAATCTGTGATAGATTGAAAGTAAAGAGGAAAAGAAAAACCGATGTTCCTTTAAAATATAATTCTTTTGTCTTGGTAAAAATAAATAGATTTGGAAATAATAACAAATCCAAAAATTAAATTTCATAGCTAGGTATTTTATCAGTAAAAAAGTATATAATTTTAAGTCATTCCTTTCACTCTTATGAATATTTTGGTTTGATGTTTCAAGGTGGCTATCAAATAGTGAAACAATTTGTAGATAATTTCATAACCGAGTCACTAGTGTCGTCATCATAGTTCTCCCGAAAGTCATTGCTCTTTATATCAGTTTTAGATTCAGTTTGTCTCGCAAGAATAACCTGACTTCTGAGTGGTTAAATATAATAATGAAACGAACTCAAAACTTGATAGATATAGATAAAAACTTGAAAGGTGTCAAGGGACACCCGGATGGAACGAAGTTCCTTTCGATTAATTAGTGAGGGAATTGTTATAAAATTTATTTTTTAATAAAATATTTTGATCACAGTGCCATCTAGCATTAATCATATAAAACAAAATAAGGAATTGTTTTATAAAATATTTTAACCACAGCGCCATCTAGCGATAATCATCTAAAACAAAAAAAATGTCGTGACAACTTTTTCATACGAATTTCCGTCTTTCCCCCTTTCGATAACGCGCAATAAGGAACTTCATTCCAATATAGATTTTAGTAAGTTTTCCTACAATCATAGTCACCCTACAATCTTACGTTTTCTTGTACCGTTTTATAAGCTGTGTGTATGAGAGATCTCGTTCAGTGTGATTCAAAACTCGACGCGTCTATTTTGATCGCGAGTCAATCAGTGCTGTGACTGTTGTGTTGTGTTTTAAGAAGGTTAGTTTGTTAAATAATAATTAAAAAATAACGAAAAAAGTGCTTCAATTGTTTTTAAAATACGTAAATTAAAAAAAAATGTTTTTTATCGGAGGAGTATGTGTAAAATTGAAGAGTGTTATTTTGATTAAATTATTCTAATCAAGTTATTCAAGAGTTTAAAAAATTGTGTCGCTTTTTTGTGTAATATTTCGTAGTTTTAATGTTTCTTCTTGGCGAAGATGTTTTGAATTTAATTTTGATAGCGATAAAAATAAATTGTTGAATGATTCTCTTCAAAATTTTAAATATTACGGAATTATTTTTAATTATTTATTTATTAATGAAGAATTTTATTTGGTAAATGCTGTTATTTAGTACTTAATTAGTACATACTAGATATTCTAAGATTCAGCAATATGTTTTAAACAAAACGTATTTTATTTGGTTTTAATTTAACTTTTCAAGCTTTAAAATTATTAATTACTAGCTGGCCCACACAACTTCGTCTGCGTCACATAAGTAAATTTTCTCACCGTTTAAACCTTCCCTAGACTTCTACGAATATTTCAAGATTAAAATAAGCCAAATCAGTTCAGTCGTTCTCGAGTTTTAGCGAGACTAACGAACAGCAATTCATTTTTATATATAAGATATTTAAATAAATAAAATATTAAATTATTTTCGGTTATAGTGAACCTTTACATCAATTTTACTTTAAGGTTTAAAAATTAAAATGAATGAAGTTGGTATTATTTGTATGAAGTCGTGATAGCTGATTGGAAGAAACGCTTGCCTTTTGTGCGTGAGGTCGTTAGTTGTACTCCGGATTGATATACCTTTCAATATTATTTCTTAAAGATTTATTAGCATTTTATCACAACACTAAAATAGTGAAAAAATACATCGTTAGAAAACTTAACTTTAAAGGCCAAATATCCTTTGCAAGTATTTGAAGTTCCCTGCGCTAGAAAACCGTAGTTGGACTATGCTTGATCCCTCTACTGAGGAGACCTGAGCCCAACAGTGGGCAGTAATAGGTTGGTGCAATATTAATTGAGAATATTATGAAGTGTAAATAAAAACTTTTAGATCATTTCGTTCATGTTTATTTTTAAAATTTCTCAGAAGCGTCTGATAGTGAAATTTTTTGGCAAAGATTTGAATTGGTGAGACTGATATCATCCATCCATCATTATATTATTACCGGCGTTTTAGTGTATAATAAAAAAATGAATCGCAAAATGTGTTGGTAAGCGCATAACTCAACAACGCCTGGACCAATTTGGCCAAATCTTTTTTTTTTAAATGTTCGTTGAAGTTCAAGGATGGTTTTTACGGCGAGAAAAAATCGAATAGTTGCCGGGAAAAATGAAAAAAAACAGGTCATAGGGTTCACGCAGACGACGTCGCGGGCAGCAGCTAGTAGTCATATAATAGTGGTAAAAAATATGCAAGCAATGCATACAAGCTTTTTATTAACTTGCACTGGACGTAACTATATATTAATGTACCTATGTAAGTGGAATGTTGCGAGTTAAATTTGACAACTTACGGTTTCCGATTGAGCCGACATTTTGGCACGCTGTTTTATATCGCGTGACAATGCAATAATACGACAAAATGGCGCTGATCTGATGATGGATTCGGAAGGTGGTCATAGGAACTCCTGTACTAAATAAGATAGAGCGATCGTGTTTGGGCTCGTTTTACTTGTGGCTAGCACTCTAATGTTACCAGCTTGTATTTAAAGTTTTCTTTAAAATAAATTATTTTGTTACTGGAAACATAACAATTAGCGTCAAATTAACGGAAATGAAGGAACACAAATACAAATAATTTATTTTCAAACATAAAACTAATTTACATAAAGAGTTCAATAATGGCCCCCGCACTAGGCTAGGCTTGTATCGCGGGAGACCGTAAGGATTGTACAATTATAGGTTCCAAATGAAAGATGGAAGAGAAAACAGCGGACCGCTAACAAGCATAAAGCAATAATATAAAAACGATGTTACAATGTTACGATGAAATTAAACTTAACATTACAATAACAAGTTATTTAGGGATAGTCAAAATTGATTCAGTACAATCGTAATCAAGCGTCAGAATGTAGTAAATCTTTATAATGTTTAAAGGCACCGATAGCATTCACAAAAATAGGGAATAAATAAAACATAATACCTTAATTATTTTTATATTTGACAAATACTTCTAATGAATTCTTTTATTACGATACAACGATACGAGAAAATTTTGATCTATTTTGCTTTCGTTTGTCGTTTCCAGTTTTGGAGTAGAGCTTGTTCTTCAGTCTTTCACCTTTTTAAATTGAGTTAGCAAACACACTGATCTAGTTTAAGTCAGACTCGTGAATGAAGGGTTCCGTACGATTCTAAATCAAAAGCCCAAAAAAAATCGTTAAGGATTGACCAAAATATCTCGATAAAAAACATTACTATTTTCTACCATGCCTAGCCATGTAGTGCCATGTAGACAAACGAGCTAACGGGCCAACTGATCATAAGTGATTACCGTCGCTAATGAACCTCTGCAATGTCAAGGGATACTATGCTACTACGACCTACCTCTAAGATATTTTAAATATAGATATATTTAAAAAGATCTTAATCAAACAGGTATCATAATAATTAATTTCAAATAAAATAAGTTTTGGTGTTAACTTGATTGATTATTATAAAAAGTATAAAAGTAAAACCAACTTTACATAAGATTGCATTGTTTGGTATGAGATCATCCACTTATCTGCATACATTGTAAAGGTGTGCGCATATAAAGGTAGGTCGCAAAGTCATAGATTCGCCTTGGATCCGCTTCACATACATTTTTATAAAGTAACATATACTAAGACGGGCCGCACCTAAATGTCATTTTATCGAGTGTACGTCACAGAGGGATAAAATATCTGTTATACTTTCTGGATAAATGGACTATCCAACAGTGAAAGAATTTTTCAAATCGGACCAGTGGTTCCTGAGGTTATCGCGTTAAAACAAACAAATAAACGAATTCTTGAGATCTATCATATTATTAGTATATTAGTATAGATTACCCAAGCTCCCACTCCCACCACTGTAACTCCTGTGTAGCCAGGATCCACAGGAGCGACCATCATAATGACTGAACAGTGAAGCCCAAAAACTAATAGCTTGTCTTGGAGTCCACAACGAATTTAATCAGAGCATGATGGAGTGTAAGTGTCATCTGTCAGACTATTAAATTATTGACAGTTATAAACTTATTCAGACACTCGCGGTTTTCTATAATACTTTCATGCATTTTCAACGGGTTCTTACCACAATATTTAATTAATTGAGTTGTCTCGATATTTCAACGTTGTTGCAAACGTCATGATCACGAGAAGACTTAAGAGAAGAGATCACGAGAAGAGTCTTCTCGCCAACGTTGAAATCATGAAAGTAATATTGACAGTGATTGCGTTGCGTTGCGGCCCGCCTCTGTATGCGCGCACCATTACAAGGCAACTGCAATCTTTGAGTGCATATACCTACTTCGATATAGTATAGGTATAAGTCTGTTTGGAGTTAGACTATTATTAGCAACACTGTTTTGAATGTGCTTCAAAATCAGCTTATTCTTACGTCATTTGTTTCAATTTTACAACTCAAACTGCACAGCTCTAGGATTATTTAATGCTTTCATAATAATATCTGTTTTCAAAAGCTGGTTCCAATAAGCAATCCTTCCAATGTATTCTATTATTGTTTTTGAGTAGTGTTGTAATAAATTGTACAGGTAATTAATTATTAATATGAAAATAATTGCTGTTCGTTAGCCTCCCTAAAACTCGAGAACAGCTGAACCGATTTGGCAAATTTTAGTCCTTGAATATTCGTCGAAATCCAGGAAAGGTTTATCTATACGGTGGTATTTTGTCTTATATGACAAAAAGTTGCGTCAAGCTAGTCAGCTAGTCTTCTATATAAATAAAAATGAATTGTTGTTCGTTAGTCTGATTAAAACTCGAGAACGACTGGGCCGATTGAGCTGATTTTGGTTTTAAAATGTTTGTCGTAGTCCAGGGAAGGTTTAAACGGTGAGGAAATACCCGGGAATTTTTTTGTGACGCAGACGAAGTTGCGCGGGCCAGCTAGTATAATAAAAAAATGAATTACTGTTTGTTAGTCTCGATAAAACTCGAGAACAGCTGAACCGATTTGGCTAATTTTAGTCTTGGAATATTCGTGGTTGTACAGGGATGGTTTATACGGTGAGAAATGACATAGTTTTTTTTTCAGATAATAATGGAACCACTAAAGGTCGACGTCGTACATTTCTATCCGAGGGAGAACGCTCAAGTTCACAACACTGACAGGTATGACAAAATAAATTAATGTATTTTTTACAAGCTTTATAGTCCGGTCAATTTAGACATCCAAGGTTACAATAATTCGCACTTGGCTGAATATTGGTAGGATTGTTCAATACACTATTATAAAGGAAATGTGAAAAGTCCTCATCGATCCGGCACGTGCAAAAAAAGTTACTCGGGGTCAAAGGTCCCAAAAACGGGTTTTTCGCGATTTTCAGCAAAATGGTAAGTTTTAACATAAAATTAGCTCAGACAAAAATTGTAGATCAGATAATTATTTATAAAAAATGTCTAAATACTAGGGGTGTGCGAATAATTCGAAAAGTTTCGAATAATCCGAAATTTCGAATAGTATCGAATTTAACTACGACGATGCATCGGAAATAGGACAAGAATTTGTATTTTGCAGATAATATCTTGAATAGACTAGATCGTGTTTGGGCTCATTTTACTTGTCTTAGTTAGAACTCACAGCAAAGAATTGGACCTGAATGGAATGAAGAAAGAATAAAATGATATTCTGATAAATATTTTTTTTATTAGCACACAAGACAAAGGGATGACTA
Organism: Trilocha varians; assembly: GCA_030269945.2. NCBI lineage: Eukaryota > Metazoa > Arthropoda > Insecta > Lepidoptera > Bombycidae > Trilocha > Trilocha varians. The sequence goes on along the minus strand of AP028270.1, from coordinate 3,114,109 downwards.
CACCTAACAACTGATATCATTGTAGTTCATAAACTTTGAAATAGCTTTACTAAGTATACATTTACAGGACTATATTATTGATTCATTAGTTATTAAATTTTAAACAGATATGAAGTGGTGAACGATGAAGTACCAACCACTACCATCGTCCGTAGAGGACAACCTTTCAGCGGAGTCGTCAGATTCGACAGACCTTTTGATGAAGAAAACGATCTGGTTCAACTCGTCTTCTCTCTTGGTAAGTTGCGTAAAACAACCTTGTTATAGATAAAAAGGTTTTATAACAGTTTAGAGTAATTTGAAATGGGAAGCCGGTAAGAATGAGGTTGTTCATAACTTTTACCTAACTACTTCCTAACCAGTTTTTTTTTCCGGAAATCACCGGATCCGTATGTGGGAGTTGAACCGCACTAAACCCTCCAACCGCTCACACTCAGCGTCAGAACCCCGGCTGAGGCCAAAACCCAGCACGGGGTTATGAGGGACGGCGCGACGCGTTACGCCCAAGGCACTCTTTCCCGTCGCGCCGCCCCACTTCCTAACCAGTAATTTTTCTTACACATTTTTAACGCGTTCGCTGCTAAACGAGGCCTAAATGACCCTGCAACTTTCGTATGGTGCGGTAAAGAAAAACGTGAACTTCTCTGCGATGCGAAGAGCATGACTTTGCTAAGGGAGATGGGATCTAATAGACCGCGTGTCGCCATCTGGTCATGGTGCGGGCCGAAACCACCTCGTGTCGCAGTGAACGTGTTAAGCATAAAACCTACTACTCCAATCTTTACGAAATTTATAATTATACGAGTTTGATTTAGAGGTCAAAAGTAGCTGTAAAAAAATATATAGCATCGAAATCGTGAAATTCATTAGATTTTTTTATTGTATTGTTAAATTTCTTGTAGGTGACAACCCTACAATGGAGACCCTAGGGTCAGCCTACTTGCGTCGTGATGCTGTTTCTGACAAACACTCCTGGACCGCCAAGCTGACTGATGTCCAAGATACAACACTCTCATTTCAGGTAAGATACCATCAGTTTCAGGAAGATACCATTACTTAGGGGAAAATACCACTATTTAAGAGTCCAATAATGATTATTTTTTTATTGCTAGATAGATAAAAAACCTACGGCCCACCTGATGGTAAGCGGTCACCGTCGCTCATGAACCTCTGCAATACCAGGGCAGTGAGGGGCTGTTATCTATCACCTACCCATACAGGACTTTTCTTAAACTTTCTTAATTAGAGGAAGATTCTATTACTCAGGGGAAGATACCATTGTATAGAAGTTCTCTGTTAATTAATGTCAGTGAAAAGTTTGTATGACGCTTTGGAAAATGCAAAGACATTGTTTTACAAATTTTTATATCATCAGCCAACTTTTATATTATTTCTTCTATTCATAATTATTCAAATAGTGATAATAATACGTAAGTATATTTTGGGGTCATCCAAAAAGCATTAAAAACACAATTGGAATATTTATTCCCACCACAAAAAATAGAACAAAGTCAATAATGATTATCACGTACAAACAAAATAAACATACCTATCTAATTAAGGAAACCAAAATTGATAAATCAGATACATATAAAAACCAATAAATACAACATATCAATCATTATTAAGGAAACCAGTTGTAACCTCAAATGTATCGGTCATTCTGTTATGTTAATTAAAAATATAACCTCTAGTGGTATATTGATAAAATCCTATGTTATTATTAAAATCACTAAAATTGTATTTCTATGTGGTGTTACAATAAAGAATTTTCTATCTATCTATCTATCTATCTACCTCTAAATAACGACTTTTTTTTTTATTGCGTGATAGACAAACGAGAAATGATAGATAAATGAAATAAATTAACTAATTAAACAGTAAAATATTAATATCAACTGTTATTTAGATTAGATTTGTGGTTATTAAGTTTAAGACACGTTTATTAGCAAATTGTTCGTAATTAACTGTTCTTTCGATTGGCATCATAAAATACGGGGTGTTGACTTTGCCGATTTTGTTAGTTCGATATTCAAACAATTTACGAAAAATGTTAGAAGCAAAATGTTAGTAAAACATGAATTGTGTTCATTTTGTTTCAAGCTTGTATTTAATATAAAGTTGAGAATACATATAGGAAAAATTTAAACTGGTCCTTACAAAGACGTGTCAAGGTATGTTGACCAGCACATCATAACTGGTTCCAAATCACGCACATAGAGATAGCTAGAAGATTATAAAATATATTCTTATAGAAGGTTAAAATTTACATATAAATTTAACAAAATAATAGGTATATATTTGTAGTATACTCGTTTTCGATTCATTTGTATTTAAATTGTATATTCTGGAATTATACAAGCTTTTTTTAACATATTTTTCGTTTTGAGTTTTTACGAGTGAACAAATGTAAACTTTATGACTTTTTTATGCTCTTTATTAAACTTATAGAAGAAGAATAATAAATGATCAAATTAGGCTAAAGTTGTGGTGGCCGAGTGGTCGAAGCGCGTCCTTCCGAACGGGAGTTCGCGAATTCAAATCCGGCCGGCTTGTACCTCTAAATCTAGAAGTGAAAAAGATTTATGTGCAATTTTTCACAACACCACTGGCTAAAACGGTGAAGGAAAACATCGTGAGGAAACCTGCATGTCGGAAAAGGGTTCTAAAAATCCTTTGAAGATACGTGAAGTCCCCAATCCGCACTGGGCAAGCGTGGTAGACTATGCCTAATCCCTCTTCTGAGGAGACCTGAGCCCAACAGTGGGCAGTAATAGGTTGGTACAGGCTATAAGTGATAGTATAAACTGAAATATCGCGTAGGTACTTTTAGTTCCGAATTGAGCTCTATACTATATAAGAAAGAAAGTAAACTTTATTCGACACACAAATGAGGGACACAAAATTATAATGACAATATTATATCGAAGACTAACTGATTCTCGCAACTTCGTCTGCGCCAAAAAGGGGTTCAGGCAGCACTGTTAGATTAAATAACCTACAAACCCGTAGTACCTACATAATTCTGTTCTATAATCAATAGTTTTCACAGCGCGCGATGAAATGAAGTTTTTGGGTATTTTTTCACACCTTGGCTTATATTATTGAAGTTTTAGTACGGATCTCTAAGTTTTAAACAAAATAAAATATAGCCTATGTTACTGGTGGATAATGTAGCTTGCGAATGGTGAAATAATTTTTAAAAACGACGACAGTAGTTAATGAATAGGTTCATTACAAAACAAACGAGATTTTCCTTTTTTTTTATTGCCATGTAGGTAGACGAGCAAACGGCCCACCTAATAGTAAGTGGTTACCGTCGCTCATGAACCTCTGCAATGTCAGGGGACACTTGAGGGGTCGCTACCTACGACCTAACTTTAAGGACCCTCCTCAAGCCTCGTTTGAAGAAGGACAAGTCATAGCCTCTTTATAATATTAGTGTAGACAGACTTATTGACATTAACAACAGCTTATCTTAAAAATTTATAAAAAACACTTACTTCGATACACTCCTCGTAGTCCAAGCTCTCAATCCACAATGATAACAATTGCAATTGCTGTCATTAAATATTGATTGATAATAAATAACTAACTGGTATCAATATATCTAGTATATACAGGGTGGATCTGTAACTTTGGACAATCTGACGTGGGGTGAATGACCTGATGAAATACAACTTAGCATCATTTTTATATTTTGGATCGGTCAAACTGTTTTTCTGACATTGTATGGAAAACGTACGACTATCGTTGCGGACTTCCATACTATGATGAAAATTTTTGGAACGAAGTTCCTAATCGCGCGCTATCGAAAGGGGGCTAGACGGAAAAAATTCTTACGAAAAGTTGTCACGACACTTTTTTGTTTTAGATGATTATCGCTAGATGGCGCTGTGATCAAAATCTTTTAAAACACGTTCCTTATCGCGCATTACGTTAGGAAAAAAAAAAGATATCTTTTAATCGAAAGGAACTTCGTTCTATTCGGGTGTCCCATGACACCTCTAGAGTGTAATTTTTTTTATCCAGTTCCTAAAATAAAAGTGGTTCTAAGTTTAAATTCAATAGGTCATTCACCCCACGTCAGATTGTCTAAAGTTACAGATCCACCCTGTATATTGATTTAAAAAAGGTAATATTTAAAGAAAGACGTTATCGCTTCCTCTGGAAAATCCAACAAACAATTTTTTTAATGGATTTCACTGTTTTAAATAATACCTAAATAAATATGATTTTGATTTATAGCCATTATAGATTTATCCATCTATATAGTGACCAAAACCAAATCCATTCTAACAAAAATATAATAGGACCCCATGACGATACGAACACATTTCAATTGATACCATTCAAATCCAAAGTAACTAAAGTTTTTTTTATTTTTTTATTTGGTCCACAAGGAAGAAACAAAAAAAAACAGATGAATTGAGTAGGAGGAGGAGAAGTAAAGAAGGAGGTCCTTTTTGGTAGTTGGTCAAAATAAGCTATAACGACACTATTCTAAATGTAAATTCACATTTTTAAAGGTAATAAAAAAGAGAAATATGTTGAAATGAAATAATTTTTAATGAGCACAATAATAAAAAACAAAAAGACACAGATATAACAGAGGAAGTAACAATATTAAAAATTTGTGAACATATACAGCTCAGCATGTGCTGCAGGTAACAATAACTGCAGCGCTGGTTTTTAGCTGAAGCCCGCGAGACTCACGAGCGTCTACATGGTTACACATAATATTGTCTAACTTACATACTACTAAATACAACACTTATTATTATTATTTATTTATTTATTAATCAAACCAACAGTACATGATACACAAGGTTACAAATATACATGTAAGGAATATAAAATATACAGACTACAGTGTATCAATACCAATAACAGGCTTGCATAACATTAACATTGTGAATATTTGAGAAGGCAGAAACACTTGCATTATAAAATTAACACAAAAGAAAATAATAATATTCAAAATTTATAAAGCCAAAAATAAAAAAATAAAATTAAAATATACAAATCTAAAGTTAAAAGAAAGTATGATAATTAAAATTACAAATTAACAAATTAATTAATACAAAATAACCACATAAATAATCAAAATTCAACTTAAAATAAAAACTAAGGCGAGTCATTAGCTACTGCCTAGCGAGTCATAGAACTCGCAAATACTATTCTTAAAATTACGTAAAGACATTGAGAAAATATCGAAATCAACGCTATCCACCTTATCTGAGACATCGTTATACAACCTAATTAATCGGGGTACAGGACTGTTATAGGTGCTATTTAATTTGGAGAATTCAGAAACAAATAGCTTATGGAACCGAAAGTTGCGTCTTGGAATCTTGAACTTAAACTCTTGAATCGCGTTAGTGTCTATGTTTCCGTTTATGATTTTGTGTAAAAATAGTAAGTCACTAACTTTGCGTCTAGTCTCCAAGCTCTGTAAGTTAAAATGCAATAGTCTATCATGGTAATCAGGAATAGACTTTCGTTCGCCAGTTCTGATACATAAATACCTCACGAAACGAGCCTGTAATGATTCAATTCTCTTAATATGAATATCGTAAAGTGGTGACCAAATCGTGGAACAGTACTCAAGCACGCTTCTAACCAGAGCTTTGAATAAGGTTATGCTGCTACTGACGTTTTTAAATGGTTTAGTTATTCTAATAATGAAACCCAGCATTTTCAGTGCTTTATTCATTATGTGATCAATATGATCACGAAACGACAAATTGCTATCAAAAAACACTCCCAAATCGCGAACAATCCGCACACGTTCCAAAACCGTTCCACCAATGTTATAGGTATGAAAAATAGGATTCTTTTTGTTAGTAAATGATATTACTTGACATTTTTTGATGTTTAACGACATGTGATTATTTAAACACCATTTGCTTAACACTTCTAAATCACTTTGCAAATGCAACGTATCATTGTTTGTTTTGATGCCTTTGTACAATTTCAAATCATCTGCATAGGCCAGACATTCACATTTAAAATCATTTAAGAGGTCATTTATGAAGATTAAGAAAAGAAGGGGTCCCAATTTGGAACCTTGAGGTACACCAGATGTGGGTGTACAAGGCGGAGACTTGTATCCAGCAAGTGCAACTAGTTGGGATCTATTATTCAGATAGCTCTCAAACCATCGAAGTAGACTTCCATGAATTCCACAGTGCGACAGTTTCCTGACAAGAAGATGAAAATCCACTCTATCGAATGCTTTCGAAAAGTCAGTGTAAATGGTATCTACTTGACCTTTAATCTCAAGGGTCTTAGAAATAAAGTTGGTATAGGTGAATAAGTTTGTTTGAGTGGATCGGCGAGACATGAAACCATGCTGAGAGCCACTCAACAAATGCTTACAATGATTATAGACAACAGTATATATTAGCCCTTCGAAGACTTTTGCAAAACAGGAGAGCACAGAGATAGGTCTATAGTTTGTGACATCATTCCGATTACCAGACTTGTATACAGGTACGATATGGGCTGTTTTCCAAAGACGAGGGAAAACGCCGTCATTCAAAGACTTATTTAAGGCAATATGAAGCGGTTTAATTAGGGCTTCAGAGCACAAACGAATGAATACAGGAGGTAAACCATCTGGACCGGGCCCCTTATTCAGATCAAGTTTATGTATTGCTTGTTTGATATCCTTTTCAGAAATGGAAATTCCAGATAAAGAGTAGTTGGAACTAGGAAAGTCGAAAGGTATGCCATCATTATTGCAAGCGTTAAATGTATACACAGAGGAGAAATATGAACAGAAAATATCACAAATGCCCGGCCCGTCATTAGCAGAACGGGTACCAAAAACAACCTCATTAGGAATACCAGAATTATTGGACTTGGATTTGGTATACTTCCACAGGGATTTCAGACCATTTCTCAAGTCACTCTCTATGCTACGGATATAAGCATTATAACAATGTTTGATGGAAATTTTTGCTCTTTTACGTAATGATGCAAATGTGTCATAATCACGGGGATTGCCATGCTTATTAAAACGCCTTCTGAACTTATTTTTTTCCCTTAGGAGGGCAATGAGAGACCTGCTATACCACACAGGATACTGGTTCATATTACGCTTAGATCTCGGAGTATGTCTCTCAATACCCTTCCATATTGTATCATAGAACACCTGGACAAATCCATCACAGGACATTCGGCTAAAACTATTCCAGTCAGTCTGCGACAAGTCATGCACAAAGGACACATAATCAATTTTGCGAAAGAGGTAATGGTTGGCGAACCTATTGCGATTCAAGTTTGAAGTCTTGAATGTGCCAATCAGTATCTCAAACGGAGGATGATGAACGTCAAGCTTACTAATGGGTTTAGTAATCTCGACAATTTTAATACTATGAGTTATATTTGTAAGAGCAAGGTCAATTATATTATTGCTAACGTTTAAAAATGTATTAAGCTGAGAGAACCCAGTCACACCAATGAAATCCACCAACATTCTAGATTTAGCATCAGACACTGGTAAGTTAAAACCAGAAGCGTTCCAAACAATGTTAGGTAAATTGAAGTCACCCAAAATTAAAGTAGCAGTTTCTGGATATTTAGAACATAAGTCCTCACAATTATTTAGAAATTCTTGAAATATTTCAGGTGGTATGTATGATGGGATGTAAGCTAAACACATGTTCAATCTAAAATGGCCAAACCTTAAACATAGCCACAAATCCTCCACCTCAGTACGCCATTCCTCCTTGTCATTAAAAGATAGTTTGTTGTTTATGGCTACCAGAATCCCACCACCATGAGCCTTAGAATAACGTTTCCTAAATTCCACGCTACGGTCCCTGCGAATCACAGTGTACCTAGAATCGAAGAATTCTCCAGAAGAAAATGAGTCGTCTAACCATGTCTCAGTCAAACATATTATATCGTATTCATTGTTCAAGACAGATAGCATCACATCAGAAGATTTACTTTTAAGGCTTCTAACATTTTGATAATACACAGAAATTTCCATAAAAATTCAATTAAACTATACAGAACTATTACAATTACAGTCTACTTAATTAAAATAATAGCATAAGAATAAATAAAATTATAAAAATGACAAAAAATAGGTACTATACAATTTTATCCAAACTATCAAAATCCTTTATTAAAATAGCAGCTGTGCTTTCATCCTTGCGAACATAAATTTTTCCATACTTTACCCACACAAACTTGAAGAGCTTGTCCTTGGCTCTCAATCTAGAAGCTGCATGCAATACTTTCATTTCCGGGCACAAATGCTCAGATATAAAAATTGGATGTCTTTCGCCAGCTATACCTAGTAGTGAAGAATTGATTTTGTCACTTTTGTGTGATTTATTGTATTTCGTTACAGCTGAAAAAAATCCGTCACGACATCTAGGACTGCGCAACTTGACCACTATTGATCGCGGCTGGTTTTTATCTTTCTTTATGCTGGCCACTCGGGTACATTTCATGATATCAGCATCTTCCAGAGGATACGAGACCACTTTAGCTAGTTGAGTAATGACCGTTGGAAGATTCTCATGTTTATTTTCTGGGAGACCACGGATCTCCAAATTTGCTTCACGCATAGTTTGATCCAACGCGTTAAGCCTGAAGTTAGCTTTAGATAAATTGGTCTTTAACAGTTCGTTCTCCTCAGTCAACTTAGCATTATCAGATTGGGCTTTCTGTATTTCAACCTTTAGTTCACTATTAGTAGCCGATTCAAAAGCAATGGAGACTTTTAGTTCATCTAATTCCTTTCTCATTATTTCAATGTCATCACCTATAAGTTCGCGTATAATTTCGCGCAATTCGATACGAAGAGAGGTTCTAATTTCATTTCTAATAATATTTTTTATATCTTCGTTGTCTTTAAGTGATTCATTGTCAGATTCATCACATTGCACATATGGAGAACCTCTAACTGGAGTATCTGAATTGTTGCCTCGGGGCTCATTAGCAATACAAATCGGGCATACCCATGAACAACGAGCGGCCTTCGACAACTTTTTAAATGATGTTGAATTTAAGTTGATGCATAGGTGGTGGTAATTTTTATTACATTTTGAACATGCAATTTTTTCTACAGTTTTGACTGTTTTACCACAAGCGTCACAAGTGGACATTGCAATTCGATACTCACAAACATGTAAATAAATTACAAAAAGCGTTCTCGTTAGTCAGGATCGAACCCTGACGCTTCGACTTACTGAACCACTACGGGACCAACGGGCTACACCTGTTTAGTTTCAATGTGCTGAATTTTAATGTGTGTTTGATCTTCGTAGGCCGGAACAGCTGATTTGTAGGTAGATATGAATGAATATCGATACAACAGCACTATCATTGATGTAAAACAGCTGATCACCGTCTTCAATCGGGCTTCAATTATACACTTAGCCGTAAAAGTAATTCACTTATATGATATTAATTGATTTTTCAAACACTTCAGAGATGTTTTTAAACGAAGATTTAGCACAGAAAATGATACTTATAACTTTAAACATAATACAAAAAACCGAATGCAAATTTATACGTCTGCCTTCCGCTGAGGCGCGGTGGGGTAAGTATAAAACTATTATATAAATATTTTAGCAAGGACTGCATAAAATAGGTTACTGAAATTTAAAAATGAAAAAAAAAATACATATATGTATATAAAGAAATTTACTGTACTGTACCAACCCATTACTGCCCACTGTTGGGCTCAGGTCTCCTCAGAAGAGGGATTAGGCATAATCTACCACGCTTGCCCAGTGCCGATTGGGGACTTCACATATCTTCAAAGGATTTCGTTAGAATCCTTTTCCGACATGCAGGTTTCCTCACGATGTTTTCCTTCACCGTTTTCAGCCAGTGGTGGTTGTGAAAAATTGCACATAAATCTTTTTCACATTTAGATTTAGAGGTACAAGCCGGCCGGATTTGAACCCGCGACCTCCCGTTCGGATGGAAGCGCTTCGACCACTCGGCCACCACGACTTCATAAAGAAGTGTACCTAATGTTAATTGTTAGATCTATGTTAATTTTGTTTTACATAATTTCAATTTACTTTTAGGTATCAACTCCCGTGACTCTGCCGGTTGGTACTTGGGCTCTCAGAGTGGTCACAAGACAGAAGAACTCACAAGCTCGTGAGATCTTTGACTTTGACCAGGATATCTACATTCTCTTCAACCCGTGGCTCGATGGTAAATATGACTTTAAATAAGTTATTTATTCTTGAATTGAAACCCATTCCAGTAGTTATAAAAATAATTGACCTATCAGAAACCCTTAGGAAAAATGTATTGTGGCAATTACCTAGTACATGATCACAACACGTCGCGTCTCCTCTCACAACTCCGTACTGGGTTTGACCTCAGTTTGGGTTGCGAGTTTTTTTTTTTTTTTTTTTTTTATTGCAAGATAGACTGACAAGATAGTCTATGGGAGTGTTGCGACTCCCATAGACCTACCCCAACTACGGATTTGAATCCGGCGATTTCCTCCCACCCAAAAAATGTTTATTCATCGATATTTATATCTCTACTAGCTGCCCCGTGCAACTTCGTCTGCGTCGCATAGGAATTGTTCTCGAAAATTTTCTAAAAGTATTCATCAGAACGCTTCATTAGAGCCTAAACACGATGAGGTTATCTTGCTTATTGACGGAGTTCCTGTGGCCACCTTCCAGCTCCATCAACAGAACTTGATCTAAGATATCCTATCTCTCAAGTTGGATCGAACTGCACATGGTGTGCAAATTTTATTATAATCGGTTAAGTGGTTTAGGAGTCCACTGAGGACAAGCATTGTGACACGAGATTTATATATATTAAGATAATATTATTTTATTCGATATTAGTCAAGTGCATGCAATGCAGCTAGTCTTGGTTCACAATTTTCAACCTGTCTACATCAAATTATATTCAACCAGGTTCCCTTTACTAAGGAGACCTGAGCCCAGTAGTGAGCAGTAATGATACAGTAACTTCCTTTCTACTACTATTGGAACGAAGTTCCTTATCGCGCGTTATCGAAAGCGGGCTAGACGGAAAAAAAATCTTACGAAAAAGTTGTCACGACACTTTTTTTGTTTTAGATGATTATCGCTAGATGGCGCTGTGATCAAAATCTTTTAAAACACGTTCCTTATTTGTTTTAGATGATTATCGCCGGATCTTCGTTCCATCGGGGTGTCCCTTGACACCTCTCAAGTTTTTTTTTGTATCTAATAATTGATTTTCTTACTAAAAAATCTTCTCCTCTACACAGATGACCAAACCTTTATGGAAGACAAGACCCTTCTTCAAGAATATGTTCTGAACGACGTCGGGAAGGTTTGGGTAGGTCCCATCAAGACGACCAGAGGAAAGCCCTGGTTCTATGGGCAGTTGGACGCTATCGTACTACCTTCTTGTATGTTTATGCTGGACAAAGCTGGAATTCCCTTTAATCAGTGAGTAAAACATGGTTTAAATAGGGATACAATTGGAGAATTAAATTGTGTTAAAATTAACGGAATATACTTAATTTAGATGAAGAGAACTAAATTAAAAATAGTCGTGGTGGCCAAATGGTTGAAGCGCTTGCCTTCCGTACGGGAGGTCGCGGGTTCAAAACCGGCCGGCTTGTACCTCTAAATCTTAATATGAAAAAGATTTATGTGCAATTTTTCACAACACCACTGGCTAAAAACGGTGAAGGAAAACATCGTGAGGAAACCTGCATATCGGAAAAGGGTTCTAAAAATCCTTTGAAGATATGTGAAGTCCCCAATCCGCATTAGGCAAGCGTGGTGGACTATGCCTAACCCCTCTTCGGAGGAGACCTGAGCCCAGCAGTGGGCAGGAATGGGTTGTTACTACTTAATTTAGAAAAATAATCCGAATTTAAAACAAATTTCATCACATAAAACGTAATCTTTTAAACACAAATCAAACTTTTTGGAATCTTCATGTTTAGTTGTACCCCACAAGCTTCGATAGTCTTTAAAAAAAAATCATCTTAATCGGTCCACAGGAAAAAGTTCTAAGGTAAAACACAAAAAAAAACAAAAGAAAAATATAACAAGTCAGAAAAATCTACCATATCAAAGAAAATTAAAAAGAACGGTCATTTTTCCTTTTCACGTGACGCAGACGAAGTCACGATTCATGGTAAACCAGCTAATTAGCACATTACATCACGATTACTAATAAATACTAGCTCATACATGGAAAGTGTACATAGGATTGCATACGGATGTGTCTAGACCTGGCAGTGATGTAGCCATAATCGTCATAGTGCGTGCCTAGAATACTGGAAACACAGAATAAGATTACGATTACAGAACACTAGAAACACAGAAGTAAACTGTTTTTTTTTGACAGACGATGTTCTGCCTTGCCTGCATTTACGCCTACTACGTCCGTTTTTGACACTTTGAAATGTACTCTTTGAAGATATACACGTTAATGTTTGTTACTTTGCAGCAAATAAAGCAATGTCTATGTCTTACTTATAAAAAATAATATCCCAAAGGAACATTATCAGATTTTCAAAAAATATTTTACTAATATGAAGCTGCGTTCTTTGTACACTAACTATAGAATTAAAGTTAGGTAAATAATGCCTTGCTTTGTAACGTAGCTAAAGGTGCACGGTATTCTATAAAACAGACAAGAACCATCTGGCCCGGGCATGCGGTGGCACCATCGTCAACCGAACCGAGGAACTCAAGGAATCAGACATTGATACCGGAGCTGGTTTTATATGTATTTAACATTTCGTTCCCCCTTTTAATAGGTACTTAGGCACGGTTAATAGTTGCACTAGGGTCAACAAATCTGACTTTTTAATCTTAGTTATCACGTTCCTGAAATATTTGACACTTGCTCACTCTCGTTTCAAACCACTTGGTATTTTGTGTCTCTGAGAGTTATCAAAGCGATTTGTATGACATTAAACTTCTGTATAAGTGATTCTGTGTTAAATCCTAGTTCTCATGAGATGAATCCGTGATGAGATAGGAATTATGTGATTATACAGACATTAGTGTCTTCGTTTACGTTATTTACGAAAAATAGTTGATCGAACTTGGAATTTTAATGATAAGGATATGAATGTCTTTGTTGTTAGCATTCGTAATAGATTTAAATGTGTTGGAAGCATTTTTTTTTTTGAGAAATGAAATGCGAATAGCTAAATACCGGTTGGAAAATAATACGTTACCTTTTCTAAACCAAAGTTTGGTGAATGTTCTGTCGAAATACAACTTGGATCTTTTTTGTTTCTGGAATCGGTTCAACTTTTTTTTTCAATGTTTATAGCCCGCGATGATAGTCGAATATACAACTTTCATGCATTTTCAACGGGACACACCACACTCACTGTAAAACTGTGAGTTCGAGTTCCAGTGGTACTATCCAAAAGCGAACGAGAAAGAGGGTAGACAGATTTGTTTGCTCTTAAATCGACCCGCAGTATCCAGTCTTCTCGTGATCATGACGTTTGCAACAACGTTGAAATATCGAGACAACTCAATTAATTAAATATCGTGGTAAGAACCAGTTGAAAATGCATGAAAGTATTTATTTATTTATTTAAGGAAACAACAGTACATTTTAAAACTTATGGACATGATTACATAGGTTATACATAGACCACAAACGTTTCCACCGTTAAATAATACACAAATAGGAGATAGTGGAGTTGGCATTTGAACAGAATGTAACAAGATAGAAACAATATAATATTCAATTAGATTAAAAATTTACAAATAAAACAAATCACGAAATTAAATTATTAGATAAAATTATGAAATCAAAATTAATTAAATGTAAATCAAACAATTTCCGAATAACAACCATTAAGTGACTTTACAATAGCCTGTTTATATTTGGCTGTTGAAAAATAAAATATATCTACGTCAGTGAACCTCGAATTGTATATTTCATATTTTATTATAGATAAACGCAGTTTATTCAGACATATACAACCTAAAAATCAATGCATATTTTTGCGCTAAGCTACCTAACATGTTAGTTAAATTATTGCCGTTAGTTTAATAGCCTTAGAATCCGGCTGCGAAATTGCTTCATCGGTTTTATAATCTATATCTATTTTTATACTCAATTATAAAAACCATTAAGGTATATTTTGGCTAGTGTAGTAATAAAAAGAATATAAGACTTGCTTCTAAATTAAAGAATTTACCATGATAGCGCAGAAAAATGTGTTTATTTACATCACATCGAAAATTAACGGAAGAAGCAATTTTTCTTTATATTATTTTATACATGTTTACACATTAAGATTACTCTTGAATCAATCTATTCATTAAAATGCATCGTAAACCATCTCATAGTTTCAAAGATTTAAGCAAACATAGGGTCAGACAGCAAGAAGCGATTTTCTTTGAAACTAGGTTATGATACAAAAAGTTCTTAAATTTGATTACTAACCTCTTCAACTCCTAATGACTCCTATTATCTGAAATAGAGTTTTAATTGATTCACTACCATTATTTTTTACTAGACGCGGAGACCCAGTAAAAGTAGCTCGTGTCATCTCCAAGATCGTGAATTCCAACGATGATGATGGTGTGTTAGCCGGCCGATGGGATGGACAATACGATGACGGAACAGCTCCTTCAGACTGGACAGGTTCCGTGGAGATCCTTCAGCAATTCCTTGAGACTCAGCAGACGGTGGCCTATGGGCAGTGCTGGGTGTTTGCTGGCGTTGTTACTACTGGTAAGGGGTTCTACTAATTTAGAAGATTTATTATTATTTTTAGATCAAGCATGCATAGTCCAGTTATTAAGGAGGAAAAAGACATGGCAAATTAAATATCTTTTATTTTACGTAAATATGATAAAAATAAATATCTATGTTTAATAAATGTATTATAAGTATTTATCTTTATAATTAAGATAACAGGTACACGTGAACATAAAACAAGAGTTCATTAATTCCATAAATTATCTCAAGCCAGAGGTCAAGGAAAGTGATACCGAATCATTAGTTCAATATATTTTGTTACTAAGACTAAAATATTGTTGTATTTTAAGTTGAATTGATATTAAGCTGATTCTATTGCAAATGTTAATAAATTTGACAAAAAATAATGCAAAAACTACCAAGTCACATAATATTAGGAAAAGTAATTCAAGACATAAAAACATAAATCGATTAACTTTATTTCGGAGTAGCACAAAATCGCTCCTACCGAATCCCACAGATAAGGTAAGTGGTAGTCGAATCCCACAAAAACCACGAGCTGCTCACACTCAACGTCCGAACCCCAGCATTTTCTAAAACCCAGCACAAAATTGTGTGGGGGTGAAGCTTTCCCCTCTCTATTGAGCTACAATAAGATTCGAGCACAATGCTTCAACAAACTCTACCCAAACATACTAAAAACCCCCTTCAGTTTGCAGAGCCCTGGGTATCCCATCTCGTGTGGTCTCCAACTTGGTGTCAGCCCACGACGCGAACAGCACCTTGACGGTCGACAAATACTACAGCGAGAACATGGAGGAACTGGAATCTGTTGACTCTATATGGAACTATCATGTATGGAATGATGTTTGGATGGCACGACCTGATCTGCCTACTGGTAAGTCTTAAGATCATCTGAGATTAGAGTTGTGAATGGGTCTTCTCTATTGTAATTTACGCATGGCCAAGAGGCTAAATTAATGGTGATTTATTCCGTATTGTGGTGTACAAAAAACTCATAATGTTCGTATGGACTCAGGTAGTAAGTATGAGCAATACCTTCTTCACCTGCACCTCCTACTTGGTTCATCATGCCAACTTCATCTGGGTTGAGGACTTCACAATATATCTTGAAAGTTTTTAATCCTTTCACATAAATAGAGATTAAGTGACACTTTTCAACTATCCTCTATCTTTAGAAATATTTTTTCACATAAGGTGTTATGGACTTGGAAAAACATTTTAAGTATACATTGAAGGTAAAATATGACTTATCTTCCAGGATACGGTGGTTGGCAAGCCATAGATGCAACTCCCCAGGAAACGTCCCAAGGGTCGTACCAATGCGGTCCGGCTCCATTGGAAGCCATCAAGCAAGGAGTGATCGGGTTGTCGTACGATGTTGAGTTCATGCTCGCGTCAGTCAACGCTGATCTCATGCGGTGGAGAAAGGACCCTGAAGCCGAAACTGGATTCTCGATGGTGGACACTAACAGTTACCAGTGAGTTACTTATTAAAAAGTAATTTAGAATATACCTACCTACATTAAATAACTGATATTCCTATCTGAGAACAGAAGGTCGTAGATCCATTGAGTAAGCTCATTAAAAGGCCAGGTTGAGGCCTTTATTTTGCATTCGCTTGATTTTTTACCTAATTGTTAATTTTCATTTCCAACTTCTAACTGTTTTCAGCGTCGGCCGTATGGTGCTGACCAAGAAACCGTTCGTGTTCGATCCCAACGGTGACCAGGACAGAGAGGACATCACTAGCCAGTACAAATATCAAGAGGGAACGGCTTCTGAGAGGCTCGCCTTGATGAACGGAGTCAGACACTCGGAGAGGGCGAAGAGGTTGGTAATTTTATATATTTTGATGGTGTTTGTTGAACTTTACCTAACTGTTCCCTCCAAACCCCAAGATGAGCGAATTTAAAAATTGGAGAGACAGCAATTTTAGAAAATCTTACAGCTATTTTTTTTAAAGTATCATTCTGTTTAAAGAATTATTATTATGCAGGGTAGATCTGTAACTTTGAACAATCTGACGTGAGGTGAATGACCTGCCGAAATACAACTAAGCACCATTTTAATTTTTTGGATCAGTTAAACTTTTTTTTCTGACATTGTATGGAAAACGTACGACTATCGTTGCGACCTTCCATACTATGATGAATTTTTTTTTCTCCAATAACTAAAATAAAAGTGGTCAGATTGTCCAAAGTTACAGATCCACCCTGTATGTATGAAAGGTTATGGAAAAACGTGGTTTTGATTATAAATAATCGATTGTTTCTAGATACTACTCGGTGTTAAGTACCGCGCAATCAGACGTGACTTTCAAACTAAGGGACATCGACCTGGTGAATATCGGCAAGAACTTCAAAATTATTATCGACATCAAGAACATTTCGGATAAGGTAACTTTTAATAATATGTTAGGGGGCGTCCATAAATTACGTGAGATGATTTAGGGGGAGAGGGTCGAGTTAAATCTCATATAATCTCACGTTAGGGAGAGGGAAGGTCTCGACAAATATCACGATTTTTTTATTCTGATTGAAACAAAAAAACAACAACACTGTTTACGTAAGAAACCCACATTCTTAAAAATCTCACGTGAGATTGGGGGAGAGGGTTGAACAAAATCTCACGACATCTCACCAACGGGGGAAGGAGGGCCAGAAAATTGAAAAAATAATTATGTGGCGTAATTTATGGACGCCCCCTTATTGAAAGAAAATACATTTATTCAGGCTACAGTGCACAAAATATTGAAATGTGGAAGGTCAACAGTTTTCATAAAATAGAAAAGGAAATCGATGGATGGTTCGTATCTGTGCAAGAGTGGTATTAAGGGGGTTTTGTTTCAGTCGGAGGTAATCGCTAGATATGTGGGAGTTGAACCGCACTAAAACCTCTCACCGCTCACACTCAGCATCCGAACCTCGACTGACGCCAGAACCCAGCATGGGGTTATGCGGGCCGGCACGACGCGTTACGCACTACGGCGCTCTTTCTCGCCGCGCCGCCCTCGTTACTAAGGGGTTGATAGGACGTACGCCTAGGTGTGCATCCCGTACTGGGTTCTGTCCTTAGCTTAGTGTGAGCGGCAGGTTTAGTTCGGTACGACACCCACATATCCGGCGATTTACTCTAGTCCAAAAAAGAGTGCTACAAAAAGGGTGAACAGTTCAGCATAATGGCACCTTAATTACATCGCTTATTTTCAGCAGGACTCATAGTAGAAAACTACGTCCATAAGCACCCATTATGACAATTTTATTTGAAAAATATGTTTTTATAGGGCCATAACATCAAAGCATCACTGAGCGCATCCAGTTTCTACTACAACGGTGTTAAATTCGACATCATCAAGAAAATAGAGGGAAAACTATACCTTGGACCGCAAAAGAGTAAGTTTATTCGTTCTTTCCCCATTGTTTAAATGGTTTTGCGTGGTTTTTTCTGTTAATAGTAGTCAACTTGTGCAAAACCGAGACATGCCATTATTTTGTCCACACAAGTTAAATTTAGTCACAAAAGAAATATTGTGTGCGCACAAACGTGCTACGACATAACATCAAATCAATCAAAATCAAAAAACATTTATTCTGTGTACATAAAAAAAAATCTTATAACTATTAACAGCTTAAACTAAAACAAAAGTGCCCAGAAATGGTTTCCGGCTCAGCAATGCCACAGTAGTCATAAAATGACGGCACTGCGACGCTGTTCTTCCGCCGGCACCAGACGTACACGCTGGTACTGTGCTAACCAACGCACATATTAAATATTATTATTATAATAATATACTGAGCGCTATGACTTGTCCTTCTTCAAACGAGGCTTGAGGAGGGTCCTTAAAGTTAGGTCGTAGGTAGCGACCCCTCAGTGTTCCCTGACATTGCAGAGGTTCATGAGCGACGGTAACCACTTACTATCAGGTGGGCCGTTGGATCGTTTGCCTACATGGCAATAAAAAAAAACAAAAAAAAAAACTTATTAATAATATCGTGTATATTACGTACACACTTACACAATCACAAAAACAAAAATGCGCAAAACAAAATAAAAAATTAATAAAAATAAAAAACTTAAAGTAATACTGACACAAGACACGGAAATGAGCAATATGCAGAGGTATATTAAAAGGATGTAGCAACATCATAAACTTCTAAAATTATCCGTATTTCTACCATATTTTTCACATAAACCTTCCTCTTGAATCGCTCTACCTATAAATGAGCCACATCAAAATCTACTGCATAGTTTAAAAGATTTAAGTTTACCTGTAGACAGATTGATAGCGTGAAGCGAGTAAACTGTGTTTGTTGTAAGAAATGTTTGAATATGCTGATCATGATCTATTTTATTGTCAATGATTACCTGGACGATTGCACAAAGTGGGAATGAGTTGCTCGCCAAGGTCATTTCATTAACAAAATCGATTTTTTTATTTTTTTTATTTAATGTAAAAAACTTTAAAAAAATATATGCTCATAAAAGGAAAAAGACATGCCCGCTGAGTTTCTTGCCAGTTCTTCTCAGGGCGGTGGCTACAATTATTATATTTTTGTGTCGAACTGGTGGTAGCTTTTAACTTTTGACGTCAACAAGAATGAGTACGTCATCAATATTGAAAATAAAGTATTTCATTTCATTTCATTTTTGCAGACGAAACAGTGACTCTTCCCATAACAGTTGATGAGTACCTTCCGAAGCTGGTGGAGTACGGTAACATCAAGATATCAGCGATGGCCATCGTGGATGAGACGAAGCAGTCGTGGGCTGATGACGATGACTTCCAGATCATCAAGCCTAATATTGAAATTAAGGTAAATGAGACTTGTATAAGGTTTTTAGATTCAAAGTAAATTATCTATTGCTATTAAAAGAAGAAACTCATATACTTAAATTTATCATTACGTTTTCTTCATGTTTTTTGAAATATTTGGAAGTAATTATTCATGAAGCTGAAGTATTCCTCTTTTTTACATACCCAACGGAAATAAGAAAAAAATAGTCGTGACTGACTAAAATTTGCTTTTGAAACGAAGTTCCTTATCGTGCGTTATCGAAAGGGGGATAGACGGAAATTCTTATGAAAAAGTTGTCACGACACTTTTTTTGTTTTAGATGATTATCGCTAGATGGCGCTGTGATTAAAATGTTATAAAACAATTCCTTATTTTGTTTTATATGATTAATGCTAGATGGCGCTGTGTTTAAAATATTTTATATAGAAGAGAGAGAGAGACGTTTTAAACTAACTGATTATTATAACTTAAAAAAAATAAAATTTTATTACAATTCCCTCACTAATTAATCGACAGGAACTTCGTTCCATCCGGGAGTCCCTTGACACCTCTCAAGTTTTTCTTTCTGTAAGATGTATTGCTGGCCATACACGGTAGAATATACCTGACAAGATTAACTGTACAGTTAGGTAAATCTGACCGTTTATACCTAAATTACTCGAGCCGAGAGAACGAGCAAAAGATTATCATGTTTCCACTGTTTCCAGTGACACTCTTCTAGTAGGAACGAGCATTGAGCCGCTTTCTACGTACCGAATGCTCATGCTAAAGTCACTATCTCGCTTCCTCTCTCGGTTATTATTATCAGGGTCAATTATTAACACCACCAAATAACGAAATGATTTTTCTATTCCCAGTTCAAAGACGACCTAATAATAGACCAGCCAGCGACAATGGAGCTGACTCTTCTAAACCCGTTGAACAAGGCCCTGACAGGGTGTCAGTTCAAAGTGACGTCACAAGGCATCATGGGTCGAGCTTTGCGGTTCCCTGCAGCAGACGTGGCACCAGAAGGTCCTATTACTGTGGAGCTCCCAGTACATCCTATTGTGAGTATTGATAGATTTTAAGTTGACTGTATTTTTGGAATCGAAAGGCGGCTAGACGGAAAAAAATCTTACGAAAAGTTGTCACGACACTTTTTTAGTTGTCACGACACTTTTTTTTGTTTTAGATGATTATCGCTAGATGGCGCTGTGATCAAAATCTTTTAAAACACGTTCCTTATCGCGCGTTACGTTAGGAAAAAAAAATATAAGATATCTTTTAATCGAAAGGAACTTCGTTCTATTCGGGTGACCCATGACACCTCTCAATTTTTTTTTAAGTCCCGATATCACCATCTGAATTGTTTCAAGCTAAATAAAGAATATTTACCTACATTCGCAAAAAAATAATGTTTTGACAAAAGTTGCGAGGATGTAGAGAATCTAACAGAGCCAAATAAAAACCTCGTCATTCCCTTTAAATGACCCAAACACTATAAGTCTATGAACTACCATTTTTAAGATAATTTGTAGGGGGAATAAAATTATTTTGTGGAGGCAAGTAGGCCTTTTTGATTGATCTATTGACTTACCAAGTTAGTAGTAGCCAAAATAATAATTATACTTTTATCATTTAACCCTTTCACGCTCAAGGGAAATATTTTTCCCCTCTACAAAAATCGTTATTATTATTGAATAATATATTTTTTTAATGAATGTCAAACATTACGTTTACGTACGTTTTGTTAAAATGTTTCATATGAAATTTATAGGAAATTTGTACACCCTACTATGTTTTTCTAGTGATATCTCTTACTTTACAGAATAACTTAAATATTGTGTAGTATTCGCATATTTAGTCTCAGCCATCTTATGGTCCTGAAAGGGTTAAAAGGTGTAATTTTATCTATAATTCTCAATTTTTGTTTTTCAGAAACTGGGCAAGATCTACTTCATAGCTTCATTCAAATCAAACGAGCTGAAAGATATTGTCGGAGTCGCTACTAGTGAAGTCTTTGAAGGATAAACTTTAAGTCGATGTACTCTGAAATAGTGGCCATCTTTAACGCCATAATTGCAAAAACATTTCATAATCAGTTATTTTAAGTTATGTTATTTATTATATTTTGTTAGTAATACAACTGATGTCGAAATATCGGGTGGGCCATATAAAGTTTGCATTTTCCAAAAGTTCGACTGTCATGTTGGCTGTGTGGCATGTTGCGCCATCCTGTTGAAACCAAATGTCGTCCATGTCATACTCTTCAACTTTTGGAAACAAAAATTCGTGTTCGCATGGCACGGTAACGCTCGCCATTGACCGTAACGGCGGCTCCTTGCTCATTTTCGAACGATGTCGCCGGACCAAAACCCACACCAAACCGTAACTTTGTGGGTGCATTGGCTTCTCAATGGTGACGTGTGGATTTTCCGAACCCCAGACGCGACAATTTTGCTTATTGACATAGCCTCCGAGGTGAAAATGGGCTTCATCCGAAAAGGTTATGTGTTTTACAAGTTACAATAGGTAACATTTTTTTTTCTATAAAATACCTAACTATATCGCAGTGTTTTTCATTAACTTACATTCCGAATTACAAAATAGTTTTTGTAACGAAAAATTGATGGTATTTCATACTTTTTTAAACTTCAGCAAAAAAAATCCTTCAGCAATGAACTACATTTCTATGCACACTACTGATTACTATTTTTTACTTGTATGTAATCGTATTTTAATGTTATTTTAGTAAGTTTATTCTTTATGTGTAAGGTAGCTTTAACGTTGAAGTATTACATTATGATATACTTCAAAATGAATTAAGTACAATATTTTATCAATACAAATGTATTTTTATAAATAAATGTTTATTCTGAAAATATTTTTTCTTTATTATTTTCCATGTTGGCACCACACGCCGTAGGGGCAAGGTTCACCACCTTTACTTGGAACCGCTGCACTCTTCCACAGTTCGGTTCAGAAGATTATTTTTTCCCCGTACCATTCAGATTTGGAATGGACTCCCGTCCGCGGTGTTCCCGGAGCGCTATGACATGTCCCTCTTTAAACGAGGTTTAAGAAAAGTCATGTATGGGTAGGTGATAGATAACGGCCCTGCCCTGACATTGCAGAGGTCCATGAGCGACAGTAACCGCTTACCATCAGATGGGCCGTAGGCTCGTGTATCTATTACGCAATAAAAAAAATGTATTAATTTAGACACTCTACTCATCATTTAAGTTATTGGGTATTTATAAGTTTTACCAGGTTCAAATGAGGAGATTAATACTAATTAGGGAAAAAAGTTAAAAATGAAAGACAACTTTTTTGAAACATATTTTATTATTTCATTTCCACATACTATTCACCATTTTCACTTACACAAAGATGTATTCACTATTTTGTTCTTTTTTTGAAACTAAATTTTAAATAAATTTGTTTTAAGTTACACTGAAATTAAAATAAAAAGTTACTTTAATAATTAAGTAAAACAAATTCATTTAAAACAAAATAAATTACGTAATAATATTATAAAAAACTTTCACCGATTACTTAAAATAAAATAATGAAACAAAACAAGCAAAAAACAATATTCAACACAATTACAAATATATTATAGTTAAGTTTTAAAATAACGAAGAAGTATCATAAATGATAATAAGATGTACTACTAAATGCTGCGTAATATTTTGTGTATAAATTGATAATTATTTTGGACAAATAAGTATGACAAAAAAATAAAATTTTCAAAGATTACAGAAATGGAAAAAACTCACGTCTGTTTTTCTATTCTTCAATTTATTCAGCATAAACGAAAATAGATGCTTGTTAAATAATGTATTGTAGAGGAACTCAATCGGGGACGGAAAAACTATTGTTATTATATTATGTACTTTAATATTCTTTAAGCACTCAACTGGGATCGGCAACCAAATTGGTTTGTTTACTTTTGCCAAGTCTGTGACAGGAACCAAAATTGAGCACAGTTCTAAAACTTGTTTTGTTTACATTTTTTAATCGTCTCATATTTTACGTTGATGATATATTTTCGCTGAAAATGCATTACAGCGTCGTTTAGTAATAAAGATTTACAAAAATATAAGGTTTAATTAAAAATCAAAATTAAAAATTATTGGAAAAAAATGTTTTTAAAACGGGGCTCAAACACGGTAATGATTCCGAACGAAGTCACCAGTTTCGCCATCTAGCGAATAGTGACGTTCCCAGTTGAGTGGTTAATATAATTATTGTAAAAGCAGACTATAAACTATAAAAAAACTATTAACATTGGTTATGAAGGAGAAAAATATTTTCATATCTTTCTTTATTTCTGATTCTAAAGTCAAAAAAAAACATAAGCATGGAAATTTTTAAAGAAAGTAACAACTCAAATAGCATAGTTTTTAAGAAATATTTTATATCTTGTTCATAAGATAGCTTTTTAAATACTTATTTTTTATTGAAATATGACTAAAAAGTGCTAAATTCGAGAAACTAAACCAAAAACGGTTTTCTTCATTTAAAACGTAACAGCTTATTTTTTACTTAAATTACTTCGTTTTTCTACTTAATTAATACGTAATTATACCAAAGAAATACGTTGACGGTAATTGAAAATACTAAATCGAAAAAAACTACCTTAAATGTAACCTTTTTTGTAATTTAGGTTTTTTTTATATTTTTAGGGTAAAATTTACTAATTGTAATTAAAATTGGCTTGCAATGTAAAAATATTTTTAGTAACAATTGACCCAAAAAAAACATGAGAAATTTCATGATTTTATGTACTGGTAACTTTCTTCTACATACTTCACTTTTAACTTGAAAAAACAAATTGTGCCCACTGTTGGGACAAATTAGGTCTTCACGGAAATTACCTAACTATCTCAAAACATTCATACACTCATTAAACATACAAAAAGTAACTACCCAATTATTGCTTTTCGATTCATTTTTCTAATTAACTAGAATTTTAAATTATTTATTTAGATTTTTCTACTTACGTCTTTTAATTTTTTTTTGCTGGCAACATTGGAAAATTTGGTGTTGCCATTTATTTATTTTTTTAATAATGAAAACTTTATTATTTTGTATTTTGAAAGATCTATACATGTAATTTAATTTGAAGACTGATATCACGAAATGTAACAGTGTAACTTATTTATGAATTATTTTCTACCATTTTCATTTAGAAATTTCTTAACGAATAAAAATTACCGAATGGAAATCATTAATTTAGATTTCAAAATAAATTTTATAGGCTAGTGTTTGTTTTTAGTTTTTAAGGGGTCATCCATAAATCCATGATTAACTTTGACATTTTGACGTGACAACGTCTTATAAATTGGTTTGGGGGGTGACACTTCACTTCACTGCGTTACGCTCCGCTCACGTTATGCGCTCACAATGAGAGCGAGTGAGAGGCACGCGTGCCGCGTCACTTTTTATGTCTGTCTCTCTCGCTCTTAGGCGGGCTAACCATGCCCGAGTCGTTGTCACGTAAAACTTTCGCCCGTATACCGACTTTACAGGCAACCAATTTTTTGAGAAAATCCTTTGCCCAGTGTGACGGAGCCATCGTAAATGATGTTACGTTTTTAGAAATATTTCTTAGTATAGGTCTCTTATTACAATTTAATTATGTTAAATTTGTTGTAATGGTAGTGTAGGCGACTGAATGTAAACAAACATTATAAAGGCAAAGGTACTAGCGACTAAAGCGCCACCTATAAATAGTTTTTATTAAAATTAATTAAAACCTCTTTTGTAAAATACTTTTTAAATGTAAGATTTGGGTTTACGCGCTTTTTTTTTAAATTTCGAATTGGTGAACATTGACATATACAGATTTCATCATATTTTTTCTGAACTTTTTTTTTATCGTTTTAATTGATTGTTTTTATATTCCTTCGTTAGATTTCTTACAGGTAGTATGGCAGATGATGTTATTTTTATTTAAAGTGATTTACATACAAAATAGGTTGTTTTTTAATTTCGTTAACACTTAAAATGCGCTTTTAACATTAATGCAAAAGATTTTAAATGATATTCCTCTTTAAAAAGTATTTTATAGATGACCCCTTTTATTACCATCTTACCACTTAAAGAAATTAACTGATTTTTTTACAACAATTATTGTACTTTGGTTTTCCCGGTGACGATTTTGGCGTATTCCTCGTAAAAGCTTGGAAAACCTTGTATTAAGAAGTAAACTAGACCTAAGTAACAAATTATACCAAACGTCAAGATGAGATCGAATACAGCTGGTTTAACACTGAAAAGAAAAAAAGAGATATTATTACTTTTAAGATTAACGTAAGAAATGTGACAGATTGTGTGAAAATTATTTACAAATAAAATATTTTAGACAATTAATTTGCAATAAACTGAAATTGTTGCACTTCAAGTTGTAATATTAATCAAAATTCAGTAAACTTAACTTTTTATCAATAGTTGGAACGAAGTTCCTTATCGCGCGTTGTGCGGGGGCTTTTCTTTTTTTTTTTTTTTTTTTTTTTTTCAGTTGGAGGAAATCACCGGATCCCCTGTGGGAGTTGAACCGCACTAAAACCTCCAACCGCTCACACTCAGCGTCCGAACCCCGGCTGAGGCCAGAACCCAGCACGGGGTTTGGAGGGACGGCGCGACGCGTCACGCCATCGGCACGCTTTCCCGTCGCTCCGTCCCCGTTGTGCGGGGGCTAGGCGGAAAAAATTCTTACGAAAAAGTTGTCACGACACTTTTTTTGTTTTAGATGATTATCGCTAGATGGCGCTGCGATCAAAATCTTTTAAAACAATTCCTTATTTTATTTTATATGATTAATGCTAGATGGCGCTGTGATCAAAATATATTAAAACACGTTCCTTATCGCACGTTACCAAAGGAAATAATTTTTATGAGATACGTTTTAATCGAAAGGAACTTCGTTCTATCCGGATGTCCCGTGACCTCTCAAGTATTTTTTTATTAGAAATCTATGTATCGTTTAAAAAATACTTAAATTTACAAAACATATTGATCGATAAGAATTTTTGTAGCTAAATAATTTGATATATTTTTGGTTGGTTAAGTTAATGAAATTAATAGCGTGAAAATTATTTTTTCAATTCAAAATCTATTGAATAACCCAATTTTTTGATTAATTATTGATTATAATTAATCAAAAAATTTGATTAAATAGATTTAATTTTCTATTTATTGTTAAATAATGTGTGTTACCTGTAAACGTATAAAGTGGCGCTAGTAGGCGAGTACAGCGTGTACTCTGGTTCTCGCTTGTCGACCACGTGCGCGCTCACCGACACCTCCATGTAGCGAGACAGGACACGCTCTAATGCAGCTGTTATACCTGCAAATATAAATAAAAAAACTTAAGAGGTGTCAAGGGACACCCGGATAGAACGAAGTTCCTTTCGATTAATTAGTGAGGGAATTGTAATAAAATTTTATTTTGATCACAGCGCCATCTAGCGATAATCATCTAAAACAAAAAAAGTGTCGTGACAACTTTTTCATAAGAATTTCCGTCTATCCCCCTTTCGATAATGCGCGATAAGGAACTTCGTTCCAATAATATTGTCAAGAGGAAAACTCATGTTTGGTTGTAATGATTAGGTTCAAAACTATTTATTTGCAAGAAGGGAACTCGCAACTCATGTTTTCTTACTCCTTCTATCTTCTGATTAACCCTTTCAGGACAATAAGATGGCTGAGACTAAATATGCGAATACTACACAATATTTAAGTTATTCTGTAAAGTAAGAGATATCACTAGAAAAAAATTGTAGGGTGTACAAATTTAATTTTCCTATAAATTTCATGGGAAACATTTTAACACAACGTACCTACGTTAGACATTCATTAAAAAAATATCGATTCAATAGTAATCAATAACGATTTTTGTAGCAGGGAAAAATATTTCCCGTGAGCGTGAAAGGGTTAAATTCGTCGCGGGGTCAAAGACAAGTTATCGTTCCCTCGGGTTCCCGGGCTTCACTGCTCAGAGTCATTACGATGGTCACCGCTGTCGTACCACATACACCAGTTACAGTGGCGAGAGTGAGAAGTGACCAAATACACTCAAAACTTCTATCAATCGAAAAACAACTTAAAACCCCTTTGAGTCATGAGCTATGTGACACCATAATTAAATTGTTTTAATTTTTCTAAAACTTTATTACAAGTAATATTTACCTCCATTGGGCGGGGTTGTGGTGATTTGTTGCGGCGATCTCGATTGAGACGACAAATATGTGTACCAATGTCTTATTGCACCTTCGTCTACGTTCTGAAAATAAAAACATTAACTTAATACAATATAAACTGTTCTAAACATTTGAACCAGATTTGTAGAGAATTGGGAATTTGGAGTATTTAATAATTTATTTTCTTTTATTTTTATTTAATACTTTATTGTACACGACAGAAAAATAAGTTATATTGAAAAAATGTTCACAAAAGGCGAGCTTAACTCAATACTGAGTTTTCTTACAGCAAACCCAAAATAAAACATACAGTAAGTAGACTTTAATGTAAGGTAGAGAAGTGTACAATATACATAGTCATGTTATACCAGTAAAATAGACATGTTATATACAATAATAATGATAAAATGAGTAGTACAAATAATTAATATATTATGTCATTTTGAGGAAATGCTGTTTTGTGTTTGTTTTAAAAATGTCCAGCGAACGACTAACACTTCTATTTATATTTTACTTTATAATATCCACTCAACTGGGAACGTCACTATTCGCTAGATCGCGAAACTGGGGACTTCGTTCAGAATCAATACCGTGTTTGAGCCTGTTTTTAAAAACATTTTTTTCCAATAATTTTTAATTTTGATTTTTAATTATTATTTTTTTTTTTTATTGCAAGATAGATAAACGAGCCTACGGCCCACCTGATGGTAAGCGGTCACCGTCGCTCCTTAAACTAAACCTATATTAAACCTTAAATAAAACCTTAAATTAAACCTTATATTTTTGTAAATCTTTATTACTAAACGACGCTGTATTGCATTTTCAGCGAAAATATATCATCTCCGTAAAATATGAGACAACCGTTTTTAGCCAGTGGTTCATTGGCTATGGTTGTTTCTTTTCATTGATTTGCTATATCTTTCTCTAGATCTCTATTAAATACCTATTTTACTTCTAAAGTATAATCCTCACTAATATTATAAATACGAAACTGTCTGTTACGCTTTCATGCTTTAACCTCTGAACCGATTTTGATGAAATTTGGCACAGACAATCTTTAGACCTTGAGGAAGAACATAGGCTTTTAATTGAAAGTGACGCAGACGAAGTTGTGCATACCCGTTAGTACGTTATAAGACATACCAAAGCATCATCATACAAAGCTGCGTCCTCATCATTGACTTCATCTGTTATATTGTAGATATGCGAGGCTAAGGCACGTGCTATCTTCACGGTGTTTGACATCAAATTCTGAACCTTTTCCTCGGATAAAGTGTCCAAAACTGTACTCCTTCCTGGGTCTTTGTGACTCTAAAAAGAAGATATTTATTTAGCAACAGCGGACTTCGTTTACATATTCCAAAGGATATACAGGGTGTCCCAAGAATCTACATGAATGGAGAGTACTTTAAATATAGATGATAAGATTTTATGCTAAAAGGAACATTTTTTTATACATAGAGTGATGAAAGAAAAGTTTCTGTGTATAATACGAGAAGATGCATGATATACAGGGTGGATCTGTAACTTTGGACAATCTGACGTGGGGTGAATGACCTGTTAAAATACAACTTAGCACCATTTTTATTTTTTGGATCGGTTAAACTTTTTTTCTGACATTGTATGGAAAACGTACGACTATCGTTGCGGACTTCAGTACTATGATGAAAATTATTTTTTATCCAATTCCTAAAATAAAAATGGTGCTTTAAGTTGTAATGCGACAGGTCATTCACCCCACGTCAGATTGTCCAAAGTTACAGATCCACCCTGTAGTAGAGAAACACTGATAATTTTAGCGGTTTTTGATGGGATGTCGTAAATTTGCTCTGCACTAACTGAATTCTTCATTCGTGACGTGTAGACGAAATTGCACGGGTCAGTTTAGATGGTAAACACATAATCATCAGCCTATAGACGTCCACAGCTGGACATAGTCCTAACCAAAACCTCGCCACAAAGTCACGTCTTGCGCTGTCCTGACGTCGAAGTTCTGTCCATCTTATAGAAGGTCTGCCCACACAGTGGCGTGCATGCATATTTAAGTCAGGGTATACAGAAATATAAATCTGAGTAATTTTCCACATATTTATGTCCTATAATCAATTTAATTTAACTTTTACGCTAAATGTGTGCTAATTACAGTAATGAAAAGTATATTTTGATTAAACATACAACGTTTAATCGTTTTTGCTACAATTTTTTAAGCTAATTTGAAATGATTGGGTATGCAGTGAGTATTTGCTTGTATGAACTGCACGCGCTGTGCCCACACTGCGTCTACCAGTTCGTGGCCGCCACTCCAGAACATTAGATAATACAATATACCTGCAAAGAGCTCAAAGTGAATGCTGTCATCCGTCTTATGCTAAATCTCTCGTGTTGCCAGGCTAACAGCTCGTCAGCTAGATTGATCTTCTTGTGGACGAGCGGGGCTCCGAGCCGCGAGTGGAAGGAGTAGGCCGCTCCACCGGCCCGGGGCGGCTTGGACACGTGGAGTCGGACCGGACCTGATGATATGGACTCCAGGCAACTCACGAATGATACGTCCTGGAAAACATTTGTCTTGTTACGAGAATGTTCTAGAAAAAACTGCTTAGGAATGTTCTAGAAAAGTGTGTGAGTGAGACAGTTGCGAATTAGTGAAAAGAGGGACCTCTTCTGAGGAGACCTGAGCCCAGCAGATTGTTACAGTACAGTGAAAAAATTGGCAGTTTATCACATTTTTTTTACTGAATCGAGCATCCGGCCCACCTGATGGTAAGCGGTTGCCATCATTCATGAACCTCTTTAATGTCAGGGCAATGAGAGGCCACTATTTATCACCAACCCATACAAGACTTTTCTTAAATCTCTTAACTTACTTGCAATAAAGATGCTTCAGTAGAATCCAATTGCTCTTCAAGCCATTTCTTAGTTGCGAAATAATTCAGCGAGTGTCCGACGGAAGTTAATACAAAAAGTAAAGATGGCGCCCCTCTTCCGGCCGGCGTCGAATATAAACGGGAGAAAATACGAGCCAATTCCAATAGAGCTACAGCACCTGACGCGTTAGAATCTGCTCCTTGAGATATTTCCTGTTGAAAAAAAAATAGGTTGCCTGTAAAGTCGGTATACGGGCGAAAGTTTTACGTGACAACGACTCGGGCATGGTTAGCCCGCCTAAGAGCGAGAGAGACAGACATAAAAAGTGAAAGCCACGTGCCTCTCACTCGCTCTCATTGTGAGCGCATAACGTGAGCGGAGCGTAACGCAGTGAAGTGAAGTGTCACCCGCGGCAAACAATACTAAATGTTATACATATTACATTAAATTTTACAAGCTTTATAACGTGCACTGACATAGACATTGTTCATTTACTAACTGGATGTAACTATGTAAGTTCAGGTGGAATGTTGCGAGTAAATTTGACAAACTTCCCCGTTTCCGATTGAGCAGACATTTTGCACGCAGATGTATATTGCGTGACAATGCAATAATATTATTATGACAAAGGACAAGGGTCCCTAGTTAATCAACTACTTATAACTTATCGCGCTATTGATGTTTGCAACGTTTGCATAAATACAACATCTAAAATTTACTTGAAAGGCTTTTGGCCACTATCTCGTCCAGAGAACTCCCATAGTTCACAGATTACCAAAAGTATCATACAACTTACTGGGGCAAGTGCAGCTGAATCGTAATGTGCGGCGATGACGATGGTTTGAGCTGACCCAGAGCGACCGATCAGCTTGCCGTGTAAAGTTGCTGGTTTTGAATCAAGTTTCTGCGGTGTCGGAGCTGATACCACTAGAAAAGAAAATAATAATACATAATATTGTTAGTACTGTACCAACCCATTACTGCCCACTGTTGGGCTCAGGTCTCCTCAGAAGAGGGATTAGGCATAGTCCACCACGCTTGCCCAGTGCGGATTGGGGACTTCACATATTTTCAAAGGATTTTTTAGAACCCTTTTCCAACATGCAGGTTTCCTCACGATGTTTTCCTTCACCGTTTTTAGCCAGTGGTGTTGTGAAAAATCGCACATAAATCTTTTTCACATTTAGATTTAGAGGTACAAGCCGGCCGGATTTGAACCCGCGACCTCCCGTACGGAAGGACTCGCTTCGATCACTCGGCCACCACGACTATTGTTAGTACAAAAATACAAATGTCAGGCATCATTTTTTTTCAAGAATGGATAAAAATCTGATCTGTACAGGTCGCAGGTTCATACAGGCTTGTACCTCTAAAATCTTAATTTGATTCAGATTCATCAGATCAGATATGCGTTTTATTAAAACACCACAGATTAAAAAAGTGAAGGAAGACATTGTGAGCTAGCCTTTTTTTTTATTAGTGCTTCTGCAATCAGTCTTAGACTATAATCAGAATAGTTGTAGGATCGCGCTGTGTGAGTGTGTTCTCCAGTGAGAGCACTACTCCTAGTAGGTAGGAAGCTTAGAATCTTTCCTGTAAATTTGCAATATTTTATCTCTTCAGTCGTTTCGGGTAGTGCTCAACCTTAGTGCTTAGCCTTTAAATTGGAAAAAAAAGTCTAAAAATAACTCTACTAAGGAAACCAGTGTCAGCGAAAAGTTGTCACGACACTTTTTTGTTTTAGATGATTATCGCTAGATGGCGCTGTGATCAAAATCTTTTAAAACACGTTCCTTTTAAATTATAAGATATCTTTTAATCGAAAGGAACTTCGTTCTATTCGGGTGTCCCATGACACCTCTCAAGTTTTTTAAACCTTTGTTAACTTACCAATCTGATATCCGTTTGACGAAACAGTATTAAACATAGCCTCCAAAGCTGTTCCAGACTTATCATCGGTGATGAAACTGTGTTTTAGATCACCGAGGATCTCCTCAATCTCCGGAGACCAGCGGGAGAAGTACACCGGAGCGTTGATCTCTTGTTGTACCATCGCTAATTCTAACAATTGAATGTGCTGAGGGTAGAAATTATGATTGAATTTTAACGTTTTTTTTTTGGTGTAGTATCTGTGGTCTTGATAGATACATTATGAGATTGGTTTTGAGGTTATTATTAACCAGGTTTGCAAAGGAGGAGGTGATATTTTTTTTTTTTTTAATTTGTGTTGTAGTCAGACAATTAAATTCACCGTTTCTTTCTGCATCCATTTATTAATTTATATCTTGTTCAGTATCAACCCTAAACTATTTATCTGATAAACTAGTCCATAAGATCCTTACCTCTTTCTCCTCAGCAGTTAAAAGTGTATCATTTTTAGGCAACACCAATAACAGAGCCCCGGCTTTGCTTCGGATTTCCAGGAATTGTTCTAAAGTTATATCCTGGATTCTGGCAACGACACAGTGGCGGGATGTGCTCCATGAACTCAAAGAACGACCTTCCAAATTGAAACTGGCGCTGCGGCATCCTAAAGTTATATTTTTATTAGTGAAACTAGTATTAGATATGGATAGTATCAGTGTTATCGGGAATAATATTTGTATCTACTGAAATAATTTCGAATATTATACTAGTAGGAAGGTATGTTATTTGTGAGGACTACATTAAAATTAGTTAAAAACTGGTATAACATTCATCCCTTTGAGCAAAGTTTCTTAATATGTTTTTCTTGAAATTCGGATTTGGAATAGCTTCATACAACGAAATTTAGGTCTCATTTTAATCTCCTCAAATAAGGCACTGATCTTGACACAAACAGCCAAAGTCAACAAAAAAATTAGGACATACAGCATAACCTCAAAGTTTCGAGTCATTGATTTTAAATATAAATTTAATTAACCTGAATGAACTTACCGTGCGGAACTGTGTGTAAGTCGTATTGTTGCATTCTGTACACCGAAAATTCGTGGGAAGCCGCAACAGGGCTCACTGGGGTCATTATAATAAAAATAGGTAGGGCGACGAACACATAAAACGGTAAATAGCCCTTGAATATCTCGGCGAAGCCATCTGCCTCGTCCAACCACATTTTGGTGACTAGTTAAGCTAATTACTAATGAAATTAAGAAAGAAACCAATTTCTAGTTCATAATCTACTTAGAAACCCTAGGAATGTGATAAGACATCCAATGATAACTGGACAACTAGGGATGCAACATCGATGTTTAAAAAAATCGATGTATCGTTCATAAACATCGATGTTGAAACTCAAAACATCGACGATTTATCGTTCTTTATGAGCGATATTTTTATGAACGATGTTTACTAGCGCCATCTATTGATTCATGCGTATACTGCCAAGAACTCGTGCAACCTTGCTTCTCAGAACCTTGCCATACAAAAACAATACGTTTTTAATATTTTTGTTTTGTTTAATTTGCGTACGTAAGTATAAGCGCGAGTCCTTTCCGGAAATGTGCTGTGTGATGTGTCAGTGTCACTTCGTTTGTTTGTGTGTATGTGTTTTGTTTGTTTGTGTGTAGGAAAACGCTTTTTCTCTGTATTTCGAGGCCATTTTCACAATCCTGTAAGTATTTTAAAAAACATCGATATTTTCGACATCGATGTTTGACTTCTAAAAACATCGATATTTCGACATCGATGTTTTTCATAAACGATGTTGCATCCCTATGGATAACTCTATGGAAAATGGAACGTCAAATTATTAGAGTTGCAGTATGTTGATTAATTTTCCTCTTACTCTAAAAAAATCGTGTATATTTTTTTTTTCATGTTGTCAAGCTTCAAGGTTTCACCAGTCACCTAGTATATGATGTATTTTATACTTAAGCAATGAAAAAGCAAACAACAACAAACAACAAACATGTTAATAAGGTGGATGTCGTGGGCCGTGGCTTTTGTTTGTTTGTGGAAATTTGTCTCCGATTTCGTTTGAAATCGATTTTTGAGACAAATAAAAGTATACAAAAAAAAATATAAATTGGCTTTCAGCTTATAAGCTCGTTTTAAGCTTAGTGTAACTTACAGTGAATGGATGCAATATTTAAAAATTGAGAAAAAATCGTGCTATTAGGGGAAGTCTTTTAATGCTAGCAACCCCTTTCCGCCACTACTGTCATCTGTCACTGTCTTATTTTTCTTCTGTCAAAATTAGTGCAGCGACACAGCAGAGATAAAAATATCGATTTTTATGGTGTCCCTTGAGATTCTGCTGTCAACTGTGCGACTGACACACGTTCATCTTAGAATTTAAATGAAATATTGTTTATAATTTCGATTTCTCTTTTGAAATATGCTTTTTACTGTTGTTTAGTTAATTAGTGTTGTTGTGTGATATATATGTAAGTAATAATATTAGTTATTATTAAGTTTTGTTAGTATTTAAATTGGTATTATTTTATTTTCAAATTTCCCTCCATTTTTTTTTTTATTTTTTTTTTATTTCTTCTTTGGCCTTGATTTTTAGTCAAAGTATCTTTTTCATATAATGCCAATGGATAACACTACTAAACCACCCGATCCTCCTGATGGGTCTTTGCCCTCTCAGTCTCGCAAACATAAACTCCCTACTGAAAAACCAGTGTTCGTTTCCAACCAAGACAAACGACAAAGAAACATAGACTCCTCTTATTCTCAACAAACCATTTATACCCATCCTAGTTTATCTGAAACCCGCGAATATGGTCAGTTCGATAACGGACCGTACATCGTCCATGTTTCTCGTATAGAATCAGATACCACCACGGGTGCCACTATGAGGCCTATTAAGTTTGGTCACTTTCTCGATCGTCATGATGTGAAAAATCTTGTCATGGACGGAGTGAAGGGAGTTGGTCGGAATCGCGTTGCAGTGGAGTTTAAGTCAGGTTTTGATGCCAACTGTTTCGTTAAAAGTAGTTTTCTTTCAGACAATGATTTCAAGGCAATTATTCCTACCTATAATGTTACTCGTATGGGCATTGTTCGCGGTGTTCCGGTTGAGTGGACTTTGGATGAATTTGTAGAATCTTTAGTTCTACCAGAGAACTGTGGCATAGTCTTGAAAGCTCGCAGGTTAAATAGGAAAATAGACTCGGATGGTACTACAGTCTGGGTACCTACTCAGTCCGTGGTGCTAACGTTTACGGGACAAATTTTACCAAAAAAAGTATATTCTTTTCACACCTCTCTCGTTGTGGAGACATATCAACTACCCACTATCCAATGTCATAAGTGCTGCCGGTTCGGTCATATTAAATCCCAATGTAGATCAAAACCAAGATGTTACGCTTGTGCCCAACCTCATGAAGGCGAAACATGTGAAATTCCAAAAAAAATGCTACCTGTCTCTTGTGTTCAGGCAACCATCTGGCTATTGACAATTGTTGTCCTGAGCTAGCGCGCCAGCGAAACATCAAGGTAATCATGTCTCAAGAGAATATATCATATTTAGAGGCATCTGCTCGCATTCCATCGGTAAGACGTTCTTACAGTGACGTTGCGAGTAAGAACTCCACACTCAATTACACTTCACCAATCACTGAGTCAATAAATCAATCATTACGACCATCTCAATCACCTACCTCAAAATCCTATAGAAAAACTGTTTACCTTCCACAACGTCCAAGAACTGCTATTACTGGTGGTTACGATAGAGCTGCTCATTTATCTATTGTTGACACTCCTATTTCAATGACACACAATGGTTGTGCATTGGAAAATAACCTTACTAAAAATGACAATTTAATTGAAACGGCTTTAGCCTTCGTTATCGATATTATATCAAAATTTAA
This sequence comes from Trilocha varians, assembly GCA_030269945.2. NCBI lineage: Eukaryota > Metazoa > Arthropoda > Insecta > Lepidoptera > Bombycidae > Trilocha > Trilocha varians. Next base: position 3,077,749 of record AP028270.1, on the reverse strand, counting down.
TGATGCATTACCGCCCAACGTTGCTTCACAGCTATCAGAGCTGTACAATATCTTACCACCGCAAACCCTTACTAAAAGCCCCAGCGACAACAATGGCGATAGGAACCTGTCAGATCCTTCAATGGAATTGTAAAAGCATTCGACATAAAAAGAGTGACTTAATATCTCTTTTAAACAGATACTCAGTAACCGTTGCTGCTATCTCGGAGACATGGTTGAGACCGGAATCCCATTTTCGGATTCCGGGCTTTGCATGCCTCAGGGATGACAGGGACGATGGTTACGGAGGTTGCTGTTTGTTAATTAAGAGATCCATTGTATATACGGCTGTTAATATTCCTCCTCACAACCCCACATTCAATATAGTTGCTGTCAGATCCATGAATATAACTTTTGTATCTATTTATATACCTCATCCCACTCTCGTACTGATCCCTGAATTATATTCTATCCTTTATTCCTTTTCCTCTCCAGTTCTGATACTTGGGGACTTCAACTCGCATCACACAGCTTGGGGATCCCAATCTTGTGACACATTTGGAGTTCAACTGATGGATATTATAGAACAATTAAACATTTGCCTCTTAAATGATGGATCACCTACAAGACGTGCACTGCCCTCTCAAAACCCTCGTTCTGCAGTTGACTTATTATTATGTTCTCCCAATCTCTTTTCACTATGCTCATGGTCAGTTCTAACGCACTCCTACGGTAGTGATCACTATCCAATAATAATTTCCAAGCCTAACTCGGTCATTCTTTCCCAAAAACCCCCTCCTCTTCGAAAGTATAAAACAGAACTCGCAGATTGGACTAAATTTTCAACTGAAGTATCATGTTATCTTTCTTCCCCTCCTAACTTTCCAGTAGTTAATGTTGAGCAAAAATACAACATATTCATTAAGGCTTTGGAATCTGCAGCTCAAACGTGCATCCCAATGAAGGGTAGGGATAGTGAAGGGACCTCTTCCCCGCCGTGGTGGGACACTGAATGTTCAACCATGGTCAACCTTCGCAAGGACGCAGAAAAGAAATACAATGCATCAAGGACCACTGAAAACTTTATTAATTACAAACACATTGCCGCTCGTACTAAAAGGATCCTTGCAAAGAAAAAGAAGAATGGTTGGAAAAATTATTGCGAAAGTATATCACCAAGAGCCCCTTTAAAAACAGTCTGGAAAAACATACAAAAATTCCGTGGCTCTTATACCGGTCCATCTCCATCCACAAATGATCCTTCCCATTGGCTCAATGATTTCGCTAGTAAAATTTCTCCCGCTTCAGTTCCTAATTTTGATTGTTTCCCATCCTTAAACTTATATGACGATACACAGAATGATAGGTTTGGGCAACCTTTCTCCCTATCAGAACTTCACTGCGCGATACGAGGCCTTAAAGATTCCTGTCCTGGAGAGGATGGTATCCCATATTCATTTATGTCTCATTTGGGGTTAATCGGAGAAAACTGTTATCTGGATATCGTTAATCAAATCCTTTTCACAGGCGAAATACCAAGTTCTTGGAAGTGCCAAATAGTCATTCCTCTTTTAAAACCTGGAAAAGATCCTTCTTCTGCTTCATCCTACAGGCCTATTGCACTTTCTTCCACTCTATGCAAAATTTTTGAACACCTCTTAAAAAACAGACTGGAATGGGTAATAGAAAGTAAGAATATGCTTGCCAATACTCAGTTTGGATTTCGTAGATGTCGAGGTACAACAGACAGTCTGAGTATATTGATATCCGATATCAGATCTGCGCTGGCTAGGAACGAATACCTTATCGGAGTTTTTTTAGATATAGCTGCTGCATACGATAGTGTGCTACTTCCGGTACTCAAGCAGAAGATGCTTCAGTTGAATCTTCCTGCGAAGTTAGTTCACTGCGTTATGAATTTGATGATGGACAGACTAATTAAGATCCGATCTTCTAGCCAGTGCTTATCTCCTAGATCTGTATGGCAAGGTCTACCACAAGGCTCTGTGTTAAGTCCTATCCTATATAATATTTATACATATGATTTAGAATTAAGTGTTTTTGGTATTTGTAACATTCTTCAATACGCGGATGATTTATGCCTATATTTATCGGGAAAATCAGTCCCAGACATAACTCACCATTTGAATTCAGCTCTTTATTATTTAAATGAGTGGCTGGTGGAACATGGCCTATCCCTGTCTATTCCAAAAAGTAATGCTGTAATTTTTACACGACGAAGGACCAATCCCAATTGCATTATATCTCACAACGATGAAATGATTCCCATTGTCGATGACTTTAAATTTCTTGGAGTCTTTTTAGACTCCAAAATGACAGGAATCCCCCACATAAATCACGTTGTTAAAAAATGTGAGCAAGGAATAAATGTCCTTCGGTCCCTCTCAGGCGTTTGGTGGGGCTCGCATCCCTTGTGTCTAAAATTGCTTTACAATGCTATTGTTCGGAGTCATCTAGACTACGCTTCCTTTCTTCTCGAACCTTGCAACAAGTCGGGCTTAAATTTGTTAGATAAAATTCAAGCAAAGGGCCTAAGGCTAATCTTAGGTGCTATGCAATCTTCACCCAAGAATGCCATGCAAATTGAAGCAGTAGACCCCCCTTTACATCTTCGACGTCAATATTTGTCAGATAGATTTATTTTTAAAATTAATCAGTATGTTAACCACCCGCTAATACCTCGACTTCAGAATTTGGCTGACATGACTTCCGACCCTTCTTACAGATATTGGTCTCATAAAGACACTCCTCGGATAGTAGTTAGCTTTAGAAAACTTTCCTCTATATCACATCCAATATTAGAATGTACTTCTCTTCCACTATTTGAAATCCCTTATGATGCTTTAATATTTGAACCTGACATTATCATAGACTTCGGAATCGTAAAGAATGATCCCATTGCTGATCACACTTTTTCGGAACGACTTAGAGATAACTGGAACTCCTGGCTACCAATTTATACAGATGCCTCGAAGATTTCTGATGTGGGACTGGTGGGTAGTGCAGTATGGATCCCTAAATTTCGAGTTTTATTAAATTTCTCATCTCCTCAAGAATCATCAGTATTTACAGGAGAAGCCTTAGCTATTCTGGAAGCCTTATCCTATATTCTGTCTCACAAATTAAATAAATCAATTATCTTTACTGACTCTAAAAGTACCCTGCAATCCATCTCTTCTAACCCTTTCAAAGCTAAGTCTCTTCACCCTGTCATTCTGAAGATAAGAAACATTTTGTATGAATGTGCTCTGCAAGATATAGAAGTAATTCTAACTTGGATCCCGGGACATAGTGGAATTCGTGGTAATGAGCAAGCCGATCTCTGGGCGAAAGAGGCTGTCCAATCTGGTTCTCTCAGACTTGTAAATTATGCACCTGATATCTTACATATAGCTTCGAATAATCTAACCTCTGACTGGCAAACACTATGGGACCGTTCCTCTTTGATCAAAGGCCGTCATTATACATACATATACATTCAACATAAAATACCCAAACGACCTTGGTTCTTCAAATTTAAATCTTTTCCTAAACTCTCAATATCTGTGTTATGTCGGCTCCGTCTAGGTCATGCTTGTACTCCGATTTTTCTGAACAAACTCCACATTAGAGATACCTCTTTGTGCGAATGTGGCTTGGACGAAGGTACGACAAATCATATTTTTTTTAACTGTTCAAAATATTCTACTTCTTTGTATGACATTCTTCCCTCAAAAATTCCTCGTCCCTTTAATTTTAACTATATTTTGACAATGACTTCCTTTAACACTATGAAATATATACTTAATTACATATTAAAATATAATATTAGATTATAATATATTTATTTTTCTTCTTTTTTAGATTATTTTCTTGTATATATGACAATTTATGATCTGTGTTTGTAAGTATTGTATTTGTTTTAGGTATAGTTGATTAAGAATAGTAGTAGTAGTTATTGAGGGGAAAGTATATGAATAAAGAGGATAGCTTTTTAGTGCATCAGCAAGAATCTTATATGGATTTTCTTCTGGATCCTTTCTAATTATTTCATCCAACCGGTCAATTCTTGTCTTTATTTAACAACGTGTCTCTTTAACACTCGACATTGGCGGAATCAGTGCGCGGTCAAAGCCACGCGCGATTGGGGCCATAACTAAAAAAAAAAAAAAAAATGGTGTCCCTTGACACTGCAGAGATCCATGAGCAACGGTAACCGCTTACGATCAAGCAGTCCGTTTTGGCTTCGTGGAATACTTAATTTTACTTCTGTTTCTCAATTTTGAATAATGAAAAACAAAACAGTTTGTTTTGTAAACTTATCTCTTCTACTCTGAAAAGAGTCAAATGAAGTAAGATTTCATTTCATTAAAAATATATTTTGATAAAACTAAAATACTGAAAACCAGAATGTTATATAAGATTTAATAAATTTGGAAACAGAATCAGTAAAATATTCGTCTAGAAGCAAAAACTATCGGATGTCATTTCAATTAAATTAAATTGTGACTTCCTAAATTGATATTAACGCATATTTAATATAAGTTACGCGACCTGTGTCCACTTTAAATAAGTAATTTTCGAGATTCCCATTGAAAATTGCATCTATGATTTTTAAAATTTCACATCACTATCACTATCTTTTTTTGGCGCCATTTTGTCTCTGGCTTGATCTGATCTAGGCGCTTAGGCTTAAAGACTGTGTGCACATTGAGACCTTGATTTAATTTTACAACGAAATCGGTTTTTCAACTTTTAGTATTTCTGCAATTGATTATTTAGATTCTTTCGAGAATTATGATATTTTCGAGTTATCGATTTGATCATCCAGATGATAAATAAGTAAATGCGCAAGAATTGTGAAATTTTATCCACAAAATATTTTTTCAAGGAAGCTTAAAACTTTTTATATCTTGATCAAATTTACATACGGAAATTTTCTCACCGTTTAAACCTTCCCTGGACTTCTACGAATATTTCAAGATTAAAATAAGCCAAATCGGTTCAGTCGTTCTCGAGTTTTAGCGAGACTAACGAACAGCAATTCATTTTTATATATAAGAAGATTATAAGTGCGGAACTTGAGATTCTACTCTTTTTATAAATCGGCCAAAAAATACAAAAGTAAAGTCCGACTTCCAATAATCGCAACTTAGTGTAGCTAGTACCTACAGTGAGAGAATTTATATTCTTAATGTTTTTAATAAATAGGAGCACAGACTTTAACCACTCAACTGGGATCGACAACCAAATTGGTTTGTTTACTTTTGCCAAGTCTGTGGCAGGAGCCAAAATTGAGCACAGTTCTAAAACTTGTTTTGTTTACATTTTTTAATCGTCTCATATTTTACGGAGATGATATAATTTCGCTGAAAATGCAATACAGCGTCGTTTAGTAATAAAGATTTACAAAAATATAAGGTTTAATTAAAAATCAAAATTAAAAATTATTGGAATTTTTTTTTTTTAAAAAGGGGCTCAAACACGGTATTGATTCCGAACGAAGTCCCCAGTTTCGCTATCTAGCGAATAGTGACGTACCCAGTTGAGTGGTTAATGGGCCGCAACTCAACGCATTGGTCGTCCGCCTCGATACGGAATGCGTTGCGCCGGCAACTATGAGAATTTCATAAGTGTTCCTGACTTCCTAGTATGGAACTAACACTCGGGGGCGGCGCGACGGGAAAGAGTGCCGATGGTGTCCCTCATAACCCCGTGTTGGGTTCTGGCCTCAGCCGGGGTTCGGACGCTGAGTGTGAGCGGTTGGAGGTTTTAGTGCGGTTCAACTCCCACATAACCGGTGATTTCCTCCATCTAAAAAAAAAAAACGGAACTAACAGTGTATCTTTTACGCGTTAAAAGCTTTTATTTAACTTTCGCTGGTCGTAATGTACCACAGGTAACTATGTATCAACTCGCATTTTTGGACCGACTTCCAAAAAGGAGGAGGTACTCAATTCGTCTGCATTTTATTTTCAATTTTTTTGTTTGTGCCTCGATAACTTTAGTTTGGGTTGACAGATTTGAATGATTCTGGTGTCTGATGAAAGGTAATGGCTGAACTTAGGTCCCATTGTTTTTTTAAAGATCGAACAAGAACTTGAGGACCTGTGAATTTTTAACGGATAAAATTTCACTATTTGCTATGCGTTTTTGTGTGTATTGCCTTTTTATATAAACCGATTTCGATGATTCTTCTTTTGCTAGAAAGTAGACATTTTGAGCATTATCTCATATAAATTTGATAAATACTTGACTGGTAGTTTTTGTGCTATGCTTGAGAAATGAAAGTCGGTCGTTTTCATTTTCACAGAACCTACATAATTAAATGAGTTCGGGTGAATTTCTTCAGCTTCCCGATTTTTCCGAGTTGAAATTTTGCACGTGTATTTATATTGTGAAAGTGCAATAATTTATGGTACAATGGAGCTGATAAGAGGAGAAACTCGGAGTGTAATAGTCAGTGGCGTGCATGCATATCTAAGTCAGGGTATGCAGAAATATAAATCTGAGTAATTTTCCACATATTCATGTCGTGTAGTTACGCGCGATCGGGCACTTTAAATTGGCTTCATTCTGTTGTTCATGATGTTCATTTCAATGGTAGATACTCAAATGTCTATGTAGGTATTAGGCGAACCGTTGCAGATTCCAAACACATCTATAGACACAATAGATTGTCGAATGCACCCCTGTAACTCACCCCTATACCACGAAGGGGGATGAAAGCTGTAGTATTGTGAACCTACATTTAGTTAGGTATTATGTCTAGACCAAGGGGAGATTCCTGGTTTTTTTATACAACTTTTAGGGGGAGTTTAATGTGTGCGTATGCTCTGTATGTGTGAGTTTAAATGAGAGTATTTAAATTTTGTGTAGTATGATTGAAATAGTAGGTGTGTAATAGTGAGATTTTAAATCGTTGATTGTTAATTAGATAAAAATCAGAAGAAAAATAAAACATGAAGGTTAATATGAAAAAAAAATAATAAACAAAACGCTTTGTTAAATGCTGTTTACTTTCAATAGACTATAATAATTTCAATCGCATTTATGTATTAGTCAGACATAATGAGTATTATAATAATTTCATAAACGCTCTGCAGTAGAGTTCCGCAGTAAACACTTAAATTAAAAACTCAATTTAAAAATTCATCGTCGTAGTGAGGCCACGGCGCGTACCAACGAGCTTTCGAAGCACGTTGCACACAAACTTTATGCAAAAAGGTGATCGGTTCGAAAGCGTAGCCAGTCGGAAATACGCATGAGGGTCGGAGGTCGCATGGGGTCCGGGACGGTGCGCAGTGCGGCGGTATCGAGCGAGCGGCGGGCGACGCGCCGGCACTGTGCCTCCAGCCGCGGCATGGGAGGCGCGCTGCTGCTCGCGCTGCTGGCGGCGGCGCGCGCCCTCGACGCCAATGACACCCAGCTGACCGGGCAGCTCGACCCGCTCGACGCGCCGCCTCCCAACGCGACCGCCGAGCCCGACAAGCCGCCGCCGCTCTTCCCGCCGGACGTCTTCACCGAGGAGCAGCGGCGCTCGGGCGCGGTGCTGCTGCACGTCCTCGGCATGGGCTACATGTTCGTGGCACTCGCCATCGTCTGCGACGAGTTCTTCGTGCCCGCGCTCGACGTCATCATCGAGAGGCTCGAGATCCGCGACGACGTGGCCGGCGCCACGTTCATGGCGGCGGGGGGGTCCGCGCCGGAACTCTTCACCTCCGTCATCGGCGTGTTCGTGTCCTTTGACGATGTGGGCATCGGGACGATCGTGGGCTCGGCGGTGTTCAACATCCTATTCGTGATCGGGGCTTGCGCGATGTTCTCCCGCACGACGCTATCGCTGACCTGGTGGCCGCTGTTCCGCGACTGCACCTTCTACTCGGTCAGCCTGATGGTGCTGATCTACTGCTTCCGGGACAGCGAGATTTACTGGCAGGAGGCGCTGGTGCTGTTCATGCTGTACGGGGCGTACGTGATGTTCATGCGGTGGAACCAGCCGGTGGAGCGCGCCCTCAAGAAGCTCATCTACAAGAACAAGGTGACGAGAGTGCGGAGTACTGATCAGCTGATGCCGACGGTGAGCTCGCCCGCACTCCCCTTGCATGAAACACGTTTTGGCGCAGATTTGATAACATATTACAAACATACATGAATGCTCGTATCGTACACACCTACTATTTACTAAATAATTGACAAAGGCCTGCGTACGCACTACGATAGCGTAAATAACACGCTTCCACGCTCTTTTCACATTACTATAATTACATTCCATGAATTAAAGTTAAATAAATCTGCGCTGAATTACAATCCTTTAGTAAACGTTTATGTAGAACACATCCTTTAGAAAAGTAGCATTTCACGATAATTAAATGTTTTTATCATTAAATAATAATCGACATTCAATTGGTATAAATGTGCATGATTCTACTTATAAATTAAAAAGCATGTAACGTAAAGTTATTCTACGAATATTTACACAAATAAGATTACAATTCATTAATCTAAAATAATATTTTTTCGCTATTTAACTTAATAGAGATCACAATATGATTATGAGTTATTGTAGCGTCGGTGTCGGTGAAGGAAAACATCGTGAGGAAACCTGCATATCGGAAAAGAGTTCTAAAAATCCTATGAAGATATGTGAAGTCCCCAATCTGGATTGGGCAAGCGTGGCGGACTATGCCTAACCCCTCTTCGGAGGAGACCTGAGCCCAGCAGTGGGCAGTAATGGGTTGTTACAGTACAGTACAGTACAGTACAGTACAGTACAGTAGCGTCGGCTTCACCAATACGGGATAAAGAAGAGAGAGAGCAAAGAACTTATTTAAAACATTTGACAACAGCCAATTTCGGTTAACTCAATTTGGTTTAACTTAACTCTATCTGTAAGTAGCTAGAATGTTGTAAAATTAAGATCACGATAAGCACGATAAAAAGGAATTAATCAACTCTAGGTTTAATGGCAAATGATAAAAGTACCTATATCTATCTATTTATTCCTAACGTATCCATCACAATTAATACTTTACAATAAAATATAACGTTTAATACGCGGCGGAATTAAAATGGCACTCAATTCCGAGGCAAATATCTGTAAAACCAGCAATTTTAAACAATTACCATTTTTTACTTGACACGGCCTACTGATGGAATTGGTAACCAAGCAAGTGAAGTTCGGTTGAAACTTATGGTCCTAGAACGAATAGTACCATTTAGTAAATAATATAAGTAGGTTTAAAACCTTATTCTGTGTTAGATTCTTCAGTATTCCCAGAGCGCTATGACTTGTCCTTCTTCAAACGAGGCATGAGGAGTGTCCTTAAAATTAGATCGTAGGTAGCGATCCCTCAATGTCCCCTGACATTGCAGAGGTTCATGAGCGACGGTAACCACTTACGATCAGGTGGCCCGTTGGCTCGTCTGCCTACAGGGCAATAAAAAAAAGAAAAGAGAGTTGAGAAAAAAAATTCAATAAGTTACACATAGTAAAATCGAATTACCCACTTATTTATTTATTTATTTGGGAAACCAACAGTATAAGTATCTAAGGTCGTGATGTGTTGTAAAACAATCTTTTAGTAATAAGTATCACACACAAATAGCAAAGCTACAAGGTTACATAACAATTCTAAAGTTCAAATTAATAAAAACACAAAAACTGTCTGCAGTTAGGTTCAACTAGCAAACATTAAAGAGAATGACATAATATCAATTGCTCTTTTCACTACAAAAAGAAATGCTTCCATCCACAATTCTCTCTAATTTGGCCCATAAATCACGCAACACAGCAATGCTTACTAAATTAAAAACATCGAGGTCCACAGTACCTCTCAACTTTATGTACAGATCCGAGCAGAACGCTAGAATTCGTTGGCACCGCGCCAGAAACCCTCGTCTCATACAAAATCGCTAAACAATTATAATAATTGATGTCGTTTGATGTCAACTTAAATCTATTGTGAAAAGAATGCGAAACAAAGAGATATAACTGTAGTAAGATTTTACTTGCTAAGTGGTAGCAGGTTATTAAAAAAAGGATAAGAATATAACTAGAAAATATCTCTATATTATACTGTAACAACCCATTACATAGATATAGACATACTTTATTTGTGGTAAAAATGATACAAAAGACGGAAAATTAAAAACAATGACATATCATTTTACATTTCCACCACAAACCAGCCGAGACTCAGCGTATTTCTGAATATTGTCACAGATTATAGAATCTATGCCAACATCCAGCGCTGGTTTTCAGTCTCAGCTGGCAGTGAAGTCACAAATGTTGAGATGGTACACAGATAGAAAATGACACAAAATATGACACATAAAATAGATTATTTAACAAGCCACACAATTAAATTTAAATATATATATTGGTAAATAACCAAAAAAGCCAAAAAAAGATTTTATTTTTTCAGCAGTGGGCATGCTGGGCTCAGGTCTCCTTAGAACAGGAATTATCCCATAAGAAGATTTATGTACGAAAAAGAGGATTAACATTTCATGATTTTATCCTTTATTCCACACAAGTAGCATAGATTTCTTTTTCTGACTCTTATAATGCCCTTTTAACACAATTTTATGACTAACATGTATTCAGTCAATATCTTAAGGAAGATAAAGTATTTTTCTGATACCAAACCGCATTAGTTACCCAAAAGAACTAAATATGATAATATTAGGTGGAAACTAAACTTTTAAGTGTAGTCAATTCAAGTAGACTTGTGTAAAATAATACTGATGACTGATATTGACTACAAACCAAAACGCAGTACCTGTACTGTACTGTACTGTACCAACCCATTACTGCTCACTGCTGGGCTCAGGTCTCCTCAGAAGAGGGATTAGGCATAGTCCACCATGCTTGCCCAGTGCGGATTGGGGACTTCACATATCTTCAAAGGATTTTTAGAATCCTTTTCCGACATGCAAGTTTCCTCACGATGTTTCCTTCACCGTTTTTAGCCACTGGTGTAGTGAAAAATTGCACATAAATCTTTTTCACATTTAGATTTAGAGGTACAAGCCAGCCGGATTTGAACCCGCGACCTCCCTTTCGGAAGGAGCGCTTGGACCACTCGGCCACCACGACTTAAACGCAGTACCTATCTTAACCTAATAGGTATATTACGTCATAACAAACAGCTAAAATATCCCATTATTTCTGGAAAATATATCAAGAATCATAATTAAACCCTTCGAACCAAAAAGAACACATCTGTTTGCAATTCAAACGACGACTGTCCACGGACAGGGAATTAAACAAAAAAACATAACAATAATCCACGTTCCAAACAAAAGCATCAAAAACAGAGCACGACAAAAAGTCGAACGCATCCGTTTTCATAGCACAGGATGATTCGTAGAGCCGTAGAATTATTACACAGAATACTTGGTAAACAGAAGTAAGATTTATGGCCCGAGAGCTAGTGCCAATTTTTGGGTAGGTTTTTTTTTTATTATTGCCACGTAGGCAGACGAGCTGACGGCCCACCTGATCGTAAGCGGTTACCATCGCTCATGGACCTCTGTATTGCCAGAAGACATTTCGGGGCCGCTACCTACGGTCTACCCTTAAGGACGCCTTTCAAGCCTCGTTTGAAGAAGGATAAGTCATAGCGCTCGGTATTTGAGTCATCTGAAAACTTGGTTAGTTCTCCTCCTTAGGGATATCATCCCCAACTCGGAACTGCAGTAGCTTTTGAGTAGCGGGTAGCTGGCCATATTCGCTAGGTAGCTATATTAAAAGTATGGGGTTCCCCAATACCTCCACAATCTGAAAAATCCACTAGACTTCAGGAAAAATAAATCTATCAACACCTATCACCAATGTTTTCATTGTTTATTTATTTTTGTTGAGAAGTAGACAGACGCGGCAACTGGTAAGCACTTCACCTCTCATTACATTCTTTATGTAGGTTCTTTACATTTTTTTTTGTGACGGCATGAAATCGCCGGACTACCACTCGCCCCGCGAGTGGGGTTGAACCGCACTAAAATCTCCAGCCGCTCGCGCTCGACATCCGATTTAGTAGGGGTGAGAGGACGCGTTCGCGATTGTCGCTCACGTATCGCCTCATCACCCCCGGACTTCGAACCGGCAGCCGTCGGTGAAACGACCACCGGCTCACTCGGTAGGCGGACCAGGTTCTTTACATAATAAAAATTTCGAACTTTCAAGATCCTGTTTAAACTATTTGCTTCGTCAATCTTTTACCTGTAGCTTGTCTTCTGTATTCTACCTATTCTGTGATCATCGCTTTTGTTACTCGTAGCATAGAAGCTCGATGCGGAAAATCATGAGCTGAAACACTGATGGAAATGGCGGGAAACCACTATGTAACTTAACACTCTCAGCGCTGATGGTAGCGACAAATGTAATTTTATCTTTTTATCTTCTTCTTATATATAAAATGAATTGCTGTTCGTTAGTCTCGCTAAAACTCGAGAACGACTGAACCGATTTGGCTTATTTTAATCTTGAAATATTCGTAGAAGTCCAGGGAAGGTTTAAACGGTGAGAAAATTCACTTATGTGACGCAGACGAAGTTGTGTGGGCCAGCTAGTTTTTGATATATTTTAATATTTACCGATATTTTGTATTATTGTATTCTATTATATGTTTAATAAAAAGTTTAATTACAATTTGCGTTAAACTAACTAATTACTTTCAAAATTTATCACTGAAATTTATTTTGGATGAAATTTTCCGAAAATTAATCTTAATTTTTCGAATACAACTTTAAGTTATGCTCAATAGGTAAATTTAGAAAAAAATAGCCCCAAAAACCAAAAAGGTCGATTTGAAAATTCTAAATTTAACGAAGGTTAATGTTTACATCGTTAATCATTAACTGTAGGTACTATAAATAGATACTCGTGGCCGGTACTGACGTTTAGGTTTAATTAACCCGAAAATGCGCATTACTCACCCAACCAACTTATAAAGAAAGAAGAGATCATCTATACTAATATTATAAAGCTGAAGAGTTTGTTTGTTTGTTTGTTTGTTTGTTTGAACGCGCTAATCTCAGAAACTACCGGTCCGATTTCAAAAATTCTTTCACTGTTGGAATGTCCATTTATCGAGGAAGGTTATAGGCTTTTATTTTGAAAAAAATTAGGGATCCGTATGAAAATATCGAATTTGTAAGCCAAGTGAATAATCGAAAACCTATTTATGCGTACGCTGCAAAAACTATTGACAATAGAACAAAATGATGTACTACGGGTTTTTAGGTCTTTTGAAGACAAACAAAAAAGTCCGCGACAGCATATATCTTACTATCATAGTTTAGCCACAACAACTGCTTTTATGTTCAAAAAAAAAATTAATTCGTCCGAAGAATGAATTTAACGTTAAATTAGTATTGTTATATTAATCCTTATCCAAATAAAGTATTTTGTTATCAAGAGTATTAATGTAGAAGTAAATTACTTTTTGTTTTATTCCAATCGGACTTTTCGTTTAGAAGTTACTACGAGTATAAAACTCCCCGGGCCGCGCAAATAATATCGCAACAGCATTAAGAGTACTGTTTGAACCCCTTTGTGACGCAGACGAAGTTGCGAGGGTCATCTAGTGTTAGATATTTTTGAAAGAATTATTGCCATCGCTTTGAAAAAGAAAGAAAAGATCTTTATGAAAAGTAACTATTATATAAAAATATATTGTATAAAAATAATATTGATATTAATAGGCTAACGAAATACATCTTCCCTTAAAATCGTTGAAATAATTTATTTTAAAGAAAACTTTTTAAATACAAGCTTTGTAAATCATGTAGCAGCGAGTCCAAACACGACGTCTATCTTGTTTAACAAAAGAAAAGAAAGAAAGAAAGAAAGAAAAATTTCTTCATGGGCCTGTAGTCTACTAGTTCAGTCGAGATATTTAGAAAGAGTTCCTATCCGTCCTTCTGAAAACCTCATCAGATCAGCGCCATTTTATCATGTTATTGCATTGTCACGCCATATAGGTACATCTGTGTGCAAAATTTTAACTCAATCGGAAACCGGGAAGTTTGTCAAATTTAGCTTGCAAGATTCCACCCGAACTTACATAGTTACATACAGTGCAAGTTAATATAAAGCTTGCAAAATACATAGGAACGGGAAAATGAGAAACTGTTTTTCACCAACAGGTGAAGTTTTGAATAAATAATTTAAAAAGTACGAAACAAACAGCGATGGTACATGGACCAATTCCGAAACGAAGTCTTGGGGGAGCACTTCGAACATACCCAAAAAATTCATCAGTTATTCAACAATATTATATTATGAACTCGGAGACAGGTTACTCTTTTAAGAAAAGAACCAAACGTTTCGTTTTCTATTTGTTGTTTTTGTAGTACTATATTCGAAAGATAGGTACTCTTCTAAGCTTTAGTTTTTTTGTTTGTTTCTAAATAAGTAGAAGCTTTGGCTTTAAAACTATAGACTACAGGCCCATGAAGAAAAATTATGGGTCATTTGAACAAAAAATGCTGGGCCACAAAGTCGGATTTTTTTTTAATTTTCCGACAATTACCGGGGTATATTTAGTCATTTGATTTTGTACGGCATCTGTATCATACTATTTAAATACTGCTTCTAATCCATTATTTCTCAACGCCATACAAAAATCATGCGACAAGGGGAAAAAACGATGGTTGCAATCCCCTGAATGCTCACCTGCACTCAGTTGGACATCTTACAAGTGACGGCATAGTACTGAATCTTATTATTTTATGCTAGAATTTCGTTTTAGATAGGTCACCTGGTGGTTCAAATGACCCATAATTTTTCTTCATGGGCCTGTAGTCTACTAGTTCAGCCGGGATATTTAGAAAGAGTTCACTTTTATTTGTCAATGTTGACATTTCGTGACAAGTTTTCGATCGACACGAAGACGCTATTCACATTCGAATAAAAGCTTGAGAGGCGTCATGGGACACCCGAATAGAACGAAGTTCCTTTCGATTAAAAGATATCTTATAATTTTTTTTCCGTAACGTAACGCGCAATAAAGAACGTGTTTTAAAATATTTTGATCACAGCGCCATCTAGCAATAATCATCTAAAACAAAAAAGTGTCGTGACAACTTTTCGTAAGAATGTTTTCCGTCTAGCCCCTTTTCACAACGCGCGATAAGGAACTTCGTTCCAAAAACATTAATTCCATTGACAGTTCGCATCGAAAACTTGTCGAAACAAACGTCAATATTACCGACAACCTTTCCTAAGTATAACGCGAAGATCCGACCGCAATGACTGGCAAGTTTCGTACTACCCGCATGATTACAATAATAACTCGACGACTAAAAGCAACTAAGTCGAATTTCCAAATCACCAGGAAACAAGGAGCTTTTGTTTTATCGGTGCGAACACGGAACGCGGTCACGCCATCCGTAAACTTATAGCGAAAGCTTCGGTTAAGAAGCTTTAGGAACTAGTACTGAATATTTTTGACTTTGTATTTAGTAAAATTAACTACTTACAGTAAAGTCTGACAGTAATTTTGAGGTTAGGGAAGTTCCTTTAAGTAACTTTGAAACCAGCTCTGAGAATTGAAGAAAGTAGATTTTATGCCCACTTCCCAATGGGTTTTAGTTATTGGCTAAACTAGCCAATATGAATGTACTCAGTGTCTATAAAATAAACACTGTTAGGTGACTTGTCTCTAATTCTATTTAATTGTTTTTAGAAGCGGGTAGTACATCGATTTAAAGGAAAGACTTCCGGTTGTGATGAATTATTTTATTAGAGTGTTGTTAATTTTTTTTAATTTTATTACAATTTACATTGTTATGAAAACGGAAATACAAGTGGCGCCATCTGATTTATTTCTCAAGAAAGTATAAAAAGCGTGTGAACTATCGTTTAAATACAGTAGTCGATGTGATTTCAAAGTGAACAGAGATGGGAGTAATTGTGACTGAGTTTTGGAGGATGAATAAACTGTTATTGTGAACCAAGGAGTTTTTATTGTGTTACTGAACTGAACCCCAATAATGCTACCTTCAGTAGGTACTGATGGTTAGCTAACATTCCATTGCGTCTTTAAATAAATGGACTAAAAAATGTTGATAAATAAGAAAGTCCTGAATTCCTTGTTTTTCAATATGGTTTATCAAAAATCCTCCACAAACCATTTCTATTCAGAAGATTTAGTTACATTCAATGTTTTAGTTTTATAAAATTGGGACCACAATCATAACCAATCATTATATTAAATGTGGTTTCATCACAGCTGTCAATAGCAGCCTGGAGCCAAATATGTTAGGCACGAAAGCCAAGTATCTGTCTAGATAAATGCTGAGTATATTGGCTTTGTTCCAGCACCCTTGCAGTGCAGGGCATTCAGTACGACTTTTCAATATTACGACCTAGATGGTTACGTTTTTACGATGTATCTCGTAAAACCTTATCTAGAAAATGTAAATATTTATCTGTCTTTACATTTTATATGGAAATATACGATATATTCGGAAAATCCAAATCTTTTTTAGACAATTGATTTGTTATGTCGAAATGACTATACTATGAAAACAATTTGTAAACAAACAAGTGTAAAAGCAGGTCTAAGTTTTTTTAAGATATTCTGTGAAAAAAGTTCTGAGATATCAGTAGTACAAGTTTCAAAAGATTGACTTCGCAATCGTATGAAGACACTATCTCTCAAATAATATGTAGGTGCACAAGCAAATACAAATGAAAAACTTTTACAATAATTAAGATTAACATCTCATATTAAGGTACTAAATACTTTAACTAAATATCAAAAAAAGACAGGATATTTTCACTACATAAACAGTGTTTTAAAAATATATCTCATTAAACGATATTTCCTCTCTTTCAACTATGTAAATATCTCAACTTTGGACTCGGGTCATCTAATCTTGAAATAGAAACTAAATCAATGTCTTCCTCTGCTTTCAGTATTATTTCCATACTCGTATTCGAAGATATTTCTACGTCACCTATTTTAAATTCATTTCATAGTCTATTTTGTTAAGCATCATTTTAATTTTGCTCCATCACTACATTTACTTCTTCATTTTAGCTTTAGATGAGTAGATTTTCTTTTACTGTTTTTTTTTTCATGATTATTTTTATTAAATTTCTCACAAAGGTTTTAAGAATCTCTTTTGACACAAATCTTATCACTTGTTTTACCTAATTTAAGCTAGAACTCCAAATTCAATAGTTTCTTTAATATTTTTAGATACATAACTATTTTAATGCCTTTATATGTGTCCTGTATTTTCTGGAATCTTTCAAATACTTACAATCTTTCCTTCTTATGTCTCTTTCGGTATCCAAAATAGTCTTTCAATCCCTTCAACTATATCTCCATTTAAGTTTAAATTATCTTCTGTAATTGTATAATATTCTTGCTAGATTGTGTCTGTATGTTGTTTGTCTATCACCGTCTGTGGCTTGACTGATTCGAGGCTATTTTTCAGCACCAGAATGCTGCTCAGACTTTGGTGAGTGTTTCCTGATATCTATGCACTTGTTTTATTTCTCACGCTTTTAAAATACCTACGCCATTTTTTTAATCTTATTAGTTTTATATCCATAGTTGAATTAAAAATATCGCTTTGTTTATTCATGTTACAAAATATATATTTTGAATGGCTTTGCTTTTCGACTACATTTGTGTTTTAAAATTATATATTGTCTTCAATATTATCTTTATCGTATCTTATATATTATACAAATATATCTTATATATAAAAATGAATTGCTGTTCGTTAGTCTCGCTAAAACTCGAGAACGACTGAACCGATTTGGCTTATTTTAATCTTGAAATATTCGTACAAGTCCAGGGAAGGTTTGAACGGTGAGAAAATTTCCTTATGTGACGCAGACGAAGTTGTGTGGGCCAGCTAGTAAAATATATAAAAATGAATTGCTGTTCGTTAGTCTCGCTAAAACTCGAGAACGACTGAACCGATTTGGCTTATTTTAATCTTGAAATATTCGTAGAAGTCCAGGGAAGGTTTAAACGGTGAGAAAATTTACTTATGTGACGCAGACGAAGATGTGTGGGCCAGCTAGTCTTTAATAAAAGCAGGTTGATTTTTCATAACTTTGCTTTGTTAATATTCCTGTGCAGTTTTAATACAACACTACTAATATATATTAAAAGAAACCATCTTGAGAAAACTTGCATATATGAAGATATATGAAGTCCCAAAATTTATATAACTAGCGAGGTGGACTATATCAGCTCTGTTTATGTGGTATACCTACCAAATCCCAATATCAACATTAACAACACAGTGTTAGGTTTGATTCACTCATATGGTTTAGTACAGGACGATGATTCATTAATGCAAAATCAGGTAGGTCTTGTTCTGCGATGAATATAGTTCTGCGATGAATATAGAAAAAAACTTTTGGAACGAAGTTCCTTATCGCGCGTTATCGAAAGGGGGCTAGACGGAAAAAAATCTTACGAAAAGTTGTCAAGACACTTTTTTGTTTTAGATGATTATCGCTAGATGGCGCTGTGATCAAAATCTTTTAAAACACGTTCGTTATCGCGCGTTACGTTAGGAAAAAAAATAAGATATCGTTTAAGGAACTTCGTTCTATTCGGGTGTCCCAAGACACCTCTCAAGTTTTTTACTTAATTTTCATGCTTTCTTTCGTTATTTTTCTAAAATATTGTTTAATTCTAATCACATTTTCTTTTCCTGTTCCCTTGAGGATTACTAATATTACGCTTGGTATGCGGATTGGCCATTACAGTAAAGTGGAGTTTTATCTCTTCACCATTTGAAATATTTTCCATATATCGGTTTAATCAATTGCTTCTTTTATTTTAATATTTTTTAAAATCACAATTGACTTCTTTTGTGTTATGGTGTTTTTCAATATTTTTTCAACTAAACTTTACTGATTTTTACTTAATGCTTTTGTAATAATTTCCAACTATTGTGATATCAAAACGGTAGATTTGTTTTGTTTGTAAGTACTGTTAAGTATCTTCGTCAATTATTAGATCAAACAAATTTATACAAACGTGATATTATTTTACGTGTGTTCAAGTGACGTTACAATAAAGAGTTCTCTAACTATCTATCTTGTAAATGCTATCGAAGATCTATTTTCTTAATGCTACCAAATATAGTTCCACAAAATCTATCAAAGCTCTATTTAATCATAATAAATATGAAATATATAGGATTATTTCTGCATCATAACATCGTTCCAACAAAAAGGCTTCCTCATGGTTAGTATCGCAAGTCATTTCTATCTTGTAGACACGATTAATCCTGGCTTATACCAGTAATGGATGGGTGGATAATTTGGCACCCCTAAGCTGTGATTGGACATTTCAGCGGTTGTTTTTATGATTAATTGATACACTTTACGAATGTGTTTTCGGTAGTTTAAAGTTTTAATACATAATGCTAAGATTTATGGCATTGCTTTTAGGTAATATGTGAATGATTTCTATTAGTCATTTTAAAGCTATTTGTTTAATAGTACTTTCATTTTCAACGGGTTCTTACCGCGATATTGAATTAATTGAGTCGTCTCGATATTTCAACGTTGTTGCAAACGTCATGATCACGAGAAGACTGGATACTGCGGGTCGATTTAAGAGCAAACAAATCTGTCTACCCTCTTTCTCGTTCGCTTTTGGTACCACTGGAACTCGAACTCACATCACGACACATGAAAGTATTATAGAAAACCGCGAGTGTCTGAATAAGTTTGTTTAATATTGTTTGTTTTATAAAAATATTCTTAAAATTAGATGAATGTAAGAGGAGAGGAAGGCCGAAGAAAACACGGTATGATTGTGTGAAGAATGATATGATGGTTTGTGGTGTGACAGATGTGTGCAAACATAGAAAGTAACGATTGCGACGACCCCATCGAAATGGAATAAGGAATAGCAATTGAAGAAGTTTTTAGAAATATTAAGTAACAAAATAGATACTCACTAGAGTACCTATTTTGTATATTTACTTTTAAATTATTTACATATATATACCTATTTTACTTTTAAACAGAAATTACAACACGTCGCCTCAGTGCTTGTTTGGCCAATCTTCACTCGAGCAAATTTTACAGGAGACACCAAACAAGCACGGAATTTTCGTTAAGTGCCGTGTTGAGAAAAAAAAATAAATGAGATTTTTATTGTTTTAGAATTGAATATTTTAAAAAATATTTTACCAGTCGGATGGAAATTTTATTCTTTATACTGCATTCAAAAGTAATTTTCGTTAAAAATAGTCAGATTGGCCAAACAAGCACTGAGGCGACGAACAGCTGAAAATCATTACACATTAAATTTCGTTACACTTTGACTTCAAACTATAACTGCAAGATTCCTGGAGACAAACATATTTTCCGCAAGAACATTCTTTAACTAAGGTCTCAGTTTGTGCCAGTACTATTGAATATTCCAACTATGTCAGACAGTTTGTATAAAGGAAAGTTTGTCTCTTGATGTTGGAAAGTTGGAATAGATTTTCTCAGATTTTGAATGTTGAATATTATGTGAATATTATTTGGTAAATTGGTAAAATCTGTGTAGGTATAGATGGTATTAGCCCAAAGATCACCGACCGGGAGTGGTGGTGTATGGTGGTCAGGCCGAAGCCCACTGTAGTAGATTTCAGATGTCGTATATATGCGAAGATTTCTGCAAATGTCGTAACCGCGATTCAGAATCTCGCGCGTTATTATTGGTCGCCACAGTCTGTCTGATGGTAAATGGTAATCATTTTCTATGGATCTCTGTAATATTAGTGATTTGAAAGACTGCTATTTACCGTCTAAAAATCGTTTGAAGCACTCATGTTATTACATCTAGTCATGCAAAAATCTCAAAACCTACCTATTAGAAATAAGTTTATTTTACAACATTACTAATCGGGTTCTTACCACGATTATTTAACGAACGAGAAAGAGAGTAGACAGATTTGTTTGCTCTTAAATTACCCGCAGTTCCCCAGTCTTTCCGTGATCATGGCGCTTGAAAAAGTGCTGAAATATCGGGACCGCTCAATTAAAAATAATCGTGGTAAGAACCCGTTTAGTAATAGTGTAAGTGATGTAGATAACCGCGAGTGTTTAAAGAAATTTTTATATTTATTTTACTTCTTACCAAAAATCTCATAAACTTAAAACTTCTTTTATTTAATACTACTAAAAAATTATCTCTATTCTATCCACAATGTTATCAACTTGCACTGAAAAAGTTACGAGCAGAAATGATCTTAAACCTTACATGTCATAAATCCATTAAAATACTCGCCAATATTCGCTTAAACTTCAGTATTTTCTGGAACCCTACTTAAAATCCCATTAATTATGTTCCGATAACTGGAAGTTGGTCGTTTTTAATGGCATTAATGGGAAAAGTCCTTGCCCTGGATGGCAGAAGCAGCTGCGATAAAAGAATCAGTTTTGAACAATGGATTTTAAGAATAGAATGAGTGAAATGATGTAACATTTAAGGATTTTAGTACTACTATGTATGTTCGGGTGTAGCCTTGCCAGTTGAAATGAAATTTTCTGTGTTCGATTGAACTGAAATTTAACCGCCACAATCATAATCATAATAATATTATAAAGGCGAAATCTTGTATGTATGGATGTATGGATGTATGTTTGTTACTCTTTCACGTAAAAACTACTGAATGAATTTGAATGAAACTTTACCACAATATAGCTTATACATCAGAATAACACATAGGCTACAATTTTTGATAATACGGAACGAACCTGAAGTCCACGCGAACGAAGTCGCGGGCAAAAGCTAGTGCAATAATAAAGTAGAATGAAGCGGATCTAATGATGAAGTTAGAAGATGGCCATAGGAACTCCTGTTTATTTATTTATTTAAGGAAACAACTGTACTAAGCAAGATAGACTCGTCGTGTTATGGCTCGTTTTATTTTTCTTGGCTAGCATCTGAGCTATACAAATATCTTAAACTTTTTACTTTTAATGTATTCCTAAACGAAACTACCTTCCGAAATGAATTTCAAGATAAATTAATTTGAGAATGAATATTATAATTGGTCTATCAGAATGTACAAGTTAATAAAATTAAGTGCATTTAAATTGGTTCATAAATATTGAAAGACGGAATAAATTCTACGTTGAAACTAAAGCTGTATTAAAATTATTAAGGGTTCTATACGCTTTACGTAAAACTTATGCTATTTATGATCCGTAGATCCCATACTTCACTGTTTTTTATCAAATTTTGATGCTAATACTACTACTGGCCTTCTACTATTTTTTTTATTGTTTTTTATTGCCTTGTAGGTAGACGAGCTAACGGGCCACCTAATCGTAAGTGGTTACCGTTGCTCATGGACCTCTGCAATGTCAGCGGACACTGCGGGGCCGCTACCTACGGCCTACCTTTTAATGACTTTCTTTAAGTCTCGTTTGAAGAAGGACAAGTCATAGCGTTCGGGAAACACTGAAGAGGGGAGCTCATTCCATAGTCGGATGTCTAAATTTTTATTGCCTTGTAGACAGACGAGCTAACGTACCACCTGATCGTAAGCGGTTACCGTCGCTCATAAACCACTTCAATGGACACTGCGGGGCCACTACCTACGGCCTACCTTTAAGGACTTCAACAATCCTACTTTGAAAAAGACAAGTAGCTCTCGGTAAAATTGAAGCTACAAAATGCTCAACTTAAAGCCGTTTCACAAAGATGTGCTCCCAAAACGTAGGTAATAGATGCTCTCCCAGAGGTAGTAATCGATAGATAACTCGAATACCTCGGACGGTCCGGGAACAATATCGATAATGATTTGTAGCCGACGGTCACGCGATTCCGAATAGCCGAATATCGGAACAGCCCAAATAGTTGAAACACGACGTCCGTTTGATATATTTCCGGATGTTTGCAAGTTAAAATGTGGATATAGCGCCTGGATTCTTATTTTCTAGAGGTTTTATGGTCATAGGAATTGGAAATCATTTGAATAAAGATAGGGACGTTTTTGAACGGAAACCCGCAATTAGTTGGTTGAATGGTGAACTATATTCGTTAGTTTCGAACTTATGCAATGCAATAGAAACATTTGGTGACCATAAAACCTGTTTTTTTTAAACAATAGTTGCTGGTTCTTTCCACGATTATTTTCAATTGAGTCATCCCGATATTTCGGCACTGTTTCAAGCGCCATGATCACGGGAAGACTGAAGAACTGCGGGTAGGTCATTTAAGAGCAGACAAATCTGTCTACCCTCTTTCTCGTTCGTTTTCCGGTACCACTGGAACTAGAACTCACATTTCGACATACCACACTGACAGTATCGGCTGCCGCCTCAAAACTAGATATTTTGACTTTATCTTCGTCTAACACTGGATTCCACATACAGGATAGTTTGAAGCCATCACCCCGATTAAAAGTGCTACTATAAAGTGCTATGGAAAGAACCCGTTTAGTAATAGTGTGATAACTGCGAGTGTTTAAAGAAATGTAATACTTGCTGGGTTCATAATAATTAAACAAGAATTTAAAAATCAAGAAACATTTAATACACTAAAAATATACGCAAATAATAATAAACATATACCTACCAAAATCATCAGACTCTCAATTATTCTTGACGGTATCAGTCCAACAAAATCTAGCTGGTATCCTGTTGGGTTTTTCAGTTTTTACACCAACAGATTTCTTCCTATCTTTAACTTCTCCACACCCCAAATTATCTTTATTTAAGATATTCAGCTCTTTATCTTTAGCCGAATTTCCTTTATAAATAAACTCTACTACTTCACTGCTATCTCTGTCTACAGCTTGTAACTCTTCTTCTGAACTAGAATCTTCTTTTACTACGTCTTCACTCAGTTCTTCGAGCTTAGAAGTTTTTACGAGATCTTTTGCAACTGTTTTTTCTATATGAGCATCTATTTTCTTTTCTATACACGCTAACATGACTAGTATGTTATCTAGTTTTTGTGTGTTACATGTCAAATGAGTTTGAATTGATTTGATATCATCTTTAGTAGCTACATCGTTAATACCATTAAAATATTCCTTCAAAGCCTTCAATATAGGTTGTTGTATACTTTGTGCTAGAGTATGTATGTCACTTTCGTTCATAACTAGTGCTTTTATTTTTGTATTTTCAGTAATATTTTCAATAGGTTCAATAATTTCAGAATTCATTTTTTTGGGTTTTATTTGTGTTATGTTCAATTTTTCCTTCTTGTGTTTTGGTTCTGATAGTTCTGACGTCATCAATGATTGATTAAGATCATCTAGCGTGTTGCTTTCGGATGATGGATCGATCTCGTTAAAACTATCTCGTACTTTCATTTCTTTTGTTTTCTTTGCTTCTCTTTTAATTTTCTTTCTATCGCTTTTATCTAAACTAACACGCTCTAGTTTTTGTTTCTTTTTACGTTTTTTTGATGTTTTTATTGTATAGAATACTGGAGATTTGTCTCGACTAGGCGGGATAGCTGTTGGTACGAGACTTTTGGCAAACCTGACTGTCTGCTCAAGTAACGAATCTTGGACAACCTTACTTTTAGTCTTCACCTTATCTTGCACAATTTTATTTTTCTTTTTTTTCTCCTCACCAGTATCTTTGTAGTATTTCAAATACTTCTTGTGTATGAATTCAGCGCTGTACAGATTGTGCTTGTGAAGGAAATAATTATCCAATTTTATACCGTCTACTTCCTTGAGGTTTCGGAACCAGTCTGCGGATAAGCAAGTCAGTTTCAATTATAACGGAGAGCTGCCACTTAGCTCTGAAGCGAGAGTGGAAAATTTAAACTAATTACGAGGCTTTAGTTATTCAAAGCTCTCGGATTGAAGTTAATTTTTAAGCTTTGTTTTATAAGATTAATTTGGACAGTTAAGATTTTTGCATTTGACTAAGATGGGTTTAATTAAATGCTATAATGAAACAATGTATTACAACTGTCTACTAAAGTAAGATGCTTAATTTGAAAGACTAACCTGCCATTCAATATATTCAAAATCTTTTCACGTAAATAATTTATTTAAAAGTTTATAAATTTACATTTCATGACATTTTTGAAATGTCTGTAAATCAAAAAGCAAAGACTAGATTTATACTCATAAAATTAATGATTTATCAAAAAAGATTTTATTTATCATAGTTACAGCTACCTAAAAAATAAGCTACCTAGATTTAAGTATTTTTCAACAACACTAGTACGAAACATCTAGATACCATGATAATATAACCATCATTTAAACTTCTAATAACCTGAGTAATCGGACACATAATATTTTAATACCTAACACTCGAAAAACTAAAATGGCTAATGAAAACATCGTGAGGAACTCTGCATATCCGGGAAGGATTAAAATCTTTTCAAAAGTAAACGATATTCTAAATTCGCACTATAACGTGATTCCGCTCGAACAGACCCAAGTCTTAATAATTGAAATGGGTTATTACAGTATATATAGTATGTATATATATATATGTGAAGAGGATTATATAGAGGAAACCGACTTTAAATGTCGTTTCTTCGATTAAAGAACGACGAAGCAACAATTAAAAGTACGTGTTTCATTAAAATATATCTTATATATATATAATAACTAGATGACCCTCGCAACTTCGTCTGCGTCACAAAGGGGTTCAAACAGTACTCTTAATACTGTTGTGATATTATTTGCGCGGCCCGGGGAGTAGTCATGTTTTATACTCGTAATAACTTCTAGACGAAAAGTCCGATTGGAATAAAACAAAAAGTAATTTACTTCTACATTAATACTCTTGATAACATAATACTTTATTTGGATAAGGGTTAATATAACAATACTAATTTAACGTTAAATTCATTTTTCGGACGAATTATTTTTTTTTTGAACATAAAAGCAGTTGTTGTGACTAAACTATTATAGTTAGATATATGCTGTCGCGGACTTTTTTACGTACGCATAAATAGGTTTTAGATTATTCACTTGTGTTACATATTCGATATTTTCATACGGATCCCTAATTTTTTTCAAAATAAATTATAGCCTATAACCTTCCTCGATAAATGGACATTCCAACAGTGAAAGAATTTTTGAAATCGGACCAGTAGATCCTGAGATTAGCGCGTTCAAACAAACAAACAAACAAACAAACAAACTCTTCAGCTTTATAATATTAGTATAGATATAGTTTTCTAAAAGGATTTCTCTACAATCTCAAAGACTGCAACCGCTTCCTTTAGAAAGTCTGATGACATTAGAATCTAAGGTTTAGACAGCAAATAAAAAATCCCGTTTGTTTTGTGGCAAAATTCAAACCACTAAAATATAAAGTATGTCAACGTTCAGATTAAAGAAACAAGGGCAAAAAACCCTTTACAAATTCAACCGAAAACACCCCAACGCAGAGAGTTAACACGCAAGTTAATCTGTGGGCTTACCCAAGCCCTTAAATTTTAATTTAGTCGCCGTCATTTCACTCAAATCCTATTCATTCCGGTAAATTAAACAAAATAAGGGCTCGTAAAATTTTAACGCTAAAAGCAGCGAATATTGGCACACGCTACATAAAATACACTCAGTTTCGTTCACGTGTAAAATATTTATAGTGATGCATCCAAAATTACGTATATCCATAATATCCATTGAAATTGATCCAGAATTATTCGAATTTTAGTATGTAAAGTGAATTTTTAATGACGGTATATATTTATGGAAATTGTAGTTGATGAAATTTCTTTCGTTTCACCTTAACCCATATAGATTTTTTTTTGTTTTAGTTGGAGTAATTCGCCGGATCCCACATATCCCACGATCCCACGCGGGGCGGGTGGGGTATGTGGGAGTTGAACCTCACTAAAGCCTCCAACCGCTCACACTCAGCGTCCGAACCCCGGCTGAGGCCAGAACTCAGCACGGGGTTATGCGGGGTGGCGCGACGCGTTACGCACTGCGGCACACTTTCCCGTCGCGACACCCCCGGACGCCGAACCGGTAGCCGCCGGCAAATACGGCCACCGGCTCTCTCGGTCAGCGGGCTTTCCGAATCCCGGCACGATGGGACCGCGTGCCACCCTCCCACGGAATACCCCGCTGGGTCAGAACCAGCGTGGGTCGGGGAGCGCGGTCTACCATCCCCCGGTCGTTCTGGCTTAAGGCGCGTGCTGAGCGATTCCCATATAGATGGGGTCGGCGCAATATGTCTTCTCTCTCCACACCTTTCTATCATTACATACATCATCAGTCACACCACAAACCATCGGTTATTAAAATATTATGAGTAAACCCAAAATCATGCAAATGGTTATGAATGCTCTGTTTTCCGTTTGTCAAAAATTTTGGTGATAAGGAAAATGGTCGGATTTTAAATAATTATTTTCATCGGGAAGTTATCACTATCCTTCGTTGAGCATGGCACGGTAACGCTCGCCATTGACCGTAACGGCGGCTCCTTGCTCATTTTCCAATGATGCCGCCGGACCAAAACCCACACCAAACCGTAACTCTTTGTGGGTGCATTGGCTTCTCAATGGTGACGTGTGGATTTTCCGACCCCCAGATGCGACAATTTTGCTTATTGACATAGCCTCCGAGGTAAAAATGAGCTTCATCTGACACACACACACACATTTCTTATAGTTTGGACTGAATACTCACCACTTTGGAAGTAACTTTTCAATATTTCCCAATTTTGTTCAAGCGTATACCTTCCCATTTCGTAAATGTCAAACCTTAAACTAAATTATGAACACAAATTGAATGACATTTGAGCTGTCATTCTCTCAATAAACAGTAGTTCAAAATGCAAACGTTAGATTGCCCACCCTATACCTCCATAAATAAAGCCAATAAATGCTCTCACCAACTCGTAATATAATCAAATAGTTACCAACTACTAAATCAACAGAAAAAGCAGGTTTTAGATTCCATCGTTAATAATAAAAACGCTAGATATTTCGAAGCAAACGTCTAAAATTAAATCTACATTCTGAAACGTTCAGGTAAAATGAAATGAACGCATAAATCCGAAGCAAGAACACACAGTCGAGATCATGACGGTATAAATTACTTTTTGCACAGGTATGGATTTAGGTACGAGATGGGGTATCATTACAAGTTTAATATTAGGTACATATTTTTTTGTATACCAAAATCCGTGCTGTCGATTGCTGTGTAATATACATTTATTGGAACGAAGTTCCTTATCGCGCGTTCTGAAAGCGGTTAGAGGGAAAAAATCTTACGAAAAGTTGTCACGACACTTTTTTTGTTTTAGATGATTATCGCTAGATGGCGCTGTGATCAAAATCTTCGTTCTATTAGGATGTCCCATGACACCTATCAAGTTTTTAATATTTTAAACGTTGTCCAATAATA
Organism: Trilocha varians; assembly: GCA_030269945.2. NCBI lineage: Eukaryota > Metazoa > Arthropoda > Insecta > Lepidoptera > Bombycidae > Trilocha > Trilocha varians. Next base: position 3,049,429 of record AP028270.1, on the reverse strand, counting down.
ATATCATGATGAGCGATTTGTCATAATCTATTTCTACAACAGTGATTTTTGTTAAGCAATATTCCACACCAAAATTACATTTATTTCTATAGAATGATAGATAAACGAGCCTATAGTCTCTACAATGCTAAAAATAGTTTTCTAGATGTCTCGAAATTCGGGTAATGTCTTTTATTGTTCTCTTTTATTATAAATCCGTAAACTGAATTGTAAACTGCAGATCAACGTTTCGGTAAAACAAATATAATTTATCATAGTAATAATAAACCCCGTTAATTTTCCCTGAGTTCGACTCTGGTGCCGCTACACACCTTTTGTGAAGTGTTACAATTAATCAACTTCAAATCCATGAATGTACTGAAAGGAAACTTACAAATGTACAACTTCGAGTAGTTTCTATTTGACGACCCATTTCATTGAAAGCAACATTTCCGCATTTCACAGACATAGACATCCAGACAAAATAAAAATCAATGATCAGTTTTTTGTATTTCTGTATTATTGTTATTTTTCAGTGGTTATTTTATAAAATACTAGCTATTTCCCGCGACGTCGTCTGCGTGAATGCTATGTACATCACCATAATAATATACCAATAATTATATCTTTTAAATTAACATTAATTTACTGGTTTTCTTCTTTACCTTTCATATCTACACTAAGCAGAGTAACAGAATAAGACTGTTTTTTTTTTAAATTGAAGAGCAAAAAGTGATAATTTCGCGGGTCCCGTTACACAACTTCGGAGGAGTTAGGTTCCGAAGAAGCATAATCGGGAAACCGACCTTCAGCTTGATAGTATGCGCTGGAATTCCACTTGCTGACAGAGAGTTCAAAAATTCCACAGGATAATGTGTGGCATCATCTTGCTCGACGACAGTATTTATAAAGTTGTAGACCACTTCATTTCTCTCAATTTCTGAGAGAATGCATTCGTCAATTGGTGCAGCCTGATCATGGTGTCAAAATGGCTCGCTCACACACCCAAGAATTCTGCTGGTGTGGTATACGACTGATGTCGTTGTACACACAGCGAATGAGTTCTTCTAAGCTGGATACAACTCTACCGAGAGACATTGGAAGCACCACTTGTCCACCTCTCTCCTCTGGTAGAGTACCTTCACCAAGACTTAGAAGGACATCGGAGAATTTTTGAGCACGTCCAAATTGGGGATGGATCTACTTCGAAGGCTTGCTTGTTCTTCAAAATCAGTCACAAAATAAATTTGCAAAAATTTTGGAATATCTGTAGGTAGCAGCGAACCAATTTGATGGTAAATTTGTCCCTGAATCTTGAATGTCGGCATGAACTCTGTTTCAACGATTTGATTTGCACCAAGCGAAGTCACCTGGAAGGCGCTATTATAGACTCGGATGTTTTTCAAAAAATGACTGGACTTTGGATGTTCGCCGCTTAGTAAGAGTTTCAACAGTTCTGGTGGGTCTTGCAGACTCCAAGCGTACTCTCCATTTGCGGGCTTGACAGAGGGCGCACACTTCTTCTAAGATGCCAATATCTCCGTGTGCGACGTAGTTAATCGCAACATTGTACATGAATCCACTTCCCTCTTTATTTAGCCACGGTTGCTCTTGCAACTCTTGCGTTCCGTCCCGGTCTTGCGATACATGAGCAGAAGTATCGTCACGTACGTCCTGATAACGCTGCTGAGCAGCTGCACTACGCTATTCATGCTGCTCATTAGTCTCCAACGACCGTGAAAGAGCAGGCTGAGAGTGATCTCTCTTTAACTGAGTATCCTGCTCTTCAAGATCTTCGATCGACTGAGTTTCCGCAATGTGTTCTCGAAGAGTAGCCAACCTAGCTTCACGCTCAACGGCGGTCTCTACACATCGAGCTAACCTTTTCCTTCGAGTATCGTTTGAGCATTCGGATAAATTAGATATCCTTCTCCAAGCATTTTAATTATTTTTAGTCGAAACTAAATAATAATCTAATGATTGCTAAGTATTTAAAATTGACCAACCACACGATAACTTATAGCAAAGCAGGTAGCCTCATTTGGTGTACGAAATAATAGCGCGATTCAGAATAATTCAAATTTATACGCCAACGCCATCTAGTTAGCAAATAGAAAACATTGTCCCACAATGACATAATCAAATTTAAATTATTTATATCAACAAAAAAATTGCTTCCATATGTAATTCGACTTGAAGGCCAATAGATGTCGTTGCTCTAAAATTGTTTAATGAAATCTCTTATATATAAAAATGAATTGCTGTTCGTTAGTCTCGCTAAAAATCGAAAACGACTGAACCGATTTGGCTTATTTTAATCTTGAAATATTCGTAGAAGTCCAGGGAAGGTTTAAACGGTGAGAAAATTTCCTTATGTGACGCAGACGAAGTTGCGCGGGCCAGCTAGTTTATTTATATGTATAGATTTTATTTATCTCTGAAACGAATTAAAGACACAATTTTTAAAAAGGAACAGAACTCCTTGTATCTATGACAATTAATAAAAAACCATTGACAGTGCCAAAAATGACACAATCAAATTAAAATTAAGAGCTAGCAACGTTTTTGACAGAGTATTTATCGATACGGACTGTCTAGTAGTAGCCTGTAGTGGTAGAGTACGGTTAAAAAACCGTTTTTTCAAATTATTTAAAGACATTTTTTTCTTTAATTTATTTTTATTATACTATTTGCTACATGAATTTATTATTGCCAGATATTTTTTTGTTGTACTTCTGTGCCAGACGCTAATTCTGAATTATTATTTTTTAATGAAGCTTTTTAAGGACCTAAAAACCAAAATTAATTTGCCAACTGATATAAAAGTGAAAGAGTATGAGAGATAGCATGTATAAAATAAAAACTGGCTTTACTGAAATGTTTGTTTTCCCGACGTTGCTAGCTCTCGTACTAATAAAAAAATGATTCAACATGAAATTTGACTTGAACGCCGATAGATGTCGTTGCTCTAAAATTGTGTAATGAAATTTATTATATTTATATCCTGTTCCTCGGACATGATAGCACTATAATATATAGCCTATGTGTTGACCCGACTTCTAAGCAATATTCTTGCCGAATTTGAAGTACATCTGTGCAGCAGTTTTCGAGTTTATCCCGGACAAAGCTGACTTTTTTACAGAACTAAATGTATGGATTCTGAATCGCGCCATCAAAATGTTCAACGGTTGTTTGACTTGGGGGAGTGTATTTTGCAATGTTGACTTTTCTATCCTTTTATTATATGTATAGACTAACTAAGAACTAAGAAGATACTAATCATCTAAAATTATCGATCACTTATCAGAAGCTTAACTTTCATACAACTATTGTCTTACTGTTAAGTTGAGTTTTAGGTTCTCTAAACTGAAATTAAGTAGTATATTATTTCAACGTTGATGAAAGATCATACTTATTGACCAGTTCGAAAACCAAAATGTAAATAGCCAACGTCCTGAGAAGAACTGGCGAAAATTTGAAATTAAATGAATCGCAAAATGTGTTGGTAAGCGCATAACTCAAAAACGCCTGGATCAAATTATCAATTATTTCTTTTAAATGTTTGTTGAAGGTCAAAGATGGTTTTTGCAGCGAGAATAAATCGAATAAGTGCCGGAAAAAAAGGTATAATCTTATTTACACTATTACTAAACGGGTTCTTTCCACGATTATTTTCAATTGAGCGATCCCGATATTTCGGAACTGTTTCAAGCGCCATGATCACGGGAAGACTGAAGAACTGCGGGTAGGTCATTTAAGAGCAGACAAATCTGTCTACTCTCTTTCTCGTTCGTTTGCCGGTAATAGTGATGTAGATAACCGCGAGTTTAAAGAAAGGTATAATCTTAGTTGATGTATATAGGGTTCAGGCAGCTTGTATAATATAAAAAATAATACTTTGCAGCTGCTACTTATACATTTACGAAATTTTTTGTGACTATGACCTACATTTTAACCAATTACGCCACAAGGTCACCTTTGTAACCCCCAGCTTAATTATTGAGTTTGTTTCTGGTTTCAGTAAACACGATTTTCATATAGTATAGTAATTAATCACTTTCAGACGCAACGGTGCAGCAATGAACTGAGTTGATATTCGTAACATACATTTTAATATTTTCAATCAAATTAATGAACAAATAGGATTATTTTTACACGTACAAACTATTGTTATACATGTGTATTATAGTATTTTTGGTTTTGGTAATACTTTTGAAGAACATTATAAATATACATACTGTGGTGACCAAGAGGTGACCGCGAGATCCTGAATCACGGTTACGACATTTGCAGAAATCTTCGCATATATACGGCATCTGAATCTACTACAGTGGGCTTCGGCGTGACCGTGCATACACTACCTCGCCCGGTCGGAGATCTCCCTTTGGCCATAAGTCTACTGTAGGTACCCGGACGGATACGGAGCAGACTGTAATAAAGCAGTTTCGTTTGAAATAACAAAGTAGCAACTTCAATAAACTCACTTTTCATTTACTCGCTTTTATTCCTATTTATTTTATTTACAAATACCAAAAAAAACAAACCAACATGTTTTACTTCCTTCCTAAAAGAGTATAACTTAACACCTCAAATTTCCGACCCCCCAAATTCATCTCCAAATCCGTCCCCGGTTTCAGTACACACGTCTTTCGTACAGCGTCGTAATTAATCACTCTCAGAAGCAACGTTAGTATAACGCAAGCCTTTGTGTTTGAACAGAACATTAGGCACCGTCTCGAATGAATAGAGCCAGCCCTCGATGTTCCCAGTTCTTTTAAATTAGACGGAATATAAGGTTTATGAGATTTTAAGATATGTTTGAGTTGCGTATTCTGTAAACACTTGATTTTTCTAGTCAGTAAAAGTCTTAACAAGTTAATACGTTATGGTTGAGTTCATATTTCTTAACGATATTGGGGGCGGCGCGACGGGAAAGTGTGCCGAGAGCGTAACGCGTCGCGTCGTCCCTCAAAAACCCCGTGCTGGGTTCTGGTTCCAGCCGGGGTTCGGACGCTGAGTGTGAGCGGTTGGAGGTTTTAGTGCGGTTCAACTCCCACATACCCACATACCGCCCTACGGGTGGGGATCCGGTGATTTCCTCCAACTGAAAAAAAAAAGTATATTGCATAAATAGAAATGGATGTGCACGGTGTAAAATACACCATCTTAAAATAGTCAATAATTTGTAATGTTATTTGCATAAAGCTCAATTACATACGACAATTAGATTAGTTATCCGAGTAGAATCGACTTGTACCTACTCTCCGCCACTGCTTAATTCCACACAACACAAAAAATATACTCCGTATTGCGACTACCCTTAATAAATCGGCCTTCACTGGCCAAATATCAAGCAATCTTTCACCTCCCCTCCATCCCTCCCCCCATTTACACATGAACTCCTTTGAACAGACCACATGCATATTTATACTATGGTTCTTTGTTAATTTCTTTTGCCATGGTAATCAGGGTAATTTAGCAATGGTTGCCTTTGATGTTATAAAGAATTCTTATAAATACAAAGAGTTTTATTATCAAGAACGTGTGTAGCTCACAGCCCGATTGATAGTAAGTTGTTAGCTACCCTTGTAAACAATGATGTTTATCATGTTTGATATCTATAAAAAACTTGAGAGGTGTCATGGGACACTCGAATAGAACGAAGTTCATATCGATTAAAAGATATCTTATAAAATATCTTTTTTTCCTAACGTAACGCACGATAAGGAACGTGTTTTAAAAGATTTTGTGTTGCTTGATATCACAAAGAAGTAGATAATAAGTACATTTATTTCATTGTGATATATAAAATGTTGACGATTATAAAAATAAATCTTTCTAGTAATAAAGTTTTGAAAGACAATCTCATAAAAAACTTTGCAATGTGAATCTTCTTCAGAAACTCTCAATCTCTTTCATGCATCTTCAACGGGTTCTTACCACGATATTTAATTAATTGAGTTGTCTCGATATTTCAACGTTGTTTCAAATCACGAGAAGACTGGATACTGCGGGTCGATTTAAGAGCAAACACCTTTGTCTACCCTCTTTCTCGTTCGCTATTGGGTACCACTGGAACTCGAACTCACATCACGACACACAACACTCACTGTATCTACAAGACTCTCAGCATGAACCGCGAGTGTCTGAATAAGTTTACTCTCAATCTCGTGACATGGCATACTTCATTGTTTGTAATATTAATGAGTTATGAAATACGTTTACGAAGATCATATTTGCAACAACGGCTAAAGCTTGAGCAAAATTGAACAAAACAGTGTTGAGAACCCGTAGTTGGTATTTAGACATAGACATAGTTGAGAAATCTTCTAAATATTATGCCAGGAGGCCACAACTGCTCATCCAGATACAATGACAGTTTACTTTTTGCTACAAATAACTGGAATGCCTTATGATGACATACTTTATTTGCAAAAAAAGAAACATACAATTAAAAAAAGTTTCTCACATTTTACTTATTTCTTTTCATTATATCCATTTTTAAGAATCCAAACTAACAACTTTATTCAGTCTAATAAGAAGTAATAACACTCGCAAATAAAACCACCAATTTAATTCACTATCGACGTAACTTAGTGGAGAATTCTGAAAACCAAAGTGTATGTTGGTAGAGTCAAATAGACCAAAAGTTGCTTTTGGTGACAATTAGAACGAAGTTTCTTATTGCGCGTTATCGAAGGGGGGCTAGACGGAAATTCTTATGAAAAAGTTGACTTCACTGTCCTCTACATTGCCAAAAACATAATGAAACGCTGAAACACAAAGAAAAACAATAAACAAATTATACTCATTTTATGATAGTAATCTCAGTAAAATATATTGATCTGCACAGGTTTGATCTCATAATAGTCCTTAAACCTCTTAAATGAATAAGTAAGGTGCTCTATAAACATTTTTAACATAAAAGCAAAATTGTTAACCGAAAGTTCGAGTACATCTCCTGAGAGTCTTCAATTAAAGACTACACGAGCGAAAGGCAAGATAAAATAAGTCTAACCTCTTATTCTCAGCGAGGGAATTCAGGTTATATTCGGGAAACGAACGAAAACGACCTGAGATAAGATTGTAAATAAACGAATGTGTGTATTAAGTATTCAGAGGGTGTGCTGAATGTTTGAAACAGATTACTTTGCTTGCGAGATAACGATGAAGTCATATTACGATATTATTCAACTAATATTTTAAATGTGTAAGATTTTGGTATGATTCTTACAAATAATAATAATGGAACCGATCTATTATCACTGACAGGACTATTGTTGCCAATAAGCCTGACATAGTGATAATAGATCGAGATGCGCATCGGGCGGTGCTGATCGATGTCACCATTCCACATGACGAGAACCTTGTGAAGGCAGAAAAAGAAAAACTGCTAAAATATTTGGACCTGGCCCACGAGGTGACCGACATGTGATGATGTGGCGTGTTGAATCGACCATCATTGTTCCGATCATTGTATCTGTGCACGGTTTAATAGCGAAAAGCTTCTACCGTCATCTAGGGAAGCTTTCGCTCCCCGGCTGGGTGAAGGGCTTGAATCAGAAGGCGGTCATTCTTGACACGGCACGTATTGTGAGGAGGTTCCTCTCTCTTGAGCCCTGACCACTGATGGCTTGGGTCGTAGACCCCGTCTCCAGTGGCCCTCTGTTTTTTGTATTGTATTTTTAAATTTATTTTTTTGTGATTGTTTTTTTTTAATATAATGTAAAAAATGAGCAAATAAATGAATATGGAGGATAATAATAAAAAAATATCCAAAAAATACTTACACATGATTACAATTAAATTTAATCGCTACATAAACATAATTAACATGCTTGGAAAATGTTGTCGGCTCAGCTATGTTACAGTACCGTGGTACTGCAACGCTGGTCTTACGCTGACACCACTGATGAAACTTTGTACGTGATCTGTTAAATTTGGAATATGAAAATAGACCAACTACTATACTAGATCTAGACATCTATATTGCATATTTAAATACTGTGATATAGCTCGGAAAGCACAACGATAAAATACAAAGATATAAATTTAAAATCAAAGAAGTAGTTTCCTAAGCAATGCTATATAAATGTTCGCACTTTGAAGAATCTATATTATTGTCTGCCAAAACTTAGATTTTAAGTTTGTTGACTTTCATTTATTTTTGGCTGTAAATTTTCTAACCGTGAAAACCTGTTACTGGCTTTTAGTTTTAAATTCTATTTCTTAATCTAACTGTAATGTGCTGTTGGTTTTCCTTATATAAATAAATAAATAAAATAATAAGCTGAAATTACCAGTAAAATACAGAAATAGAAAGATTGCATGCTCAAAACTAAATATGTTAGAAAAAATCACTGACAGATGATCACAGCATTGGTAAAGATTAAAGGTATAAAACAACATAATATTTAAATAAGTAAAAGAACTCAAAAATAACAGACATAAAATCTTAAAAAATACTACATTGTATACTCTAAAAACTTATTAACTAAACCTGCTTCAGTACATTTACAAAACCACCACACATTCTACTTAATACATATGACAACTATAAAGCTCCTAATACTGATAAAAACTAGCGTCAACCTTCAAAGATAAGTCAACGTTACGAAACTCAAGGTCACCATAGCAAAAACTCCCAGTCCTGCCAGTTACATAAAAACGGTCCCGAAAATAAACCGCTTTATGAAGAACTGTGCACGATAAAAGTTGTGATGAGTCCCCGAGGACCGGAGTCGCAACGTCATCATCAATTCACGTTCCCTCGGAGACAGCCAATATGTTGTTGAAAGATTAATTACTGAACGTAACTTGGAGTTATTTTGATGGTTTCACTTTATTATTTTTGTTTATTGCTTTTGTATATAAACATACTCCCCGCCTTGAAGGGAATCCTTCAAAGTAGGTGTAGAAATGTTATTATAGTATTTCCCGGTATTGCAGAGGTGTATGAGTGATGGTAACTAACAATTTAGATGGTTTGTTAGTTTATCTGTTCTTGTTCTATTTGAAAATTAAGTATTAATTTAGTAAATACTTAACTGTACAAACTCGTTGTCTTGTTCTGAGTATACTTTAAAAACTACTGAGTTTGATGATAAAATTTTTTGATTGAAATTGTATTTACGTATCTGATTAAATAACTATAAAATGCTTATTGGGTGTAACGGCTCGCGTTCTCGACCTCTTAGGCCGGGTTTTTTTCAGAATAGGTACCCCGTCCCACGGGAAAAAGGGTAATCTGCTCCACTGCTCGTTTTAGTCTTCAGAGATAATTCTACATCTCCGAGTTCTGCGTGTTGGTTGTATGCGTGTTTGCTGTGTGTGGTAATTGAGAGGTTGTTTGAGTGTGTGGTTTAAAATGTTTATTATATTGCCACTAATTATAACAATAATAATGAACACACTTGTTGACCCGCGCAACTTCGCCTGCGTTACAGAGGGAGGCCTATAGCCTTCTTCGATAAATGGACTAAACAAAACTGAAAGATTTTTCAAATCAGACCAGTGATTCATAAGATTGGCGTGTTCAAACAAGAAAACTCTTCTGCTTTACTTGATTTCCCAGAATATCGTCAAATTATATTAAAAATCATAGTACCTTTTATCATATAAAAATAGTCTTATTCAGACACTCGCGGTTTTCTTTAATACTTTCATGCATTTTCAACGGGTTCTTACCACGATATTTAATTAATTGAGCTGTCTCGATATTTCAACGTTGTTATAAACGTCATGATCACGAGAAGATTGGATATTGCGGGTCGATTTAAGATCAAACAAATCTGTCTACCCTCTTTCTCGTTCGCTTTTGGGTAGTACCACTGGAACTCGAACTCACATCACGACACACCACACTCACTGAATCTACAAGACTCTCTGAGCATGAACCCGCGAGTGACTGTTGTGTTTAGTGGGATCATGACGTTTGCAACAACGTTAAAATATCGAGACAACTCAATTAATTAAATATCGTTGTAAGAACCCGTGGAAAATTCATGAAAGTATTATAAAAATAGTAACAATAAAAAGACAGCATGTTTAATAAACATATTCAAAAAGATATTATTCTCAGGGTCTTTGAGCTAGATCCATTTAAACTGAGATAAAACTGAAGTTTCACTTGCTGTCTGGAAAATAAAATGAATTTACGTGTATATCCAGACACAAGTCACGAAATTCAGTAATGTGCAATGCATTTATAAACTTATTCAGACACTCGCGGTTATTTGTAATACTTTCATGCATTTTCAACGGGTTTTTACCACGATATTTGCAATGTATTTGTTTGAAAATGTAGTTTACGTAAACTTTTGATTATTTTAACTTGAATTTTATCCTCAACGGTGTTTACGTAACTTTATTTTGCGATTATTGAGTTGTTTTTTCTTTTATTAAATAAATATTCCTTTTTATTTTGATGTATGATGTCTTTGATTTAAAATCTTGGAAGGTATAAAGTGATGTAGAACCAGTACCTACATATTGATTTTACGGTGAAAATGATTCTAATGCATTTACAGAAATTCTTCATAATTATGAACAAAAAACAAAAATTTTCCATGTAATGACTTCTTAAAATTCGTTTTTGAAATGTGAATGTATTTATTCATGATTTAATTCCACTTGATGTTTAAAAAAACACTTAAGTACAAATAAGGCCACGTGATGTAGGATTCCGTAGCTGCCCAACGCTACGTAATTTCAAAGAATCGAACAAAAATTTATACTAAAAATTAAGAGTTTACCGAACGAGTAAAGTATTTTTTAATGTCCAGTAATTTTAACCCAAGTCTTAAGATATTCCACACGATTACACGACGGAAGAAAATCAACTCAAAGTCTAGAAGGAAATCTATCTTTTCTTTGTATGATTCGTAAACACTGTTTGTCTTAACATTAAGAACTGTTGATAAACGAAATATTTTTTAAAAAACTTGAGACGTATGAAGGGACACCCGGATGGAACGAAGTTACTTTCGATTAATTAGTGAGGGAATTTTTTTTTAAGTTAAAATAATAAATAAAAAAATTTGATCACAGGGCCATCTAGCATTAATCATATAAAACAAAATAAGGAATTATTTTATAAAATATTTTGATCACAGCGCCATCTAGCATTAATCATATAAAACAAATTAAGGAATTGTTTTAAAAGATTTTAATCACAGTGCCATCTAGCGATAATCATCTAAAACAAAAAAGTGTCGTGACAACTTTTTCATAAGAATTTTCGTCTAGCCCCCTTTCGATAACGCGCGATAAGGAACTACGTTCCAAAAAATACTTAACTACTTTATTATACTAGTCTACTATATTTGCTTCAAACAAAACCTCGGAGAAGACAAGGATTCCTAGTTTACACGACGCAACCCTAAAACTTGAAATGAAACAGCTAAAGCCGCAGATCCAATTTCCTTTTTAAATCGAAAAGCTCCGGAAAACTTAAACGAAAAGATATCAACGTTCTCAAAGACTATCTCATTTGGCTTTTATTCCGAAGGCAGCTTAAAGCTTACACACGTTCAAGTTGTCGAGCTTCTAACTTGAGTGTAACTTATTGATTGAAGAGCTGTATTCTCACTTTGAGGCGTTTGAAGTGGTTTAGGAAATCTTTTTAATAACTTTTGGTTACTAGTGGCGCATTTACACGTGTAATTTTATCCGTGATAGTAAAGTCTCACTGATTTATCTGTGCGTGTTAACGTAACACGGCGGGTAAAAATTTCGTCACATAAATTGTTTTGACCCATTTTGCTATAGTTTAAAAAAAAACTTGAGAGGTGTTATGGGACACCCGAATAGAACGAATTTCCTTTCGATTAAAAGATATCTTATATTTTTTTTCCTAACGTAACGCGCGATAAGGAACGTGTTTTAAAAGATTTTGATCACAGCGCCATCTAGCGATAATCATCTAAAACAAAAAAAAGGTGTCGTGACAACTTTTCGTAAGATTTTTTTCCGTCTAGCCCCCTTTCACAACGCGCGATAAGGAACTTCGTTCCAAAACCGAAACAAAATCAATTACTTACTTTAAAATACGTAAGCATACTTGCATAGCAGACAGCGGAAAGTGACTTTGTTTTGTGCTATTGTTGTGATTATTTACAGTACGTTTTTATTTACTTACCTACCTCAATTCGTTAAGTCGTTGATGCGTAAGTAAATACTAACATTTTCCGCGAAAAAGCAAATATTTTGATGAATATTAGAAACTCATCGATTTGAAACGAAAAAAAAAAAATTCCATAACCATTTAAAGTGCGTATAAACATATCATAGTATCATAATCTTTTAGAATATATTATAAGATTAGAGCATGACTATAGAACGAAGATAATAAACTAGATTTCATGACTAGTTCTTTAGATGATCCTACTACAGCGGGCGAGCTGACCAAACCCGTAGTGAATTATAATTTTAATATAATTACTTTTACGGAGAAACAAACTATTATTTTAGTATAAAACAGGTTCACGAATAAGCTGCTGGTAAGTGGTTACTGTAAGAACAGAAGAATGTGTGGTGCAATTTATAAAACATAGTGAGGAAATCTGTACTTTGGAGAAAGCTTTGAAAACCTTTCGAAGATATTTTTTTTCTTTTTTTATTACCTCGCAGGCAGACGAGTTAACGGCCCACCTGATCGTAAGCGGTTACCGTCGCTCATGGACCTCTGCATTGCCAGAAGACATCGCGGGGCTGCTACCTACGGCCTACCCTTAAGGACTCTCTTCAAGCCTCGTTTGAAGAAAGACAAGTCATAGCGCTCGGGAAACACCGAAGAGGGGAGCTCATTCCATAGCCAGATGGTGCGTGGCAAAAAAGTATTCTTGAAACTGACCGTGGATGACCGCGGTGGTTCCAAATAATAGGGATGAACTCCACCTCGACGACGGGTGTTGCGATGATAATATTATGAAAAGCCTCAATCTATGAGCATGTAGAAAGGCGCACTATCTTCTGAGGAATTCTTGGTTCTAAGGGGAGCCAAGCAGTAAAGACTACATAAAATACGGTACTGCACTATATATAATTATACAGCTGATCGCAGTGACCCACGAATTAGCTGCAAAGATTTGAAATCTGCACTACGCAATAGGAATTGGTGTCGTTCCACTCAACTTCGCCTTTGGGAACGCATTTACAGTGACATATAGCATTAAAAAACGTCTATTGCTGGACATAGACTCCCCAAACTTTGCCACAACGACCGGTCTTGCGCTGTATCCAGAGACTTCCCACGATCCTGACCAGGTCGTCGGTCCATCTTGTAGCAGGTCTGTCTACGATGCGTCCACCAGTTCCTGGCCGCCACTCCACAACAGCATCATCGGTCATCCGTTCTTCGCACAATGTGTCCTGTGCATTGCCACTTCAAAGACGCAATTCTTTGGAAAAAAAATTGGTTGCCTGTAAAGTCGGTATACGGGCGAAAGTTTTACGTGACAACGCTCTGTCTCTCTCGCTCTTAGGCGGGCTAACCATGCCCGAGTGGAAGGGACGCGTGCCTCTCACTCGCTTTCATTGTGAGCGCATAACGTGAGCGGAGCGTAACGCAGTTTCTTGAAGTGTCACCCGGCAAACCAATTTATAAGAAGTTATCACGTCAAAACATGGGCTAATAAATATACATAAACTACTTGTTGTTTGTTGTCTCAAATACGCTCAGACGGACACCTGTGGATTATTTTAATTGAAGGACAAGTTGTTCTTTGATACGAGAAAACCTAAATAGTTAATGGAACCACCTGAACATTGTAGGTTATTCAGTCGAGCGTAGATTTTTACGAGAAATACGTAGACCAATGTACTTGAATGTAATAAGTAATGCGCGAACGTTTGAAATTGTTGTTATCTGCACACAGCTGTTGCATTCCTACAAAATGCAAAATTTTCGTGCACAAAAGTTGCACACTCTTTGCGTTAAAAATATCGTACAACGTATGTACACAATGAACACAGTAGCTACAATTATGCCACATGCAAATTTTAGTAAAATCAAGCCATAAGAAATTCCCAGACAATTTGGCCCTTATAGCCAAAAGTTACATTACAACCCCCTACACCATAATACCCTCCATTTCCCGCTCGGAAAGTGGTGGAAGTCATTAAAATAAATAATTGCTCCGTGGTTTATTCATGGCGGCCTTAATCGTTCCGTAATGTCTGATTAAAAAGATAAAAACGCCAAATTGTCGTTAATACCTACACAATTCGGAAAAGATAAAATAATAATTTGGTAAATTGATCGTAGGAGTAATCGGTGGTCCTAGTTTCTTGGGTGGTAGGTTAAAAACATGTAATATGGCCAGCAAACGGGCCATTTGATGTTAAGAAGTTACCATTACCAGGGAAAAGTCGTGGTGGCCGAGTGGTCGAAGCGCTTCCTTCCGAACGGGAGGTCGCGGGTTCAAATCCGGCTGGCTTGTACCTCTAAATCTAAATGTGAAAAAAAGATTTATGTGAAAATTTTCACAACACCACTGGCTATAATAATCGGTGAAGGAAAACTTCGCGAGGAAACCTGTATGTCGGAGGATTCTAAAAATCCTTTGCAGATATGTGAAGTCCCCAATCCGCACTAGGCAAGCGTGGTGGACTATGCCTAATCTTTCTTCTGAGGAGACCTGAGCCCAACAGTGGATAGTAATGGGTTGGTACAGGTACAGTTACCATCCTGGACCTGTACAATGTTAAGGGACACTATTACCCCTACTGCTATCAACAGTGGCATGCTGTTTATTGATATTATAAAAGAAATATTGCACTGCGTATGTACTCTTATGTCTAACTTTAAAATAATAATACACTAAAAATATCACTGAAATCTTTTTCATGTTTTTATTTTTAAACGAAAGAATACGCAGTAGATGAAATTTCAACCAGGAAAAACAATGTACAAATTCCAATGTAACACGTACGTAACAAATATAAAACAAAAGAAAAACCAACCATTGCAAATACAAAACATTTCGAACTCCACACTCGTATTCCAATACTTTTTTTAATTATTCTGCCGATATTACCGTCGAACTTTTGAAAAATGATTCGGAAATGCTTTAAACTGGTTAAACGATTTTCGTTCAATAAGCGTGACCTACATAGAGGTGTTGAGTTATTGGTTCAGCGCGATTCGCGGCCATTATCAGGGCCGGAATTAGGTGAAACAATTTATTTTCATTTGTCCGAAATTATTTGCAAGCTTTGTACTTTATCAACGTGTTGTCCGAGTGGATGGAATCGACTGGTTTTTACTTCTACACTTTAATTCTAAAGTTAAAATTATGTGAAGTTTTTTTAACGAGGAAATGTGGAGTAAACCCCTCAAAAACATGTGAAGTCGCCAATCCTTGGGACAAACGTGTTGGACTATGTTTGATTCCTCTTCTGAGACCTAAGCCCAGCAGTGGGCAGTAATGGGTTGTTACTTCTGTCACATGCTGGGCTATGACCTTCTCCGTTCTTCTTTATAATAATTGCTTCTCTATAAATTGATTTTACTTCTTTAAAGAATAATTTATTTTGTTGCCAAGTTGTAATCAACTAATTGTTAGTAAAAAAGCTTAAGTTTCTAAATTACACAGAGTGCTTCGTGACTGTGATTCGTATCTCTGCCCCAATCATTATTATTGGTCGAAAGATTCAATAACTTAATTGCAAGGTAAATTATACTCATTTCTGATTAAATAATGGAACTATAATCAGGATCATTCACGGTTCACATCATAAATATATATATTTTTTGTCACATATTGCAATACACATTGATTGCGATTCTTCCTCTGTGGTTTATGCTATTATTTGTCCATCTTTAAAAGACCCTTAAAAATATTTGAGAATCAAAGATTTCCGTTCTCAGTGTTTTTCAACCACTATCACATATTTATTTATTTATTTAAACTTCATGCACATAGGCGGACTTAATGCCATAGGCATTCTCTACCAGTCTACCTTTAGGTCATGGAGAGATGATTGATGGTAGACAAAACAAAATATGGAAATATAAAAAAAAATTGTTAGCTTTAAAGCTTAAAAATTCATATTCCTGTTTCAAAAAGTTTAAAAGCTCTGTTTAGTAGCCAATTAGGCTCTCTACGTCCTGGCATTGGAAGGATTCATTAGTGACTACCAGATAGTCTATAGGCTCATTAATCACTCACCAAAAAAATGCTCCAAAAAAGAGACCTAGACAAAGTAAACTAATCAAGTTTCTAAATCGATCTGACAAAGGAGGCCCGGGCTATAAAAATAATGAAATGAAATATGAAATACTCGTATTTTATTTTCAACATTGATGAGATTAGGTATCATTCTTGTCAACGTTAAAACAACAAGTTCCGACAAAAAAATTTAAAGAAAACTTTTTAGATACAAGCTTTAAAGATCCTAGCTGTCATGTTGCAGTAGCGTAATAGCTAATACAAGTAAAACGAGCCCAAACACGATGGGTCTATCTTGTTTAGCGCAACCTTCCACCAACTTTCGAATCCATTATAAGATCAACGCCGTTTTGTCATATTATTGCATTGTCACGCCATATACATCTGCGTGCAAAATAATAGCTCAATCGGAATCCGGAAATTAAGCTTGCAAATTTCCACCCGAACTTACACAGTTACATCCAGTGCAAGTTAATATAAAGCTTGTTAAAATAATTTTATTCAAAAGAACTGGCTAGAAAAGTATTAGCTGAGAATGATAAATGAGTCTGAATACGTCCCTTGTAGCTGGACATGATTGCTTTTGAAGAGATCCGCGGCCGGTGCCGAAGTGCCCTACGATTGGTCATTCGTTCCGTTTAATTACTAACAGCTTGATTCAGACACCATATTTCTCAGGAAAATTACGTTTAAATGGAATTTTAGAATTTGGAGTGATTTCGGATTTGGTATTTAAGAAATGCTGAATATGATGTGATCTTGTAGAAAAAGTGATTGATGAAAACTAGTCGGCGTTACGGAAGATAGACTGCTTGCCTTCTGCAGCGAGTTCAAAAACTGACCTGAATTTCACCTTATCTTAAATTTTAAGCAGCAGTGAGAAAATCTTTCTTATGGGAAAGCTTTTAAACTATTAAAATTATGTGAAGTACCCAACCCGCCTTACTAAAGTCCAGGGTCCAGTAGTAAAGTCCAGTAGAAGCTGAAAATCAGCGCTGCAGCTGTCCAGGCTGTAGCTTCGTGCTGAGCTGGTCGCCCTTTCAGATACACCCTCGCACATAACCTTTTTTTATTTCATTATTTGTTTTAAATTATTTTTTATTACTTTTATATTATTGTTTAATCTTAGTTTTAATCTATTTTTAGTAATATATTGTTCCTGTTATGTGTAAGTTGTGTGTCTGAATAAACGTATTTTCTTCTTTCTTTCTTAGTAAAGTGAGGCAGATTAGGCAGTGTGGTAGGAAGTTCATGGTGTTCCTCACATTTTAAAGCTTCATAAAACCTTAACCAATCAACTGGACTATAGGCTTTTCTGATAATAAAGTCATTCATTTAATTTCCCCTTACAGCACGGTAACGCGACAACATCGAGCGAGACTTCAGTGGGTACCTCCGCGACAGCCCCAGCTCCTGGCCCTAGCAAGCCGCCACCACCAGCTGCCAAGTTTCGCCACGGTCTCCTCCAACTCATGATCCACACCATCGATCCGATGCATGATGGTGAGTTAGGTACGCACAAAGCTTCGCTCACTTTTATCATAGTTTTAAGATATTCTTAAGAACCTTTTAAAACAGGTAAGTAGTATTAACCACTCAACTGGGATCGGCAACCAAATTGGTTTGTTTACTTTTGCCAAGTCTGTGGCAGGAGCCAAAATTGAGCACAGTTCTAAAACTTGTTTTGTTTACATTTTTTAATCGTCTCATATTTTACGGAGATGATATATTTTCACTGAAATACAGCGTCGTTTAGTAATAAAGATTTACAAAAATATAAGGTTTTAATTAAAAATCAAAATTAAAAATTATTGGAAAAAAATGTTTTTAAAAAGGGGTTCAAACGCGGTATTGATTCCGAACGAAGTCCCCAGTTTCACCATCTAGCGAATAGTGACGTTCCCAGTTGAGTGGTTAATAAAGTTTTTCAGTTTTTGACGGGAATATAATCTCGCATCTGTTATTTGATTGGCCAATTAAGTGGCGAATGTGCGGTATAGATCGAGTCAAACCGGCTTCCTTTTGGCTTTCGTATTGTGAAATTATCGCCTAAAATTTTTTTTTTAATCTTCAG
Organism: Trilocha varians; assembly: GCA_030269945.2. Lineage (NCBI taxonomy): Eukaryota > Metazoa > Arthropoda > Insecta > Lepidoptera > Bombycidae > Trilocha > Trilocha varians. Next base: position 3,031,204 of record AP028270.1, on the reverse strand, counting down.
CTTAGGTTAAGAGTTAAGTATTAAATACTAGATGTCCCTGAAGCAATAGAAAACACCGGCGAATAACTAGGTTAAAAGAAAATGTTTAAAAGTTTATCTTTTTTTGTACACGCATCACGCTAACATTACAGCATGAAATTAAATGCAGTTTTCACGAATAAATATAAATGAAGATAAATTACATACAACTTTAGGTTTACCTTTACAGTTGAACTGGACAGATTTACTTGCGCAGTTGAACTGAATAGGTTTAACCGTACGAACATTCAACATAGGTAAAACTGTGAGTGTGGGGGGTGTGGAACATAGGTAAAACTCGCTCAACTATACCTAACAGGTATAACTATGTAGACAAACAAGTCAGGTATAAATAACTTGTTATTGTAATGCTAAGTTTAATTTCATCGTAACATCGTTTTTATATTATTGTTTTATTATTGTTAGCGGTCCGCTGTTTTCTCTTCCATCTTTCATTTGGAACCTATAATTGTACAATCCTTACGGCCTCCCGCGATACAGGCCTAGCCTAGTACGGGGGCCATTGTTGAACTCCTTATGTAAATTAGTTTTATGTTTGAAAATACATTATTTGTTTGTTTGTTTGTTATAACTCTACATATATATATATATATTACCTACTACATCTGAAACAAAACTATTATAACAACTGACTCTTGAAATCCGATGATGTATGTAAAGGTAGAAAAGAGTGGAGAGAGAAGACACATTGCGTTGACTCCATCTAAATGAGATATGGTGTATCGAAAAAAGACTCTTGAAATCTGCTCATATTCCCAAACTGTTTATTTATTTAAGAACATCAACAGTATGACATATTTAACAATCATTCTTAACATATCACAAAATAATTTCTAATATGTATACCCATTACAGATGTTTACAGCATTCAATATAATTAATTAAATAATGTGCTCCAAAATAGCAAAAATAACGTAATTCAAAAATAAAATAACATTAATTAAATTAAACATTACAAAATAAAAAGCACTAAAATTCAATAAAAGTAAGTAAGATGAATATAATAATTATAATTATGATCATTACAGAGAAAAAATAAAGGAAACAGATTCGAATAAATTTACAGTTAAAAATCGTCTATTAAAACACACGCAAATTTTAAGTATTCCAATACAATTTATTTCACTTTATAAAATAAACTGTTGCATTACAATATCTCCAATTTTACGATTATAATGTATCAGTAAATCCATCGATTACCCTAAATTTTACATCACGATTCGATTCAGAAACTAATAACGCAGAGTCGTTTTACCGCACGCAACAATGTTGAAGTTTTGTGGCGTGCCAGTGCCAGAGTCTGGCATCGAACTCTGGCACGCCAACTATGTAGCCACGAACTCGACTGCGAACAAAGTCTTCGTTTTGATGAGTTGATATCGTGGATTTTTAAAGCTTAAATGGTTGAGATGAATAGTTTATGCTCTGGTAAAATTCGAACTCTTATATTTCTTGTGTGATAGTTTGTTTTGCTATCTTCATTTTTTTTTATTTATTTAAGGGACAACAAACAGCTACAACATATTATTTCTATAAAAATAAAAGTAAACAAAAGCATTACAATGTCGCAGCCCACAACGCTGTCCACAGATAAATATCCTAAATATTAAGTAATACAGTAGGTATCGCCAATCATATTGAGCTTTAGTATTTGAAATACAATATTGCTGCTTAGGGTTTAAAATATTAACTAATATTAAGGAAATAATAAAAATATATAAGAGTAATCATAACATAGTGTTTAAAATTTTTAGAACTTTGAACTGGAATAAAGCCTTAGTAATGCAAAACATATCTAATTCAAAAAACATTTTATTAAAGGATTCTGTAATTTCAATTTGCTACATATAACATGCCATAAGATTAAAGAAAATAATTACTAAATTTTCATTCACATTTACCTATGGAGTATACTACAACGAATCTTATAAAAGCAATGATTAAATAAATATATACAAACTAGGTACTAACAATTTTTGTAAAAGAGGCACTAAAATGATAACTGTTGAGGCACTGATTTTCCTATGAACATTTTGACATCATATTGACGTGACAACGTCTTATAAATTGGTTTGCCGAGTGACACTTCAAGAAACTGCGTTACGCTCCGCTCACGTTATGCGCTCATAATGAGAGCGAGTGAGAGGCACGCGTGCCTTTCACTTTTTATGTCTGTCTCTCTCGCTCTTAGTCGGGCTAACCATGCCCGAGTCGTTGTCACGTAAAACTTTCCGACTTTACAGGCAACCAATTTTTTTTTCTGTAGGTAATGTTTGAATGGTTATATGAAGTGATAAATAAACAGATGCAAGAAAAACCCACATCACTAAAATCATCGAAATATAATGCTTAATTATGTTAAAACCTAACGATATCCTCGTATTTCTTAAACGAATACAAAATTTTATTTTAAATCGCAGTAGAGCATGTCTAATCTGTGTTGTGTATTAATTTATTTTGTCTACAGGGTGTCTGAAATCTATGGATAATATCATTTTATAATTTAAAAGCAATTAGGTATAGTAAAAAAAAATATAGGTATTATCCTACATAGAATTAAAGTAATGGTAAATGTGTAGTCAAAAAAATTGCACATATATATTTGCTATAGTTTTCGGACATCCTGTATAGATATTTGTATCATTGTCATCGTGTTTGTGTAACATGTTGTGATATCGATGTTTTGTGTAAATTATTTGTTATTCGTGATTGGAAAGTAAGAGATCGAGTTGTTTGTTATTAGACCACTGATTTAGATCGTAAGTGGTCACCGTCGCTCATGGACCTCCTTGATCCCAACCTGCAATGTAAGGGAACACTTTGGGGCCACTACCTTCGTCGCAGGACTTTCTTCGAGTCTAAAATTACAATGATATTAATTGGTTTCGTTTTTAAAGTGATTTTTGTTTTATCTTTGAGAAGACAGTTAAATTTATTTTTTTAAATTAATTTACATTACTAAATATTTAGATTTTAATCTAATTATTACTAAACAAGAAATAACTAAGTAAAAAATGAACTGTCTTCCGTCATCTTTCATCCAGTTTTTGAAGATACGGCGTCATGGAAACCATCGTGTAGCTTTCACAGGAATTAGTAAGTTAAAGTACTAAATATTTAAATATTGGAGTACTTTATTTTACTATATCTTGCGTCTGCTAAATCATCAGGCATCGCATGAAAATGTTCCGGCTTTCGATGTTAGTGTGTCATAATTGACAGCTGTCAAATCTGACATGTGTCAAAATGGTAGCGCATTTGTATTGTGAGATGTGATTGTGTAATGATGCGTTTACATATTGGCTTGCCAACGTCCAACACATGTAAAAAAGAAATGACTGAAAATGTGAAATGTTGGCGAGTCAATATGAAAACGCGGCATAAACGTTGTAAAGTTTATTTTATTGTTATTTTTTATTTTAAACCGACATCAAAAAATAGACTGAGACTCCTTTTATGCCAAAGTTTGAAATATTGTAAGTTCCACAACTTATATTTTGTCGTTTTTGTTGTTGATTTAAATAAACTATTTTTGGTTTTAATTCCAATAACTATAATCTAAATTGTTTATCTTTACTAGTGTACCTATTGTATGTAGTTTACGAGTACTTAAATGATTTTTGAAGTTTCTGTTTCGATTTAATATTTTAAAGATATTTTTATATATTTTGTTCACTTATCAATCATCATTGAATTTTTTGTTGAGTTTTTTTATCGAATCAAAAAAACACGATGAAATTTTCGATGAAGTTTGAACAGGATCTTCGGTATTGTAAAAAAAAACAAATTATTGATGTAGAAATATATGATTTCTTACACCTCTTTGATTTTACTTCTTAAAAAGCGTAGTAACCTAATCCTTCACTAACAGACAATTACATTAACATTATTAAAACAAAACAAGTCTTGCCGATTTAGGAGTTAACAGGCAAATGAACTCAATTATATATACCTAGTTTTTAACTTTTTATTACTAAAACTAGCTCTTGCCCGCGACTTCGTTCGCGTGGACTTCAGGTTCGTCCCGTATTATCTATTAAAAATTGTAGCCTATGTGTTATTCTGATGTATAAGCTATATTGTGGTAAAGTTTCATTCAAATCCATTCAGTAGTTTTTACGTGAAAGAGTAACAAACATCCATACGTACAAACTTTCGCCTGTATAATATATGTATTTTAGATAATCAAAATCGGTCCATATAACATAACAAAACTTCCTCAATATCGTTACATATTATTCTGAAGGTATATTTGAGCTGAAACTACCAAATCATTGTATCGGTCATCGAAGGGCCAACTTTGATCTACCTTAAGGGCGAACCTTTGTCCGGCAAACCCTTAACATGGGTCAGTAATTGGTAACTGATTTAAGGACTTCGATTTGGTGGATTGATGGGAACACTGATTCTTGAGTTCAATAAGTTTTGGAGTACTTTTGTATGTTTGTATTTTTTTTATTATGTGTTTTTACTTTTCAAATCAATAGTATAAAATAGGGACGTCTATTTATTTAATTATTTATTTAGGTACACCAACAGCAGACATAAAAGGCTTATGTGTAACATATGTGTAAGTTACATGATAACATATCTTATATGACTACCTACATACATACACGACATTTTTTTTGAAACAACACAACTTAAAATTAATACTTGGAATACAGTTGAAAATTACAAAGGCAAAATTATAAAAGACTAAAGAGTAAAAAAGACAGCAGAATAAGTAAAACAAAAAGTAATGTTACTGAGATAATTTTAGAGAAAAGAGAAAAAAAAATATAAAAAATAAATATCATGTTAAACACACTTATGCTAATTATCAAATGAAATAAAATAAAAAAAGAGAATTTAAAACAAGCTAAAAATAATAAAATCTTAACTCAAAACAATAAAATACGATTATTAGCTGACAAATTTGCAAATACTTGCATTTTTTTTTTAATTCTGATCGGCAAAAATACATGCGAATATTTTAAGTAAAGTTGCACGGATTTAGCGTTGCAGATACGTGTAGTCCCCAATCCGCATTGGACAAGCGTGGTGAACTATGCCTAATCCCTCTTCTGAGGAGACCTGAGCTCAGCAGTGGGCAGTAATGTGTTGGTAGTACAGTAGTAAATCTAATAATAATTTTATTACAAAAAATGAAAACGACCGACTTCCATTTCTCAAGTATAGCACAAAAACTACCAGTCAGATCTTTATCAAATTTATGTGAGATATGTCTGCTTTCTAACAAAAAAAAGAATCATCGAGAAAATATACGCAAAAACAGATAGCAAATAAACATTTTTAAACGCAGATCCAAAAGTACTTCTTCGATCTTTAAAAAAAAAACAATGAGACCTAAGTTCAGCCATTACCTTTCATCTGACACCAGAATCATTCAAATCTGTCAACCCAAACTAAAGTTATCGAGAAACAAACATAAAAAAAATACAGACGAATTGAGTACCTCCTCCTTTTTTTTTATTGCCATGCAGGCAGACGAGTCAACGGGCCACCTGATCGTAAGTGGCTACCGTCGCTCATGAACCTCTGCAATGTCAGGGGACATTGAGGGGTCGCTACCTACGACCTAACTTTAAGGACCCTCCTCAAGCCTCGTTTGAAGAAGGACAAGTCATAGTCTTTTTGGAAGTCGGTCAAAAATCACGAACTCCATTATTGTTGTACAATATTAACCTAAATTCAAGATTTCTGCCTTGTAGGGATGTAGGGCGGTGTGTTCGGCCCTGCCTTGACCCTTCGTTCGAGGCGCCCTATCGATTCTTACTTATGTTTTCATTTACTATACAAACGCGAAAACGCGAGCTTTTGCTTGTAAAACTGTTACTTTGTCGATATTTGTTTGTTTGAAATTATTGTTGTACCGTTTCGTTTAGACGCATTAGAAATTGAAGTTCATGTTATTTTTTAATAAAATGTAGGTATCTACCTATTAGATAGGTAAGTAGGTATTAGGTATTAGCAGTGTTGGCATTAATCGATTGATTTTTCAATCGAATGGTTAATTTTATTAATTTAATCGAATAAAACTTATTCGTGATAAAATTAATCGTGATTAAAATTTTAATCGTAATCGTGATTAAGTAAATTAATCATTAATCGTTAATCGTTAATCAGATTATTTTTTTGCCAACACTGGTAAGTAGGTATTAGAATATTTAACATTTCGAATTTTAGCAGTTTCGATTCCCGAATGACGTGGGTATGTCTCTTTTTTAGTTGGAGGAAATCACCGGATCCCGGTATGTGGAGTTGAACCGCACTAAAACCTCCAACCGCTCACACTCAACGTCCGAACCCCGGCTGAGGCCAGAACCCAGCACGGGGTTATGAGTGACGGCACTCTTTCCCGTCGCGCCGCCCCCTTGTCTATTTATTTTATATTTTGCTACATTTTTCAAAACAAATGCAATCTTTCTTTTGATATAGAAAGGAAAAAGAGAAGCCAACATCACTATTTAGAGTCTCCGTGGAGCGTTTCATTCCACCCTGTATAACACACACTGTATTACTTCATAATTTTATTTATTTATTTAGCCTATAAAATACAAAATTATTTATTATATTAATTATTAAAGTTAAAGATTAGAAGTAATACAAAAAAAAAATAGTAGAAATTAACAATATTTACGATTACAGTATGTCCCTCAATTCGTAATGTAGCATAGGCCTCCTCCAACTGCCTCCACTGTTGTCTGTCCAAAGCAACCCGTGTCCAAAGCGGTCCCAAGGTTAAGCGAAGATCATCTTCCCATCTTCTTGCTGGACGACCCTGCCTTCTGCTTCTGCCGTTTCTTCTACTCTACTCTACTTCATAATTACTACTCAAAAATAATAACATGAAATGCACTGCTTATTCTTAGCAATTTAAACAACAAATTACATTTCACAAAACACAACTTTTTATACAAAATAAAACAAAAACTTTAAAATGAAAACATTACTACTATCCAGCGTCGCAAAAGGGATTAAATTAACACTACAAAATACTCTACAAAAGTTTATTTAAAATTGCAAACATCTAGTTAATCTAGTTTCTGTTATACAAACAGCCATCCAAACTTTGTGTATTAACAACAGTGAAACCGCGCAACTTAGTCTACGTCACATAAGACCGTGGGCGTAACGCGTCGCGCCGTCCCTGATACCCCGTGCTGGGTTCTGGCCTCAGCCGGGGTTCGAACGCTGAGTGTGAGCGGTTGGAGGTTTTAGTGCAGTTCAACTTCCACATACCCCGGGCGGGGATCCGGTGATTTCCTCCAACTAAAAAAAAAAGTCACAAGACGAAATACTTGTTCCCGAGTGTTATGAGATTTTCTCCTTTAACTGGCATTCCTATTAAATCTTGAAGAAATTATAACATTAAGATAAAACGCTACGGCATAATTTCCCGTCGCGCAGCCCCAGTAATGCTCTGGCATTTCAAAGCTTCATTACGGTTGGTAATCACTTACCACCAGTTGGTTCATAAGCTCATTGTGGCGACCAATAATAACGCGCGAGATCCTGAATCGCGGTTACGACATTTACAGACATCTTCGCATATATACGACATCTGAAATCTACTACAGTGGGCTTCGGCCTGACCACCATACACTACCTCGCCCGCAAGGAGATCTCCCTTTGGCCATAAGTCCACTGTAGCCACACTCATTCCCATCAAGCTTGCAGCAACAAAATCCACATACTCCAAAACAAAAAAGCATAGCATAGAAAAAGGTTCTACTCTCAGTATGTTTTTTTGCTCATTCAAAAACGAACATAACTACAAATCGTATTTTAAATAGCAAGCCAAAAGCATAGTTCCAGTTTGAAACCAGACCGCACTCAACAAACTGAAAGTTGGGCAAACATTCTCAATGACCAACACTGGCCAACATTCGTATATTGTTGGCACAAAGTTTATAGTGATGTTTGACCTATTTTTAACGTTCTAAAGTAGTTTCGTAGTCCATTAAACTCGCTATTTCAATCTGCATATTCTGGTAAAGTAGATAAAATTAATTTGGTACCTAGATTTTTTAAACGGTGTTTTGCTGGCTAGAAGTTTTACAGCACTGTTTTGTATGCCTTTTATAACAAAAAGATGTAAGTACCTATCTGAAAAGCTTCGACCGTCATTTTACTTGAAGCGAACCATTCGGGTAAAGGGCACCCAGAAGACTGTCGTTCTAGAAGGCGATAGTAAGGCGGTTCCTCACTTAGATACCCTAACCGCTGATTGCTTGCGTTGTAGAACTGAAATTAAGAATTTAGAATTGAAATTAGGAAAATATCCCTCTTTATACAAGGTTTAAGAAAAGTCCTGTATAGGTATAGCCCCTCAAAGCATCGCAGAGGCTCATGAGCGATGGTGACCACTTACCATCTAAAATCTTTTTATGTAATTACGTGCTGATTTAAAGATGAAATATTTTCAAATCTACGGTGGTTTGGTCTTTAAGGCTATTCACGAGTACTACGATGTACTATTAAACCCATTAGATATCAACAGGTGGCTCACACTCGCGTACGTTATATCTCTACGAAGATTTCTACGAAAACCTTGAAAATTAATAAATTTGGTGCAAATAAATGCATAGAAAAACGGCAATAAATTAAAAGTATCAATGAAAATGGCTTTATAATATGCTATTTTATCTGTAAGTATGCGCTTTTCATTCACTTTTAATTTCTTGAATATTCCAATGTAAACCGCAAAAACCGAGAATGACCGAGTCTTTTCACTGCTACAAATAATACATTTTTTTATATTTTTCTTTTGTTTTTCATATCTTAATATCACTAAGAGTTGATCGAAATATTAAAATAACATTAACTTATGGGACCCCATACATACAACGAAGCCATAATTGGTCCACAATATAATTACCATCCTCGTATTATGTGAATGTGTGAAGTCATTGGAATTCGGAACCTCGTCCGATGTTCTCGATAATTGGGAATCGAGTAAACTTCGATCGTTTTCCGATATTGTCGACGTAATCGAATCTTTAGCAAATTAAGGTATGAATGGTACAAGCTGTGAGTAGCCAGAGTTTGTGAACCTGGTAACTTTTTTAGCCACATCATCAGACATCCCCTGCTAGACACAGGCCTCTCCTAAACCTCGTTACAACGACCTGTCCTACGCTGCCCGCATCCAGCAACTGGCGATCCTGCCCAGGTCGTCGGTTCATCTTGTGGGAGGTCTGCCTACGCTGCATCTACCAGTTCGTGATTGCCACTTTAGAAAATTTCGGCCCCATTGGCAATCAGTTCTTTGCACAATGTGACCTGCCCATTGACACTTAAAAGACGCAATTCTTTGGGCCATGTCGGCCACATAGTAACAGTAATCCATAACATAATTTGCTTAATTTTTGACTAAGTTATACCAAAATATCTTTAAAATTAACATAATTAACGAATGTACTACGGAAATACCTGACCCTAGTTTTACAACCAAAGTCAAAAAATAAAGATTCAGTAAGAAAAATGTGAAGGTGCAGTAAGTACGATCTGTGTTTCCAGTATGAACTAAAAACCAGTAGATGTTACGTGGGCTTATTACGATAACTGTCAAATTCTGATTGTAGTAAGAGTTAGAAAAAACATGGAAAAACCTGACCAACGTCATAGGTTTCAGCCACTCCTAAAACACAAATGACAATTACATTGTCCCCAGGTAAAGTGGACGAGAAGGCGACCCAGCTGCACGCGATTGCGTCGCTCAAGGTACTCCTCGAAGCCACCAGGCCGACGGCTGGCGGTGCCGGTGCTTCTGCCGCGAAGCATTCAGCAGCGGCAACACAGCAGGCGAAAGAAACGCCGATGGACCTGCCGAATGGTGGCATCGGTGGCGACGTCCAACTAGATGCTATTGAAGAGGTTAGTGTTTGAATTAGGTTTTATGCGTTTTAAATAATAGGAGTGCCACTCAATTTGCACTAGGTTGCGAAATTGGACGCGCTCGCCTTAAACAATTTAGGTACAAAAAAATATGGTAAAATATTATACTACCTAGACTGCCTAGGCGAAGATTATACCACCAAATTAAATGCTAAAGCCCTAAATTAGTAACTACATTAAAAGAAAAATCAAAACTGCACAAAACACTATCAGATACCAAAGATCGAGTGACTCACTGGTTATCGTAAAAAGAACGATTAATAAATGAAGCTATTAGTTCTACACGACATTAGCGGCAAAAATATAGTGCGACCTTTAAAACTGGTCGATGTGGCGTGCCCTGGACAAGCATTGTTCCATTGTGCGGCGACCTGATTGATGGTCACAAGAACAAAGATCGGTGTAATCTTAACCTGAAAAAAATACAGGAATGGGCACAAGTCTAACCTAACAGCGTGTTGCTAGTTAGAATAGAAAGGTTTAAGTTTCGAAGAAAAGCGTAAAAACATGAATTTGTATGTAAATTGTAAATTACATTTTGAAAATCGAAGTGGCTCTACATAAGGAAAGCTAAGATGCTAAACGAAATGTGTATCATAGCTCGCTTATTTACAGTAGCATAATAAATGCACGCGTAAAGTTTGCGAAATATTCACCAATACAGTCCTTCGACACAGCTCATTCATTAAAATTTCCATTATTTTAATGTCTTGCCCATGCATTAATTCTTGGTCGTTCGAGTCAATTTCTCGAACACAGTCAAATTAATCTAAAATCAATATGAACGATTCCCCTTGCAACCGTCGACAGTTCTTTAATATCGTTTAAAACACATTCCCTGCAGCGTTACATCGTCGAAAAATCCAATATCGTATCGTGTGAAGGACTGTGATGTGTCTGTATCATTTCCTTCACATTTCCCGCGTGACTCGTCGCTCAGACGAATAACGATGCCTATTCTGTCGTACGATGCTCCCGACAATCACTTTCCTGGAATATACGAATCTTTAACCTCGTTTTGATCACAAGTCTGACAAAGCAGTCTTTGGTGGAGAAAATGGCGGCAAATATGATTTGTAAAACAAGATGGCCGCTTTAAATTTGGAAAGAACATTAATGCGTAGGTGAAAAAAGACTACGAGATGATTTAAAAAAAAGATCTTTGAGTTAAAAAGTATCCATTATTAATAACCACAGTAACCAGAAGTTTTTTGTTCTGAGTTGAAGCATAATAAAATGAAACACCAAAAATTTAATCTACAAAATATTTTGGCAGACAATAAGGCATCGTTTGAAAATATTTAAAAGTCTAGTTAAAAACATACAGACCAAAAACAATGCTTTAACTAAAATATTTATTGTACTTAGTTTAGTTTTTTCGTTTCGTCAGCGGGGAACCCTTGTCACGAGGGTAGCGAGGCTGGCCACCGACAACTTGACAACTCAGATTTAAATCAATGCGCGCCGGAAGACATGATGGATTTGATTGACTTTTTATTGCGACTGAAATGCGAGCCGAATTTATTGAATTGCGATTTTTTGGAGCATTTGTTTTTTGATTTACGGTTTTCTACGTTGATTTAGTTACGACTTACACTGATTCTGTAAAAGGGTAGGATACAAGTTATACACACGTGTTCGCCTACTTAAGACACCAAAAAAATGCTTCGTTCGATTCCTAAACTGTCATGTAGGATTATTTGAACTAGGAATTTGAAACTCAATACATTATGCTGTGGGAAATGAAATATGAATGATCGATTAAGTGCCTTAAACACCTAAGATCACTTTCGTATTATGGACATTATAGTGATTACATCGCCAAGAATCTTAAAATACTCATAGCAAACAAATATCAGCCCGTCGAAGACAATACTGTTCAAGTTGGAGTATTTCTTTCAGATAGGAGACCTGGAGGAGGACACGACCCCTCTGGACATGTCGTGGCCCTCTGGTTTCCGCAAGCGACTGACGTACCTGTTGGTCGCTCCAATTGTCTTCCCATTATGGATCACCCTCCCGGACACAAGGACTCCGAGAGGTAAGTTTATCAGAAGTGAGACTTAAAAGTGACCCAAGACAGATTGGCAATAGGAACTGATCGCATATTGTTATGTCATCCAACCAATGGATACCTCCTGGAGTAGATAGGTTCTGGAATGAAGACTATAGTACAGCAAACGTAGCGTAGGATGGTTTTCATCAAATTGAACGGTTACTCGAGAAAGATAGCTGGCGGTTATAGCTAGATGGTATGCATTGGGAGTCTTATATCAATCTGAGATACATTTATCTAACAAAAACAACTATGTCTCTTCCATCATTATCTTATCGAGCTTACGATCACCTCACGCTGAAGATTTTGTCATGGAGAATCTTGTACTATCCTGAAGACTATGATAATTCCTTCAAGTATTAATACTTATCAGTAACATCTAGCTTCATACTAACAATGAATTAACACAACCTTAATCTTTTCAGGAAAAGGTCTATTCCCTATAACGTTTATAGGATCTATAGTATGGATAGCGTTTTTCTCGTATTTAATGGTATGGTGGGCCAACGTAGCCGGGGCGACGGCCAGGGTGCCTCCAGAGGTGATGGGCCTGACTCTGTTGGCCGCAGGAACTTCAGTGCCAGATCTTATCACTTCGGTCATCGTGGCCAGAAAAGGATTTGGAGATATGGCTGTTTCCAGTTCGGTTGGAAGCAATATCTTTGATGTTACTGTTGGGTAAGTTTCTGAACTTATAGAAGTAAATATTTTATACGAATAATGTGTTAATAATCTGGCTAGTTTGTGAATGAGTTAAGTTAGGTTATGTTAGGTTAGAATATGTTTGATACCAAACTTATACTTTGAAGATATCACACGATAAAGGTAATTAATGATGATGACTTTCATCATTCTAAAAAGCTTGTTAATGTTGATGAGTTAGGTTAGGTTTGATTAGGTTATGTTAGATTATGTTGTCCCTTCTCTGAGGAGCCCAACAGTGGGCAGTAATGGGTTGGTACAGTACAGTACAGGTTATGTAAGGTTTGAATATAATTGACATCAAAGTTATTGCGATGAAGTTTTAAGAAGATATCACACAGTAAAGGTAGTTGATGCTAATGATGATGATTTTAAAACATTCTAAAATGTATGTGAATGTTGATGACTTAGGTTAGGTCAGAATATATTGCGATGAAGTTTGACGAAGAAATTTCACAGCGAGCTTCTATAGATGGTTGACAATACAATGATTTTAATCATCATTAGAATCTTCTTTTAGAATTATGTAGATACCGAGATTATAATCAAAACAAAATCCTTACACGCACATCCACCTTTCAGCCCTCCTTGACCTTTCACCTCAACTGACACGTCGCCCTTGTGACCTTACCAGATTTTAGCGTACACCAACTTAGTAATTTCTTACCAATTTGTAATCATGTTATTTATACAGAAGAGTGATAAGCTGATAAGTACTCTGTTCTAATAAGGAATATTAAAAAATAGGTTTTAACTTTCGTTTATTGAGGAATTAATAACATATTATTTGGTAATAATATTGTTTCTGGTCGTAAACGTCAACTATCACCTGACCTTCTATACGTACCATAAAAGAATGAATAACCCTGGACCTATCGGTATTCCCTGAGCGCTATGACTTGTCCTTCTTCAAACGAGGCTTGAGGAGGGTCCTTAAAGTTAGGTCGTAGGTAGCGACCCCTCAGTGTCCCCTGACATTGCAGAGGTTCATGAGCGACGGTAACCACTTCCTATCAGGTGGGCCGTTGGCTCGTCTGCCTACATGGTATTAAAAAAAAACCTTCAAAACGTAGAGCAATTGACGAGTCTAAGATAATATTTACATCAAATTCACACAGTCAAACACATGAACACAACTTTATTTCATCATCATCATCATCAGCCTATAGACGTCCACTGCTGGACATAGGCCTCCCCCAAACTTCGCCACATCGACTGGTCCTGCGCCATCTGCATCCAGTGACCTCCCGCAATCTTGACCAGATCGTCGGTCCATCTTGTGGGGGGTCTACCAACATTGCGTTTACCGGTTCGTGGCCGCCACTCCAGAACTTTTTTTATTTCAATGTAATGCGTATGAAGCAGCACGAGTTTAAAAAAAAGATGTATTAAATTATAAATTATTATTTACTACCCTACTAAACTGAACCTATATAAGTTTATCGGTTTCGACCCCGGTCTTATAGTTACCTACAAACCGCTCAGCGCCGTAAAAATCGCTCTTTCATATTTATACCTCGTAAGACCTTGTAGCCAATATTGGGTCAAACAAAATGCCAACAAACATAAAACCGTTAATGAGCTGGACAATTAATAGGATCGTAAATAAATATATAAACCTGACTATTGTTTACGCGGTGTTAAATTTTTACGGTGGTTTAATCAACATGTTGGTTAATGTGTAGGGCAAATATTTGGTCAAATTTACGGTCTGTAAAGATTGGGTATTACTATAGTATTTTATTGTCTTTTTACTTTGGAATTGGTAGCATTAGAGCTTGTACCTCTAAATCTTAATGTGAAAAAGATTTATGTGCAATTTTTCACAACACCACTGGCTAAAAACGGTGAAGGAAAACATCGTGAGGAAACCTGAAGTCCCCAATTCGCATTGGGCAAGCGTGGTGGACTATGCCTAATCCCTCTTCTGAGGAGACCTGAGCCCAACAGTGGGCAGTAATAGGTTGGTACAGGTACAGGGTTAAAAAACCGAAGTTCCTTCTCGATGTTTCAGACACTAATGATGTCAAACAAGGTCTAAAAAGATTGCCCTTGGCAATCATTTGAGTAGGTTTATCTGTGATTGGAAATTTAAACTGTTTACCAAATAGTAAACGACCAAACAATAAATACAATTACTTAGTATCTTAGCACTATCTGGTCACTGCGACATATTCATACAATATTATTCGCTGTATAATTTCAAACGAAACTAACATTTCATTACGACCCCATAAATATAATTACATACAGAAAACCTCCGTAAAATCTACTCAGATCTTATTTTACAAAACGTTAATATTGGTAACATTATAATGTACTGTACTGTACCAACCCATTACTGCCCACTGTTGGGCGCAGGTCTCCTCAGAAGAGGGATTAGGCATAGTCCATCACGCTTGCCCAGTGCGGATTGGCGACTTCACATATCTTCAAAGGATTTTTAGAACCCTTTTTCCGACATGCAGGTTTCCTCACGATGTTTTCCTTCACCGTTTTTATAATGTGCCATCCTTTAATAAATTAGTCTAAAAAAAAAACACCAGAAATTTCAACCTAGTACATATAAACTTCCAGGTTGCCTCTACCCTGGCTTCTCTACGGCCTGATCAACTCAGAGCCAGTCCAGGTGAACTCCAAAGGCATGGTCTGCAGCATAGTCCTGTTATTCGCCATGCTTCTATTCGTCATCATGAGCATAGCCTGCTTCAAGTGGAAGATGAACAAGGGCCTCGGATTCACCATGTTCCTGTTATACTTCGTCTTCGTCGCCGTGAGTCTTGGACTGGAATACGGATACTTGCACTGTCCAAGTTAATAATTGGAATGGAGGAGCTCAAGTGTTGGTATGAAGGTTTCGTGATTGCGAGAAAGATGGCTAAGTTGTAATAGGTAAATTATAAAACGTCTTTTTCATTTGTTTGGGAAACAACAGTGCACTGTCCCCTGACATTGCAGAGGTTCATGAGCGACGGTAACCACTTACGATCAGGTGGCCCGTTGACTCGTCTGCCTACATGGCAATAAAAAAAATATAAAAAAAAACAACTTATTATATCAATATAGACATACAAAAATGTAAAAATTTAACAGTATATATTTTGCATATTTTAAAACTTTAAGCTCTAAAAACAATGTTAGGTATTAATGCAAAACCTCTTTCTTCTTACAATTCAAATTAAAATAACAAAAAAAAAACAATACTACAATAAATCCATACATCATTCTCAAAAAAGCTACTATTGTATTAGAATTATTACTGTCCACAATCGTAGCGTGAGACTCATAATTTTCAAGACAAAACGCATGGACGTATTACAAGCACAATAACTCTAGTTTTTGTGATCTGAATACTAAACATTAATATGACGTGACTAAGAGCAATTTAGACGATTTGTAAGGTCACATAAATGTCTCAGTCTTGTATATAAGGAACGTTATAACTTACTTTTATTGATTTAAGTTCACTTAGAACGTAATACAAAAAATCGTCAATCACTGACGGGTATTTGATTTATATGCCTGCTGTATTGTGTACTGAAGACTGGATAAAATATTTGTTAGTTGGGATTAAAATGGATAGTAATAAAGACAGTTTTACCTTTACTATTCAACGGTTAGAAAAATGTTACAATTTTTCTTTGTGTTAGATTTTTTTTCGATTTCATTCTATTTTAAATCGTATATGGTTAGCGCGTATTGACAACATTTTGGAAATTGACAGTAACTGTATTATTTGTGGTGTATGCAAGACTGAAAAAAATCATTTATGAGATACTATACCATTAAAAAAAGTCCTGTTGTAGTATCAGAGGTTGCTGTTTAAATTTTAAAATATTTTTTTGTGATTAAATCGAAAATCTTTCGTTCAATGGTATTGTTTCATTACGATCATAAAATTTTATGTTAAATCTTCACACTGTCACGAAACCTTCGGCGAAGTTTGAGAAACACTGACTGTGGTCAAACACTTGAGTACCACTGGAATCGAGACAAAAGATTGTCAAAGCGTTGACTAGTTAATTTAAGAAAAGAAATTAATTGTGATTAAAAAACTTCCATTTTAATATTGTTAATTGTTAATAGAAATTTTGATTAAAATCTGATCTAGGTATATCAAAATATTAATTACTGAATTAATTACTTAAAATAAAAAGTCAACGCTTAATAGGGAGGGGAAAATAAAGCAATATTGAAAAAAATGTAGATGTTAGAACTTTTTACTAAACGATAGGAATAAAAAAAGTTTTGATGTTTTCTTTTTTCAAAATTTTGTTTTTTTTAATGTCATAGCACGTTACAGTTTTTAAGGAGTTGCTCAAAATATAGTTTATATTATTTTGCTGTATATTAGGTACGTTTAGGTGTGATAATTTGCTTGTATTAAAATAATGTAATTTTGTACTGTAAAGAGGCATAAAGTGATGTGCAATAGTGACCTATTTCAAAATCAAATTAAAATAAGTAAATAAATATTTTAAAGGTCACTATTATTCTCATATTAGAACTATCTTGACAATGAATTATTAGAAAATAGATTTTGTATTGTCAAGATGTAAAATAAAAAATCTAGGAAAAGATAAAGTGACCTAGAACCTGCTTCTAACTATTCCTAGTTAAAATTAAATTTGACTAAGGTTACCGCAAAACCTGCAGATTTTTTTTTTGTTTGTTTGTTATTAACAAAATTAAAAAAAAAATCGAAAACAATAACTAGTACAGAACCTTAGATTTGAAACAGGTCTAAAAACAACAGAAAAAAGAAAACTTAAAAAAAACGTATTTTTATTTTTATTTTTTTTTTCTCGTAAAAATTTGCTTACAGTAATTTCGAATTTGCGGTATGTCTTAGTTAAAATTTAGCACAAAAAATATCTAAAACACGTACAAAATTAATAATAAGAATATGTCAATAACGCTTCGTTATAAATTAATAATAAATAATCATAAAGGCTGTATATACCTCGGAAGTGTGGGGGTCGTGGCATGTTAAATGCCAAGGATCTGCACAACCGAGAGATATACAACCTTCGGGAATATTTCCAAAAGGTGAATGTGGGTATGTACCGTGATGTAGCAGCAGTCGATAAAGGACTCACTCCGCTATCCTTAGCGAACGGGAATTGGCGAGCGCCGAAGGTGATGAGTGTGGCGGATCGCACGGACGTATGGAAGAGCAAGGAACTACACGGTCGATTCTACCGGGCCCTTACGGGTCCTGATGTAGATCAGTTAGCCTCCGTGGCTTGGCTACGATACAGTAACCTCTTCGGAGAGACTGAAGGTTTTGTCTTAGCAATTATGGACGAAGTTATCATGACGAACAACTACCGCAAATATATTCTAAAGGATGGGACGGTCGACATTTGTCGGGCATGTCACCGTCCGGGAGAGTCTATTAGACATATCGTTTCCGGTTGTTCCCGTCTTGCTAACGGCGAGTACTTGCACAGACATAACCAAGTAGCTAAGATCATTCATCAGCAACTTGCTCTGAAATACGACCTTGTTGAAGCCGCCGTACCTTATTACCAGTATTGGCCTCAGCCGGTTCTCGATAATGGTCATGTAACGCTCTACTGGGACCGATCTATTATCACTGACAGGACTATTGCTGCTAATAAGCCTGACATAGTGATAATAGATCGGGATGCGCATCGGGCAGTGTTGATCGATGTCACCATTCCACATGACGAGAACCTTGTGAAGGCAGAAAAAGAAAAACTGCTAAAATATTTGGACCTGGCCCACGAGGTGACCGACATGTGGCGTGTTGAATCGACCATCATTGTTCCGATCGTTGTATCTGTGCACGGTCTAATAGCGAAAAGCTTCGACCGTCATCTAGAGAAGCTTTCGCTCCCCGGCTGGGTAAAGGGCCTGATTCAGAAGGCGGTCGTTCTTGACACGGCGCGTATTGTGAGGAGGTTCCTCTCTCTTGAGCCCTGACCACTGATGGCTTGGGTCGTAGACTCCGCCTGCAGTGGCCCTCTGTTTTTTATATTGTATTTTTAAATTTATTTTTTTGTAATGTTTTTTTAAAAATATAATGTAAAAAATAAGCTAATAAATGGATAGAGACATAATAATCATAATAGCTAATTTATAAAAATAATAATTGAATAGTGGCACAAGACAATCATGAACAAAAATTAACATGGAGCTAATATAAAAATACAAAACATGAACACACTTACTATTATTTATGAAAAAAAATACAAAATATGTAATTAATAGTATTCGTATTTAAATCGATGTAATACTTTATTCTTACATTGAATTGTATAATTAAAATTCTTTGTGAGATTACTTTTCTTTGTGTTACTATAATAATAAAGGGCTGGGTAAAGGGCCTGATTCAGAAGGCGGTCGTTCTTGACACGGCGCGTATTGTGAGGAGGTTCCTCTCTCTTGAGCCCTGACCACTGATGGCTTGGGTCGTAGACCTCGTCTTCAGTGGCCCTCTGTTTTTTATATTGTATTTTAAATTTTATCTGCTTGTAGTTTTTTTTAAATATAATGTAAAAAATAAGTGAAAATAAATGAATATGAAAGGGGTGGTAAACATCAAGTTATTTCTATGTATTAATCCTTGCTATCATTTTTTGTTAACCCCAATAAATAATAAATAAAAAATATTAAAAATCTAAAGTTGAGCCACTATTGAATTAAAATTTTTAATTAAATTATTTAAATATATTTGAGCAAATATAGACTGTAGATATATGAATGTTAGATGTTCATTAAAAAAGGCGCTTATGTTCTATTTAAATGTGATTTATAATATACAAATTATTGGAATTAAAATATTAAGAATATTGTATTTAGTGTAGCGTTTTCGTTGTTATTTGTTTGTTGAGTGTTAATCATAAGTTTTTGGGGGATGCTGAATTTGTCATAAATGTTGAAAAAACAAGCGAATCCTGAAGTTTTCATAAAGATTAATTGATTTAGAGACTCAGTGTCTATTAAAACAATGATAACTAACGGTAGCAATCAAGGGAGATACATCATCTCTTCGAAGAGTGATTTTTAACTCAAATGGTCCCTGAGTGCAGCTATAAATTTTTATTGCAGTTGTTAATTAGAATATTGTAAGTGCAATGAGTAATGTCCAATCTATGTTGTTATCGCAACGAAATCATTGTACATACATTAGTGTAGATCAGTGCTAGGGCGGGATTCGTGTTATTTTCCCAATAAAATGGGGAAACAATCATATTTTAATACATATTCGGGAGACAAACCACATATTATGGTTTTAAAACGTAGTAGTTTTTTTATGTGCCTTGATCCGGAACAAGCTTGTAAAATGTGCCATGATCTTCCGATATATATTATTAATTATTTAGTGATAAGATCCAAAATAAAGTGCCTGTTACGATGAGGTGAATATATTTTATGCTTTTTATGCAATTTTATAAAGTATTATAATCCCGCTCTTGACACAGAAGATACCATAGCCTCCTAGCCTTCGTCATTAGGTTTGACATTTCGAAATGTCAAAATTTGAATTTAGTGATAGTCAATTTATAATGTTTAACTTTATTTGAAAGCATTGAAACAATAAGTAGAAGTACTATCAGAGCCTAAATATTACTTCAGTTACATATTTTTGTAAATAATATTTAAAAAAGCATTTTATGTGACGGTTGAACATTTCGATCCAAATCACTGTTGGATCTATATTGGCTAAATCAGCATTATTTAATAGAGCTGCTAATATTATGTATTAATTATATACTTATAAGAGTAAAATGCAATAACACAAATATTTCCTCTAAAAATTCAAATTAATTTGTTTTATACTCTTAGGAGCAACTATTCCAGATGAAAAAAAGTAAATCTTTCCCAATATATTAATAATTTGAAGTTTGCGATGCCCTAATAAAAACGCGCACATTCGTAGGGGACAGATCACAACGCAATATCCGTTTTCTCCTAGGTAGTAGTATATTCTGATGGACTGCAATATACCGTAACAGACATAAAATTATTGCAAATGGATGTGTTGCAACGAGACCTGTCTTAAATGTACCTACATATACGCGCTGTACTGTTGCTCTTCAAAATATTTTCAAATCTCTCTAAAATATTATAAATATAAGACAGTCTGTCTGTTTTTAAGTTTTAAGAGAAATCTCTGTTAATTGATGACGATAATTGATAGATAACCGTCCATCTCGTTTGACAATCAAATTTAATTAAAAATATAATTTTTAGTTGATGGTTAGTAGCCCACAGAAGACAATGATAACCCGCCTACGACATAGCAATAATAGTTTAATGTAGATTAAGGCTTAATATATTATAGCTGAAACTCAAGTTTTATCATCGTATTATAAATATATTATAACTTTAACATTTCTCAATGAAATAGCATATATTATAAGTAATCTGCTAGCTAGTGTGTAGTGTTTTGGATGAAATTAGAAATATCGTGCAAAATATGAAAAATTAAAACTTTTGGCAGGTGAAGTTCTTTATACGGTGGGCCGCATTATTTTTCGAGAGCTCTAGTGTATTTTTTAAATCAAAACGCACTTAAAAGGACAAAGGAACTGCTTGACGGAATTCTATAGTTCTCATATTTTGCAAATGAATGGGATGCGGCCCTATCGTTGTGCGCTTACCTCAATCTTTCCATTGTTTATCAACAATGAATACGCACAAGTATCCGATACATAGAGGCTTGTTTTATGACGCCTATCAATTTTTTTCCAATATTTTTTATCTCACTCGTGTAGTTTTAGAAACAATTAGTACGAGTGAGACAAAAAATGTTCACCATTTTACAAATACACTGAATCTTCTTTTAACCTATAATAGTATTATGGTGTTGAATCTTAAATTTTACTCTTACATATCTGTAGTTTATGAAATATCAAGTATAAAACCTTTCATCTGTTATTGACTTAATTTCGTTAGAGAACACAAAAAAAAATAATTACGAAAATTTCCAATATGTTTTAAAAAACGGTCTAAGATTTGTTTCTTTTCTATATTACGTCAATGTGTATTCTTGAAAAATTATTACAATTGAATAGTCTATCGAAATTTATAAAAAAACATAATGATACCTGTCCAATTTAATAATTCAATAAGAATACACAAATTGTTTAACTTCTCTGAAAAACCTTTAATATGATTTTAATATTTATCCTCAAAATATATTCCAAGATCAAGACTAAAAAGCACCAAATGTATTTAGGTAATATATCTTTCTCCTTATATCTTATATCATATTTCTATCTTCTCTATTAATTAGATCTTATTATAATAATATTTATCCTCCCATCAAATTCACGTCAAGTTTATTAGTTCATTATACAAAGAACAAATTAATCAATTACCTAAAATGACATTTTTATAATCTTCTGTTCGGATTCGAATTCGTGTACGAAAACTGTCATTAGCCGTTCGGATAAATTTAACACGGGCAGCCATTTTGAAAGTTGACAATCTAAGTTGGACAAAAACCTACATTGTTTCGAAACAATGCGTGTTATAGTAGCCATACAGGCTTGGGTATACCTGACAAGTTTACACAGTTGACCTTAGCCAGAAAGCTCAGCCCCGCTACTCAGCCAGGTCTGCAGGTCCGAGGTATATCAGGAGAACTATGGACCAAGTTTTCAGCTTGTCTCAAATACCTACCCAAAAATCTAGTGTCAATTTTGTCTATCTGTACAGGTACATCCTAGCGTATATCAATACCATTACGTAGGTATAGATTGACAGGACACTAGATAGTGTAAAGATCACATAGTATGATAAAGAAGAGATTAACTATGATCAACCAAAGATCATCGTTTAGAAACATTTGTTTGTTCCTGTATAAACTTTAGACGACTAAGTACCCTAAATAACGACTAAGATGAAATGTAATTATACGTCACCAAATGGCTTCCAACACGGTAAAGAACTTTATAAATGGTTGTCTTAAGTTGAGTCCTTTAGTAACTGTGGCGACCAATAATAGCGCGCGAGATCCTGACTCTCGGTTAAGACATTTGCAAGAATCTTCGCATATATACGACATCTGAAATCTACTACAGTGGGCTTCGGCCTAACCGGGCATATACTATCTCGCCCGGTCGGAGATCTCCCTTTAGGCATAGTCCACTGTACCCACAGTAACATTAATTTTTTATTAAAAGTTGATGTTTAAATAATCATCGTTTGTCGAAACAATAGTTACATTACAGACTGCATTTGTTTAATACCAAACAGCACGATTGCATTTAGAATCCATTGTTTTCCAAAAATCATTCGAATTATTCCCGCCATTTTGCAAAAATAAGAAAAGAAAAACCTAATAAGCCTTTCACAAACACTTTTTAAAATGTTTATATTTTGTTAAAAAATATAATAATACTTATTCGAACTTCATGTTTTTTCAAAAAATATATATTACGTCAATGTCGTTAAAGAAATTGTTGCAAAATGGCGGGATTTATATCTATTTAAAATATAGACTGCTTTAGAAATTAGGAATGAAACTTATCCAATTTATCGTAGTATAGGTTTAGGCTTATCAAGCTATCAAATAATACAACAAGGTGATTTTTTAATGTCGGTACATACATTTTACATTACATTAAAGAAGGGCAAAAACTACTAGGGATGTTAAATAATAATCGATTTTTCTATTAATCGATTATTATTTTCGAATAATCGATTTTGAAAGTCATATTAATCGATTTTTAATATTTTTTTAGTACATCGATTAATAAATTACGCGATTAAATCGATTTCCATTTACTTTTAAAGTACTCTATTTACAACGGAATATAAATTAAAAATAGGTAACAGAACATTGATTAACAATCTCGCATGATCTCAATCCACACAGTCATCAGTCGTCGAGCGACAATCATTCTACAGGAATTTCGGATACTTTTTAGTGGAATTTACTACAAAGTTACTGGCTAAAAACGGTGAAGGAAAACATCGTGAGGAAACCTGCATATCGGAAAAGGGTTCTAAAAAATCCTTTGAAGATATGTGAAGTCCCCAATCCGCATTAGGCAAGCGTGGTGAACTATGCCTAACTCCTCTTCGGAGGAGACCTGAGCTCAACAGTGGGCAGTAATGGGTTGTTACAGTACAGTACTACAAAGTTATACCATATGTACCATTATTAAAATCACCTTGTTGATACGATATCCATAAAATTGTTGTTAGATTTATATTTTGTACTATAATTCGCTTTTTGTAATAAGAAAATGAACACCACGTTTCACAATTTGTAAATAATAAATGATAGTTTCTCTTGTTCTATCTTAAATATGTTTTACTGAGTAAGGTACTTAGTACTTTATGAACGTTTTTTCTTAAAGCACTGAGTTGTGCTTCTTTATAATCAAAACTGCCAGCGTATCCTAAAATATAACTTTAGGGGATTCAGAATAAACTATTTTTCAAGTTAATGTGATGTTTTCAATGGGTAAACTTAAAGCTTAGGAGCTTAGCTTAGCCGCAAACTGGAAAGGCAGTTTTTAATTCAATTTTTCAGGTCATTTTGTTACACCTTGTTACATTATTGTGTATTTGAATGGATTTCTAAGTTTTCTGATTAAATAATTTAGCCTCTAGCTTTTCTCGATAAATGCACTATCGGACAATGAAATGAAATGAAATAGTTTATTGTCCAAAAATACACTTTTACACATTACAACAAATACAATGATCCCCGCACTAGGTCAGACCTGTATCGCGGAAGACCGAGCCAAGTTCAAACATTTGATTAGAATTATGAACAAGTCGGGAGACACGATAAACTATATAAAATTAAGTAAACTACATGCATTCAATTATGATAAACAATGAAATAATTTTTCAAATCGGACCAGCGGTTTCTGAGATTATCGCGTTCAAACAAACTCTTCAGCTTTATAAAATTAGTATAGATGTATGTTCTAAACTAGAATTAGAATATGCGTCCAGTTCTCAGGTTTAGTAATTTACTAATTTTTCAATCATTGAGAATGTCACGGAAATGTACATAGTTTATTTTGAATCCCTATTTCGTTGATAATAAATTAAATTACAAATATGTAGATCTACTTAGTAATTCTTCGTTTACTTAGTCTAGGAGATGACCTCAGTTTTCTTTTCACGAAAGAATATTAAAAATATATTTTTCAGACAGTATTATATTAGACCTGTTTGCTAGTTAATTTAATATATTATATTTTACTTTCATGCATTTTCAACGGGTTCTTACCACGATATTTAATTAATTAAGTTATCTCGATATTTCAACGTTGTTGCAAACGTCATGATCACGAGAAGACTGGATACTTTGGGTCGATTTAAGAGCAAACAAATCTGTCTACCCTCTTTCTCGTTCGCTTTTGGGTAGTACCGAGAATATCAATCTCGAGGCAACTCAATTAATTAAATATCGTTGTAAGAACCCGTTGAAAATGCATGAAAGTATTATAGAAAACCGCGAGTGTCTGAATAAGTTTATATATATTTTGCTGTTATACATTTAAATGTTTATGTAAGGTTGTTGCTAATGTATCAAAGCTTATAAATATTGTTGAAAGTTTTATTAAAAATTTTAAAAAACAAAATAATGTGATAGATTTTAATGTAGATTGCGATAGAGTTTTATTTGTAAGTTGTTGATTTACGTGTTTTTCGAAGTGAATTTGGAGCGTGGTTAATTACGCCGTGAGGTGACGGTATTATGAAAAATTACAATAAATTAAAAATAGAGAATGATTGTTTGTTGTTTTATTTCATTTGACGAACTCCTCGAAATATCGCACTGATGACAAGTAAACTTTTATTCAACAGAAATCATCATGTTTACTTCAAACAAGGTTTGGAATTTTGGAAGACAAAGAAGGACTAAACACTATCTTCTTATATATAAAAATGAATTGCTGTTCGTTAGTCTCGCTAAAACACGAGAACGACTGAACCGATTTGGCTTATTTTAATCTTGAAATATTCGTAGAAGTCCAGGAAAGGTTTAAACGGTGAGAAAATTTCCTTATGTGACGCAGACGAAATTGTGTGGACCAGCTAGTTTAAAATAAATTCACACTTATGAATTAAACAAAAACATAATAAAACAGTAAGTTGTTCCAAGATTTTTTATTAAACACGTACATCCATTATTCATAATTTTTAGAAAATTAAATTATCCATTATCATGAAAAAATAAATGCATTTTACAAATACTAAACAATGAAATAACTGAATAAGCAATAAATAGATAAAAATAATTTAAATTATAATAGGTTGTCAAATATCTCCCTTCCGCCTTTTGTCTTTTGAATTTCGCGGCTATGTACAACAATCTGGCAATACTAAACATAATTTGAAAGGTCTTGACATAACCTACAAAACGACGTTATGCATGATTAGTTTGGACACTTTTTATAAAGCATTGAATAAAGAGCAAAAAAGCGGAAGGGACATATTTGACAACCTATTATTAACATACAAAATAATTGTGATTGTAAACATGTTGTATTTTAGCAGTCGGATCTTGTACTATAATGTCAATGATATTTGAAAAGAAAAATCGACACCATCAATGTAGAGCGTTAAGCATTGTTCACGCTACTCCGTGCTCTCCTGAACAAGGCCCGGTTGCGACACAAGTCTAACTTAAATCATGGTTAAGAGTGTAAAACAGTTTTTGTCTAAATAAAAAGTACAATGAAAAAGTTTTACTTATAAAAATACAGGGTGTGCATCTCTTCAGTTTTTAACGACGTCGCATAAATACATTTGGGACACCCTGTATATCAACAACGTACTCTAAAATCACAATACACGACTAGATTTATTTCTAATACAAACCTATAAACATTTTGAAGTCGTTCCAAATCGTTCTCATAAATTTCCTTGATAAAATCCTTCCAAAATTCCAATAGTCTGGTTCAATCTCCTTCTAATAATTACTAATACAAACTTTTCCAAAACTTTAATAATGATGCTAATAGTCTTGAGCTTAATAATTAATGTTCTAAAAATAGTGTCAAGAGAAGAAAACATTGTACTACTAAACACATCATAATAATTTTGCTTTTAAGAGAAAGTACTGTGTGATAATAAAAAGATGATTTCGAAATACATAAAGAATGGGTCTTTACATTGGCATTCGTGAATATCGAAATTAAATATTCACATCCTCATTCACGTCGATAACCGACATTCACAATATAGGTACTTTTCAACCTAGTATTTAAAATCCGCCATTAAATGTTTAAATGCGGGTAGTTACAACAAAGCTTGTCGTAGCCGCGTGCGACAGAATAATAAAAACGCCAGTATGGCCGCGACCGCCGCGCCGGCCAGTAGTGTGGTCTCGTCTCTCCGCGCTCCTCCGGCCCGTTCCACTACGTGACTCTGTGAATAAAGGTTAATATTTTTATTTGATGGACTAGCTGGTCGTGCGTAGTTACTTTTGCAATGTCAGGGGATACTGAGGGTCGCTACCTACGATCTAACTTTGAGAATAGTTGAAGGAGAAAATTATCTAAAATTTATTCAATTACGTCAGATACCGAACGAGGATATTAATTGTCGCAGAAATCAAATGCTTCTGCCCCAATTTCAACTATTCACGTACCGTTTGCGAGATGTGAAATTTTTAATTAAAGAGCCTTTTGGGCTATCTGATGAGAGTTCTAAACAAAACAAAAATCGATCCACTTTACATTAACACTCCCATATACCCTAAAACAATAACTTACTTAAATATATTACATATACACTTTAAAAAACTAGAAACTACAAAAATGTAGTCTCAGTCCTAGAATTGCTAAGAATTAACCTATGTAAGAACTCTAACAAGTATCCATGTCTCACCCATCCACCATGTCGAATAGCCCAAGGAGTAGCACACTGAGCCACGTGCTTGGCTGACCATTCAGCTGCTCTGCACCAGCCCCCGACCCTCACTGCTCGGGCGCAAACCTCACATAAAAACGCTAAGACTACCAGAGCTCTTTGTTCCACGTGGGCACAAGCCTGAAAATAGAAAACGAGTTCTAAATGTAATAAAATTGAAAACAAGTAGGTACTTTTGCAATTTTCTTTTGTATACCAAAATTCTCTTACCTGGCATAGTTCCTGCATGATATCTTCAAATTCCACTTCATCTAAACTCAATAGTGGTATATGTTCAGCTCTTTCAGCTAATCTTGCTCTGGCTTTGGTTTCCCTGAACCTCTTGGCTGCCCGCTCAAGTGATCTCCAATCACGCCAGTATAACCACCATCCTCTGGAATTAATTATCAAGTTTTTTCTCTTTAACTTTAATCTTCTTATATATAAAAATGAATTGCTGTTCGTTAGTCTCGCTAAAACTCGAGAACGACTGAACCGATTTTGCTGATTTTAATCTTAAAATATTCGTAAAAGTCCAGGGAAGGTTTAAACGGTGAGAAAATTTCCTTATGTGACGCAAACGAAGTTGTGTGGGCCAGCTAGTTTCCAATAAATAAGTATTTGAGATTTTCACACTTAGGAATACTACGATCATCATACTACTCGAAGTGTCTTCAGTATAATATACAGAGTTGATATGTGTGACTTTCTCCTAGTTGAAGTGGGGTGAATGTTCCGTCGAAATTCAACTTGAAACCTATTCAAGATAATAATAATACCTAATACCTTGTCGACTTTAGAGTACAAGAAAGCCATAATACGTGCAATTGAAGATGCTTGATTTTAATTTTTAATTTAATGTTTTGTAATTTGAATAGTATTTTATGTTTTTAATTTTATTGTATAATTATTATTCTGTTAATTGACATTTTAAAATATTATTATTCTTATTTTTTATGAATTGTTTATGATTGCTGATTTTGTCTAATTAAATTTTATTTCCTAAATTTTTGTCTGTCGCTAACTTCATAGTATTTTTTGTTAGATATAAGTGGAAACTGTTTTTGGATAACGCTATAACTATCTGTGTCATTTTATAATTTGTATATTTTTGTTAGTTTCCCAAATAAATAAATAAATAAGTACACCATATTATTATGATATTTGTAATAATAGATTAACCGATTTCCAAAATCAATATAGCTAAAACTACGGCTGGGAGAAGTTACATATCGACCTTGTATTATTATTAGATTCACAAATGTTCTAACGAGTTCTCCTACTGCATCTGCTTACATAACCCTTACCTATGATCAGGCCTAGCAGCCGCCAACATACAAGGTGGAGGTCTCAGCTCTTCCAGCCTCAAATGCTGCAGCAGCAATGCCCTGAACAGTCTTACTCCTCTCTCCTCCTCCTCACCCTGCAAATAAGGTCCATGCCAGTGCCCTTGGCAGTCATCCCGACGCTCTTCATCAAGGGAAACTTGACGCAGTAGTGGAGCTCGAGGGGCGTCATATTCTTCTAAAGGTTGGACACTGCATGCTGGAAAAATGGTTGTAGGTATGGAATTAAAAGTTTCTGTGAGACGAGCTAGGTACTTGATCGTGCGTCATTTCCATCGCTCATTGACTTCTGAAATGTCAGGAGACATAGCGGAGCAGCTTCCTACCTTTGAGGACTTTATTTTGAAGCTTTACTTTGTTTGCAAAACTTTTAAAACTATAAAAGAAAATATTGTGGGAACTTTGAATACTGGAATGGATGGAAAAATAACATTTAAAAGATATGTGAGTCTAAAATGATTATGAAGTGTCTGGGCAAACAGTGACGATATATTTTGAGTATTAAAATATGAAAACGTGTGATGCTAAAACAAAATCACTAGTCATATTTTTTGTAACGCTACTAACGAAATTGGGGCGATCAATAATCAAGTCAAGATGCAGCTTGTAAAGATGTAGGTACTGACTGTTTAAAAACTCCGTAAAGAATTTGATGTTAAGAATTACAGTTTTTATTTAATTCACATTTCCTATTGGAACGAAGTTCCTTATTGTGCGTTATCGAAAGGGGGCTTTTTTTTTTTAGTTGGAGGAAATCACCTGATCCCCGCCCGCCCCACGGGCGGGGTATGTGGGAGTTGAACCGCACTAAAACCTCCAACCGCTCACACTCAGCGTCCGAACCCCGGCTGAGGCCAGAACCCAGCACGAGGTTATGAGGGACGGCGCGACGCGTTACGCCATCGGCAGTCTTTCCCGTCGCTCCGTCCCCATCGAAAGGGGGGGGGGCTAGACAGAAATTCTTATGAAAAAGTTGTCACGACACTTTTTTGTTTTAGATGATTATCGCTAGATGGCGCTGTGATTAAAATCTTTTAAAACAATTCCTTATTTTGTTTTATATGATTAATGCTAGATGTGATTAAAATATTTTATTTAAATTATAATAATTAGTTAGTTTAAAACGTCTGTCTGACAGACGAAGAGAGAGAGAGACAGACGTTTTAAACTAACTAATTATTATAACTTAAAAAAATAAAATTTTATTACAATTCCCTCACTAATTAATCGAAAGGAACTTCGTTCCATCCGGGTGTCCCTTGACACCTCTCAAGTTTTTTTTTAGATTAGTTGAAATAAAATACGTTTTTCCAACATAGAAATCGAGTCGTCTGAGAGATCCAATCCACTAGAAACAAGTGACAGCATCGAAACGGGAAAATGTAATGAGTCCGCTACAATATCGACTTTCCGTCTGTTTTATTTAGGTATCTACTCAAGTAGTTCCAGGAATTGAAACAAAAGCAAGTGAATTCTTTTTTTCGATGTGTAAAAAGATTTTTTAAACAAAACGTTTGAAATAAAAAAAAAACACACCCGAATAGAACGAAGTTCCTTTCGGTTAAAACATATTTTATAATTTTTCTAACGTAAGGCGCGATAAGTGTTTTAAAAGATTTTGATCACAGCGCCATCTAGCGATAGCGATAACGAACGTGTTTTAAAATATTTTGATCACAGCGCCATCTAGCGATAATCATCTAAAACAAAAAAGTGACGTGACAACTTTTCGTAAGAATTTTTTTCGTCTAGCCCCCTTTCACAACGCACGATAAGGAACTTCGTTCCAATAAAACATCACTACTACCGTCCGTCCACTTTTGCCTAATGCAAGTTTAGGGAAAACAAAAAGAAATATCCAGACATAATTGACACAAACAGTAAAGTAGGTTGGCAAAATGTTTATTACTTAGTGATTCCATTTATCTTATTTACCTTAAGTATTGTCGGTTCGTGAGTTGGCCTATTTAGAAGAACTGCTTTGAATATAAGTTATCTTTTAGGAATTGGGTTAGTTTATGCAGTATTAGGTTAGTTTGTGTAGGTTAGTTATGTCCTCATTTAACACCTAACATTTAGCTGAGTCTCGACTGGTTTGTGGTGGAAACTATATTTTATTTTTTAAAAAGTTCTAAGTTTTTTAAAAGTCTTACGCTTGTTGAGTGGTCGAAGCGCGTCCTTCCGAACGGGAAGGAATCTAAATGTGAAAAAGATTTATGTGCAATTTTTCACAACACCACTGGCTAAAAACGGTGAAGGAAAACATAGTGAGGAAACTAAATGTCGGAAAAGGGTTCTAAAAATCCTTTGAAGATATGTGAAGTCCCCAATTCGCAATAGGCAATCGTGATAGACTGTGCCTAATCCCTCTTCTGAGAAGACCTGAGCCCAACAGTGGGCAGTAATGGGTTGGTACAGGAATAGTCTTACATACACCATATTTGCTATAAGTTGTATTAACAGGACATTCGATCCACTTTGGCTTGGAGAAGGTTTCATATTCCTGTATTTATTTACGCCTAGATTATTAAGTATAATTGGTTTAAAAGCTTTCGTGCCTCGTGTCGTTTAAATAGGATCAGCCTCATTTTATTTCATGAAATTGTTTTAACACGCAAACGATTTGAAAAACTTCATCGTTTCTTTTGTTTTAATAAAATAAACTTTGTGGAAACATGCAATGATTATGAAACTCTATGCTAATAAGTCTGTATACCTAGTTTGTCTAGGGAATATGTTATTTAGGAAATTTCCTTAAAAATGAACTGAACTTGAACTGAAAAACACCATAAGTACGTCATGCATGTTTTGTTGTTTTATTAATCTGCTAAATAACTGAATGTACTTGATGAAGTTTTTTCTGTAAATTTGTGAATAATGTTGTATATTCATTTATTCACTTATTTTTTACATTCTATTTTTAAAATAAATTTACAAAACAATCAAATTTAAAAATACAATATAAATAAAAATAGGTAAAAAACCTTTTAAGTTAAACGGTTTTATGTTAAACATACATTGCAATGTTTAAGATAAATGTACTAAAAACCAAAAAATAATAAAATAGATACAGTCGTGGAAATTATAAAACCGTTGGGCACGTCAATTGTCTACAATCATTGATTAAAATGTTTGTTTTGTAATGTTACATTATAATTAAGACAACAACGATTGTAGAAAATTAATGTGCCCAACGGTTTTATAATTCCCACGACTGTATTTATTTTATTATTTTTTGGTTTTTAGTACATTTATCTTAAACATTGCAATGTATGTTTAACATAAAACCGTTTAACTTAAAAGGTTTTTTACCTATTTTTATTTTCTAGTTTTTAGTTTGATAAAAAATTGTTATCAGCCATTTGGTAGCGAGGGCCATCTTGGATTTCAATTTTTTATAGTATATTGTATTCTGCTTGTTGAGCCCTTTCATTTGATACCCATATTGATGGGATTGATAAAACCTACGTTATCCGCCATTTTGTAGCGGCCGCCATTTTGGATTTTAATTTTTTATAGTACATTGTATTCTGCTTGTTGAGCCCATTCATTTGATACCCATATTGATGGGATTGATAAACCCTACGTTATCCGCCATTTTGTAGCGGCCGCCATCTTGGATTTCATTTTTTTATAGTATATTGTATTCTGCTTGTTGAGCCCTTTCATTTGATACCCATATTGATGGGATCGATAAAACCTACGTTATCCGCCATTTTGTAGCGGAGGCCATCTTGAATTTATAATGATAATGAATAAACATAATTGTATTGTCACCAAAATCCAAAGTGTACACAACATTTCAGATTAATCGGTTGAAAGGAAGAGGGTGAAATTTGAATTACTAGATTTGACCGAAGAATAAATAATAAAGAATAAAACAAACGGGGTGAGCTAAATAAAACCGTTTAAAAACAAAGAGCCACTGCAGGCGGAGTCTACGACCCAAACCATCAGTGGTCAGGGCTCAAGAGAAAGGAACCTCCTCACAATACGTGCCGTGTCAAGAACGACCGCCTTCTGAATCAGGCCCCTTACCCAGCCGGGGAGCGAAAGCTTCTCTGGATGAGTTATTAATTTTTCCGCTAAATCAAATTCTACAAACCAATTGAAAGAATTCATAACACAAAATTTCAAAAGATTACTTATATACACAATTTATATTTCTTAATACACAAGCAATTTCGAAAAAGTTAGACAACAAAAGAGTTTAAAGGAGACTTAAAATATATTTTGAAAGAGACGGTGAACACAACACACAACCGAAACTAGAGGTGAAGGTCACCCTATGCAAATTTATCTAATTCTGTCATTAAAATGTAAATAAGAGAGGGGCGGAATGAAGCTATTAATAAGTAATGCTTTAATTTAAATACAGTACGTACCGTAGGTAATTAGAAAGAAAGAAAAATATTTAATGAACACACAATACACGTTTACAAATTTACATTTTTAATAAAGACAAAAACAATGCTAACAAACAGTGCAGTATGCTCATAAGGCCACAGCTCAGCATATGCCGCATATCACTGCAGCACTGATTTTCAGCTGAAGCCCAATTCCACGTCACGAACGAAAAAAACAATTACATTATATATAATTTCAGTAGACTAATTCCTAGCGTAAACTTGATAATAAATAAATTAATATAATTAATTAAAAAATAAATAAACCAATTTGTTGATAAAAAATAAATCAATATCATTTAACGAAACAGCCATACAATGCAAACAGGCAACCAATATAATATAATATCTCCGAAATAGGTATCATAAAGATTTTTATCATTTAGTGTTAATGTACACCGTGAAGCATCTAGTTTTTTTTTGATTTTGAGGAAATCACCGGATATGTGGGAGTTGAACCGCACTTAAACCATCACACTCAACGTCGGAACGCTGGCTAAGTCCAGAAGTCAGCACGGAGTTAGATTAGAGGGCATGACGCGTTACGTACTACAACACTCTTTCCCGTCGCGTCTAGGAACAGGTCTGATTATATTGATCAGACTGAAGCAAGTAGTTACACTTTATAACTCACTAAATTGGTATTTAGTAAACAAAAACATTGATCTCGAATTGAGGTTAAAACAGATAAACATCCCGATAAAATAATTTAAGCAACTAACAATAATAAAGTTTACAGAGAATCTCAAACACAAAGAACTAACTTATTAAGTAATTCAAAACCGTTTTTTATTTGTCAATAAAGAATTTTAAAGAGTTGCAAAAAAAATGAATTCAATCATCTGTCATTAATAAACTTTATAATAAATTCTTATTTAGGTTAATATAAGCTATAAAACTTGATGAATTTCAAACTCGAAAAGCTAATTTTAATAATCATTATCATCAAAAACGGTTAGCACAAAATAAACGAGATAATACGACATTACGGCATTAAGTCTGTCTATGTTTTTTTTTAGTTGGAAGAAATCACCGGATCCCCAGGGTATGTGGGAGTTGAACCGCACTAAAACCTCCAACCGCTCACACTCAGCGTCCGAACCCCGGCTGAGGGCAGAACCCAGCACGGGGTTATGAGGGACGGCGCGTCGCGTTACGCCCACGGCACTCTTTCCCGTCGCGCCGCCCCCTAAGTCTGTCTATCTAAACTATTTTGTGCATGAAGTTTAAATAAACAATACGAACAGAAACTAAATGACCCAAAAAGCCGGTTAAAGAAAACTACATCTAACTTAAAACACAAAACAAAATATCTTGCCTTACCATCAATAGACAACACACATAAAATTGACAGACAAATTGACAATAACTCACCCTGCACTGTGGCTAATGGGGGCACGAGATTCATGGCAAAAACGACTGATTCCAGGAATGCCTCTGCGAAGACTGACAGTAGTAGAAAACAGTACCGACCTTGGGCTCACCAGGTCAAGACCCTGACATAAATAGGTTACGCATGCGCGAATATTTAGTGTCGAATGTAGATATTTAATACGAGAGATGGACTTTGCAGAACGAATTATAATAATTCTTACACCGAAAAGAGAATAGAATTTTTGGAACGAAGTTCCTTATCGCGCGTTATCGAAAGTAGGCTAGACGGAAATTCTTATGAAAAAGTTGTCACGACACTTTTTTGTTTTAGATGATTATCGCTAGATGGCGCTGTGATCAAAATTTATTTTTTTAAGTTATAACAATTAGTTTAAAACGTCTGTCTCTCTCTCTCTTATTATAAGAGAAACTTTAAAAAAAAATACAGTTCCCCCACTAATTAATTGAAAGGAACTTCGTTCCATCCGGGTGTCCCTTGACACCTCTCAAGTTTGTTTTTTTTTTTCTACGAGTAAGTAGTTATACTGTCGGAGCTATGTTTAAAATTGATTTTTTTTGTATGGACAAGGTTTTACGATTTGCTAACCGTGTTTGCGTAAATCGGTATTTCTTTTCTGCATGAACCAATTTAGATTACATTTTTTTGTAATTTTATATAAATAGAGACATTTTTCGAGAAGATTCCAACATCTCCCTTCTATCATCGCACCACCCGTCGTCGAGGTGGAGTTCATCCCTATTATTTGAAACCACTGCGGTCATCCACGGTCCGTTTCAAGAATACTTTTTTACCACGTACCATCCGGCTATGAAATCAGCTCCCCTCTTCGGTGTTCCCCGAGCGCTATGACTTGACCTTCTTTAAACGAGGTTTGAAGAGAGTCTTCTGTGTTTGAGTTTTCTGGCAATGCAGAGATCCATGAGCGACGGTGAGGTGAGACGTCAGCTCGTCTGCCTACGTTTCAAAAAAAAAAAAAATGTAGATGAAAAGGTCGTTGTGATTATAGATAGAAAATAATACCTTTTCTAATAGTTTTCTTTAAGGTATTTCTATCATACATACACTAATACATCAAAAATTCCCGAAATCTCGGCAATTTCAACCAACTTAATAAAATGACATTGTAACTTCTCTAATTAATCATAGAGGTTTATTTTAGGTAGATACTGCACATTACTGTCACCTATGGACCTCTTTAATCCAAATCAAATCCAGTATAGTAATCCCGATACCAAACGCTCGCCAATTCAAATACTTCACGTGAGCAAAATATAATAAAATTCAATTTCAAAGCAATATGAGAAAAACATCTTAAAATACAGACGTATTTTTACCGAATGTTATCTCCAAAACAGTCTGTCGATAGTCTGATTGAAGCAAACCGTTTAATAGTTTAAATTGCCGTTTATCGAGACCCAGGGCGTGTTGTGCAATCATCGCACAGGATGCTCAGTATTGGCTTGGATTCTATACAGATAACACCACTGATAAGTCATTTAAATTCATATAAATAACGTCTTCACAAAAAAACTTAACGATAACAAAACTTTGACATATTTAAAAGTTTTTACAAGTGTTTGTGGTGAACTAAACGAAAAGGGAAACAAAATATACGCAATTTTTAAAGTATTAAGCGCTGAACTGGGTGTTGTTAGTGAAAAAAATGCGATGAATCTTAAACTGTTGGAAATTTTTGAAGTGATGTAAACATGGGGACTGTTAAAAGGAAATTATCTGAAGATTTAGTTTTAGAAACGTCGTGTTGCAAGAATATTTCTTTTTTTGCTTGTATTCTTGCTATTATATCACTCTTAGTTCATACGTACAATTTTGTAGGGAGTGGTAGTTCTAGGAATATTCTGGATGTTATAGATAGTAGATTAGAAGAAAAATTGGAGTCCTATTTGGCAGAGACATCTGGAACAACTTCACATAGAGGGAAACGTGATGCTATGTTGGTGAGTTTGACGAAAGTATATTCTATTGGAACGAAGTTCCTTATCGCGCGTTGTAAAAGGGGAGAAAAAATTCTAACGAAAAGTTGTCACGACACTTTTTTTGTTTTAGATGATTATCGCTAGATAGCACTGTGATCAAAATCTTTTAAAACACGTTCCTTATTTGTTTTAGATGATTACCTCTAGATGGCGCTGTGATCAAAATCTTTTAAAACACGTTCCTTATCGCGGGTAAAAAAAAAATAGAAAAAAAATATATAAGATATCTTTTAATCGAAAGGAATTTCGTTCCATCCAGGTGTCCTTTGACCTTCTTTCTTAAATATAAAGGTAGTTCACACGCACACAGTATTATTGTGAATTTTTACAAGAATGTCGGAGTAAAATTGTTGGAATCAGTATTTTTAAAAATATGTAGAAGTCTACATAAATAAATTAATAGTCAAAGTTATCTTCAACCTAAAACATAATTATTTAACCTCCAACACAAGAATAGATAAGAATATTTAATAAAAATTGTTTACAAACATTAATTTGCTTCTAATTTAAGTTAAACAAACACGTGTTTTTTGGAACGAAGTTCCTTATCGCGCGTTATCGAAAGGGGGCTAGACGGAAATTCTTATGAAAAAGTTGGCACGACACTTTTTTGTTTTAGATGATTATCGCTAGATGGCGCTATCTTAAAATATTTTATAAAACAATTCCTTATTTTGTTTTATATGATTAATGCTAGATGGCGCTGTGATCAAAATATTATATTTAAGTTATTAAATAAAAAAGTTTAATTTTATTACCATTCCCTCACTAATTAATTGAAAGGAACTTCGTTCCATCCGGGTGTCCCTTGACACCTCTCAACTTTTTTTTCTATTGTAGTGTATTATCTAAGTATAGGAATATGAAATAGTTAAAAAGAACAGAAGTTACATTCTTAAATTCACTTAAAATTCGGCAAACTCTTCCCTTTTTCATAAACAACAAAGACTTTTAAACCATTAATTAACATAATAATTTAATCAGAAATCTTCAGCCATACAAGAAGACAATGCAGTCACACCTCACGTGGAGTTCTTCAACCCTAAAATGCGTCCTGAACTGGAGGAGAAAGATGCCATAGAAATGAGGAAAACTGGAGCGAAAGGGCCCGCCCCTGGAGATGATACTTGGGTCTGGTTGACTAGCTACTCACGGGTTCCAGTAAGTATTCATGTCTAGAAACGATTCGTTACTTCAGGTCTTTATAAATTTATTAGCAACAGCTTAGAGCTTAGGAAGGCAAGGACTTCCAATAGTTACTTCAGTGCTTATTTTTCTTTGCGCTTTACACAACACTTCTGTGTTCTTGTAAAGCACACATAATTATTTAAAAATTGGGATTAAGAAGCTGGAGTCAGCCGCCATAACTTTATGTCAGAGCTCTGAAGCTCAAATCCCATTTTTATTTCAGTACAAAGTAGTGCAAGGATTCTGTAAAGCCACCCAAGACTATTGCCCGCCGGGAGTGCAAGGGCCTAAAGGACCGACAGGTGTTCCGGGTCCTAAAGGGGATAAAGGAGACTCTGGAGCTCCAGGAACTGCAGGTCATAGCGGAATAAGAGGACCTGTAGGTCCACCAGGACCTAAAGGTGAGAGATGTGGTTAAATTTTTTAGTTCCTAATATAATTTGTTTCAATGTGACATTTAAGCTCTCAAAACGTCAATAAAGTTGCAGACGACTTTTTAGTTAAAAAAGTGATGAACAGATTTCCACAAATAGGAATCTGCAATAGTAGCAAATCTGCAGTTATTAGTGTTATTTCCTATAGGTAATAGTTTTAAAAGAAGATATTCATCCATACTGTATTGCAATACCTATGAATGATAAATATTGACGTTTCTCTGAATGGAATTTAAAATGAAAGTCCATCGTACTTTTACCTGTTACCTTAGCACATTTTCTTACGAATAACAATAGCAATCACTTTTTTTTTCAGGAGAAAGAGGTTTTCCCGGAAACCCAGGATTAGATGGCAGAGATGGTGTTCCTGGAGAACCAGGACTTGACGGAATGTTTGGTCGTAATGGAGCAGATGGAGCTGCGGGTAAAGATGGACGAGATGGCATGCCTGGTAGAGACGGTAGTCCTGGGAAAAACGGAAAAGATGGGAAGGATGGTAAGATAATAATAGCATGATTATTAGTGTTATAATTCCTGTAAAAGATATTAAGAACCTGAGGGAAACGAGATGATGAGAAAACCAACTGGATGATACTTTCAGTGAACTTGAAAACTCCTTAATAAATGAATCAATGCTTTGGTGTTTTCCGAGCGCTATGACTTGTTCTTCTTCAAAGAGATTTGAAGACAGTCTTCTAAGCCCTTACGAACAGGTGGCCCGTTAGCTCGTCTGTCTACAAGGTAATACAAAAACAATCATAAATGTTAAAGAGTATTGTTTTTTAGGAAAACCTGGAGCGCAAGGTCCTCAAGGCATCCGTGGTCCTAAAGGAGAGAAAGGATCTATAGGTTCTAAAGGACAGCGTGGTAACGATGGCCGTGATGGAGCCCCAGGGAAGCCTGGACTATCGATATTCAATAATACACTGGAAAATGAACTGTTTATACCACCTACTTTTGCACGTAAGTTATTTTTTACCATGAATCTCTAATTTCTAGAAATTTTGATATTTTTTAAGACAAGAGATCATAAGAATGTTTTCAAAACCAAATTCTTACGCTAGTTGCATTAAATATTTATAAATTAATGAGGTATCTCGTTTGGGTATTTTAAATAAATTGAACAGACATTCAAGATAAAATGACTACATTGAGATCAAGACTTATAACAAAATCCCAGTGGCCGTTCAAGCATTGCCTATAAATAGGTTTAAGAGAGTTATCAAAGAACGGCTATGCAGTACAGCATATTATAAACTTAATGACTATATAAATGACTGCACAAAATGGGAATGAGGTGCTCGTCCCGGGCCATTATTATTATTTTTTTTTTTATTGCCTTGTAGGCAGACGAGCTAACGGCTAATGTTATTTCAATTGACACATTTGTTAAAAACAAAAATATTGTAAGACAATATTTAAAAAAAAGAAAAAAAAAATATTAAATTAAAAAAGACATGCCCGCTGAGTTTCTTGCGCCGGTTCTTCTCAGGACGGAGGCGTAATTTTAGCGAACTGGTGGTAGAACTTTTGATTTTATTTTTGACATTCAAAATGTATGTGTGTCCACATCTAATTTGAAATAAATGATTTGACTTTGACTTTGAAGACCACGGAAAGGAACTAGATACAAACAGCGCATGGTCGATCACCATGGTTTAATTTAAAGGAAGCCTTTTTTCCAACATGATTTTTGATGTCTATCTCTACTGATAACGAAATAGTGTGTAACTGTTCAGCTGCACTTATTCAAAACGTTTCACTTCTGTACTAGATAAGGGTCGGATTAGTACCAAGTGGGATTACATCAACTTACCTATATAAAAAAAAACTTGAGAGGTTACGGGACATCTGGATAGAACGAAGTTCCTTTCGATTAAAACGTATCTCATAAAAATTATTTCCTTTCGTAACGCGCGATAAGGAATGTGTTTTAAAATATTTTGATCACAGCGCCATCTAGCATTAATCATATAAAACAAAATAATGAATTGTTTTAAAAGATTTTGATCACAGCGCCATCTAGCGATAATCATCTAAAACAAAAAAGTGTCGTGACAACTTCCCTTTCACAACGCGCGATAAGGAACTTCGTTCCAAAAAGATTTAAAGAAACTTACAAACAGACAACGTCTCGTGATTCAGTCATGCCAACTCACGGCAGATACATTGTCAATTTCTTCACCTACAATGATTATCATTAATGCTTCTTCCACAGAGGATCACACCCGTGTAATAGTGAGTGAAACTGAAAAACTTCGTCTGACCTGCAACCCGATGGGAAGACCAGAGCCTACAGTAGAATGGAGGAGAGAAGATGGAAACGCTTTATTAACCGTACGTTTCAAACAGTCTCTAAAAAACAAATATAAGAATTCGGCTAAGCAGCAGGTGGTTCACTATAGGCAGAGTGCTCGTGACATTTTAGACAGTTGTGTTGTAATATATTGCACATGAATATTTTCAAAACCTCTGACATGGAAGGTGGTACAACCATTCGGCCTCCAAAAGGTTTGCCAAAGTCTACAGGATGCATTTAAACTTATAACTTGGTTATGGCAAATTGGTAGAAGCCCTATGTCTAACAGCAATGGTGTTCAGAAAATATTTCTAGATTTCGTTATTCCCGAAGCGCTATGAAATGTCCCTCTTTAAGCCACACTTAACAAAATACTAGTAGATAATGGATATCTGCCTCCAAATGCTCTAGCATTGCAGAGGGTCATGAGCGACAATAACCACTCACCAAGTGGCCTGTCAAGTCGTGCTGGCCGAGTGGTCGAAGCGCTTCCTTCCGTTCGGGAGATCGTGGGTTGAAATCCGGCCGGCTTGTACCTCTAAATCTAAATGTAGAAAAAGATTTATGTGCAATTTTTCACAACACCACTGGCTAAAAACGGTGAAGGAAAACATCGTGAGGAAACCTGCATATCGGAAAAGGGTTCTAAAAATCCTTTGGAGATATGTGAAGTCCCCAATCCGCACTGGGCAAGCGTGGTGGACTATGCCTAATCCCTCTTCTGAGAAGACCTGAGCCCAACAGTGGGCAGTAATGGTACAGGGTTGGTACAGAAGTGGCCTGTATATTCATTTATCTGACATGCAAAAATGGATTTCAGGGTCAATGGCGTGACGCGTCAGTAAGCGGTCAAGTTCTGACTATTCCCAAGGTCTCCAGGTGGCATATGGGGAAATACGTTTGCCTGGCTAACAACGGAATGCTCCCACCTGTTAACCAGACTACTGACGTCGAAGTTCATTGCAAGTAGCCCTTATCTATTTCCAGTTCAATCACTGATCTGTATAAGTATCATAGAGATCATAGGTTCTATTTAAATTAATGGTAAATGAAGAGAATCGGTGATCAGGCCTCTATCATCATCATCAGCCTATAGACGTCCACTGCTGGACATAGGCCTCCCCCAAACCTCGCCATATCGACCGGTCCTGCGCCATCTGCATCCAGTGACCTCCCGCGATCTTGACCAGATCGTCGGTCCATCTCGTGGGGTGTCTACCAACGTTGCGCTTACCGGTTCGTGGCCGCCACTCTAGAACCGGCCCCAACGGCCATCTGTTCTTCGCACAATGTGTCAGGCCTCTATAATGCACTGATTTTCTCTCGAAATCTGAAG
This sequence comes from Trilocha varians, assembly GCA_030269945.2. Taxonomy (NCBI): domain Eukaryota; kingdom Metazoa; phylum Arthropoda; class Insecta; order Lepidoptera; family Bombycidae; genus Trilocha; species Trilocha varians. The sequence continues at coordinate 2,989,243 of AP028270.1, read as the reverse complement.
CTGCTAAAGTATCTTCTCAAGCGTTTTTGAATAAGAACATCAGTTAGCTCTGTCTTGCTTAAGCTTAATAAATGATGACTCTGTTTCACTGCGACAAACAAGTATTAACTTCCCTGTTCTATTGTAAGGCGTTTGTAACATCCTTTAAACTCGCATAGAAAGAAAAGTTTAAATAAATTAGAAAGCCTATGTTTAAGTTTCCAGTAGTTTCCACTATTATTCGTAACGGTTCCTGTAATCCAATTAAATATTGTTCACAGTCAGCCCCTTCATCCGAGTTCCACACAACGTCGTCTACATTGTGAACAAAACTGCCAAATTGGAGTGTGAAGTAAGTTTTAAAACATTAAAAAAACACATATGCCTTCATATTATATGTCTTTTGATTTTATTAAACTTATTTTGTTCTCTGGTGCAACTACTTTATCTTGGTATTTATTGGTAAAGAATCAAAACTATTGAAGGAATGATGGTATAAGTTGTTTTACTTCGATAAACACAGTGAATAATGGAAAATAAGGTGCATGGCTTCTTGTAATCACGCGTTCCACATTGTTCCTTTTCTTTAAGACACATTTTTTATTAAAAATATTATAAGTACTTAACTGTTCTATAATAAGCGAAAATACAGGGTGTTAGTTTTCCTGATTTTGCTAGTTCGATTTTCAGACAAAACCTAAAATTGGAAATACATACAAAATTTCCTGTCAGCAAAACATCTTACCACCAATAGATATTTAAGGTACTTCCCATTTAACATTATTCTGGGACACCCAGTATACAGTTGACTATAATTCGTCCCACAGATCCAAGCCTGGCCAGAACCAGTCCTCGCTTGGGAAGTCGACGGCGTCAACATCGAAGGTTCCAGGTACAGGACTGAGGTGATCACAACAGGGGATCGTTGGAGATGGGTGATGCGGCTTGAAGTCCTAGGAGCCAGAGACCACGACCTGAGACAGTACAGCTGTGTAGCCAAAAATGAAGTCAATAATCAGACTATTAAGGGCGATATTAGGTTGATGTGTAAGTAGAAGTATTCTATTGTAAAAACTTTAGTAGTAGTAAAGAGTACTGGAATCTAATAGTTGGAATTTCTAAATCATTCGCATTTTTAGACACCATTGCATTAATAAAAACTTGAGAGGTGTCAAGGGACACCCGGATGGAACGAAGTTCCTTTCGATTAATTAGTGAGGGAATTGTAATATTTTTTTTTTTTTAAGTTATAATAATTAGTTAGTTTAAAACGTCTGTCTTTCTCTCTCTTATATAAGAGCAAATATTTTTTTTATCACAGCGCCATCTAGCATTAATCATATAAAACAAAATAAGGAATTGTTTTAAAAATAAGCGATAATAATCTAAAACAAAACTTCGTCGTGTCGTGACAACTTTTTCATAAGAATTTCCGTCTAGCCCCCTTTCGATAACGCGCAATAAGGAACTTCGTTCCAAAAACACGACATATTTTGAACGCGTCAATTTCGGGAGCAACAACATTTAGTGTGACGCAGACGATGCGATGGTTCACCCCTGTAAGTTTTAGTTAACTATGCTGTACTGTAATAACCCATTACAGCCCAGTAGAAAGATCAGGCATAGTCACCACGCTTGCCCAATGCAGATAAGCGACTTCACATTATCTTCGAAGGATTTTTTATAATCTTTTTCCAATATGCATGTTTCCATGTTCATGAGAAAAATAATGTATAAAACCTAATGCTGCCAGTGAGAGAGAAGTTAAGAAGGAATCATAAAATAAAACTAAGAAAATAAAACTTGTGAAAAAATGTACAAAACTTCTGTATTCGGCAATGGAATGTTCTAAGTTCAAATAAGCGCGCCAACATCTCAATCAGCGCAATCATCAAAAGAGGTTTAAACAATAAATATTTAAACCATTTATAAATGGCGCTATCGTCGACACAACTATGTTCTTTACTAGAAAATAATAAAATATGAATTATTGATTCTGTCGCCTACACTCGCGATGTTTTCCTTCATCGTTTTCAACCAGTAGTGTTGTGAAAAATCGCACATAAATCTTTTTCACATTAAGATTTAGTCGTACAAGCCGATTTTGACCTGCGACCTCCCGTACGAAAAACGAGCGTTTCGACCACTGCTACCGCGTCTTACGGTTTTAGTAAACACCAATAACTAACTAATGTATTAAAGTTACTAAACCATAAAGTTATTTCAAACAGTCCCTGGACCAAACCAGCCGATCCAAGTGACGAATGCCATCGAATACGGCGCTCGGCCTCCAGACCTCGTATTTGAAGACCCGTGTCACGCCCAGAGCTGCCCAACCTGCCCTCGATGTGACAGAGCTCAGCTACTCATCATTCCTATGTCTGGTGTCACTACTAATGTCAAACCTAGAAGAAACACGAGTAAGTAGTAATACTAGCCAGTTAGATAATATCTTAAGTTCCTGAAAATAAAACAGCTCATACGAGATTGTTAGTCAATAGTTTGTTGTCCATACTTGAAATTTTTGGGGATATTTTTTTTGAATTTTGAATACCTTTCTACCACAAGCTTTATATTAACTTGCACTGGATGAAATTATGTAAGTTCGGTGGTAATTTTGCAAGCTAAATTAGACAAACTTCCCGGTTTCCGATTGAGGTGACATTTTTCACGCAGATATAAAAAGTCTTCTATAAAAAAAAATATTTATCCACATTCCGTATTAGAATAGAGTAACAACTTATCACCCATATGTTGTGTGTGTCATATGTTCACTATGTACTATGATTAAAGAACACGCTACACACACATGAACTATGTACCTATTCTATTTCATTATTATTCTAGATTGCCAGCTGTATGCGATAGGTAAACCAGTCTACCATCGTTATAAAGACGAACTCTTCGGTGCTTGGCTGCGGGACTCCAACGCAACTGATGTTCAGGTATCTCAAATATAGATGGCGTTACTTGTTTGTTTCCAATAATCTGAAATATAGATGGCGTTACTTGTACGTTTTCAAATAATAAAACAAAAGAGTGAGGTTCTTGGACATGAAATGGTAAATTATTTGTGATATTTTGTATGTTTCTTCTTTGTTATGTTTTTCATATTTATATTATCTACTAATCGATTACTTATTTTAAGAGAAGCAAATACACACCGTATTTGCTACGCTTTTTAAATACCGAATATGCTCAGTTGCGAACATATAGTAACAACCCATTACTACCCAAATGCTGAGTTCTAGTCTCCTCGGAAGAGAGAAGTGAAACGAAACCTGTATTTTATTGGAAAAACTTTCGAAGATATGTGAAGTCCGTAGTAGGCAAGGGTAATCCTTTTAGTGAGGAAATTTGATTTCAGAAAAATACAATATTAGTAGAATATGTGAAGTGTGAAGTCGTGGTGGCCGAGTGGTCGAAGAGCTTCCTTCCGAACGGGAGGTCACGGGTTCAAAACCGGTTGGCTTGTACCTCTAAATCTAAACGTGAAAAAGATTTATGTGCAAATTTTCACAACACCACTGGCTAAAAACGGTGAAGGAAAACATCGTGAGGAAACCTGCATGTCGGAAAAGGGTTCTAAATCCTTTGAAGATATGTAAAGTCTCCAATCCGCACTGGGCAAGCGTGATGGACTATGCCTAATCCCTCTTCTGAGGAGACCTGAGCCCAACAGTGGGCAGTAATGGGTTGGTACAGTACAGTACAGTAAAATATGGAAAAAGGGAAAGAGAGGCGTCAATTATCGTTTTAAAAGAAACCTTTGACTTTTAGAAAGAAAAGCTCTGGACTACTCAAGAGAATGACATAGAAAGACTCCGTGAGTACAGAAACAAGGCTAGCTTCAAGGCAAACCATGTTGACGAGTATCATAAATTGCAGAAGCCGTTTTTCGTAAGTTTTACAGTAGAAACACTTTAGATATTGTGTATTTTTAAATGGTTTACATTCATCAGTTTTCTTTCTAACATCGGGATTACAATTGTTTTTTTATATAATTAGCAATAAATCTATTTTTCTTTACATGGTGATCTCTAAGTATGTGTATTTGAGTTTAGAGACTTGAAAATATTTGAAAAATTCGCTTTTGTTTCAAGAGACATACTGCTCCTTGTCCTTATTATGTAGAGATAACGTGCAATTATTATTTATTTGAAATCAAATATTTTAAAAACATAAATGTTTAAACACATGCATTTTGAAAGTCACATAAAAATAAAACACTAGATACTACTAGTACCAATGAAGAAGAAAAAATTCTCTTTGTTTCCAGGGAAATGGGCACATAGTATACGGCGGTTCATTCTTCTACCAAGCCAATGAATCTGGTCAACCAGGGGAGATCGTAAGGTATGATCTGACACAGAGCCGGATCAAATCTGTCACTCTTCCAAATGCTGGTGGCAGGTTATACACCTCACAGCATAACCAGGTATGTGAAATACTGGAGGATTTAACTCTTCATGACGAGGTTTAAGATAAGTCTTATGTAGTTGGTTGGTTGTAGTTTTGAATGGTATCATTCTTACTTTCGATACTAGAACATATGAAATTTAATATGATGTGTAAAAATACAGAAATAGCTTATCCTATATTTTAATATCAAATTTGTTTTAGGTCGACTTCAGTGCAGACGACAACGGTCTATGGGCGATATATTCCATGAAAGACTCTAATAACACTGGCGTAGCTAAGGTAACTAAATAAACTTTGTAACTAAAATATACCAGCTACCTGTACCAGCTGCACTAAATAGCGGACGTCTCTAAATTACATGTTAACTTTGTCTTATTTTCACAGTTAAGTTTCGATCCAAACAAAGACAGTCTGAATATTGATTACGTGTGGAATATATCGTTGAATAATAGACAAGTAAGTAGATTGGAAATTACTTCTTAAAACGATGTACAGCAGCTAATATCATTTATATTCTCTTAGTTCTACACATGGAATTTAACCCCATTGCCAAGTTTAGGTGTCCTTGGTCGGATCTTGGATGATTAGTTATATACATGTAGTGCTTATATATTTTAAAGTACACAGTGTATTTATTGTATTGTTTGTATCCTTGTCCAAGATAAAGTGAAATGAATGAAATGTCAAAAATCCAATTTTAATACTTTTCTTATTATGGTGTATGTACGACTGACTTCGGTTGAATCTTTATCTTATCCTATTATATCCAACTAGCTGACCCGCGCAACTTCGTCTGCGTTACAAAGGGGTTCAAATAGTACTCGCAATGCCGTTGAGTTATTATATTCGCGGCCCGCAGTGCCCCACATATTCATTGCGTTTTATACTCGTAATAACTTCTAAACGAAAAGTCCGATTGGAATAAAACAAAAAGTAATTTACTTCTACATTAATACTCTTGATAACAAAATATTTAATTTGGATAAGGGTTAATACAACTATACTCATTTAACATTAAATTCAATCTTGGGACGAATAAATATTTTTCATAACCATAAAAGCGGTTATTGTGACTAAACTATGATAGTTAGATAAATGCTGTCGAGGATTTTTTTGTTTGTCTTTAAAAGACCTAAAAACCCGTAGTACATCATTTTGTTCTATTGTCAATAGTTTTTGCAGCGTACGCATAAATAGGTTTTCGATTATACGCCTTGTGTTACATATTCGATATTTTCATACGGATCCCTAATTTTTTTGAAAATAAATATAGCCTATAACCTTCCTCGATAAATGGGCTTTCCAACAGTGAAAGAATTTTTGAAATCGGACCAGTAGATCCGGAGATTAGCACGTTCAAACAAACAAACTCTTCAGATTTATAATATTAGTATAGATTTAAAATACGCCATCCAGTACTATTCTGCTACATTTTCAGATGGGAGAAATGTTCATAGTGTGCGGAGTTCTTTACGCTTTGGACTCGTCGACAGATCGCGACAGTAAAGTGACTGTCGCTATTGACTTGTACAGGAGTAAGCCGATCGAAGTCTCATTGCAGTTCACCAATCCGTTCAGAAAGACTACGCAGTTGGGATATGATCATACGCATAAGGTAAATAGTATGTATAGGTACTACAACTAGTCAATTGTTATTTTATTATTATTTTTGCTGAACTTCCATCTATCCTGCAGTTGAAGCATATGCATGAGTCAAACAGCAGTAAACCCTCTTGCCGTTCACGCTCTGCGTCCGAACCCCAGCTGAGGCTAGAACCCAGTTCGGGATTTTGCGGAGCAGTGCGGAGTTACGCGATGTGTTGCTCGCTATGGCTTGTATTACGTATCGCCCGGTTAATTTTAATACTTGGTTTATTAGTTCTTTTAGTGTCTGGATTAGCAAAGAAGCCCTAAATATACTTAAGGGTAAACTTCAATGCTTGGTCAGAATCTATAGAGTGAACTTGGTTCTAGATTGCACATAAGTTACAAATTGTAACTTACAATAAATGAACAAAATGACTTAAAATACCAGTTTTGCTATAATTTTGGAACTCTTAGCAAGAATATAACATCCCAAATAGTAATTACTACGAAAATCAAAATACATTATTTTAAAATTTCAATTCATATTGATTACCCTTCTTTACAGGAACTGTATTCGTGGGACAAAGGAAACCAGTTAACATACCCCGTAAGATATAACGAATTACCGGGACCTTAATTATAATTTGTACATAAATATTAATATTATAATACAATAAATATATATAAATGTTGAAATAAATTGTTTTTACCAGATTACTTCTTGTTTTTTTCTACTATAACGCCATCTATTACTATTTATCAAAACTACGTGAATGCTTGGTTACATTTTTTGACACTAGAGGGCTTTAGTTATGAAACTCTGTTAACAGATGTCGCTACTGTAAGTAACTGAAAATATAACACTGAAGAATGACTATCCAAAATGCAACTAAAACTTCGAAAATTTATTGAATGAATTTGATAATAATTTAACAATGTAAAATAAGTAAATCTCTTTCATTCATTTTTAAATTTAACACAAATGTTTTTAGTTATATTCTCTGATAAGAGATGGCGCTGTGTACAAATAATAGCGAAAATGGCGCCGTGGTATGATTTATTCAAATGTAATTAATTATTTTAATTCCAGGCCCTCGGAATCTGATCGATATATCACAATCAAAAATGTATCAATTCCTTTAATGGAACATTAATATTTTATCTTCCATGAAAAACGACCACGAAATATTCAGATTTGAATTACGTGGATACTTAATTTATACTTTAGTTTTATTGTATTTATTTGAAAATTATACAGGTACTTTGAGGTTTCGACTTTCAATTTAACGTAAAAAATTGTTTGTTTTTATAACGAAATTATATTCAAATGTTATTTTCAAGCAAAATTGATAAATGATAATTTTTCATTAGTTTGACTAATTATGTATCAATGTTTTATAACTTAAATGAGCACCTACGCGCTGCAAATTAAAACTAATGGCATTCATTATAAATAATGCATGTACTTTTAGCATAATACGTATCATTAAAATCTATTTATATGGTAATATTTAAGTACATAAAAGTCTTTCATTTGCATGCCGAGAACCGTTTATCGTCATTAAATACTTTAAAAACACTATTCAGCAACACACACTCATTGCGAACGAGGTCCATTCAACACCCGGTCCCAACTTCAGATTAGAGCGAATAAAAAACTGGAGTTCTCAAATTGCGTTCCCCCACTGCAGTGCTCAGCTCAAAAGCCGCCGGGTGGCATTTAGGCCCCCCCATTTTTCGCCACAATAGCTGGCAATACATTCCGTGACTTGGCAGAAGTTGATGTCGAGATATTTGGCCCCCATCGCACGATCAATACTTGCGCACAGCGCCACCTAGCCGCCGTCGCGCAGCCAAATTGCACTTTAATAGTTCATTAGATCCAACAGAAATGGCGGGGACATGCCAGTTTAAATTCGGTACGCGCTATCGATTTGCGGATATATCCTAAAATTTTATGTTTCTCGCGAACACGAGGTTTGTAAATGGTGCCTATTTTGGCGTTTTGTTATATCCAATTTGGTTTTTCTGTTGGAGCGCGGGTTATAACGGGCTTTATGAGAAAATTTGAATTTTGCGCGGGTAGCATTTGTACTTTGACAGAAATTGCTGACTTCATTTGCTTCTGCTCAATTTATTTAGCTTAACAAAGTTACGAATACATTCATTATACGATCTTTAAATATATTGTTGATATACTCTTTTAAATTTAATAACTTAGCTAAACATCTTGAACGTCCCAATTTTATATCCCATAAATATCCTTTTCACCGGAGTATTTTGCATTTTTAAAGTTAACAAACAGTACTGCTATTCGAGGTTGGCATTGCTAAATGATTACCACCCCGACTCCCTCTCCCACTGAATGAATCATCAGCATTCAGCCTGTTAATTTGTTAAATCTATCGATCGCCACCGGCTTTAAAATGTTTATTTTATGACTTGCTCCGGTTTCAGTATGATTGTTCGTGGTGGAAATTGAAGTAAAGGTCTTAATCGAATACTTTTAAGTTAAACTTAAAAAAGAGTTATTCAGACACTCGCGGTTTTCTATAATACTTTCATGCATTTTCAACGGGTTCTTACCACGATATTTAATTAATTGAGTTGTCTCGATATTTCAACGTTGTTGCAAACGTCATGATCACGAGAAGACTGGATACTGCGGGTCGATTTACGAGCACACAAATCTGTCTACCCTCCTTCTCGTTCGCTTTTGGGTCGTACCACTGGAACTCGAACTCACTTCTAGGTAAGAACCCGTTGAAAATGCATGAAAGTATTAAAAAAGGGTGTTTGTTTTATTGTTTGTTCACAGATCACAGATAACTTGGTCGTTTGTGCGCCGATTTTTATGATTCTTTTTTTGTTTGAAGACATTTTAAAGTTGGGCCTATGATAAGGAAATCAACGTTTGATGATGGAAGACCCGAAAAATCGTAGGGAACTTTTTTATTTTTGTTCCTAAAAGGAAATCTGTAGTTTTTTTTTAATAAATTTTAATAGTGAATTGCAAAGGAAACCGATTCTTCTACACTCATATTTTAACCACTTACGATGAGTCAGGGTTGCTCATACATCTCTGTCATGTCAGGACATAGAGGAACTGTTACCTCTGTTGCCATGCAGAAGTCAAACCTTCTCAAGGTAGTTACCACTTTCCTGTTTGTGAGAATCTGTCAATCATATATTTTATTACCTACACTAGTAAAGTCTACCTAGGTACCACCTACTCGTAAGTGATCATTGACAGAAACATCTCTAAAATGTGGAACGTCACTGCAAGGTGACTACATCCAAGGACTCTCTTCAAGCATCATTTGAAGAAGGGTGAGTTACTGTAAGTGGCAGACCCACAAGGTGAACCGATGACCTGGGAAGTCACAAGATGCAGATACCGCTGGACCGTAGATAATAACGAGTTTCAGAGGAGGCCTATGTCCAGCTGTGGACGTCTACGAGCTATTGATGATAATGACGAAGTTAATGTTTGGGAGGATGTTCATTCAGTTTTTATAATTAAATCTTAGAGAATATACCCGCATCGTGTAGTCTTATAGTTCCTCTACTTCCAGATTAAATACAAAGCCCACACAAGTACTATTGAGAGTGATGTCTATGTTAACTTTAAAGCTTTTTTTTTTAATTATTGCCATATAGTACAACGAGCCGAATGACTGTAAGTGGCTATCGTCGTTCATGGATCTTTGCAATGTCCGGGGACACTGCGGAAAATAATACCTCCTACTAAACATAGGTTCTAAGAGAAATGGAATATTGTTGTGGCGACCAATAATAACGCGCGAGATCCTGAATCGCGGTTACGACATTTACAGAAATCTTCGCATATATACGACACCTGAAATCTACTACAGAGGGCTTCGGCCTGACCACCATACACTACCACGCGCGCAAGGAGATCTCCCTTTGGCCATAAGTCCACTGCAGATACCCACATTGTGATATATAGTTTCTCTCAAATATGTTCATTATTCCTTTCGATTTTAGTTAATAACCATTACCTATATAAGAATTTGTTCCTGGGCCAACTTGTAATGCTATGCGTGGTCAACAGTGATGATCACTCTGAAACCGGTAGGCCTCATCGACCATCTGTTTTGTATGTTCATTGACACTTCGGCCTTCATCTTAATTCATCTATGCTTGTTCACAGCTCTATTAAGTAAGAGTTGGCATTTCCTTCGGTACCTTCCGAATACTAAAAGCAATTTGTATAAGAACGCTGGTGTCTTTTCGAGAAATGATCTGATTGAAATCGCAGCTATGAATAGTCCTGCTGAGTCCTGCATATTTTTCAGACAACTAAATAGTATTTTTTGCAAGACAGACCAACTAGTTTACGGCCCACCAGATGATTCTTCAACCTTGTTTGAAGAGGGTTATGACATGCACTCCGGAAACATAACACTCCGTGGACCAAACATGCCAAATCGTCCATTCCAAATCGGAATGGTACGGAGCAAGAAAGATGTTTCAAGCGAACCGTGGTTGAACACAGCGGTTCCAAGTAAAAGCGATGAACTCTAAACCCCTTTGCTGTATGCGGTGTGATGGTAAAAGGGAGATGAAGAAATCATCTCTGCCTCAGAGTACACTCCAAAAGAGATTTCAATCAAGCTCCAATAGCACCTACTATGTATACCTACATACATTCGCACACTAAAGTTTCAAGTTTACAAACTATGACCCACATTACCAGCGTGCTAGATTCACTTTCGTTATAAAATCAGCTGATCGTTGACATAACTCGGTATTATTATATAGTCTATTTATATCTTGTACATATATACAACTGCCGGGATTTCCTTGTCGGCGAGACGAGCGTTCAACAAGCTTTGAAGCGCAGTCAGCGCTGAATACAGTATTTACGTTTAGCTATTGAAAAGCGGTTAGATGTAACTTGTAGTTTTAATGTTTGAAGGTCTTTAATAATGTTTATAAATATGGTAATTATTTATTGATTATTTTTAAGGAGTGTCTTCATATGTTGGTGTTTTTATTGGAAAATTAAGGAAGAAAATGCGCTTATCAAAATTAAACCGTGTACTAATGAACATCCATTTTGACAACGAATTAAGAGGATATACTCACAATTTTATTGTAGTATCTTTAAACGTGTTTCCAAACTTTGACTGCACATACTACGCACAATCTATGCATTAGCAGGAAGTATTTGGATTTAACTCTGCTTTAGGCACGTCTAAGCAATGTACAAACAGATTACAGCGACAATCGCTTCACGCTTTCTAATCATAAGCGACCGGTACGCCGAAGGTAATGTTTACAAAAAACACAGAAGATAAACAAAAAGTGTTATCATTCAGCGGCTGTAGCGCTTCGCTGTACAGCTGAGCGCACAGGTCGGACACCTGACGTCCCCCCGTCAGCCATCAGCTGTTAATGGCACCCGTCCCCCGCACCGCACGCTTTCCCCCCGTTTGTGTAATGCGGGGAGGTTGGGCGAACGTGTAATTTTATTATCGTTTCCGGATTGTGTTTTTTTTTTATTTTATTTTTTTTCATTGGTTTTTGGTTAATGAATTTTATTGTTGTCAGATGGCTGTGATATTAATTATATATTTTACTTTAATATTTTTTTATTATTGCAATATGTAACTTCTCATTTTACATGGTTGCCTGGTCAAAAGAGCCTTTTGTTATAATGTCACCAATTGTCATAATTCAGTATACATTACATTCTATACTATTCAATTTAGTATAATATGGTATTTTGTTGGAAAGTTACCCAACTATTTATTACTCAGTAGTAAATAATAAACAGCAGGATACAATTATTTGTGTAAAGTAAGTTCATTAGTTAAATTTAAATAAAACTATAAAACAACATCAATTTCTATCATGCATCAGATTTGTAATGTATTTTAATTGTATTGTGTTCATGATTCTGGTCATAGATACCTCTTTGATAAATTCTAAAGGTTTACATTCCATGCAATTCAAAACGTAGGCCAATTGAATGTAAAAATATCATAGGTAAATCTGTAGAATAAACATAATCAAGGAGAAGAAGTACTATAACAAGTTTTATTTTTAGTAACAAATACAGGATATGTTCATTCCCTAACGAGGATTACCTACGCTTATTCTTTCTCAATTTACTTTAGATATCAACGGAAAATACATAAAATCGTACTCATCGATATTGAACGCCGAGAACAATATAAAAATGCCAACTTTTAATAATATATCGCACATTATGCCTGCCAAATGAATAATTTATTGCGGTGTGTCAATTTGGGGCGCTCCTCCCCCGGCGTGGGGTGGCGTGCGGCGTGCGGAGTGTGAAGCAGAGGGGGGTCTCGGCCGTCAGTCCGCGCCGAGCGGCCAAGCGAGCGCCATGTCGCCGCGCGCATGCTGTCGGCCGCGCGCCCCGTCGACCCTGCTCGACATCACCGCCAAGATCGTGGCCGCGAACATACCCTTCCAGCGCATCGAGGAGCGCTACGAACGCATCCCGGAACCGGTGCAGCGCCGCGTCGTGTACTGGTCCTTCCCGCGGGACGAACGGGACATCTGCATGTACTCGTCGCTGGCCCGGGCGCCTCCTGACGACCACCGCAACATTGCCTTCTGCCGCGGCCTGAAGCTGCTCGAAGCCGGCTGCGTGGAGAACGTGCTGCAAGTCGGTGAGTGTCCGCCTGCGACGCGCCTGCGCCTGTTTACTAATATGCGCCTCGCCCACCCGCGCCGTATAAATAAAAACCTCGACGTGTGCGATCGATAGCTACTCCTCTCGGGAATTATTCATGCGTCGCCTCGTAAAAGTTTCAAGAGATTAGGGCCCGTCAGGACTGATGATGGGTCGGGAACAGGAAGATCCGTGCCGTACGGTCGTGGTTCTTATCTGGCAGCGGTATCGTCGTTCCGGTGATAGAACTGACGTCTAATCGATTCCCAGCAACACATTATTCACGATTTCCTCCCGACACCATATCGGGCCGATTACGTCTCCCTGGGGCACCAAACTCGATAGGAAATTGGACCGCGAATAATTAATTCGAGATCGTATTAAAAGATTTCGTTTCAAGTTGGAGTGGACAGCAAAATAAATTAAAACCTCTGTGAATACATAAGTAGTGCAATCTCATATGTTTCGGTGAAATCACGTGTCAAATCAATCGGAGGCCTAATTAAGATCCGCTATATAAATTATGCAGATGCAACTTAAAATTCGGCTAAGATTTACATAACTGGATGTCCCGTTACATAGGGAATTACACAACCGGTCACCGGAATGCTTTCTGTGCGAGAACGCGCGGACGGCATCAATCCGTGTAGACGTCGTTTGTTACTGTCGCCGCTCTGAATAACGGACGCGAATAAAAAAACACATATTAATTGCCCGTTTTTATTTTATAGGGTCAGAGCCGGTTTTTATTGTGCCCGTTCGTGGGAGGACAGGCGTTACATATTCATTTTGTCTTATCTCCAATCAAAACGACGATTACTGGTAATTTCGGGTCATTTTTTGTTGGACCGCGGACCAAAATGCCGCAATTGGACACCGCATCCACGCCGTCACGTTTAAAAGGAAGGAAAGCCACAAGAGATATGATGGACAAACACGTTTTGTAGTTGAATCATGTCCGCAGTCCGATTTTAGGCACTGGCTTTCGTCCAAGTATAGGGCAGTGTTTGAAACCGCTTCAAGATAGCGTTTCCGATAATACGAACAGTGTACTTGTGGTTGAGATAAACGCGAGTTAGTCGACGACCTATCTCTCACGTTTGAACGTGATATAAGTTCCCACACCCATATCATCTGACTCATACAATCTACGATCAAGAAGAACCGCCCACACTTAGTTAAAACACTCAGGCGTGTTCTTAGAAGTTAGTCAGGCACGAAGGTTTTCTGGTTAAGACCCGACCTGTCTATCATAAATTGTGCATAACCGCTTGCAATAATCCATTGAAATATTTTGTATTCAAATTCGGTGAGAAGAGTTATGACAGCGACGGTAAAGTTGCAATTTAATTGTATTGAACTTATTCCAAAGCAATCGAACAGGCTCAACGAAATGTCACGACACGGTGAAAAATATCCGGTTGGCACAGTTCGACTGGTACCACTTTAAAACGAGAATCATCAGAAACGACAACACGAATAAAAGAACTATATGTACCCTAAAGGTGCATTTAAATGATTCCCACATTTCAAAGCATCTGATAATTTAATTGTGATGCAAAATTGAGACAGAATGCAATGTACAGTCAATACATAAAGATTTTAATATTACAAAGTATAATACGTATGTGGAGAGGCTGGTGAAGGAACCGGTTGAACTTGCAACCGTAATCCCTTCGATAGGGATGCGATTAAACCATCGATAACGAACACCGTGTGTTCAAAATTGATTTATAATCTCGGTCCGTGTTATTAACTTTGATTGGATACCACGGAACAATCTTTGCCTTTTAGTTTTGTTTTAATCTCAAAACAGACAACAAGTATTCTGTATCCCTTTATTAAAAAGGACTCTATAACTTCTAACGCTACTAAAATTGTCCAAAAAATGTCTTGTTGTTTCCAAAAGTCTTACTATCGTCCTTCAGACTGTGCACCAGCATGACTCTACCTTCCCTATTCCATAGGTGCATCTGCTATCAAATTCTTCGCTTCCTCATTTTTTCTGCCCACTTGTCTAACCTATACCAGATCTATTTATCGACTTATCCGGGCCACATCCGGGGTTCGGACGCTGAGTGTGAGCGGTTGGAGGTTTCACTGCGGTTCAACTCCCACATATCCGGTGATTTCGTCCAACTAAAAAAAATAGTAACTAAAAAGTATCCATAGCAACGTTTAAATCCTTAAATTGTATTGAAATATTTCATTTCAGTATTATATTAATTGAAAGCCCAAAATTCCCAGCATATTCAATTATACAAATTTAAAGAACGTTGAAAAGACCTTTTGGTCATTCAATTAGACAAGAAAAAATACAAAAGATCAATATAAATTATACCATTAATATTCACAGTGAGGAAGTTTAATTATTTAATAGAATCAAATTACCCACTTACGGTTCTGATATCCATCAATAGACGAAGGTCAGGCTGATATTATAACGCATGATTCACATAATAGGTAGGATTCAATGCTGGAAATATGTTTGTTAAATTCAACCTTAAGACCTCTCTTTCACGATGAATTAAAGCCCTGGACTTGAGTATCACTATTGATACTGATAAGTCTAAGGCATCAATTCTGGATTCTATAACCTAAGGAATCTTGTCAGATCTTTTTATTATAGTACTAGCTGGCCCGCGCAACTTCGTTGGCGTCACAAAAAAAATCCCGGGTATTTTCTCACCGTTCAAACCTTCCCTGGACTACGACAAACATTTTAAAACCAAAAACAAACTCAATCAGCCCAGCCGTTCTCGAGTTTTAGCGAGACTAACGAACAGCAATTCATTTTATATATAAGACTAGCTGGCCCGCGCAACTTCGCCTGCGTCAAACAAAAAAAAACCTGGGTATTTTCTCACCGTTTAAACCTTTCCGGAACTACGACAAACATTTTAAAACCAAAATCAACTCAATCGGCCCAGCCGATCTCGAGTTTTAATCAGACTAACGAACAACAATTCATTTTTATTTATATAGATAGATTATACCAGAAGATTTTCCTGTGCTGTATTTATGATAATCAATGCTCACAGTTGTTGGTATTCATAACTTAAAAAAACAAATTTTAAAAAAATATAGGTAATACATTGAGAATCATTCGCAACACTTGAAAGAAATCGTCATTAAGTACTACGAGTATCTTGCATTATATTGCTACGAGTATTTCGCAGACTTACCTTTATCACAAAGATAAAGCAACCTCTGAAAAGTTTCTCAGAATACTGCGAGAACATAATCCCCTTCTGGGCCTACACTGGGGTGGATACATGGTCCTGATTTAGTCAGGATTACTATTTTACGATCCACCGCCTGTCGTCAATCCTAATCAAGTTTGATAGATCTCATTTTGGCAAATAGGGTATATAGCATATGACTAAGAAGTATATCAAATCAAAATTACATATTTCTTTACATTGGTCTTACACTTTCAGGGTAAAAACAGAAATCAAACCAACCACTTGAGAAATAAATAAAAAGCCTGTTTATTTCTCGCTTACTTAAACTTAAAAACTATTTTACAAAAAAATAAAAAGATTTAAAAAAAGTGACCAAAAAAGATATGAATAATAATATACCTAACGCTGGTGCGAGAACCCCGTATTGGGTAAAGTCCTCCTCCAAAGACGTCCATTTTGATCTGTATCCAGTTCGGGCCTGCATTGTCAACTATTTCGTCCTCCCATCGTGTCAGTGACCTACCTCTGTTTCTTTTTCCCATTCATCACCTTTAAGGTCCACCTTTGATCTGGCATCCTAGCTATGTGCCCAGCCCATCTCCACTTTAACTTTTAAGCATAACTCAGGGCGTTGGTGGCTTAGAGACTAGAGAAATAAATTGAAGAAATCAAATCTATCACCAATTAATATTTGGATCGAAATTAATTCTTAAAAAAAAATATGTTGGACAAGCTTAAGAGAAATCTCAGAGATCCAGATTGACAATTAAATAATATGAGAATCAAAATTATGAATACCAACAGAGATACAAGAACAACAACTGGTTACACATTACGATATATCGTTAAGAATGGATAAAGAAATGAGAAAACAATTACTACATCGTTACGTGTTTTCCTAATTAAGCTATTGATAAGTTTTGTCTATATCTCGTTTTAAGAGAGATAATATTTAAAGACAAATTTTCAATGATTCGACGCATCCAACTTCAGGGTCCGACTAAAATAAAATAGCTAATAGAACATTAAATCAACATAACATACAAGTACTATAATTATTATCATGATATTGTCTACCTACAATGTAATAAAGTTGTTATGAACAGTGTATAATGAAATGAAACAAGTATTATACTTTGTTAATTTTAGAATAATGAAAATCCTTGTTTATTAAGAAAATGGATACCATATGTTTTACCAGTATAAGTTGTCAATTATTACTACTAAACACCGATACACACTGAATAGACAGATTTACTATATATATTTAACGAATTTGAGCTTAAACAACCTACCTGGAATAAGATAGAAAGACTGATATTTCGAACACAATAAATAGAATGCTGTATTTCAAAGGCCAATAATATCCAAGGCAAAAAACATTCTGAACCATCTGTCAACACAAGCGCGATTCATAGCAACAAAGAATATACAGAACTGACAAACTCAATGCTCTTCTGTCCAATAACAGTTTCGTAGTGTCGACACAAGAACCTTTCTGTCGTTCGAACACGTACCTAAAGCCATTTTTATTAGGCCCCCCGAATCCCTTTCGTGAGTCCCCCAACCTCTACAAAGCCACTAACGATGGGAGCCGGGGGAGATCATTTATAAATGGTCCTGGTACAACGCCGTGTTTGTGAGCGAAGCACCTCCACATTTTACAACCAAATTGCAATTATATATCTGCGTCGAAAGGAAACCTTGCTGCTTTGGATTTAAGGAATATTTTCCCTGGTTCGACGTCAGAGTTATTGCGGCAGTATACTGTTGAAGGAAAACAAGGTTGTGAGAAGTCGTGAATGCTTGATTTGATGGTGGACGGATAAGTGCTGATTGTTGGGACGCATAAAGAGCCTGTTCAAAAGTTTGTACCGAGAAAGAAGGAAAACATAGTTCAAGGCTCATTCATACAATCAAATATATTTAAATAAGGCATAATAGTGCCGACCTTTGCCAAGAAGGTTGATTTCGATTGAAAAACTTGATTGTTGGATCTTGTGTAACAACTTACTGGAATTAAACCAAATCTTGTTACCCAACAATTTACTACTTAGTTTTACAAAATGCAACAAGTACCAATACTATCAATCTAAAATGTCCAGTTTTCTAGAACAGCGATTAGGAATGTTTCTTTGTCTGCGCGTCTGGTACTTTAGCGATATTAATGACGCAACTTATTAATCGTGAATACAAAACTCAGTGATGATTTAATTACGTGTGGGAATTGTAAACACGCGCTAATTGACAAAGTGCTCACAGATGATACGACAAATATAGAAGGAGCTGTGTACACAACAGACTTTTGAAGCAGGCTGTGTCAATTTATATTGGAATTTTAAGTCGACCTACTTGGATGTTAGTCGTCTACATTAATTTCGGCTGATGCTCTACTCATTTTGGTGAAATGTTGTTTGGTTACGAAATCGAATATTAAATTTGATTTTTGTCAAATTCTTTCTGAACCTACCACGGCAATGGTATGAAAACTGAATTTTCTGCAACATTTTAAAAACTTGAGATTTAATTTCAACTTTACTAAAAACTTGATCTTTAAGGTTTATTACTGTTGTTATGAAGGTGTGGTGAATTTGTAATCATTTGTAATATTTACTGGCATATTTCAACAATAAATAAAAGGGCTCTAAAACTTTCTATGCTAACACATTTTCACTATGCATCCAAATTGTCGCTTTAACCTCGTTCGCTAATATGAAATAGCTTGATACAGCCTAAACTGTCAAAAACGAACATCAACTTCTGTCTTCCGAGTACCTAATAATAGATTTGTCCATCGGTATTTGTGAAATGCCGGAAGACGTTTTGAAGTGGTTTCCTAAACGTGGTCATCATGAGAGCTATCTGATCTATCTACTACAGAACATGTGGGCTTCCTTGACTCCTATATCTTAATAGTTAATACTATATTCTTGCGTATTTAGCAGTATTTAGTTTAATGTTTTAACATCATTCACATTACTTACACTATTACTGAACAGGTTCTTACCACGAATATTTTCAATAGAACGATCCCGATATTTCGGCACTGTTTCAAGCGCCATGATCACGGGAAGACTGAGGAACTGCGGGTAGGTCATTTAAGAGCAGACAAATCTGTCTACCCTCTTTCTCGTTCGTTTGCCGGTACCACTGGAACTCGAACTCACATTTCGACATACCACACTGACAGTATGATGGGATGTAGATAATAACAGCGCGAGTGTTTAAAGAAAGTCATTCACATTCCCTATAGGTTCATTAATGCATCTTTAATTCTATTTAAGCTTCGGGAAACATTATCTTCATTATTTCTTCCTCCATCTTTCCATTTTCCTCTAATGCTATTACGTCGGGTCATCGTCAAAGAGCTCCGAGTAATAACTTAATTCAGTATTCTTGTCGTCTGATTGGAGCTAATTGCATGACCTGTCGCCTCTCACCCTCTTTATGTTAGTAATTGAAGCCTGACCCCGGCAACGGGGGTATTTGACCCGGAGCATCAAATCTAATAGTTACTAAAAATAGCTATTTAAAAACTTGGATGATGTACAAGGAAATCGCGATACGAAATGGTAACAATTTGCGAACATTAGTGGAACTGCCGACTGAGATGGATATTAACGTAAATTTTGGCCGATAGCATAAAGACCTCGAGTCGTTTTTTTGATGATAATCTTATAAAAATGAATAGCTGTTTGTTAGTCTCGCTAAAACTCAAGAAATGCTATACCGATTTGGCTAATTTTAGTCTTGAACTTTTCGTGAAAGGGAAAGTTTAAACGGTGAGACACTTTACTTATGTCACGAAGACGAAGTTGCGCGGGCCAGCGAGGTATATATTTTTTGTTTTGTTATAGCAAGGTTGAACTGTCTAATTTAAGGTTATCCTAATATTCTTCTTCTTCTCTGTCGGTACACTCTTGTCAGAGCGGTCGTGGTTATTATGAAGATTTTCTCTTGCTCGCAACTATCACGCGCCTCACGGAGTCCCGCCACTTTCCCCGATCGGTTGCGGTTCTGGTACACTGGTGCAATGGGGCTCCCAATGTGGACTTGATCTCATCAGTCTACCTCATAGGTGATCTTCCACGATCCTAATATTATAAATATTAAATTTGTGAGGAAGTTCAGACGTTTGCATTATCGTGACTCAATTACGCGCAAACGGCTGATCAAATTGGATGGAATGGTGATAGAATGACACAGCCATGTAGGATATGATCTAGATTAACATAACATACAGGAGGAAATATGGACGTATGGTGGTGGCTGAGGACATATTTAATTTTAACAATATTAAACTGCTTAAGTTACAGTTTGATACAATATTTAATTAAAATAATATTTCAAAATATCTTCTTTTTTTGTGTTCGTTTCTCGAATAAACAATAAATAAATAAAATAAAAATATTTTCCGAATTCAAAAATAGATTTTATAACAGTAGCATTGTCCACCATTGTTCTGAAGAGCACCAAATTTATCCTTCCCCAGTATATACATCACAGATGAGGTCATTTAAAAATATGAGTCGCATAACTGTTTGTATAAACCCATTACTGCCCACTGCTGGGCTCAGGTCTCCTCAGTAGGTATCAGGCATCGCTTACCTAGTGCGGATTGGGAGCTTCACATATCTTCGAATCACATAACGTTCAAAAATTAACGCAAGAACGACAATTGCATTTAAAATTCTGGTAAATAAATTTCGCGGTTATCTACATCACTTACACAATTATTAAGCGGGTTCTTACCACGATTTTTATTAAATGAGCGATCCCGATATTTCAACATAAACAAGCGCCATGATCACGGGAAGACTGAGTACTGCGGGTAGATTACTTAAGAGCAAACAAATCTGTCTACCCTCTTTCTCGGGACGACGCGACGGGAAAGAGTGCCGATGGCGTAACGCGTCGCGCCGTCCCTCATAACCCCGTGCTGGGTTCTGGCCTCAGCCGGGGTTCGGACGCTGAGTGTGAGCGGTTGGAGGTTTTAGTGCGGTTGCGGGGATCCGGTGATTTCCTCCAACTGAAAAAAAATACCCTCTTTCTCGTTCGTTTGCCGGTACCACTGTGTTATTAATTTTGAAGTAACTGATATCTATATAACCTAGTATTAGTTATCTAATACTGTTGTTCTATTGAATAATCTTTTCATCAACCTAGTTGCGATATCTTTGAGTACTGAGTGGAACTTCACTTCATAGATAAATAAAGAGGTATTACGTTATAAATCCAAGTTGTTTTTTCATTTAATTTTACTCTAAATCATCTACAGACCTAATTCAGCATGAGCATTATCTCCATAGTGTATAAATGAATTAAAACAGTTAATTTTCTTCAAGTGTGTTCATTACTTACTGGGAAGACACAATGGTATGTTTGAAAAAACTTCTTTGGAAATAAAAGCACTTCTTTTTAGTAGATAAAATATCATACTTGTTGACGTCGTAAAACTACTAACAGTCCAGAAAAGACATGAGAAGAATTATCGAAAGAAACACAACGGGCTTGTCTTTTTTGTATTAGTATTCATTATCATCAATAGTACTGATTTCTTCAATATAATTAAAAATTTTAGGGACATTTTGAACGTTAGGTAGGTTCTTGTTGGCTCTTGATGAATCAACCTAGCGACACAAAATATACGAACCTATACTGAGTCATGCCTGGGTTGGGACTCCTCCGTTAAGGGATCAGGCATTGTCTACCCTTGCGTAATGCGGGTTGAGGATTTAATTTAATATCTTACAAGGATTTTAGAGCCTTCTCCAATATTCATGTTCACCATTTAACCCATGGTATTTGGTTCAGCTGAATATATCAAAAATGAATATTTTTGTTGTTTGTTATAATTATATATATATTGCCAGGCAAGTAAAATACATACTTACAAATAAGGATTTTGAGAGATAAGTGCTTCGAAGTAATTCGGACCTCAATATGTGGATAAGCAGATCCAAATTACATTAACTCGTAGGTGCTTCCCGTGACATTGCAGAGTTCCATGAGCGACGGTAACCATTTACGATCAGGTGGGCCGTAGAAATAATTGAAATTTTGAGGTTATTGCGAAATGACTACCTTTTAATTCAGCAAATCATAACACGACAGTGACCACGCAATGATGGATGAGGTCACCATTCGCGAAGGTCTTTGACCAGCCGTTGATCCTAATGATTTGGCCAAAACATTCGGACGTCATTTAGTTGTTTGTTGCCGTGACCAATTTATAAAACTATCAAAAAATTGGGCTTACACGTGGAATGAATTCTCTATGCGCCAGTGGGTTACTTATCTGTACTATTATACGTACCTAATATCTATTGTAATTTGTACCAACATAATATAACCACTCAACTGGGAACGTCACTTTTCGCTAGATGGCGAAACTGGGGACTTCGTTCGGAATCACTACCGTGTTTGAGCCTCTTTTTAAAAACATTTTTTTCCAATAATTTTTAATGATTTTTGTATTTTCTCCGTAAAATAAGAGACGATAAAAAAATGTAAATAAAACAAATTTTTGACCTGTGCTCAATTTTGGTTCCTGCCACAGACTTAGTAAAAGTAAACAAACCAATTTTGAACTTCGATCAAATATACTAGATACACGATAAGAGCTCAGAAATGGTTTTAACTAAACACTACCAAAATCAAAATTTGGTAGGCTTTTGATGTAATTAGCTCGGTGACCGCGCATGTAAAAATATTAACCTACAATTGTTTAAGATCCTACTGCATCTTGGTTTCTTGGTAATTTTTTTTAAATCACTGCATTGTATAAAACAAAACAAAGACGTAACGGATTTTGATGCGGTTTTTAGATACCTGAAGTGATTCAAGAGGAAGGTTTACATGTAAAATACATGCATGCATTTTAGTAGTTTTTAATGTATTGTCGTATTATCCTTTCGAGATGAAGACGAAATTACGCTGGTCACTAGTTTTAACATAAAGAACGAGTTACGTATTGCACAAGCACAAGAAATGACTAAATATTTGCACTGCATGTTCTTTGTTTTATTCCCGGTAGTTGGCATCAGTGTTTGCCGTTTCTTGTTCGCGAGATATTGAAATTGGCAGTGTACTTTTCACTGCATTCTTCGTTAAATATAAAAAGTTAAATTGTTATGTTAAAGCGGATTGGGGACTACAGATATCTCTGAAGGATTTTTGAATCCTTTTCCGATGTGCAGTTTTCCTCACGATGTTTTCCTTCACCTTCTTTTTCGGCCGGTTTTGAATCTCCCGCGTACGGAAAGCAAGCGCATGAGAACTATGGATATGGATGCACAAACACTATTCAAATATGTAATCCTGTCGTCAATAACTACAACATTTGTCCCTTGCAACAGCGAGGCTTAATTGACGCGCAAATTATATTATCAAGACGACCTATTTCAATACATTGTTTGCGTTTTACGATTATGCTTAGATAACCTGCGTATCTGCACGCGAATAGATATCGCTGAACTTAGAGTCTGAACTGTGGCTACTGAGAACTGGGAAGCCTTGACTAAGTATGTGTTATTTTTGCGCCGTATTCTGATTTGGAATGGAGTCCTATCTTCAGTATGCCCGCAGCAATCACATGCCCCTCTTACATTAGGTTTAAGAAAAATCTTGTATACATGACTTCTCTCCAATGCTCAGGCATATAACTACTTACCATCAGAGATCGTTTATCTGTCTTGCAATAAAAAATCAACTAAAAATTCCTATATACCTCAATTGTTGATCTTAACATCAAAGAACCATGTAGGTATTCGTTTGATTTTTTTACGCAGTTTTCAATATTAGGATAACGTAAGCTCTCTTGTGTTAGGTCGTTCAAGACCAGACTTGCAGTACCGGTTTTTCTTTTAGGAAAACAATACTACATATTTCGATTTACGTAAAAATAAATTAACCTACCGTCCCATATTTCCACATGGCAACAGTTCACAACATTACCGAAATGTTCATTATTTGAATATAATGTGTCCATAAAACGTAAATTTAACAATTTCCGACTGTTTAGAAGGACAACGTCGTGAGAACGCAGTCACATTCAATGTTTCGGATTAGTACAAACAACCGCACTTTCAAATCCTTGTTGTATATTGATTGTATAGATTAATATCATTTGCTAAAGTAGCAATTAGAAGTTGCTGAAGTTAATGGAACCACGATGTGGTGTGATGATCTTAATTCTTTAGGAAGAGAAGTTAGCTTGCCTTGGATTGGAATGGGTTATTTGAAGCTAGTATAGCCCTTCTACGGGTATAGTACGATTTTAAGTTGATATGCCTTTGAATAATCGTCTAAAAGTTGACGGCCATAGCTTCTAAAATCATAGTTGAACTTATATTATTACTAAACGGGTTCTTACCACGATTATTTTTAATTGAGAGGTCCCGATATTTCAGCACTGTTTCAAGCGCCATGATCACGGGAAGACTGAAGAGCTGCGGGTAAAAAAAAATATCGTGGTAAGAACCCGTTTAGTAATAATGTAAGTGATGTAGATAACCGCGAGTGTTTAAAGAAATTTATAGTTGAACTTAGATACACAACATACCGATTCCAAATTTAAAAATATTCCGTACGAGTTTATGTCAGTCGAAACATGTCATTGGCTACACTGATTTATAGCCCATATTAACAATCGATGCAGTTCAGAAAACGATTATCTACATCGTATCGAATGATCTATTAACTTAAATACAGGTTACAATGGCGGTCGTGAGCTGTCCTTTACCGAGAATATTCATTTGTTATTGTCGTGGAATGATGGAAGATCTCTTGATGTATTAGGAGATGCTATTGTAATCTATGACGTCTTGGTGGAGAATTTATAATAAGTTTTTGGGGAAAAATGTATAATGTTCAAACGTCCTCAAAATGAAATGAGATTTATTAGCTTATGTTTTTATATACAACAAGATTAATAATGATGTCAGGCATGTCATGTATTCTCTGTTAATATAATTTTATGAACCAGAAGTGGTTTTACCTTTTAAAAAGCATTCATTAATGGTATGCAAGGAACCTCCTTTACTTAATAATGGAAAATAAAAATAATACGCATCTGAATCCAAAGCAAGTCCAACATATCTTTTTTCACGATCTCAAAATTGGCGCCAAACCCCAGAACCCATAGATAAGCTGTGCAGTCTATCAGTTCCATAGACAATATAGGGTCGGCTCCGGGTTACTGAATCTTTTCGCTTGACACTCTTAAAAATAGTTTTTCTTGGACCTTTGTTTTTTTTCTCTCTTGCACATACCTAATTGTTATTTTCTTAGTTTCCTTATCTAGTCTGAAGTGCTATATAAGTTTTGGATTTAAGATGTTACACCCATTTTATCTAATAATCCGTGTACTTTAATATTTATGTAAAAAAACTTGAATTTATAAACTTTAAACTGAATTCCTAGCGCATATGGGCAGGAATCTGCTTAACAGTAGACAAACGTGTCCTGATTATGATGATCTTTGTTGCATAACCCGTAATGTTTGTAGAATCGTAATCTTAAGTATCTTGTAGTAAAGTTATGACATACATACCGTTATCATACTATTTTGGGTCAACGATTTCAACTAGGTCGTCTATTATATTCGCTAGTTTCTGAAGATTTATAAACTGATCCGCATTTTACACATCTAGGAGTAAAGAGAGTCAATTTAAAAACACTTTTTTTAGGAATCGCCAAAATCTCCGCCGTAGAAGCGTTCTGATTAGTAATTTCGAGTTGACTGCCTTTAAACCTATTACACACATTAATAAGTCTATAAAATTTTATCTTCTCTATCGATAAATTACCTAATTCGAAACCTGTTTTTACTTCTGGCAGGCGATAAGCCTACTTTAAGGAACAGGGAATTCAAATTAATGTTGTATCAACAAATGTGGTCAATAAAGTTATTTTCATTTATTCTACTTCTTTTGTTTATACCTACGTAATATTTCTCGCCTAACTGTTATAGTTTTTCACATGAATTCCAAAAGGTCAAGGTTAGCAAACAATAGGACCAACGTTGAGCAAAACTTGAAGCGAACTCAAAAGAAAAATTTCTTATTACACCTTAACAAAAACCTTTAGTACAATGCAGCAATGTTGAGATTTATTTTTACAAATTAGTTCATAATCCATTTTATCTTATGGAGTCTGTTTTCTATAACGAAAAAAGATTTGAACTGTTCGTTTCGCATTTAAAATTTCTTACTAAATCCTAATTGTAGGTATGTCCTTCTCGAGTGAAGGGTAGATTTTTGGCCTTATTTTCTGATACCATAGAATCAATATCAGTAAAAAAATAATCATCTCTTCCCAAATCCATTAACAACATTGCTTAGTCTCCACCATGATACATCATTCCACCTTCAGTTTCAATAAAATAGTCAACTGGGACGTTTTATTGTAATGTAGGAAGACGAGCCAACGGGGTACCTGGGACCTTCCTTAGCCTCCTAAGGCTAACTTCTTCTTCAAGGCGCTAATTCCTTGGTCTAATTTCCAATACTTCCTAAAATACCCATTATATTGTAGAGGTCAGGGTAATTATTTAGTTCTCAAGCAAACGGAAGCCATTTTGAAAACATCATTTCGTACACGTCGATAACATCAACTGTTATTAAAGTTTTCGATTAAACGCTGTGTAAAATCGTATTTTTTTCATGCCTCTGCTAACGAGAAAATAATCTTAGTTTTATTGAAGTTAGATGAAAAGAATTCTAGTATTTAATTTGCTACATAAGACTTCTGACATCACATCTCTGGTCTTGTCCAGTCATGCCTTTTGTACTAGGTACATTGATTTTGGAAAATTTTAAATACACTTTGCAAGGTCGTGGTAAATCCTAGATCCTATGTATATCAATATCATATCAGGGTAAATCAGTTAAACAAGGGCAGACTGTTGATGAAACGTTAATTTCATATTTAGTATAGTTTAAGTTCAGTAACTTTTTATTATTACACCTAATGGTCCTAACTGTTGCACAAGGTGTTTATTTTAATACCAATTTATTTAAAACATTAGGAATGAGGAAAGACAGAATTAAAGTAACCATAAAATTACAATCTGACAATAAAATTTTCCTTTAATTTATTATTTTATTTTCCCGTTTTCCGGAAACCAAACCACGAACCATACAACCAATAGTATGCAGATAACTCTGTAGCTAATAATTTTCTATAAATAACGTCACCCAGGGTCCATAATCTTGATCATTTCGAAATATTTTTAAAACCTTTACATTTTACTTGTTAGCCTTATACTTACTATAGTAAAATTCAAACCTCAAAAAAGCATCACTTCGAAAGCCTCAAAGACTAGTCCGTATACATTTATAAAACCGACCCTTACAACAATAAGGGCTGGAGTAATCAAAACTATAAATAGCAGTCGGACCACGGTGCAGGCCTAATCTCAGACGAACACCGCAATCATCTGTAATTTCGATACAAAACTTTGTATCAATAATAAAATAAATTACTTCTACCTGCTCTGTATTCCAAAATTAACTATTAGCCTTTTTGTCTGACAATTTGAGATTTATGAAAATCGTTGCGAAAACAATCTCAATTTTAAGTTTTATTGCTTTACTTTGGATTCACAAACATATTCTGCGTTGTTTAAATGCGTGTTGGAATGACTAATTTCATATCAATCGGTCATAAATATTAGTTTTGGCAATATATCAGTGACGAATCGTTGTTTGAATATCTCTTGGGAGTCCCTGCATTTAGAGAAAGTACCAATGTTGCAGAAACCATTTCGAAAAACCGCAAAATCATAAAAAAACAGATTTGTTCATAAACTTTGTTAAAGGGGTCAGCTACTTTTAAAAGCCGAATAACCAATAATTCACATTTATGAGTTTTTAAATTTGCTTAACACAAAATGGCGTCTATAAATTAAATATGGCGGTAAAGTCGACCATAAAGTATGAACAACAATGTAAGAAACATATTTTGACAATAAATATGGGGTTCAAACGGACCGCTGGAGGTAGATCTTTGTCGATGACTGAGTGGGAGGTCAAAGATAACTAATATGTCGGCGAGATTCTATTGTTTTTCGCATCGAGATCTTTTTACTATGCTTCGAAAGGTGAGTTATTAGGATTCGTTGTACATTGTCTGTTCCAATTATAGATTGGAATGTTTTTTCGTTATACTTTTTACTGGTCCGATTTGGATTTAAAAATCTTCAAAGTGTATTTGCAATATATAACCTATCTTTTGGAATCGGAACCTATCTATCGTTAGGATATGGTAGCTATGTTTATACTTCATTTTCATATCACATTTTCTGTGCATAATTTAGAAAAAAGATTCCATTACTTACTTCACTTATCCCAACTATTATCTTCCGAAATCTATCTGAAGCCTGTTCCTGTCATTGAAGAACTTACATTAAACAAACTAGACACGCTTTTGAATATACAATGCAAAGTTAAACTTAGCCAATTTATATTTGGCAACCCACCGAATTATCGATTAGGCGCTCGTAAATTTGATATTGGCTCGCTGAAATAGGCTTCGGAATAACAAAACGACGGAAAAAGTTGCAGTGCTCGTGAAGTTGGCACGTCTGGCAATGCGGTCGATGGCACTTGGCAATCTTGGCGCTTCTCTTAATTTCTCTGGCAACATGTTCTGGCTGGTGCACCCGCAGATTTGGCACCAAACCTGTTTCAACACCTTGCATAGATGTATGAGCTTCCTTTGGACCATGAAACAAATCATGTTAATCGCTTGGATCAGGATAACATAAGCTGTTACTTGCAGTCAGAAAAGATTTTATTTTTTTATAGCTTTGGTTTCGATACCATGAAGTTAATACCACAATTTCAACTGTACTTGTAAACATATTATTTCTAATCTAGGAACTATACATTACTCAAGTCTATGACTATCTTCCTCTATAATTCCACTCCACCCTCCACAAGTTATCTTCCTTTTTAAGCGTTGTTCTATTTTATATTTAGTAACTACGGTTACTGCCATCTTAAAAGATTGAAGTCCGGTAAACCCCTAACCTCACTTAAATCATAATTATCGTGATCATCATCATAGATAAAACTAAATACGCGGTTGTTACGCAATTTGTGGAATTACTAGGCTATTATTTGGTATCAACTACCATCATATACGTACTTGTAATTTTAAAATACGTGTTTTAAACTGATAACTTACAAACGGTCGATGTACAAGAAAATGTAAGTATTCTGGAAACTTCGGCTAGGTTCAAAAGAATCAATCTTCTTTCGAATTTCGAGGAGGATACTTTTTAAATTTGTTTTTGACCCTGGGCGTAAAGAATGCGCCTCTAGCAACCTAACCTTTCCCTACACCTATGAATCCAACAAATTAAAACAGTATTAGTGCAGACACAGAACGTAAAATTTCAACACTAATTAACTAAAAAAAGGCTTGTAAAAAATTCTCTCGCGTGTCATTATGACCCCCGCAAACTAGACGGGTTGGATTCTATTTTAGGCTTTCCGTAGTAGGAATAACGTTGAAATTTCTGTGGATGTAATAAATCACCCGCCCCGGGAGAGGTTTGAGATTTTTTGCTGGCTTGTACCTGCGGTGGACAAAAACCCTGCACCGGGTCGGTTGAAAAGAGTACAGATGTGGATTTATATTTTGTACGGCTGTATTTTGAACAAGGAATTGTACAATGCTTTGGAATTCGACAGCAATTTGTACTTTAGAGTTATTTTTGAGGTTAAGTTACTAAGCGGAAGTTCAAGTTAAGTTACGTTTTAAATCTTAAGTAAAAAGAGATGTAGATATCGAGTTCTCTTTGTGTTACAATGTCTTTTTAAAAATCTATTTCTGTAATTGTGATATAATAATTGATGCCGGTCTGCTGATTATGTGCCACCATAGCAGTTCATGTATTTTAGTAATCACTATTTTGTTATAGTGAAGTCACAGATACCAATCCTGTACCTTTGTTCCGCTGCAGACTACTCCGCTAAGACTGTTTGAAGAACTGTGTAAAGTAAAAAATGATAAGACTCTAGCAGTCTACGTCTATCGCTTGATGATGACTAACTCTGCCTTTATAGTACTTTATACCGTAAATAACATCACTAAACGTCAGTTTCGTGTAATTTCTGTACAAAAACGCAGTAATTTAACTAAATCGCCTAATAAATTTACTAGAAATCCCACAAGCATTACCCTTTAGGATAATCTGTTTAATCTCAGCGTTATAGAAGGGACAGAATTTGGGCTATTCAATTTTAACTATAGTGACCAACTTGGGGTTCAGAATCTTGAGAATAATACTACCGAATACTGGTTCCACAGTGTACTAAATAAAGGACCTACCTACTTAGGATATAAGCCTATATTATATCGTGGAACTTACAGTAATTTTGAGGAGGATAAAAGGACTGCAAATAATATTTTAGAGCGCTCTTTCCAAATATCATCAGTACCTCTTATTTAGATACAGTATTACGGTAAAATCTACAAGAAAACAATTTCAATATAAGCTAGCTATCTTGGCACTATCATAGAGATATATAGACAAATAATTTTCATATTCAAACATCAAAACCAATATTTACTGGAATTCTAAACAAAACTAAATTTCGACTCGTAGTGTTTCTCGACACACATTCCCCCCCAAGAGGGAGGAATTGAATGAGCACTACTAAGTACTCCTTGATTAAAATTGGTTTTCGCTTGAATGTATGGAGAAGGGTGGTTGAGGGGTGGAGATTGAATAAAGCGTACACTATCAAGGATTCCTGTAGTAATAACTTTGTCTCTTTGATTCTTGTTAGGATGTGTTATAGTATCGGCTGTATTAAGTAACAAATCAACTTCATTACTTACACAATTACGAAACGGGTTCTTACCACGATTTTTATTAAATGAACGATCCCGTTATTTCAAAACTTGCAAGCGCCATGATCACGAGAAGACTAAGTACTGCGAGTAGACTACTTAAAAGCAGACAAATCTATATGTCCTCTTTCTCGTTTGTTTGCCGGTATCAATCGTGGTTAGAACTTATTTAGTAATTGTGTAAATGACGTAGATAACCGCGAGTGTTTACAGAAATTAACTCCAGTAACAAATAAACCAGTAAACAAATACTAAATGAATTCTTTATAACGTCTTTCCGTGATCAAAGCGCTTGCAACAGCGTTATATGGGTTGCTTGAACAAAAATCATGGTATCCCTCTGATATTTACGTAAGAGATGTTAATAAACATGAGTCTTTAAAAAATCAGTGTTAATTATAAAGGAATGTAGACAACAGTAAAATATCAAAAAAAATCTTCGAAGTAATATTATCATTGTCAAATAGTTCAAATAGTTTGGGATAAGTGGACGACCCCTTTTTGCGACATAGTTTTCAACAACATTATTGATGTAAAAACATAATAATATGAAGTGGTTGCTACCGGTAACTTAAGAGTGGTTGTTGTAGGTATGTTAAAGTGTCTGAAAGTTAAAATAAATACAACGAATGCTTGTTACTGTAGTCCACAGACATTTCCGATATTCATAGTAACGACGAAATTGTCATTAACTAAAGCAGGCTTCAATGAAAAACGTTAATACCACAAGTTCTTGATTTGAAAAGACAGACATGAAAAACAAATATAATTTCACTAGCTGACCCTTGCAACGTCGTCTGCGTCACAAAAACGAGGGAGGAGTATGCGCGACATTAAAAAGAAAGACAGAAAACAATGTCTAAAGTTGGATCAAAAGCCATTGCACACTTTTAACCCTTTCACGCTCATGGGAAATATTTTTCCCTTCTACAAAAATCGTTATTGATTATTATTGAATCGATATTTGTCGATTGTCGAATCGATGAATGTCTAACGTAGGTACGTTGTGTTAAAATGTTTCCCATGAAATTAATAGGAAAATTAAATTTGTACACCCTACAATTTTTTTCTAGTGATATCTCTTACTTTACAGAATAACTTAAATATTGTGTAGTATTCGCATATTTAGTCTCAGCCATCTTATTGTCCTGAAAGGGTTTAAAGTTTAAGCATGTAGGACATACGAACGTGACTTTGTTTTATACTATGTGATGTTCAAATTATATATATAATTATCGAGCATACGGCCTACCTGATGGTAAGCGGTCACCGTCGCTCATAAACCTCTGCAATGCCAGGGCAAAGAGGGGCCGTTATCTACCGCCTACCCATACAATACTTTTCTTAAACCATAAAAGACTTTTCTTTTATTATGATAAATACACCAGCGACTATGGTCACATAGGTGCATGACATTATTATTCAGCGTAGCGCAGGTATGTAGGAATATAGCAATAAGTAGGTAAAATTAATGCGTTATTTTTTATTTGTACTAGAACTAATCACCTCCATTAGTTAGACTCCGAAGACGTAGTCAGTTAAAATCAAAAAACTAAACAATAATAAGTTGTTCAACCAAACAGCCAAAAGCTAATCTGCGTAGGAGTTCCAAAAAACTAGTATAATCTGTACCCAACATAAAGTTGTCATTTAAATAGGCTGGCAACAAAAAAAAAACAAAATTCGAAATTCGAACCGAGTCCTCGTGTTCCGTGGCTATTGTTTTTAAACGAATATTTTATGCAACAGAACAGATGCGTCACGATCCTTTCGCCATAAACGGAACGCGCCCCGCTGTTACCAAACTACACATGTCTCCCTTGCCCCCCGACGCCTTTATAAGTGCTCGTCAAGGGGGAAATTATTATAAGATTGCAGGGGCCTTGATAAATTGGTCTATGTTGGGGTCTAACACACCGGCGCCATGGGCACTTGATATCGATCTCTGTTCTCCCTTGAGTCTTAGCTGAATTAGAGCCATGAGTTTGTTGGGCTTATGGCCAAGGGGTACAGAATATATGGCTTGAACTTCTATTGGATGCGCCAGTTGGATTTTATTGCTTGTTATTTTTGTCAATTTTAAATGTTGGTAATACTTTTTTTATTTATGGTATCAGGTGAAGCTTGATTAAATGATATCTGGCTAAATATTTAACAACTGGCCACATACAAAGGAAATACTGTGTTAATATGGTTTTTTTTAAATAAGTTGAAAAATCACAATAACCGCATCTGTGTATTTCAAAAACGCAATCCAAAATTTACATTTACAAATAAAAAAATAAACCATAGACAAAAAATAAATAAAAATTCGTACAGAGAACATCTCACAAAAGTCGCACCCGTCCCACAGACAATACCAAGTTATCGTGCCTAAACAAGTTTCGAGTGGGGGATGGCTTATCTCTTCGGACACATGTGAGCCCGTGCCTCGAGGCCTTCAACAACCGCTATAAAGAGACCCCTCCCACCCTTCCACATTATAATAAAACGGGTCATAGACGGAATAAAACGACGGCTCAACTCATATTGGACGTTCATAAAAGCTTTGCCCGATTACTCGGTTGCCTGACTCGCGTGCGTTCTATTTTCAAACGTGATAATGATAACCGGATAGAACGCTAGCCTGGCGTTCGGAAATCGAAAGAATCGATCGCGTAGATTGCTTATGATAGTTGAGTTCTGTTTTCAAATTCATCTTTGGAACTCGACGAACGCCACCTCGCGCTTTTAGAGTTGTTTTATGAAGTAAAATGGCGGTTTAGCGATTTTTTTAGTAACGATTTGATTAATATTTCGGTGGTAAATGGTGCAGATAGTAGTAAAAACACATAAATACGTGTAAAAAAGAACTAGATTAGATTTAATTAATTTTATTCTAGGCTGTATGTGGGATACTTTTACACTATAAACTAAAAACGTAATTGACGTTCTATTTTTCAAATCTAGCGCTATATCGCCATGTTTGAGTTGGTAACGCTTTTGAATTTAGGCGGTAATTACCTGGATTTTTGTGTATTTCAAGAAAAACTCATTTACGCGCACTGGTGTAAAACAAGATATAATTTTTGATTACACTAATGGCTGAAGTTCGTGCTGTAATCACAGTAATCACGCTCAAGAGACGTTACACATAAAAGCAATGGTGGAATCGCCATTTAAAACCAAGCATTACTTTTTATTATAATCTTAATGCTTTTGGAATCCTTAAAATGGGTTTGTTTTAATGAAAGTTCACGTAGGATCTTTGAATATACCGAATTGGCTTAGGGCGAAAGAACTGACCTTACTGAAATATTTGTTTTTATGTTAATCTGTACATTATTAGTCCGTGTCGATACAGGCATAAAAGTAATAAAATCCTTACCTAGCTCTTTTTCACACATCTTTAGTACTTAGTCGTTGTCTACTTTTACTATTATTTGAACATCAAAACATCTCACATAAAAATATTATTAGCCCTAAAAAATAAAACCGCCATTTTACCACTAAATTTAGCGCCAAAAAAAGAGTTGGTAACGTTAACTATATCCTTCATCGTATTGCATTCTAAAGAAGCAAGTCGTGTTCCCGCATAATATGAGACTAATGCCAGGCTTGGTCAGGCCTCCCTCACTGCGGTGGGTCACGTACCAATGTTTGTTCTAGCCCTAATTGTAGGCAAACATTGGCCGATTGCATGGCATTGTAAAAAATATATGCATTTCTGGCATTGTGTATCAACCATAGGTGCGTGCTATTGGATGTATATGGGCAAATATTGAAACTTAATTTAGGTGTAAATATATTCAGAAATATTTTTAAGGACTAGGAAACAGTGTTATATTTTGAAAGCAAAGATTAAGAAAACAATGAAGAATCGAACAAAAGAGCAATATCCAAAGACACGACATGTTGGTTTCAGCAAGCATCCTCAAAAACATTATCCTAATCTAATAGATCTGTATGACCAAAAGCCGACAAATTCACGTGAAAATCTTTAAGTTTACATTACCAAATTTAGGACTATACATTTACAAAGTTTAATAAGAAAAACACTGTTACAGATGCAATAAAAACATGTTCCATGTGCATTGCATTCCGCCCAGTCTGGTGCAGATTAAAAACGACCCCTCCCTACTGACATAATTTAAAATAAACAGCGCGAATCGAATTAAAACTACCAAAATAAGAAGACTTCAGTTTGGTACAAAAAGCTTCGGAAACCGAGGTCCATTTAATTTGGCATTTACAAGGGGGTGATGCAGATTTCACCATTCTCTTGTGGAACCAATCTCTGGAGAACGCGCAGGATTTTATGACCTTTAAAATGAGACCGAGCTGATACATTTTAAGAAAGATTTTACAGTTGTTTAGGCAGAAGCAAAAATATATACCTAAAGAAGTTCATTTTATTGAGGTTTTAGTGGATATCTGTGGATAGGTACAACGGAAATTGAATTGAAATAGAAGATAGTTCTTAATAATAACTGGGAAATATACCCATATACTCCAAACTGTACTATTTAAATACTAAACTATTTAACTCCTTCTAATAAAACGTATGTTATAATAATCATTCATTTTACACATAAAAATTCCATTACCTAATGAAACACCCAAAAACTCCTCCACGGTTAGGTTCAAAAACATTCTCTCGAGCTCGTTTCATAAAACGCTATCGTCCTAAACACCTAAATGTAGCAGAATTTATTATAATAGACATGTATCAGGCCCCCCCTTGGTATAAAACTCGTAATAGAATTCCCCCCCCATAACTGCCCGTATAACGACATAAGCCCGGCGCATGCGTTCTCCGCTGTTATAACTTTAAATTATATTACTGTTACGAAAATCGACCGTATTTATATATTAAATATATTCTCGGTCGTTCTAGGAAAAGTTTTAAGAGGTTATCTTCCGAAATTAGAGAAAAAAACAAAAAATAATCGTGTGTAATGGCTGCTCAATTGTTTAAAGTTTGTTGGTAGGTACATGTTTCAAGGTAATCGACAGTAAATCAAATCAAGTTCATATCATTAAACAACACAGTATTTACTAGCTACAATAATTTTAATATTACTTTGGGTCTCGCACTAAACTGAGCTTGTGAAACCCGTGTTGGTAAAACAGCCAAAACGAAAACCGGGAACTTTGACAAACAAGATTCACACAGGTACAAAGTTACATCCTATCCTCCTTCTCTACCTTATTATTGTTGTTGCTCGTTTATCTAACCTGCAATAAAAAAAAAAAAAAAAAAAAAAAAACATCCAGTGCAAGTTAACAATATAAAGCTTGTAAAAAGAAGTCCGGTTGTCCAGAAATATTTCCTTCCCTACATCAAGACCATCGCGTGGGCACAAGGGAGGAGCATCCCTAATTATTATCCAATTACGCGCGCGCGATAATGCGCTGCAAATTCAAATTAGGCGGGGAGAGCGGTCGGTGACCCTTGATCAATAGGGGTTGCCATGATTTTAAGTATTTTTTCTACCGTTTAGGTAGGTCAGTAAAACAAAAAAATATATGAAAGTTTTTTTTTGGTAAATGCGTTTTTTCTGTAGTGTAAAATGCAAAGAAAAAGAAGAAGTTTTTTATGTATTTTATTCTCTAGTCGGCTTACGATTTAACTAAGGGCACATACAAAAATGAAGAGTTATTTAAACTTAAAGAACATGTTAAATTTTCTTCGATCTATTGAACTGTTTCTTTTAGGTATTACATGTCGTAGAACAATAATTAACAGTCGACGAATATCGTTCTGGCATAGAATTCGTCACATTTATTTATTATCTTGATCCTATATCATTTTGAAACATACCTAACCTTAAAATCATCTATCTTAATGGTACATGACACAAATGTATTAAAATATTAAAGCTATAGAATAAACACGTAATAGACACATTCATACGTAATACAAAGTACACGAATGAGTTCAATTAATAGGTTTACAACCAAATGAGGATGCACTCTGTATTTTTAACTGTTGACTCATATCCGACACTTCTAAAACCCATACTAACACTCCAGATGTCAGTTACGCAAGCTGTGAAATCAATTAAAAGTACGTACATTTAGTTAAACTTGTTGAAACAAATTAATTTAATAGTTTTAAACTAGTTTTGGTCAGTGAAAGAAACGAGATACTCTTGTTGAGGCGCTATGAATAGGTCGCGTGTAAAGAGGTTAGGTTCGTGTTCTAAATACGAATTCGTTGTTTTGCGAAGTGTTGCCAATTTTAATTATAATTTCTTCTAAATATTGACTTTTGATCGACACTTCGGTAATAGTGATTTTAGCGTGCACTTTGCACCGGATCGCAAGTCGCAACAGTTCTGATCGCAACTGTCACTGTCAAATTTTAACTCAAAACAATACAGTGACAGGATGCGTTTCGTATGTGTGTGAAATAGTAATAGTATGTTAATATGCCAAACGAACGAGTGTCATCGGTACCTTCTAACGTCAGTCGGCATACTTTCAATTAGCTTCATGATATAATAATAGTAAAACTGGTATCACATTAGTTATTGAAGTTCTAATGAATAGTTTCACACGGTGGTCACATCTTGTTCCTGACACCTCTGTGGTTACTCATACCCGTTGTCTATGATACATCATTTCCTCGGTGTTACATTTCAATTGGGTTTCCCCAAAATTTAACTACTATTTCGTTTTTGCTGTAGGTACTAATGACCGTGTTTTTTATGTTTTCTGTTCACAATGGCTAGGTTTTTTGAAGCTATATTGTGTTTGTTTTGAGTGTAAATCTGCTTTAAATATTGAAAAAAATGTCTGTGTTCAAGAATCGAATACGATTCGAAACTTGCGCGAATCGACTAGTACCTTTTAAAACTCTTGTTTTCAAGTGTGATATTTATCAACTTCATATCAAGAGAGACTAGAAAATATTAGAAAATTTTACTTAAATTTCATTTAATATATATTTCTAAAATTTTTACGTATAGGTAGGTAGATACTACTGCTATAAAATTTGCAAAATTTTCTTCTACTTTATCACACAATCAATCCATAGAGGTATTATCATGTTTCACAAATACAATCCAATCAGTCTTTAGTTTAATCTACATCTTTACAGGTAAAATCCTTTTTATATGATAGATAAACGAGCCTACAGCCCACCTTATTGTAAGTCACAAAAATGGTAAGCAAAGTGACAGTAACTTTGCAGTCCTTTTTTGTGACAGCAGGATATCGCTGGACTTCCATCCTCTCAGGTGGGATATGTGGTATGTGTGACTCGATCTGCATTAAAACCTCCTGCCGGTCACGCTCAGCGTCCGAATCTCGGCTGAGGACAGACCCTTTTTTTTTTTTTTAGTTGTAGGAAATCACCGGATCCCCACCTCCTCCGACCGCTCACACTCAGCGCCCGAAACCCGGCTGAGGCCAGAACCCAGCACGGGGTTTGGAGGGACGGCGCGACGCGTTACGCGCTCGGCACTCTTTCCCGTCGCTCCGTCCCCGAGGACAGACCCTAGCACGAGATTGGGCGAGGTGACGGGACGCGTTGCACTCCAAGGCTTACGTCTCGCGCCTTTGCAGTCCTTGTAGAAAAATATACAGGGTGATTTCTTAGTGAGGGTACATATTGAAGGTCATGGTAGCTGATGGTTATATACGACCAGTAAAAATATTATTAACAAAGAATATGGCTTAATGCCTTAGTAATCGCAACTTAAAAATATCTAAAATTCTTGCAAAATGATGGTTTTTCGACAGCTGAGGTGTGGGGGTCACTAAAGGTCGTTAGTCAACCCTGTTTTAGCCGAAATTGTTTATGTTTGAGGTAGTTTTGTCGAATTTAGATTTAAAAAAAAAATGTATTTTTACCTATTTTTTGTAATATTCCGTATAAGAACAGAGTACTCATCATCCTCTTGCAATATGTACCTTCTTTAAAAAATCACCCTGTATAAACAGAAATCATTTGATTTGTGAATAAAATCTTAATCATTACCAGTTTTTAATTGAGTTGTTTTTGTTTCAGGTATGTGGAGGTCATTTACCTTTTAAAACTTGGTGTCATTCCTTGTAAGTTATTTTACTATTATGGACACTATGAAAATGGACGTTGAATAAATCTATATATTACTAGCTGACTCGCGCAACTTCGTCTGCGCCGAAAAAAAAAATTAGGGGTGGACTACCCCTAACATTTAGGGGATGAAAAATAGATGTTGGCCGATTCTCATAGATACCGGATAAGCACAAAAAATTTCAACAAAATCGGTCAAGCCGTTTCGGAGGAGTTCAAGTTCGAACACCGTGACACGAGAATTTTATATATTAGATGTAAATAAAAATCAGCAACACGTGGCTGTCCCGCTAAAACTTAGAACGATTTTACCGATTTATTTATTTATTTAAAGGAACATCAACAGTATAACATATTGAGAAGACACATTTTGCTTATGACAACTTAAAGTTATTCTAATATACCTACTACAGATGTCCATTGGATTTGGATTATTTATATATTTTTTTAGTTATCTGTAGATTTTTATAACTTAAAATCAGCTGATAATTTATCACCACCACCTTCTAAATTACTGAAATTAGAATTTAAAAATAGCCAGTAACTTAAAATTAGAATTCTCACACAATTAACTTCAATAGAAAATAATACACAACATAAAACATGGTGCAAAATCTAAATAAATAACTCTAAACTAACAAGATCTCAAATAGACGATTCGTAACCAAATAACCTGTAATATTAGCAAAAAGATATATTAATGACGTCATCACCTATGAATATTTTATACATTTTGTTTTTATAGTAATTACACATAGAATTATTATGTCTGGAATCAACATCTTGAACGACAGATGATGCCAATTGTAAATACGCTGATCGCGCTTACTTGCACAACGTGAAGTTACAAAGGAGTACCTAAGTTTGTTTCCGCATAACTTAGGTTTGGCTGAACCGATTTGAATGATTCTTTTTTGTTAAAAAACAGATACGTTGGATACTATCTCGTACAACTTTTATAAAGATCTGATTGGTAGTTTTTGTGCTATGACTTCAAAATGGAAATATGTCATGTTTATTGGAATGAAGTTCCTTATCGCGCGTTGTGAAAGGGACGGAAAAAAATCTTACGAAAAGTTGTCACGACACTTTTTTTGTTTTAGATGATTATCGCTAGGTGGCGCTGTGGTCAAAATCTTTTAAAACACGTTCCTTATCGCGCGTTACGTTAGGAAAAAAATATAAGATATCTTTTAATCGAAAGGAACTTCGTTCTATTCGGGTGTCCCATGACACCTCCCAAGTTTTTTTTTACAATAAACATGACAGTTGATTCAGAATATCGTGTAGTTACTTTCGGGCACACTTACAATTGGCTTCATTCTGTTGTTCATGTTTACTCTAGATCTAATAATTCTGTGTAACTACGCTAACCTCGCCTTGTTATGAACACACGACCGAAAAGCTTTAGAGTGTGTAAAATATGCGCGTAACTCCAGCCGAGGGTCATTGTCTCGATGTAAATAATACGCTGTGTTGCCGGAGCAAAAAATAAACTTCTATTTTGGTAGTTTTTGCGATTAGGTAGGATTTTTGACATTTTAAATTATTAATAGTGTTTTCTTTGATGTTTAAATCGTTTTAGGCGTAATTCTGTTTTAGTGAAAGTAATAAAAAAATATAAGGTAAAATGTAAAAGTAAAAAAAAACACCCGAATAGAACGAAGTTCCTTTCGATTAAAAGATATCTTATAACTTTTTCCGAACGTAACGCGCGATAAGGAACGTGTTTTAAAGGATTTTGATCACAGCGCCATCTAGCGATAATCATCTAAAACAAAAAAAGTGTCGTGAAAACTTGTCGTAAGAATTTTTTCCGTCTAGGCCCCTTTCACAACGCGCGATAAGGAACTTCGTTCCAAAATATAAGGGGCTATGACATGTCCTTTAAACGAGGTTTAACAAAAGTCTTGTAACGTTGGTGATAGATAACGGCCCCTCATTGCCCTGGCATTGCAGAAGTTCGGGCCATAAGTTCGGTAATCTATCTTGCAATAAAAAATATAGAAGTGTCCTAAAAAGAATTTTTAAACAAACTGACAAAACTCTCTTATCCACTCAACTGGGAACGTCACTATTCGCTAAATGGCGAAACTGGCGACTTCGTTCGGAATCAACACCGTGTTTGAGCCCCTTTTTAAAAACATTTTTTTCCGATATTTGTTAATTTTGATTTTTAATTAAACCTTATATTTTTGTTAATCTTTATTACTCAACGACTGTATTGCATTTTCATCGAAAATATATCATCTCCGTGAAATATGAGACGTTTAAAACTGACTACTACCTAGACTGTTTTGGCTCCTGCCACAGACTTGGCAAAAGTAAACAAACCAATTTGGTTGCCGATCCCAGTTGAGTGGTTATTATATATCCCTTGTCCGTTAAATGTAAACTGATGATAAGAATCTATTAGCAATTACTTTTTTATCGCATTAAATACTTCCGCCATTTCCTGAACACGCCAAGTGTGGACATCTGGCCCGTGCACGTAGCCTTAATTCATGTCCTTAGCGCAGGGCCGAATTTAGACGATGACTAGGGTCCCATTTGAATTATTACCTGGATAGTAGTCGGTACTACGTAAACCATAAATATTAAAGTTGGTAATACTATTTTGTATTATAAAATTATAAAGTTGTACAAAAAATTATTAATCGACAATCTCAATGGTATTTGAATTTTATGTTTGAGAATTTCGATAACTTTGTAATCTTATTAGAGTATATCTTGAACTGATCCCAGATGATATAATTTATCAGTTGTTAAGTACTTTAGAGCAATATTATAAGGAGTGCTGTTTCACTTATTTAGTGTAAGTTCTACAACTGAAGCTAGCTGTTGTCTTTAGAGGCAGAAGTAAGATGTTGGCATCACTGTTCAGTTTATCTACTGGTATTCAGATAAAGTTGACTTGTCTGCATAATTAAGTTATATTAAAGTCTTTCTTTTGCTGTGGATTTATACTTAATAATTCTTGCTTTTTTTAACATAATAATGTTACAATTGTCCTCTTTTTGTCTTGATTTTTTGAACAGTTGCACACATATTAATTTAATATTCTATAATACCTTAAATATTAAGTACTAGCTGGCCCACGCAACTTCGTCTGCATCACATAAGTAAATTTTCTCACCGTTTAAACCTTCCCTGGACTTCTACGAATATTACAAGATTAAAATAAGCCAAATCGATTCAGTCGTTCTCGAGTTTTAGCGAGCCTAACGAACAGCAATTAATTTTTATATATAAGAAGATAGATTCGTCAAATGTTAATGTGATGAATAAATATCGCGCAACTAACCAATGCATTTACTTAAAAATCTGCCTGCAAACGTCATAAATCATGTCGAAAACAGTATCTGTGCTGGCAACATTCAAGCGTCGTCCGGCTTTTGTGTATAATTGTAAAGCTATGTAGATTTATTTGCATTTTCATTACAATGTGTATGACAGTACGGAGCGCCGTGTGTGCCGTATTTAAAATCAACTACCGGAATTTAAATATCAAAGGGTCTTTTTGGACAAACATCCTTTTTTCAGTTAATTTTGTGTCGTTAAATTCTCGTTGGTACGAGTAGACAGACGCTTTTCTGTAGAATTTTTTGAAGCTAATTTGGAGTTTAATACATGCTTTATGTGAGTGTGTTTTTAAAGTATATTAAGGAAAAGAGGTTTAAGAAATGTACTTTTTAGTAGGGGATAAGTAGCGGGCCCCCAATGCCATGCAATTGCAGAGGCTCATGGGCGACGGTAACCACTTACAATCACATAGATCTCAGGCTAGTTTACCAATCATGAAATTAAAAAAAAGTATTGAAGTATTCAATTCCTTAACAATCGCAGTTAAATATGTATTGCCTAGAAAATAAGGGTTAAAAATTATAAATTGTACTAATTATACTCACATTACATCACTTAACTATTTACTATGTATATGCAATTTATTACTACGATGCAGGCATACATGCTTCCTGTACTTTAACGTACGTTGGACATCTGGCGAATGTTCAAATAGCTT
This sequence comes from Trilocha varians, assembly GCA_030269945.2. Taxonomy (NCBI): domain Eukaryota; kingdom Metazoa; phylum Arthropoda; class Insecta; order Lepidoptera; family Bombycidae; genus Trilocha; species Trilocha varians. The sequence continues at coordinate 2,946,470 of AP028270.1, read as the reverse complement.
CACTTAAAGTACAGGGGCGTACTCAAACTTTAATTATGGGGGGCTGGTTTTTAAATCAGTTATTCTTTAAATGTTGTATTTTTTAAACTTTTGGGGGGCACCTGATCGTAAGTTACATTAATTTCACGAAAGTAAACTAACTAACTCATGTTTCGTACTCCTTCTATCATCTTCTGATTAAATTCGTTGCGGGGCTTAATACAAGTTAGCTTTCCCTCGGGTTCCTGAGCTCAGAGTCATTACAGTGGTCGCCACTCGCCGCTGTAGATCCTTGCGACACAGGAGATACAGTGGTGGGAGTGAGTGGCTAATACAAAAAAAATATTAAGTAGACATCTTAGATTAATAATTAGAATTACAGTGGTGGGAGTGAGAGGTGGGCCAATACCCGAATAAAATCTTAGAATAATGTTTTTAACAAAAAACAATTCACATTATAATAAAATATTCCATTTCCTTAAATTACGCGTAATATGTTACCTTTATAAGGGTTATTTGCATTGCAAACTGACACTTACCTATTAGTGACAGCTGTCATGCGGGCAAACGATGCCTTCGTTAACAGCCTTGAGAGACAAAGGAGTCGAATTGCATATGGTAATTAGAGTTCGGTAATAAAATGAAGTATATCGTCTTTTTTTGTTGGAATAAAGAGCTGATTTTTTGAATGTAGTTAAGAAGAATATTCTTTGTGTCATAATGATGACTTTAAGTGATATTATGAGGTTGGGACAGTAAAATATGTATTGAAATAATGTTTGTGTTTTATACGGCACAAACACCAAAACTTTTTTTTAATTCTTTTTTTTCTATCTCTGAAACGACATAGATCGAAAAAATATTGTTCGATCTTTAGAAAAATTAAACAGAACTAACATAGATCACCTTCCTTTTGAAACAAGAATCGTCCAAATCGGTTTAGCTAAACTAAAGTTTTGAGGTAAAAACATAGAGACGAATTTATAACCTCTTTTGGGAAGTTGGTCAAAAATAAAGGCTCTTTCCTCTGCTTTTTTTTTTAGTTGGAGGAAATCACCGGATCCTCGGACCGCTATGTGGGAGTTGAACCGCACTAAAACCTCCAACCGCTCACACTCAGCGTCCGAACCCTGGTTGAGGCCAGAACCCAGCACGGGGTTTGGAGGGAAGGCGTGACGCGTTACGCGCTCGTCCCCCTTTCCGCTGCCTAAATATTTTACGCAACGCTACGCAACGGATTTTGATGCGACATTTTAAGTGACTCAAAAGGAAAGTTTATAAATGTAAAATGCCGGTACAAAGTTGGTACTCCAGTTAAAAATAATTTAGCTCTCAAAGGTCTTTAAACCCCATATTAATACACCAGTGTTAATATGTTTCCGGCACCTGTGTGTGGGCAGGTGCATTCAGGACATCGCTGTACTTAGTATGGAGAACTACTTGTCCAACTGTTCGTTTGATTTGTATTTATAATTGTTTCTTGTGCATCGTTTGTAGTTATAAGTTTAGAAGAGTTGACGTTATTTCGTCTGCGTCATAATGAGAAACAATAATAATTTTAGAGGTTATGTGATGTTGGAACGAAGTTCCTTATCGCGCGTTATCGAAAGGGGGCTAGATGGAAATTCTTATGAAAAAGTTGTCACGACATTTTTTTTTGTTTTCGATGATTATCGCTAGATGGCGCTGTGATCAAAATCTTTTAAAACACGTTCCATATTTTTGGTTTAGATGATTATCGCTAGATGGCACTGTGATCAAAATCTTTTAAAACACGTTCCTTATTTTTGTTTTAGATGATTATCGCTAGATGGCGCTGTGATCAAAATCTTTTAAAACACGTTCCTTATCGCGCGTTACGTTAGGAAAAAAATATAAGATATATTTTAATCAAAAGGAACTTCGTTCTATTCAGGTGTCCCATGACACCTCTCAAGTTTTTATTTTTCTAATTAGCACAGTTTTCCCTTCCCTTCTTTTGTGACGAGGACGAAGTTTAAGTACAATAGTAGTACATACTTATGTGTCGTAACTATTCTACGTTTGATTTGTTTTTAGAATTGTTTCTTGTGCATCGTTTGAGGTTATAAATTGAGACGAGCTGATGCAACTTACAATTAAATGATTATCGATGAGATGATTAACAGGATTAAAATAAGAGATGACTATCGTGAAAAATAGTACCTATGGCACTCCTTAGTTTTAGACGGATTTTTATACAAACGTAAAGTATGAAGACAAAAAAGCGCAGGTCAACTATAATACAACCCTGAAATAAATTTCTTTAAACACTCGCGGTTATCTACATCACTTACACTATTACTAAACGGGTTCTTACCACGATTATTTTCAATTGAGCGGTCCTGATATTTCAGCACTGTTTCAAGCGCCATTATCACGGGAAGACTGAGGAACTGCGGGTAGGTCATTTAAGAGCAGACAAATCTGTCTACCCTCATTCTCGTTCGTTTGGCGGTACAACTGAAACTCGAACTCACATTTCGACAAACCACACTGACAGTATCGGCTGCCGATGCTCTTGCTCAATAAAAAATAATCGTGGTAAGAACGTTTAGTAATAGTGTAACCCTGAAATAGATGTAAACGAGTATAAAATAGTAAACAAGCCTATATTTCTTTATTTTGTTTAAGAGTTTCGTACCTATCGGTAAAAGTCATATTTGCGCGCACTATTAACATTTCGATTACACTTTCCGTTGATTTAAGATTATTTTTGTTGCTTTACTCATATGAATAACACTTTGATAACTGTTGATAAAACGTTAATTTATTAAATTATTGTTTTTACACGAGGTTTTATGTTGGAACTTTTATATGGACAAGTCTTATTACTAGTAATTTAAAATTTCTCAAGAAAACTTCAGATTCTATATAGCGGATGTACTTTTTTCAATCAAAAAAGAATCAAAGTCGGTTTACCCGCAAAGCAATTAAACAATTACTGAATGAATATCTCGCTGATTAAATTAATATCAAAGAAATTAATAATCTATATTAAGAGATCTGATAAGAACTTGTGACGTTATTGTAACTTAAAATATAATGACTAAAAAAAAAATAGGGGCAGCGCGACAGGGAAAGTGTGCCGTGGGCGTAACGCGTCGCGCCGTCCCTCATAACCCCGTGCTGGGTTCTGGCCTCAGCCGGAGTTCGGACGCTGAGTGTGAGCGGTTGGAGGTTTTAGTGCGGTTCAACTCCCACAAACCCCGCCTGCCCCGCGGATCCTAAAATAATACTATAAATAGCTCTTGTAATAAAATTAGTGGTTGAAGGTGAACCATATTGTATAGTTGAAAAAGAGTTAAACATAGTAAACTCAAACACTGACTTTTTGATTATGAAATACTTCCGAAGTCGACCATCAACATGAAATGACTCAAATCTGGTAGAAACCTAAAACAGACCTAGAGCCCTAAAATTACAGATAAAAGCCCCAATATTACCAAATTTAGGGATAAAAGCCCCAAGTTGACAACGCTGCCTACAGTTTCAAAAGACAGGTTGTTCACATTTCCGTGTCTATGATTCATCGTGAACAATTGTACTGTGTTCGGTACTCACACTTGTAAGTACGAATACAATGGTAATTTGTTACATCCCAAAGTTTTTATTGCTATGGACGTTTAGCTACAAGGACATAATGTTTTTTTTTATTAAAGACACTGGCTACAATGCTACGAGCCTAAAAACAAGGACGAAAAAATCCATAGACAATGTAGTCGACAATGTTTCGAGTTTTGTTTTAGTCTATGAGTCTATGGTCCAGTCATAGATTTATTACTTCAAATAAGAAAGAGAGAGAGATACAGTATCTTCTTATAGAGACAATGATGCAATATTGATGATCTTTGATGAGATTTTTCAATTGCTTGATTATGATTTTAGTCAAACTTATTTATTTATTTCAAAATTGCAATTTAAACCGTTAAAAACTGCAGATATCTAACACTTTAGACACGAAAAATTACCAAAAATATCCTTAAGCATTTCACTTTTCACAATACTACATCGAGTGACTACTTTTACTAAACCATAGACAGACTAAATTTAAAAAGGAACTCAAAATAAACATTACATAAAACGGTAGACGTGCATCGTCTGACGGCTAAGGTCACAAAAATGTAGCATTACGTTGATTTTGCTGGTGTGGGTGAACGCACACAGACGATCGCGTGACGAAACCGTGTGACGTCACGACGCGCGACACACTGACGACGAGCTCTCACTGTGACGTAGCTAGGGCTGTCTGTAATACAAAAAAATATTTTTTTTAAAATGTGTTCAACTAGTTGAGACGAGCAATTTCGTCCGCGTCACAGAGTGATATAATATAGCCTATAGCCTTCCTCGTTAAATGGACTACTGGATTTTATCAAATCAGACCAGTGGTTCCTGAGATTAGCGCATTCAAACAAGCAAACTTTTCAGCTTTAAATATTAAGTTTATATGACTGAAATATTGAATTTTTAAATTTTTATGGTGCATAACATAATGTAGCACTCATTCATCACAACAATCATTAATCTAAGTAATGTATTTAACTCTCTAGTACTCTCTAGACATGACAGAAGACCACTAGCGACGGTAACTGCTTACCATCAGGTGGGCTATAAGCTCTTCTATCTAAGAGATTAAAATCATATAGGATGTTTCAACTTCATAAAATTCAAATTGCTGCAAAATTGTGTACTTTAAATGTGAAATTCGAATTTCGAACAAGGGCAACATTTTTGTTGTTCTATGCGCGTGTATCCATAAATCGGTGACCGCAAGAAGAAAAAAAAAAAAAGACTCTCGTCGTCGGCCATTACGCGCCATATTCAAATATCGTAATCAAATATCATTTTTCGAACGTAATCTTTACCAAAACGATTAATTTAATGAAATTCATCAAGACCATCTTACAAGTTGTATTTTGTGTTAATATATCGGCCAGTGTATTATTCAAATATTGCGGTCACTACGAGTGGAGCCAGGCTGTAAAAACATTAAAACGTTATTGTGTCGCGGTCACCACGTCGTGGAGAACCAGGAGCCGTCATCGTAATTCATCCAGGTACGTGCGCATTATATGTTACGGATTTGGATTTCCACACGAACGTACATTTAATTAAGCGGCGATAGTCATATTATTCTATAATAATTGATTTTCGACCCTGTGTTCGAGAACGGGTCTCAGTACGCTCTTTCTCCAACATATTTTTGGTGCCGAAACCCGGGACGGTAAACCTAGTGCATACATAATACATAATATTGGTATTTTCTTAATGCATTCATTGATATAAATTGTAACATTCGTTGGGTAAACTTATATTTATATAGGTTGACAACTTAAATTCGAGTGCCCCGTGCTTCCGAATTATCATAACAATTTCATAGAATCGTCAAAAATACGATAGGATTATTTCTTTATTTCAAGATCATATAAACAATCAAATATTAATCTGTGTTTATATAATTTATCGGCTTGGAATAATTTAGTATCCTTAAATATTCTTTTTTCTAACGAATTTAAACGAAACAAAATCCTTCTCATCGAGTTATTGTCTGCGGTAGTCAAGCGGTCAGTGTTTAGTGTATTGTTGTCTTTACTTTGAATTTAAAAGATTTTTTTTTATTTTTTATTTTTTATTGCAACAACAATTATCGATTAACTATGTCATTCTGTACTAAGTCAAAACGGAAATCTATTCAAGGTAAATCGAAATCGGTTGAGGAAGCCTTTTCATTAAGTGATTTGCCATCATTGCGTAGGAAACGTACAATTATTTTCAACCGCGTTGCTAAAGCGTTAGAGGTAGGCTCTTCGGCTTTGCTCGACCTTTCGAATCGTGAATTGTTCCTTTCGCACTATGATGATGTAAAAACCAATGCGAATAAATTTGAAGAATTGCATTTTTTCATTATTGACCTGTCTGATCGATCCGACGAAGATCAGAATATACAAGAAACGTTTGATGAAATGTATTTTAAAATAAAGTCAATTTATCGTAACTTAACAAAAGGAGAATCTGAATTTTCGAACTCATCTAACCTTGTGAACGAACGGTCAAATATAAAATTACCAAAAATTTCTTTACCTACCTTTTCAGGTGACATAAAAAAATGGCCTGAATTTATAGATAAATATAATTCGTTAATTCACAATTGCACTTCGCTCACTGATACCGACCGTTTTCACTACCTTGTATCTTCATTACGCGACGACGCTTCTAGCGTAATTCGAAGGTTTCCTGTCAATAAAGAACATTATCAAGACGCATATGACTGCTTAGTTTCTCGTTATCAAAACGAGCGTGAACTTGCCTTTACTTGTTGGCGGGATATTTTAAACATTAACTTGAAACTCAATAACGCTCACGAATTTCGTCGCTCGCTTGACTCTATCGAAGAGAACTTATGTATTCTGAAGCGATTGAATCTACCAGTTAATCAATGGGAGTTTATCTTAAATTATCACGTTCTCTCTAAGTTAGACTCTAAGATACGTTGTGAATATGAACAACAGCAACCAAGCGGTGTCATATCTAATTATAACGAACTTACGATTTTTTTAAAACAAAAGTGCGATGCCCTCAAAAGAGATACTCATTTTACCGATTCAATAAAATCTACTTCTACTACTTCGAAAGATAATTATACTTCAAATAACAGTCATTTCACGCCTAAACGTATTTATTCATCTCATGCTCTGTTCGCATCGACTTCAGATCACAAGGATGGTCCTATTAATGTTGCTAGGATTGGGTTTAAGTGTTCTTATTGTAGTGAACCACATAGTATAACGCACTGCAAAGACTTTTTATTAAAAACTGTTGACGAACGTAGGGATATAGCCACATCAAAGCAGTGGTGTTACAACTGTTTGAAAGCATCGCATCAGATCAAAAACTGTAATTCTATATTCACGTGCCAAAAATGCAAACGTAAACATCACACTTTATTGCACAATGATGAAAATAAATCAACGCAATCGAACTCCAGTTTGATAACTAATAGCGACAATACGTTTTCTACCTCTAACACTACTGTTTTGTTGGCTACAGCTTTAATACAACTAATGAATTCCGACGGGCATTTTTTAAATTTCCGCGCTTTGTTTGACACTGGAAGTCAAAATAATTTTATAACTGAACGTGCGGCTCAATCGTTAAACGTTGAAACTTTACCAACATCGAACCATGTTAGTGGTTTAGGTGGAGTGACTGCAGCAATAAAAGGTCATATAAATTGCATTCTAGGCACCGGTGATCAACCCCTGTTCAAATTAAATTTACAAACAATTCAAAACATTTGTGGCGATCAGCCAATCGCCAAGCTAAATCGTGCTAGCGCAACACAACTAAACGATATGAAATTAGCTGATCCTGGGTTTGATATACCTGGACCAATCGATGTGTTGCTGGGTGCTGACGTTTTTGCAGAGTGTGTTCTACCAGAAAGAATAAAGGGCACGTCATCACAACCCCCAGCGTTTAATTCAATATTTGGATGGTTATTGTTGGGTCGGGCTCCTTTAGCTACCAACTCTCTACTAACAGTGCAGCCAGGTACAGATGGGGATCTCAGCAATCTTGTGCAGCGTTTTTGGGAAATCGATAGTCCTCCTCAATCCGTAACATTGTCTCCAGACGACCAATTATGTGAGAAAAAATTTAAAACTGAACACTCTCGTGATGATTCTGGTCGATATATGGTGAAACTTCCTTTCAAAGCTGATAGTGAGCCTGTCTTCTTCGGTATTCGTGACATAGCGTTGAGACGATTTCACGCGATGGAACGACGTTTAGGTCGCGATCCAGAACTGCATAAACAATATTCCGAATTTATGGCCGATTATCTTGACAAAGGTCACATGAGCTTGGTGCCAATGGAAGATATTGGAAACGGTAAATATTACATACCCCACCACTGTGTAATCAGGCCAGAAAGTCACACTACAAAACTTCGTGTAGTTTTTGACGCCTCGGCGCAGGATTCAAATCATATTTCTCTCAATGATACATTGTTAAAGGGAGCCAAGTTACAAGCTAACATAAACGAAATACTTCTCCGCTTTCGTGAAAGCTCTATAGTGTTCATGGCAGACATTCAACAGATGTTTCGTCAAATCTTAGTCGATCCCTGTCATCGTGATTATCAACGTATTCTGTGGAGATTTAATGAGAATTCTCCTATCCAAGAATATAGATTAAACACCGTCACTTATGGTACAGCATCTGCACCATTTCAAGCTTGCAGAGTAATTCAACAGCTTGTACATGACGAAGGTAGCGCGTATCCTATAGCAAAAGAGATATTGTCATCAGGAGTGGGGATCTATGTTGATGACATCGTGTCTGGAAAAAACACGCTGGCTGACGCACTTTCGGCTAAGTCTGAAATCGTTGACTTAATGAAATTGGGTCAATTTCATTTACGTAAGTGGGCCAGTAATAATTCTCAAGTTTTGGCTGATATACCACAAGAAGATCGCCTCTTGGATCCAATTTCCCTAGACGAAGTGACAACTCCGACACTTAAAGTTCTCGGGCTAAAGTGGGATCCTGTCTCTGATTGTTTCCTATTCGACGTAACTACTTCTGATCGACCTTGCACTAAGCGTACAATTCTCAGTGAAATCGCAAAGGTATTTGATCCACTAGGATTTTTGTCTCCCCTCACAGTAAAAATTAAATGCCTGATTCAACAGTTATGGATAGCAGGTATCGGTTGGGATGACAGGCCTCCATCAAATATTGTTGAGTTATGGAATAATTATCAGTCAGAACTTCATTTAATAAAAGGTTTAAAGATCCCGCGACGTCTCACTGTTAATGACGCTACGTCATATGAGGTTCACGGTTTTTGTGATAGCTCCGAGCTTGCTTATGGAGCGACATTGTATATGAAAATTACTAACAAACATGATGAAGTTCATATTATTCCTATCGTTTCCAAGGCTCGCGTAGCTCCTATAAAGCAGCTATCTCTACCACGCTTGGAATTGTGTGCAGCTGTACTGCTAGCAAACTTGTACGACTTCTTTAAAAATACCTATAAGGTATCTACGGGACAGTCTCTCAATGTTTATTTTTGGTGCGACTCCACCATTGTGTTGTCTTGGTTACACTCTCATTCTTCTCGATGGGCAACTTTCGTAGCAAATCGTGTTAGTCTAATCCAGGATAAAACTCCGGTTGAATGGTGGCATCATATCTCATCCGCGGATAATCCTGCAGATGTTTGTTCACGAGGTCAACTTCCTAAAGATTTAATGCAGAGCGGTTTATGGTGGGTAGGACCTTTGTGGTTACCTTTGAAAACGTATCCAAAACTAGATTCAGAAATGGGACATACAGATCCGCTTGCACTCAGTGAAATTAAACGTTCTGCACCAATAGCTTTACTAGTTCAAAATTTACCACAATCGTTACAAAATGATGACACCTTCCTCGACATACTATTGAACAAATTCTCGTCGATAGAAAAGATCATTCGAATTGTATCATACTGTAATCGTTTTATAAAAGGAGCAAAAAAACAGACTTTAGGTACAAATACTTATATAACTTCAAAGGAACGTCAAGAATCATTGTTAATTATTGTCAAATTTGTTCAACTTAAATCATTTCACGATAAAATTTTGAACTAGTAAAGCTATTGGTGCAGAACGTTTAATTTCACTGAGTGCAAGCGGATCTGTATGTCCCATTTCTGAATCTAGTTTTGGATACGTTTTCAAAGGTAACCACAAAGGTCCTACCCACCATAAACCGCTCTGAATATGTTGGAGAAAGAGCGTACTGAGACCCGTTCTCGAACACAGGGTCGAAAATCAATTATTATAGAATAATATGACTATCGCCGCTTAATTAAATGTACGTTCGTGTGGAAATCCAAATCCGTAACATATAATGCGCACGTACCTGGATGAATTACGATGACGGCTCCTGGTTCTCCACGACGTGGTGACCGCGACACAATAACGTTTTAATGTTTTTACAGCCTGGCTCCACTCGTAGTGACCGCAATATTTGAATAATACACTGGCCGATATATTAACACAAAATACAACTTGTAAGATGGTCTTGATGAATTTCATTAAATTAATCGTTTTGGTAAAGATTACGTTCGAAAAATGATATTTGATTACGATATTTGAATATGGCGCGTAATGGCCGACGACGAGAGTCTTTTTTTTTTTTTCTTCTTGCGGTCACCGATTTATGGATACACGCGCATAGAACAACAAAAATGTTGCCCTTGTTCGAAATTCGAATTTCACATTTAAAGTACACAATTTTGCAGCAATTTGAATTTTATGAAGTTGAAACATCCCGCCGGCCAAAATACTATTGGTATTTTCTCAATTAGAAGTACGCAATAACAGCGATACGATAGTGTCGATTCAATTAGGTAGAGTAGACGTTAATATATAAAAAAAAAAATACGATACTATACAATATATACAATTAAATTTTAGCTTAAACTATTACAGTTTAGAGCTAAGATGAAATTGGAAGTGGGCAGAGTTTAACCAGCGGTCTCTTAATGAGACTATTGTTCGCTGTCTTGACCGTGGCTACGCGGATTTCGTTATCAGCTCCGGGATGCAGATCGACAACTCTCCCGAGTGACCAATGTAACGGTGTACGATTATCATCCTTAATAAGGACCATTGTATCGATTTGTAATGGTTTGGACATTTCTGTCCATTTTGCTCTTTGAATTAAACCGTGTAAATATTCGTTTTTCCAACGTAACCAAAAGTTTTGTTGAAAGGATTGGATAAGTTGCCATCTATTAAGACGGTTAATGTTGATATCTAATAGATCATTGTCTGGAACGGTAGTCAGTGGTTCTAAGGTTAAGAAATGACCAGGAGTTAGAACGTTCATATCGTTCGGATCAGAACTCAGTGGGCATAATGGGCGAGAATTAAGGACTGCTTCGATTTGACTAAAGAGGGTAGTTAATTCTTCGAAGGTTAACACTTGGTCACCAACTATGCGATATAAATGTGTCTTTGCGGCTTTAATTTGTATTTCCCAAACACCTCCGAAATGTGGTGCAGAAGGAACGTTAAATTTAAATTCGATTTGTTGTGTTCCTGCAGCGTTCTCCATGAGAGATGAGAAGAAATTTCGCGCCCCCACAAAGTTCGTTCCGCAATCCGCATGGATAATGTTGCATCTACCTCGACGCGCTACAAAACGTCGCAGTGCGGCGATGAATCCTTCTGACGAATTTCAAAATTTTGCGCTTCATTAAATACCTTCTTAATATGATACAACTATAATACTTTCATGCATTTTCAACGGGTTCTTACCGCGATATTTAATTAATTGAGTTGTCTCGATATTTCAACGTTGTTGCAAACGATGATCGATCGATGATCACGAGAATACTGAATACTGCGGGTCGATTTAAGATCAAACAAATCGGTCTACCGTCTTTCTCGTTCTCTCAATTAATTAAATATCGCGGTAAGAACCCGTTGAAAATGCATGAAAGTATTATAGAAAACCGCGAGTGTCTGAATAAGTTTATGATACAACTACTTAGATACTTAAGCAATTCTAATTAAAAGTTTATTTTCCAAAGCACAGCCCTATATCACCATTCGCACATAGACCCTGTGTTCTGTACACACTCACACATGCGCAGTTTAATCAATGTGACGTAGCGGTGACGCACACATACACGGTTTCGATTCATGTAAACAAAAGAATCAACTTGTAAAGAATTTATAGTTAATCCTTATTAGGTTTGGGAATAGTGTTTTTTTACAAGCTTTATATTAACTTGCACTGGATGTAACTATGTAAGTTCGGGTGGAATCTTTCGAGCTAAATTTGACAAACTTCCCGGTTCTGAGCTGACATTTTGCACGCTGATGTATATCGGGTGACAATGCAATAATATGATAAAATTGCGCTGATCTGATGATGGATTCGGTGGTCCTATCGCAGACAAATCGAGTACCTCCTTTTATCGGAAGTCGGTCATATATTTCACAATAAACTCCTTTTCATTCCATATGCTAGTACTGTATTGTTCTCACTCACACAGGAATGTGTGTGTGACGTAGGCGTGCGCACACAGACGTAATACGCACACACCCACGAATAATGTAAACAAACCGGTCTTCGTAGACAACGGTCGGACGGCTGGTGGCACAACGGGGATTATATTATAGTACTATATCGGTTTAAAGAATATTTATTTCTCAAAAAGAACATTACATGGTTCACTTATAAGAGAAACTTAAAAACTATTAAATGTTAGGCTCATTAATTAACAAACATAACAAAACTATGTACATACTAAAATTAATCAATTTAACAGTAAAAAAAAGTTAAAATAGGTATCAGTAAATTTAAAAAAGTATTACATCATAGTGTGTGCAACAAAGGTTTATTAAGTAGGCAGGTGAGTAAAACAAACACATCACAAATAAGAGTATCATCATCCAATTACAGAGACAGTCCATGATAGATTAGAAATTAACAGTGGTTGCAGCAATGTCCTGTTTTATTTTGTTTTTAAACATTGAGATGGTTTTACACTTTTTAATGATAGTATTGTTATTTAAATGTGGTCTAAAGTGGAGTGTTATAAAGTTAAATAAATTAATTTGTGACACGTTACAATAAAATTTGACTTTCTAATAAAATCGAAAACTTTTTTCGTTGGTTTTTTAGATGGTTTTGTGAACGATCGAGGAAAAACGTACTTGCTAATGATCGCACATACTTGGAAAATACAAGCTGCATAGAAATAATAACTGGTCTAAAAGTTTTTGTGTTATACAATTTTAATTAAAACTAGCAAGTTTAAATAATCTTTCGTAAGAACCTTCTTCTGATCAAATATCATACAATAAGCATAGAATTATTACATCTAGAATCAACATCATGAACAACAGAATGAAGCCAATTTAAAATGCACCGATCGCGCGTAACTACACGATATTCTGGCGTTAGTGTACTGATGACACTCAATTAGTTTAACACACTTATAAAATATTACATACACATAAGTTCTTTAAAATTTCACTTTGTTATTTCTGATGATGAATCAAAATATCGTGTTGTTACGCGCGATCGGTGCGCTTTAAATTGGCTTCATTCTGTTGTTCATGACGCTGATTCCAGATATAATAATTCTATGACAATAAGAAAGAATTATCCAAAACTGCGTTTAACAACACCTTCGGTTACATTAGTATTAAATATCTTAATCGTACAGTATTTATAATGAGCTATCTTTTTAAACCACAAAAATGTCCTCTCATTGTGCCCCAATCTTAAATCAGGAAACGCTCAGCTCTCGTTCAACTCACACACAGACACTCGAAGTAGGCCAGTTACACACTGTTTATAAATAATGTTATTTGTTATCAATCAACAAATACTATAAAAATATTTACGTTATCTACTCGTATGACCCTCTACACGTGTAAAAATATTGAGATTGGACACGTTTAAAAAAACTTAAATACTTTGTTTCAATTGTACTTTGTCTGTTGTTCATCAGCCTATAGACGTCCACTGCTGGACGTAGACCTCCCCCAAACCTAGTCACAACGACCGGTCCGGCGCTATCTGCATCCAGTGACCTCCTTCGATCCCGACCATTCGTTAATTACTTTATTGGACCTATTTTTGAGAATCAGAAAGATTCCTACATAGGTACATTGTATATAAAGATAGTAAAAACGTATTTGCCACCATTCTCATAATTACTAGAACATTACCTCCTATTCTACTAATAAACTTCATGATTATAATCCTACTAAATTTAAAACTATAATAAAATCATCCCAAAAACAAAGAAGTACCAACATAAAAGAGTTAAATAAAAAATGACAGTACAATCGCGCACAAGAGTTATAACTGGGCTGTACGTGAAACGAGTACAGTCGTAAATAAAAGCGGATAGCGCTTTGGAACAGGGCTGGCAAGAAAAAAATGTAATAATGCTCTGATAAAAAAGATAGAAACGAAAAAGGTTGGAAATAAAGATAATAACAGGTAGTAGTAATAGTATGTTGTTTTTAGATAAAATATTGAAACGAAGTTCCTTATCGCGCGTTATTGAAAGGGGGCTAGACGGAAATTCTTATGAAAAAGTTGTCACGACACTTTTTTTGTTTTAGATGATTATCGCTAGATGGCGCTGTGATTAGAATCTTTTAAAACAATTCCTTATTTTTTATATGATTAATGCTAGATGGCGCTGTGATCTAATAGAAAGAGATAGAGAGACAGACGTTTTAAACTAACTAATTATTATAACTTAAAAACAAAATTTTACAATTCTCTCACTAATTAATCGAAAGGAACTTCGTTCCATCCGGGTGTCCCTTGACACCTCTCAAGTTTTTTATGTTTGAAGAGCTAAAGAATTTAAGTAACTCAACTCGCCAAAATTCTCCTTTTTTATAGTAAGTAAAAATGTAGTGTACTGTACCTAGTGAATGAAAATGAATTTTCGCTTCAAATATTTTTTTTTATATGTATTTCTTGTTACTAATATATACACTTTTCGTTAAACAATTCTAGCTACTATATCTTGTCTTTACTATTTCTCAAGTTAGACAACATAACAGTGAGATAAAACCACACAGTTTATACAGTTGGCAGCCCTGCCCCGGTACAATAATTCATGGATTTATGTGTTGCGTTTTAAACCAATTACAACCGGTTCCAGGCGGATTTCGAACAGTATCTAGTTATACCAGTTTACGCTATACAAATAACAATTGATAACTGTGATAACCGCTTTTGTTTCAACAAACAATTTTCCTTAATGCTCGATTATGATTTTTTTGTGAAATTACAACCACGTAATGACTGAGTCAAGTAGAAATGGGCAGTGTTCTCAATAATATACCAGTTCCTTTTCTTTTAGAAGTCTTTGGGGGTGTCGCGACGGAAAAGTGTGCCGCAGTGCGTAACGCGTCGCGCCACCCCGCGTAACCCCGTGCTGGGTTCTGGCCTCAGTCGGGGTTCGGACGCTGAGTGTGAGCGGTTGGAGGTTTTAGTGAGGTTCAACTCCCACGCCACGGTGGGGATCCGGTGATTTCCTCCAACTAAAACAAAAAAAAAAATGTAAGAGTTTTAGGTTATGTTACCTAGCATACATTGTATGTACGAATAGAGCGCAATATTCAACTTTTATGCTAACATACTTCTGTCATACAATACAGAGCCGCTATGATTTACGCTTAAGAAGTCTTCTAGTCTTGTTTCAAAGAAATCTACTGGTTTTCTTACTTCACTTAAGTCTTGCCACATTCTTATACTTAAAGTAAAACGATCAAACCTATAATTAACTCAAAAACGAAGCTTAATGAGCGTCCTCGAAACTAGGTCGTAGGTAGCGATCATTCAGTGTCTCCTGACATTACAGAGGTCCACTAACGATCAGGTGGCCGGTTAACTCAATCTACATGGCTATAAAAAAGAGCTCATCCAAGAAAAACTCCATCATCCAAACCAACATTGTAATTGTACAACAAAGTAGAATGAACAAGCAACTACTAATATAAAACGCTCATAATATTTTACTTACAAATTAATTAAAATTGAACATCAACATCGAACATATTACCATAAACAAATATATGAGTACCGTTGCCAACACAAGTCGTTAAAATTAACTGAAATTAACAAAAAAACAGTACATTTTCAACGTAAAACAGTATGTGGTAATTAAAAAATGAATATTTAGTATATTAAGTATTGGGTTGTATGGTTATCGTTAATTATCTGAATAAATGTGATGTTTGCTGCATTATTTCTGTATTTAATGGTCATTTTACTGTTAAGAATTTAAGTTAAAAGAAAACATTGATGGACTAAAATTCTATTTAATTTTCGATGTCAAAACTATTAGTTTAATCTTGTAATGTTTGAGAATTCTTTTAATACCTTTTATTTTCTTTTTTTTATTGCCATGTAGGCAGACGAGCCAACGGCCCACCTGATAGGAAGTGGTTACCGTCGCTCATGAACCTCTGCAATGTCAGGGGACACTGCGAGGTCGCTACCTACGACCTAACTTTAAGGACCCTCCTCAAGCCTCTTTTGAAAAAGGACAAGTCATAGCGCTATACCGATACTAATACCGATTTTAATGCTTATTTTTGTATTCTAAAATCAATTTCATCAAGGTTATGAGTTAACCTTCAGAATGAAATAAGCTTAAGTTTCTTTTAAAGCCAAACAACTGAAAAGAGATCAATTAAGAGATCAAACAGAAAAAAAAAAGATTTCTCTTATGGTTACTCAAGCAATTGACGAATCTTTCCTCCGTCCTTTGAGTGCCCTTATCGTAAAAATCAGCTATACAGCCAATTAAAATAAAATAAAAACAATTAAAAATAAATGTATCACTTTTGTTATCGCCAGTACAACACCGAGTTTCGCGTTCGTCTGTACGTCGAGTACGATTCGTATATAAGTAGGTATGTACGACCGTAGCTAGTGACGTAACGACACTCCGTTATCCGGGTCAATGGCGGGGTCAAGGCCCTCTATTGTTACCTATTTGTTTTTACTTAATCAGCTGTTCGGTTTTTTTTTTTATTATTTTTTGCGACGGTTTGCAAGTGCAGCGTGGTTGCTGGACGTAGGCTTTTGAAGGTTATGTTATCCACTCAACTGGGATCGGAAACCAAATTGGTCTGTTTACTTTAGCCAAGTCTGTGGCAGGAGCCAAAATTGAGCACAGTTCTAAAGCTTGTTTTATTTATATTTTTTAATCGTCTCATATTTTACGGAGATGATATATTTTCGCTGAAAATGCAATACAGCGTCGTTTAGTAATAAAGATTTACAAAAATATAAGGTTTAATTAAAAATCAAAATTATAAATTATTGGAAAAAATTGTTTTTAAAAAGGGGCTCAAACACGGTATTGATTCCGAACGAAGTTCCCAGTTTCGCCATTTAGCGAATAGTGACGTTCCCAGTTGAGTGGTTAACATGTCATCTAGGACACGAACCAAAATTGGTTTGTTTATGCCAATTATGCAGTAGCTAAAAGTAGTTTGATCAGAGTTTGCATTTTATTATCGTCTCATATTTAATTGAAATAATTACGTATTTTGATGTAAGCAACCAAGCCATTGGCCATCGTTAAAATTATGTGAAACACCGATTGACAGTTGGCTTACCGGTTGTCATTTCCGCGCATTGGAAGTTGGCGAGCCAATATGGAGACGCGGTATTACAGAAAACCTTCGCCTTTAGGCACTCGTCTGTTCCGAGAATAATATTACCGTATCACTATTAATTCACAATTGTAATGACTGTGAATGTTAAAGATCTTCCAAAACTAAACATCACTTATATCTTAGTTTAAGTTTTAATATTATCATACAAGTGGCGCCATCTAGTATAATAATAAAAGAATTTTCACAATTTTAAAATTTGCCTGAAAGATTTCAAGTCTGTTAATTTTAAGACTAAGTAGTTTTAACATTATACAGGAAAATGGCGGAAATAATTGCTATATCACTTACACTATTACTAAACGGGTTCTTACCACGATTATTTTTAATTGAGCGGTCCCGATATTTCAGCACAGTTTCAAGCGCCATTTTCTCGGGAATACTGAGGAACTGCGGGTAGTTCATTTAAGAGCAGACAAATCTGTCTACCCTCTTTCTCGTTCGTTTGCATGTGACGTAGATAACCGCGAGTGTTTAAAGAAATGTATAATTGCTAAAACTCTAAATTGCAGTTGCGTGGACAAAATGCTTAAAATTAACAATAATTGACCATTTCTCTGAACAACTCATTAAGATGACTTGATTCAAAGCTGCGGTACAATTCGGCGTATCGTGACTTCTTCACTTTAGCATCAATATGCACTCCGCTAGATTAGTGACCCAAAGTGAGTCTTGGCTTCTGATATAAGTGTCATCTGTCAGATTATCATCCAAAGTCCATGACAGTTTCCTCGCCTACTGCAGAACTCTTTTAAACAGTGTTAAAATTATGAAATGAAATGAAATTATTTATTCTCTACGTTAACCACTCAACTGGGAACGCCACTTTTCGCTAGATGGCGAAACTGGGGACTTTGTTCGAAATCACTACCTTGTTTCAGCCCCTTTATGTTTTTCCAATAAATTTTAATTACGATTTTTAATTAAACCTTTATTGTTAAACGACGCTGTATTGCAGTTTCAGCGAAAATATATTATCTCCGTAAATATGAGACGATTAAAAAATGACAATAAAAAACAAGTTTTAGAACTGTGCTCAATTTTGGCTCCTGCCACAGACTTGGCTAAAGTAAACAAACCAATTTGGTTGCCGATCCCAGTTGAGTGGTTAATTAAAATATCATGCTAATTGTTGATGTCAAAAGGTTACTACCAGTTCGGAAAAAGAATATCCACCGTCCTGAGAAGAACTGACAAGAAACTCAGCGAGCATGTCTTTTTTAGACACACTGTATTTTCCTATTTCAAAGAAAATATAGAGCTGATAATCTATAGATACCAATAAGATATTCATATAATTCATGGAATAGAATAATATGTTAGTTTAAGAGTCATAGGCCACAGAAGGTAAGCCGAGGAACTTGTTTTTGATTATTAATTAATGGATGGAAAGTTGTTCTATTTTGACAACCAAAGTGTATTGAGAATTGAGACACAGGTCAGAATTCTTTTTTAAAAGCTTTATTTAACTCGCACTGGATGTAACTATGCCCTTTTGGACTTCACTTTGACCAAGTTCACGGTTTCCGATTGAGTTGAAATTTTACAATACATTTTGCGTTATGGCACATAGAGCTGATCTAATGATGATATTGAAAGACTATCAGTTAGAATTCGGACGCTGAGTTTTAATGCGGTTTTAATCGACTCCTATATAAACCGAAATCTTGGCGATTTCCAAAAAAGCTAAAATTCCGAAGTAAATACCACTTAAGTATATTTTTATTTATTTATTTATTTATTTATTTCAATCAAATTGTAGATCATATTATTAGGCAATTACAAAAATTCATTAACTTAAATTAAATTACATTTATTATGCTAACTAAAATAAAATACTATTAGTGAAAGAGGGACACATCAGTTGTTTGTTTGTCAGTATATGAATCCTATCACAATGATTCATATACCGACAGTCAAACCTCTCTGCGAATACTCCCAGAATGATATTAGGGCTGCCCCGAACCCTGCGCACCAGAGATGTACATCGCTTACGTATAGTTGTGAAAAAGCAATCTACACGCATCTCTGCGAACATCTCCGACGCACTGCAGTGTCGAGGCAGCCCCAACAGCACCCTGAAAGCATTATTGTATTGTACACGGAGGGCATTGTACTGTTTTTGGGTATACGACATCCACAAGCTGCTCGTGTAGAATGACGTGCAAAACGCTCGAAACAGTGTTAGTTTAACAGCTGCAGAGCATCGAGCAAACCTTCTAGCAACCATATTGGCCCTCACAGACAATGCCCTCCGCTCCCTCTCTATGTCAGCGTCATCCTTCAGATCAGTGGTAACAAGATGTCCGAGATATTTGAATTGCTTTACCCATTTTAATGCCGATCCGTTTAGCAGCAACTCAGGTATGGCATCTGGTGAACCTCGACCCCTAGCCCGAAAGACGACGCATTCACTCTTTTTAACATTATAAAGTAAACCATGCGTGCATGCATACCGCTCACAAATATTTAATAGTTTTGACAAACCACAAACAGAGGCGCTCAATAGCACCATATCGTCTGCGTAGCTGATATTATTGACGCACACTCCGTCTACGTGACAGCCAACGCGAGTGCCACTGAGCTCCTCTATCAGCGCGTTCACATACAGATTGAAGAGCATCGGGGAGGTGAGCCCTCCCTGACGCACCCCACACTCCAATCTATAAGGCTCAGACACCGCACTGGACCAACGAACAACATTAATTTGGTTCAGATACCAAAACTTAAATATATGTATCAATTCATTCGGAACCCCAGATTTACCTAATTTCTGCCATAAAATGTCATAACATACCAAATCAAATGCTCGAGAAAGATCGAGAAAGCAAGCATAGACAGGAGTACGTCTACTGGTGTAGTAACTGACTGTTTCTTTCAGGCATAAGATAGCTGACTCAGTAGATAAACCAGATTTAAATCCAAACTGATTATCATGAATTTTAAGAAATTTATTTAACTGAGTATTCAACAGGCTATCAAATACTTTTGCCAAAATAGTTGCAAGCGAGATAGGCCTATAATTATTTTTGTCACCTATATCACCCGTTTTACATTTAATAACCGGCACCACTACAGTCCTCATCATGTCAGCAGGCAAGTAAGAGTGCGCTAAACAAAAGTTGAAAAACATAGCCAGGACCCTAGGTAGATGTACACCCGCATGTTTTAGATGCTCACTAGTTAAACTGTCATGACCTCCAGACTTACCCAGTGACATCGACTTTATAACTTCCCTTATACTTTTAGCCGTAAACATTGTACCAAATTCCCGTCCACCAGGTTCCCCAATCAATCTCGAGCTTGGAGCGCCCAGCGGGGATTTTACTCTAAAGTGTTCTTTAAATATATTAGCTATCGACCGCAAGTCGCCAGAACCATCCACACTCGCAGGCACCGCCGGTCTGTTATTCAGCTTACTCGTGGCTTTCCAAAAACTACGGAAATCATGTTTGGAGTGTTGCTGTGCTAAAATGTCCATCTTTATTCTATCAGCGTTCTATCAGCTGTCAGAAGACAGAACAGACACCATCTTAGGCAAGATTTAAAGATTCTACGACTCTCACGCATCTCACTCCATGCACGTCCATCCCTTGGCTTACCACAACAAACCCATGCCTTATATTTATACCGAGCCTCGGTGTGAGCCTGGCGAACATGCGTATTCCACCCAGTAACACATTTCTTTTTTATTTTCGGCCTATTTCTACTGTGATGACTGTTAACAGCAGCAGCACACAGTATATGAATAATATCACTATACATTTTGTCTATTAATCGCCTGTGGCTTGTCAAACTACAAAATTTATTACAACATGTATTAAAATCAGAGGGATAATCTATCAATTTAAAATTGTCATTACAATATCTTTCAAATAAACATATCTGCTCCGGAGTTCTCTCACCCCATCTTATTTTATCATTCTTTATAACAGAATTGTTGTCTAATATTTTAGGTTTAATTATATTTAGCCTACATTGTATAAACAAAGGAAAATGATCTGACCAAACGGAATCATGTCTAATATACGCACGGACAACAGTATCAAACGCTGATTGTGTTACAACACAATGATCCAACCAACGCATAGAATGGTTAGCATCACTAATAAAACTATAAGTACCTGATAATAAACCCAATTTTTCTGCGTCAGCACATGCCCATTTCATCTCATCACAAAAATTAAATAGTTCATCATAAAACTTCTCCCCGGGATGCGCGTTGAAGTCATCAAGCATGTATACACACTCGATACCCTCACTCGACACAATAGCGCTCAGCGCACCGAGACAGTCTGTAAATTCCACTAAGTTCGTAGTTTGGTCAGTAGGCATATAAATACTTAACACTAAAAATGACCGTGAACAATCAGACACTTTTATCGCACATATACGGTTATTATTACAATTTATAACTGAAACATTTTGAAAAATATTCTTTTTCCATAATAAAGCCACACCACCCCATGGGCGGCCGACAATAATTCCTTTTGATAGGTCCATTGGTGAGACTCCAGTATACTCAAACTCGTCATCAATACAGCGCAAATAATCAATTTCATTCGGCAACAACCAATGTTCCTGCAAGGCGATAATGTGTGACACCTTACACAGTTGCCGCACATCTTCAATGGATCGTTTTATATTCTTACAGTTGAAAGTAACGAAGTTATACAATAAGCAACTATTAGCCATATTATTTTCAGTGTATGTCCGAGACAGCATGCTGGCCGTTCGCTACGTTTTTATATCGGAAGTTAACAAATCGTCGAAACATAATGTTCTGTGGCCATAATTTGTCATCCAAAAACATATGTACTTTATTTTCTGGAACGAAAAACTTAAAAGCTTTATAATCTCTTTCTTTTTTAAACGTAATTTTTTCCAACTGTATTTTCTCATTTGTTTTTCGATACACATAACTCGTTATATCCTCCTCAGTTGTATCTTTATGAACATTTGTAATAAAAATTGGTAGTATATCAAAACAAATCTTAAGCTATAACTATAGCCATAGTTGTCATAAAGACCATAACAATTTCAATTAATTTAAATATAATTAGAAGAGAACCTCTTATCCTGCAGTTATCAATGTTCGTGTGAAAACTAATTTAGAATTGGAGTCGATAATTGAACACAGCATGAGCCGAGGCTACGGTCGGATCACGAGATTGTAAAACTACGAAGAGTAATGAGAAGATGTTATTATTTTATTTTAGATTTGTACTCTATGGAGGTTGCTCTCGACACAAGATATCTTTTTTGAATGATTGTATGTAACTAAAAGGATATATGGTAGTTGAACCTTACTAAAACCTCCAACTAGCTGATGCCAGAACCCAGCAAGGCAGGATGTGTTACGTACTACGGAACTCTTTACTATTGTGAGCACAACATAATATCAGAAATGCAGCTCGTTCGTATGTCATGCAGTTAAGACAAAGGAGTTAAGTAGAGTTATGGAAATCACTACTTTCTTTCTTCTTTCGCTAAACCTTATCCCATTGAGATGGGGTCGTCGCAATATGTCTTCTCTCTCCACTCCTTTCTATCTTTACAGGCATCATTTGTTACAGTAAAAACCATCATATCATCTTTTCTTCGGCTTTCCTCCCCTATTACATCCATCTTCTTTCAAATTCATCATTTGCCTTGTTATATTGGAAATCTCCACTGTTGGGCATCAAATGATAAGAGTTCTTAAATCTATGGAGGACAAGATACAGCGTTCTATTTTCAAACTGTTACATGGTAGAAGCATGAAACGGCTATTTTTAATGTTTAAAAACTAAAATTAACCAAATAAAATAGAGATTAAATATTAAAAAGTGAATGCAGATAATATTAATGTATTTTGTCTTCAACGTATGTTAATTCTTTTAAAATGCCAATCGTTTCCATTTTAATATAAACGACATTTTTCTCGATATCATCCCAAAATGGCGTCCTAGATGTGAGAAATAAATCAAGTGCGTATTTGTTTTGACAAAGTATTAAAAAATATATTAATCTTACAAAATATGTATAGTTCTTATTTATATTTTTTCATCTTTTATGGGCGTAGATTAAATAAGGTAATTTGATTTTATAGCAGGTGCTTCTAAGCATCTATTCTGTTCATATTCCCGCCAAAACGTCCCTATCGGCCATGTTTAAAAATATTACAATGGACTGCAGCTGTACCAACATTACAGCAAAAAATGCGGTCTAAATCTTCGTAATCGAAATAATAGTGCACTGAATTTTGAACTTTACACTACTGTGATAAGACTTAATATTTTAAAATGTATTTTACACTTCATGGTTTTTATGACACAATATTTCGCAAGTAGGATAACCTTTTTCCAGTAGAACTCATTCACGGGTTTCAAATTTCTTCTCTATTTAAAAGAATAGATTAAGAAGTAAACATGAGATTTAGAAAAATCAAAACCTTTAGATATTTGCTTGTAGGGTGATAGTTTCACACACAACATTCATTAATTTATGAACTCTATCATAATATTAGGTATTAGTACAAAATGCGATATAACCATAGCTACTGTGACTAACAGGGTCTCTAATATACAACCACCTCAAATAATCTGTAGAAACGGATTTTCTCTTGTCAATCAACTTAACACTAATTTGTTCTAGAACTGAAAACTTGTTTTTTTTATAAGATTTCATTGTCACCAATATTGTTCGAACATGAACGCCCTGGTTTCGAACGCCTATTCGATTTAAATTGAGTAATCGATTGAATAAAAAATTCGTTCCCCATCAACGATTATCGATAACCGCTTTTAATACAACTCTATGGTGTTTTATTCTGTTCGTAAGATTGAAAATAAATTGTCGTGTTCTGATTCGATATGCGTATTGTAAAATGTAACAGCGAAAGTAATATAATCATTAAATAAATGAAATTGTACTGTTAGGCGTAATTGCCGTTCTGAACCAATATGGCGGCTTGAAAACATATGATGAAAAAATGGCCGATGCAGGAACACTCATTTCATTAGTTTGCGTGTTAGTTTTTTTCGTCGGAACCTGGCACACAATTACTACGTTCTAAATTCAAAGCTTGACGAATTGGCATCGATTGCTTTCAATCTTGGAGCGGTACCTTATATTTAGTCAACAAGTAGGTAATGATGATGGAAATAGTTTCTCTTGTAAACACTATTTTCCCTCACGACTGTTTTGGCTCCCGGAATAAGTAGATTATAAAATGGGAATAATTAAAAAATAACAACTTGATAGTTCTATAAAACCTAGCATTTTAGCAAAGAATAATAATTTTGTACTGATTTAATAGGTACACGAAGAATTTCACGAAGGTATAGGCAACACAACAGTATAAAATAGTAGATAATACAAATCCAAAAAAATCAAAATTGGGTCATGCATAATGCACCAATCTCGGAAAAATCGTAATTCGAAATCAATATGGGATCCAACGAAATCAATATTGGATCCATTTAAAACAACTTTGAAACCTGCATTATAAAATTAAATGCAAATTTAATCTATAGCTTTCCTTTCCGTGTGAATTGGATCACATGTGTAATAAATTCTATGATTTAATATAAAGAGAATTAATGCATATTAAAGATTTTTGAGGTTATGGAACGTTTTCTCACGTTTTAAAAATAGAACTGGTATTTAATATTAAGTGTGCTATTTATTATTATGCTATAAACAGTCTGTATTCATGCTTATCAACAAAGTATAACGCGTTCTCGTCTGCGTCACATTAGAATCTTTGAAAATCATTGGAAATCTTTGACTTAGACAATAATATTTCCTTACAATTTTAATATAGATAGATACCAAAATGTCTTGACAGTCTTAGATCTATCTCTTGTTTGTGTCTATGATATATCGAGGAAGAAACCAGTCTGAATGGAGTGGAGTAACTTAATAACTTAAAGAGGTGGTGTAACTGAGAAGGGGCGGCGCGACGGGAAAGAGTGCCGTGGGCGTAACGCATCGCGCCGCCCCTCATAACCCCGTGCTGGGTTCTGGTCTCAGCCGGGGTTCGAACGCTGAGTGGAGGTTTTAGTGCGGTTCAACTCCCACATATCCCGCCCGCGATCGCAATAAAAGTAATTTAAAACTTTTACAGAATCACGTTTCACACGTGCCTAACGGAAGCCATATTTGTAAATATCCTTCGAATGTGAAAAACTAAGGCTTGGAATTTTAATCAAACGGCTTGCCAAACAATAATGTTAATAACTCTACTATGTTACATAGATTGTTTAAACGGGAAGGTTTAAACTGTATGTTGTTATTTTTATAAGAAAGATAGAAATAGTAGTAGTAGATAGAAACAAAACTATAAAAAAAAAGAAGCAATTAAATGGGTCCACCCAGAAAAGCAAACAGCAAATTGAAATCTGGCTCGTTAAAAATATAGGTTTTTAAACACAGCTCCAAAAGTACCTATTTGGTCGATAAAAATAATGAAATGGGACTCCACGCCAAACATTACCTAAAAGAAGCAAAAAGAATACAATGAAGTTAATAAACCATCCTTTGGGAAGTCGGTCAAAAACCGAAGTTATCTGCAAAGCTTTCATGCATTTTCAACGGGTTTTTACCACGATAATTAATTAATCGAGTTGTCTCGATATTTCAACGTTGTTGCAAACGTCATGATCAAATCGACCCGCAGTATCCAGTCTTCTCGTGATCATGATGTTTGTATTGTATAGAAAACCGCGAGTGTCTGAATAAGTTTATCTGCAAAGCTGTTTCCTTAACTTATTTCAGATCACGTTTTTTAGCATTATTACGAACTATATCATAGTAGAAATTATAATTTTGTTTTGTTTTCCAGGTTTCCACCTCAGTGGAGTGGTACGAGCACCAGCAGCGGTTCCACCTTGCTCTGAACCGGAGCGACTATTCAGGGTCACAGTTTCATTTGACAGGTATTATTATACATTTGAAAGCCTCTTAGGTTACCTTTGTATTACAGCGATACTAACTCAAAAATATTAAGTAATGTAATGAAATAAATCTAGAATCTTAAATGGCCTTAAATCGACAGAACAGATATTTATAAAAGCACTAAAATAGTCATAAACAAATAATATAAAAGTCATTAAAACATCAAAAAGTTCTAAAGAGATGTCTAGATTTTACCACCGAATTTTGGGACAAGAGGCCTAATTTGGCAATGCTAGGTAATACTAGGTACTGCAGGCATTCCTACATACAGTACGAACTTAATCCTTCTGACATATATATTAAATAAACTGTGACTAGAGTCTCGAAACGATTTGTATCAAAAATACATAGAATTATTACATCTGGAATCAACATCACGAACGAGTGACGCCAATTTAAAGTGCACCGATCGCGCGTAACAACACAATATTTTGAATCAACATCATAAATAACAAAGTTAAATTTTAAAGAACTTATGTGTATGTAATATCTTATTAGTGTGTTAAACAAATTGAGTGTCATTGGTGCACTAAGGCCAGAATATAGTTTAGTTACGCGCGATTGGTGTACTTTAAATTGGCTTTATTCTGTTGTTCATGATGTTGATTCCAGATGTTATAATTCTATGCAAAAATAGAACAGCTAGTATCGCTATTAAAATAAGTACAACAAAGAACTCTTATCTAATTAAAAAGCACATTATATTACGCGTAATATTGCAATAAAGGTTTCATAAAAGGGCAAACGTTACTCATTATAACTTAACAAAGAAAGGCTGTTCCGATGTTCAACTTTCGAACAATGGTGATTAGAACAAAAGAGTAAAATATCGTGTTCAGGAAATGATTCCTTCCCTATGTCTTTTCGTGTTTCTATTAAAGCATAAGGTTCTATTTCTGTTACTTATTTTGGCCAATTAATAAATGATACAAATGGTCGAAGCGCTTCCTTCCGAACGGGAGGTCGCGGGTTCAAATCCGGCCGGCTTGTACCTCTAAATCTAAATGTGAAAAGAGATTTATGTGCAATTTTTCACAACACCACTGGCTAAAAACGGTGAAGGAAAACATCGTGAGGAAACCTGCATGTCGGAAAAGGGTTCTAAAAATCCTTTGAAGATATGTGAAGTCCCCAATCCGCACTGGGCAAGCGTGGTGGACTATGCCTAATCCCTCTTCTGAGGAGACCTGAGCCCAACAGTGGGCAGTAATGGGTTTGTACAGAATTTAGTTAATATTTATTTTGTGGTAGGTGAAGAGAGTCTGAAGAAGTTTCAAGTGAATAAGATTGTGCTCCATTTTTGTTGTAGGCATCTCTAAATTCTATATTTTTGATTGTAGGTGTAAAATAACAGGCGTGACATGCAGCTGCGATGCGCGGGACATATTCTGGTGTCAGCATGTGGTCGCTTTGGCTCTCTACCGCATCAGGAATGCGGATTCCGTGCGGCTTCGAGTGCCCATATCAGGTCAGTATACCTATATCTAGGTATGATTGAGGGTCAGGTGGTGCATTTTTTAAATATTTTACTCATATTGTTAAGAATAATGTAGATTAATCAGGAGACGCAAAAACAGTTTCATAATGTTGAAGTTGTCTTTTTCGATGCTAAAAAGTTTCAATAGTCTGTCCCGTAAAGAATGGGTAACCTTGGGCCCATAGATAGTAGAGCTATTTACGGCTAACATAACATTTTACTAAAATAGCTCTAGTAGTTTTTAAAATACGTAACTTCTTCTTGGTAGTACAATAGTTTAGGATTATTATATCTTTCAGGGATATCTGTATCTCAAATCTAACAAATTACCTTGGTGAGCAAGCAAGGCTTCTTGGCAAATAAAACAGGCACTGCATTAAGAGAGCGCAATTCTAATTTTGAATGTCGATTCTCAAAAAATACTTAACCACAATCATTATAAATTCTAAAATCCTTCCAGAAACCCTCCTCCAAATGGACAGGCAGCAACTCCAGAAGTTCGTTCAGTATCTTATATCGGAGCACCACACGGAGGTGTTGCCGACTGCGCAGAGGTTAGCTGACGAGGTGTTGCAGGCGAGGTCGGCTATAAACAGGATATGCGGGGCCCCGGACCCCACGGCTGGGCCTCCGCCTGATGCGCACCATGCATGGCATTTGGATGAGCAGCAGGTACGAAAGTAACTTAACCTAACCTAACCCTACTCCATCCTGTATCAGATAAAGTTACTATCAGAAAACAGACGAAATCGAAATCAAACACAGTTAAAAAAACTCTGTCCTATTCAGGAAATAGATGGATTCCAACTATCAAATAAAAATAAATTGCGATGTGATTGTGTGATGATCCAAGGTCGATTGTAACAAAACCTGGAATTTTTGTCTCCTTATGTGTCACAGACGACGTTAGGCTAATATTCCATGTCTTGAGCTAATTTCTTTGAAATGAATGATGGTAACCGCTTACCATCAGGTAGGTCGTAATTATTGGTCAACTATGACAAGTGAGAGTATTATTCTAAAAATGTACCTAATGTAATCAATTGCTCTTTAATTTCAGGTCTGCGAACAAGTCCGTGCATATTTATTACAGGGAACATATTATAATGCAAACAAACAGTTAAACTCTTTATTTTCTAAGGTAAGTTCACAATTATAAAGGAACATAATATTTTAGTTAATCTGTGGTTAAATTTAGTGCAATAAATAGTGTCACAACCAAAGAAACACTTAACCACTCAACTGGGAACGTCACTATTCGCTAGATGGCGAAACTGGGGACTTCGTTCGGAATCAATACCGTGTTTGAGCCCCTTTTTAAAAACATTTTTTTCCAATAATTTTTAATTTTGATTTTTAATTAAACCTTATATTTTTGTAAATCTTTATTACTAAACGACGCTGTATTGCATTTTCAGCGAAAATATATCATCTCCGTAAAATATGAGACGATTAAAAAATGTAAACAAAACAAGTTTTAGAACTGTGCTCAATTTTGGCTCCTGCCACAGACTTGACAAAAGTAAACAAACCAATTTGGTTGCCGATCCCAGTTGAGCGGATATTATGAGTTCTACGCTCTACAAACTAATATACCTACCGGTGTACTTTGATTTAGGATATTGTCCATAAAATTTCCAACTTTGTCTTCCTAACTTATATGCCAAACATTGTACTTAAGTATATGTTTGTCAATAAATAAGCCAACCTTACTCTCCTTTGCCAGCTAATTTGCCAAACACAGTACTTAACCAAGTATCCATTTGTCAATCCTGCCAACTTTACATCATAATTCCTCAACAGGTTAGAGAAATGCTCCGCGCTCAAGACTCAAACGGCCCCAGAATGCTAATGTTAATGACTGAACAGTTCCTATCAGACCCTCGTCTCTTATTATGGAGGAACCAGAACACCCCCATGACTGAGAAATGCAGGCAATTATGGGAGCAATTGGGGGCATTATGGGTCAGCATAGTCTTAGATCCGGGGAGCAATAAGCATCATAGGTTGCAATGGAGGCATTTGCTAGAAAAGTGGTCGGCCGTGGAAGTTTGTCCGACGGAGGACCCGGATTATAGATCTTTTCCTTTGGTGAGTATCAATTCATTATCATCAGCCTATAGACGTCCACTACTGGACATAGGCTTTCCTCTTTTCCCGCGATCCTGACCAGGGTCGTCGGTCCATCTTGTGGGAGTTTCGTATCAATTGCTGGAGTTAGATTTCTTGTGCAATGAGAGCTGGTATTATGATTGGAACTTGAGTATTTTCGAAGGGGTCATGTTTTTTTTCCAACAGTCGTTTTTGTACATTTTTGCAATGAACATTTTATACTAATGATTGAAATATGATTGGAATAATTGTTTTTTTTTTCAATACAATGAATAAGTTAAGACATTAACATTAATTTTCATTAGTATCTCATAATTTCCTATTAACATTAAAAAAGTGAAGGAAAACATCGTGAGGAAACCTGCATATCGGAAAAGGGTCTAAAAAGCCATTGAAGATTTGCAGTCCTCAAACCGCATCGGGCAATCCTGGTGGACTATGGTCCCTCTACTGAGGAGTCTTAAGCAGTGGGCAGTAATGGGTTGTTACAAACATTAAATACCATACTTCTCCTGTACTTTATTACTGATATTTAACCATAGTCATAAAATTAATGATCCTTATTAAATAATGTTTCAGTATGCTCGAGAACGCGAGAGAAACGAGAGAGATCGCGACAGAGATCACAGGGACAGAGATAGGCATCGTGATAGAGAAGACAGGGATAGAGAAAGACTGAGAGAAGAAAGAGATAGGTACGTTTACTGATATTAAATTACATTGGTAAAATTTATTATTAAAAAATACATTAAGAATCAACAAAGTGAAGTTTCAAAGAACATAATACGTGTGTGTGCTAAAAGAACTGGATGTCATCGGCACACTCTTACGTCAGAATGTCGTATAGTTACGCGCGGCGTACTTCCAATTGGCTTTTTATTTATTTTTATTGGAACGAAGTTCCTTATCGCGCGTTATCGAAAGGGGGCTAGACGGAAAAAAATCTTACGAAAAGTTGTCACGACACTTTTTTGTTTTAGATGATTATCGCTAGATGGCGCTGTGATCAAAATCTTTTGAAACATGTTCCTTACTTACAAATAATTTTGGTTCTATTGAAAATAACTACAAAATAAACAATATTCAAATAAAAATATTAATAGAGATTTAAGTGATAATCTTTTTTTTTTCAGAGAAAGGCATAGAGAAAGAGTAAGGAGAGACATACATTCCCATTCAGAAAGTTCCGATGAAGAATCTAGACCTAATAAGTAAGTATCGATTATTATCTATTACTAACTGCTTCTTGCGCAATTTCGTCTGCGTCACGTTCAATTAACTTACAATTATTCGAATTTCTTTTACCCTAAAAACCATTCTTGAACTTCAAAAAACATTAAATTAAAAAAGGCCTTTGCCAAATCCAGGCGTTGTTAAGTTATGCGCTAAGGAACACATTTTGAAATTAATTTTTATATTATGGTTTTAAACCACACCAAAATGGATCTATACTCTATAGTTCGGGGACGGCGCGACGGGAAAGAGTGCCGAGCGCGTAACGCGTCGCGCCGTCCCTCCAAACCCCGTGCTGGGTTCTGGCCTCAGCCGGGGTTCGGACGCTGAGTGTGAGCGGTTAGAGGTTTTAATGCGGTTCAACTCCCCCATACCCCGCTCGCGGGGCGGGCGGGGATCCGATGATTTCCTCCAACTGATAAAAAAAATTACTCTATAGTTACGTAATTCTTACCACCAAGCTTAAATTTTCACCACTCATGAAAATAAATTTCCCTAGCTCTTAAAAGGATTTTTTATTCTGAAGTTTTTTTATTCTACATTTGGTAATATGCTTATAATTATTTTCAGTTATGAAAGAGAGTATAGAAGAGCTAGTAAGAGATTAAGACTAAACAACCAAAGGAGTACAACACAACTCACACCAAGAACTGTTTTTCACAAGTAAGTTTTAAGAAATTTCCAAAATTTTTCACCCTACCCGTTTTTCTTAAAGGTGATTGATCAATTTATATTGTATCAAGCAAAGAAGTTTAATTACTTTTCAGATGTGTGAATGGAAAATGATTGATATTAATTGATAGTAAAAATTAAATTACATCTAAAAAATTAAAAATGTAACAATTCATCTCAATTCAAATTGTTATAAACTATTGTAAATTTAAGTCAACATATTAATAAGTTCACATCGATTTTGAAAGAAGGACTTTTTTTTATTTTAATGGTGTTAAGTAGATGCCATTTTCAAACACTCGCAGTTTTCTATAATACTTTCACGCATTTTGGACGGGTTCATACCACGATATTAATTGAGTTGTCTCGATATTTCAACGTTGTTGCAAACGTCATAATCACGAGAAGACCTTCTCAATCCCACTCATTTAATTAAATATCGTGGTAAGAACCCGTTCAAAATGCATGAAAGTCTTTTTTTTGTTTTGTCTTCCTTTCAAAAACGACTCTTCACAACATCCGAATACTAAATCTAATTCCTTACTTCCAGGGCGCTGGACGCCGTAGACATATCTTGGGAGAACGATCACCTGAAGTACATCCTGGGGAGCGACGAGTACTGCAACCCTGACAAGCCGGAGAAGCCGAGTGGTTCCAGTAATACTACTCTGCAACCTTACCCTAAGTTCAATGAGCTTGGACAACCTTTGTGGCATGGTAAGAATGAATACACGTGTTAGCTAGTCATAGTGCTAGCTAATATTAGTAAAACGAGTCCAAACACACGTCAATCTTGTTTATCACAAGAGTCAAAGTCAAAGTGAAATCTTTTATTTCAAATTAGATGTGGACACACATACATTTTGAATGTCAAAAATAAAATCAAAAGTTCTACCACCAGTTCGCTAAAATTACGCCTCCGTCCTGAGAAGAACCGGCGCGCGCAAGAAACTCAGCGGGCATGTCTTTGACCACCTTCCGAATCGATTGTCAGATCAGCGCCATTTTGTCATATTATTGCATTATCACGCAAAATACATCAGCGTGCAAAATGTCAGCTCAATCGGATATCGGGAAGTTTGTCAAATTTGACTTGCAAGATTCCACACGATCTTACATCCAGTGCAAGTTAATATAAAGCTTGTAAAAAACGAAACTATTTTTATGTTCAATGAGATTTGAAGGAACTTTGTTTTGCCTCACTATATTTCAAACTGAAACCCTAGGTGACTGATTCATATCCACACAAAACTCGTAAAAAAATAGGCTCGTCTGCCTACATGGCAATAAAAAAAAAAAAAAGATAGACAGGTAAATTTGTAGCAAGACAATATGATATTTCTGTACTAGTTTTCGGTAAATTGTCCTAAAACTAATAGCTGGTATATTTGTGTATATTAGATTACTATGAAAAAGATCATTAAATAAGTTGCTTTTTTTATTTACAGAGCATCTACCAGTGGTAGGGGCTCGAATAGAAGCTTTAAGGGCTCACGGACGAGCGCCCGCTGCTTTGAGGTTAGCTGTCAGCGCCGCCAGGGCAATGAGGCATCGACAGGTAATAACATTAAGAATTTCATAACCACTCAACTGGGATCGGCAACAGAATTGGTTTGTTTACTTTTGCCAAGTCTGTTGCAGGAGCCAAAATTGAGCACAGTTCAAAAACTTGTTTTGTTTACATTTTTTAATCGTCTAATATTTTACGCAGATAATATATTTTTGTTCAAAATGTTATACAGCGCATTTTAATGATAAACATTTACAAAATATAAGGTTTAAATAAAAATGTAAATTAATAATTATTGGAAAAAAATGATTTTAAAAAGAGGCTCAAACAGGGTAGTGATTCCGAACGAAGGCCCCAGTTTCGCCATCTAGCGAAAAGTGACGTTCCCAGTTGAGTGGTTTAATAACAACTTTTTTCCTGAACACTATGAGTTCTTTAAACGAAGCTTGAAGAAAGGGTAGGTCATAGGTAGCGGCCTAGCAGTGTCTTCTGGCAATGCAGAGGTCCATGAGCGACGGTAACTGCTTACGATCTGGTGATCTGTTAGCTCGCATACGAGGCAAAAACAAAACAGGGTGAATCTGTAATCGTTGTGTCACTTAGAACCATTTTTAGAATCAGTTCATTAAACTATTTTTCAATATCAAATTGAAATCTGCAATGATAGTCGTACAAGCACCATAATATATTGCAAAAATAAAAGTGTTTCTTAGTTTTATTTCGACAACTCACTCGTATCACTTCAGCTGTCACAAAGTTACAGAACCATCTTGCAAATTATTTATTTGAATCTACTTTAACCACTCAACTGGGATCGGCAACCAAATTGGTTTGTTTACTTTTGCCAAGTCTGTGGCAGGAGCCAAAATTGAGCATAGTTCTAAAACTTGTTTTGTTTACATTTTTTATTCGTCTTATATTTTACGGAGATGATATAATTTCGCTGAAAATGCAATACAGCGTCGTTTAGTAAGGTTTAATTAAAAATCTAAATTAAAAATTATCGGAAAAAAATGTTTTTAAAAAGGGGCTCAAACACGGTATTGATTCCGAACGAAGTCCCCAGTTTCGCCATCTAGCGAATAGTTCCCAGTTGAGTCGTAAATAGAAAAAACATCTGACTTTTAAATCATACTTTGATCGAATCATACTTTATAAACAATTCCTCTATTCTCAGGAAGTAGCCCAACAAAGATGGCAAAGCGTAGGTGCGGGTGAAGCGTCCTCTAGCGGGGACAGTAAAGCGTGCTCCGGACCGGAGACCTGCTCGGGGAACTGCGGCGAGAGAGTCAAGCTGTCCCTCGTGTGTTCACACATGGACAGCGGGACCTGCCTCTCTAGTGGAGCCACTTGCGCCTTGTCACACACGCAGAGGTGTATAGGGAGAGGTAAGAGAAATGATTGTAGAGATATACGGTAAAAGTAGAGAGAAAGACGTATGGAGATCAGCTTCAAAAACTAATATAAACCCACTCGAGAGAACACAAAAGTTATGAAGGTACTTTTTCACATGCACTATTTGACACCAACCAAAGAAATTAAGGAATGTGAAAAATAAAAAAAACTTAAGAGGTATCAAGGGACACCTGGATGGAACGAAGTTCCTTTCGATTAATTAGTGAGGGAATTGTAATAACATTTAATCTTGTTAATAATTATAACTTAAATAAAATATTTTGATCACAGCGCCGTCTAGCATTAATCATATAAAACAAAATAAGGAATTGTTTTAAAAGATTTTGATCACAGCGCCATCTAGCGATAATCATCTAAAACAAAAAAGTGTCGTGACAACTTTTTCGGAAGATTTTTTTCCGTCTAGCCCCCTTTCACAACGCGCGATAAAGAACTTCGTTCCAACTAAATAAATATAAAACGAAACTTAAATCTTATGTATTTACTCTAAAATGAAATGTCTATGTCAGAAATTATTAAATTTAACCATGTTATGTAACAAAATACTATGTAAATCAAATCTCATTGTGAACAAACAATTTTTGTTAGTTCGTATGAGAATAACCGGAACTTTAGACCAAGATCCGACAGTAAGATTAGAACATGTATCTAGTGCATACTTTTTATCTGACGAGCCATTTCAAAAGTACAAAAAATATGTAGTTTTAGATATTTTAACTGATCTACTTTTACATAGAAATAAAAAAAAACTGAAAACTAACGTAATATCGTGTATCAGACAGCCGATGCTGGACGGGCTGGACGTTGGAGGCGATCTGGTGCGTGTACGAGTGTCTGGCGGACGCTTGCCTCGCGCCCGACGACCAGCGCGCCTCGCCCAGACTACACACTGCCTACCTAGACGAGGAGCCCAACACTGGCCTGCCGCCCCGGTACGTACAGTGTATGGTGTGTCAGACAGGCGACGTACGATGCAGACACTATGACTTGTCTTTCTTCAAACGAGGCTTAGGAAGATCCTTAAAGATAATTTTTGACATTACAGAGCTACGGTAACTTACGATCAGGCCCGTTGGCTCGTACGCCTACATGGCAACAAAAAACAACAGACGTTAGAGACGATCTGGTTTAAGTGTCTGACGAACCAGACTACCATTTCAACTAACATTCTTCTCGTTAATTCCGAAATTATTTCTCCATAACCATAAGTCTAAAACTACCATTTTCTTCTAGGTATCAACACGTACCGGTGGCGGGCAGTAAAAACCCTGAAGAGACTTATTTAGCTTTAGCACTAGAAGCGGCGTTACTAGGCCTTGGCATGCAAAGGATGTTACCAAACGGCCTGTACGCACAGGAAAGGTATTGTAAACAGGTGAGATATGATAATAAAAAAAAACTATATTATTTTTAAATAGACCTTAGACTAATCTATATTTACAACCCAAGAACTTGGCTAGTAACTGGTGGGGAGGATACTTAGAAGCAATAATGGACATAAGTTATATTTTGCAAATAGGAGTCCGCTATGGTCAAGGCTTAAGAGTAAGGAACGTCCTTGCAATATATATTGTGTCAAGGATGACTGACTTTGAAATCTGGCTCTTCACCAAGCAGGGGAGCGAGAGTTTTTGCTATGAGTCCATGCATCGACACAATGAAAGGAACAATGATGATAGCTTCAATGCCAAATATGAAATAATATTATTATGATACTAGCGAAACCATGGAACAGTTTTGACGTGACAACATCTTATAAATTGGTTTGCCGGGTGACACTTCAAGAAACTGTGTTAGGCTCCGCTCACGTTATGCGCTCAAAATGAGAGCGAGTGAGAGGCACGCGTGCCTTTCACTTTTTATGTCTGTCTCTCTCGCTCTTAGGCGGGCTAACCATACCCGAGTCGTTGTCACGTTAAACTTTCGCCCGTATACCGACTTTACAGGCAACCAATTCATTTAAACCCTTTTTTATTATCAGGAGGAACGTCTAATCTCTCAACTGCAACGCGTGGAAGGCGAAGCAGCGGCCGGTGTGTGTGGTCGAGCGGCCAGCGCCCTCCTCGCGGGGGGCCCGGCGTCCTGTCTGGGGGCCACGGTGCACCCCCGCTCGGCCCCCGCGCACACCTTCGCACGGTACCTGTTTCTGACACTGCTGCCGGCTGATCCTGACCTGGCGTATAGGGTCGGATTGAGAGCCATGAGGTGGGTAGTGTGGTAGTTAGTACAATTTTAGGGAGACCGGCCTCTTGCCTGGGGAACAAGGCGTCGTTTTTTTAATGGATGACGATCTAACGGGCTGCCAGATCGTAAGTTGTTACCATCACTCATGAATCTCTACAATATCAAAAAACACTAAGGGTCCGCTACCTACGACCTACCTTTAAAGACAACCTTCAAGTTTCATTTAAAGAAAGACAAATTAAATACCTGTAGTGCCCCCTTAATCTGAATCTCCTTTACAAACTCATTCTACCTAAAATCATCCCTCAGGTTACCAATGGTAGAAGAAGCGTACGCCCTCGACGCAGGCGGTTCGGGGACCAGCACCGCCACAGTGGGCGGGGGCGGGGCCTGGCACACGCTCCAACACGCCGAGCAACAACAGGCGGCCCTCGCCAGCGCCCTGCTGGGGGCCGCGCGGGGGTCACCCACGAGACTGCGCGCGGCACTCGCGGCTGCGCAGCGACACGTGCGCTCGGCTGCGCAGTTGTTCAGGCTTGCGCAGGACGCGTTACGTCACGCCGCGCCGCCGGACGCCCCGCATCATCATAGGGATTTGTTGGCGGCCGCGTTTGAGCTTGGATTACAGGTAATTTGAAACTTCATTGTACTCATTATTTATTGATACGTAGACCTTTAAGATGGTTGTATTGGATAAAAAAGATATAGATAGATTTATATTAAAACAAGTGTGGTATTTATAGTTTTTGTACATATTAAAATTGATATTCGACTACGAGGTTAACAGAATATACCTATGTCCTATCACCTTATTTCACTGTTACAATCTTAATCTAACAGATGATCCATTTTGCAGTTATTTGCATCGTTCTACAGGTAGTTTTAGGCCGAAATGTTGCTTTATTCTGAGATCAAAAAGATCATGAGATCTCTGTATTATTGTAGTATTTATGTAATTATGCATAGGTTTATTGTATATTATAGTATTTTATGTATGGAAATTTTATTTATTATATTATATGTATATATTTTTATACCTAATCTAATTGAGCACCTGCCATAGTTTTCTCTACACCACCTTTGCTTAACTGGTAGAGAGTGCCTTAGGCATTAAGTCCGCCATTGTACCATTTATGTGCATAAAGTTTAATAAATAAATCATGAGATATTTTGAAAATTGTCGCCGAAGTCCGTCCTCGATTCCAACAACTCTATCAAGATTGCTCAGAACGATTGTTAAATAGTTTATTGTTTAATAATGATTTTTCTTTGTATTTATCAGGTGCTAAGAATGACCCTAGCGTCAGTGAACTGGAGACGGAGAGAGATGGTTCGATGGCTCGTCACGTGCGCGACAGAACTAGGACTCGACGCTTTACTATCCATCATGCAGAATTGGTAATTAATCACTTTAAGTTTTAGCTTAATTATTCCAATTTGAGTTATAAGACGTCGAAATTTATATTGCACTTAATTAATTTTGAAGAATAGTTAGTTTACTTAGATAGGTACTAGTACATAGAATTAGTTTATTTTACCTAAGCCGAACTAAGGCATTCTACTTGTTTCTAGTTTCTCTTTTTTCCTTTTGTTTTGTATAATTTCATTATGACCGCACTCATTGTATCTATTGCATACATACTCAATCACTATCAGTGAGGACCGCTAATTGGCTTCCTGACACAACCTTATCGTCGACTATTATGTTTAATTTAATATTAAATAAATAAATAAAGGTCTTCCTACTATTAAATAAATAAAAATAAATACATAAATATTCCATTCCAGGTACGAACTATTTACACCAACAGAAGCGACCGGTCCCGTAGCAGCAGCGGCAATGTCCCACGCAACAGCCCTCCGACTCGGCCTAACATTCGAACAACAAGAGAAACTCAGCGCATGCGCACGAACGCTCGCCTTACAATGTGCGGCTAAGGACCCCCCGGGGTGTGCCCTAAGTGCGTTATCTGTCTGTGAGGGGTCCGCGGGGGCCTTCGAGGCGGCGTGTGCGGCCGTGGGGGGCGCTGCGGCTCGGGGGGCGCTGGCTTCCAGTCAGCTGTTCGCTGTGGCGCGGTATATGGAACAGAGGGGTCAGCCGGCGAGGGCGATGCGGCTTGCTACATTGGCTATGCGGAATCTGCATTTGCATTATAACCAGGTAGGTGTCAGTTCTGGTGACGCTTTGATTTTTATTGTCCGAAAAATTAAAAGTCATGTTTCATTCTTCCTTGATTAAATGCGTTCATTCCGGGGCCCAAGACAGCGGTGTGCTTGAAACTATGGCGAATCTTAACAGTTTTTCTACAAAAATCGTCACCTATTAACCTTTTAACCTGGTGTGTGCTGTGAAAGATGATAGGTCCGGAAAGGAGTAGGCGCCAACTCTATTACGTTTAAAAAGTAATCTTATATGCTTAAATCTCTGAGCAGACCTTCTTCAAAAATAAACTTGTGAGGTGTCAAGGGACACCCGGATGGAACGAAGTTCCTTTCGATTAAAACGTATCTCATAAAAATTATTTCCTTTCGTAACGCGCGATTAGGAACGTGTTTTAAAAGATTTTGATCACAGCGCCATCTAGCGATAATCATCTGAAACAAAAAAGTGTCGTGACAACTTTTTCGTAAGAATTTTTTCCGTCTAGCCCCCTCTCACAACGCGCGATAAGGAACTTCGTTCCAACTAAGGCAACGCGAAACAAATAACCTTTTAACAGGTTATTTTAACATCATTATTTTGTTTCCAGGATAGCCACCCAGCGATAGCAGACATCCATTGGGCAGTAGCGCTGGCACACTCATTGGGCCGAGCGGAGCTCCAAGCGATGTTACCGTTGCTCGTAAAAAACGTGCAGTGCGCGCCTGTACTTGTAAGTTTTAAATATTAATTGTTCTATGTATAGTTTTTTGACAGAAACCCGCATAAGTAGCATGCAAATATGCATTCCCTTTCTAGTACTTAAATAATAAAATAAAAACTCGCACGAACTCTATTCTTGGCTACCGTCATATATATAAACTAGCTGACCCGCGCAACTTCGTCTGCGTTACAAAGGGGTTCAAACAGTACTCGCTATGTCGTCGCGATATTATTTTCACCGCCCGCTGTGGGTGTATTAATAAAATTGAGTTTTATACTCGTGATAACTTCTAAACGAAAAGTCCGATTGGAATAAAACAAAAAGTAATTTACTTCTACATTAATACTCTTGATAATATAATACTTAATTTGGATAAGGGTTAATATAACGATACTCATTTAACGATAAATTAATTATAAACATAAAAGCGGTTATTGTGACTAAACTATGATACTTAGATATATGCTGTCGCGGACTTTTTTGTTTGTCTTTAAAAGACCTAAAAACCCGTAGTACATCATTTTGTTCTATTGTCAATAGTTTTTGCAGCGTACGCATAAATAGGTTTTTGATTTTTCACCTTTTGTTACATATTCGATATTTTCATGCGGATCCCTAATTTTTTGAAAATAAAATATAGCCTATAACCTTCCTCGATAAATGGACTTTCCAACAGTGAAAGAATTTTTGAAATCGGACCGGTAGTTTCTGAGATTAGCGCGTTCAAACAAACAAACAAACAAACAAACAAACAAACTCTTCAGCTTTATAATATTAGTATAGATAAACTATTCCAATTTTGGTTTGTGGTTAAATGAATATCCTTGTAAATACAGTCGGACGTGCTTCGTCGTTGTTGCGTGGCGGCGGCGGGGTGCTCTCGGTCGCGGCCCCCTCCCCCGCGCCCGCCGACCCCCTTGCGGCCGCTGCTGGAGGCGGCGCTGCGTGCGTACGCGTCGACGACGCACGCGCGACTGGCGCACATATCGCCGCGACACTACGCTGACTTCGTGGACTTCCTAGGTATGTACTAGTGATATAATTATTTTGACTTTTGTAAAATACAGCTGATTTGTAAATAAAAAACCTTGAACTTATTACTTGAAAGGTCAACATTCACGCTTGCCCAATAGTTTACATTCGCAACATCCCTAGTGTTTACTGAACAATATGTGAATGAAACAGAGATATTGCTATATCTTTCGCTCGCGTAACGGGAAAGAGTGCCGAGGGCGTAACGCGTCGCGCCGTCCCTCATAAGCCCGTACTGGGTTCTGGCCTCAGCCGGGGTTCGGTCGCTGAATGTGAGCGGTTGGAGGTTTTAGTGCGGTTCAACTCCCACATACCCCATCCGCGGGACCGGCGGGGATCCGGTGATTTCCTCAAACTAAAAAAAAATCTCTTTCGCTCGACAATACTGACCACAAAGATGTTTGGTACTATTTTTTTTCCAAACGTCTTAATTAGTCTATTTACCACGATTTTGTTTTCCTCAATCTAAATTTTAGAGATTCTCAGTAACAGAAAAACCAAGAAATAGAGAAAAACATGTTAAATAATGTAAATGTTGTTACAGGCAAAGCGCGAGACACGTTTGCGTTAGCGCACGACGGGCCACACCAGTTCGCAGCTTTACTACAAGAAATCAAACTCAAATACAAAGGAAAGAAGAAATTAATGTTTTTAGTCAAAGAACGATTCGGTTGAAACATGTGCAATACAAGTATTATTTATATTTTGTTGCTTTAATCATGTTCCGTCGATTTTCATCTGAAATTCGTTATGTTTAGTTTTCTTTGTTTTGTTTTACAATCATTTTGTTATTTTTTTCTAATTGCAAGTGAACTGATTATATTGGAATTGTTGTACTCATATCTAAAATGACAAGTTATGACGTCAACAAACCACGTGACAAACTGTATAAACGAAAGTATTAAAAAAAATATTCGTTACGTCATTTCCGTATAACTAATGTGTAATGATCTCAAGGATTCCATTGTGTATATAGATAGTAAGGTGTAAATATAGTAAATAGTTTATAGATAAGTTGCCTTAAATAGTTTCCATAACCTAAGTCTGATCGGCGCCATATTTGTAGATGACATTTCGTAATGTCTCGACAAGATGGCGGATAGT
Source organism: Trilocha varians (assembly GCA_030269945.2). Taxonomy (NCBI): domain Eukaryota; kingdom Metazoa; phylum Arthropoda; class Insecta; order Lepidoptera; family Bombycidae; genus Trilocha; species Trilocha varians. Next base: position 2,904,701 of record AP028270.1, on the reverse strand, counting down.
CAGTGAATGTAAGTGCTTCGGAAAAGTTCCATTCTGAGCTGAAATAAATCAGCACAAAGAATTTTATTTCATAACGTCCAATAACAGTGGAGGAATATATTATAGACGTAACACCAAAGATAATATTTATCTAAGTTCTACAGCGGAATAGTATCGCCATTCGTTTCAGTATTCACGAGTATTTTTTAACTTAAATCTAATTAATTATATGCTTTAAATTGGTACTGTTATCGACCAATTGTTAAGTTGATTTCACTGTTGTTTGTGCTGAACTTCTTCCAAATAAATGAGGCAAATCGAATTAGAATCTTCAGTATTTTTTTCCATTCCAATTACTTAAATTTACAAGACATGATTGACTTCTAAAAAACAAATGACTAGTGAAATGAACTTAACAAATAGAAAAACAAAAACCTACTGTTTCGTTGAAAAGTGTATATCTTACTTAAATATTAGAATTAGGTGTAAAAATAACATGAAGTGCATTTATAAATGATAGTTATTCAATACGTTTGTATAAGTAGACGATGTGGTAAGCAGTAGATCGCTGCTGATGTTTTGTATATCGGGTTGTGCGAAATTTTTCTTATATTTTTGAGTATTTCTTGCCATTGAGAGGCCGAACATGACAACGGGCTGGTTTAAAAAACTTAAAATAATCTCTAGGACAGTAAAATGACGTCGTGAAAGATGATATCTCAATTTTATTCATCAAACTAACTTTTATAGCAAAGAATCTGTTTCGAAACTGCTACAAAAATTCTCATTGATTTAATATTGGATCAAGTAAATTATAATTTTACGTAAAAAAAATCAAAATAATATTTTAGTGACCGAATTAATTTTAACTCAAATATTAAGATTTTTAAACTGGCCCAAAACCTTTGCCAACTCTTGAGAATTAAACAATAAAGAAATGCTAGGGACAACTCATATTTTGTTTATAAAATGTAAATAAATGAATAGATAAATGAAAATTATTTCTAGTTGAAACAAAAAACACTTCCAGTTGATTCCTTGCCAGGGATTGTTAAGTTAAAATATACTATACGCTTTTATAAATAAGAATAAGGATTGGTTAAAATTGAAAACCAAAAAAAAAATTAAAATAATATCGTGTATAGGTAAACGAAGTACAAAAAAAAATATGTTAGACAAATTAGGTAATACAATTTCTCCAATTTATAAAAAATAATTTGAGCCAAAGTCAATGTTAAAATTTGCAAAGTTCAAGTATTCATACTTAGTAGAAAAAGGAAAAAATAATAATATTCCCGCCGAAAATGCTCTCAAAATCATTCCAATATTAAATACTCAGGGTGGCCAACATTAAACTAAATTTATAATAAATCTGTGGTCAAAATCGATTTTAACCAATCGTTATCGTTGTAGAATTTTATAAGCAACATTTTGTGTTCTAAAAAGCAATAATTTGGTTGCCTTCGATCGGTCTGATTTATTTAAATTGTTCTTAAATACAATAATTGATTGTAAAAGAGTTATCGATTATATTTTGTAGTAGGTAAAGGTTATAATCAATATACATATTCTTCAAGTTTGGCGGGAAACAGAAAATAGTTTAGCCAAACATTTTTTTGATCGTCAAAATCGTAATATAAAAACAGTACCTTGATATATCTAAACAAAATCGAAACAATTTCTAATGTCTATAAAATTCAATACTGGCATCTATTTTAAATCTATCATACTTTATTTTTATCTGTGTAAACGCCAAACTTGAGAATATATCATTATTATTTTGTTTATAAAATATAATATAGAATTTGACTTGCCAAAACATATAACAAGCAATTTATATTTGACCTGAAGTGCCTTGAGGCGAGTCCAAATTATTCTCAGACCGATCGATATTTTTATAGTGATTGGATATATCAGTATTTTATTTATATTGTCCGTTAACAACCTTCAGAGCAGGTATTGTGAAGGGAATTTCAACATAAATAATTGAAAATTATTTTCTTGTTTTATTCATAACCTTAAAAAGAGCCTCAAACTTGAAATTTTAATAATACAAAGTAGATATTTGAAAGTTAACAAAACTAGGTCAGGTAGACATAGACATAGGCATTATTTATTTGTGATGAAAAAAAGAAACATACAAAGATAAAAAAAATATACAAAAAATAAGACACAATTGCGAGTAATTTCTCTTTCACCACAAATCAGCTGTGACTCAGCATAATGCTGAACATTGACACATACCAGCAGGACAAATGCAGGTAGAGGTATTTTTTTTATTGCCATGTAGGCAAATGAGCCTACGGCCCACCTGATAGTAGCACCTGAAACTCACTTATGATAATTAAATGAAAACTAATTAATATAATTATTCTAAGAATCTCGTAAATCGGCTTTCCTCTCTAGAAAATTGTCTCTTCGCCACTGTTAGGTCCTACCTACCACCAGTTTCTAAAATTAGCATCCGTCCTGAGAAATGTCGAAACAAACTCAAAAAGAAAACGATGCTGTACAGTTGATATCAGTAAAACCCCTTCAGTAGAGGGATCAGGCATAGTCCACCACTAACACAATTACTAAACGGGTTCTTACCAAGATTTAATGAGCGAGCCCGATATTTCGACATTGTTGCAAGCGCTCTGATCACTGGAAGACTGAGTAATGCGAACGAGAAAGAGGGTAGACAGATGTATCTGCTCTTTAATAATCTACCGGCTGTTCTCAAATAACAATCAGTAATAAAATAAAACGCAGTATTAAAAATCGTGGTAAGAACCCGTTTAGTAATTGTGTTAGTCATTTAGATAACTGCGAGTGTTTAAATGTGTAGTCCATCACACTATTAGAGACCTGAGCTCAGCAGTACCTATAAAGTGATGCGTTGATAGGTAAATCAATTACTAAGAGATTAAGGAGACATTTATTAATTTCAAAGTCATCAAATTAATCTAAGAGAATATAATTACTTAGTTCATTTACAATATAACAAAATCTTATAACACCTTACAACATAGTTTTATCGCCTATTTTACCAGTTTTCAAAGGGATTTCTTTTGCTTCATTTAAATTCTGATTTTCTTGATTGAAATGGTTTTCATGGTCTTGATTGTCATTTGTTAAAGGTACTTCTACTTTCTCATTTATCTCAGTATTTTCATTAACTTGCTTTTCGTCGTCAGTATTATCATTATACAATTCATCGTAGCCTAATATAAGAGGTGGAAGAACCACAAGACTGGCTGTTCTGTTTTCGCTGTATGTCTGAAAATTTAAATTAAGGTTTACCTAATATCCTGTTCCTGTACCAACCCATTACTGCCCACTGTTGGGCTCAGGTCTCCTCAGTAGAGGGATTAGGCATAGTCCACCACGCTTGCCCAGTGCGGATTGGGGACTTCACATATCTTCAAAGGATTTTTAGAACCCTTTTCCGACATGCAGGTTTCCTCACGATGTTTTCCTTCACCGTTTTTAGCCAGTGGTGTTGTGAAAAATTGCACATAAATCTTTTTCACATTTAGATTTTACCTAATATATTATTACTTTTTTCCTCAAATGTCTTATAGAAAAGACTTTTAAAACGTGCTCATTTTCGCAGGATTTTAAATTGTTTTCTTAAAAAAAGTGCTTTCTATGCCTTCCAGTATGGTTAGTTTTTCACGAAATATTCGTTCATTCTCATTTTTCAATTTTCATCTCACTTAAACTTCAACATACCTTATGAAAACAAAACATATAAAGAAAACAATATAAACACAACATTGTTCGAAAATCAATTTATTTTATGATAAACTTAACACCTATTCTGATAACGGAATGATTTCCAATACTTCATTCACTATTTATTTTTGCATTAAGTATAATAGAGTTTTAAACTTCATCAGGTCCCATACTGGCTTCATCTGGTGTAGGAGATGCTGACATGGATAGATCAGCGTCAGGCAAGCTTGACGGCAAAGCTGACAATTCCACTCCCGCATCACGCAAGGCAGCCAGGAGAGACGCTAAAGAACTTGACAACTGGAATTTTGTAAAAAAAATCATGAAGAACTATACGATAGCTCATTTGTAGAAAGATCTATGTGCAATTTCTCCCAACGCCCGTGTCTAAAAAGAGGGAGGTAAAACATCGTGAGCAAACAGCACATCTGATAGGAAAGATTGGATATTGGAGAAGTATTATTACAATTTTTCAAAGGTTTTAGACATCCCACAGTAGGCAAGCAGTAGGTACTTGCACAGATCCCTCAATTAAGAAAACCTGAGCCCAGAAGTATAGTAACAGTACAATATTTAGCACAAAGCCATAAACACCTCAACCACTCATCTGTGGCTGTCAAATATACCTAGAAGGCACTACTAGACTAACGCCAATTTTGGTTAGTTCTCACATGACCAGTTAAATGACATCTTGTTTCATAAACCTTAAAAACCCTTCTGTAAAGAACAAGTTTAACTATCCTTACATGTGCATCAGGTTTCTCATCTCTCTGCAGGAGTTCAGCCACGATTCCTGCTTCTTCTACCGCTTCAGGCAGTCTTCCTGCCCTGGCATGCCTTCCTGCCAGGTTCATCCTGACCAAAGGATCTTGAGGGGATAGTTTTACTGCTCTAGCGAAGGCAGCGTCGGATCTGCTGTCGTTTAGACGCTCTAGGGCTATTGCTATTAGTAGGACCTGGATGGAGAGAGATTAAGACTATATTTTTTGCCATTAAACGACACAACGAATTAGATTTATACCTACTTGGTTTTATTCTAAGAAGCTGAATTAATTGCTGTTTGGATAAGATCTTTTTAAACCTCATTTCGTCTTTTAATACGACTTCTCAAAAGGAGGTTATCAAGTTGATTGTCTCCGCCTAACTGTAGTTTAGGTGGACCAATTCTGATGATTCTTCTTCCATATAAAATATGAAGTTCGTCGTAGGGTTCCAATTAATATTTTTCAAAATCGACAGAGACCTTTAGGAGCTATGTTTATTAAAACCGGCCAAGTGCGATTGGAACTCGAGCACGCAGGGTCCGAACGTCGAAGACCTCGAACCTCTTGCAAGTTTAATAAAGTATATTATAATATCTAACCAACTATTTCAAGGCATGGCTAATAAAGCGTCTTTCAAAATTTCATTATATTCCACGTACAGTATAAGGTTGTGTCGGTTGCAAAGCTGCCGCCGTCGCCAGCCTACAGAATGCAGAAGCAGGCCTCTTGCAAACCAGCAACGCGTAGCCCAAGTCATGAGAAACTCGCGCGTTTAGCGGAGCGGCCCATACTGCGCGCTGGAGGCAAGTTAATGCCTACAACAATAGTATATTTACTTAATATAATAAATAGGAATAATAAAACAGGATAGATAAACGAGCTTATGATCCAACTGATTTTAAACAGTAAACTTACTTTGCAGATTTTTTTTCAATTCTGGTGTAAAGCGTGACAATTCGCTCTCGGGAAACACTGAAGACAATTCAAAGTGTATGTGTTTATATGGTATGTGGCAAAAACTCGAAATTTACAGTTGCATCTTATTTTCTTGTAGACTATTATAGCAATAGCAGTAAAATGTGTAATTAGTGATGGATAACTACGACAACCTATAATGTGTTTGCTCGTTATGCTCTTAATGACATTTAGAAAATTTTCATTGATACGAGTAACTAGGTAAATAACGAAAAACTTACCGCAACAAACTTCTTCTTAGCAATCAAAGCGAGTCCCAAATTAGTATGGGCGGCCACACATTCGGGATGAGCAGTTAAAGCTATCTTCAACCTCGCAAGAGACGCGTCAACATCTTTGTGTTGCAACATCATGGCGGCTAAGGCTAATGCTGCAGCGTGGTGGGAAGGTTGTTGAGCTAAAGCCGCTCCTAACAATTGGAATGCGCGACGAGGATCGCCAGCTCGGAGTCTTAATGCTCCTGCTGCTGCCATTGTGTCTGCCCCGCAGGCGTGGACACTGATTGGAAGGAAGATCTGATTGTTGTTAAAGTCAGAGGTGTTTCTAGGAACGAAGAACTGTACTTTTTGGTATCACAGTAATTGTGTAGCGTAAATTTTTTATAACTAAAAAAATGTTAACTGAACTGGAAATAACACGAACCTAATACGTAACAGATAAGTTTTTACTAGAAAAGACATTACATCATGCATTTTGGATAGTCATTAGTACAGTCAGATACAACTGATGCAAGTAGTGCTTGACCATTTTCGGATTGCTAGATGTATCGTAATTTAAGTACCTTCAATTTTATGAGTTTTAGAACCACATTTAAAATTAAATTAAGGATTATTAATATTATAATATAACTAGCTGGCAACCTAATTTCGTTTACGTCACATAGGAGTTGTTCCCGGAAATTTACTTAAATAAAAGTAGCCTGAGTTACTCCATAATACATAAATTAAGTTATCTGCCAGTGAAAGTCCCGTCAGTATTTAAATTCATGCATGTAGTAGAAAGCAGTTATTTTAATATTACAAACAGACACTCAAATTTTATTTATTTGTATAGACTAGGTATTCTGAAACTGTTGAATAGACTCACGAAAGTGCATCATCGTAAGCCGCCAAAGCCCCGTTCACATTATTAGTGGCCAGTAACATTTTAGCGAGCAAGGAGCTGGCCCGCTCTCCGCCTCCCGCTTGCACCGCCGACCGAGCCCATTCCACACCATGTTCTATATCACCCAAATGCCAGAGACACTCCGCTGTAATTGATATTACGAGTGCTCAGTGGAATTGTTTATTTATTTGGGTCGTCAATAAAGGTAACAAATGACATTAAAAATACATTACATTAGATACCTGTGCACCTTCAATTACAGAGGACCACATCAAGAATGTGAACTCTTTAGGTGTTCGACACTCTAAAATTTCGAGGTGGAGTTCTCTTGTATATGAAACTACCGCGGTAATCCACGGTTGTTTCAGGAATTCATTTTTGCCACGCACCATCTACAGAATAATCTCCTTCCTCGGTGTTGATTTCAGACTATCTTCTGTCTTCTTTAGGAATCTATATATAGGGAGTTTCGGAATGGGTGGCTTTGTGTCAACGAAATTTAGATTTAGATTTTGTGCACGCCATTTCGAAAGCTGCATACCTATCTGTTTTGTGATCTTACCTAAAGCGCAGTAAATATCAGCGTCAGGATGCTGACTCAGCTTGTCAGCCTCCAAGTAAGCCTCGTAGGATAATTTGAATCGTCCTTGTTTGAATCTTCAAGAAAAATGGTACATTTCAGATTTTTTAAAGTAGATAGGTATAGGATAGATATGGTTGCTTCTCAAGCAATTTGGTAGTTATGTACTAGTATTACTAATAGTACTGCAAACATGCTGATGGATTTTATTGAAACGAAGTTCCTTATCGCGCGTTATCGAAAGGGGGCTAGACGGAAAAATCTTACGAAAAGTTGTCACGACACTTTTTTTGTTTTAGATGATTATCGCTAGATGGCGCTGTGATCAAAATCTTTTAAAACACGTTCCTTATCGCGCGTTACGTTAGGAAAAAAAATATAAGATCTTTTAATGGAAAGGCACTTCGTTCTATTCAGGTGTCCCATGACACCTCTCAAGTTTTTATTTTTGGTACAATCGAACCAACTGAATCATGACACACTATAAGATCATTTTTCTATACCCATTAAAAGCAAGTAGATCGAAATTTGCTTGAAACGTTGTAAGTTCATTATACTAATAGGTACTAAAGTTTTTAACTCTCAAACGAACTATCAGACAAGTGGATCATAATTCAGTTGCTTCAATTGTACATTGTATCTCATAGCCAACAGACTTGTTCCTATATTAGAGCAGGAATCCCCTAACTTTAATGCTTTACATTGGCATATTGGCCGTCTACCCCACCCGGTAGAACACTTCGGCAAAAATGGCAAATCAGATTAAATTTCGGGCTAAAGGCAGTCACAGTATTTCTAGAGAACTTACAAGCATTTGGCGACTTGCTTCAGAGGCTCCGTATCTCTAGGTTGCAGACGAAGGCAGCTGTGGAACTTCTCCAATGCTTCTTGTGTCCGACCTGCATCTGCTAATACGGAACCCTAAAAATAGTAGAAAATTAACAGGTAGGAGTTTTGAACGAGGATTTATGAAGTAGGAAGTGTGTGTAGGTTGTAAATAGCTGAATATTTTAGTATATTTATTTATTTATTTATTACAGGCTTTGTCGTCTTAGGAAGTAAATAGATCACCAGATTTGATGGTAAGTGATGGTACTGCTTACTATTACAGTTTTTTTTTTTTTTCAGTTGGAGGAAATTAGCGGATCCGAAGGGAGTATGTGGGAGTTGAACCGCACTAAAACCTCCAACCGCTCACACTCAGCGTCCGAACCCCGGCTGAGACCAAAACCCAGCACGGGGTTTGGAGGGACGGCGCAACGCGTTACGCACTCGGCACTCTTTCCCGTCGCTCCGTCCCCGGACGCCGAACCGGTAGCCGCCGGGGAATACGGCCACCGGCTCTCTCGGTCGGCAGACTTTCCGAAGCCCGCCATGATGGGATACTATTACAGTTAGGTGAAACTAATGATTTTCGATTCCTTTTTCGAATCGTGGTCCAATTGTTATCTATGCAGCGAAATGGGTGTTAATGAACAAAAAGTCATACCTACCTTTATGTAAAATGCGTAAATGTGTTTATTGTTGTCTCTTTTCTGTAAAGCATCTGCTAGATCGAGACAACGGTCATGTTCACCTCTCACGTATCGAGCGTGCAAAAGCCAATTTCTAGACCCACTGTCCAGCACTGAAAATTAATTAAAAATAAAGGGAACATTTTTTGCTATTCTAAAAAGTAGTTTTATAAAAAGAACGTAATGGAACAAAAAAAGCCAGTATTTATAGCCTAAGGAGGTTTTGTGTTTAAAAAATGATTTTGTATTTTCAAAATTATAATTATTTAAATGCTTTTACTCACCATTTTCAGTAAAATTCTCAGTTAAAGATAGTTTTCTCATTGTAAAGTTGAGTTAAAACCTAAAGTTGTTGAGTATTTGCGACACCATGGCAACAACAAAGTATTCACGCATTTTTAGAAGAAAGAATAAGAAAAGGTTTTTATAATGTTTTAATGATTTTAATGTCTTTGTGCCCTTTTGTGGATAAATATTCATAAAATGTATTATAAAAATAATTTTAACAATTTTTAAACGATTTCTAAGTTAACTCTCTTATCAAACCTATTTCCGAACGAATTTGATAACACAACAATTTGACAAGTGACAGCGATGAAATCGCAAATTTGAACCAAAATTCAAAACATACCAATAAAATATTAATTTCCTTTACAAAATAATTATTAAATACAAAAAGTGATCTTTATAATAATGGAAGATACGGCACGTTTGGCTTTAGTGGAGCAAAGTATCAGAAACTCCGAGAAATTCAACACAATACTTCACGAACTTCTGGATCACATCACACGTATTTTGGAAAATCCTCATGATTACGAAGTGAGGAGCATAAAAAGCAATGTCCTGAAAGATCTGCTGAAACAAGACTCATTTAATGAATACATGAACTACGTTGGATTTAAATCGGTATGAATCATATAAAAATATTTCAGTAGGCAAGTTTTGACTTCAATTTTATTTATTTTCCTTATAACCATGGAATTATTATTATTAACTGGAGGTAATAATTCTATGCTTATTACTGGATACTAAATTTATACAAATACACAAGTGCTAACTAAAGAAATTAACCAATTAAAATTATGTTTTTTTTTGAAAAGTTTAATTTAAATAATGCAATATTTTTCATCAATCTAACACTAAATAAATTAAATTATAATTATTATTAAAAGAACAACAGCATCAGTCATAAGTACTGAAATTAACATACACTAAATAAAAACATACCACAAATAATTTAACTCGAGTTTATTTAAATTATAGGTAAATGATGAACTTACATATCCCAAAGAGTTGACCCTAAGCAAATTGAGGATGGCCCACGCAGCCATAGAGAGAAAACTGAACTTTTGCTGTGGAACTCTCAATAATGCACTGGTTAACGTAAAAGCAAGACACGGAACACCAAAGAAGATAACTAACTTAACTCCTATTAATGTTTTGGTAAGCAAAAATTTATTTTAATAATTTAATATGACTGAACTTTGTATGTTACAAATTACGACAGTAAAAAATAATTTTATTGAGTTTAATTTTATATACAGTGGGCAATCTAACGTTTGCATTTTGAACTACTCTTTATTTAGAGAATGACAGTTCAAATGTCATTCAATTTGTGTTCATAATTTAGTTAAAGGTTTGACATTTACGAAATGGGATGTTTTCGGGGGGTCGGAAAATCCACACGTCACCATTGAGTAGCCAATGCACCCATAAAGAGTTACGGTTTGGTGTGGGTTTTGGTCCGGCGGCATCATTCGAAAATGAGCAAGGAGCCGCCGTTACGGTCAATGGCGAGTGTTACCGTGCCATGCTCAACGAATTTTTGCTTCCAAAAGTTGAAAAGTATGACATGAACGACATTTGGTTCAGGATGGCGCAACATGCCACACAGCCAACATGACAGTCGAACTTTTGGAAAATGCAAACTTTATATGGCCCACCCCTTATTTGCAGTAGTAGTTACTTTTTTATTGTTTTTCAAATAACTCTTAAACTTTGTATTAATCAGTAGATTTAACAAACAACCTCTAATTTAGTTGTAATAGTTAATTTTCTTGCTCATTTAACAGAAAACAAGCAACGAATTTCTTCTTCAACTTCAAACTTTATTCAACGATGCATTAGCCTATGAAGATGAAGATTCACAAGCATACGCTCGGGAACAAATACCTATTGTTACTCTACAGCTCAAGGCTTTAGATAGAGTTAGGGAACAACAGAAAAAAATTAAGACTGGCAAGTATAAATAATTTTAATAGGAGACTCAAGGAAGGTCCTTAAAGTTAGGTATGTAGCCATCAGTCCCCTGACATTGCAGAGGTCCATAAGTGGTAACCACTTACGATCATGTGGGCTTGTATGTCCACATACAAATAGTTGGAGGAAATCACCGGACCGCCCGCCCCGCGGGTGGGGTATGTTGAACCGCACTAAAACCTCCAACCGCTCACACTCAGCGTCCGAACCCCGGCCAGAACCCAGCACGGGGTATGAAGGGACGGCGCGACGCGTTACGCGCTCGGCACTCTTTCCCGTCGCGCCGTCCGGACGCCGAAGATGAGCCTTGTCTAACTCGTTTTTCAAGTAACAATGTTTAATTTTGTTTTTTATATGTCACCAGAAAATAACAAGAAACATAGATTTATATATTTCCTAGGAAATTATTAACCTTCACAGGATTTTAAAGGATAGATAAATTATATTAATTTAAGACCACATATTCGTAAATTTAAAAAACCTCTTCTTATAACAATTACTTTCTTACAATGTCATTAAATCTTCAAATATTTCATGCTGTCCTCATGCCTATAACATCTTTTACAGGTGAAATAAAAGCAAATGACCTCCCATTCGACGTAGCACTGCTAATGGAACTCCTCGGTTGGTTCAAACACAAGTTTTTCTCTTGGGTCGACAAGCCTGACTGTGATATGTGTGGTGGACCAACTGTCTTTGAATCAACCAGTAAGATGAAAATGGAGAATGAGTTTTGTAGAGTAGAGGTTTGTTTTATCTTTATATTTTAAATGTTTTAATCATAACATTTGTATCATACAGGGTTGTTCTGTAACTTTGGACAATCTCACGTGGGGTGAATGACCTGCTGAAAGAAATCTTAGAACCAATTATATTTTAAGAATTGGAAAAAAAAAATCATCTTAGTATGGAAGTCCGCAACGATAGTCGTAAGTTTTCCATACAATGTCAGAAAAAAAGTTTAACCGATCCAAAAAATAAAAATAGTGCTAAGTTATATTTCGACAGGTCATTCACCCCACGTCAGATTGTCCAAAGTTACAGATCCACCCTGTATAAAAAGTTATTGTAAATCAAAATTTAAAATAAAAATTCAAAAGACAAGGTTTCTTGCGCCGGTTTTTCTCAGGACAGAGGGTTAAGTTTAGTGAACTGGTGGTAATATTTTTTTGGTCTTGACTTCAAAATTTATGTCCACATCTAATCTTAATTAAATGATTTGACACTAGCGACCCATCTGATGATAAACTGCAAAATAACTTAATGGACTTATTACAGGACTTGTTGAGGCGTCTGTCTGTTTGGCCTCTAGATTTTTATATGAATTTTTTTTTCAACTATAATGCCTATTTTACATCCCAGTTCTACAAATGCACAGTCTGCAAGGACGGCAAAGCGATGTTTCCCCGTTACAACAATGTGCGTACATTATTACGCACGAGACGCGGCCGGTGCGGGGAGTGGGCTAATTGCTTCACGTTGGTCGCGCGGGCGATGGGCTACGACACTAGATACGTGTATGACGTCACGGACCACGTGTGGTGCGAGGTAAGATGGCGGACATTACGAAATGGCGGAGTTTTACGATTCTTTTTTTTGTGGGTATTTGAAATTTGTAGTCAATTGGTGTTATTAATAAATAAATAGTGAAAATCTTCTTTATTTGTTTTATAGAATGATGAATTCAAAAGACATTGATCTAAAATAATTCTAAATCTGAATTACTACATACAAAATTTATGGGAGTAGTCAACAACTCCTTCAATTTCACTTTACTAACATGAATTTCTGTTTAACGAAGCCAAATTTGATTTGAGCTTGATAGATTACGAATCCTACTTAAATTTTAATAGTCACGTTGGATTTTTTACTAGTAATTAGTAAAGAAAAACTAATTTGAAATTGGATGATGCACTATAGTTAGAATCTGGGTTTTTCACCCTATTTCTGGGTATTAAAATAAAGGTTTATTTCTAAAGGTATTTGACTACGATTCCAACACGTGGTTACACGTGGACCCGTCAGAAGCTAAACTGAACGCCCCCCTCATTTACTCCCACGGGTGGGGGAAGAAATTATCGTACGTCATAGCCTTCTCTAGAGATGATTTACAAGATGTTACTTGGAGGTACACTACTAAACATAAAGAGGTAAGTCGGAGCATCTTACTCATACTTTCAATCAAATATAAATTATTAATAAACACAATCATATTTATACTTTTATATTCGTTATCAAAAATTTCGTATCAATTTATTTATAAAATGTAGTAGATTTATTTTCCACGAAACATTACAATATGTGATAGGGGGCGGTGCGACGGGAAAGAGTGCCTTGGGCGTAACGCGTCGCGCCGTCCCTCATAACCCCGTGCTGGGTTCTGGCCTCAGCCGGGGTTCGGACGCTGAGTGTGAGCGGTTGGAGGTTTTAGTGCGGTTCAACTCCCACATACGGTTCCGGTGATTTCCTCCAAATAAAAAGAAAAAAAAACAATATGGGATATTATCTAAGCTTTTGGCTTTCAAGTTTAATTTTTTAAGACACTTTTAACCACTCGTCTTAGATCGTTAATTTCCGCTGTATTGCATTTCCAGCAAAATTATAGTATCTCCGTAAAATATGAGACAAATAAAAAATTTAAACAAAACAAGTTTTAGGACTGTGCTCAATAATGACTCCTGCCACAGACTTGGTAGATGCCGATCTCAGTGGAGTGAATAAGTATGCGTTTTCAAAAAAACTGTACTGTACCAACCCATTACTGCCCATTGTTGGGCTCAGGTCTCCTCAGAAGAGGGATTAGGCATAGTCCACCACGCTTGCCCAGTGCGGATTGGGGACTTCACATATCTTCAAAGGATTTTTAGAACCCTTTTCCGATATGCAAGTTTCCTCACGATGTTTTCCTTCACCGTTTTTAGCCAGTGGTGTTGTGAAAAAATGCACATAAATCTTTTTCACATTTAGATTTAGAGGTACAAGCCAATCATAAAAAACACTAATTACTTTTTCGTAAAAAATTTAACAGGTAATAAAACGACGTAACCTATGCACGGAATCCGAGTTAATATCAACAATTATGACATTACGCGAGCATAGACAACGACAAGTGTCGGAGGCGAGGCGAAGATATCTGTCCAAGAGATGCCTACAAGAATTAGTGCAGTTGATGGTTGAAAGGTGATTTTTAGGGGTGTGCGAATAATTCGAACTCACGAATTATTCGTTCCGAATCGAATACAAATATTCGATTCGAAACTCGAATCGAATAATTCGGATCTTCGAATAGTATCGAATTCGACTACGACGACTACGACTATTTTGTAGACATCTAGCCCATTAAAGATATTATCTACTAAATACAAATTTTTGTCCTATTTCCGATGCATCGTCGTAGTCAAATTCGATACTATTCGAAATTCAACGAATACTCGAAACTTTTCGAATTATTCGAAATTTTTCGAATATTCGTCGAACTTCGAATTATTCGATTCGAATTTCGAATCGAATTTTAATATTCGATTCGATTCGATTCGAACGATATTCGCACACCCCTAGTGATTTTTGTTAATAACAATTTTTTTTAGGTCTAAGAGTTTTTTCAGATATTTAAAAATATTAAATTACTTACGATCATCACCTTTCATATGGAAAAAGAATCATACGAACAGATAAATTTTAACTAAAGTTATGTGAGCGCAAGAAGTATGATATAATACAGTGTGGAAACTTCTCCAAGCCGAAGTGTGGTGATTGTCCTTGCGAAATGTAACTTTTTTTTTTAATAGGAGGAAATGCCGGACTTCCACTCGCCCCGCGAGTGGGTTATGTGGGGGTTGAACCGCACTAAAACCCCCCGCCGCTCACGCTCGACGTCCGATCCCCGGCCGGGACAGAACCCGGCACGAGGCTGGTAGGGGTGACAGGACGCGTTCGCGATTGTCGCTCACGTATCGCCCCGTCACCCCCGAGCGAAATGTAACTAGCAAACTTTTTTTTTTTATCGGTTAACGTTGTTCTAATTTTATAATAGTATGCAGCCAGCCATGATAATCATACATATACCATATGATATTGAAAAATGGTTTTAACCGCAAAAGGTCCCTTCTATAACAATCAATCTTCTCAAAAACTAAGCTCTACTTTAATACCAACACTCTTCCAGAAAACCAGAAGACTTCGAATCTCACGGCCGGATATCCGGTTCAAAGGAATGGCGGTCGCAACGTCGCGAACTGGGCGACTCACCCGCTCACGTGTTCCGCTACACCGTCCCGGGCACGCACACGGCACGGTACTACCCCGGACAGGACCAGTACCGCGCCGGGACAGACACCGTGCCCTCGTGGCAAGCCGGGGCTTACCATGTGAAGGGAGTCTTTAGGAAGGTCGAGACTGATTGGCGTCAAGTGTACCTTGCTAGGGAAGGTAATTATTACAAGCAGTATGTTAACTTGCACTGGATGTAACTATACAGGGTGTTAAAATCCGACGAAACAATACTTTCACAGCAAATAGTATACTTGATGTAGAAGCCATCCACCAAGTCTGAGTTTTCTAGGCATAATATATCATAAGTTATCACTAATCAAAACTACGTGTTAATTAGTGCGTGATCAACCCTACCGTACTGAATTACACCAACAGCTAAACACTTAAGCCGGCTAGTCACCTCCTGTATCATAGAACATTGTAATAATACACGGGACAAAAATCACATTCTAAACAGGATACATGCGGCTGTGTACGTGAAAATAGATATAACACGCTAAATGTAGGTCAGGGTAGGGTTGTCAAAAATAATACAAAATAATAACTTTTCAACTTTGTATGGGAAAATAAAGTAACTATCTCCGTTTCAAAAGTATGTGTATATGATTTGAAATGTGATATAGATTAAACCCTTAACGTATTGTTTCACCGGGCACCAACACCCTGTATAAGTTCGGAATCTTGCGAGCTAAAGACAAACTTCCCGATTTTCCGGGATCCATTTTGGATGTATCGGCGCTGATCTGATGATGGATTTGGAAGGTGGTCATTGGAACTCCTGTACTAAATAAGATAGTCCCGTCGTGTTTGGGCTCATTTTACTTGTCTTGTCTAGCACTCTACTGATACATGATATTCAGGACCTTAAAGGCTTGTATTTAAAGTTTTCTTTAAAATAAATTATCTATATACAGCTCACTTTTCAGCCAAAGTCGGCTTGCTTATTTAGTTTATACTTTTATACTAATTTTATTTGAACATAGTTTTTCAACTTTTTGTAACCAAATTATCAAAAGTTATTTCTTTTTTGGTACCTTTTTTTTCAGTTGGAGGAAATCACGGGATCGGACCGGTATGTGGGAGTTGAACCGCACTAAAACCTCCGACCGCTCACACTCAGCGTCCGAACCCTGGCTGAGAACCCAGCACAGAGTTATGAGGGACGGCGCGACGCGTTACGCGCTCGGCACTCTTTCCCGTCGATCCGTCCCCGGACGCCGAACCGGTAGCCGCCGGCGAATACGGCCTCCGGCTCTCTCGGTCGGGCTTTCCGAAGCCTGCCAAGATGGGACCGCGTGTCACCCTCCCACGGAATACTCCGCTGGGTCAGAACCAGTGTGGGTCGGGGAGCGCCCACTACCATCCCCCGGATTTTTTTTTTGGGTACCTACCACTTATTATTGTTACATTTTTCAGAGGGCGAAGACACAGGTTCGATATCGTGGTGTTTCTCTGCTAGTGATGGGCTCACCTGCACCAGTTTATCGATAAAACTGAAGACAGCACTATATGAAAACGCTCGCATCGACTGGACGGTGCAATTCGATGATGAACAACCGATGCTTGTCAAATTAGGAGGTTAGTTGCTATAGAAATATTTATTAACTAGCTGACTTTACGTCATGAATGGAGAATTCAGTTAGTGCAGAGCAATGCTTATTTATGACATCACATCAAAACCGCTAAAATTTTCAGTGTTTTTCTACTATATTATGTCTGTATTATACACATAAACCTTCCTGTTGAATTTCTCTTTTTTTTTTTTTTTTTTTATTGCCAAGTAGGCAGACGAGCCAACGGGCCACCACACAAGTTTGGCGCCTAACAGTTATTACCCTGTGAACCGCGGATATTCATCAACAATATTTTTCGAAATAAAATATTTTTTTTATTACGTCCGCGGTGTTCCCGGAGCGCTATGACATGTCCCTCATTAAACGAAGTTTAAGAATAGTCTTGTATCGGTAGGCGGTAGATAACGGCCCCTCTTTGCCCTGGCATTGCAGAGGTTCATGAGGTTCATGCTCGTTTATCTACTTTGCAATAAAAAATAAAAAAACTATGATTTTTTGGGATTTACAATACAATTTACTGGGAAGTAATAAAAAAAATCATGTAATTAAGGATGAAGTATACATAGAGATACAGGGATAAGACAGCAACTTTGTTTCATACTGTGTAGTGAATTTAAGGACATTAAATTAATATTAATAATTTAATTTAAATACGTTGCTTTAATATCTTGAATATCATGTAGAAACAGTACTAGCCAAGACAATATTGTACAATAGAGCTTATCTGATGATGGAGTCAGAAGGTGTCCATAGGAACTCCTAAACTAAACAAGATAGACCTGTCGTGTTTGGCCTCGTTCTACGTGTCTTAACCAGCACTTATTTTACATATTAACCACTCAACTGGGATCGGCAACCAAATTGGTTTGTTTACTTTTGCCAAGTCTGTGGCAGGAGCCAAAATTGAGCATAGTTCTAAAACTTTTTGTTTACATTTTTTAATCGTCTCATATTTTACGGAGATGATATATTTTCGCTGAAAATGCAATACAGCGTCGTTTAGTAATAAAGATTTACAAAAATATAAGGTTTAATTAAAAATCAAAATTAACGAATATTGGAATTTTTTTTTTTTTAAAAGTGACTCAATCAAGGTATTGATTCCGAACGAAGTCCCCAGTTTCGCCATTTAGCGAATAGTGACGTTCCCAGTTGAGTGGTTATCAACGATCTTAAAAGCTTGCATTTTAATTCCAGAAACCCCAACAGACTTCGATAGAAAATTCCAGAAAGTGTTAATAAAGGCTGAACTCTCCGGTGGGAAAGGCGAAGTAGCCTGGCAACACGCGCAACTGTTCAGACAAACCCTGGACTCCAAGTCTAGTGCGTTTGAAGTCACTGCTGTAGTTATATAAGATATTGTAACTAATATATACAGGGTGGATTTGTAAACGGAAAGTAGGGTGAATAGCCCGTAATGCGTTAAATGATTAAAATATTAATTAAATTTCAGATACAAACAGATATATAGAAAATACACATAAACAAAATATTTATTTAAAAACAATATTTATAGAGATATATAAAAGTAATAAACGTTTTCATTTATAACCTATTTTTGTGTATTTTTTCGGTGATTTTTAATATAAAAGTTCATTAAATCACTTTCATTAATTTGGCTTTATATTATAAAAAAGAAAACCGTTTCCTAAAACAAAAGTTCTTCCAAATTTTATTTTGATACACCACTTCACTTGGAATAAAGTTACAGATCCACCCTGTATAACAGAATACCGAAAGCCTTACAAAATAGTGCCTCCAAAAATGTTCTTGAAAAGCTTAGAAAATAAACATCACAAATATTCAAAAGTTTATTTGAAAACGAAGTCTATCACATTATAATAAGGTACACTTTTGCTACAAAAATCATTAAACACTAGGTTCTTTAAATAAAACTAAAAATATGTATTTGAAAATGACAAAAAATACCGCCAAATTGAAAACATCTTTTTTGACTTAGTCATTGAACATTCCTTAATTAATTATTATAACAATCAATCAATAACATGGTTATTTAATTTAGTTTAGTATAATTTGGATTTGTTTATTTATTCAATTATTAAGTAGGTTTAAATTTTATCAACTTTGGACTTTATAATTTTATAAAAACAGATTGAAAGTCAAAAGATGGTATAGATAAATTACGTAACAGTTTGATTATTAATTAAAAAAACTTGAGAGGTGTCAAGGGACACCCGGATGGAACGAAGTTCCTTTCGATTAATTAGTGAGGGAATTGTAATAAAATTTAATAAAGAGAGACAGACGTCTGACGTTTCGCACGCGATATACATCTGCGTGCGAAATGTCAGCTCAATCGGAAACCGGGAAGTTTTTCAAATTTAGCTTCCAAAAATCCACCCGAACTTACATGGTTACATCCTGTGAAAGATAATATAAAGCTTGTAAAAAATTGGGGGTAATTGTGTCGTATTTTAAGTACTGTGGGTACCTACAGTGGACTTATGGCCAAAGGAAGATCTCGTTGCGGGCGAGGTAGTGTATGGTGGTCAGGCCGAAGCCCGCTGTAGTAGATTTCAGATGTCGTATACATGAGAAGATTTCTGCTAATGTAGTAACCGCGATTCAGGATCTCGCGCGTTATTATTGGTCGCCACAAGTACCTATGTTTATTTGTATTTTTTATTAGAATAGAGTACTTATCACTCTTTCTCATTAACTACCATCTTTTACCTTTCACTCTGTATAATTAAGTTTTCATTTTGTTGTGCAATGTTTTTTAGTAAATATCGTTATAAAATTGTTATTTTATTTTATTTGATATGTTGACTTTTAAATTATATAAATTTTTACTTGATTCTACGAACACTTACATAAAGTTTTCCTGCAGCATTTATAGCTAGAAATATTAAGTTCAACATTTTAAATCACCCTGTGTAGTTGTAAGTGTACAGGGTGTAATTTTGATATGTGGAGTTTTACATTACGACTTTAATCACTTAAAAAATAAAGGACAGTTTCCTTTCAGCAAAATTCGGTAATATCATTATTCAGAGGACTTTTCCTGTAGCATTTCAAAATTGCACTCTGTACATATGAATCATACATATATTCCTACTGGTAGTTCTATTTACGAAGTAACTGTTCATATTTGTTAGCTGCCTGTTAATATAATCATTCCGCAAGTCTATTACAAGTTTTTGACGTGACAACGTCTTATAAATTGGTTTGGGGGTTGCGCTCACAATGAGAGCGAGTGAGAGGCACGCGTCCCTTCCACTTTTTATGTCTGTCTCTCTCGCTCTTAGGCGGGCTAACCATGCCCGAGTCGTTGTCACGTAAAACTTTCAAAGGCAACCAATTTTTTATAAATAAAACACTGCCTTAGTATTATTGTTTTTTTTGATCCTATAAGAAGTACGGTTAGACGGACCACATCGCAACTTGAAGATTTTATTGCCCTTAAACACCTGATCGTAAGCGGTTACCGTCGCTCATGGACCTTCAAAATCTGGAGACACGGTAGTGCCACTACCTACGACCGGGGGCGGCGCGACGGGAAAGAGTGCCTTGGGCGTAACGCGTCGCGCCGTCCCTCATAACCCGTTCGGACGCTGAGTGTGAGCGGTTGGAGGTTTTAGTGCGGTTCAACTCCCACACTCACACATACCCCGGGGATCCGGTGATTTCCTCCAACTAAAAAGAAAAAAAAAAAAAAAACCTACGACCTCTTTTGAAGCACTTTCTTCAAGCCTCGTTTGAAGGACAAGTTGCACTCGAGAAACACCGAGGGAAGCTCTTTCTATAATGCTTTAGTCCCTTAATCGCTCAACTGGGATACATCGATGAGATTGCGTTGCGTAGCGGCTGACTTTAGTGTGCGATAACATCAAACAATAACAGGAAAATTTGAATTAAAAGCTAAGTGGAAATTGTACTCACAGACTTCAAAGATTGGTTAATTCTGACTTGATAACCCTTGTTTTATAACTGTAGAAGGTTATCTTACGAATTTTGTAGACCGAATAACTAATGATAATATTTGGAGGTGAAGTTCTTGATAAAATTCTAAGTAATAGTATAGGAGATGTAGAATAATTAATCTATTTCATAGCGGTTTTAATTATAAATGCGGTACATTCGTATTCAAATAACTTCCCAACATTTTACCTAACTCCTGCGTAGGTGGATCCACAGCGTTATTATCGTTGTAGGGACGCGATTGCATGCATGCACTTTTTATGCAAGCAGTAATATATAAGTGCAGTCCGTAGCGCGATTCTCCAGTCGTTCCGTTAAGAGCATAGCGTACAGTCGCGTCCACATAATTGTAACCATATGCATTATTGTATATTGTAAAGAGTGACAATAAATAATGATAACTAGAGTCAGTTGTTCATTTTAATTCAATAGTATCTACTAATGAGATACTCAAGTAATTTATAAAGGGATACTCTTCCTGTTTATAAGAGATAACCCTAAATCGTCATGACTTATGGATACTGAGCTAAGGCAGTGAAGCCTAGGAACTTGAGAATAGGATATCTTAGACGCCACAAAGAATTCAATTAGAAAATGACAGAAGGAGTAGGAAATATGAATTTGGAATTCTTGCAAGCGAGAGACAAGTTTTTTTTTAAATATGCACCGATATTTACTTTTTTAACAGTACAAAAATCCTTACGTAATTAAATGAGACAATAAAACCCATCCGAATCAGTCTACCCAAAGTAAAGTATGCGGTAAACTACCTCTTCTACTAACTCTTCGATTATTTTATATTACGTGGCAATTAGAATTACAAAAATCTAACAAAGTATAAATCATACAGGGTGAATTTTTAATCACGCCGCATATTGATGATCGTTATAGTTGATAGTTTGATTACGTGACCAGGAACAATAGCACAACCAAAGATTGTGGTATAACGCCTTGTAACTTAAGACTTAAAAATTTCAAAATATTCCTGCACAAGGTTTTTTGTTCGACAGCTGATAGCTAGAGATTAGTCAATGGTCTGTAGCCTTATTTGATTGAAATTTAAATACAGCTACTTTTTATATAAATTCTATTTTAGAATACTTAACATCCTCCTTCAATACGTACTATCACTAAAAAATATATACACAGATCAGAAAGTATAGTATATATACATAAATGTCATAAACGTAAAGGGATATTATTATTAAGACTAGGTGACCCGCGCAACTTCGTCTACGTCACAGAGGGATACAAAATAGCCTATAGCCTTCCTCGATAAATGGACTTTCTAACAGTGAAAGAATTTTTCAAATCGGACCAGTAGTTCCTGAGACTAGCGCGTTCAAACAAACAAACTCTTCAGCTTTATAATATTAGTATAGATAAATTTAATGAAGCGATAAAATTATTTTAGTTGTGATTATTTTATCGTAGTGTCAACAGCTCACGCTCAATCATGGATAAATTACTCATCTTTGGTATGATATTTTTCTTTAATTATTTGGAATTGGTGAAATTAGTGAAAGTTGTAGAGTGGCGGCCACGAACCGATAGGCGCATAGGAAGGGCCTCCATAAGGTGGACAGACGACCTGACCGACGACCTGGTCATAATCGCGGGAGGTCACTGGATGCAGATAGCGCAGGACCGGTCGTTGTGACGAGGTTTGGGCAAGGCCTGTCCAGCAGTGGACGTCTATAAGCTCATGATGATAAAACTAGTAAATTTAATAGCCTTATTTTTTTAAATTACTCTGACGAAAAGATGGCGGCAACCTTGAGAAGCTAGTTGTCCTCCTGTGCAATGTCAAAAGAAACTTGGCTTACTGTATAATGCCCCGTTTCCACATTGGCTCATCAACGTCCAACACATGTACGAAACAAATAACGGTGACGGCCGAATAATATGAATTTTGTTTATACATTTTTGCAGTGACTTTGCTATGTGGAACGCAAGCATTTTTTATGCCGCCGGAATATACAAGGACAAAACTGGGCGATTCTATCGATAAAGCATCCTTGAAAATGCTCAAGGTACCTATCTGAAAAAAAGATATCACTTACCTAAATATGTATATTAGGTGGGCCGTATGCTCGTTTATCTACTTTGCAATAAAAAAAAAAAAAAAAAAAAAAATAATTATATGATCTTTCAGTATTCATTTATGATTTTCAGGTTACAGTTATTGTACTTACCCTTTATAGAAATGCCGAATTAGGTACAATAGTCTAGGTTAGGCTAGTTCTAGGGCATTTTAATGCTCTAAGCGTTCTACTTCCAAAGCTGAAATACAACTAAGTATACCTCTGTACCAACCCATTACTGCCCACTGTTGGGCTCAGGTCTCCTCAGAAGAGGGATTAGGCATAGTCCACCACGCTTGCCCAGTGCGGATTGGGGACTTCACATATCTTCAAAGGATTTTTAGAATCCTTTTCCGACATGCAGGTTTCCTCACGATGTTTTCCTTCACCGTTTTTAGCCAGTGGTGTTGTGAAAAATTGCACATGAATCTTTTTTTTTTCACATTTAGATTTTAGAGGTACAAGCCGGCCGGATTTGAACCCGCGACCTCCCGTTCGGAAGGAAGCGCTTCGGCCACTCGGCCACCACGACTACTACCTACGTATACCTACTACCTACACTGGAATTAATGTTACCGATCGTCTGAATTAGGCTTTAAACTGGCTTAAAGTCGTAGTATAGGTAAATATCGACGTTTTCACCTTTAGGAATCCTACGAGGTCGCCGAAGACAAGAACGTGATAGCGTCTCCACTCGGTGTGATGATGTTATTATCTATGTTTGAGCCTGGAGCCGGTAGACTGTCCAGGGAACAGATAAACAAGTACCTTGGAGAAGAACAGCAGGTAGGCGCTTAATTATCGGTATATCCTGTTCATTTTCAGGGTGAACTCTGCACTGAGTTTTATACTCTAGAGTCTATCGTAGGCCCAATAGTGTCTGGTTTTGTGAAAAACCATGAGAATTTGAAGCCACTTAATATCGGACCCTAGAAATTAAGTAAGTTGTCGATGTTGGAGACTATAGAAATATTTTAAAGAAATAAGAACCAAAATATGTTGATGTCTAATTTTCAAATTATTACTCCTTACTAACCATTATCTTAACGCTCTTTGTCTCATTACAAAATTATCTGAAATGGAAATCCAACTTCTGTTTCTTTTTATTTAGCTAGAACAATCGTACAGTACCCTAAGCCAACGGTTTGCTGAACTAGACCCGAACTTCCTGACTGTGGCCAATAAGGTGTACGTATCGAACAATTACAAGTTGGCTCATGCGTTATCTTCAACGGCTCGGTTGTTCAGAAGCGAAGTGGATACCATTAACTTCAGAGCGCCGAAAGAAGCTGCTGATGTTATCAACCGTTGGGTATGTTTTAAATATTATTCTACTAGTAATAGCGTAGGTATTTACAAGCTACGAATTCGTGACATTTTAGGAGGTGACATTTTGTATCATAAAAATTGTCACCTAAGTATATTGAATACCCATATATGGTGAAAATTAACTAAAACCGAAAATCCACTTGCCTAACATTTTAAAGTCTAATGATACTGGTTACGTCGACTCCGAGTTTAGGACTTGGGCCGAAAAGCCGAGCTAGTTTCTTCGTCATAGTGAATTAGACACACGACATCATCAGCATCATCAGGTTACGATCCCGTAGATATTCACTGCTTGAGGCCTTCCCCAAATATCACAACGACCGACGGCGACCATGCTATATATGTAAATCTGGAGATGTCAATCTGCTCCAAAACCGTTACGCTATTGTATGGTTGATATTGTTACAGGCTAATGAAGAGACGAAAGGTCACATTCCGACTCCAGTCAGCGAAGATGTGATTGATCCAGATACAGCAGTCGCTCTTTTCAATGTCATTTTCTTCCAGGTAGAACGTATACTTAAGTTTTAATCAATTTTTTTAAATAATGTTATAAAAAGTGGCAGATTTAAATAAAACAGTTGAATATCCATCAGAATATAAATAAAAAAGATATTTAACGGGGTGATAACAAGGGAAACCAACCTATTCACCGTGCGGGTAGTTGGAAGTGGAGACTCGCTATGAATACAGGCGTTGGCCGCTGTTATTGTTCATTCATGTTTGAATTGTCGAGGCGAACGAACCTCTTGATGTAAAAATAATAAACTGTTAAAACTCGCTATTTCGAAGTTTTATTCAAAAGTGTTGATCATCGAGTGTTCAAGTGGACATTGTGACGTCATTCCTGACAAAAGCAAATGAAGATCGACTAATTACATTACACCTCAACACACTATTTACGCCGTCATATTTAAGTCCAATCTCCTCAGCCTAGTTATGCTAGTCTCCAAATTCTAATATAGTTTCTATCTCACATATCAGGGTCATTGGGCTGTTCCATTCAACGCAAGTCTCACTGAAGACAAAGACTTCCACATTGACCAAAACACTGTCGTCAAGAAACCGACTATGAGTCTTAAGCAACCTTTGCATTATACGGAGAACAAGGAATTAGGTGCTCAGGTAAAAGTGAAATAAGATACATCTATCAATTATTGATATATTTCTTTAAATCCCACATAACTCACCCCAGGGGCCTCAGGAAAAGAGGAAGTGAGGCAATTTCCTTTTAGAAAACAGCGCATCAAAAACAAGGGACTTGAAATGCCACTGCGATCAAATCTCAATACCTGACTCCAAAGAGAACATTATCATTTGATACGGCACGCTATAGTTCTCTACTATTTCGAGATTTACTTCCCAGACTTTGAATCTCGCCAATCTGCAGCTGTGATTTTGTCCCCTTTATCCACAATCCTAAGTTTTAATCACCATCTGAGCATATTTTAAAACTTAACAGATGATCGAGTTGCCGTACAAAGAGTATGGTTTCCGCATGGTCGTGGTACTGCCAAACAAAGTAGATGGACTTCCTTCAGTGCTGGAGAAAGCAGTTGAAACTGGTCTGCTAGAAGACGTGTTTAAACTGTGGCCTACAGACGATGATGTGATCTTGGAACTACCTAAGTTTGAGATCCGCAGCTCTTTGGACCTTAACAACATATTACCTAAGGTATGTTTTACCTTAGATGTGAAGAATAAGATAAGATTGTCTCTCTTAATTAAATATTGGAACGAAGTTCCTTATCGCGCGTTGTGATAGGGGGCTAGACGGAAAAAATTCTTACGAAAAGTTGTCACGACAATTTTTTTGTTTAGATGATTATCGCTAGATGGCGATGTGATCAAAATCTTTTAAAACACGTTCCTTATCGCGTTACGTTAGGAAGAAAAATATATAAGATAATAATGATAATATATTTTAATCGAAAGGAACTTCGTTCTATTCGGGTGTCCCATGACACCTCTCAAGTTTTTATGATAGATTTATATCTATTCTACTGTCTGTATTAGCCCACTGCTAGGCTCAGGTCATCTTTGTAGAAACATTAGACATACCACACTTGCCCAATGCGGATTGGGCACTTTATAAATTATCGTTGAGGGTTTATAATTCTTCAATACGCAGGCATTCTCACTATGTTTCCTTCATCATTTTTTACTTCCATTTTAAGCATGCGTAAATGTGGTTTAGGATGTAAATAAGAGACTTAAGATGGTTTAACTGTTTGAATAATTCTGTCCAAATCTATCAAATTACTAAAATGTTTTCACATCGTATTCACAACCACACAGCTACAGTAATAAATTGTTGGACAGGTTGGAATTTCGAAGATCTTCCAAGAACCAGCTCAAGGCGTTGTCCAGGATGACGAAGTGGTCGTTTCTAAAGCTTTCCAGAAGGCTTTCGTGAAGATCGACGAAGAAGGTGCCACTGCTGGAGCATTTACAGGTAAGAACGTAGCTTAAGTGTGATGCAAGTAGATTTAGCCATTTACTATCAGATGCAATAGAATTAGGATCACGAAAAAGCGCGATATTCCTTCTAGAATTTTAAAAAGGAAATTTGATACCTTACCAGTAGTTTTTCTTTTAATTAATTCATCCACGTGTAATTTGAAATTAAATAGTATTGTCAAAATAATGGCCTAAACGGGCTAACGGTAAGTTCGGTACTTGCTTTACCGGACCGAACTTTTGCTTTTCTAACCTTCTGACTAAATTAAGTAACACATTTTGAAACGTTTAAAGATACCTATGGCTAAATGCATTTTGGTTCAATCGGAGGTATTGTGAATTTTCGAAATTGCAAGTTCCGTAACTTACATAGGTACGTACATATATCACAAACTAAAAAAGGCTTTCAATAACTGCTGTACTTAGGACTAATAAACATGATCTTATTACAGGAATGCTTATGGTGCCAACATCGTTGTACCTCAATCCTCCGCCTCCAATCCAGTTCAAGGCTGATCATCCATTCCTGTTCCTCATTCTGCATGAGGACAAGGTGCTCTTCACTGGAGTATACTCACATTAACATGTACTAATAGTTTATGAAATAAATTGTATTTTCTACTGTACTTGTGTTTATTTATTTAATACTTTATTGTAAACTGGAATCAACATCATGAACAACAGAATGAAGCCAATGTAAAGTGCACCGATCGCGCGTAACAACACGATGTTTTGAATCAACATCATAAATAACAAAGTGAAAATTAAAGAACTTATGTGTAATATTTTATTAGTGTGTTAAACGAATTGTCATCGGTACACTAACGCCAGAATACCGTGTTGTTACGCGCCATCGGTGCACTTTAAATTGGCTTCATTCTGTTGTTCATGATGTTGATTCCAGATGTAATAACGTAATATACTATAATAAATGAATGACAGTGCTTCTTGAGGTTTGTTTCTTCAATTTTTTATTAAAATCTGACAGGTCTCTTTAACTGCGATAAAAATTGACAATTAAAATTAGTTGAAAGTAATCTTGTTACTTACGTATTTTCTTAAATGATTTCGATGGTTCCCAAATTCCCACAAGTACCTACTATTATCTGTCTTTCTTTCTTTGTTTATGTCCATGAAAGCAGACGAGTCAACGATCCATATTATAAAAAAATCTTTCTTAAAACCATACCTACAGAACAGGATAAAATTTAGCATAACACGAATTGGCAAAGGGTTTTCCTCAAAGCTGTTTACTTATGGTAGTTTGTTACTGGTTCTTGAAAACATAGAATAACTAAAGTCTATAATTGTATGTATATTAGTCGATGCACCGGTTTGGTCAGTTCTGTTTGTTCGTCAGTATTCAGTACGAGTCAAGGCATCATGGATAAACTACTTGTTTTTGATGAGAATAAACAGTGCAAAATATAATACAAATATTATAACATGTAGATGATAGAATTACTTAATTAATTATTATTTTAATTATAGGTACATTAGGTCTTATAATTTGGATATTTAATTATTGATCATAATTTTAATTAATTACTTACAAAAAATCAATTTAGACTTATTTACATTTGATCATGATTCATGCAACACCGGGCTGTAGACTGGGTCGTTGTCGTAACTTCTTTAATTATTTTTTAAAAACCCATACATTTAATATGGTCAAGCCCGGCCGGCGCAAAGCATTCATTTAGTTTAATCATTGAGATCAACTTCAAAGTTGTAGTATTTAATAAACACTAGATGACCCGCGCAATTTCGTCTGCATCACAAAGGGGTTTAAACGGCACTCGCGATGTCGCCACGCATTTTTGTTGCAGACAGCGATTTATACTCGTGATAATTTCTCAACGAAATGTCCGATTGGAATAAAACAAAAAGTACCTCTTTTACTTCTATATTAATAGCCTTGATAATATGATGCTTAATTTGCATAAGGATTAAAATATCGATTCTCAATTCACGTTATTTCTTACTTCTGATAATTTATTGAGCATATATTTTCAGTCGTGGTGGCCGAGTGGTCGAAGCGCGTCCTTTCGAACGGTAGGTCGCGGGTTCAAATCCGGCCGGCTTGTACCTCTAAACCTAAATGTGAAAAAGATTTATGTGCAATTTTTCACAACATCACTGGCTAAAAACGGTGAAGGAAAACATCGTGAGGAAACCTGTATGTCGGAAAAGGGTTCTAAAAATCCTTTGAAGATATGTGAAGTCCCCAATCCGCACTGGGCAAGCGTGGTGGACTATGCCTAATCCCTCTTCTGAGGAGATCTGAGCCCAACAGTGGGCAGTAATGGGTTGGTACAGGATATTTTCAGTAACATTCTTGGTTATGACATGTGAATGTGATGCTAGTTTTAAAAATAACAATAGCATTTAACGACCAAAGTCCTTGAGAGCTCGTATGAGGATAATTTCTTTGATCTCCTATATTATTAACCGGTTTACACACACTATTGTTTACATGCTCGGAATAAAAAATAAATAGCACTTTATAGGTAGTTGTATAAAACCTGCTTTGAATGGCTAATTTTGCATCAAGGAATATGTAAAGCAGTGTTCATGCAGGTTTAAATTTAAAGAGGGAACACTTAACACAACTACAAATGATTCCAGTTTATGTTGCAGTTACTTCAAATAATAATATAGGTTATCAAAACCATTTGTTTGAATTTTATTTTACAAAAACCAACAGATAACTCCTCGGTATTCCCTGAGCGCTATGACTTGTCCTTCTTCAAACGAGGCTTGAGGAGGGTCCTTAAAGTTAGGTCGTAGGTAGCGACCCCTCAGTGTCCCCTGACATTGCAGAGGTTCATGAGCGACGGTAACCACTTACTATCAGGTGGGCCGTTGGCTCGTCTGCCTACAAGGCAATAAAAAAAAAAAAAAAATCCTATCTGAAACGACTGTACTGATTTCGACGGAACATTTACAGAACAGTAGCTGATGAACTAAGAAGTGACGAAGAGTACTTTTTAGTTTCTTCTCAAGAATTACAGACATACAGACTTTTCTCCCCATTGGGATTAAGTTATGCGACTCAAATAGTTAAGAATTCTGTAGTTAAGATTTGGAAAGTATTAAAATCGATGATGAATTCTCATACTAACGGATAATATATTTTTCAGTAACATTGTTGTGTGGGACGCAAGCGTTACGTATTTTCCGTCCTGACTACTCACGGACAAAGCTCGGAGATGCCATTGACAAAGCATCATTCAGAATGCTTAAGGTAACTAAAAATAATCTAGCTTAGGCTTTAAAGATTGTTCTATCTACCTTCTGCATGCAATTCAGTGCAGTACAATTCAGTCAGCAATGAACGTTTATGCTGTTTTAGTCTTTGAGAATGTTGTTCCATAGTTTTTGGTTCTATTTATAGCATACTAGGTGACCCGCGCAACTTCGTCTGCGTTACAAAGGGGTTAAAAAATTATAGCCTATGTGTTATTCTGATGTATAAGCTATATTGTGGTAAAGTTTCATTCAAATCCATTCAGTAGTTTTTTACGTGAAGGAGTAACAAACATACATCCATACATCCATACTTACAAACTTTCGCCTTTATAATATATATTAGATTACCTTCGCTCATAAACCTCTATAATGTCAGTACACAAAAGGATCTCTCTCGCTCTTAAGTGACACCTACCATATACCTACATGAAACTTTCTTAAATCTCGCTTAAAGAGAGACAAATCCTAGAGTTTGCGATCATTCCGCAGATTTATATTTGACTTGCCACTTTCAGCTGCTTTGCTTGTAGAAATATAAGACGTGGCATTAAAGCCAATTTCATTCTCAGGAGTCCTACGATGTCGCCGAAGACAAGAACGTGATAGCATCTCCCCTCGGCGTGATGATGTTGCTGTCGATGTACGAGGCTGGAGCTGGCTCAGAGTCCAAGGTGGAAATAGGAAAGTTCCTCGACGAAGAAGATCGACAACAGGTTGGTTTCCAACTGCTATTTTTGTATTCTTCTGATTAAATTCGTTGCGGGGTCCAAGACAAGTTAGCTTTCACTCAGGTTCCAGGGATTCACTGCTCAAAATCATTACGGTGGTGTGGATCCCACATACACACGAGTAACAGTGGTGAGAGTGAAAGGTTAGCAAATCCCCGAATTACATTTTTTTCCTAGCTACGCTAACGCTCTTTCCCTAGGTAAAATAGTAGCCAGAGTATATCATTAGGTGCATAAAGTTTTAGATTGTTGAGCAAGCTTACAAATTATTATGGTCACTTACAATACGCATAATGAAAAAGATAGTAATCTCTCACAGTAACTAACTGATGCTTAAACACTAAAATTTTTCTTCCCATTTCTAGTTGAAGAAGTCCTACAGCTCCTTAAGCCAACGTTTTGGTGAGTTAGACAAAGACTTCTTGACTGTGGCCAACAAGATATACGTATCGAACAATTACACTTTGGCTGATACATTCTCTTCAACTGCTCGTTTGTTCAAAAGCGAGGTGGAGAACATTAACTTCAGAGCGCCGAAGGAGGCCGCTGATGTCATTAACCGTTGGGTATGTATGGTATAATGAACTTATTAACCAAATAGCTGACCCGCGCAACTTTGCGTCACAGAGGGAAATCTATATCCTATAACCTTCCCCGATTACTTAACAAAACTGTTCGAATTTTTGAAATCGGACTAGTAGTTTCGGAGCCTATTCGAGACAAATACACAAAAAAAAGAAACCTTTCCTCTTTATAAAGATAGATAGATAGATGATATAACCATTTTGTTAGACCAGTACTATTCGCAGCGACTGCATAGTGAACAAACTTCCACGTAAGTTTCTTTATACACGAAACTTTGGGGCAGTTGGTTTATCTATAGCATCGTCCAGCTTTTGACCCTGATAATTATTAAAGCATTGCTGCTCTTATTATGTTTTAGCTATCGTAACATTGCAAACTAAAATTTATCAAGACTTTACCAAGTCTGGAAGAACACTAAAAGTAGGAAACATTTCCGTAACAAACAAATACAAATACAAAATACATAGTTTATTGACAGAAATTTTACAAACAACTGATACATCTTTGACAATGGTCCCCGCACTAGGTCAGACCTGTATCGCGGGAGACCGTAATAAGAGATTACAAACGTTAAATTATTTATTGTTACAGGCAGAAGAACAGACAAAAGGCCACATTAAAAACGCCGTTAGTGAAGAGTTTATAGATCCTGAGGCAGCTGTAGGACTCTTCAACGTTATCTTCTTCCAGGTATGAAGTTGTATTATTGTTGTGCTGTTATTCTTACTTCTTCGAAATCATGAAGAAAGTGACGCCAGAAAGACTAGACAAGACGTTAGACGAGATTCCTACTTTTTGACTATCTTCGTCTGCCTACGAAGCAATAAAAAAATCTTAGCCTCGGTCTTTTTCACAACACTTCAGCTGTTAGTTCTACTAGTAAATTTTGTATGAAAATATAAGGTAGCAAATGGATGCTCGAAATTGATATCAAAGGAGATACCTTTTGTACGATGTAGTGTCATCATCTCATTTAAGTATTTTGTGTCACGGCTTCGTTGTCCAATCAAAAAGCAAAGAATTTTCTGCCGACCTTAGTGAGTTATAGAGAAGATGAATTAACTTTGATAGAAAGTAAAGAAATTAGGATAGTGTAAGATTTTTGGTCAAATCGTTCATTTTTCTGAAATTCTAAATCTTCAGTTTATTAATTAAATTACGTAATCCCCTCAACACAGGGACACTGGCACGTTCCGTTCAACGCAAGTGAGACAGAAGAGAAAAGTTTCTATGGACTAGATTTTCTTATCGTAAAAAAACCAACAATGCGACTTCTACAGCCCCTGTATTACGCGGAAAACAAAAAATTAGGCGCTAAGGTATGTATAACCCTTATCTTTACTCGGGATAAAGAGTAACTGTAACAACCCATTACTGCCCACTGCTGGGCTCAAGTCTTCTCAGTAGAGAGGATCGGGCATAGTCCACCATGCTTGCTCAATGCGGATCAACAAGGATTCCAACAAAAATGTACTGGATAGCTCTCAAGCATTATCTATTGCTATTTAAAGTTTTACAACTCATTTAGTGGGAAACGGTAACCGTTGCCCTGACTCTCTTCACGAAAGTAAATAAGAAAAGGTTGGATATTTCGCGAAACCTATAATCTAAAAGCTTTTTAAAACACGAGAAATGAAAAAAAACCTTCAAAAATGCAACAGTGCAAGGACAGGAATTTATTTTACAAGATAATATACTCAATTTGATTTTTTAAATTATCCTACGATATCTATAAATAAATTATTAAATTAACAGATAGTGGAATTGCCGTACAAAGAGTATGGTTTCCGCATGATCGTGGTACTCCCAGACAAAGTAGATGGACTTCCTTCAGTGCTGGAGAAAGCTGCTGAAACTGGCCTACTAGAAGCCGTGTTTGAGTTGAGACCAACATACATAGAAGTTGAACTTGAAATACCCAAGTTTGAGATCAGTAGTACTTTGGATCTTAATACTGTATTACCTAAGGTAAGTTTTTCAATAAATAATACTAAAGGTCGTTTTACTTTGCATTAAAGACTCGTTAAAAACTTACGCAAGAATTTTAGGGGCTTTGTGTTGAAATAGGTAATTTTACAATCTAATAAAACTTCATGTATTAATGAGATCATTATAATTTTGCACTATTAGTTAAAGTCCCTGGTAATATGCTCGTTTCCGAAAACATCATTTGTCTAACTAAAATATTGGATGAGGTACACTTATCGTTAAAATTGGTTGTTCTTTCTGAAAATCTTTCCTTAAATAAATAACAGGTTTTTGGAACGAAGTTCCTTATCGCGCGTTATGAAAGGGGGCTAGACGGAAAAAATTCTTACGAAAAGTTGTCACGACACTTTTTGTTTTAGATTTTTATCGCTAGATGGCGCTGTGATCAAAATCTTTTAAAACACGTTCCTAATCGCGCGTTACGAAAGGAAATATTTTTTATAAGATATCTTTTAATCGAAAGGAGCTTCATTCTATTCGGGTGTCCCATGACACCTCTTATATATTTTTTTTTTACCGACTTTGAATAAAAAGAAAGTTAATATCTAACAGGTTGGAGTATCAAAGATTTTCGATGAACCAGCACCGGGTATTGTAAAAGAGGATAAAGTCAAAGTCTCTAAGGCTATGCAAAAAGCAATCTTCAAAATGGATGAAGAAGGTGCAACTGCTGGAGCGTTTACAGGTATGAATGACGAAAGACTTGAAATTCATTGTTTTTGTCCACTACGATTTATCTTTCTTCAAGTAAGTTTCATGAATATGGAATATATACAGTAGGAATCACATACTTACTAAAAAATTGATGGTGGCCTTATACCTACTTTCGTTTACTGTCTGCTTGGATATAGACAATGTAAAGGATCACTTCATCGTAAGTAGTTACCGTCGCTCATGTACCTCTGTAATCTCAGGAGTGTTACTAAGACACACGGTCTCTATTGACGATC
Source organism: Trilocha varians (assembly GCA_030269945.2). Lineage (NCBI taxonomy): Eukaryota > Metazoa > Arthropoda > Insecta > Lepidoptera > Bombycidae > Trilocha > Trilocha varians. The sequence goes on along the minus strand of AP028270.1, from coordinate 2,870,641 downwards.
TATCATATGGAACTCTTCCCAAACTTCGTTTGAAGAAGGACAAATCCAGAAGTCCATCCCAAAACGCGATAAGTAATTCGTACCAAAAAAAGATCTGAAACGAACTGTGCATGACCATGGCGGTCCCAAATAAATATGATGTACTTTGTTGGCGACCCTTGGCGCAATGGTAGAAAAAAGATGACGAGATCATCTCAAAAAGTTCTTTCGAGCACTCCCCATAGAATAAACGAACTCCACCTAGGTGGTGCGATGATAGTATTTTATTGCGTGATAGATAAACGAGCTTACGACCCACCTGATGGTAAGCGGTCACCGTCGCTCATGAACCTCTGTAATGCCAATGCAATGAGAGGCCGTTATTTATCACCTACTCTACCTATGGTCATCTCATTATTGTTGTATCCAGTGTGGGAAATTTTCGAACCGATTTACTTATTGTGAATAGCTCTGAAGACAGGCCGTAGGGTCTGCCTAACGCCTGTAATCAATAAAATAACAGGTATTTATATCACTGTGTTGGTACAGGTGCAGTTATTATTCCATTGTCGCCTGTGTACGTGCCGCCGCCCCCAATCCAGTTCAAGGTGGACCATCCATTCCTGTTCCTCATTCTGCATGAGGACAAGGTGCTCTTCACTGGAGCATACACACATTAACATGTACTAATAGTATAAAAAATAAATAGTATTTTGTACTTGTGTTTCTTATGATTTACCCAATAATACTAGCGTGCGTAACGCGTGCCGTTCCGTTCCGTTGTGCATAACAAAGTGTTAGGTTCTGGCATCAGCTGGGTTCAGACGTCGAGTGATATTGAACTCCTACACATCGGACGATTTCCTACAACTCAAAAAAAACCCTATAGTAGGTAGCTTAGATTTGTAATACAGGGGGATGGTTACAACAGATCCGTAAGGGTCACAGTGACCTGATGGGCTACCTGTACCCATCGCCCCTCCCTCTATTAATAATAATAATAATACATAATATACGCTCTCGCGGACTTTTTCGTAGATCTTAATAAGACCTACAAACCCCTAATTACATCAAATCAAATCTTCTTTAGGTAATATAAAATGAATCGCAAAATATGTTGTTTAGCGTATGCGCGTGGTACTTAAAACGGCTGGATCAAATTGGCTCATTCTATTTTTTTAATGTTCTTTGAAGTTCAAAGATGGTTTTTACGGCGAGAAAGATTCGAATAATTGCCACGAAAAAAGTTTTAATAGTTGTTGCTATACACGGCTTTCGCAGACATCGCGGATAGCAGCTACGTAATTTAATGTAATATTATTTTCTATCTTATTAGTATCTCGTATAAGAGGCATCACATTTTGTACGTCAAATGTAACCATTTTCCAATCAGAAACATTTATACTTCACTGCACATGGGCCTGATTGATAGATTCTGTATTTACACGGCTCTAATCCCGTCCTCACCGGATATGTGGCAGTTGAACGGCAATAAAACCTCTAACCGCTCTCACTCAGCGTACGAACCTGGCTGAGGACGGAACCTAACACTTGGTTATACGGAACGGCACAACGCGTATTATTGGGTAAATCAAAAGAAACACAAGTACAAAATACTATTTATTTTTTTTCATACTATTGGTACATGTTAATGTGTGTATACTCCAGTGAAGAGCACCTTGTCCTCATGCAGAATGAGGAACAGGAATGGATGGTCCACCTTGAACTTTGGCTTGGGGCTTTGTGTTAAAATATTATAGGTACTTTTATAATCTAGTAAAACTTCATGTATTAATGAGATCATCTCAAAAAGTTTATCCGAGCCTCCCCATAGTACAAACGAACTTTACCTGGGTGGTGCGATGATAATATGGACATTTATTTTATTGCAAGATAGATAAACGAGCTTACGGCCCACCTGATGGTAAGGGGTCACCGTCGCTCATAAACCTCTGCAATGTCAGGACAATGAGAGGCCGTTATTTATCACCTACTCTACCTATGGTCATCTCAATATTGTTGTTTCCTGTGTGGGAAATTTTCGAACCGATTTACTTATTGTAAATAGCTCTGAAGACAGGCCGTAGGGGTAACCTAACGCCTCTAATCAATAAAATAACAGGTATTGATATCACTTTGTTGGTACAGGTGTAATAGCTATTCCAATTTCGTCGGTGTACGTGCCGCCGCCCCCAATCCAGTTCAAGGTGGACCATCCATTCCTGTTCCTCATTCTGCATGAGGACAAGGTGCTCTTCACTGGAGCATACACACATTAACATGTACTAATAGTATTTTGTACTTGTGTTTCTTTTGATTTACCCAATAATACGAGAGTGCGTAACGCGTTGTTTTTTTTTTTTTTGTCCTGTAGGCAGACGAGTCAACGGGCCACCTGATCGTAAGTGGTTACCGTCGCTCATGAACCTCTGCAATGTCAGGGGACATTGAGGGGTCGCTACCTACGACCTAACTTTAAGGACCTCCTCAAGCCTCGTTTGAAGAAGGACAAGTCATAGCGCTCTGGGAATACCGAAGAGGAGAGCTCATTCCATAGCCGGATGGTGCGTGGCAAAAAAGTGTTCCTGAAACGGACCGTGGATGACCGCGGTGGTTCCATATAGTAAGGATGAACTCCACCTCGACGCCGGGTGGTACGGTAACGGTTGTGCCGTTCCGTATAACCAAGTGTTAGGTTCCGTCTTCAGCCAGGTTCGTACGCTGAGTGAGAGCGGTTAGAGGTTTCAGTGCCAACTCCCACATATCCGGTGAGGACGGGATTAGAGTAGTGTAAATACCGAATCTACCAATCAGGCCCATGTACAGTGAAGTATAAATGTTTGTAGTTGGAAAATGGTTGTTACATTTGACGTACAAAATGTGATGCCTCTTATACAAGATACTAATAAGATAGAAAATAAAAACTTGAGAGCCACCCGAATAGAACGAAGTTCCTTTCGATTAAAAGATATCTTATATTTTTTTTCTTATTGTAACGCGCGATAAGGGACGTGTTTTAAAAGATTTTGATCACAACGCCATCTAGCGATAATCATCTAAAACAAAAAAGTGTCGTGACAACTTTTCGTAAAAAATTTTTCCGTCTAGCCCCCTATCGATAACGCGCGATAAGGAACTTCGTTCCAATATTACATTAAACTCCGTAGCTGCTACCCGCGATGTCTGCGAAAGCCGTGTACAGCAACAACGATTAAAACTTTTTTCGCGGCAATTATTAGAATTTTTCTCGCCGTAAAAACCATCTTTGAACTTCAAAGAACATTTAAAAAATAGAATGAGCCAAATTGATCCAGCCGTTTTTGAGTACTACGCGCATACGCTAAGCAACATATTTTGCGATTCATTTTATATTACCTAAAGAAGATTTGATTGTAAAATTTTAAAAGTATAAATTGACCTTAATAATGATAAATCGATAATTGGGTCTTGGAAAAAACACTAAATTTATCTCTCTATTTCATTGGTTCTCAAATATTACTTTCGTAGCACTTTTATGAAATGAAAAAAAATGAAACATTTATTTAATTAAATTTAGGACATACAATATTAAGCAGTGACCCCTGCACTAGGACAAGCCTGTGTCGCAGGAGGTCTGTGTTAACAAATAATTATCTTAACCAACATATTAAGACACCAAACATCAAAACAAATTTCCAAGAGTAAATACAGCGATATACATAGAAACAGATTACAAGAAACTAGCAAAAAGTGTGTGAGTACGATTGTATGTGTTTGTGTATGTGTGTGTGTGTGTTTGTCTTTGTGTGTGTATGTCTGTGAGTGTGTGTAATTTTCTCACCGGTGAAATAAACTTTATGAAAATTTTCAATATCATTGAAAGCTATATTAGCCAATTGTCTAGAAAATTTATATTAGCCAATTGTCTACATAGACAACGTAACTGGAACTGTTAGTGATGCAAGTAAAATTACAGTGTAAAAGGTTTTTTTAATTGCTAGATAGAAAAACGAGCTTACGGCCCACCTGATCGTAAGCGGTCACCGTCGCTTATGAACCTCTGCAATGCCAGGGCAATCAGGGGCAATCAGGGGTTGTTATACAGGACTTTTGTTTTTCTTAAGGTGGTAAGAAAATGGTTTTTATTTTTTTTTCCCATCGGTTTCATTCGTCTCGGCGCGGGCATCGCCGCGGTATACTTCGCCCGAGTCCATCCGGTGGTGGTGTCCTTGGCGGCCACCTGCCGAGTGATCCTTGCCACTCGTGACGTCGTCGGAAACCGGGAAATTTGTCAAATTGAGCTTGCAAGACTCCACCCCAACTTACACAGTTACATAGCTACATCCAGTGAAATTCAATATAAAGCTTGTAATAAAAAGAGCTATAAATATTAAATATGTTACCTATACTTTGAGATCCCGTGTCTTTCGCTAACGACACATAACGACAAACAAAACTAATTAAAGATAAGCATACATATAAAATGTATAAATATGAGTAGGTGATGTCTATAGTTGCATACTGGTTCGGTCAGTTCTGTCTCTTGGCTATCAGTACGAGTCAAGACATCATGGGGAGACTACTTGTTTTTGGTAAGAATATTTTACAGCACCTTAAAATTTAGTTTTTATTTTATTAATACACAATTAGTTTTAAGTTAATTTAATATATTATTTTACTGCATTGTTATCTTGTTTCTGTATTGTTATCAGTTAATTATTTACACAAAATAAGTTAAATATGAATGTAAGGAAAGTTTCCAAGTACTCCTAAGTATCCCCTGGAGAGGGCGTTTAAAAGTTCCACCCTGTATACTACACTACGACTATAGATCATATTATTATATAGAAGACTAGCTGCCCCACGCAACTTCGTCTGCGTCGAAAAAATAAAAAAAAAAATAGGGGTGGACTACCCCTAACATTTAGGGGGATGAAAAATAGATTTTGGCCGATTCTCATAGATACCGGATAAGCACAAAAAATTTCAACAAAATCGGTCAAGCCGTTTCGGAGGAGTTCAAGTTCGAACACCGTGACACGAGAATTTTATATATTAGATTGACTACTAGGAAAAAAATAGCTTTACTCCTCATTGTTTTTTGGAAACTATAGCCTAAAAACATACTCTATTCAAACAAGGGCAGAAAAGAGCTCCTAATCGCTGTTCGTGTCATCATGGCCTTGGTACTATTGACAGTAACCACTTACTGCCACTCATACTGGTCACGATAACAGCTTATATTACCATCAAGTGGCGTATGAGTTCTAAAATAATAAACTTAATATACCTTGAACATTTTTTATATAATAATACACAACTTCATTTCTTCCAATAATAACGTAAGACTAAAACAAACGTAAAGCAAAAATTCGACACACGTTTCAAACACCGTTTAAAACTCCGTTTTTTTTCCGTAGTTTAATATTCTCAGCTTCAAATACAATAATGATCAAATTCGAATTTGTTTAGTTCCAAGAATAACGAAGTCAAACTAAAGTTTTAAAATAAAAATAAAATGAATTAATTAATAAACAATTGGGCACATACACGAAGTTAAAAATAGTTTTTCATCGTAGTCAACTTTTAAATACCAAAGCAATATTCTAACTCGATTCCGTAGGTTTTTTTCTTCCTAGGATTCTAAAAAAAGCTAGGATACATCGACTTCTCTCGTGTAATGTCAAGATCGTGAGAGGATCGTTAATTAAATGCAATAAAAACCGGTTTGTAAGAATATATTCAGATATAACTTTTTTACAATCTATAAAATACCTGACTTTTATGTTATTTTAATGGTTTTCCCGGTTGTTTACCTATCAATTCTGTTTGATATCGACTCATTAACGTTAATAACCCTTAGGTTATTATGAACTATCTTAATATTAGTTAGAATTGTGTACCTAGATAAAATATCTTATTCAATATTTATTTATTTCTTTTGTTTATTGAGTTGTACCAACAAAGTAACACCAAAACACATACAAATAAAGAAGTAATCAAAGTACACATGAGTAAATGTCTCTTAAATAATAGGTACAAACAGCATGCTAATAGATAATAAGATCGGAATTTAAAGTTACACTAAGTACAAGAAAGAATAGGTAATAATTTATAATTAAAAAATATGTCGTATGAAAAGTAAATCATTGAATTATAAAATTAATATTAAACGATACAAAACACTTATATTAAAATATTATGAGTTAAGAAAATAATAAAAAATTGAGCGATAATACAAAAATAAAATAATGTTTTGAAAATTATTCAAGAACTTGAGCCAAATCTCTCTTGAATGTAAATGGACAACCTGAGAAAATAATATTATCAAGTTATCAATAGAAACATTAGTTCTCTAATTTGGAAAAAAGTGAGCTTTTGACTCTTTTTTTTATACCTACCTAATAAGAAAGGAATTGTGTATAGCTTTCGCATTGTTAATTCATTAATATTTACAGCGATACTGCTGTGTGGGACGCAGGCGGACTTCGTGTTCCGTCCTGAATACTCACGGACAAAGCTGGGAGATGCCATAGACAAGGCATCCTTTAAAATGCTTAAGGTAATTATAGATAGGTATTATCATCATCATAAACAGCCCGAAGACATCCACTGCTGGACATAGGTCTCCCCCAAATCTTATCACAACGACCGGTGCTGCGCTGTCTCCATCCAGTTACTTGCTGATACTAGATACTAAGTCATACTTAAAACTGCACTACATAATAGCAGATAAGTACTTTAGGTACTTCATAAAACCCATAATATCCTAAAAGTACTTTTTATAATTTGGTTCAATTATAAGAACTATTTACAAACTAGCTGCTGTCCGCGACGTCGTCTGCATAAACCCGTTTTTTCTTTTTCTCCCAGCAATTATTCGAGTTTTTCTCACCGTAAAAACCATCCTTGAACTTCAACGAACATTTTTTAAACAATTGGCCAAATTGGTTCAGGCACTTTGCGATCCATTTTTAGATATAAAATTAACAGAAGAATAAGCTTTTATAAGACTCATTGTATAACGTTGGAATAATCCAGGAGTCCTACGATGTCGCCGAAGACAAGAACGTGATAGCATCTCCCCTCGGCGTGATGATGCTGTTGTCGATGTACGAGGCTGGAGCTGGCTCACAGTCCAAGGCGGAAATAAGGAAGTTCCTCGACGAAGAAGATCAACAACAGGTTGGTACTACCTAACCTATTTAAAGTTATGAATAAAGAGATACACGTACTACAACCACTACAAAATACTCTGTTCGTTTTAAGCTAGCACAGAATAATAAATGAAGGAAATATTTTACCAGTTTATAACTAATTTTAAATTAGATTTTAATAGTCTATGATATCCAAAAATGACGTAACTTCCTTTTAGTAAAATAATTTTTCAAGTTTTTCTGTATAACTAAAGATTACCTCCACAACGTCATAAAGATTACGGCACTATCTCTATCTATAATGGTTTATTAATTACACTCAAATAGTATTTCAGATACTAATAACCACTAGGAAATCGGTCCATTCAGACGATTTTTTTTTGCAAAAAGCTTAACATCCCAAGTATCACTAGTACTACCCATACTCTCATTTTCAGGAGTAATCTCCATACACCCTGTATATAGGTACTACTGGCAAAGTTACTGTACCTAATTCAGACCGGCAGACTAATCAGATATCTGTACCAACCCATTACTGTTGGGCTCAGGTCTCCTCAGAAGAGGGATTAGGCATGTCCACCACGCTTGCCCAGTGCGGATTGGGGACTTCACAAATCTTCAAAGGATTTTTAGAACCCTTTTCCGATATGCAGGTTTCCTCACGATGTTTTCCTTCACCGTTTTTAGCCAGTGGTGTCGTAAAAATTGCACATAAATCTTTTTCACATTTAGATTTAGAGGTACAAGCCGGCCGGATTTGAACCCGCGACCTCCCGTGCGGAAGGAAGCGCTTCGAGTGGTCGAAGCCACCACGACTCGGCAATCAGATATACTTCGTCAAAACTGCATACAGTATAATAAATTATAATAAAGAATCTAATATCTCCCTGTTTCAGTTGACGCAATCCTACAGCTCCTTAAACCAACGTTTTGGTGAATTAGACAAAGACTTCCTAACTGTGGCCAACAAGATATACGTATCGAACCAATACACATTGGCCGATACATTCTCTTCAACTGCTCGATTGTTCAAAAGCGAGGTGGAGAACATTAACTTCAGAGCGCCGAAGGAGGCCGCTGATGTCATCAACCGTTGGGTATGTTTTTAAATGAATAATTTTATTTTCACTTTGTCAGTAAACGAATACTTACATGTAGTTCCTAGTTGTTGAGGATTTAGTGTGCCGGACAACAACGGAGTCGGTGAATATCCGCGTGTTTCCTTCTGTCAAAAACAAAAGTGAAGTGAAGTATCATAGAACTTATGACTGAAATGCTAATTGGGTGTGCTAAATGATATGAGAGTTATCGGCACCCTCTATTGTCTTCATGTCGTATTTAGGATCGATGATGCAATCTCGATCCATTCAATCCACATTGGGCAAACGTCGTGGACCATTGCTGATCTCTATGCTGTGTCCAGTTTCTCGCAACCTACAAAATGTAGATTCTATTTTTGTGTAAGAAATTAGAATGTTTTATTAATTGTTACAGGCTGAAGAACAAACAAAAGGACACATTAAGGAACCTGTCAGCGAAGACTTGATTGATCCGAGAACAGCTGCAGCATTGTTCAACGTCATCTTCTTCCAGGTAAATATGACATTCACATAAATTTTATATCAGTTAAAAGTGACGGGGCGATATGTAGATAAGCCATGGAGTACAACGCGTCGCATCACCCCACACAATCCCGTGCTGGAGTTTGGCCTAAGCTGGGGTTCGGACGCTGAGTGTATGTGTGTGTGAGTTCCCACATACCTCAATTCTGAAGTCGGTGGATATCCACGCATTTCCTTTTGTCCAAAAAAAGTATTTATGACGAAACTTAGAGGAAATCTTTGTTTGATATTGGAAGTGATGATGAGATTACATTAACTCATCTGAATAAAACTGAACTAAACTGAACTTTTTATAACGTTTTTACCAACGAAATTATTCAAACACAGGGACACTGGCACGTTCCGTTCAACGCAAGTGAGACGACAGAAAAAGATTTCCACGTAGACGAGAAGACGGTCGTCAAGAAACCGACAATGAAGCTTTTACAGACTCTGTTTTACACGGAAAACAAGGAACTAGGTGCTAAGGTATGTAATCTAAATGAAGAATAGATTCTAACCCTGCTTTCAGTAACCCATCAAATTACTCTCTTTAAAATGGATGTAGCAACACAAGAACTATGTGGTCAGATTTTGGAGAGGACTTTATTCAGAAATTAAAAACTGCTTTCTGTTTTATGTTCCTTTTTGCAATCATAGGAAAACAAACAGACGGCTTAGCTGATGATTGGTTACTGTCGATCATAAGAACCTACCATACATAAGTCGTAGTGCTCGGAAAACACTGGAAGAGGGGATCAAATTCCAAATCTGAAGGACTTCAGTGGTTCTAGATTAGATAGACTATTGATACTAAAACGAAGGGACTTTGGGGCCTTATCTTCAATAATTTTTCGTTACATCCATGAAACCTATGGAAAAACATAATTTAGAAAACTGAAATCTCCTTAACTTAGTGATTATTTATTTTTTTGTTACAGATGGTGGAATTGCCATACAAAGAGTATGGTTTCCGCATGGTCGTGGTACTGCCAAACGAACTGAATGGACTTCCTTCAGTGCTGGAAAAAGCAGCTCAAACAGGGCTATTAGAAGACGTGTTTAACTTGTCACCTCCTAATCAAGACATTGATTTAGAAATCCCTAAGTTTGAAATTCGTAGCAAATTGGATCTTAATATTATTTTGCCAAAGGTAATTAAAATCTAGGTTAGACTAAAGATTCTGGTAGATTACATCATCATTAATACTACTTACTTCCTAAAATAATTGATCAAATCATAATACAACATAATTGCGTTCTTCAAACGATATCTACTGAATTAAGTGAATTTTTCATACGTTCTCCTCGCGAAATACTCGTAAACTTAGTTTAAAATCACTGATACTTAGTTCGGATAGTTTAAAAACTGCTTTTCTTACTACACTACTGTGTAAAAAAGTATCTACTTAATATAATATATTCTTGTGCATAACAACTGTCATGTAAACTTCCGTTATCAGGTTGGAGTTTCAAATATTTTCATAGAACCAGCACCAGGTATTGTTAAAAACGATGCAGTTGTCGTGTCTAAAGCATTCCAAGAGGCAATCGTGAAAATTGATGAAGAAGGCGCTGTTGCTGGAGCTTTTACAGGTAATAGTTATAGTTTTTTTATTGCATCAATAGTGAAACAATGCAGAAACGAGATGGGGAGCGGTTACCATTTTCATGCCAAGGCACAGTAAAGCCGTACCTCTACTGAGACTACTCTATGAGTATAGGATTTTTTTTATACGCCGTTTAAAGAAGGACATGTCATAGCGCTTAGGAAACACCCAGAGGTGTGGAGATGTGTTGCGTGACAAGAATGTCCTTTAGGTAAAAATTAGCTTAAATAATGTACGAAATTCCAAAAAGACGAAGTAGGTAATAGATCAACCTGTATAATATGTTTAATGTTTTTTTTATGTGCTTTTCATAACATGTTTGATTTGCGTAACTAATACTATGAATTTTATGAGTGAATCGATTTTTTGTTTGACTGTAAAGTTTATTAAAATTATTATATTTGATTAATTGAAAATTATTATATTTATGATGAAGGTCTAGTTGCCGTACCAACATCGTCGGTGTATGTGCCACCGCCGCCTCTTCCATTCAAGGTGGACCATCCATTCCTGTTCCTCATTCTGCATGAGGATAAGGTGCTCTTCACTGGAGTATGCACACATTAAATATTTCAAATCATGATATTTTTATGGAATAAATTTGATTGTAATATTTGGTGATATTGTTTTTTTTACTTTAGATTTAATTACTGAAATCACATATATAAAATAGCAAAGAAAAGTTTGTTAGTTGCAAGTAAATCATCGCTGAAGCTACTAGTTCTTTTATGGTTTTCGTTTTTTTTGTTTAAATTATTGTATACGCCTGTTTAATTACTTATTGGAGCACAATAATTTTACAGTGAATTAAGTCATGGATTCGTTCGAAATGAACAAAATTCCTAGCTAGGATTTATCAATATGTCACCACTAGCCGAGAGTATTTAAAAATGAAAATCTGTCGTTCGCTAATGTCAAATACAGCGTGAGCTAGTGTTGTGTCACTTGTAATAAAAATAATTTCAAAATATATCGATATTTGACTGTCATTGTAATCAACTTTCAGACCATTTCAGAAGAAACTTCAAATTACAAATTAAAAATAAACGTATTTGGAATACTTAACAACCATGTTACGTTCCTGAAATATGGTACAATAATTGATGCTACTGCGTGCTGACTGACTGGAATTAATTCCGACCTATTGAGGTCACATAATGAGTCGATAACAATTTAAGTTTTAAGATACTGCTGTTTTTTTAAATTTGCATTATTGAAATTTGCATCTTGGCTCTGCATTTCCAAATATTTATGGATAATTTTCTTACGTGAATATGGAAAAGAATACGACTAATTTTTTTTTAAACATTGAAATAGGATCGCAGATGTTCAAAACTAGAGCCTATTATTTTATCAATCTTATGCTTGATCGAAATATAAATCGAATGTTTGAAATTTTTCACATCACTAAGATTCCAAATTCGATTTTCAAATTTTCAACACTGTAAAAGTTGTAAATAAATATAAAGAAAATATATTTTACGTTGTGATTAAAAGTTAAACAAACCTTGTTCTACGCTATGTAAAAAATAGGAAATTCCAGGAAAAATAAAGAGAAAATAATAATTGAAGAGGTTACTATCTTGTTTAGTTTATAAGGTTAAATTATTTTCACATGAGGAGGATGGCCGCTTTAAGAAAATACGTAGGTAAATATCAAATGTATACTATTAATTGTAGACTTAAGCACTTACAAAAATACATGGAATTATTACCTCTGGAATGTACATGATGAACAACAAACTGAAGTATTCGAAGCTTTGTATGTGTGTGAAAAATGTCTATGTGTGGAAAACTGGGAGATGTCAAGTTTTTAAATCTCCCCAAAAATCGGGTACTTTTTTTTATTTTTTTTTATTGCCTTGTATGCGGACGAGCTAACTTTTAGTGGTATTTCCCGTGTAAACCGTAGAATACAGATTTTTTTCGTGACAATGGATTTCTGATACGACACATTCTTAATAATTTCTCTAATAATAAACACATCTTCATAATTTTATGAATGTAATGTTTCAGCGTATTGATAAATCAAAAACAATGTTGAATCATTGAACTTATTTATTGTAGTTTAATTTAAAATATAATTACCTTAACACATTTTTTGATGCGGACAGCGACGTATTCATTGCGTTTTATACTCGTGATAGTAATATATCTCCACGAAATGTCCGATTGGAATAAAACAAAAAGTATTTTACTTCTACATTAATACCATTGATAACATAGCGCTTAAATTGGATATGTGCTAATTTCAAACAAACAAACTGCAGTTTTATAAATTTAGTAGTTTAAAAATATTTTATGATTTGTTAGCGCGTGAGAATATTAATAATATGAATTTATTGTGAATATTATATTATGAATTTTTATGTACCGTCACTAAAACACCTTAGAAAAACTACAACGAAATAAAAACATTCATCCAGCAAATATAAGTATCATTTCCACATTATGTAAAAACACAAAAACTGAAAGTTAAACTGGCCACACAGTTGTTAAGTCAGTCCATAGCTATTGCCATTGAAGTCAAACAACAAAATTATATTACATTCTTTTATTTTTTAATAAGATAAAATGGGAGATTTCAAAATTTTGGTTGGTAACCCTTTGAAATTTAATTATGTCAAAGTTACGAAATGTCAAGTGTCAGTTAAGAATACGTTAAATTTTTCAAACATTAAGAATTGTTTTATTAACTTTATAAAATGGAAAATTGTTAATACTTACTTGTGGAAAGTGATTCTGTGACGCTTATTGTGTGTTGTTGAGGGGTTTCTGCAGAAGCTTACAACGCAGGAAGGCATGATTCAATCTTGTCTCAACAGGTATTTTATGTTAATACTGTCAAATAAACGTCAATGTCATAGGCATTTGAACATGTGTATGTACACGACTGGCACGACTTGGCTAACCTTCACGAACTTTGTTCCCCATGTACGTTCCTGAGGTAATAATTCTATGCAAAAATATAAGTCAAACTCATGTAGTTTTTCTTCTTATTAGCTCTCTATCTTTACACCTCGGGGGCGGCGCGACGGGAAAGAGTGCCGAGCGCGTAACGCGTCGCGCCGTCCCTCCAAACCCCGTGCTGGGTTCTGGCCTCAGCCGGGGTTAGGACGCTGAGTGTAAGCGGTTGGAGGTTTTAGTGCGGTTCAACTCCCACATACCCCATTCACGGGGCCGGTGGGGATCCGGTGATTTCCTCAAACTAAAAAAAAAAATCTTTACACCTGCTTTTTACTACTGCACCTAAAAACTCAAATTAAGCTTTAAATCAATAAGAAGTAAATTAAAATAGAGTATAATAATAGTATATTTTTTTAACTTGTTAACTGCCAATGAATTTACTCTCAAAGCTGTGACCGCGTTTGCAGAGGAAGTGTTAAATATAATCTTTCAACTAAAATTACAGATTGAAAGAAAACAAAATTCTTAAAAAAGTAATGACATGATTTAGTTAAGTTCTTTAAGGAATTTGAAATAAGGTTCTTATTTGTGACACAACATGATTAATAAGTTACAACATAAATAATAAATTCTTATAAGATTTTATTTTACTCAGATATTGGAGCCAATCTAACTGATGACATGTACCAAGGTGTATACCATGGATCAAAGAAACATGACCCAGATTTGGATGTGGTATTAAACAGAGCTTGGATTAGCGGTTTAGATAAAATGATTGTGACGGGAGGCAGTCTTACTGATAGTAAAAAAGCTATTGAACTGTCTAGGCAAGATTGTGAGTAGTATCAATAGTAATACTATAATTCCTCCAATAAAATACATTACTAAGTCCAAAAAGTACTTTCTTTAGCTCATCCATATCCCATTTAAATGAGGATGGTGCAATGTTTTGTCTAACACACAGCAAATTTTCATATCATATATCGCACAATTCATACATCTCGTAAAGCTTTTTCTCCTCTGACTGCCAACAATTTTCAACAATAAAAAAATATATTAAACTATAAAAAAGATTTTTTTCTTGAAAGAAGACAATACAATCAAGAAAAGGGCCATTTTTAAAGTACCACTGAAACACTCAGGTGTGCTCAGGTCTCGTCAATAGAAAGTTCATAATCCACCACAATTGCCCAATGACTATTGGCGACTTCATATATCTTAAAAGTATTTGTCAAGCACTTGTTATTTATTTCAGCAAGACTGTTTTCAACCGTTGGATGTCATCCAACAAGATGCAGTGAATTTGTCCCTGATCCCACAACTTACCTGCAAGGACTGCGAGATCTAATTACAGATAATAAAGACAAAGTTGTTGCAATAGGAGAATGTGGATTGGATTACGAGAGACTGCAATTCTGTGACAAGGATGTACAGTTGAAGTTGGTAAATGATTGATAGTTTGAATTAAGTTTTTGTAATTTTTTATTGTCTTGAAAATAAATGACTTATCGAAATCTCTTCAACCTGAAAATAAGTATGTCTCATCAGGATTTTAGTGGCTAGGATTTCGACATAAATAGCGCAAGTACACTTTTGCAACTGTCTACATATCATAAGGGTTTCTCAGCAAGGGGTTATGCGGAACGGCGCGACGCGTTACTAATTACGGCACTCTTTACCGTCGCGCCGCCTCCGACCCATTATCTCATACAGAACTTTTTAAACTTCGTTTAACGATCTAATGAGCTTAATGGATATAGTCTTTTGTTTTCTTCCAGATACTTCGAGAACCAGCTACAGTTGAGCCGTGAATTCGATCTACCCTTGTTTTTACATTGTCGGGCGGCCGCCGACGACTTGGTCGAGATTATTAGTAGGAACCGGGATAAGATTGTGGGAGGAGTAGTACACTCTTTCGATGGTTCTGAAGAGGCCTTGCATAAGATCTTGGCGCTTGGATTGTCTATAGGAATTAATGGATGGTTAGTTTTGGTGTAATAGTTCTGGCATGGAGTATTTATATAACAAAGATTAGGCTTATGTATGTACGGGTGATACCGACTTATCCGAAAACACGAAAAAAGAATTCATAGCTGATATTGCACATTGTGTACATGTTTTGTATGTTCGCGAATAAGTCCGTCATTTGTAAACCAATTTTGATGATTTTATTTTGTAAGAAATACGATAACACTCACACTTGTTTGAACCCTTTTTATATTTATCGTTGCCGAAAAGTGCATAAGTTTAACAAAATTTTATTTAAAGTTATTTAGCACTATAATAACAAGTAATATTACTACAAAATTGCAATCTACTTTTCAGTTCTCTCCGCACAAAAGAAAATCTAGAAGTGGTTACCAAAATACCAAGAGATAAGCTGATGATTGAAACTGATTGTCCGTGGTGTGAAATCAAAGCCACACATCCAGGGTACTGTCATGTTACTACCAAGTTTCCAACTGTGAAGAAGGAGAAATACTCTATAGAGAGTAATAGTCAAGTTAAAGGGAGAAACGAGCCTGTTAATATTGTGTAAGTTTATTTTTTTAATCCGCGCAATTTTACAAGTACTAAATTGGTGTTTTCACTTAATTTTTCTGGTCATTTACAGCTGAGGTAATACTTGGACTTTTAATACTGATTTCTATTTTTTTGGAACGAAGTTCCTTATCGCGCCTTATCGAAAGGGAGCTAGACGGAAATCCTTATGAAAGAGTTGTCACGACACTTTTTTTGTTTTATATGATTACTTCTTCTTTTTATTCTGGACCTCGTCCAAGACTCGGGACGATTCGCCAATGTCAAGTGAGACAGATACACGGTCTTTATGATTAATGCTAGATGGCGCTGCGATCAAAATATTTTATTCAAGTTATAATAATTAGTTAGTTTAAAACGTCTGTCTCACTCTCTCTCTCTTCTGAACTTCGTTCCATCCGGGTGTCCCTTGACACCTCTCAAGTTTTTTTTTTCTTAATTTATAGTCTTCTCGTATAAATGGACTATCCGACACTGAAATAAATTTCAATTCGTAACAGCAGTTTCCGAGATTAGTTATTCAGCTATCACACCTTGTCGCGTTTCCGCATTGGTTCGCCAACTTTCCTATTGGTCGGTTGTCACCGTCATTTGTTTTGTACGTATTAGACGTTGGCGAACCCAATATGAAAACGCGACTTATGAGTGTTTTAGTGGAAATACAAATATAATAATTGCGTCGAGTTAAAATTCATAAAATCCATGTTGAGACTGAAATAGTATTTGAATGTAACTGTTTCCTAAAATATAAGACTCGGTAAAATATTTATCTGAAATTTCCCTAGACTTTTATGTTTAATTTACAGGCAAGTTCTGGAGGTATTAGCTGCAGTGCGAGGTGACAATCCCGAGGATTTAGCAGCTGCTATTTACGATAACACTAATAAAATGTTTTTCGCTAAATGGTTGTAAATAAATGTTTTGTTTATTATATTCTCGTTTACTTTAGTAATTCACTTTTTTTCCTTATTTGTGTACATATTTAAAAAAAATGTTTGATAGTATTAATATTGTTTCATATTCATTTATTTGCTCATTTTTTACATTATATTTAAAAAAAAACATTTACAAAAAAAATAATTTAAAAATACAATATAAAAAACAGAAGGCCTCTGGTGACGGGGTCTACGACCCAAGCCATCAGTGGTCAGGGCTCAAGAGAGGAACCTCCAAACAATACGTGCCGTGTCAAGAACGACCGCCGCGCTAGGACTATACTAGAAAAACAAGATGGTATTACATTTAAATGTAAATAAAAAAACCAATAGAATTTCATAATATATTCAAACACACACGATCTCTCTTCCACAAAATAAATATTCTACAAAACTTATTTCTATAACATTAAAACGAAATGATATAAAGTTTGTGTATGAAACAGATTCACGCTATATCTGTTCGATTATTCGATTATTGTCTGATAAAAATCGATTCTACATTCATAACGATTAACATTTTGGCAGTTTCTATAAAATCGAACAATTTTAGAGCAATAACAAACGGTAACTAAGTTGGAGTTCAATACAAAAGTGACTATTGTTTTATAGAAATTAATAGTTTAAAACGGGTTGAGGCCCATTTCAATACTTTTTTACAAATTTGTTGTATTTTTAATTTTTGACGTGACAACGTGTTATAAATTGGTTTGGGGGGTGACACTTCACTTCACTGCGTTACGCTCCGCTCACGTTATGCGCTCACAATGAGAGCGAGTGAGAGGCACGCGTGCCGCGTCACTTTTTATGTCTGTCTCTCTCGCTCTTAGGCGGGCTAACCATGCCCGAGTCGTTGTCACGTAAAACTTTCACCCGTATACCGACTTTACAGGCAACTAATTTTTTTTGATATAAAAATAAGATGACTGGTCACTTTTGAATTGGCAATTTTCTAAAATGATGATATCAGTCGTAATTTAAATAGAAATGCAATAAGGAATGTCACGATCATCAAATTTAATTAAAAATGAATGTCATGGATATAATATGAAAATGATTTATATAACAACATTAAATTATTTTGAGAATAAGTGGAGTAAACAAAAGATTCGTTCGTTGTATTTAATAATATTTTTTGTTTTCTTTCCAACAATAGTGTACGTAATCCATTTGTTAAAAAAAAATATAAACAAAAACTTAACTTGTGGGTAGATGACTGCTTCTTTTCATTTTTTCAATAAAATAGATCAAAAAATGAGTACAATTATAACTAAAATGCATGTCTAAATAAAATTCAGTCTATTACAAAACAAAATAATAGATAATTTAAAAGACATTTTTTTTTGTTTTTGATAACAAAAATTTCCTTAAAATATTGGTCATATTATTTTCTAAAATGTCAATTAAAAATCATAGGAACTACTAGTAAAAGATCAGTCGTCTACTCACAAAGTTACAATAATCTCTATAATTTGAACTAGGTTATGTTCACGGTATCTGCGAATACAGATGAACTTGCTGTCGGAACCAAACATAGTAAGATGACATGTGAGACCTCGTTACGTTGAGAGCTGACTGAGTTTTGTTCTGAAGAATCTCTGGGGCCCATTCACCGCTGAAATTAAATGAAATGAAATACTTTATTTTCAACATTGATGACGTACTCATTCTTGTTGACGTCAAAAGTTCCAAGCTACCACCAGTTCGGACACAAAAAATAATAATTATAGCCACAGTCCTGAGAAGAACTGACAAGAAACTCAGCGGGTATGTCTTTTTTTTTGTATAATGAGCAAAGTGAGGAATATAAGGAAATTTTTCTAACAATGTGTTAGTCACTTATTTTATTTTCTTCAACTATGTTTAATGAGTACAAGTCTCATGATTGATAACTGCCACTGCCACTTGTATATGCCTATGTCGCGAATATTCGAAGTTAGGTTAGTAACGAATTTTCACTTTTTTTATATATTCGCAAGTCCTGTATGGGTAGGTGATAGATAACGACCCCTCATTGCCCTAGCATTGCAGAGGTTCATGAGCGACGGTGACCGCTTACCATCAGGTGGGCCGTAGGGTCGTTTATCTATTTCGCAATTAAACAAAAAAAAAACAAAAGATGGACGCATTTTGCGTGGATTTGTTGAAAAGGTCAACATCGTCAAAAATGTTCAAAAATCAACATTCACAACATTCCCGATTTAAAAATTTAAATAATTGTTACAATAGAAGCAAATACTTACACAAAAACTTTAGTAGCCAAATAATCAGTGGTGATCTGATAATAATCGCCAGAATACTTCTTAAGTCCATTCCAGGCTCCCGATGCATAATTCTGAACATTATCAACAAGACCTGGTGCATATTCCTCTATAGTTTTTACTACCACAGGCGTTTTCTCAACTACATAATCCTGAATGTTCCCGTATAAAACACCAGCTTTTTTGAGTCCTACATAAAATAGGTCTTTCGATAGTTGTGCATAAGGACTGCATATTTCTACTGTTTGTGTGTAGTAAACTGGTGTGTTTGTCTCTAGCCATAGGTAGCCTCTTGCGGAGGTGGATAGAGTTTTCTGCCATGCTTTCTGACTGTGCTCGAGGATGCCCAAGTCTTTGAACAACTTCCCTGTTGTGCTCTCTGTAATAAAATGATTTAACTGTAGTAGGATGAATTACTATGATTTGTAGAATAGTCGTGGTGGCCGAGTGGTTGAATCGCTTGGCTTCCGTATGGGTCGCGGGTTCAAAACCAGCTGGCTTGTACCTCTAAATCTTAATATGAAAAAGATTTATGTGCAATTTTTCACAACACCACTGGCTAAAAACGGTGAAGGACAACATTGTGAGGAAACCTGCATATCGG
Source organism: Trilocha varians (assembly GCA_030269945.2). Lineage (NCBI taxonomy): Eukaryota > Metazoa > Arthropoda > Insecta > Lepidoptera > Bombycidae > Trilocha > Trilocha varians. The sequence goes on along the minus strand of AP028270.1, from coordinate 2,851,067 downwards.
AAAAGGGTTCTCAAAATCCTTTGAAGATATGTGAAGTCCCCAATCCGCATTGGGCAAGCATGTTGGACTATGCCTAATCCCTCTTCGGAGGAGACCTGAGCTCAGCAGTGGGCGGTAATGGTTTGTTACAGTACAGTACAGTAGAATGTAGGTTATGCTTTTGACATCTTGATTTTTTTCTCAGTTTTACCTATACTAATATTATAAAGAGGAAAGGTTGTTCTCGAATAGGCTCCGAAACTACTGGTTCGATTTCAAAAATTCTATCAGTTTTGGAAAGTTCATTTATCTAGGAAGGCTATAGGATGTCTTGTTTCCCTTTGTGAAGCAGACGAAGTTGCGCAGGTCAGCTAGTATTAATATAAGCCTGACTTGTATCAAAAAATCTAACAGTGATTGCTTAGTTTGAATGATTCATTTGAGCTTGAATGGTGTTGAATTAATTCTAGAGGTCCATTATCAACTCCTAGCTAAATGGCTCATCTATCTACATGGTAATAAAAAAATACTATGTAGTTCAACTGCTCAATACAGCATCTTTGGTTTTCAGTACTAACATGACAATTTATATCTAGTATATTCTTTACATTATTTAGTTGTTCACTTAATTAACTTAATGTCCTGCAGGTAAATTTTACGACAAGGATGGAGGATGGAGGAAAATACACCATTATAATAATTGAATATCCCTAAACTCAATTATTGCAGAAGTTCATGAGCGACGGTAACCACGTACGATCAGGTGGCCCGTTGGCTTGTCTGCCTACATGGCAATAAAAAAAAAATAAAAAAAATGTATTTTTAGAAGAAGAATGTGCCAAAAGTACTTATAACTGTATTTAAAAAAAATAAGCTGTCAGCTTGTAATCTTATTATGAAATCTTGGTACAATTTAATTTTAAGGTTTGCTATAGGCCACTTCAATAACACAACTAGGCCATAAGATTCTTTTCTGTTTTATTTGAAAGTCAACATTGAATGTCATAAGTACAGTACAAACTTTCTCTTATCAACAGCAGTAACGGTGTCATGACTCTCAACACTGATAATGTAATGTACCTATTGTAGAACGTTGTTAAAATCACATTAACATTCTTGTTATGTTTTTGTTAATTTTAAGGTTATTACGTTGCGTTTTGGAAATATAGCTATATTTAAATTGCCATGTAACTATGTAAGTTTGGGTGGAATCTTGAGAGTAGAATTTGACAAATTTTCCAGTTTTCAATTTAGCTGAAGTTTTGACTATGCAATAATATGGTACCATGGAGTTGATCTGATGATGGAGTCTGAATAAAGCCCGAAGAACTCATGCCCTAAACAAGATAGATGAGATAGAACATTTACCTTATGTTGTTAACCCTTTTTTTTAAAGTTTTCTATATGGTTTTTACTTTCTCTGCTATGGCAGTTCAGTGTTGACCAAGACTACATATTTTTTCTATTGTTTTAACATATTAAACATCAACTTACTAGGGAAGTTTCCTCCTGCGAGTGACACATCATAAGCTACAAGACCAATGATACTGAGCAGCAGAACAAAGCTGGCCCACAACCATGGATTCCTTCTAGAGCTCGTCATTCTGTCTAGAATATCCTATGAAACAATATAATACATTATATTATTGTGCTTATTTAGCAAAGAGGAAATTTTTCTGAGGGAAGGGATCTACTGAAGCAACTTTGATAATTATTGTACTAATAGTTATAAAACAAATACTAATGCATATAAGCCTTTCTTTTTGGCAATTAATTCAAAAATATAAGCTTCCATGCGAGTTTTGGTGTTTGAATGAGGGTAAAGTCATCTAAACAATGCTCCAAATTAGTATATCTCGTGTTTATTAAGTTTTGACGAAATATTTCCTTTTTACTTAATATTTTTATTTATACTAAAAATATAAGTCTTTGATTTACAAAACAAAATTATAGACAAAATAAAAATTAAGTTACTAGAATAATGTGCCTGCTATATTTGCACAAGTGTAGACAATTTAAAATAAATAATGTTTTGATCATCATTAATTACTTATATAGCCTGATAATTGTGCAGTCATTAACATTAAATTATACAGATAAGTTTTTATACCTAAAATACTTTATAATGATTGTATAATGTGAATCTATACTAATATTATAAAGCTGAAGAGTTTGTTTGTTTGTTTGTTTGAACGCGCTAATCTCAGGATCTACTGGTCCGATTTCAAAAATTCTTTCACTGTTGGATAGTCCATTTATCGAGGAAGGTTATAGGCTATATTTTATTTTCAAAAAAATTAGGGATCCGCATGAAAATATCGAATATGTAACAAAAGGTGAAAAATCAAAAACCTATTTATGCGTACGCTGCAAAAACTATTGACAATAGAACAAAATGATGTACTACGGGTTTTTAGATCTTTTGAAGACAAACAAAAAAGTCCACGACAGCATATATCTAACTATCATAGTTTAGTCACAATAACCACTTTTATGTTTTAAAAAAATATTTTTTCGTCCCAAGATTGAATTTAATGTTAAATGAGTATCGTTATATTAACCCTTATCCAAATTAAGTATTTTGTTATCAAGAGTATTAATGTAGAAGTAAATTACTTTTTGTTTTATTCCAATCGGACTTTTCGTTTAGAAGTTATTACGAGTATAAAACGCAATGAATACGTGAGGCACAGCGAGCCGCGAAAATAATAACTCGACGGTATTGCGAGTACTGTTTGAAACCCTTTGTAACGCAGACGGAGTTGCGTGGGTCAGCTAGTATTAAGATAAACACTACTAAATTTAATTATTACTTAAATTATGATGAGATTTGTACAATGATTCAAGGAAAACTTAAGCTTATGGTTTTTGAACATGAAATCATGTATTCAATTGTCTTCTTTTGTCAATCAAAACCTTTTCTAAAAGAAGGCAGAACATTAGTCTTCCATTGCATACAACATTAATTTTGTTTGAATAATAATTTACCTAAACAAGAAAGTACCCAAAAAAATATACATATCTAAAAAAACACATAATCAAGTAAGTTAAACCACTTAAATCTGAGAGCTAACAATCTTGTAAATGTAGAACAATGGTTGTTATTTTTAGAACCCTATTATTATATTAGTCAAGAAATATGCTAACACACTTGTATAGACAAATCACACATACATAATTGTAATCAAGGTCTTGAAACACAACACAGGGTCACACAAACACTTATTTTATCAATCAAGTTCAAGGCCGAGAATATTAATTAATATTTTAAAACTACACGACATATTAAAATTTCTAATTCAAAATTTCCTTTTTCGAACGGAAGTAGCAACGTAAACTTTTACCTGGTTCGGGCTGTTCGATATTCAAATCCGATAAAACTAAAATAAGCAATCGCCTCCCGCGGACTGCCTAACGGATGTAACACATTATTTTACTGTTAGAACTTAGAATGTATGGGCGTCGACGTTCGTGTTAAGAAAAAAGCAGTTTTTCGAGTTCCATTCATGTACAAAGTGCGCGATTCTTCGCGAGCGTCTCTGCGTGCGTTTCGCAGAAAATCGACGATTTAAACGTTTGCAATGATGCGCAATTAACACAAATAATTAACTCTAAGGATAAATAATATTTTAGATAACAATACACTGCTTTACCTTCAATGTGCGCTGAACTTGAATTTCGATAAAATACCACGGAAAATTTGTACGGATCGAAAAATTTCGAGACTCCTCCCGACAAACGTGAACTCTGACTGATTGACATTTGACAGATTTATGATTTTGACAGTTAACTGTTTTGGGGTTACCAATTTTTATTGAACTTTTTTCCATAAATTATATTTTTAAGTCATATGTATTGAGTTTTTCAAATAGTGGAAATATTTAAGATATTTCAAAAATTAGATACTTTAATTCAAATTAAGTTTCTATTACGCATAATTAAGTGTTTCTTTACAATTCATTATTATTTAATTATTTCTTTTTCACAATTTTATAAATATGTAACACATCAAAAAAGTAATAAAACGTACATGGAAATATACCTACTTAAAATATGTAAAACACAAAAAAATATCTATTTAATATCTATATTTTCTTATCTAATTTTTAAAGTTATTGTTAAGTGTTAATGTACTGACCTGGCAAATCTTTGTGGTCTTCGTTAAAATTTCGTCCTTCTTCTTTCCTTTTAGATGTTCCCCGCTCACTTCTTGGTACTGCAGCACCGTTGTTTTTAAAGATTTCAATTTTAATTTAGGACTTACTTCCGACCAGTTTGAATCTGGAGAATAAAATATTTTCAAAGCAACCGAATACGATTTCGGTAGAGGGTAGAGTGGGTTTTGTTGGCATTTAATTTGTATTATAGGATTGAGATAAGAATAACATTAATGTTTATCTACGCGATAAGTAATGCACTAACAGGACATTGTCAGTGTATTGATAAAGGTCCAATAACTAATTTAATGTCGTATCTTAAACAAACTATTTGCATTTGATTATTTATTTTAGTCAATTTCTCATTTGCTATTCAAGTAGTTAAACAAATTAAGTGCAAATATGTAACTAAAACTTTTGGAAATAAGATTTTTCTTTGAATCTTCAGTCGTATTGTTCACGATTTTCTTTTCATACATTTTAGTTCCATGCCATCAAACCTATCCAATTAAAACACTGAATTATTAATTTAACATGTATTTAACTTACCAATGTAATCTAATAGCGTGGCTGACGGTTTGCTACATCTGTGGAATAATTGACGCCATGTTGCGTTAGTCGAATCATCTCTCGATAAACATTCGACCAAACTTTCAACTATAATTCTGTTTAATGTATCTAAAGCGGCACCGCTTAGGTATTGATTGGGTAGTTTCTTCATGAGTTGATTGAATGTCACTTGTAATTTATTACCGCTCTTTTTGAAATATATATCCTGAAAGAAATCTTTTAATGAATACGTAATTTATCGGCCATGGTAATCGATTATGATCCTTGAGAATTCAAAACATATGTAAAGATTTTATGAGATTTAAAAGTAACAGGATCAAAATTTGTAGAAAGTTGATGGATTGCAATGCGATAGTTTTCGAGACTACCGTTAGCAAACCAGTGATTCTTAATTGCTAGCTCAGATATCTAATAAAATTTAATATAAAAAAGAATTGTATCAGATCATCGATTTCATCTTCTCTACAAGCAATACACATTTATTATAATCAGTACCGATGTACATAATTTAGTAATACAAAATGTAATCATTACTTATCATGTAATAATGTCAAATACATGTTAATATTCGATAAAGAATTATGTAATTCACGAGGATAAGATTACTAATAACAATAACATTGGTTGATAAAATTAACTTTTTGACCCTTGAAAGATATAATCTATAGGTAAAATACTGAAGTCTACCGAGTTTTGGAATCAGTTACCATTTGTAATTATATTACAAATGGCTATAGATTTCGATAACGGCTAAGATAAATTACCTACTCTGTTATTTTACTCTCTCTCTGGGTACGGACGGTGCCTAACTGTCAACAAAATAAATAGACTCACCTTATATTTACTTAATTGGTTGATAAGGTCACTTGAAAATTCTTTCGACAAACCATTCCTCTTTGTGTTTATAAGATCAATCATAGCAAAGAACTGCTCCTGGCTAGCTTTAATCGTATCCATCTCTGTATGTTGTTCGACCATTTTAGAAAGATATCCTACAACGTACTTTGTATAATTCTTTAGTTCGATAACAGGTAAAAATATCTCTTGCCAAACTGAAACAAAAATTACGTTCACTAATCTGATACCCACCAAAGCCGACGGTTGTCGTTAATACTGAATAAAGGAACTCTTTCTTCTTCTTTTTTTTCTTGTTTATACAAAATTTCATTTCTTCTGACACGATCAGAAATTTAGATTATTGAAAGTATTTGTGTGTAACAGTTTACAAATGCTTAGGGAAGGTCCTTAAAATTATGTCGTAGGTAGCGATCCTTCAGTATCCATTGCAAAAGACCGTGAACGACGGTAACCACTTACAATCAGATGGCCCGTTGGCTCCTCTGCATTCATGGCAATAAAAAAAATATCGTTAACTATTGTATGTACTATGTAGTGGTGTTGTTATTTTGTAATTGCATAGGCCTTAAACAACTTCATCCACTAACTTATCTCATTTAAATAAGGTTAGCTATAATCTCTATCTCGATACAAATATTTTTATTTATAATCTACTTAGACAGAAATTATCATAACTATCGTAATCAATGGCAAAGTAGAATACTTTCTCAGTACTCAGGCAATAAAACAAGCGAAACGTAGCAAGACGTCATCACTGATGTAACCATGACTAAATTGTGTTTTGCCACTGCACTGCATTTGGTCCAAGTGAAAGTATTTTTGGTAGCGTTTAATACTTTTTAAGTAGATATTGTTACGAAATTTCGTATTGCAATGTTATCAAAGACTATGTTGTTGCGGTAAGTGCTTACTAAAAATGGGACACTGTACTTTCAGGGTCTTTAGTTTATTTGGCCCTTCACAAAATATTATGTTAGCTGTTTTATTTAAAAACATAGGTGTCTATTATTTTTTATAGGTTGGCAACTTTTTAAAACAGTAAAGTAAATGATCGAAGGAAAATAGCCTTAAAAATTAACGTTATTACAAATGACGACACTTTATTTATTTTAAAAGTCTATTTATGTCATGGTAAGGAAAATGAGCTGATATTTACTTCTAATGAAAGATTGCAATACCTACCTTAAGCAAGTACTATTTGTGGTTTAATTTACAACAAATAAAAACTACTTTGGAATTCGGATATTCCTTTCGACATTCGTTTCATTTGCGATTTAGAATAATCAAATACATGCGAATATTCGTTACATCCCTAATCAAAAAAAACCCTGAATCCAGTCCCCTTAAAACTCACCTCAAAATTTTTATAAATACACTTGAACACCACACACGGTTAATAATACTGGCACGGCGTATGGTTTATCATGATCTACCTTGAGATCTGTCACTACGATAACTGATAACATATCAGAGAAAATGAATTTGGCACTGAACTATCGGGGACGCGAGGCCTACTTTTTGACCGACTTCCAAAATTCGAAGAAAGGTGAAGACCTACTTTTTTACGTTCGTACCGCTGTTTTTGCCGGTGGTGAATAGATTCCTCTCTTAAACGAATGGTACAGCTTCTTACCGAGATTTTTCAGAAAAAAAGTTATTCATATAAGAATTCGCCCATTTTCATAGCTTCTTTAAACAGCTCAATTAAATTGATTATTATTATTTTAATGAATTTTTGTTTGAATTACTTGATGGATAAAATTCAACTAGTAGTTTTTGTGATATTGAAAATGGAACTAGGTTATTGTTTCTTGTGTAAATCTCTATTTCAAACCCGGCTGGTGTTGATCTCAATAATTAACGGTTGCATGATTGCAGAGCTTTCGTCAAGATCGGAATTTTAACTAAGCCGGCTCGAAGATAAGCTAATACAGGTTAATGTTTACCCGATGAATTGTATCATCTCATTACTACTTTTATGCATGGTTCTTACGCTGGTGCTTATGCTGGTTGTCTCGCTAAACACAACAGTCACTAAGGGTTCATGCTCAGAGAGTCTTGTAGATACAGTGAGTGTGGTGTGTCGAGAAGTGAGTTTGAGTTCCAGTGGTACGACCCAAATCGCTCTTAAATCTACCCGCAGTATCCAGTCTTCCCGTGATCATGACGTTTGCAACAACGTTGAAATATCGAGACAACTCAATTAATTAAATTTTGTGGTAAGAACCCGTTGAAAATGCATGAAAGTATTATAGAAAACCGCGAGTGTCTGAATAAGTTCATCTCATTACTGTCCACTGCTTGGATCTAGATATAGCATACATTTCTAGTAGACGTATTCGTAATGAGAATTGGGGATTTCACATCATCGATTAACAAACTTCAATATTCACCTAACCTCATCACGATGGTTGCATTTTTGAGTCAGTAATGTTATGATTGCACAAAAAATATCGTTTAGAGATAGTATGGATTCAAATTCATGATCGTTAAGAAACACGCAGCAGCACTAAAGTTACTTTTTTCTCAGTATTATCTAACTCGCGATGTTCCAAATTTGCTGCCATAACCAAAGTAATTAAGCAGTTGGGTGCAGCCTAATGTGCAAGATGAGCAAAAGGTCCGTCAACCTGATTTAGATTTTATGTTTCAATCAAATTATGATGAGTTTTATTTTTTGCACGAAACCTTTTTTGGACACGAACAATACGGTCAACTTCCGCCCACACTACAAATGCGCGAGTTGAATCAACTAAAATAACTAAAACGTCCGTTCGTTATCAACAACCGTCCAAGTTATTTATAGAAAGAAAGAAAAAAATGGAATTATGTATTAAATGTCTGATTTTATGACGTCATCTATCTACAAAAGGAATGTTAAATATTTGCAAGTTTTTGAATATTCGGAAAAAATCAAGCGAAATTTTTGGCAATAGTTGAGTGATTAATGCGTGGATGTAGTCAGACTTTAACGGAGCCAAAATAAAAGACCCTGCCTGTCATCCACCAAAAGTTAGGGTGGTAGGCAGAGTTGGCAAGAGTCAGTAGATATCCAAAGCTGATGTTTTATGACTCTTTATACAATCAGCTTTTTAGTCCATATCAAGCATAAAAGCGAAATTCGCTTCCACGACAATACGACATAAGTGATTTGTGATTGTTTGTTGCTGAAAAAGTGATAAGTACAACTTGCGCTCTTGTGATACAGTTTTGAAAATGCACTAATCAGGCTGATAGCATGGAATGCAAAGGAAGGCGACAGCTAGTCAGGACATGTGATTTACTTTGCAAACCCTGCTTGAGTGATTGTTTACGTCAGTCAACCTTTACCTCCTTTTTGGTGTCTACATCTGCACTGCATTCATTGTCAAGTCTGCCTTATTTCATTATAGTTAAAATGAGATTAGAGCTAACAATTTTTTTGTGTAGCAAATTACAATCACATAACTTATTATAGCATTTAAATTCAAACAGAATGTGGGTAGAAAATATTCTGCTAAGCTTTTCTTGTTTAAAAAATATGCAAATCACAAATTTTATGCTTAAATATTACTGTTACTTATCTAAACTTACCTTTCAATCCAACTGAGAAGTCTTTTAGGCCTCCTTGCCCAATTGCCCACAAGAGGGATAGCCCTATAGGAGGTCGGTTCTGATACGAGTTTCTTAGGCTACTGTATTTCTGAACGGAGGAGACGCAAAGTTCAGGGTTTTCGTGGGCCATTAACTGGAGCAATAGTCTGTGTCCGTTAACTTGTAAGCCTGTTGAATGATATTGAGTTCTGTTTTACTATATTTATCTTTTTAGTTAATAAATATTTGTTCATTTCAGTTTGAAATAATTTGTTGCTAAAATATTAGATATTGTCTACATAAAAATCTGTTTTAGTTGAAAACTGAAGAATAAATTTACTTAAAACTATACTAATGAGGTTATTAGAGACGTGAAACTTTTTATCATTAAAAATTTTGATCTAATTTTATGCCTAGCTATGTTTGTGAAGTGGAGAACTATGAATTTATACAATGACACTCAGATTATAAAAAGTAATATTATACATCTAACTAATGGGTCTCATTATGAATGTTAGTAGTAAAATTTGGTTTTAAAATATTTTATAGCTTATAATTTTAAGACTCCAGGGTCAATAGCTTCCAGTAGATATTAAGTTACAATAATTTAAAATCTAAATAAAACAAACCTCTGCTCATATCATTAGCAAGAGCTGTTAAAGTTCCATCAAAAAATAATTGAACATTAGCATTTCCAGCATCTTGAAGGACAGTGGTTAGAGCATTCCTTAGCTCTGCTGGTGCCTCAGATAAAGGGTATGTAGGAGGATAAATCGCAAATGTGGGATCATCAACTTCTATTGGTATTTTGCTGTTCAAAAAGGTTGCAATTTCCTTCAGCCAGACTAAAGGCGCGTTTGAAAATCGCACCTTGTTCGATGTTATGATACTGGCCAATTCTGTTATGTCAATCTAAAAAAGGAAATAATTTTTTTAAATTTGATTTATGTTCGAAAAAGTTTCAAGTTTTAGGTTATCTTTGGGATACCCACCGCTTCTAATGCGCCTTCTATATTTTTAGGTATTTTCGGTTTTGGCGGTTCCACTCTCTTTTCTTGTTTCTTTCCTTTTTTCTCACCGTCTTTCTTTTTTTCTTTAGGTTTCTTTTCGACATCAATCTCCATTCCGGCGTATAAAGATTTTAATTGAGAATGCGGTACTGTTGATGAAATAAATTTATATTTGTGAAAATTAATTCAAATTGAAGGTGATTCAGAAACGAGAAAGGTAAAAGTTCCCACTCACCGACATCCTCAAGTTTGGGTCCATTTTTTAATGCTTGTTTCTCGTCTCCTTTTGTTTTTACCTTTCCATTCTGAGACTTCTTACTTTTTCCTACAACTTCCCATTGACCGCTAGACATTTTGAGTAAGATTTACGAGAGAAAACACAAGATACTTTTGTAAATACAGGAAATGAGAGGTTACACGTCAAAATCAAACATCAAACAAAGTCAACGCAAGAAGCTGCATAATTTTCTATGCGGATGAATTTACAATAAAGTATGTGAGCGAAACAGAAATATTTAAGATCCTGTAGTAAAAAAGAGACAAAATATTAGCACATGCTAAGAACATTGCATTATCGTTGCTGTCAAAAATTAAAAACATAAAATAGAAAGCAAGTTGTCCATTGGTCAGCTAATTCCACCTTGGACAAAACGTGGCAACCATAGGGTGCCTGATCCAATTAAAGAAAATTTCCAATTATTGACGGATGTCAAATTTTTAGAAAGTAATACATTTAAGACTGTTGCCACGAATACCTTTGAGTTTGAACGATTTAAAATGATATAAATCCAAGTGAAATAAAACCATTATATTCCTTCAGCTTTACGATGTAACCACTTTTAATAAAACTATAAGTCCGAATCAAATGATTTTTTTGTATCAAAAAATCTCGCGACCATTAATAGTTCCTAATTAACCGGATTTTCAGGGTGAATTCTGAAGCAATCGAATGCAGATCAATGATAAAAAATTGACTATTTTTTGTAAGAGTTGAGTTTGATCAGACATGATTAGTAATGGAATACAGACACCTCCAAGTCCTGTCTCTGTAGATCTCACTAGATCTATTGTTAATAAAAAGTACTTATTAAAATTTCACAATTGTTTCTTAAATTAATATGAAAATTTAACGAGAATGTGATAATACAGGTACAAAGTTTTCAACAACCGAGGATTTCCTAAGCTTTATTAGACATACATGGAAAATGCGTGGATATTAGCAAGTACAAAAAAATAAAAATATTTTGTATTTGGAAAACGCACTGCGTGCAGTGGGATATTTAGTTCTTCCACCCTGTTTCACAAAGTCATTTTTCCATTAAATTGTCACTGTCATTTCGCTAATGTCAACAAGTGTCAACTGTCACTACAACAAAAAAAGTGAAATTGATTTGATTTGGTTTTGCTTCCAAAAATATGAACGAGAAAGAAAAATGTCAGTTTGAATTCGTGACCACTGTCGTTTGTTGTGTAGTTGTTTTGGTAAACTAAAATAAGACTGAACCTGTTTATCGTGTGCTAATATAAAAATTTGGTGCACTATGGAAAGAGAAGGTGATCGCCCTATACTTTTGTTCAAGGAACTCGCTGACTCCTTGAGGGAGCGTGTATTCTTTGCAGCCAGAGATGGGATGTCCCTCACCCTCTACGCTTTACTATATGAAAAGAACACTGACGAAATCGACGATTTATTAAACAATGTAAGTTTTTAGGATACCATTCAAGGCCGTAAAAAATCATAACAAAAAGAATTTGCTAATGTCACCGTCTAATTTCTAACAAAAAGTCACGTTATCATTCTATTTTTATCGTATAAATCAGACGTTACCTTTTGCGTTTTAGATGGAACGTGTGTTATTAATTTTTTTATGCGTCGCGAGAATTTGGCCTCGTACGCAATAGAGTAATATGTCGCAATCTATCCAAACATGTATCACATCCATAATAACTAACAGCTGACGCAAAATTAATTGTAGTACACACAGACAACATTGTTACACAGATGTAAACAAGTGTTTTTGCATGAGAATTTGAAAGGAAAATTTAATTTTATTGCTTGAAATGATTCACATTATTTATTCGCAAATTTGTTACAAAAAAAATAAATAATTATTTTATTAAAAATATCTATTTACACTCACAATTTTATCATACCATACTTATCAATATAAAATAAATATCACTAAACATTTCGTAGTACAAATCAAAGCATAAATTAGAATTAAAAGTAATTATGATTTGTTATCATACAAAGTAATGTTTTTAAGATTGTCATTAGTATAGGTGAATGACATGTCATATACCTCATTTTTTCATATGTTTACCGTTCCAGTCAATTACATATAAAAACAGGTTTGATTTTTGGCCATCTGTTTGTATTATGCTGAATCATAGTGTACATTTTAATAAGCCAATCGGAAAGGTCAGTGGTGACTGACTTAATTTATTTATAGGAGATTACTAGTTATGTTAGCTCTTCCTTGTGTGTGTTATTTTATTAATTTTGTCTGTGAAGTTCAAAGGTGATTTATACTTATGATTTTTTGTGCTTGGGATAGAATTGTTATCATCTTTTATTAGAGCTTAACTCATAGAATAATGATATCAATTTGATATTTTTAATAGATCCTGTATTTTATATAGAAATATGTAGTGAAGCTTATTTTTGTAACTGAACATTACATTTTATTTAAAAAAACGTTTGTGATACTAATAGTGTACATAAGATACTCAATAAAATAAACAAAAGTTATCTTGTTAAATTTTATTTGAAAACAATATTATACTCTATGATAAAATGCAGGTCCCTTTTTCTATAATATAAAGATTTATTAAGTCATAAAACAATTTGCAGGATGTATGCAGTGATGGAGTGAAATGCACACCTCTTATCACGGCAGCTAGACACGGACGGGAAGGTGCAGTTAGAATATTATTAGAGAAATTCAGGCCTCCAGTGTGTTTAGAATTAGAGGGTACTGTCAAATTTGAAGAATATGTTATTGAAGGTGAGTTAGATTTTTTACAACTAGACATAAATAAAGTAATTTTTTTTTTCTTTACATATAAGTGAGCTTAGTGTGCGCCATATGTGGGTTACACAACGGTAAGTGGTTACCGCCGACCATTAGCCTCTGTAATACCTTATCCATCACACACTATACAGGACATTCCTTAAGTGATATTATTATGTATTATATGCAGGTGCATTCATGGACCTATGCAAATTCTAAATTATTTCGTAACAATGGAACAGGTATTAAAATAATTGCTAAATTACAAATTAGGTCTTAATTGATTCCTATAATTAGAATGTGTCGGTTTTATGTGATGATAGCTAGCAATTACCATAAAAGATACGGGCGCGTGACCTCGACGCAATGTAGCTGAATGCATGTTTAGGGTTTCGTATTTTGAATTACGAATTGTCTCTAAATTATAAATGCTATAAAGCGGAAACTTTGTAAGAATATGCATGTGAAGAAAACAGTAGAATCAATTTAGAAAATCACATTACAGAGTACCTCTCGTACCTGCTATGTGTATCAATTTTTTTAAAGAATGTGAAGAAATTGTGCTGTAAATTTCTTCAAACACTCGCGGTTATCTACATCACTTACACTATTACTAAACGGGTTCTTACCACGATTATTTTACGGTGTTAGACGATAATCCAGTGTTAGACGAAAATAAAGCCAAAAAATCTAGTTTTGAGACGGCAGCCGATACTGTCAGTGTGGTATGTCGAAATGTGAGTTCGAGTTCCAGTGGTACCGGCAAACGAACGAGAAAGAGGGTAGACAGATTTGTCTGCTCTTAAATGACCTACCCGCAGTTCCTCAGTCTTCCCGTGATCATGGTGCTAAAAACAGTGCTGAAATATCAGGACCGCTCAATTAAAAATAATCGTGGTAAGAACCCGTTTAGTAATAGTGTAAATTGTGCTGTTTTTGTAGTGAATTTAAAACTTGTATTTTGCATTAAATTTGTAAAAAAATATGTTGGGCCGCTACGGAACCCGTATGTTATGCTCAATACACACTTAACACCTTTTTATCTGAGTTGAAGTATACGAGAACGAGTTTATTTTCGTGGTAGTTGGCATGTTCCATTTTAAATTCATTTATTTGCAAAATTGTTGTAGTAGAGCGAGTTGTATTGCTAAATTTAATTATTATTTTATCTGTATGTGAATCCCATCAGTTTTACATATGGTAAAATTAAACACTTCTCTTTAGTTTTAGAATTATGAAAAGAGCTACGATAATAAGAAGGTAATAATGAAAAATAAATGGTAATGACCTCAATGAAATACTTAATACCACGCCAAATTAAAGTTGTTCTTAATTATTGTATCTAATCGATACAGTGATTCGACTGTATAATACGTATTTCTTGTAGAAAGGTCATAAAATTCTTTCTCAAGTAAACATCTGATTTAAAAAAAAAATTGAAAAAACAAACAATTTCATAAAACGATCTTTTACATGATTTTAATAAGATAAATATGAATATTCACATAATATACTATGTATATTAAATTCAATCTGTGAGTATAGAAACTTTGAACAACACTTCTTTAGATGACATAGGAAAAAGAAAATACACGAAAGCTGTCATGCATCTCACAAATAGACTTCCGGCAAAAACTGTCGTCGTTTCCGTAAATAAACAAAGAAAACGGGACAAAGCGAAAAACGTTCGGAACAAGGGTTTGTTTTTTATTTTGCGACAAGAACATTGACTTTACGAATCTTACGCGGCGCAAACGCGTGGCGCATTATATTTAGAAATGAATTTGTGAAAGCAAATCGCACAAAGGCATGGAAAACTCTTGAAACATTTCAATGAAGTACTGGCACGACTCCAAGGGGGATTTCTTTGTTTTCCCCGCACTTATGATTTATACCGAAATTTAGGGATTTATAGCGTGATCTCGTGCCACGAAGACGTGTCGCTGCAGAGAATAATGAGATCAAGTAGGGACATTTATATTTTAGTCACGGTGATACCAAAAATTTAAGAGATCGCCCTAAATTGTTTATGCATCGAGTGTCGACAAACAAAATGAATCAAATGTATTTTTGTTTACTGTTAATGCACGTGTCTGTATTAGTGAGCTTATTAAGCGTTATTTACGTGTCCGTGTTTTCCTAGAAATAGATAATTATAATGAATTCAGGGCAACGGAACGTTTGCGAAAATTTTTGCCACATTCTTCGGTATGTTTCTCGCGATTTCGAAATGTGTTGAGATGTACATTACTGTGCGCGTTTTGAAATAAATAACTTGCATCGCATTAATACGTTATTACGCTGAAAGACCTTGGCGCTTAAAATGTACTAATATCTACTTTACTGTATTTAAGTATCTGTGATTTAAATTTGGAAGCAAAGACGGAGTTTTGCCTTTGTCTTTGGGGTGACGGTCGGACGTGCACTGTCGTTGCTCGAGTGACCTAAACTGAGCTTAGGTCTCTAGTTAGGCTACTTTCCTTAGTCGTTAATTTGCTTCCACCACATGTCTTCGTGTATTCAATTGATTTGACGAAGATATGCTTCTTTAGCAGCACAATCATCTCCCTTTTTTCACATGGCCAGGCGGTCCAGCTTTTATTTCTGTGATCATTATTCTTGCCTGCGTTAATTGACAAATAAAACCACACAAAGACAAACCAATACGTTCTTTGTTTACAACTTTATTAGCCCGTTTTGTGTGCTCAAAAAATATTTTTAGATTCGACAAAATTAAACTTATTTCTCGTGTCATTATGCGAGATTGACCTACGACAACGCGGCCTTGTTTCTACCGTTTCTACGCATATTGTTAGCATATTATTATGCTTAGCACGTGTGAAGCACACATGCATTAGCATATGGAGATTAAGCTCCTTATAAGGAATAGCACATATTTTCCATCAGACTATGTGTCGGGTCAAGTACCAATGACTCATTGTCAAATTTATTGATCAATTTTTGGAACGAAGTTCCTTATCGCGCGTTATCGAAAGGGGGCTAGACGGAAAAAATCTTACGAAAAGTTGTCACGACACTTTTTTGTTTTAGATTTTTATCGCTAGATGGCGCTGTGATCAAAATATTTTAAAACACGTTCTTTATCGCGCGTTACGTTAGGAAAAAAAATATAAGATATCTTTTCATCGAAAGGAACTTCGTTCCATTCAAGTTTTTTTAGTTCTATGAACTCGCAAATCGTTAGGAGACTGATTTTGAAGGAAGGAAAGTGATAATAACAATAGATATAGCTAAACCGTACAAAGATAATAATATGACCTTTCAGGCATTACGCAGATATGTATTTGCTACTTCACAAGTTTTAATGCCTATGGCCTCATGTAAAAAATACACAATAGGAACCAATAATAATATTTTAGTTAGCAAGATTGTCAAAATCTGGAAGTCAAAGCCAGTCGAAGTGACATAACTTTTAGTTCAAAATTCATAAAATTTCTGGAACTTTCATCTCTAGATTACGTCAGAACTAAGATTCTGGACATTGTTTAAATGCCTTTCGGAAAATAACTTAAAGTTTGTGATAGATTCCGAACACGTTTTTCTGGATTTACGTAAAATTACTTGTTTGCTTTTGCCTTTTGTTTGGATTAATTGGTCATTGAAAACGTGAGTGGAGCAGAGGTCGCGTTCTTAATTACAATTTTACCTTTTATGGTTGCTAAGTAGCAGTGATAATAATGAAGTATATTAAAGAAAGTATAATTTAATTTCGTTCAATTTCACGAAGTAATAAACAAAATTAAAAAAAAAACTTGAGAGGTGACATGGGACACCCGAATAGAACGAAGTTCCTTTCGATTAAAAGATATTTTATAATTATTTATTCCTAACGTAACGCGCGATAAGGAACGTGTTTTAAAAGATTTTGATCACAGCGTCATCTAGCGATAATCATCTAAAACAAAAAAAAAGTCGTGACAACTTTTCGTAAGATTTTTTTCCGTCTAGCCCCCTTTCACAACGCGCGATAAGGAACTTCGTTCCAAAAGTGTTTTAAGAAATTGTTCGAGAAGCTTCCCTTCTTGTACTCCTTCGGAATTTCTTACGAGGTTTGATGAGAATACTTACTCGTAAGTTGGAACCCTGCAGTGTCCTCTGACATTGCGGTAACGAGAGTACCCAGACAGTAGCCCATCAGGTTATCTCCCTATATCACAATTTCATACTGCAATTTGACTTAAGATTGCCTTGACTCTAGGAGCGACAGCGCTATGGTGTGCCGCCGGGGCAGGTCACCTAGCCATCGTCAAACGCCTCGTCAAAGCTGGTGCTGACGTCAACCACGCTACCAGAACCGTCAGCACGCCGCTCCGAGCCGCCTGCTTTGAAGGTCGACTGGATATCGTCAAGTATCTGGTCAGACACGGAGCGGATATACACAAGGCTAATAAATATAATAATACATGTCTGATGATCGCAGCGTATAAGGGATATTTGGATGTGGTAAGTACATTTATGTTTTTAGGGTGTTTTAGTTTTAATTAATTTCATTTTCTATTACAAGTCTTTAAAACTAAGTAAATTATATAATTAAGTCACGGGATACTTGGTTTAGTTTTAGATCTTTGTTAAATAGTAGAATTAAGTATGTGTAAAAATAAGTGTCGGTGTATTATAGCGTTAAAATTAAGTTTCACTCCTCCACCAACCCATTACTGCCCACTGTTGGGCTCAGGTCTCCTCAGAAGAGGGATTAGGCATAGTCAACCACGCTTGCCTATTGCGGATTGGGGACTTCACATATCTTCAAAGAATTTTTTGAATCCTTTTCCGACATGCAGGTTTCCTCACGATGTTTTCCTTCACCGTTTTTAGCCAGTGGTGTTGTGAAAAATTGCACATAAATCTTTTTCACATTTAGATTTAGAGGTACAAGCCGGCCGGATTTGAACCCGCGACCTCCCGTTCGGAAGGACGCGCTTCGACCACTCGGTCACCACGACTTCATTCAGAGAGTTTCACTCCTCGGCTATGATATATTTTAAAAATACTGTTTACAACTTAACTTGTAAAGTCGTCTCCCTATGGTCCATAAACCTTATTACCCACGATTAAGAGACCTTATTATCTTTGCGTGAAAAAAATCGTCAATTGACTGCGTGAAGAAATACATAAGGCAATAGTATCGTGCACTTGAACCGTGAAGAGTTCAGAGATCAATAACTCGTCTATTGATAGAATCACTGGCTTATCTAACGCATGAATGATATTACGCAAACTTCTGATTAAAATCGAGATTGACGTTAGGGCATTTACATATTGTTTTATTGATATTCCTACGGTTGGTTGAGTGTTCCTTACACTGAGCTTAGGACTGACATGGTAATGAAATGAAATGAAATACTTTATTTTCAACATTGATGACGTATTCATTCTTGTTGACGTCAATATTTAAAAGCTACCACCAGTTCGGACACAAAAAATAATAATTGTAGCCACCGTCCTGAGAAGAACTGGCAAGAAACTCAGCGGGCATGTCTTTTTTGTAATATGAGCATTTTTTTTTTAAAGTATTTTAGTAACAGTTTTATACAATTTTACCTTAAATATACAAAGAAAAATCGATTATGATAATGAAATGACCTTGGCGAGCAACTCATTACCACTTTGTGCAATCGTCCAGATAAATAAATAAATAATAAAGTCGTATAAATAAATATATTTCAATATACAGGGTGGATCTGTAACTTTGGATAGTCTGCCTTGGGGTGAATGACTTGTCGATGAACAACTTAGAACCGTTTTTATTTTTGGAATCGGTTAAACTTTTTTTCTGACATTGAATGGGGTGTGTACAACTATCGTTGCGGACTTCTATATGACATAAAAAAGTTTAACCGATTCCAAAAATAAAAGTGGTACTAAGTTTTATTTCGACAGGTCATTCAACCCACGTCAGCTTGTCCAAAGTTACAGATCCACCCTGTATAGTGTGTTACAATAGACAAATAACAGTATTATTGGGCTACTTGGATTATAATCTTATCGACGGGTCCTTCGTATAATACGTGACAAAACACAATTTTACAGGAGGGCCATTTGAATGTTCTAAACTTTGTAACTTTGCTGCGAAACTAGGACACTCTCCGGAGTTCGTTTGGAATCGATGTTGCGGTCAACAACTAGTTTGAATACAAAGTCATCTATCCACTCAACTGGGAACGTTACTTTTCGATAGATGGCGAAACTGGGGACTTCGTTCGGAATCACTACCGTGTTTGAAACTCTTTTTAAAATCATTTTTTTCAATAAAATTTAATTTCGATTTTAATGAAACCTTTTATTTTTGTAAATCTTTATTGTTATAAGACGCTGTATTGCATTTTCAACGAAAATATATTATCTCCGTAAAATATGAGACGATTAAAAAATGTAAACAAAACAAGTTTTAGAACTGTGCTCAATTTTGGCTTCTGCCACAGACTTGGCAAAAGTAAACAAACCAATTTTGTTGCCGATCCCAGTTGAGTGGTTAACTGTTTATTTCAGGTCCAATTCCTCCTAGACAGCGGTGCTCGTGTTGATGACCGCGCGTTATGTGGTGCAACAGCCTTGCATTTTGCAGCCGAATGTGGTCACGCTTCTGTTGTCTGCTCTTTGCTGGACCACGGCGCTAAAATGCTGACCAATGAGAATGGTAAGTACTGGGCATGTTTTTTATTGCCATGGAGGTCAAGGACAAGTCATCTGATTGCAGTGGCGTGCAGTTCATACAAGAAAATCTGCAATGCATACCCTAAACTTTAAGATTTGATTAAAAATTTACAATTACAAACGATTTAACACTGCATATTTTACCAAAATATACTTCTTATTACTTTTATTTTCGTATATTTAGCGTAAAAATTAAATAAATTGATTATAGGCCGTAAATATTTGGAAAATTACTCATATTTACATTTCTGCATACCCTGACTTAAATATGCATGCACGCCACTGTCTGATTGTAAGTGGTTACTGTCGCTAATGGACCTTTGTTAAATGAGTTCATGCTAAATGGATCTATGACCTTCCGTTCTCAAGATATTAGCGGGTAATTTTAATTATGTGGTGGGAGAGAGATATAAGTTTTCATTTAGCGTTTAACCATTCAACAAGGAACTTTAAATCAATATTATTTACTAGCTGACCCGCGCAACTTCGTCTGCGTTACAAAGGGGTTCAAAGAGTACTCGCAATGCCGTTGCGTTATTATTTTCGCGGCCCGCAGTGCCCCACATGTTCATTGCGTTTTATACTCGTGATAACTTCTAAACGAAAAGTCCGATTGGAATAAAACAAAAAGTTTTTTTTATTTTTTTTTATTACAAGGTAGATAAACGAGCATACGGCCCACCTGATGGTAAGTGGTCACCGTCGCTCATGAACCTCTGCAATGCCAGGGAAAGAGGGGCAAGTAATTTACTTCTAATTTAAAACTCTTGATTTCATTTCATTTCCCTATGATATTCAGGATCTTAAAGGTTGTATTTAAAGTTTACTTTACTTTAAAATAAATTATGTCTCGTAGGTATGACACCCCTGCAGTGTGCAGCAGAGCGAGCAAGAGCCTCGGTGGTGGAAATCCTGGCGGTCAGACAGGAAGTGAAGCGAGCGGAAGCTATCGAAGCTTATGAGTTGCTTGGGGCATCGTTCGCGAACGATAAGGAGTATTATTGTTTGAGGGTAGGTGTATTTTTTATTTGTGAACGAATGATAAAAGTGAAAGTTTTTTTTTTTTGCTTGATAGATAAACTATACTTTTTATGGTGCCTGTAGAAAGAAAAAAAAGCATTCAATATTTAAAAATGATGAACTCTTTATTTTACTTGCAGTATTTTTCACTTAAATTTTATAATTGGAACTAAGTTCCTTATCGCGCGTTATCGAAAGGAGGCTAGACGGAAAAAAATCTTACGAAAAGTTGTCACGACACTTTTTTGTTTTAGATGATTATCGCTAGATGGCGCTGTGATCAAAATCTTTTAAAACACGTTCCTTATTTGTTTTAGATTTTGATCACAGCGCCATCTAGCGATAATCATCAGGAAAAAATATTTATAAGAAATCTTTTAATCGAAAGGATCTTCATTCCATCCGGGTGTCCCTTGACACCTCTCAAGTTTTTTTTAATTAATATTTTTAAGCAACTTTATTCACAGTTAAAACATGAAGTATTTTCTAATAAGTGTAACTTTGTATCGATTACTAAGCAATAATAATCGATATCGCCAAACATCATTTCCCATCCCTAATCGATTATTTCATAACAATAATCTGTATTACAGATGGCGTATCAGTATTTGCATAGAGCTATGGCGATGCGCTACGACCCGCGTTACGGTGAAATGCTGAAGAGTCCCAGTAAACCGATACCTGCCTATGATAACTGGAAGGAAACTACTACTATGGAGGTAATGTGTTCTAAATACAGGGTGTTTATTTTGTCTTCTACGGGTTATGTGATTTTTTTTTTCTTTTTCTGTTGGAGTATGTGGGAGTGGGCGGGCGGGGTATGTGGGAGTTGAACCGCACTAAAACCTCCAACCGCTCACACCCAGCGTCTGAACCCCGGCTGGGGCTAGAACCCAGCACGGGGTTTGGAGGGACGGCGCGACGCGTTACGCGCTCGACACTCTTTATGTGATAGTGATTACTGTCAACTCCTGTAATATAGGGGATATCGTTTCTTTTTCTTGATTATTGGATAAGCAACTTAATTTGTATTATAGACAAGACTAGAATTCGAGATTTGAAGAGAGTTACCAGCAGTATATCGTATGCCAGCGCAATTCAATGTGTCCTGATGTTATAGAAGTCCTTTACTTTCGTTTGATTGACTCTAAAGCAGTGTCAAAGTGTTAATTTCCTAGCCAAGATTCTAACAAGAAGAAACATAAGTAGTTGACAAAATCTTGTTAAATTATCTCCTGCTAGTAAATCAACCGATCGGAATCGAGTTTTACATCACATACGCCACTTATCCCTCTCATTGTTTATCCTTAGGAGCTGGAACGTCTCCAAGGCGACGCCCACGGCCTCCACATGGAAGGCCTCACGGTCCGGGAGCGCGTCCTCGGAGCGAGCTGCCCTGACCTACCCCACCCCATCGTGTTCCGCGGCGCCGTGTTCGCGGACGAGGCGCGCTTCGACCGCTGCCTCGCGCTGTGGAGGCACGCGCTGCATCTGCGACAACAGAACCAGGTCGGTGTGTCATGTGTACTCACACATACACATACATACCCGTACCCATATACATGCACAGATACACAAAAACGAGCACAAACACACCGACACTCACGCACACAAACACGCACGCACATAACACGCACGCACAATCAAAGGAACACACGCACGCACGCACACACACATATAACAGTTACTTCTGTTAGTTTCCCAAATAAATAAATAAATAAATAAATAAATAAACGCACACGCACGCACAAACATAGAAATAAACTAACAAGCACGCTTGACATACACGTACACGTCAAAAATACGCCACACACACACGCAATACGTTCCACAAATACAAACTTTACGCCAACGTTAAGATCCGACAAAAAAAAATATTTTTTTTTAACTTTTTTAAGTTATAGTAATGTCCTAATTTGATATCATCCCTACTAATATTATAAATGCGAAAGTAACTCTGTCTGTCTGTTACGCTTTCCCGCTTAAACCTCTCAACCGATTTTGATGAAATTTGGCACAATCAATCTTTAGACCCTGAGAAAGAACATAGGCCATAAGAAAGAACCTTTCAATTGAAAGTGACACAGACGAAGTTGTGCGGGTCTTAATAATAATAGTAATAATAGCCCCGACCACTGATGGCTTGGGTCTTAGACCTCGTCTTCAGTGGGCCTCTGTTTTTTATATTGTATTTTTAAATGTTATTCCTTTGTTAATTTTTTTAAAAATATAATGTAAAAAATAAGTGTAAATAAATGAATACAGGATTTAAAATAGTAATAAAGCCTTTATTTTCCGAGGATAAGTTATAGTTCAAAGTTACAATAAATTTTACAAACAAATGTAAAGAAAAAAATAAAATAAAATATTAAACAAACAAGTTAACTACTTACTATATTAAATCTCTGGTCTCGGTGTGCCTTAAGGCAAAGGCCCCTTCCAATTCTTTCCAATACTTTCTGTCCACCGCTACTCTTAACCAGTGTGGTCCTAAGGTTACGTTCATCTCGTCTTCCCACCTCCTCGCTTTTCTGCCTCTACTTCTGGTGCCATCCCTGGGGTACCAGACAGTTACCATTTTACTCCATTTTTTCTCTATGCAACGCAACAAATGACCGCGCGGGTCAACTAGTAATAAATAAATAACCGACGTGATATTTTTTTAATTTGTCAGCAGGTTTCGGTCGTGAAGGATTTGCTCAGATTTGCTCAAGTATTCTCACAGATGATCTTCATAGGTATCGAATTGCCGCTAGCTCAGGTAAATATTAAAATTTATTCAGACACTCGCGGTTTTCTATAATACTTTCATGCATTTTCAACGGGTTCTTACCACGATATTTAATTAATTGAGTTGTCTCGATATTTCGTTGTTGTTGCAAACGTCATGATCACGACAAGACTGGATACTGCGGGTCGATTTAAGAGCAAACAAAGCTGTCTACCCTCGCACTCGTTCGCTTTTGGGTGGTACCACTGGAACTCGAACTCACATCACGACACACCACACTCACTGTATCTACAAGACTCTCTGAGCATGAACCCGCGAGTGACTGTTGTGTTTAATGTCGATAATCTGAAGCCGTCACCCCTGTTAAAAGTGATATGTCTTGAAATCTCGATAGCTTCTTTAACCATCCTTGGTACGTATCGTGGTAAGAACCCGTTGAAAAAGCATGAAAGTATTTTAGAAAACCGCGAGTGTCTGATTAAGTTTGTTACATTTAATTATTGTTGACGTGACAACGTGTTATAAATTGGTTTGGGGGGTGACACTTCACTTCACTGCGTTACGCTCCGCTCACGTTATGCGCTCACAATGAGAGCGAGTGAGAGGCACGCGTGCCGCGTCACTTTTTATGTCTGTCTCTCTCGCTCTTAGGCGGGCTAACCATGCCCGAGTCGTTGTCACGTAAAACTTTCGCCCGTATACCGACTTTACAGGCAACCAATTTTTTTCCTATAAAATATTTTTTTTTAACTTCAGGTTTGCTACGTAATAGAAGCGTGCGCCGAAGAGCTAAGGAGAGGAATGAAAAGGCTTCTCAAACCGAATCCACAACACGATCCGGACTCCTTAGTTGTAAGTTATACATAATACTTTAATTCACGTTTCATCTCATTGCGATGTTCTCACATTGTTCTCATTTATAATTATGTGTTTTTCATGAGTACTACTTTTGGAACGAAGCTCCTTATCGCGCGTTATAGAAAGGGGGCTAGACGGAATTTTTTTTTTTACGAAAAGTTGTCACGACACTTTTTTTTTGTTTTAGATGATTATCGCTAGATGGCGCTGCGATTAAAATCTTTTAAAACACTCTTCTTAACGCGCTTTACGTTAGGAAAAAAAAATAAAAGATATCTTTTAATCGAAAGGAACTTCGTTTTATTCGGGTGTCCCACGACACCTCTCAAGTTTTTTATGACTGGGTAGATAAACGATCGTACGGCCCACCTGATGGTAAGCGGTCACCGTCGCTCATGAACCTCTCCAATGCCAGGGCAATGAGGGGCCGTTATCTATCACCTACCTATACAGGACTTTTCTTAAACCTCGTTTAAAGAAGGACATGACATACTTCGACGAGTCCTACGTATATTGGTACAACAAATAAAATAACGAAAATCGTTATAAACAGTCTTAAAATTTCCTAATCTCTATATCCAGATTTTTTTATTTAATTTCCAATTATTTTATTTGTATAGTAAATATTATTAGCTTGTGAGAAGATTATTTTTAAAATGGCATTCTGTCTAGAAATTTCGCTACAATGAGAGCGTTTGTTATGTCAAGCCCAACGATATTACAAAACATGTCTAAATTAGAGTTTCTCTACTATATTATAATTGCATTATACAAAATTAATCATTCTATTGAAAGTGAAGTGAAATCGGAAAAAAAAATCATATTGTTTACCTAATCGTGACATCATCTGGTGTGATTGGCGTTTCAACCAAAATGGCCGATTGGTATGTTTTAATTTATTAAAAAATCTTAAATTTTAAAATATAACCAAATCAGTGTTTTAAATCCTTTTAATATGTGGTTTCTTATCTCTTTAATATTTGATTATTTAAAACTCTCGTCATGTTTATTTTGATTTATTTCAAATATAAAAATGAATCGCAAAATGTGTTGTTCATAACTCAATAACGAGTCGTCCAATTTGACCCATTTTTTAAATGTTCCTTGTACTTCAAGGACAGTCATTACAGCAATAAAAATACGAACAATTGACATATAATTGAAAGTATTTTTGACGAGCCAACGGGCCACCTGATCGTAAGTGGTTACCGTCGCTCATGAACCTCTGCAATGTCAGGGGACATTGAGGGGTCGCTACCTACGACCTAATTTTAAGGACCCTCTTCAAGCCTCGTTTGATTACCATAAAATATTCACCATTTAACAATTACGCTCTCACATCCATAAGTACTAACATGCTTGTTGATATGAACCGCTACATCACGTTATATAGAGTTTGGCTCGCTCCGTTCTCTTGCAGGAGGAGTATGACAGTAATGTGAAGACTGCCCTGTATTTGGTGGCTGTAGCGGGAAGATTATTGGAAAACACGGATTGTTGTGAGGTGAGGGTAGAAAAAAATATTTTTTTTTTAAATTTATATACAGTAGAACCTCGATAACTTAAATCTCATTAACTTCAAAAAACTTGAGAGGTGTCATGGGACACCCGAATAGAACGAAGTTCGTTTCGATTAAAATATATCTTATATATTTTTTTCCTAACGTAACGCGCGATAAGGAACGTGTTTTAAAAGATTTTGATCACAGTGCCATCTAGAGATAATCATCTAAAACAAAAAAGTGTCGTGACAACTTTTCGTAAGATTTTTTTCCGTCTAACCCCCTTTCGATAACGCGCGATAAGGAACTTCGTTCCAAAACCTCTATAACTTCAAAAAATAATATGTTCCCTTCCCACCAGAGCCCTAACTTAGACCCTTGATAACTTAAAACCTCTATAACTTAAAATATTTTGTGTTTTCCTTGGACTTTAACTTATCGAGGTTCAACTGTATAAGCTTTTGAGATTTTTTTTTATCTTTATTTATTTGCGAAACAACAGTACAAGATATTACATCAAAACAGAGACACAAAAAATTAAACTTAGACCAAATAAGTTTCCACCTCGAAACAAGTTAGAAAAGAGATAGTGGACGTAAAGAATTAAAAAATAATAATATAAAACTACCTAAATTAATACAATAAGTTTTTAGCTTACAATTTAAAATATACAAATAAGTTCATTCATTCATTTCTTGAACACAATTATATGAATATCGGTCTAAAAAAAGTTTAGGAACAAACTAAGAATTACAATTCACAATTAAAACCTAAATTAAACATACTATAAAACTATTAGGTTAGATCCAGGATAATATAGCAGTAGAGTGCTAGCTAATACAAGTAAAACCTAAACACGACGGGTCTATCTTTTAGTACAAGAGTTCCTATGACTACCGAATCCATCATCAGATCAGCGCCATTTTGTCATATTATTGCATTTTCACGCGATATACATCTGCGTGCAAAATGTCAGCTCAATCGGAAACCGGGAAGTTTGTCAAATTCAGCTTGCAAGATTCCACCCGAACTTACATAGTTACATCCAGTGCAAGTTAATATAAAGCTCGTAAAAAAGAAGTACTCAATGAACTTAATCAGACACTCGCGGTTTTCTATAATACTTTCATGCATTTTCAACGGGTTCTTACCACGATAATTATTTAGACATAGACATAGACATTTCTTTATTTATGATGGAAACAGTGGCACAAACAGTACAAAATAATAATAATAAAACAATATAAAGGTTTCCATCACAAACCAGTCGAGTCTCAGCTTAATGCTGGATGTTAGCTGGGGATAACCCACAGACAACACCGAGCGCTGGTTTTCAGCCTCAACTGGCAGTGACGTCACAAAAGGAAAAAAAAATAAAATAAAAAGACATAAAAATAAAACAGTCAAAATGTACATAGTCTGATCTTAAATTTAATTGAGTTGTCTCGATATTTCGTTGTTGTTGCAAACGTCATGATCACGAGAAGACTGGATACTGCGGGTCGATTTAAGAGCAAACAAATCTGTCTACCCTCGCACTCGTTCACTTTTGGGTAGTGATGTGAGTTCGAGTTCCAGTGGTCAAGATATCGAGACAACTCAATTAATTAAATATCGTTGTAAGAACCCGTTGAAATTGCTTGAAAGTACTCAATGAAACTAATCCTAACGTGTTACAATTTATTCAAGTATACACTCTATGTTTTAAAAAATAAAGCTTATTTTCTCTTAAACAGAAAACATCATCAGCGATCCGTTGCGCGATATTCGGAATGAGAAACGTCCGAGTTCGATCCGAACAGACGTTACTACATCTAGCATCGGATAGAAATACACCCGTCGACGATTTCCATACAAGCGATGTTTGTCAGTAAGTATTAGCCACTATACTTCGTCAAAATTGGCTTGTTTGTTTATCAGCGGCGAAGAGGGGAAGCAGATCTAAATCATCATCATCATCAGCCTATAGACATCCAATGCTGGATATAGGCCTGCCCCAAACCTCTCCACATCGACCGGTTCTGAGCCATCTGCATCCAGTGACCTCCCGCGATCTTGACCAGATCATCGGTCCATCTTGTGGGGGGTCTACCAACATTGCGTCTACCGGTTCGTGGCCGCCACTCCAGCACTTTTCGGCTCCATCGGCCATCCGTTCTTCGCACAATGTGTCCTGCCCATTGCCACTTCAAAGATGCAATTCTTCCGATCTAAATAATACATTGAAATTTTCAATAATTCTTAACTTTTCTTAAAGATGTTCTTTGTGCTGTTTATAGTACGTAATTGAAGAGTACTTAAAGTAAAGCCGGTAGGAATGGGCTTGTATAGTCGCTTCGCCACTGTTACTTATGCCAAGTCTGTGGCCAAAATTGACAGTTCAGAAACTTGGTTTGGTTACATTTTATTTTCGTGTCAAATTGTACGGAGATAATCGATTTTAGATTGTGGGATATGTGGGAGTGGAACTGCACTAAACCGAGAATCCAGCACGGCTATGCGGGACGGCACGATGCGTTACGCACTACGGCAGTCTATAGACTATAGAATGTTATAATAAAATATTGCTTTTTTTCAGGTTTCCGTGTGCCCGCACATGTCGACTGCTTCTAGAATGCGGCGCGGATGTGGACGCGCCCGATATCAACAGACGGACGCCGCTACACGTCGCACTTATATCATATCAATTAACTACAGGTATATTATATACAGGGTGGATATTTTATAATTTTTATTCATCATTTAATTACATCAAACGGATCACAGGTGATTTACACAAAAAAAATGACGACCGATGACTTTTCGAGAATAGCTCGAAATTTAAAAAATATATTTTTATTTATTTTATTTATTTATTGTACAAAAACTATCATAACATCATTACAGTAAAAACCAAGAAGATGTTATGAGTACATAGACATTACATTAAATATTAAATTACCATAAAAATAATGTAAAATTCCCATTAAAACATTACATTTCACAAATGATAAGTGTATAAAATAAATTAAATTTAAAATAATAAACACTAATAATTCCAATATTGAATAATTCACAATGACATATCTATACTAATATTATAAAGCTGAAGAGTTTGTTTGTTTGAACGCGCTAATCTCAGGAACTACTGGTCCGATTTCAAAAATTCTTGCACTGTTGGAAAGTCCGTTTATCGAGGAAGGCTATAGGCTATTTGTTGTATCCCTCTGTGACGCAGACGAAGTTGCGCGGGTCACCTAGTTATACTTTAAAAAATAAAACTTAATACCTAAAAGACTTAATTTCTAATAGTAATGAATCGACTTGTCTTTATTTTCAAAACCAGATTTGTCTGCTCTCAAGTAATCTACCCGTAGTACTCAGTCTTCCCGTGATCATGGCGCTCTTAACAGTAACGAAATGTCCGGATCGCTCATTTAATAAAAACCGTGGTAAAAACCCGTTCATTATGCATGAAAGTAATGTGTTTGTTTGTTTGTGCACAGAAGAAAGAGAGCAGTACAACGAAGCATTATGCGGCGTGGTCTGCGAGTTACTCTCCCGGGGAGCACACGTCGACGCCATGGACCTCGACGGAATCACACCCTTACTCGCTTCTATAGGAGGTCAGAAACACCATATACTAATTATTATTAAATATTAACCCATCAGGTTTCGTAAATTTTTGCTTGATGGCGAAACTGGGCTCGCTCGCCCGGAATTGAGTGCTCAGTAGAATGCTAGCCAAGACAAGTAAAATGAGCTCAAAAACGAGACCTGTCGTTTTTCTTTTATCTTGTTTAGCACAAAAGTTCCTATGACCACCTTCCGATTCCATCATCAGATCATCACCATTTTATCATATTATTGCATTGTCTTGTGATATACATCTGCATGCAAAATGTCAGCTCAATCGGAAAACGGGAAGTTTATCAAAGCTTGCAAGATTTCAGCCATTCTTACATAGTTACCAGTGTAAGTTAATATAACGCTTGTACAATAGGCTATTCCACTCTATTTTTTTTTCTATTTTAATTTAATCTTTAGTTAATATTTTTTTTTTTTTTTTTTTTTTTAAGCCAAATTAGCATAAAATTTACCATTCAAAGTTTCAATTTCAAATTTGGCGCAAAAACGTCGCCAAATGCACCGCCATCTTTGGAACGTCACTTGTGCCTCACTCACAGAGTAAATAAACACTACGATTTACTAAGGGATTTACTGTAGAAGTGACGTCACAGTACGAGCCATCATGGCGGATAGCATTTTTGACGTTCGAAGCACAGATAAAAAACACGAATTTTAATATACCTACATTTTGCCTTTTTATGAAAAGAAATTAATATTTATCACTTAGTTTGTCGTAAATGTATCAAAGTAACATACTTTTATTAGCTTGGTTCGTAATAGCTTATTATTTTATTCCAGGTCCAGCAGAGAGTCTAGTCAGGGCCGCACTAAGGCCCCGTCTATCCTGTATATCGGCGTCGACGCTCGCCCTGCACCGAGTCCGCTACTGTCCTGATCAAGTGCCTCGGGATCTACACGCGTTTCTAATAATGCACGGCGTGATGCCCGTCAAGAACTGACGTAGTGTTGCCAATTAATGTACTTGCCATATGTTGAAGGTATTTGTGTTGGTAACGGATTGTAAAAGTGTATTTTAATTATAACTCAGTTAACTCAACTGGGTTCAAATTTTCGCTTAATGGCAAAACTGGACTCGCTCGCCCAGAGTTCGCCCGGAATCATTACCATCTTGTAAAAATATTTTATCAATGATAAAAATATTAATGTGAATGACCTGCTGAAAAAAAACTTAGAACCACCTTTATTTTAGGAATTTGATAAAAAAAAATTTCATCATAGTATGGAAGTCCACAACGATAGTCGTACGTTTTCCATACAATGTCAGGAAAAAAGTTTAACCGATCCAAAAAATAAAAATGGTGTTATGTTGTATTTCGACAGGTCATTCACCCCACGTCAGATTGTCCAAAGTTACAGATCCACCCTGTATAACAATTTTCAACTTAAAACAACCATAAAACAAATTTGTATGTTAAAATTATAATTCTGTTACCAACACAAGCATCTTTTATGATAATCATAATATAAGTCCAAAAATGTAAATATGTATATACAATTATCAAATTTGTAGTTGTGTTCATCATTATTTTAATATCTTAACTACAGCGATGTGTTCATATGGCTCAAATATATGCATCTATGATAATATGTTAGGTAGTATATTAATTTCGCAGTATTGCAACTAAAATAAACTCTCTTATTATAAAGTTCAATAAATCTCGCATTTTCACTGAAGTAGTTTCATAAATAAAAAGTCATTATACAATTCAAAATTTATCAAGAAAGTATCCAGTCTTCTCGTGATCATGACGTTTGCAACAACATTGAAATATCGAGACAACTCAATTAATTAAATATCGTGGTAAGAACCCGTTCAAAATGCATGAAAGTATTATAGAAAACCGCGAGTGTCTGAATAAGTTTACAATTTGGAAGTTGTCATTAATTGGTCTATGCTCTTAATTGGGTTGGGCACCCTATGTCTAAAATCTATGGATTTTTTATTTCTGACACTTCAGTGATGCAACATATAATTTTATATAAACTTTGATTTTAGTACTGAAAGTATAAAATATATAATTTTATAATGTAAATTGTCGTTATTGTGATAATAATATAATTTTGTTTGTATAATAACAATTATTTTTTTTAAGTTTTGTCTCAAATGGTTTTCTTGTCGGGTATTTTGTAATAAAATTTATTTTATTTATTTAGCCTATAAGATACAAAATTAAGGGTTAAAATGAAATTTAAAGATTACAAGTTATACAAAAAAATAGTAGAAATTAATAGAAATTGAAAATATTTACAACATGTAATAAAATATTGTTAGTCAATTAATGTAAGCGCACATATTGTTATTTTATGTATGTGCAGTGCTTAGGATGGTCACAAATACAAAAAAGTTTTATTTTAAACTAATTTGTCTATGGAAAAGAGATTTATCTTATGAATTATTTACATAATAGATTATTTATTATTGTCTACCTACAATATTAATAATTTATTATTATTACTCAAAATACAGTGAAAACTTGAATTTAATATAAACAAAACTAAACCATACTATACATGTAATACATCAGCAACAAAATAGAGAACAGGTAAGTAATATACAGGGTGGATCTGCAACTTTGGACAATCTGACGTGGGGTGAATGACCTGTCGAAATACAACATAACACCATTTTATTTTTTGGATCGGTTAAACTTTTTTTTCTGACATTGTATGGAAAACGTACGTCTATCGTTGCGGACTCCCATACTATGATGAAATTTTTTTTTTATCCTATTCCTAAAATAAAAGTGCTTCTAAGTCCCACGTCAGCTTGTCCAAAGTTCCACCCTGTATGTAAAACAATACTTATGTTAAAGCCCAAAGGCAATAAAGATATAAATTAACTAATTTGTTTATACAGGGTGTATCTAGTTACCTTGTACCAGTTTAAGCATTTTTAAAAAAGTGGAACCAAATACAAAAATGGAAGTTCTGAGTTGTATTTACACAGGTCATTCACCCCACGTCAGCTGGCAGAAACTTACAGATCCACCCTGTATTTATGTAAGTAGTAAATATACAAATTGACTTGTTTATATAAATTTAGCATTTTAATTTTATCGCTTTACGAATTTATTTCGATATATTTATAATGAATTCTAGTCATTCTGTTCTTCAATGTTCCTTGTGCGTCATATTTTATTTATTTTCTATAAAAATATATTTTCTTTTTTTTCTTTGGACAGTATCGATATAGAGCTGACTTGTAATAAGTAGGGATGTAGATACTAGTTAATTATTAATTCGAATATGTACAAAACAGCAATGACGTGACATTTATTTATATAAGTATTCTAAAAAAATACATTTTGTGTTTTATTTATACAGGGTGGAATTTTTAAATAGCAATCTGTAAAAAATCCACCGTGTATAAAAATAACAATATAAAGAGCATGATCTCTATAAAAATGATTTTGACATAAAGCGACTCTCCCAAATTTGACTCCGACATAAAATTATTCTAAATTAAAAAAAAAAACTTTGAAAAACACCATTCGGGTGAATGATGAAAAATATACATAATGTAAGTACATAATAATATGATATTTTGACCAGTTCTTGGTTTTCAATTTAGTAAATGAAAGTATCGATAAAAAAATCTATAATTGACAACCCTATCGTAAAGATAGCTATAAAATATTTCAAGAAAATACGGATTATTGTTAAATGTATGGAATACATTGAAAGACTAATAAAAAAATTGGAAATATCTTAATGTTTTTTATTCTACCCTAACGTTTATTTTATATTAGCTCACCAACTTTCAATGCACGCAAATGACAACTGGTAGGCCAACTGTCAAACGATGTTTGACATAGTTTCAATATTTGCCAACGCATACAAACCCCCGTTTACATGTTGATAGGCGGTCACCATCATTTGTTTTTTACGTATATTGGACGTTAAAGAGCCAATATGTAAAATTCAACGAATATTCGAAACTTTTCGAATATTCGTCGAACTTCGAATAATTCGAAGATTCGAATTATTCGATTCGAATTTCGCAAAATGTGTTGGTAAGCGCATAACTCAACAACGCCTGGGCCAATTTGACCAAATCTTTTTTTTAAATGTTCGTTGAAGTTCAAGGATGGTTTTTACGGCGAGAAAAAATCGAATAGTTGCCGGGAAGAATTAAAAAAAACGGGTCATAGGGTTCACGCAGACGACGTCGCGAGCAGCAGCTAGTATACTTATAAAAACTTAGTACGCTCGTCTAGAAAATATTCAAATCCATCTTAGCATTTATCTCCATTAGAACTACGTCACAACAACATAAAACAATGGCCTATGTTTCTGTGGGAAACAATCGAATCGTCGAGAAACGATTGTGAACTTCGGGAAGTTATTATTTTATGATAACTTGTTACATACATGGATAAGTTGAGCAAATTCATAGATTAATTGGTGAGAAAATTGATGGCAGCGAGTGAGAAAGCAATTGTTAAAAATTAAGTAGAAAAGGGACACCATTAGTCCAATGAGCCAATTTTATAGTTCTCATTAGAGTCTGACATAGCCCAAAGAATTGCATCTTTGAAGTGGCAATGGGTAGGACACATTGTGCGAAGAACGGATGGCCGATGGGGCCGAAAAGTTCTGGAGTGGCGGCCACGAATCGGTAGGCGCAATGTTGTTAGACCCCAACAAGATGGACCGACGATCTGGTCAAGATCGCGCGAGGCACAGGACCGGTCGATGTGGCGAGGTTTGGGGGAGGCCACTGTTTGGAGGACACTGCTGGACATATCCAGCAGTGTCTATAGGCTGATGATGATGATGATTAAGAGTCTGTTAGATCTTATCAGACATTGCCCGCCTGTAGACATCCACTGTATATAGGTCTCTCCATATTTCGCCATAATCACCAGTCCTTTGTTGTTTGCATCCACAGTCCACCTTGTGGAATGTCTGCTCATGTTGCACTTTCGGTTCGTAGTCGCCACTCTAGAACTACGCTCCATCAGCGATCTATTCTGGCAGGAAGATTGGCACTTCAAAGACGCAATTCTTTAGAATATGTCGGTTGCTTTATTCTTTTTGCGGATCTCTTAATTTGTAATTCGAACATACACAAACATTAAGCATAGCCTTTTACATTACAGGTTGTTGTTTTAAGAAGAAATCAGTACCGTAATAGCAAATCAAAAATCTTCCAAAGAAACCAAAATTGTACCAATCAAATAGTACGTTCTACATGAAAAAAAGCTAAAAATCCAGTCATAACTTCTTAAGTCATAAACTTATTCAGACATTCGCGGTTTTCTATAATACTTTCATGCATTTTCAACGGGTTCTTACCACGATATTTAATTAATTGCGTTTCCTCGATATTTCAACGTTGTTGCAAACGTCATGATCACGAGAAGACTGTCATGTCTTAAGTCATTCCTTTAGTTACTTATTTCAATGAAAAGTTTAGCAAGTTTAAGGGTTCCTCAAAATTAGTTCAGGCTTCCTAAAATCATTTTATTGTATAAATTCAATCTATCTTTAAATTTCGCATTCCATTCCAAAAAAACATTCATACCATTCTCATTGAAGACTACCAAAGAAAACAATACGCACTTAGATTTAAAAAAAAAAAAAAACACTCATCCGCATGATTACCGATGCAAAAAGCCTGCGGATATGGCGTCGGCACCGGAGATTAATGGAAAATGATGCGTTCTCGGTTCTTACCTAACAACGCTTCGGGCAACTAGTGATGGGGTCACGTTGCGGATAAATATACGACTGAGTTTGTAAAAAAAAAACTATAGGTATATCATACGGTTGTCTGGAAGAAATCGATCGACAGCGATAAGACCGCCGATTGTACTATTCTAAAATGTTACATTTTTTTTGATTGGTTTACAATAAAGAATATTCTATCTATCTATCTATCTATAGGTACCATCATCATCATCATCATTGTCAGCCTGCAGACGTCCACTGCTGGACATAGGCCTCCCCCAAGAATTTCCAATGCGACCGGTTGGTAGCTATAGGTACCAATTCTTTGTTTTTATAGCCATGTAAGCTGACGGGTCATCTGATCGTAAGAGGTTACCGTTGCTCATAGACTTCTATAATGTCAAGAGACATTGTAGGGCCGCTATGTACGACTTGCATTTAAGGACTCTTCAAGCCTCGTTTTATGAAGGACGAGTCATAGCACCCGGAGAGCACCGAAGTTTGGTTTTATTCTGTTTTTTTCTCTACCACTACTTTTATCCTGTATGTAAATTTCAAGTTCATTTTCAGGACAGTAGTAGTAGAAATCTATTCACAATGCTAAGAAAGCGATTACAATAAAGCCACTAAATAGCTCTTATATCCCACAAATCTTAAATCTCGTGTTCAAATATCCGAATATCCGCTCTTAAAGTAACGGCGTTCAGTGCAACGAGCGCTGAGAAGCCTCAAGCAAAACACTTTCAGTTTCATCAGATGTCTTGCTCGGCAAACACGCGTCGAATTGCGCAATAAAACCCGCGAACCCGCATATCATACGATGACATACTTACCTGAATTTTAAAAATTCACTTAATGATATCATTGCTTGAAGTTTAAAAATTCTTTTAGTTAAATTTTGTGTAGTTTTGAAAATACGCGCGCTTTTTCGGATATGTGTATTAGTGTTGATCAGTGTGTAATAGTGATGTGCTATTTTTTTGAGCTGTTATTTTAACTAGCATCATCTGTCGAAACGTAAGTTAAAAAATAATTAAATTAAAATTAAATTAACCATTGGTACTTATTACAACAATTATCTATAAAACGCAAAGATACGGTCGCTGATGCCTGCTTCTAAAAAATATCGCGACAGCATAACAAGTGCTGTTTGAACTTCTCTGTTACGCATAAGAAGTTGCTCGGATTATCTAGTTATTTATAAATGTTAAAGTTTAATTCAATTCACTAGTCGTAGAAACTATACGAATTAATCTATACTTAATATTATAAAGCTGAAGATTTTGTTTGTTTGTTTGAACGCGCTAATCTCAGGAACTACTGATCCGATTTGAAAAATTCTTTCACTGTTGGAAAGTCAATTTATCGAGGAAGGCTATAGGCTATGTTGTATCCCTCTGTGACGCAGACGAAGTTGCGCGGGTCACCTAGTTAACGAAATACATTCAGTGTATAAAATGGGCTATATTTACTGAAGAAGACTATAAAAGCTACAATTTTTTTTCTACGATGTACTGAAATTCTGCCTCTAACAGGCATATAGGTTAGCCGATTATTATATTTTATACTAATAAAACTAGTTTCTTCTTCAGTATTCGCAACCAAAACTGCCTTTATTTGTCAAAAAATATCATAAAGTAAAATTATAAAACGTTCTAGACAAAATAATTAAAAATAAAAACATGAAATATAAAGAGTTCGTAACATTCTGAATCTAAACTAACTAGTAAAACTATACCATTTTTAGACGTAACAACCTACTGCCTGTCCTAAAAAAAAACAGTTGAGCATCAAGAAAAAAGCTTAGCGTGCCCGCACACCTAAAAAAGTATTGTCAATACTTGTGTCAGAAGCAGAGATGAGATTTAAAAGCCATAACAATTTAATTAGAATGTTAGAAAAAAATAGCGTTTGAGTAGCATGCACTAAAAATCTTTTAGATATTGAAATTGTGTTATTTGTATATACCTCCTGGTGCTTACGTCAAGTGAGTTTGGAACTCCATGGTTCCATGTATTGCACTAAAAGATATGAAAAAAAGTAATTACAGGCAGCGTCAAGCCTGTAAAAGAATGAAAGAAATTTGAATTACCTCATTGCATATATTATAAATTATAAGACCACCTGAATAGTAGACTTACGATGTTAAAATTAATATTTTTAGCATTATACGATTTTGGAACTTGAACCTAAAATATAATTAAGTTTTTCAAGTATTATTTATCATAAAACGTGCTATTTTTGAAAATGTGCTTTTAATTAACACTTTCTTTAACATGCAATTTTTTAGTATCTTTTCCCATCTCTCGGTCGAAAGTATTGACAATACTATTGATAAGTGTGCGGGCACGCTAAGGTAAATTTACAAATCAAAAAGGACACTTAAATTTTTAAACTGTTACGATATTTTTCTTTTAAATACTATCAATTAAATAATATGTCTGTTATGTAAATAACAGTAAATTTTATAGTAACACATAACTATAATTATTGAAGTAATCGTATTACGTTTTTGTTTTACTTTTCACTTTGGCACAGTTTGGGAAACCGGTATTTTTTATACAGAAACGTACTAGTTACATCAGTAATTAATCTTAAAGAGATTAAGTTTTAAATAATATTATTGCTGTTGAGCATCGAGGATTAGTTTTATGTAAAAAAAAATAATGTTTAAATACCTATTTAGTATAATCTTATGATGGCAAGGTTCTATTAACTGCTCATAAGTTTTGTATTTTTACTTAATTTAAAATTAAAAAGATCACTTGACTTTACAAACGATTTGTATTAAATGCAAGGATTCGTACTTTATGTTCAAACTTTCATTCTATCTCTACCTTTAAAAAGGGGTTTATTGATAGTCTGACTTGCATCAGTGCTCCAAAAAATGTCCCATCACTAGTCCTTTATTAATTCCGGAAATACTACCTAAATTAGTTAAATTCCAACGACGCGGTGATGATTCTAATAATCACTCAACTGGGAACGTCACTATTCGCTAGATGGCGAAACTGGGGACTTCGTTCGGAATCAATACCGTGTTTGAGCCCCTTTTTAATATCATTATTTTCCAATTATTTAAACCTTAATTTAGATTTTTAATTAAACCTTATATTTTTGTAAATCTTTATTACTAAACGACGCTGTACTGCATTTTCAGCGAAAACATATCAGCAACGTAAAATATGAGACGATTAAAAAATGTAAACAAAACAAGTTTTAGAACTGTGCTCAATTTTGGCTCCTGCCACAGACTTAGCAAAAGTAAACAAACCAATTTGGGTGCCGATCCCAGTTGAGTGGTTAATTTAATATTTAGCCATTTTCAGTTTCAATACTGGTAGACAAATCAATAGTTTATATCTCGTCTTTAAATTTATAGGTATCTACTAATATTATTAAGCTGAAGAGTTTGAACGCTCTCAGGATACTCAGACTGGATAGTCGCGGTCAGCTAGTTAGAAATTAAATAACAATATACCTCCTCTCGGATGTAAAAGTAATAAACCGTTAAAGCTCGTTATTTTGAAGCTTTTATTCAAAAGTATGGATCATCAAGTATTCAAGTGGACATTGTGACGTCATTCCTGACAAAACAAATGAAGATCGACTATTTACAACGTCATTACACCTCAACACACTATTACTGCGCTTTCATATTTATATTTAACAAACCCACAGTATTCTAGTTGTCATAAAAATTACTAGAATAGTGTTGATAATATTCTATTAAATTTGATAATAAATGCATAATAATATTTAGGAAAGAACATTTCGAAGTGGTTCTGTCCAAAATCATAAATCGATAATAAATTTACAATAATTTTAGCCCACTACCACCTACGGCTTAGATTAGACATAGGAGATAAGAAATAGTAGAGGGAACAGCGAAAATAAACAGATAAATAAAAAGAAATGTGTTTAAGCGAGGTTTAAGAAACGTCCTGAATATACGGATAACGGTTCCCCAATGCTCTGGCATTGCAGAGGTTCATGAGACGATACCTCTTACAATCAGGCGGACCGTAAGCTCGTTTATCTGCCTTGCAATGAAAATAAAAAGTAACTAATGTTCAGTTAATGTTTTTTGTTTGGTCTGGCTAATATGATGATTGTGTTACTGACTTTTTAAAAGGAATGGGTTAGGATTACTTAGGATTTTTTTAAGATCTAACATACAGGGTGGATCTGTAACTTTGGACAATCTAACGTGGGATGAATGTCCTGTCGAAATACAACTTGTCACCATTTTTAATTTTGGATCGGTTTAACTTTTTTTTCTGACATTGTATGGAAAACTTACGACTATCGTAGCGGACTTCCATGCTATGATGAAAAAATTTCATCAAATTCCTTATATAAAAGTGGTTCTAAGTTTTATTTCAACAGGTCTTTCACCCCATGTCAGATTGTCCAAAGTTACAGATCCACCCTGTATATGCTTTTGGTGCTTAAAACATGCAGTTTTTTCCCCGAAGGAAAGTAAAGAAGGAGGTTATGAATTCACATTAGTCTTGTTTGTTACAAAGCAGATCCTTTGTCGTATCTCATGATTCTCATAAAAATTCAAAAAGATCTATCGAGTCGTTTTTGTGCTTTAGAAAATCGAAATCATTCGATATTAAAATTCTATACTGTAGTGGACTAACCAACCAATTCACTTTGTTCCTTCTATTTGAAAACTCATTTAATCTATGTACAACATTTACGAAAACGGTGATCATAATTCGCTACCTATTGCTGATTGATCTTTGAAAATAATGGGCAAAGATTAACTTAAAATTACTTTAGTAAATGTGTTTCTAACGACTTGTATTGTATGACAATCATTTTACATTTGAAATAATTTGTTGTCGTTATAAACAAGGCTATTTTTATTAAATAAACGTGTGTGGCACAGCCCCTTATAACGGGTGATTTTTTAAGAGCTTGAGAACTTTTTTAAACAATAAAACGCATAAAATTTGCAAAATCTCATCGGTTCTTTATTTTAAACGTTAGATTGGTACATGACATTTACTTTTTGAAGATAATTTCATTTAAATGTTGACCGCGGCTGCGTCTTAGGTGGGCCATTCGGAAAGTCCAATTTTGGGCAACCTTTTCGAGCATTTCGGCCGGAATAGCCCGAATTTCTTCGGAAATGTTGTCTTCCAAAGCTGGAATAGTTACTGGCTTATTTCTGTAGACTTTAGACTTGACGTAGCCCCACAAAAAATAGTCTAAAGGCGTCAAATCGCATGATCTTGGTGGCCAACTTACCGGTCCATTTCTTGAGATGAATTGTTCTCCGAAGTTTTCCCTCAAAATGGCCATAGAATCGCGAGCTGTGTGGCATGTAGCGCCA
Source organism: Trilocha varians (assembly GCA_030269945.2). Lineage (NCBI taxonomy): Eukaryota > Metazoa > Arthropoda > Insecta > Lepidoptera > Bombycidae > Trilocha > Trilocha varians. The sequence continues at coordinate 2,810,470 of AP028270.1, read as the reverse complement.
TCTTGTTGAAACCACATGTCAACCAGTTCAGTTCTTCCATTTTTGGCAACAAAAAGTTTGTTAGCATCGAACGATAGCGATCGCCATTCACTGTAACGTTGCGTCCAACAGCATCTTTGAAAAAATACGGTCCAATGATTCCACCAGCGTACAAACCACACCAAACAGTGCATTTTTCGGGATGCATGGGCAGTTCTTGAACGGCTTCTGGTTGCTCTTCACTCCAAATGCGGCAATTTTGCTTATTTACGTAGCCATTCAACCAGAAATGAGCCTCATCGCTGAACAAAATTTGTCGATAAAAAAGCGGATTTTCTGCCAACTTTTCTAGGGCCCATTCACTGAAAATTCGACGTTGTGGCAGATCGTTCGGCTTCAGTTCTTGCAGGAGCTGTATTTTATACGGTTTTACACCAAGATCTTTGCGTAAAATCTTCCATGTGGTCGAATAACACAAACCCAATTGCTGCGAACGGCGACGAATAGACATTTCACGGTCTTCAGCAACACTCTCAGAAACAGACGCAATATTCTCTTCTGTACGCACTGTACGCATTCGTGTGGTTGGTTTAATGTCCAATAAAGTAAACTGAGTGCGAAACTTGGTCACAATCGCATTAATTGTTTGCTCACTTGGTCGATTATGTAGACCATAAATCGGGCGTAAAGCGCGAAACACATTTCGAACCGAACACTGATTTTGGTAATAAAATTCAATGATTTGCAAGCGTTGCTCGTTAGTAAGTCTATTCATGATGAAATGTCAAAGCATACTGAGCAAATAATAATGCATGAAAATCATAACCTCAAAAAATCTGAGCAAATACTAATGCATGAAAATCCTAACCTCAAAAAAATCACCCATTACTATAATTCTAATCTATGCAAATAAATAAGGTTGAAGAGTTGGAACGAAGTTCCTTATCGCGCGTTATCGAAACGGAAAAAAATCTTACGAAAAGTTGTCACGACACTTTTCTTGTCTTAGATGATTATCGCTAGATGGCGCTGTGATCAAAATCTTTTAAAACACGTTCCTTGTCGCGCGTTACGTTAGGATAAAATTGATATCTTTTAATCGAATGGAACTTCGTTCTATTCGGGTGTCCCATGTCACCTCTCAAGTTTGTTTTTTTATTTGAACACCAGAGGCCAATTATCGGGGAATTAGGGTTCCATTGTAAAAATTCAGTAATGTAACTCTTTTCTTTATTTGCTTTAGTTAGCAAACGGTAATCATTTTTTACTTGTTAAGCTCTATTTTGACACGACTATCGAAATATTTCAAATATGGAATCTTTCATTTTGTAGCGACGCCATCTTGGACTGATTCTTATTCAACCTACCCCACAAGCTCACAACACAACATAAAATTATTACATCTGGAATCAACATCATGAACAACAGAATGAAGCCAATTTAAAGTGCACCGATAGCGCGTAACTACACTATATTCTGGCGTTAGTGTACCGATGACACTCAATTCGTTTAACACACTAATAAAATATTACATACACACAGGGCCGCGCCGCCCCTGTGTGCGAAGTGTGCGGCGCACACAGGCGCCAAGACAATAGGGGCGCCGCGCCGCCACTGCCATCTTAAATTTTTTCTCTTACCTAAATTATTGCGTTTTTGTAGTGGAGTATCGATAAGTAAGTAGGTACAATAGGCGTAACATAGGCATTGCATACAACAAAACTTATATTACGCTTATTGAACAAGTCTCTCAATATTTATTAATATTCTCATTTATGGTTTCATTTTACGCTTAGGGTTTTTGTTTACATTACTTACTTACTCAACTTTAAAACGGCGGCAGTTCTTTTGAGCCACACAAGTACTAGTTATTTAGATACGTAGGCGCCGAGCCACACCACACACACCACATTTACAAAAAAAATAAATTTAAAAATACAATATAAAAAACAGAGGGCCACTGCAGGCGGAGTCTACGACCCAAGCCATCAGTGGTCAGGGCTCAAGAGAGAGGAACCTCCTCACAATACGCACCGTGTCAAGAACGACCGCCTTCTGAATCAGGCCCGCCACCCAGCCGGGCAGCAAAAGCTTCTCTAGATGACGGTCGAAGCTTTTCGCTATTAGACCGTGCACAGATACAACGATCGGAACAATGATGGTCGATTCAACACGCCACATGTCGGTCACCTCACGGGCCAGGTCCAAATATTTTAGCAGTTTTTCTTTTTCTGCCTTCAAAAGGTTCTCGTCATGTGGAATGGTGATATCGATCAACACTGCCCGATGCGCATCCCGATCTATTATGACTATGTCAGGCTTACTGGCAGCAATAGTCCTGTCAGTGATAATAGATCGGTCCCAGTAGAGTGTTACATGACCATTATCGAGAACCGGCTTAGGCCAATACTGGTAATACGGCACGGCGGCTTCAACAAGGTCGTATTTTAGAGCAAGTTGCTGATGAATGATTTTAGCTACTTGGTTATGCCTGTGCAAGTACTCGCCGTTAGCAAGACGGGAACAACCGGAAACGATATGTCTAATAGATTCTCCCGGACGGTGACATGCCCGACAAATGTCGACCGTCCCATCGTTTAGAATATATTTACGGTAGTTGTTCGTCATGATAACTTCGTCCATAATTGCTAAGACAAAGCTTTCAGTCTCTCCGAAGAGGTTACTGTATCGTAGCCAGGATACGGAGGCCAATTTATCCACATCGGGACCCGTAAGGGCCCGGTAGAACCGTCCGTGTAGTTCCTTGCTCTTCCATACGTCCGTGCGATCCGCCGATCATCACCTTCGACGCTCGCCAATTCCCATTCGCTAAGGATAGCAGAGTGAGTCCTTTATCGACTGCTGCTACATCACGGTACATACCCACGTTCACCTTAAGGAAATATTCCCGAAGGTTGTATATCTCTCGGTTGTGCAGATCCTTGGCATTTAACATGCCACGACCCTCACACTTCCGAGGTATATACAGCCTCATAACAGATGAGCGTGGATGGTGCATCCTGTATGCCGTCAGCAGTCGCCGAACTTTTCTATCCAGGGCATCCAATTCTGATTGCGTCCACTTTAGAATGCCAAAGGAGTACGTCAGTACAGGCATGACTGGATGGCCATTGAAGGCTCGGATCTTGTTTCCGCCAGACAAGAGGCTTTTCAAAACTTTTACCAGGCGGCCGAAGAACCGATCCTTCACTGATTGCTTCATATCTATATCGACGATACTCAAAGCTTCGAACATTCCAAGGTATTTGAGGGTTTCCGATTCAGAAAGAGATCTAAGCACCTCACTCTGGCTGAGTAGCAAACTCTCCGAGTTTACAACTTTCAACTTTCGGTAAAGTTGTAAACTTTCGAGTTAAAATCTTCTTATATATAAAAATGAATTGCTGTTCGTTAGTCTCGCTAAAACTCGAGAACGACTGAACCGATTTGGCTTATATTAATCTTGAATTATTCGTAGAAGTCCAGGGAAGGTTTAAACGGTGAGAAAATTTACTTATGTGACGCAGACGAAGTTGTGTGGGCCAGCTAGTATAAAATAAAAATATTCGTTAAAACTCAAATTCGTTTTTAATGAAGATTCGTTAAAAAATAGGCGCTTCATAGGTTCCGCACGCAGGCGCTGCCGGGGGTCGGCGCGGCCCTGCATACACATAAGTTCTTTAAAATTTCACTTTGTTATTTATGATGTTGATTCAAAACATCGTGTTGTTACGCGCGATCGGTGTACTTTAAATTGGCTTCATTCTGTTGTTTATATTGTTGATTCCAGATGTAATAATTCTATGCAACACAACTAATTCTACTTGAAACAAAATTGATTCAAATGTGATCTGTCTCCTATGAACTTGAAAACAAATTTAACCGATTTGACTAACATGTTTTTTCACTACTTTGTTAGAATACAGAATTCCACATTTACCGAACTACATTTTCAACAAAAACGCGCTCAAATTCAATTTGATCGGATTCCAACGTCGAATTACCACAAAACTATCGTAACAATAATTTGAGTCACAACAATGAAATTGGTCCCAGAACGAGCACAAACTTTCTTCCATTATGAATACTTAATTGCGTTACATAATTTTAATTTTACGCGTCGTATTTACTTGCGCTTGTCTTGGTTCGCTTCACATCTTATTTTGTTGCTTTTTGGTAAAAATTAGGGCGAACCGTGGTTTTCTAAGTGGTATGTTCGATCGAATGTAACATAAAACATAAGTTACAAACTGTTAGCGTTAGAACATGATGTTTTAAATTAAACATATCACACTAAAACTTAAAAATGAAACAATATACATTTTCACGTGCATTGTAAAATGAGTCTTTAGTATTATTCTAAGGAACACACTCGCTGTGACAGGGAATAATGCGACATCGAAATTTGAAAATTCTATTAAACTGTAAGCTTGTAGGACCAAGAAAACGGTGTTTTTTTTAAATTTTGTTAGTGTCGTTTTACATCTAATTTGTCAGTAAAAACAATTAATTAATTTATTACATTTTGAGCACTTTGCTAACACTACGTACCTACTAGCCCGAAAAAATATTTTACTTTCTTTGAAATACTTCACGGTTAGTTGGGCAGACCCCTGACAGTGAAACGGTTGAGTGAGATTCTGTAACTAAATAAAATACAGTACCTACCAGTATTATTTGAAGCCTGTATTTATAATTATACAAGGTGTTTCAAAAGAAATTTCATATTTAGTGGATTGATTAAAAAAAAAGGAAGCGGTATATAGAAAAAAATGTTTATTTATTGTTAAAATACACTTTTTGGGAATTCATTTGTTAAAAATAATATCGTCGAAATGTAAACCCTCAGGTTGTTGTCAAATTACTTATGACTGCTCGACAGGTGGAGTGAGGGAACACTCTCCACGTTTTCTACCGTTCTTGATGACCTAGGTCGCCCGGATTTTGATTTATCCAGCGTTGATCCAGTCTCTTCAAACTTTTTAACCCAATGTCGAATGAGAGGAAGGCTTGGCGCGTCATTTAAGTGGCGAAAACCTCGAATACGTTGTCGAATCACCGTTCTTGTAAAACTCTCGCACGCACAACGCGCGGTCTGCTCCCGAGAAACGCTCCATAGCGACTGAATCCCCAAGAGCCAAGCTACCAATTGACATAACCCCCGCACCCCTCAAGTACGCAGCGTTCACGCAGTAAGCTAAACAAATATAAAATTTCTTTATATAAAATTTCTTTTGAGACACCTTGTATTACTGTACAACCTAACGACCCATTACTGCCAACTGCTGGGCTCAGATCTCTTCAGTAAAGGGACCACTAGGTACCACGCTTTTTGGTAGGGGACTCCATAAATGTTTGAATTTTTTTTTTAACTTTCTTGAGCATGAATCACTTGGGACTTATGGGTCTGCGAAGAATCCATTGTTCCATTGGGAGTGCTTCGAGAAATTGTTCGAGATGATTCCAACATATCTTCACATCACCCAGCGTCGGTGGAGTTCATCCCTAGTATATGGAACCATCATCTCTGTCTACAAAAAAAAAAAACATGCTGTTTTGTTTACGATGTTTTTCTTCACCGTTTTTAGTTATTGATGTTTCGAAAGTTTTACATATAAATCTTTTTCAAACTCAATATTAGACCGGTCGCGACCTTCCGCACGGATGCTACTCAACCACCATAGCTTTGAGCGAAATGTCCTATATTTATTCTTAGTCTAAATGTTCTGTGTATAATGTCGCACTTTAGGCAATCTTGAGAATTTTGTATGATCTCTCTAGACGAAGGAGACCAGAACACAGTAGTGAGATATCAAAGTTTAGTACAAGGTAATCTCCAGCTTTGAACTATATTCAAGTAAGTTTCATGTCGCGTTTCTACATAGGCTCGCCAACGTCCAACACTCGTATTTAAAACTAGCTGACCCGCGCAACTTCGTCTGCGTTACAAAGGGGTTCAAACAGTACTCGCTATGCCGTCGCGATATTATTTTCGCCGCCCGCGGTGGGTGTATTAATAAAATTGCGTTTTATACTCGTGATAACTTCTAAACGAAAAGTCCGATTGGAATAAAACAAAAAGTAATTTACTTCTACGTTAATACTCTTGATAACATAATTTACACCTTATGTTACATTTTTTTTAAATATAATATAGCCTATGTTACTCGGGGATAATGTAAATTTCCAAAGGTGAAAGAATTTTTGAAATCGGTCCAGTAGTTTCGGACCCTATTCATTACAAACAAACAAATCTTTCCTCTTTATATTATTAGTATAAACAAATGACGGTGGCGACCAACCAATATGAAAATTGGAAGTTGGCGAGCCAACATGGAAACGTGACAACAAGGATTTCGCTCTGTGCATTAAAAAAATGATACCATCATCTCCTCTACGATCATACTACCATTTTTGCACAGTTATTTAACCTTTGAAGGTTTTGAAACTGGTTTGGGATAAAACCGTACTAACTCCAGATTTGGATAACAAAATACATTGTTAAGTTTAAGCCGATTAGCGTATTGGTTCCATATTGAGACTCGATGGCAAAGATAGCGAAGGATTTGCTAATCTCTATTTTGTGATCATATTGCAATCTTATGTACTCGCAAGTAATAGGTATGTTATTGTGTATGAGATTTGGCTGGCGTTATTAGGTATAGTGGGATAACTATGATATGTATTGAGAAGTTTTTTTTTTTTTATTGCGTGACAGATAAACGAGCCTACGGCCCACCTGATGGTAAGCGGTCACCGTCGCTCATGAACCTCTGCAATGCCAGGGCAATCAGGGGCTGTTATCTATCGCCTACCGATACAGGACTTTTCTTAAACCTCGTTTAAAGAGGGACATCTTACTTACAATCATACTTATTAGATTTGACTTTAGGAAATGTTTTAAGAAATCCACTTGTAATATTTCTGAAGGTTCCTGAAAGCCAGTAACCAGAAGCCCGTTGAAGAAATATTTAATATGGACGTTTAAATCGTAACAAAAACTCAACCGTTAGTAAGTGAATAAGAAAACTAACCAGCCGGACGCCTAAACGTCAGGCACTTCTGATATGGTGGGCAGGTTGTCCGAAGCCCGCCAAGATAGAACCACTAGACATCCTCTTACAGAATACCGTAGGTCTGGACGTGGCGAAAATAGTATTGCAATCCTTTCTTAAGGGAATCATATCATGAAAAAAAACTTGAGAGGTGTCATGGAACACCCGAATAGAACGAAGTTCCTTTCGATTAAAAGATATCTTATAAATAATATTTCCTATCGTAACGCGCGATAAGGAACGTGTTTTAAAAGATTTTGATCACAGCGCCATCTAGCGATATTTTTTTTTATTTTTTATTTGGTCTATATAACTGAGATAAACTATTAAATACATCGTTACTTATTGTCTAGTACATAGTTAATAATAATTATGAGTTAATCCCTGCTTGATGTAGACACAGCTACCATTGTAAAATATAAAATACAAAAAAAGGTTAATCTAAAAGCAAGACAATATTCACAGTTTAAAGTTAAGATTCAGTAATTAGTTTCCTCAATAAAGACTTAACTGAGGCTAAAGAACCAGGACGGAAGATGTCGAACTCAGACTGAGTATCATTGGCGCCGCTACAAATGCGATAAATAGGGGAATGTAGGCCTAGGTTTGTTTTAGACTGTGGTAAATCAAAACATTTTCGGTTACACAAACGACTACTAGAACGAGGGACACAGATGTTAATTAGTTGCAAGATCCCAGGAGAATCGATGTAATTGTGCAGAAGTTTGTAAAGAAACATAATGTCACAAAATTTTCTACGCGAATGTAAAGATTCTAGCTTATAGTGCGAAAGACGTTCATCATAGCTGTTCAGATTACGACATTGGTTGTCTGAAAAAGAGAGTTGGTACAAGAAACGTTTTTGAATACTTTCAATTCTGTCAATGTGCGTCTGATAAGATGGGTTCCATACTGTACTACAGTATAATCATCTAAAACAAAAACAGTGTCGTGACAACTTTTCGTAAGGATTTTTTCCGTCTAGCCCCCTTTCACAACGCGCGATAAGGAACTTCGTTCCAAAAGATCGAGGTACTAATGCTAGCTATGGAGACATGAATTTGTAGTAACAAAAAATTTAAAATATTTAATGAAAACACGGCTATCGAATGTATATTGACATTTCGAATAGAACGTAAATCGATATCATTATCCGATACATCGTTATTATATTTCACAATCGTATTATATTTCGTAATGTACAGTCGAGCGTTAATTGCATTAGTAAGATCGAATCACGAATCGATTATTGAATGCTTCTTCAGTATCGATTAAATGAAGATTGAATCGATAATGTCTGTTTGATGTTAGTGATGTCTGTTTGTTTGACCGTGAAACTAAGTGGATCCTAATGGTTCTGTCTGATTGTTGAAGTTTTAGATTTAGCAAGATAATACTGGTGCTTTATTACTAAGGTCGTATTTTTTATCTAGCAAATAACAATGATATAATTTAAGTTTATTACGCATATTATTCAGTATAGGGTCAAATACTTAAAAGCATTTTAATGTTTATTCGTATCATAACTTTTAAGATACAAATATTGAAAATATTCAAATGGTTAGCTGCGTGCGTGCGACATCTTCGTGAACTACAGCAACTAAGATTTTACCTTTTTCCCGGCAACTATTTGAACTTTCTCGCCGTAAAACCATCCTTGAACTTCAACGAGCATTTTAAAACAAATCTTGATCCTTTTAACTTTTTAAAATTTAGGTTATATTGGAAAAAGAATACCAAAATCCTTCGAACATATTATGTGAGAGCTACAATCCGAATTAGACATGTGTGGTAGACTTGTCCCTTCTACTGATGAAAACTGAGCCCAGCAGTGGGCAGTAATGGGTTATTGCAGTACAGTGCCTAGGTACATACATGTGAACACAGATAATACTCGTAGATTTATTGATTGTACACATTTGTAAAGGATTACAGCGAATTAATTAATTGAACTGCCGATTTCGCAGTAATCTCATCAGTCAATATTTATCATTCAATTAGGCTTCGATAAACAATCCAAAATTATACTCAATTAATTAATGACGGAGACCAAAGGCAGTTAAAAGAACTTCTGTGCAAGATAGACTTATCGTGTTTAGGCTTGTTTTACCAGTTCTAGGGACGGCGCGACGGGAACAAGTGCCGTAGTGCATAACGCGTCGTGCCGTCTTGCTTAACCCCGTGCTGAGTTATGGCCTCAGCCGGGGTTCGGACGCTGAGTGTGAGCGGTTGGAGGTTTTAGTGAGGTTCAACTCCCAAATACCCCACCCGCGGGGCGGGATCCGGCGGTTTCCTCAAACTAAAACAAAAAAAAAAAGTTTATATTTAAAGACTTCTTTAAAAATATTTTATGGTGTAGTAAGTACTATCTCCAAACAATCTAGCTGCTAATCGCTTAAAATAAACTGACGACATCATACCAACTTTGGAACACATTAACTAATTAAAGTCGTGGTGGCCGAGTAAAGTCGTGGTGGCCGAGTGGTCGAAGCGCGTCCTTCCGAACGGGAGGTCGCGGGTTCAAATCCGGCCGGCTTGTACCTCTAAATCTAAATGTGAAAAAGATTTATGTGCAATTTTTCACAACACCACTGGCTAAAAACGGTGAAGGAAAACATCGTGAGGAAACCTGCATATCGGAAAAGGGTTCTAAAAATCCTTTGAAGATATGTGAAGTCCCCAATCCGCACTAGGCAAGCGTGGTGGACTATGCCTAATCCCTCTTCTGAGGAGACCTGAGCCCAACAGTGGGCAGTAATGGGTTGGTACAGGAACTAATTACCAGGAAGATTCAATTATTCATGAATGCACTCATCAAGAAAACTGATTATTACGTTATGTAAGAGACAACTAGGTCGACGTGCCTTGTTGAGTACATTACAGTTACATATGACAGCTATCTAGGTAATTACTCGTGATTAACACTTTTGTATGCGACTGTGTTTTAGATTAAACGATTTCAATAACATATGGTTTCAAGAAAGCTTTAGGAGATGTCTCTTAAAAATTTCAATCATAATCTATATATATAAAAGAAAGTCGTGTTAGTTACACCACTTATAACTCAAGAACGGCAGAACAGATTTGGCTGAAAATTGGTAGGGAGGTAGCTTAGAGCCAGGAGACGGACATAGGATACTTTTTATCCCGTTCCCGTGTGAGCTGGAAGGTGGCTATGGGAACTCCGTCAATAAGCAAGATAATCTCATCGTGTTTAGGCTCTAATGAAGCGTCCTGATGAGATCTTTGTGTAGAGGATGAATGTCAAGGTCTGATGATGGAGCTGGAAGGTGGTCACTGTCTGTTTGTTCTGAATTCGGACGGGCTGACTTTCAATGGCTGATAGTTTATATTATAACGAGTAACTTACGTTATATTTATTTTAGCAATTGTTGTTTTTTTTAAATTCTCGATGAAGTTCAAGGATGGTATTTACAGCGAGAAAAAATCGAATCGTTGACATTTAATTGAGATTGGCGCAGACGAAGTTGCGCGGGGCTGCTAGTAATATTATAAAGGCGAAAGTTTGTATGTATGGATGTATGTTTGTTTCTCTTTCACGTAAAAACTACTGAATGGATTTGAATGAAACTTTACCACAATATAGCTTATACATCAGAATAACACATAGGTTCCAATTTTTGAACACCTTTGTAACGCAGACGAAGTTGCGCGGGTCACCTAGGTAAAAATACTTATTTGCAATACACGATTTTTTAAAGCAACTAAGTTAGGTAGCAGATAACGGCTTCTCAATATCCTGGTTTTGCTCATGAGCGATCGGTATTACATCAGATGGGCCGTAGGCTCGTTTGTCTGTCATGCAATAAAAAAACTGGTCGTCGCGAAGGCTTACTATAACAGAATCTGGAAACCTTTATTCCTTATGTGACGTGCACTTGTTCGCTAGTATTAACAGGCTTTGTATTATATTGCACTGGATGTAACTATTTTATATACGTTCTGGTGGAATCTTGCAAGCTAAATTTGACAAACTTCCCGGTTTCCGATTGAGCTGACATTTTGCACGCAAATATATCCTGTGACAATGCAATAATATGGCATAATTGCGGTGATCTGATGATGATGGGTTCGGAAGGTGGTCATAGGAACTCTTGTGCAAAGCAAGATATACATACCCGTCTTGTTTGAGCTCGGTTTTCTTGTACTAGCTAGCACTCTACCGCTACATGATATCCAGGATCTTAAAAGCTTGTATTTAAAAAGATTTCTTTAAAATAAGTTACTTTTAAAACTTAGATTCAAATTATGTAAATTACAAGCACTGTATTTATTAGCAGAATCAGCCTATTGATACTATAATATTTTAAATTTTTACATTTTAATTCCAAATCTGCACCGGTTTCAAAATTTACATAATACATTATATGAATGCAGGAAGCGAAAGTAAAATGTTAAATATCCGATATAAGAATGAATTAAATGTTATCATAATATTATGTGTTCTTAATTAGATTTTTAAGAAAATGCATCATATGTTAATTATTATTTAATATTTAGGTAATGTTAATTTTGTTTATATAATTTAATTAGAATGCATATTTGCACTGAATTTATGATATTTTACGTAAATGAGTTTATTTAATGCATTGAAACATTTTAATTTACATTTGTATGTCATGTCCACTCTTTTGTACCTTCTGTAACAGCCCATTACTGTCATGCATTTTCAACGGGTTCTTACCGCGATATTTAATTAATTGAGTTGTCTCGATATTTCAATGTTGTTGCAAACGTCATGATCACGAGGAGACTGGATACTGCGGGTCGATTTAAGAGTAAACAAATCGACTCGAACTCGAACTTACATCACGACACACCACACTCACTGTATCTACAAGACTCTCTGAGCATGAACCCTTAGTGACTCTTAGTGTTAGTGATGTAGACAAGCGCGAGTGTTTAAAGAAATATATATTCATCTGTTCAATAGTTGCCAGATAAACACAGGAAAAACTAACGATCGCTAATAATTTCCTTTTCAATTATTTTCTTATTATTATTTCATCATCTTACCTTATACGGTACTACATTACATTTCGTAATACAAACATTACAATGATTTACGCACTTTGAGATTGGTTAGGACCTTGTGTGTGTAGATTATAGATAATGCTTGCATCAGCCTGAATTAGCATCTTTGTTACGTGTTACGTACTTTACGGAATAAGCCTCTGTGCTGTGTTTTCTTAGCACTATGTGATATTTGAGAGAGTTCTTAAGTGTAAATAAAGGTGGTCTTTCAAATACACTAGATAGATACACCATTGGAATTAAAAATAGCACTAACTTACGTTACTAAAATGTATTTTATTTATTTGAGAAACAACAGTAGAAGTTATTACATCAAAACAGGGACACAAAAAATTAAACTTAGACCAAATAAGTTTCCACCTCTAACCAAGTCAGAAAAGAGATAGTGGACGTAAAGAATTAAAAGATAATAGGCTATATAAAACTACCTAAATTATTACAAAAAGTTTTTAGCTGTAAGTTTTAAAATATACAAATAAGTTCATTAATTCATTTCTTGAACACAATTATATGAATATCAGTCTAAAAAAAGTTTAGGTTTAGTTTAACATAGAATTAAATTAAATTAAACATACTATAAAACTATTAGGTGCTGTCGAAAGATTGTATCAAGGCTTTCTTATAATTATTTCTTATAATAAAATAGAGAATTGGCAGTCTTTTGATGTCATAGGCTCGGAGACCTATGATTGGTTTTTCAAATTCTTGATTCTTTCTATCTATTAAATTCGCAACAAAATCAGTTGCGTAGTTTTAGAGATCTACATAGACGGACAAGAGACTTTGCTTTAGACTATGTCGACAAACTTTATGGACTACAATCAAACCAGTAGTGTACATTGCACTTTAGGTAGACGAGTTTACTACATTAGAGATACCGCAAGACCTGTTGCCGTATTTTATTTATACAGGGTGATTTCTTAGTGAGGGTACATATTGAAGGTCATGGTAGCTGATGGTTATATACGACCAGTAAAAATATTATTACCAAAGAATATGGATTAAAGCCTTAGTAATCGCAACTTAAAAATATCTAAAATTCTTGCAAAATGATGATTTTTGGACAGCTGATGGGTGTGGCGGAGGTGTGGGGTGCACGAGATGACTAGAGGTCGTTAGTCAACACTCTTTAGTCAACGAAATTGTCTATGTTTGAGGTAGTTTTGTCGAACTTAGATAAAAAAAAAAAAAATTAATTTTACCTATTTTTTGTAATATTCCGTTTTAGAGTACTCATCATCCTCCTGAAATATATAACAGCATATTACAATGAGATTAAGAATTTGAATTTAAACTAGAAGTCAGTAAAAGGTTTTATTGGTAACTCTTTTCAGACTTCGCGTTAATGTAAGGAACGTAAGGGTCGCTGATTGTGGTAGAGCGAATGTAAACTTTCTGATGACTAATATGTGATATTGTTGTTTCAGGGTGGAGGGCGACGCGAGGGTGAGGAGGCGGCGGGATGCGGGTGCCGGACGCCTTCTCCTCTCCGAGCCCTCGATGACATGCCGCCGCCATTGCTCAGGTAATAACTTTTAAACCTAGTTTATTAGTCGAGTAGCGAATAATTTTGTAGCTAAACTACTGACTACAGAGACAGAAAAGTGAAGTATATCACTTCGGTAGAAGGAAATCTTTTTAGCTTAAGGAAGTTGTAGGAAAAATATAACCTGCTAGACTCGTAGTCGTGGTGGCCGAGTGGTCAAAGCGCGTCCTTCCGTACGGAAGGTCGCGGGTTCAAATCCGGCCTGCTTGTACCTCTAAATCTAAATGTGAAAAAGATTTATATGCAATTTTTCACAATACCACTGGCTAAAAACGGTTAAGGAAAACATCGTGAGGAAACCTGCATGTCGGAAAAGGGTTCTAAAAAATCCTTTGAAGATATGTGAAGCCCCCAATCCGCACTGGGCAAGCGTGGTGGACTATGCCTAATCCCTCTTCTGAGGAGACCTGAGACCAACAGTGGGCAGTAATGGGTTGGTACAGATAGACTCATATTCGTTCAATCTTTCTTTCTTTCTTTACATAAGAATGTATTTCATTCCATTTTCTATTTTAAGAGTTCTCGAAGCGAAAGTTCCATCAGGTGTCATTAGGCAATAGGCAACCCTATCAATGTGTCAATTATTATAATTATTATAGAAAATGTACCAAAAGAAAACTTTTATCATCAAACGAATATGGAAATTTCTTTCACTTCATCATAGACTATCTAGATTTTACGCACGCATAATATATTCTAAGTCATACACCTCACCCGACCCGCATCACAGAATTACTAAAATCATCAAACGAATTCATACTTTTTGCGTATTGGAATATGTTATGTTTTCCTATATATGCTCACACATGAGTCGTTTGTTCTATTGTTTGTATGATTGTAGACGTTGCGTGATCACGCATTTGGTGAGGAAATGTTTACCATTTCTATCTTTCATGTTTTTAATCATTGAAAAGCATTTGATATTTCCAAACGACATGATGTTTTTTGTTGCCATGCTGGAAGAGTAGGTCGTAGGTGGTTACTGTCGCTCATGACCGTCTGAGATATCTAGGATCGCCTATGGTATAGTATTTTTATTGAGGCTCCTTTCGAGTACGTCCACGTACCACGCACCAGTAGGCCCTGCACTTGTTAACCTGCCAAGCAAAAAAAAAGATGGCGGGTAACGGCCCCACAATGCTTTTGCTCATGAGACACAGTAACAACGCAAAAAAAAATATCTCCTAGTTTTCCTGATCGTATTTATCTTACTATAGTTATTTGACAGGTCCAACCCACTATACACTGAAGAAGAGGAACAAGAGGTAGTCATAATCGTGGACTCTCTGGAGGAAAGCGTGAATTCGGCTGAGCAGAGTCCGAGACGGGCCCCATCCACTTCATCAGGTTATTTTTTTCTTTGGCTACGTTATTCCTTCTTACAGATCCTTGGATTCAGTATACTGTGTGCTCTTTGGAAGTAATTTAAATGATTTATGCTTAAGTTATCGCTTTAATACTAGATGTTTAGTCTACTGGAAGTCCTAATGCAATTACTCTTCAAGTTAAAGAGTTCGTAATAACATTATGTTATCTTGTAGACTACCTATTTGATGGTTAGCTAGGTTCCGGATATGGAATGAACTCCTCTCCTCGGTATTCCCTGAGCGCTATGACTTGTCTTTCTTTAAACGAGGCTTGAGGAGGCTCCTTGAAGTTAGGTTGTAAGTGCGACCCCTCATAGTCCCCTAACATTGCAGAGGTTCATGAGCGACGGTAACCACTTACGATAAGGTGGGCCGTTGGCTCGTCTGCCGACATGGCGATAAAAAAAAGTGGTTTTTACCAATAATGACTGTTTATTCAATGCTACATCCAATCTTACTACCTTGTTATATTTTCTTTTCGTTGCGGGGCCCAAGACAAGTTACTTTCCCTCGGGTTTTAGTGGCATGGACTTGATGCTAGTTTCTAAAACTTCTGGTTTAATATTAGCAGTTGTAAAACGTTGATTTAGCTTGTAAATGGACAGGGTACGGCAGCGGCGGGGGAAGCAACGGTCGCGTCTCGCCAAACTTACCAAAGAATGAAACATATGGGGCAGAGCAGTGTGCCTCCGACCACAAACACGATGGATCTCATAGTTCGGACTCTGACGCAAGTCCTGGCTGCACGATGTCAAGGAGCTTGAAGGAGGACATACAATCCTGCTTGGGAGGATGCAGGTGAGGTTGAAGCTTGAAATCTTATGAGCAAGGTTGATTATTGTCAGCACATGGTAGGGTTAGATTTAGGTCCTCAAATAAGTACCTACATTGCAGCATGGTCTGGTAAAATTTGTTTTTTTTTCGGAAATTTGCACCCTGCAATAGATTTTTAAACTCTACAGGAATAGTCGTGAATGAGAAGTTGTAATTAACTGAAGGAGGAAATCTAAGCCTAGAAGTGAATAGTGAAAATTACAGTACACAGTTAAATACTGTACCTACCTATCAGTATTATCATAGTCTTTTATAATGTTGAAAACAGAAAACTAAACTGTTTGATTCCATTTTCACAATGACTTTTATATCTTAAATAGCCATACGACAACTTCATCAGAAAAAAGACGAGGTAATTTGTGAACCAACATAATACTAAGTCTACAATGCTGTTTGCATCTACCATTATTAATAAGCCCCTATTTCATAGATGGGAGAAAGACGTAGGCCAAGTGGTAGAAGCGGCAGTCCGTGGTGCCGGCGGCATGTCTGCGGCACGAGCGCGGCTTCATGCGGCATTACTGGCGCTCCATGACCCAAAGCCACGGGTGCCCAACCGTGGGCCCACGCTACCGTACTGCGGGCCGGGAGTCAGGCCTGGCGATGTCACCATGATGCCGAAGAACACGGAAATGTCTTTGCTGGTAAGGAAATGCAACTGGTATAGATCACTTAGTCAGGTTTAACTACGAAGAGCTTCCCACCTCTCACTTCCACCACTGTAACTCCGGTGTAGCTAGGATCTAAAGCAGCCACTGTAATGACTCTGAGCAGTGATGCTCAAGAATCAGAAGGGTTTTTTTCGAATGAGAACTGAACCAAACTCGGGGTTACGCGAGGTGAGGCGTTGCGTCACACACTACGGCATTCTTGGTAAAAGAATTCTGAGGTATATTCTTGGCCAAACGACGAACAGCACTTGACTGTCAGAAGAAATTCCTGGTAAACGAAAACTCAGATCTTCTTCTGTACATACTTTGGTATATCAACCGTATACTTGTTTGCGTGTAATTTATGTATTTTTCTAACAACTGTGTTGAAATATCTACCGCATACCGCATTTAAAGAATTATAATTTTATTACGGCAATGATTTAAATACATCAAATGTATTAAGAGACTTGATTAAGGTCGGTATTGCGATTGCGTAAGAGCATTAACACTAATTGCGAATGGAGTAAGATTCATTTAAGATGATGACCGATGTCTTAATTAGGTGTTAGATATTAGTTAATTTATTTTTCTGGATTGTAACAGCAACTTTGGTTTATATGGCGGTAATATTGATGGTCTGCAAATTCGTAAAATTCGTAGATGCCATAGGTTGCTAGTACGTAATTTTTTTTAAGTTTTGTGTGACTCCTAAAGAAATTAACTGATTGGTGACAAAAACTTTTAATTGTAAAGTCCAGTACCAATCGCTAACTTACAAGTGTATACTGACTATTTAATTTTAAAGTTGTCCCTAGGACTTAGCTGCATAGCAAAAATTGCTGCCAAAATTAAGTGTGTGGGTAGAGTATCGGTTTATTAAAGTAAGCGTGTTTTAAACCAATAGACTCACGATGCGCTCTTCAATTGTTTTCGGGCAACTGTTTTGCACTAGTGTGCCAGTTTATCTACTTAAATAAGCTTCTCTCTTTCCTTTTCTTCTAGTTATTTTCTGTATCACATTCGAAATAATGCATGACTCATTGTTTTAACGTGGCAATGTCTTATAAATTGGTTTGCCGGGTGACACTTCAAGAAACTGCGTTACGCTCCGCTCACGTTATGCACTCACAATGAGAGCGAGTGAGAGGCACGCGTGCCTTTCACTGTTTATGTCTGTCTCTCTCGCTCTTAGGCGGGCTAACCATACCCGAGTCTTCGTCGCCCATATACCGACTTTACAGGCAACCAATTTTTTTTACGAATGAATTTCTTTCCCAGGGACTATTGTTAAAGTATTATTTATTTGTAAAGTTCTTGATAATAAACTACCTATTTAGTGTTTTTGTTAGCGAAGATACACTAAGTACAAAAATGAAATGCATAATTTGTTGATGAAGGAGCAGTGGCGTGCAGTTCACATAAGCGAATAATCACTGCATACTCAAAAAATTGCAATTTCATAAAAATGTTAACAAAATTCAGTACGATATGTTTTGTTTCCTCAATAGTTTACCTCTTAATTATTTTTGTATTAATACAACTGACAAAAAATAGTAAGAAGTAATTTTTACGTACTGTTACTTTTTCTGCATACCCTGACTAAAATTTTTATGCACGCTAATGTGAAGGAGTCTAATATGTTAGCTGTTTGTTAAGTTCTTGATAATAAACTATACAGTATTGTTCTTAGCGAACAAGCTGCTTAGTTTGCTACAAAACTGAGCTGCTTAGTTTGTTGAGCTCCTTAGCATCTGTAGCAAAACCATGTCTCCAACAGCGATTCCTGCTCCAAAATCCCAATAATCTTATAAAACCAATATGATAAAATTAATCTGTCGCGAAATATGTGATTGTAGAAAGTCAAGTTGATTGCATTATTGTGGTTTGACGCAACTTGTGTCGCATGCAGCCTGCGGCAAGGCAGCGTGGCGGTCGACGGGTCATGTTAAAATGACTCAAAAACTAATCATAATTACCATAATATTTGTATAAATGGAAAGAGAGACTACTACCTATATTTTGCGAGATCTTTGACTCGCTAGGCAGTAGCTAATGACACGCCTTTGTTTTTATTTTAATTTGGATTTAGATTATTTATGTGGTTATTTTATCTGAATTTATTTGTTAATCTGTAATTTTAATTATCATATTTTAGATTTGTATATTTTATTTTATTTTTTTAAATTTTGAATATTATTAATTTGCTTCTGGGTTTATTTTATAATGCAAACACTGTAGTTTGTATATTTTATATTCCTTACATGTATATTTGTAACCTTGTGTATCATGTACTGTTGGTTTCATTAATTAATAAATAAATAATAACAACCACACAAATACCGTGAGATTAGTGGATGGCTAAAGGGAGATCTCCGACCGCGCGAGATGGTATATGCCCGGTCAGACCGAAGCCCGATATAGTAGATTTTAGTATTTTAGATGTATTTCTGTCGCCGAACGTTGAAAACATCGATAGTCGATTCAGGATCTTTATTTTTTAGATGAGGTAACATGATAAATATCATATTTCAAACAAAAACGCATCAGCAAAATCGATTCATTGAAACACACACGGAAACACTTGAAAATTTGTTGACAAACACTACATTTAAGCTAAGTAGTTTAAAAACATAAAAACACTATGGATCTTGTTTAAATCTAAACCAGTCCTATGACGGCTTCTACAAAAGAAAAAAAATGTCTTTAAACACTCGCAGTTATCTACATCACTTACACTATTACTAAACGGGTTCTTACCACGATTATTTTTAATTAAGCGGTCCCGATATTTCAGCACTGTTTCAAGCGCCATGCTCACGGGAAGACTGAAGAACTGCGGGTAGGTCATTTAAGAGCAGACAAATCTGTCTACCCTCTTTCTCGTTCGTTTGCCGGTACCACTGGAACTCAAACTCACATTTCGACATACTCACAGTATCGGCTGTCGCTTAAAAACTAGATTTTTTGGCTTTTTGAAACAGTGCTCAAATATCGGGACCGGTCAATTAAAAATAATCGTGGTAAGAACCCGTTTCGTAGTAGTGTAAGAAAAAAAAATCATCCAAATCAGTGCACTTAAACAAAAGCTACCGCCAAAAAACAGCACAGGAAGTTATAGCAATATTTTTTGTAATACATTTCCTAATACCAAAGAAAGGTTAACATACGTATATTATTATGTATAATTTGAACAAGTTAATTACCTTACGTCACATCCTTCGCTCTTACATCACCAAGCCTTTGTTTAAATAACATATGATTTATATGTATGGCGGCCTTTTTTGTGATTTATAAGGACATAATAAGGTTTCATAAAAGAGATATTTTATTGTATTTTGCATTTTTTTATTTCATTTTGTATATTTTGCTTTAAGTGAGACCAATTTAGTTTTGATGAATGAGAGGTTAAAGAAATCATATAATTTTTATTATAATTGAAAAGTTATATTTTCTAGACATAACCCTATTTTAGAAGAACCTAGATTTAAAAAAGTTAGGTTTTAAGTTGTAAACAAATGAAATATTTTTTATAAACTTATTCAGACACTCGCGGTTTTCTATAATACTTTCATGCATTTTCAACGGGTTCTTACCACGATATTTAATTAATTGAGTTGTCTCGATATTTCGTTGTTGTTGCAAACGTCATGATCACGAGAAGACTGGATATTGCGGGTCGATTTAAGAGCAAACCAATCTGTCTACCCTCTTTCTCGTTCGCTTTTGGGTAGTACCACTAGTTGGGTAGAAAATGCATGAATGTATGAAAGAATTTTTATTGGAAAATATATTTTTTTCTAGACTTATTAACCTTATTTAAGAAGAAGATTTTAGCAAAAGCAATCATTATAGTATTTAATTTGGGTTCCATTCTATTATTTTAAATACGGACCCCTAAAACACATTGCGTAATCCTATAAATCGATTTTAATTTTATTTTTAACACTTCAAAATGTCTATTCCTGTCATAACTGACAGACGAATGATGCGAATCGGTAGATCGAAATCGTTTTACATTCATAATCGATTATCGAGCAACGACAGCGAATTAGGCAATCAATGCTAAATAAATTAATTATCAAAGTTTTCGGTGGTGACAGATTTTAAATAAAATACTGAAGCCTAAATTTATAATAATATACCTACAGGGTGGAATTTTGAAACTTTCCTTCAAAGGAAAGTATTCGAAATAATTATTTTAACGACATGAAATGAAATGAAATGAAATACTTTATTTTCAACATTGATGACGTACTCATTCTTGTTGACGTCAAAATTTAAAAGCTACCACAAGTTCGGACACAAAAAAGAATAATTATAGCCACCGTCCTGAGAACTGGCAAGAAACTCAGCGGGCATGTCTTTTTTTTTGTATAATGAGCAATTTTTTTTAATTATTAAAATTTTACTTAAACGAATCATTCCTTTTTTAAAGAAATAGAACTGCATTTTTTTTTTAAATTTCATCGCCATTGTAGAGTTTTATGAGCGACAGTGACCGCTTACCATCAGGTGGGCCGTAAGCTTGTTCATCTAACTTGCAATAAACAAAAATACTTTTATTGTATCTTAAAAAATAAACACTTCAAAAATTGTTTGTCGAGGTAAACTTGAAAAAACGGAAATCAGATGTTTAACTTTTCTAAAAATGTTCTTCTTCTTCTTTTTATTCTGGACCTCGTCCAAGACTCGGGACGATTCGCCAATGTCAAGTGAGACAGATACACGGTCTTTAAGACACTAAGCCAAAGTATTGTTCGGTTTCCAGCTTCAGCAGTAGGAAATGCTAATATTTATTGTTATTAAATACTATAAAGTATAGTATATAGTGTAAAAAGGTAAAATGAGATAGAAACTACCTTAAAAATATATTAAAATGTAATGTAATTATGTATTGTAATGTGGGCCCTTGTAGCCACTATGATTAAAACTAAATAAAATAAAAATAAAAAAAAATATGATAAGATATAATATTTAAAAGATAAAACTAGAATCTAAAAATGTTACCTGGTCCACTTATTGACAATAACGTTTAATTGGTATTTAAAAAAAACTCTTAAACTCCTAATATCTTCAAATTATTTGAAGTACCTAACCATTGATTGAAAGCTAGGCTCAGTATGAGTAATAGTTGTCCAATTTCGTAATGATGCGAATATGTCCAGTGCTGGTAATAGCCAGCGGTCTGACTTGGAGTGTTGTAATTAATTTAGGGCTGTCAAATACGAGATTTATTTATGTTTTTACTAAAATATATAAGAATAATGCAAAAGAGGTATTGAAACTGAAATTTGATTTATTGAAAACCAGTTAAAACACTTTACTTGATGTTTATAAAACCATTTTAAGCTCGCCGTACAAAAATATGTTACGTTACTATGATAGGTAAATATGATGTATTTTCGCAGTTACATTTTTTGTTACTAACTTTTTAATATAAAAAACTTGAGAGGTGACATGGGACACCCGAATAGAAGTTCGTTTCAATTATAAGGTTTCTTATAATTTTTATTTCCTAACGTAACGCGCAATAAGGAACGTGTTTTAAAAGATTTTGATCACAGCGTCATCTAGCGATAATCATCTAAAACAAATAAGGGACGTGTTTTAAAAGATCTTGATCACAGCGCCATCTAGCGATAATCATCTAAAACAAAAAAGGTGTTGTGACAACTTTCCGTAAGATTGTTTTTCCAGCTCCCTTTCGATAACGCGCAATAAGGAACTTCGTTCCAAAAAATATTCAATAATTTTGTGATCCCATTTCCTATTACCTCCTAAAGCGTACCTATGTACTTAAATAAACTTAAGTGGTCGTAGCATAAAAAAACAGTCATAGGCAACCCTAAAACAAGCTTATAAATTTTGCATACGACCTTTCTGCTACAAGTCAATTTACACCTTATTTTCACTGGCTCAAAGTTGAAATCCCCTTGTTTTTGCCACTGTATGGGGTATTATTAATTTCATAGATGGCTTAACGTTTAATTAGAAGGTGTTAGCGCGTCTAATTGATTCTGATTGATTGTCTTTCGCCGATTTTCGATTATGAAAATAGTTTCGAAATAACACCGGTAGTGCGGGCAATAGATTTATAGCTTAATCGTGAGAATATGATGGTAGTAAGATGTTTTGTTAGTTCAAACCTAACTTTACTAATTACAGTTTTGTTTTTGAGTTGGAGGAAATGATGATGAAATTTTGAGTATGTGGGAGTTGAACCGCACTAAAACCTTACAATGCGTAGTCTGCAACGCGACTGCGACGGAGTTAATAGATTTTAATGCGATTCCACCGCATACAATAAGTCAGATGGAAGTCGGACAATCTCGTCCTTCTCAAAAAAAAGATCAAAAATATAGTATGAACAGATAATTGTTTAATTAATTTTAATTTATTTATTATTTAATAATGTCAAGAGGAAGTCCGTTTTCCCTAAACTAAAATACAACAAATATAAAAAAAATATTTAGTATTGTTCGTCCTTGATAATAATATTTTATTACATAAATAGTTTATGTTGTTTATTGGACACAGGCTGCCTTGCCGCAGGGTTGTTACAACAGATGATACAAAATATTTGGTCTATTTACCCGATCAAATTGTTTTGATCTAATCGTTTTGAATAATTTACTGTACTGTAATAAACCATTATTGGCCACAGCTGGGCTAAGAAGAGGGATTAGGCTTGCTCAATGCAGATTCTTCATATCTTTGAAGGATTTTTAGAATCCATTTCCAACATACAGGTTTGCTCACGATGTTTTCCTTCGCCGTTTTTAGCCAGTGTTGTGAAAACTTGCACATAAATCTTTTCAGATTAAAATTTAGAGGTACAAGCCGGCCGGTTTTGAACCCTGATTGTTGATTTGAGAATACTTTGACAGTGCTATAACAAAAACAATTGTCTCTTCTACGATCATTTTTATAATCTATTACCATAATTAAAATACGCGCATCCAACGCCTTGACATAGTTGTTAAATTAAAATGTTAGAGTTTTATCATTCAAACATTACTCTTGACTCCTTTGTATAACTTAGTTGAATACTTAATTAATATTCAAAATGTTTAAGATAAAAAAGAAACATTGTAATTATGTTAATAGCTGTTTGATAAGAAAACGAAGAAATTACTATTGAAAAAAAAGACTGTTGTCTAAATTTTTAAGGTGCACACACTTAAGTGGGCTGCAACGTAATCTGTCTCTACAATTTTTTTTTCTTAGTCTTTGTGTATTTTTGAACCACTAATTGGACATCATAATATGATTGAAGTTACGTTGATGGCATTAAAAGCTTATGTTTCAAATCCATTGTGTAAACTAGTCAAGGTATCCGAACTATCCATTTCCATATATCGATATAACCTAGTGTGTAATTAATGAAACTCTACACATCTTAATGAGTTGTTGTTTAAACCGTCTATCATAAAAGTAGGAAAAATGACTGGACTCACAACTAAAATAAATAAAAAATAATCTACACGATAAGTTCTGAATCGCCGTAAAACAAAGATCTAGACGAAGTTTATTCCATTTAATTGCAAACATCCTATGTTTGTATCTCTGCGACGCTATAGGTATATTTGACAATCTTATCTAATAAAAATGGCAGAACAACCTCTGCCGGAAAACCCTAACTTAATAATAAGACTTTCGTCGAATTAAAATCATTGATGGGCTCATCAAAGGTAATTACCCTCAGCTACCTCACGTTAATCAGTAATTGGTGTTTCGTAATGTTTAACTACACATGGTGCATCGTTAGACAATCGTCGGAGAATGGATGCTATGACAAAATCGACGGCCTTCTGAATGGCATGTTCGCAATGATGATCACGACACGTTATTTTATACCACGATTCCGTATTGGCTCGCCAACGTCCAACGCATGTACAAAACAAATGATGGTGACTACCGAATGTTGGAAGTTGGCGGGCCAATACGGCGGCATTTTACGGTTTTCCATAAGTTCAATCTTCTGTGGGGAAGTAAAGAATGAAACACGATGGATCTACGATCTAAAAACTATTCTTTAGATGTGTGGAGAGCAAGTATCGTTACTTTCTGATAGATGTAGTAGCTGACTTGTCAGTCAAAACACTTTAACTTTTTGTTTAAGAGGTTAACATTCGAGAATATCGCAAATTAAAGTTCGGCCGTTCACAGAATGCGTTCCTGACAGTCACGTTCCTATCAGTTAGTCACGAAAAATATTGTTTACCAAGTTATATGACGCTCAGTTTGGCACAAAATTATAACATTCATTGATTATTGATATAATAATGTTGTTTTAATGCTAATCAATTGTTAAAACGGTAAACAACCAGCAAAAATATTTTTATCGTAACCGCAACGCCATTACTAAGTTACGTGTCAGGAACGCATTCTCTGAACGGCCGAACTATAAAATTCGATTCGCATTCTCGTTCGCAACATCCGTAGTCCTCCACACTATTTGAGATGTGTAGAGAAGGGTTTTATTGTTGGAGTAAATACTGAGTCCAGCCCAGCAATGAGCATTAATAACTACACTGTTTTGTTTGACAAATAAAAAAACTGACAATTTCTTTTTTCAAAATTATCGGTATAATCACGTAGCAAACCAAAAATCATTGAAACCATCTTGTGGTTTTTTATTTTATACTAGCTGGCCCGCGCAACTTCGTCTGCGTCACATACGTTTTCTCACCGTTTAAACCTTCCCTGGACTTCTACGAATATTTCAAGATTAAAATAAGCCAAATCGGTTCATTCGTTCTCGAGTTTTAGCGAGACTAACGAACAGCAATTCATTTTTATATATAAGAAGATATTTACCTATACATAAATATTTTGTAGACACACCAAACAATTTTTTGGTTATGTCAGCTATACCGTGTACGCTCCTTACTTGACACTGGCGAATCGTCATTGGACGGGAGCCATAAATAAAAGAAGAAGAAGAATATTCAAATACTAGACTTTAAAGGAAATAAAAATAATTTTAAGTATTAACATTGGAAACACGCTACGATCTAAGTAATTTAGTCGTAGTACAAATCCAAGTAAATTGGCAAGCACAATGAAATTACACTTAATTTACTATCTATCAATCTCAGAACTTTATCACGTAATGGGTATTAAAGTAATATTTGTATATCTTCTAAGTCGTGTCCTCATGACTGGGGTCGTGTCTGCTAGAAGCCGACGTAACGTTGTTCAGCAGTTTCTTCCATGTGGCTCTGTGTTGAGCCTCCCTGACTGCTGAAGTTAGGGACATACCCGATACTTCCCGTATCTGGTCACACCACCCATATTTGTATAAGGACCATTTAATTTACTTTTTTAAGATTTACCTGGTCGAGTGGTTGAAGAGTTTGCCTTCCGTACGGGAGGATGCGGGTTCAAAACCGACCAGCCTGTGGGTACCTCTGAAACTGTATATCAAAGAGATTTATGTGCTGTGTGAAAACATCGCGAGGAAACCTGAAAATTGAAAAGGATTCTAAAAATCCTTCGAAGATATGTGAAATCCCATATGCCTGATCCATCTTCTGAGGAGACTTGAGGCCAGCATTGGGCAGTAATGGGTTGTTACAGTAGGTACAAGTCAGTTATTGAATTAAGATGAGGTTATGTCAAACCTTTTATAAAAGGATCGAGTTATATTTTAGAGGATTGCATAATGAATCTGGCCAGTATTATTATGCAAGATTTTTTTTTAATTTACGTCAAATTGTATCAAACCTTTTTTAAAAGGATCGAGTTTCAAATAGTTAATTCGGCCAGTATCTAAATGCAAGAAAATCTAAGAAATACCTGGCACAGATTATGGATGCGGTTTCCTATCTGAAAACTGGTTTACTATGACGCAATTACTCGGGACTAGTACAGAGAAAGTGGTTTGTAGACTTTATATTACGTGGATTGTAGGATAAATTATGTAAGCTGTTAGTATAAAAATATCTAAAACTAGGTGATCCGGGCAACTTCGTCTGCGTCATAAAAGGATGTGTACGTTTTTTTTTTTTGTTGGAGGAAATCACCGGATCATCGGTATGTTGGAGTTGAACCGCACTAACCTCCCGCTCACACTCAGTGTCCGAACCCCGCACTACCCAAGAACCCAGCACGTGGTTATGAGGGACGGTGCGACGCGCTACGCCCACGGCACTGTTTCTCGTCGCGCCGCCCCCAGGATGTGTACGTAAGCTTTCCTCGATAAATTAACTATTAATTGACATTGAAATATTTTTCAAATCGGACCAAGCAGCAGCGCTGAAACAAACTCTGCTGCTTCACGACTACGAACACACGAAAAAAATAAAAAACATAACTTAAAAATAAATAAGTTAAATATCAGATAAAATAGATGGGACTTAACTCCTAGATGTTTCATAAAAAAAAACTTGAGAGGTGTCATGGGACACCCGAATAGAACGAAGTTCCTTTCAATTAAGGGATATCTTATTTTTTTTTTTCCTAACGTAACGCGCGATAAGGAACGTGTTTTAAAAGATTTTGATCACAGCGCCATCTAGCGATAATCATCTAAAACAAAAAAGTGTCGCGACAACTTTTCGTAAGACTTCTTTCCGCCTAGCCCCCTTCCGATAACGCGCGATAAGTTCCAATATTAAAAAGAACAGTAACAAAATGAAAAGATTTACTTAATGAAAAACATTCCAAACCAAGTTTAAAAGACAGCATAACATTACTATCATAATTTCAATAGCTTAAGTTAAAATACTAAATTATCTCCTTTATAGTAAAGAATGAGTCACATCTAATGTAATATTATGCGTTTACTGATTTAAATATGGATAGCTAAAAATAGATACAGTTTACACTATACGATTTTGTTATTACCGATTTATCGTTAAGTCAACAACTTCAATATTTTAAATGAAGGTGTTTAAGTGAACATTTGTTCTAAATCTGTACTAAACAGTTTGATATCTCCATGTCAGCGTAAATCGATACGATGGAACCTGCACTGTTTACATTCAGTATTTTTTTTGATTTGGAGAAAATCGCCGTATTCCCACCCACCCCGCGGGTGAGATATGTGTGAGTTGAACCGCACTAAAACCTCCAACTGCTCACACTCACCGTCCGAACCCCGTCTGAGGCCAGAACCCAGCACGGGGTTATAATGATCGTTACAATCAACCTTAAGCTGAGCATCGACTGTTTTATGACGGAAACTTATCTGTTTTGCGTATGTTATTCTTCTTTGTTAACTTTTGTTTTCGTCACAAATTAACCATGTTAATGACAGTCTATGTCTATGTTACTCCAGTTTCTCTGCAGGTTCTTAGTACTTGAGACTCAGAGAGCTCAAATCGTATCGTACATTATAAAATCGTGAGTATTGCAACACTCGTACGCCGATCTTGACATGGCGCCGGCTGTTTTCGCAACATCTTGTATTAACTGCTTAAGCCACCAGTTCTGAACTGACCAAGCACCTTTTCCCATGATTCGTGTGCTCAGTAGGAAAGATTTGTGTCCGTTGGAAGACTTCAAAACTTTAGTAGTATCACCACTGAAGAAACCTGGACAATAATTCTAGAAATCCTTTGAAGAATTCATAAACTAAGTATGCCTGATTCCTCTACTGAGCAGACCTAAGCCCAGCAATAGGCAGGAATGGGTTGTTACAGTACAGTAAAGTATTATCGCTGCGTAATGGGTATGTCTTAGCTTGCAACCCATCTCATCACCCAGCACAACTCCATGCTGGGTTTTGACTTCAGCCAAGATTCTTACGCTGAGTGTAAAAGTTAGGATGTTTCGACACTCATACATATACGACATATTCCACTTGCGAGACAGATGGAAATAAGGCGATTTAAAGTGTCATTACCATTTAACCATTTGCCAATGCCAACAGATGAGGTGTTACCGGCAAAATGATAATGATAAGAACAACTAACAGTTGACCATTTAGCAGAATAAATAATAATCCATGTATCGTCCCGATCCCTCGAAAGTAATAGATAAAACTTCAATATTTTTATTAAAACCAATAAGTTTAAAAATAATAAAAACTGGAAAGAAAAGATCAAGATCGCCATTCATCATCTGTATTTAGACAAAGAACGTCGTGGGTAGTGCCTAATTGAAATAAACTAATCTATCCAATTAAAAAAGTCATTTGTATTATTCAATTATTACCTAAACCCACACACTAGTGAGAACAAATAATAATTATTTATTATAGTATTTGGTCTTAATGAGAACGTGAAGAATGTTTGAAGATATGTTTTTAGATTTCATTACCATCAAAAGATGTCTTACTTACCACTATACCTACACCAGACCACAAAAATACAGAAAAAAAGTATCACGATAATGGGACCCCACGACGATCATCATCTAAAGCAAGAATAATTTAAATCGGTCCAAATTAAGCCAAAATAATGCGATAACAAACAAAATACAGATGAATTGAGCACCTCCTCATTTTGCGGTAGTCCGTCAAAAAAGCTTCTGTTATGACAGATGAAATTACACGGGTCTATTAACCACTCAACTGGGATCGGCAACAAAATTGGTTTGATACTTTTGCCAAGTCTGTGGCAGGAGCCAAAATTGAGCACAGTTCTAAAACTTGTTTTGTTTACATTTTTTAATCGTCACATATTTTACGGAGATCATATCTTTTCGCTGAAAATGCAATACAGCGTCGTTTAGTAATAAAGATTTACAATAATATAAGGTTTAATTAAAAATCAAAATTAAAAATTATTAGAAAAAAATGTTTTTAAAAAGGGGCTCAAACACGGTATTGATTCCGAACGAAGTCCCCAGTTTTGCCATCTAGCGAATAGTGACGTTCCCAGTTGAGTGGTTAGTACATGCATAAATAAAGTAACAATATTTTTATGAACCAGAAGTGGTTTTACTTTTTAAAAAGCATTCATTAATGGTATGCAAGGAACCTCCTTTGGAATAGAAAATAATAAAAATAAAACGCATCTGAATCCAAAGAAAGTCCAACGTATCTTTTTTTACGACCTCTTGAAATTGGCGCGAATCCCAGAACCCATAGATAAGCTGCGCAGTCTATCAGTTCCATAGACAATATATGGGTCGGCTCCGGGTTACTGAATCTTTTCGCTTGACACTCTTAAGAATATATTTACAATCTTCAATTAAGTACTTAATTGTTAACTTTAACTTGATATTTAAAGTTTTATGGATATAAACGTGAATGCGAATATTTAATATCGATTTTATTTTATTATGTCTAGTAGAGGCAATCTTGACTCTCCGCTCCAAATAATTGAATTACAATACAAATTATTTTGACAATGGAGGGATCTAGGTCCACATAGTATACAGCGGAATTTTTAAACGTTCCCTCCTCCCGCGAATTTTACTGAAAGGAAACATTATTTATATATTTGAATTTATAGGTTTAAAAAAAAAATCTTGGTACACCCGGGAATCGAACCTGGTACAATTCAAAAAAATATAAGCATTAATTCTTTCTTAGAAACATGATAGATTAAATGAAATTAACGATAATTCTAGAATATAAATAATTGTTACATCCCTAATGTTAGCTACTGTTTCGAAATTAAACGTAATTATAATAAATAACAAGATTGGGTATTAAATGTTTTATTGACGATAAAGTTTTAATTGCTCTTCATTACTTTAGTTACTTCAGAAGATTATTGACATAGTATGTAAGTCTGGTTGGAATCTAGCGAGTTGAATTTTACGATTGAGCTGGAATTTTGAAAACGTTTGCCACCTCTCACTCCCACCACTGTAACTCCTGTGTAGCCAAGATCCACAGCGGCGACCATCGTAATGACTCTGAGCAATGAAACCCAGGAACCCGAGGGGTTTACTTGGGCTCGCACCGGCTTTAATGAAAGTATGATAGAAATGGTGTTTTGTAATATTAGGTATACAATAATATGGTTTTATTGGGGCTGATGGAGTCGGAAGGTAGTCTTGAACTCTTGTACTAAGATAAAATCGGGTTTACTTTCCTCTTGTTTTGGCCAGTACTTTACTGCTTTATTATTATAGTATCCAGGATCTTAAAAACTCGACTTAAAAGCTTCTTTTTACTATTACTTATTCTATTATTTATTTAGGAGTTGATTGGGCTCGTTTTAAGTAGTGGTTATCACTCTACATCTACATGATATACAGGATCTTAAAAGCTTGTATTCAAAAAGTTTTATTTACCAATATCTACCATCATTAAAAACTCCATATATTGTAGTCTTAAAACAATATCCTATGACATAATCAATATTGTTATACAATATTTAGTTTTCGCTCCCGAATCGATATCAATCTCAATTGACAATTTACAAAACAACCTCGTTGATAGAGACCGCATATTTGAAAACATGGAGTTAAAACATTAATATTTAATTAAGGCGAGCTAACATGCCACCCGGTTGTATTGTCGCGCATGGACCTCTGCAAGGGGACACCCGCTACGAATTATCGATTTAGGGAATCTCTTCAGGCCTCGTTTGAAGAAGGACAAGTCTTAGCTCTCGGGAAGGACCGATGAGAGGAGGGAAATTTTTGTTAACGGTGATTTGCTTGCGTATCGTTAATTTTGGAACTTATAAAGGTCTTAAATTTCTTTAAACACTCGCGGTTATCGACGTCACTTACACTATTACTAAACGGGTTCTTACCACGATTATTTTCAATTGAGCGATCCGATTATTTTCAATTGAAACAGTGCTGAAATATCGGGATCGCTCAATTGAAAATAATCGTGGTAAGAACCCGTTTAGTAATAGTGTAAGTGATGTTATAAAGGTCTTTTTTATTAAACTAATTATAATATTTTTCTTAGTCTTCTAGTAGTTCATTGAAATGTTACATTTCGTCTTCTAAAAAACGTAACCCCAAACGTAACTTTTCAACTATCGATTGTCTAATGACTAGTAAGTTAGATTTTTTTAAGGACACTTTCTTACAACAAGACACAGATCAGACGAAGCGTTGCGTTGCGGCCTGCTATAGTGTGCGTCCCTCATCAAGGTTCTAGTTTGTGTCAAGATGGCCGAAAGTAATAAATGGCAACAAAGTCACCTTCTTATTACCAACACTTATTTATCATACCATGTTGTAAGTGCAATATCCTGTTACGAACATATTTTTAATGTGTTTTCTTTATTTGGTATTGATATTATTACAACGGATGTGTTTTAAAATAATTATAAATTTTACATTATTTCTTGTCGTGGGAATATTTTTTTTAATTAACAACGGGATCAACCAACAATTCGCAAAACAAAAACATAAAATAAATGAAATACGAACATCTCATTACAACGGCAGTTGCCTGTTCGATATTTGAGGACGGAGCGACGGTAAGGAAAGTCGTCATGCCGTCGTTCCGTCTAGCATAGCCCCGTGCTGGATTTCGAGCTCTACAGGGGTGCAGGCGCTGAGTGTGGAAGTTTTTATGCGGTTGGCATCCTACAGACCCCACCGCAAGGCGACAAAAAAATCTTTACAGTTGAGAAGCCGCAAATTCGTCTACATTAGTCTCCAATAGTTCCATGAGTTTATAGGAAAACACCTAACTTTTAGATTAAATTTGTCGATGTTATTCTTGCGAAGATTTTATTGTAAAGTTATGGGGCAAGGCCCAAGCCCAGCAGTGGGCATCAGTTGAAGATGATATCCATTTATTTCTTAATTATCGTCATACGCAAAATCAGAATTTAATAATTTTCTTTTTGGATCTACACTCTTGTTTAATTTAAGTTTACTTTGTGATGCCCTTCAGAATTTATATATTAACTTTAAATTGCTACCCTATTTTATTTATATCCAAATTAAAAATTATTTTCTCATTTCAGGCAGCTAGCGCATTATTCACACTAGATGGACCAAAAAGCCAGGCTTTGTCCCGTCGTCTTGCAAGAGGAGAGCGCACTCGAAGACGATGCAGGATAATCCTTGCTGTACTGGCTTTGTTGCTCCTCCTGGTGTCAGTTGGAGCTGTGGAGTTGCTCATGTCACGTGGACAGAGGGTCTTTGGAGCTATGCTGCGATGATTAAGGAATAAACTGCTGAGATATGCCCTCAAAAAAAGTATTTTAAAGTTTTCAAATACAAGATCCTGAACCACTTTATTATTGCAATAAGTCCTATAAATTAGTTTAGATAGTTTTATGGAGCTATTAGAAAGTAGATACTACTACTGCCATCTGTTAAACAGATTCTAAAACAAAAATTAGTATGATTAAATTAAAAATGGTGTTCTGAAATTTTTAATTCAAAACATGGCATTCATTTTTTTCATTAAATTCAGTTGATAGTGTTATGTAAACAGTTAACCTTATGTTGTTTTTCTTTTTAATAAATAAATTAGGTAGCCTGGATTATTATATGCACAGGTCCATGAGCGACGGTAACCGCTTACGATTAGGTGGGCCCATTAGCTCGTCTGCCTAAGAGGCAATAAAAAAAAGGTTCCAGTATTGAAAAAGTCTCAACTGAATTATATTTGTTAAAACTTGTTGGCATTAGGTACTTGAGCTATGTTCAGAAATGGATGCCTACACATAAAAATTTTTTTGTGCATTATGAATTCGTAAAGTCGTCGTATAAGAATTGTAAAATAAAACTGTTATTTTCAGGGTATATAGTTTTATTTATGAATATTTTATAAAGTAATTCTCATATTACTATTATATTTTGATGGGATTATTATCCATCGATTTAATATCGTAATAAATATTTTAATTTAATATAGAAAAAGGTTTTCATTCGAAATGTGTACTTACATCAGTTACATTTTGTTTAATTCGTACTATAAGTTTTCACTTTAAGATTCATTTTTCTTTGCTTTTAAAAAACAGGAACAATAAGTTCTTACTGTGATGATAATTGCCACAATCCTAAAAATGAAAAAGAAACTTAAAATCAAATAAATACCGTTATTTTATTGTGATTTTAATGTATTTTATAATGTAAATAATTAGCTTAAGTTCTATTTTATGCTTATATTCATCAGTTTGAATATGTATTTACTGAATTTATAAAGCACCAAGTGCCTTGCACCTACTTAAGACTATTTGTAAAATAAAATATAATATGTGTGGATAGTATGTTTATTTTTCTTATCCTTTATATTTTTAAAAACATATCTACAGTAAACAGCAGGAATCAAAGCTCATCGGCTTTTAGAAAGAGAGCAAATTATCATTATAGTTCGGCCGTTCAGAGAATGCGTTCCTGACACGTAACTTTGTAATGGCGTTGCAGTTACGATAAAACTATTTTTGCTGGTTGATTACAGTTTTATAACAATTGATGAGCATTAAAACAACATTATTATATCAATAATCAATGAATGGTATAATTTTGTGCCAAACTGTGTCACATAACTTGGTAAACAATATTTTTCGTGACTAACTGATAGGTGTTAGGAACGCATTCTCTGAACGGCCGAACTTTAGCAACAACAACTGAAAATTAATGTCACGTTACAAATTAAAGTAAAAAAAGTAATTTGCACAGTTCTTTTCAAGACAAACGCGTAAGTTTTGGTAGTTTTTTTGTTTTTTTCATGACGTTCAAAATGTATGTGTCCACACCAACTTTGAAAGTAAATGATTTGACTGAGTTGTGTGCGACAGAGACAGCGCTCTATAAAGTCGAAGCAATGAACGGCTCTCTTTCTAGAAGCCTATGTGCAAAATATATTGCCTCGATGTGTACATACTATTTTGAAACAGTTTATACAGTTAACAAAAGTATTATAACTACATTTCTTACAATAAAGTTTATAATTCAGGGAATATAACTGCGTCAACTTTTTGGTCTTGTTCATTGGTGGGTACTTCGTCTACCACTTGACAGCTGAAAGCTACAGCTACAATCTGAAATAAAAAAAAACTTGAGAGGTGTCAAGAGACACCCAGATGGAACGAAGTTCTTTTCAATTAATTAATAAGGAAATTTCATTTTATTATTTAATAACTTAAATAAAATATTTTGTCATCTAGCATTAATCATATAAAACAAAATAAGGAATTGTTTTATAAAATACTAGCTGACTCGCGCAACTTCGTCTGCGCCGAAAAAAAAAATTAGGGGTGGACTACCCCTAACGTTTAGAGGATGAAAAATAGATGTTGGCCGATTCTCATAGGTACCGGATAAGCACAAAAAATTTCATCAAAATCGGTCGAGCCGTTTCGGAGGAGTTCAAGTTCGAACACCGTGACACGACAATTTTATATATTAGATTTTAAGAACAGCGCCATCTAGCGATAACCGTCTAAGACAAAAAAGTGTCGTGCCAACTTTCATAAGAATTTCCGTCTAGCCCCGTTTCGATAACGCGCGATAAGGAACTTCGTTCCAATATACAGGCTGGATCTGTAACTTTGGACCATCTGTCGTGGAGTAAATGATCCGTCGAAATAAAGTTTAGAACTCCCTTTATTTTTGGAATCGTTTAAACATTTTTTTTCTGAAATTGTACGAAGTGTGTACGACTATTGTTGCGGACTTCCATATGACAATGAAAAAAAAAGTTAAACCGATTCCATAAATAAAAGTGTTGACGTTGCAGACGTCTATGAGCGATGGTAACCACCAAATATCAAGTGGTCCGTTGGCTCGTTTGCAATGACAATAACAAAAAGTAAGTCCTAGATTTTTCGAAAAAAAATCAAAAGTTTTATCATACCTTAGGAGGCGTCTCGGAATTAGTTCGTAAGTTAGTGATGAATTTATCATAATATCCACCACCATGTCCAAGCCTGTCTCTAGAGCGAGAGAACGCCACTCCTGGTGCTATGATCAGATCCAAGCCACCTGTTAAAAAAATATACAGGGTGGTATTTTAAAACACTCCCTGGAAAAGTACTTTAAATAACAATTTTAGCAAATTTATCCAATTTTATTCAAAGGCAACATTTTTGAAAACAAATAAATCTGTTTTT
Source organism: Trilocha varians (assembly GCA_030269945.2). Classification (NCBI taxonomy): domain Eukaryota; kingdom Metazoa; phylum Arthropoda; class Insecta; order Lepidoptera; family Bombycidae; genus Trilocha; species Trilocha varians. The sequence goes on along the minus strand of AP028270.1, from coordinate 2,775,040 downwards.
TTTAACAATTACACAACGCCCGGGAAACTTAAACTGCTAAAGTTCGGTAAAATCAGAAAAAAATGGTAGTAATTTAGCACGACAACCGCGCGTGTCGAGTATTTTATTTGTAACTAGCTGCTGCCCGCGACGTCGTCTGCGTGAACCCTATGACCCGTTTTTTTCCATTTTTCCCGGCAACTATTCGATTTTTTCTCGACGTAAAAACCATCCTTGAACTTCAACGAACATTTTAAAAAAAGATTTGGTCAAATTGGTCCAGGCGTCGTTGAGTTATGTGCTTACAATTTTGCGCAACACATTTTGCGATTCATTTTATATTATAGATTGCTAAAGTGCAAAATACTGCAGAACATGGATTATCCATCGAGATTATTAAGATATATTTTATAAACTGAAGATTGTTTAAGCATTTAGTGAAGCGTTCTATCAACGTCCATGTTTAGCAAATTTTTGTAGACACTACTTTATACTTGTCCTTCTCCAAACGAGGCTTGAAGAGAGTCCTTAAGGGTAGGCCGTAGGTAGCAGCCCCGCAATGTCTTCTGGCAATGCAGTCCATGAGCGACGGTAATCGCTTACGATCAGGTGGGCCGTTAGCTCGTCTGCCTGCGTGGCAATAAAAAATATATATATATTTTTTGGTAATATTCGAGTAAAATTAGATCTATGGGTAATACTTTACCAGTATCCAAAGCATTATCTCTAGACTGATCCTTCCCATGCTGCGATATCCCATGCTTCGTCTTCGGCATAGTATCTTCATCACCAGACTCCAACCTCAGCATTCTCATTGTTCCACCAGCGTACTGCGGAACGAAGGCAGCAGCACCCCTGGCCTGGATGTGCTTGATGAGGGGAGCTGTGTCTACCTCTGTATCTGTGCTCATGTATAGAGCTATGCGGCTAGATGATTTGTACCAGGAGTGGTTGATTACCTTGAACATTGAGTGGCTATTGGCTCTAGTGCTAGTTCTAAATTTGCCTTTAACTATAGTTTAAGATGTGCGGAGTTTATGACAGCAGTATTGGTAAAAATCGTGAAGAACCCTGCGTATTGAAGAAGGTTTAAAATCTTTTTGAAAATGTGGGTAGTCTCCTACCCGCATTGGACAACCAAGGTTGGCAACTGTACTGTACAACTGTACTTTTGGCAACGTTTAAGTTTAACCTTAATTAAAGCGCCATGACTTGTCCTTCTTCAAACGAGGCTTAAAGAAAGTCCTTAAAAGGTAGGCCGTAGTTAGCGGCCCTGCAGTGTCCGCTGACATTGCAGATGTCCATGAGCAACGGTAACCGCTTACGATCAGGTGGCCCGTTAGATCGTCTGTCTACAAGGCAATAAAAAAATAATAATAATTTAAGTCATTTCTTAAGACACATACAAAAATACTAGAAAGAAAGAAAGTAAAATTTACTTACTAGAATTAAAGACATTTTTTTGTACTCTCTTACCTTTTCGTAAACTATATGTGACTGGCGTTTCTTCTCTTCATTTGTTAGAGCAGCGATCTTAGCGGCTATTTCATTACGAAGAAGTACTTTAGCCGGATTAGGTTTTCGAGAACACATTTTATCGCTCGATAGTCCTAAAACCGTTTGAAATTTATTACTAGTTTGATAGTAGGACGAAAGGAAGTAGATTTATTCCACAGACACAAAGAGGACACAAAAAAGTAATACGTATATGAATTCCCTCTATCACTTATGGTCAAATGTGCCAGCTTCTGCGTTATATGATGATGAAATCATTATTGGAACGAAGTTCCTTATCGCGCGTTTCGAAAGGGGGCCAGACGGAAATTCTTATGAGAAAGTTGTCACGACTCTTTTTTTGTTTTAGATGATTATCGCTAGATGGCGCTGTGATCGAAATATTTTATTTAAGTTATAATAATTAGTTAGTTTAAACTAACATTCTTAATCATTAAAAAAGTAATTTTTTATTACAATTCCCTCTACTACTAATTACTAATTAATCGAAAGGAACTTCATTCCATCCAGGTGTCCCTTGACACCTCTCAAGTTTTTTTTTATTTTGTTATAATTAGTCAATCAGACGACAAGTGCTTATTATAAATGAACCGAAAATATAAAATCGGTTTTGATACATACTTATAAGCATGTGTGTGAACTTTCTTGATTAATTTTAAACAACAACATGAACCTAATGAACCCAAAATATTTACATCAATGATAATTTATAAAAACATAATATCAACATAATAGTCATAAACATAGTTAATTGTTAAGTTCATTAAAATTAAAACAAATTTATATCCAAACAAACCAATTCAATTAAACTGTAAAACAGGTAGGTACTTTACCCTACAAAACTAGGTCATAGCATAATTATTACAATCAATAACAATATTATTGTAAAATCTTACCAATATCACGCGAGGAAAGCCACTTTATGTCAGCTCTAGACTGATACTGAGCGACAACAGTCAAACAAGATAATTATCAAGTTGATACGAAATATGACCCCGAAATAACCAAAACATTTAACACACATGTGTATTGAACAACTAACGCCATCTATTTTTCGACAATAAAACTATTTGAACGAAAATTTTAATTAGCGCCATCTATTGTCGTAAAAATAAAGTTCAAGGAAAACTGTTTTCGTATGTCGGATAAGAGATGTCGCTAGTTGCGAAATCTTTATAAACAAAAATGTTTTTCGCATTAATAAAAATTGTAATTCCCTTGATTCGTAGCACCATTTATTCATTGATTTGACTCAATAATATACTTATAGAGATAATTGAATTATTATGTAAATTTTCTATGAATATAATATCTCTATCCTTGAATGTAAATGAATGAGCTTAAATGGGTGAATAAATTTCGAATCTAACGCTCTAATTCTAAGTTGTAGGGTTGCCTCACAGAAATTTGCGTTGATAATATAATCCTATATGTATAATTTACTTCAAAGAAAACTTTAAATACAAGCTTTTAAGATGCTGAATATCATGTAGCAGTACAGTGCTAGCTAATACAAGTAAAACGAGTCCAAGCTCCACGGGTCTGTTTTGTTTAGGCCACCTTCCGAATCCATCATCAGATCTCCGCCATTTTATATCATCGCTTTGTATTAATTTGCACCGGGTGTAACTATGTAATTTCGGGTGGAATATTGCAAGCTAAATTTGACAAACCTGTCCGTTTCCGATTGAGTTGACATTTACACACAGATTTGTATCGCGTGACAATGCATGTAATATGACAAAAAGCCGATGATCTGCTGATTGTATCTGATGAAGTATTTGGAAGGTGGTCTTAGAAATTATTGTGCTAAACAAGATAGATCAGTCGTGTTTGGGCTCGTTTTAGTTGTGTTAGCTAGCACTCTACTGCTACATGATATGCAGGATCTTAAAAGCTTGTATTTAAAAAGTTTGCTTTACAATAAATTACAATTTAATTCTATTTTATTAGTCAATATGTTGGCTCGGAAATGCGATGATGCGCCTAACTCGATTTAGTCGATTTTTGAGTTGACTCCTTTTGAATCTAGATGTCAGAAATATTGAAGCTAAATAAAATTTTCAGTACATTTCTACCACCCCTAGTAAGTTTAGGGGTCGTTCATTGAATTTGCCCATTAAATCTCGCTTTCTAATCAAGAACGATCAAATTAATTTCTATGTTCCGTGTCTATTAAACTTAGACCAACTGAACACGAGGTTTTAAATTGATATTCAAAAGTTTATGACTTGCAATGGATGTAACTATGTACTTATGTAAGTTTGAGTGGAATCTTGCAAATAGAATTTGAAAAACTGCCTGATTTCCAATGGAGCTATTGAGACATTTTGCACGCAGATGTATATCGCGTTCGCGTGACAATGCAATAATATGGTGCAATGGAGCTGATCTGATGATGGAGAGGATTATAGCCAATAGCCATAAACTCCTATAGTAATGGCAAGAGAGCTAGTGCCAATTTTTAGGTAGGTAAATGAGGCAAACTGAAAATTTGGTTCATAGTTCTCCTGATATACCTCCAACTCGGAACTGCAGACCTGGCTGCTGTGTAGAGGGACTCAACCTATCGCTACATTTTTAAAATGTTGAGTACCTCTTCCTTTTTGAAAGTCGGACAAAAGAAAAGAACTCCTTAACTTCGACATCGAATTTATTTATTTATTTAATGTTACACTAACAGAATATATACTTTAAAATCTAAATTTTAACATTTACAATATCATGCAGAGTGTTATTCCACTTACTGGTATAAACTGCATGATAGTTAAACAATCACGAAAAATACTTTACTAATCAATTAAATAGAAAGATAAATTAAATTAAGAAGGAACATTACAAAACAAAAATTATTTTATAAAATTATACACTTACAAATTAATCAATTCAAATAATTCAATCAACTTTTCCACCCACAATGACTAAAATAATAAATAAATATTAACAAATAAAATGAAAAGTAATTTGCTTGCTTAAAAGTGAATGAGAAGAACGGAAGGAAGCATACAACATTTTCATATCTTTCAAGAATTCTTGTATACCTAATATCTATACAAACAGCTTGTTCAGCTGATAGTGTCAGATCTAATGTTGTTGATTTATTTATTACTATATGACACTATGATAACTTCATACATTGTCGTAAATTAGAATTATATTGTTGCAAATTTTCCTGTTTTTGTTCTACGACTATGATGCGACTCTACCACGTGTACATTGCATGATGTATTTTTTTTATTGCCTTGTAGGCAAACGAGATAAAGGGCCATATGATCGTAAGTGGTTACCGTTGCTCATGGACTTCAGCACTGTTAGAAGACACTGCGGGATCGCTACCTACGGCTTACCTTTAAGTACTTCAAGCCTCGTTTGAAGAAGGACAAGTCATAGCGCTCAACAAGTCATAGTCTACTTGAAGACTGAAATCTTTGTAATTTTTTTAAACCATTTAATGCCGCGTTCCCATAATTGACTGTATTCGGTTTTGTGTAACAATAAATAAATAAATTGCGCCAACTTCCAATTCGCGCAAATGACAATAACTGGTAGGCCAACTGTCAAACGGTGTTTGACATAATTTCAATGCCAATACAAAACCCCCGTTTACATGTTGGTCAGCCGTCACCGTCATTTGTTTTTAACGTGTGTTTAACGTTAGTCGGTCAATATGGAAACGTACTTTACATGTTTGTTAATATTTTATCAATAACTTAAACCTTAATGGATTTTTATCTGTTTCCTCATTTTAATATACGTATTCTAAACAAAATGATTAGTTTGCTGAATTGAAAAATATAGTGTAGGTATTTTTAGAACAGACATCGTGAATATTTACAAGAAACTTTGATGTTTCATTACAAACATCCCTGTTCTAATATTTGATGATTTATTATCATTTCAATGGCATTCAGCAAACGGAAAATTAAACATCGATTCTTGAAACGTAAATTTATATAGCGGAAAAGCAAGGGTAAAGCGGAAAATAACTTAATGAATATGGCGGAAAAACATAACGGAAAATTAGCAAAAATGAGTTAACGAGCTAGACGCATATATTTATAGTTCAATTTAATGAAAACACTGTAATTACAATACAGTAATATAATATAATATAATATATAAAATTAATAACAATAAATACAGAAGTCTTCAGAAGAACTTTAACGAATTTGAGATTGCCTTGAAAAGAATAAGTGTTATATTTGATGTAATTGTGCTTACAGAATGTCATTTGGGTGTTTGCCCGCTAATAAGAAACATTTCAGGATATCATTCTTTCTGCTCTTCAAGCGTAGGTAATAAAAACGGAGGCGTAGTTGTTTACGTGAGAGACAGTCTAAGTGTCGAGGTAAGAGAAACAGTGATATTGGATGCGGACTGTGTCTTTGTTTGCATTGATAATTGGTTTTCAATATTAGGCATATATAGATCACCTTCATTTGGTAACACCAACCCTTTCCTGGCATCCTTAGAAAGTTTTGTAAATCGTCTCGGAAGTCGCAGAAATAATATTGTTATTGCGGGAGACATAAATATCAACACCTTAAATGCTGAATCTACTCAGACAAACGAATACGTATGTCTTGCAGCGCAATTAGGTCTTAGAAACTTAATAGATCAACCGACAAGAGGGAATTCATGTTTGGACCACATTTTAGCGAATGTCAAATTTGATGCGGTGGGGGTGGTGTGCCGAACAGATCTTACTGATCATGACATTGTTATGGCTGGTATATCAACGAAAATACACAATTCTACCTCATGTGACCCTTCAGTAACCTATAGAACTAACCACAACGGGATTATTGCTGATCTAGAAAATTTCACCTGGTGTGATGTGTTAGATTGTGAAGATATTAATACTGCGGCAAATCTTTTTACGGAAAAGATAAACGAATTAGCAACAAAGCACACAGAGTCTATTCGAATGAGTAGAAGAAAACAAATCCTCAAATCGTGGATTACCCCTGGACTTATCAAATGCATGAAGAGGAAGGATTGGCTTCATATGCAAGTACGCAGGAACCCAAACGATATACAAACAAAAAAATACTACAAACAATATAGAAATGTTTATCAGGACTTACTTAAACGTCTGAGGACCGAGTACAATGGCAGAATTCTAACTGATAACAAAAATGATCCTCTTAAACTTTGGAAAAGCATCAAAGAAATTTGCCATTTAGATAAGAATAAGGCAGGTAATATGGAGCTCCTAAAAATAAAAGGAACAGAAACAGAATCGTTGGACGAGTGCAATAAATACTTTTCTTCAGTAGGTGAAAATTTAGCCAGTAAAATATTGGAAAGATTGAATGTCTCACAAGACCGCCTAAGTTTAAATGTAACCACCCCAGGGAGGTATATAAGATCTTCACTATTTCTTGTACCAACCAACGAGGATGAAATAGCAAGTTTAATAAAGTCCCTTAAAACTGATAGTGCGCCCGGCGGTGACGGGGTGAAAAATGCTCTGGTTAAGAGGATACAACCTTTTATTTTAGCACCCCTAACCCATATCATAAACCTTAGCATTTCGTCGGGTGTCTTCCCAAACTGCTGGAAGTTGGCAACAGTTATACCGATACACAAAGCTGGGGTTAAGTCTTCTCCGTCTAACTACCGCCCAATTTCTCTACTTCCAGTCTTTGCTAAAATTTGCGAAAAAATTGTCAATAAACGTCTCATGGACTATCTTGAGAGTCAAAAGATATTATCAGACCAACAATTCGGATTCCGAAGAGGCAAATCGACGGAAGATGCAATATCACAATTAATGCAGTATATCGTACCATCAGTTGACAGCGGACGAAAGTGTATTGGTGTATTCTTGGACTTGGCTAAGGCCTTTGATACCGTGTCCCCAATCATTCTCTTGAGGAAATTAGAGCTATATGGGATACGTGGGTTGGCGTGGTCTTGGTTTGAGAGTTATCTCACAAATAGAAAGCAAAGTACGAAAATATCTGGCCAAGCTAGTGCAACGACGGCAATTACTTTCGGAGTACCTCAAGGTAGCATCCTTGGACCAACACTATTTTTGATTTACATCAATGATGTACTGGATATTTTTCCTACAAACAGTAACACTAAAGTCTTATGCTATGCTGATGATACTGCCATAGTCTTTGAAGGGAACACATGGAAAGACGTTTTCGCGAAGGCGGAAAGGGGTCTATCATCCGTGAGCACTTGGCTTGATAGAAATCTACTTACGCTAAACATTAAGAAAACGTCATACTTGTGTTTTCACATATCTGCACCCAGTTCTCCTACTGATTATGGACTGCAAATTCATAACTGTCAACACTCCGATGGTAACGAGTGTCTCTGTCCATTCATAAACAGAACACCGTATACTAAATATCTCGGAGTCCTGGTCGATGAACGACTTTCTTTTAGGGAGCATATTAAAAGTGTTACAAATCGAGTACGAAAATTAATACACATTATGAAGCTTTTACGAGATGGTGCCAAAAAAGAAACCTTGATGTTAGTATTTAACGCACTGTGTCAGTCGGTAATCGGTTACTGCATTGGTGTGTGGGGAGGTACTCCTAAGTCTACCCTGGTGTCTCTCGAGAGAGCACAAAGATCGGTCTTAAAAGTTATGCTCAGAAAACCACTTCTTTATTCAACATCTCTGCTCTATCGTGAGGCACAGGTCCTAAACGTTCGCCAAACATATATTTATAGGGCAGTAATAAGTTATCATCGAATCGCCCTAAGTAGCGGATCTAAGGCGGTTCTAACCTCGAGACGATTTATTCCAAACATTCCCAGAACGAATAGCAATTTTGCGAGGCGGTTTGGTGCATTCGCCTTTCCAGTATTGTACCAAACAGTTTTAGGTAGGTTGCGTGACCTTAATGTAGCATCTTCTCTCTACAAACTAAAGATTACAGTTCGTAAATGGCTTCTCACTCTCGATTATGGTGAAACTGAATCGATCCTGATTATACACAAATAAAATCTTGTTGGTGTTGTATGTGTGTAACGTGTGTTTGTGCCTGTTAAGTTTGGTGTTAACGTTGTTTAGTTTTAAGTAGTATGGATGGAATCAGGTAGTGCTTTGTTTCTTTCTTTTTATTTAGCGTTATTAATTTTATTATATTGTTAAATAGTTTAAACTCAAAGTATTGTCTCTGGCTGTACAAACCATTTGTAATTTTTTATTACGGTCTCCCGCGATACAGGTCTGACCTAGTGCGGGGACCATTGTCAAAGATGTATCAGTTGTTTGTAAAATTTCTGTGAATAAACTATTTTGTATTTTTTTTTTTTTGTACAATCATTTAAGATCCTGGATATCATGTAACAGTGAAGTGCTAGTTAAGATAAATAAAATACACACGCAACTTCTTTTTCTGGCGTACATCAAACATGTTGAATGAAATCGTTCAATATTATGTATTTTATTACTTATAGACGAAAACTGCTAATTGGCCTTGTAAACCTTGCAATTGAACTAAAATTTATAACATATATTAGGGTGTAAGTTTTTCATGTATAAATAAATAAATAATAATAAAATGAGCCCAAACGCTTTTGTCTCGTTTAGTATCTACAGGATTTCCCTTCGACTCCATCGTCAGATCTTCTCCATTGTATACCTACGAGTAATATAATCACGCAATATACATCTGCGAGCAAAATGCTCTAAATGTATAAGTAGTTACTAGCTGACCCTCGCAACTTTGTCTGCGTCACAAAAGGATATAACAGTCTACACTCGGCCTCGATAAACAGACTATCCAACCTGTACCTGTACCAAACCATTACTGCCCACTGTTGGGCTCAGGTCTCCTCAGAAGAGGGATTAGGCATAGTCCACCACGCTTGCCTAGTGCGGATTGGGGACTTCACATATCTTCAAAGGATTTTTACCCGGAGGAAAGGATTTTTTACTTTTAGAACCCTTTTCCGATATGCAGGTTTCCTCACGATGTTTTCCTTCACCGTTTTTGCCAGTGGGGTTGTGAAAAGTTGCACATAAATCTTTTTCACATTTAGATTTACAGGTACAAGCGATCAAACAAACTCATCAACTTTATAATATTAATTTAGATATTTCATCGAAGCCCAGACATTTAAGTTAATCTAAAAGACTTAATTAACTACGCAAAACCTGATTAATTCCATCTAAAGAGGGAATTGATGAGTTTTCAAGTTATATTAATGTTCTTACTTTATTAACTTTTCACTATTAATTTTATGTAAATACTTTATGGTTGAATATAGAATACTTTGAATGTTTATTGAATATTTTAATCTTCAGATGGTCTTTTATAAGAAAGTCTTTGATGATATTTAAACTTTTTATTCATTTATCTTAAATATTTTTTTAAACATGTATGTTACAAGCTTCTAAGGTTGATACCAAATATAACTAGAGTGCCTGTTATGTCCTACTGCAGTTTCTGTGGCTAGTTGGCTACTTTCCGACTCCATCATTAGATCAGTTCCATGGTACCATATTATTCGCTCGTACCTACTTATGTGTATTAAAAATCTCTATAATTCAATAAAGTAAAATAAAAATAAATATAGTATTAAGTTCAATCGTAAATTATGACAAAAAAATCTTGCAAGATTCCAGTCGAAAATCTAATACAAAGTGAATCATCATTATCATCATCATCATCAGCCTATAGACGTCCACTACTAGACATAGATCTCCGACAAGATGAACCGACGACCTGGTCAAGATCGCGGAATATCACTGGATGCAAATGAAATTTTGAGGTTTTAATGAGTTTTCTGTCAATTTCGTATTATCTACAGACATCGTCGAAATTCTTAACTATGTCTAACCCGGATAAGCTATTATCTTGGCTATCACTCCATCAAGATATAAAATGAGTAAACAGTGACGAGGGTCTGGGAGTGACGAGTAGATAACAAATGAACAATTTTGTAATGAAGACTAATACTTACAGTAATTAAGTACTTTAAACTCATCTGCGTCACATATATATTTTAAGGGCCTGTAGGCGACAAAATCAATAATATAATTCATATTTTATTATATTCTATTAAAGAACAAACTTGTGTCGACGATAGCGCCATCTATAAATAGTTTAAATATTTGTTATTTAAACCTCTTTTGTGTAAATACTTTTTGAATTGTAATAGAGAATGGATGTTGGCGCGCTTATTTGAATTTAGAACATTCCATTGCCGAATACAGACGTTTTGAACAGTTTTTCACAACTTTTATTTTCTTAGTTTTATTTTATGATTCCTTCTTAACTTCTTTCTCACTGGAAGCATTAGATTCTTTACAGGGCCTTTTGGTAATTTTTGAAAGACTAATTTATTTAGGACTTGGTGTCCCGCGCAACTTCGTGTATGTCACGAATGGAGAATTCAGTTGGTGCAGAGCAATGTACTTGTTACGACGTCACATCAAAAACCGCTACATTATCAGTGTTTCTCTACTCATCATATATAACGGGGTGATAACAAGGGAAACCAACCTATTCACCGTGCGGGTAGTTGGAAATGGAGACTTGCTATAAATACAGGCGCTGGCCGCTGTTATTATTCATTCGTGTCGGAATTGTCGAGGCAAACGGACCTCTTGATGTAAAAATAATGAACTGTTAAAACTCGTTATTTTGAAGTTTTTATTCAAAAGTATTGATCATCACGTGTTCAAGTGGACATTGCGATGTCATTCCTGACAAAACAAAATGAAGATCGACTATAAATTATAACGTCATTACACCTCAACAAACTATTTACGCCGTCATATATTATATGCATCTATCATTCTATCATGCATATATTATACACATAAACCTTCCTCTTGAATCATACTATCAAAAAAATGCATAAAAAAGTTGAGAAATTTAAAAATGCTTCGTTTTTTTAATTTTATGAGATTTTCATGGAACTTAAACAACAGGAATGTATATTGTATATCGTTTTAATCTTCCAAGGTAAAAGAGTAAGAATCTAAATAAACTTATTCAGACACTCGCGGTTTTCTATAATACTTTCATGCATTTTCAACGGGTTCTTACAACGATATTTAATTAATTGAGTTGAATTGAGTTAGTTGAGTTGAAAGTGGGTAGACAGATTTGTTTGCTCTTAAATCGACCCGCAGTATCCAGTCTTCTCGTGATCATGACGTTTGCAACAACGTTGAAATATCGAGACAACTCAATTAATTAAATATCGTGGTAAGAACCCGTTGAAAATGCATGAAAGGATGTAAATGTATATTTTAGTTTTGTACATTACTCTCATGCATAACTACCCGTTTTTACCACGATTATTAATTCATTGAGTGACCTCGATATTTCAACTTCTCGTGATCGTCATGATCTTCAGGTAAAAACCCGTTAATTCTGCATAAAAGTAAGAATGTAACACTTTGTAAAATAAATAGGACAATACAAAGATAACAGTACTTTATCTTTTGTTCATATAAGTACTATGCTCTCATAAAAGCAAACAGAAGCGCTCGCCCGATCGTTTACGACCCTTACTAATTGGTAACCAATAAACTGAATTGTTCCTGCAAATGGAACTATAGCGCACAGTAAATGAGTTTATACAGAAACTAGCTGCCCCGTGCAACTTCGTCTGCGCCAATCTCAATTAAATGTCAACGATTCGATTTTTTCTCGCTGTAAATACCATCCTTGAACTGCATCGAGAATTTAAAAAAAAAAAAAAAATCTAAAATAAATATAGCCTAAGTTTCTTTAAACACTCGCGGTTATCTACATCACTTACATTATTACTAAACGGGTTCTTACCACGATTATTTTTAATTGAGAGATATTTCAGCACTGCACTGTCCGTCAGACAGACACCGATACTGTCAGTGTGGTATGTCGAAATGTAAGTTCGAGTTCCAGTGGTACCGGCAAACGAACGAGAAAGAGGGTAGACAGATTTGTCTGCTCTTAAATGACCTACCCGCAGTTCTTCAGTCTTCCCGTGATCATGGCGCTTGAAACAGTGCTGAAATATCGGGACCTCTCAATTAAAAATAATCGTGGCAAGAACCAGAACCCGTTTAGTAATAATGTAAGTGATATAGCCTAAGTTACTCGTTATAACATAAACTATCAGCCATTGAAAGTCAGCCCGTCCGAAGCCAGAACAAACAGACAGTGGCCACCTTCCAGCTCCATCATCAGACCTTGATATTCATCCTATACGCAAAGAACTCATCAATTCAGGTGACATGCATTTTGTATAAATTACCGCACATTAAGCGGGCCGCAAATAAGCATAATCTTTAATATTAAAGAAAATTGTAGTGAATTGTGTTGCAGTGCGGTCTGGCTAAGTGTGCCTTTCATCATCATCATCATCATCATCAGCAGCCTATAGACGTCCACTGCTGGACATAGGTCTCCCCCAAACCTCGCCACATCGACCGGTCCTGCGCCATCTGCATCCAGTGACCTTGCGCGATCTTGACCAGATCGTCGGTCCATCTTGTGTGCCTTTATGTTCTTTAAATTCAAAGTCATTTCAAATGAGGTTTCTAACGTTTCAAACACTTCATATATTGCAAAAATGAATTTAATGTTAAGTTGGATTTGTTTATTATCTTGGTTTACCATAGATAAGTACTTCCTGAGTCAAATCTATAGATGCTATCTAAAGTATACCACAGTGCAAATGTTAACGGCACATATCAAAAGAATGCCTACTTACCTACTCAACTGGGCACCGCGTCAAAATTAGCTTTGTTTATTTATGCCAAGTCAGGAGCCAAAATTGACATTAGTTTGGAAACTTGTTTAGTTTACATATCGTCTCATATTTTACAGAGATAAAATAGCTTTGGCCAATGTAATACGGCGATTAATAAGTAACAAATCAATCAAGGTTTCATTAAAAATCGAATTAAATATTTTATGGATTTTTTTAAAAGTTAGTCAAACAAGATAGCGATTCCGAACGAACTCCGGACGAGCATCCCAGTTTCGGCATCTAGCGAAATTTTACTTACCCTGATGAGTGGTTTAATAATATTTTCATCTGTACGGTAAATTATACTGTGTACTCGAGTAAATGGGTGCATGCAGGATATTTACGAGTTGGATAACACTTGATATAGGAAAAATAATCACAATTTCTGACAAGGATATTTCTGATAGTTCCTTCTATTGTTTCATTAATAACTTTGGGTCGCCAAAATACTGTATTTAGTTTAGTGCTTAGTTCCTTAAAAAACGTTGAATCAATGGTTCTAAACTTCAGTGACTATTATCAAAATAATTTTATGTTTATATTTGAAAAGTGTATTTTTCTGTAACTTATACATATAATAAGAGGTTCATGACTAAATACAGCTCTACGTAGAGCAGTTAAAATAGTTGGATAAACTAAAGTAAAACCAAAATTATATTAATTTTAAGTACATTATAAAATCATTAGTCATATTCAGATACCTATGTCGACTAACTCTACATCTATAGAGCATCATTAAGAAACAGTATTGACGTTTTTTCTTCGTTTTGCATTGGCAAAGGTCGATCATTTTTTATTTATAGTTTTTCATGTTTAGGTCCGTACATTTTGTAGATGAAACTCTTTTCTTTCGCTCTATATTAGTTCTCTTTGTTTGGCGCAATATATCTTCTCTCTTATTAGCTTTTCTTACCGACATACTCAAATGTTACTCTATGTTATCCTTATATCATAGCTACATAATAATAATATTTTGTGTTCTCAATGGTATGACATTCATATGAGGTTTAAGAAAAGTTCTGGGTGAGAGGTAGAGACTTTGCTATACTCAGGTATGGCGATGGTCAACGGTAACCGTCCCATCTGGTGAACCATAAGTTTGTTTACCAGATCAAAAAAAAATGCGACTTCATAATAAAATTTAATAAAAATCAATGACCAAGAATCTAAAGTGGATTAGCTTGTCAAGCACGAATTCATCTATTATACACAGATGTAGAATTTGACCTCTATTATTACAAAACGTGAAAAAAATTGCAAGCCAGAAAAATAAAATTTAAACTAGCGGAAAGATAAAATGCTTATCTGCCATTTAGGCGAACAACTATTGTATTGTAATTTAAATTTATTACCACGAATTAAGAACGTCGTTCTTTGGCCGATAATTAATATTTAAAAACACTTTTGTAATTTGTCCTCTTTGCATTGAGTTCATGATAAATTGTGACTAAACGAGCTCTTGAATACGTGACATTAAGCCATTTAATGGTGCATATTTTTTGAGTTTTATGCCGGGGTTAGGTGTGGCAGGCTCAGCGCGGTTGTTCTTTGTTCTGGCACGGGGGTCGGCCGATTGCCAGCTGTCTTCACTTCGGTTAGCATCGTCCCCGTACGTCACCCGCCGCAGTCGAGGCCCGCCTCTCGTCATTGTAACACGTGGTGTCCCCGCGACATCTAAACAAAACTTTGTTACGTCAAATCAATGGATATAACCTAACTAGGCGCGAGTTTCGCAAACCGACGACTGAAATGTAACCCTTTTGTTGTTATAGGCTCAATTTTTTATCGATGTGCCCGTAAATCGTGTTCGGAGTGTAACAAGTGTCAGCTATGTGAATTGTTTTGTGCTGTGTATTGTTAATAAGGAGCTATGAGTATTCAAAAGTGTTTCCTGGATAATTCCAGCAGGATGATAAAAGCCATGTCAACGGCTAAGTCCAACAACAACGAGGCAAAGACGGTGAGTTTAATACAGCCTGTTAACTTAAATAATATAGGTTATACTTAGGAAATTTAAATCAACACGTAATGTTAATTACATAAACATGTTACAAATTAATTTCCTTAAATGAGAATCTATGTGTATAAATGTAATTTTCATGGTCAATCGGTTTGACACTTACTTTACAGCACGTTTGCCGCAACGTTTGTCAATATCAATGGCACTGGTCACAATGCAGTATAATATACGGTCATTGTAGAATACAATCGATATCAGCATCGTACTATTATTATTATTTTGTCCGTCACTTCACGGCGTTTCGGATTAATATCGTTTGCCAAGTGCCAGTGTAAAAAAAAGTGATTGACAGCTCAATAAGTGTCAAAATGCGCGGTAAAACACCATATGATTTATAGAATTAGGACATTCATTTCCGCTGCTAAAACAGAAGTTAAATAATATATTTCTAGCCAGTTTTCCGCAGTGTTTAATAAATAATTATTGTAGAATCATTTCGCGGAATTATTATACATAATTGTATAATACTATACTTTGAAGTAAACACTTTATCTTACACACATTGTGAACTCACCTATTATAATGAGGCTAAAATGACGTATTCGGTAAAAAAGTACAATGACTTTTGCAAACCGTTCGAATTTGCGTGACTGTGAGTGGATTGTTGTATTTAACTTACGAATTTTTAACGTTTTGTGCTAACAAGCGTATTTTTGCCGTGTAAAATACTGTGTTTTAAATTTCAAAACTGGTACTTGACTCTTGAATCTCAGTAGTTTTGAAGGTTTAAGGTTAATTTGGAGTATTTTTGAAAATTAATGTAATTATTTATACATTTCACGAGGTTAAAAAAGGTATTCAATGTTTTTCTTTCTGATAAGTGTTTACGTGCAAATCATTTTTATAATCTTTTGATCTTTACGATCTTTTATGATTTTAAAGAAATTTAACACTAATTTCGATCACGATCTGACTTTAATACGTGTAAGAAAACTTATAGAAAAATAAAAACTTGAGAGGTGTCAAGGGACACCCGGATGGAACGAAGTTCCTTTCGATTAATTAGTAAGGGAATTGTAATAAAATTCATTTTTTTTAAGTTTCTCGCCTTCTAGCATTAATCATATAAAACAAAATAAGGAATTGTTTTAAAAGATTTTAATAACAGCGCCATCTAGCGATAATCATCTAAAACAAAAAAAAGTGTCGTTACAACTTTTTCATAAGAATTTCTTCCCTCTTTCGATAACGCGCGATAAGGAACTTCGTTCTAATAAATATTCTATGGTGTCAAACACGCCAAGTTCTTGTTCGTTACATTGATCACTACCCAGTGTCACTCACTGTAAAAGCCAATAAGCGCAGAATCTATGTTGGCAACATCAAGTCTACACGAGTGAAGCAAATTACCATAGAGCTATAAATTATTCTGCCATTGTTTTAAAGGCTCTATAAATGAATCAAAACAAGCATCTAAATTAGTGTAATTATACTCTCAACTTATTACTGCCAAATGCCAGATTTGTGTCTCAAAGGCTCTCCTTTGTATTAGTAAGGCGTAGTGAGTATGCCTGATCTCTATCAGGCATACTGGGTTCTGGCCTCAGCCGGGGTTCGGACGCTGAGTGTGAGCGGTTGGAGGTTTTAGTGCGGTTCAACTCCCACATACCGGTGATTTCCTCCGACTAAAAAAAAAAATGGGGCTGGGGACAAATCTGTGAAGGATTTTCAATTTCTCTTAAAGATGTATATATGAGTAATTTAATAATTAATATTTTTCTTTAACGATATTAGTTCGAGGTATAAAATGCTTATAATTCTTAACGAATTAAAATAGGCCTAAAAACCTACAGCTTGTCAGAATTCCAGTCCTTGACCCTAAGGAAAGTCTTATCTTGGTAGTGTTCCTGTAAAATGAAAATAGTCTATTACCCAAAATTAGCCCCTAAATTATTAGCTGCTCTTTTTCTAAATGCCGATGTGCATTTGTTTTGACTTCTTACTGTAGCGTAAATGCCTTCTTGGGTTGAACTGTCGTTACAAGGAAATGATTTACTTCGATAATGACGTTTATTTATCAAGATTACGCTGTAGTGTAATGATTATGATTGATTATACAAGTTAGAGGACGTCTATTTTTACGACCAATATGGCTGCAACGCCGTGGCACATTATGAATGAGTATTTATTTGTTTTTGCACGTTTTACGCAAACTTTTTACCTTAACCGGTATTGGACCGGTTCTAATGAGAAGACTTGAGTTCAGGAGTAGACAGTAGATAATGGATTCCTTTAAACACTCGGGGTTATCTACATCACTTACACTATTACTAGACGGGTTCTTACCACGATTATTTTGAATCAGACGAAAATAAAGCCAAAAAATCTAGTTTTGAGACGGCAGCCGATACTGTCAGTGTGGTATGTCGAAATGTGAGTTCGAGTTCCAGTGGTACCGGCAAACGAACGAAAGAGGGTAGACAGATTTGTCTGTTCTTAAATGAGCTACCCGCAGTTCTTCAGTCTTCCCGTGATCATGGCGCTTGAAACCGTGCTGAAATATCGGGACCGCTCAATTAAAAATAATTGTTGTAAGAACCCGTTCAGTAATAGTGTAAGTGATGTAGATAACCGCGAGTGTTTAAAGAAATTTATACTTGATCAATCTAATAAGGCCTGAGCTCAGCAGTGGGCAGTAATGGGTTGTTACATTACAGTACAGTACTACCTATTTATGTTTTTTTTTTTTTTTTTTTTTTCAGTTGGAGGAAATCACCGGATCCCCGCCCGCCCCGCGGGCGGGGTATGTGGGAGTTGAACCTCACTAAAACCTCCAACCGCTCACACTCAGCGTCCGAACCCCGGCTGAGGCCAGAACCCAGCACGGGGTTTTGTGGGACGGCGCGACGCGTAACGCTCTCGGCACACTTTTCCGTCACGCCGCCCCCGGACGCCGAACCGGCAGCCGCCGGCGATACGGCCACCGGCTCTCTCGGTCGGCGGGCTATCCGAAGCCCGCCAAGATGGCTGGACCGCGTGTCACCCTCCCACGGAATACCTCGCTGGGTCAGAACCAGCGTGGGTCGGGGAGCGCGGTCCGCCATCCTCCGGATGCTCTGACGCAAGGGCGTGCTGAGCGAGACACGACACCTTCTTGGGTCCCCGCTCGCACTCACATGCGTTGGGGACCCGAAACTCTTAAGGGGCCAGATTCCGGGCGAGATCCCGGTTCCGGCCCCTTGCTCGACGGCGGCGGGTTGTTGCGGGGCGGAGAGAAGAATAAATTCTCTCCCTCGCACTCCCCGCCACCCTCTTCTGCGAGATGGTGGACTCGCAGAAGTCGAGCATCGCCTTCCAGGACTCGCCACTCTCGAGCATCGACGCCACGACGCCCGGGAGCGACAAGTCCGGTCCTATTTGTCGGACCAGGACACACCGCTGCTGCTCCCATGCGGGGCAGACAGCGAGCGTATGCTCCGGTGTGTCCTGGTCACATCCTATACAGTGATGGCACCTCGTCGTCGGCTCCACCTGAATGCGGTGCAGATACCGCCCGAAGCACCCGTGCCCGGTCAGCATCTGCACCGCCCAAAAGGTGAGGCGTCCTTCGCCACGACCCACCCAATCCTTTAGGACGGGGCGGATCGCCTCGACGGTCCGCAGACCCCAAGTGGGGTTAGCGATGCGTCGCTCCCACGACTCCATTACGGACCGCCGAGATTGGGCCTTCCGATCCCGAACGGCTTCCCGCAGGGGACGCACTACGCCCCGGGCCCGGAGGTCGCATCGCCAACGATAATCGTCAGCGAGCGCCTCCGCCTCCAACTCCCAGGGCGGCGTCCCCGCCAGCACGCACGCCGTCTCAAACGCGACGGTGCGGTACCCGCGGATGACCCTGATGGCTACGATGCGCTGTGGCCGGCGCAAGTATCGGGCAAAAGTTGCCCGAGTACGAGGCTCGGCCCAAACGGGCGCACCGTACAGGGCCATCGAGCGCACCACCCCCGCGTAGAGGCGGCGCACCGCGTGGCTGGGTCCCCCGATGTTCGGAAGCAACCGACCAAGATGGCCGGCGGTCCTCACAAGTCGAGGGACCAGCTGCTCGAAGTGGGTCCGGAAGGTCCAACGGCTGTCCAGCACGAGGCCGAGGTACCTGAGATGCACCCCGACCTCAATTCGGACGCCTCCAACTACGACGTGGGCGTCGACGGGCGGCACCGCCCTTGCCCTGTGAAACCACAGGGCCTGGGACTTATGCAGCGCCACGTCGAGGCCCAGCCTCCTGATTCTGCCGACGACGAGGGCCACCCCCGCTGTGGCAAGACGGGCAGACTCTCTGTGGTCGTCCCCCCGGGCCACGACCAACGTATCGTCTGCGTAACAAACGACGCTAAGGCCCGGGAGGAGGGCGCCCCTCAGCACCCAGTCGTACCCGATATTCCACAGGAGGGGTCCAAGAACGGACCCCTGCGGAACACCGCGCACGACCTGGAACCGGTGCAAGGTCCCACCGTACCCGGTACATTCGACCGACCTGGCCTCCAGGTAGGAGCCGATCAGTCGGCGGAGATAGAGGGGCACTCCATGCCTCTCCAGTGCCCCCCCAATCACGAACCAGGGCAGGGTGTTAAAGGCATTGGCGATGTCGAGCGACACCGCCAAGGCCACCCCACCCTGGGAGACGGCCTCCTCCGAGAGGGCCCGGACACGCAGAATTGCATCTACGGTCGAACGACCCTCCCGGAAGCCGTACTGCTCCGCCGACAGATCGGGTCCAACCCCGACCAGGTGCTGAACGATGCGGGCGGCCAGAACGCGTTCCAGCAATTTGCCCACCTCGTCCAGCAGCACGATGGGACGGTAACCGGCGGCTGAGTCCGCCGGGCGCCCCTCCTTACGTAGGAGGACCAGTCTGCCCGTCCTCCAGAGCGAGGGAAACCGTCCCGACTCCAGGCATGAATTGTACAGCCTCAGGAGTCGGTCCCCTAGGGCATTGAGGGCCAAGGCTAGGACCCGGCCGTGGATGCCGTCCGGGCCGGGCGCCGTGTCTTTTCTACTCATTCTGACCACGGCTTCATGGAGCTCATCCTTCGTGATGTGAGGCACCTCAGCAGTGGCTTCACCGCCGGTGTGATCCGGCGGTTCACCCATAGCAGGCGGAATAAATCCGTCCTGCTCCTGCGGGAACAACGTCGAAACGATGTCCCGCAGCTGCTGAGGCGGGAGACGCTCAGTCAGGGGAGGCGCCCACGGGCGCAGCTTGCCACGCACCGCTTTGTACGGGCGCCCCCACGGATCATCGTCGAGCGTCTCCAAGAGTGACTCCATGTACCTCTCCTTGGCCTGCTTGATGGCCAGCTGCATGGCGCTCCTCGCTTCAGCGTACTCGCCATACAGCCGGGCCTCCTCCTCCGCGAACGCGACGGGATCGTCACGGCGCGCGAGGATGCGGCGGCGATGTCTGGCGCACCGGCGCCTCGCCCGGACGCATACAGCACGAAGCTGCGCTATCTCGGGCGACCACCAGTACGCCGACCTGTTAGGAGGCCGAGGGCCGACCCGGGGCATCGAAGCATCGCTAATGCGATGCATCGTGTCCCGGAGCCATAGCGCCTCGACCTCCACGTCCACAGGGTGTGGACGCATAGGCGTCCACGCCGCCACAGTGGAGGCTTCCACCAAGCGCTCCTTGTCCAGGAGCTTCAATGCCCACCTGGGGAATGACCGGGGCGCAGTTCCGCGGGCGACCGCGGTTGTCGTGGGGGCGGAAAGATCAAACCGGATATACCGGTGATCCGATAACGATTCCGCCCCCACCAGCACCTCCCAACCGCGGATGCGTTGTGCGATGACAGGGCTCGCGAACGTAACGTCCACGATGGACTCGCCCCGCCACCGCACGCAAGTCGCGACCGACCCTCTGTTCAAGACACAGAGTCCGGCCGCGACCGCCCACTCCTCCAATCGCCTACCCCGAGGTTCGGTGCGGGGGCAACCCCAAGCGACTGACTTCGCATTGAGGTCCCCCGCCAGTATCACAGGACGGGGAGCGGAGCGCTGAGTAATCGCTCCGAGCCCGTCCAGGAACTGCTCGAACTCGAGAATAGGTCGATTTGGAGAGAAATACGCCCCGATCACGACGGTATCTTCCATCATCGCCGCGACGAACCCTGGTCCCTTGGCCACCATTACCAAGGGCGGGATCGCCGCGGCTCTCCTTACGTGGATGGCCGCCAAGCCGCACTCGTCCCCGAACCAGCACTCATCTGCCGGGGGAACAAAGTACGGCTCCGCGACCACCGCTACGTCAATGGACCACTCCGCCATGCTCTGGACCAACATGTCCTGAGCCCTGGCGGAGTGGTTCAAATTTCCTTGGAGGAAGCGACGGGTGCAGTCCATTACTGAACTATATCCATCGCTCCCTCCCCTCCTCCATCGCCCCCGCCATCGGGCGCACTAGGCGCCACGGCGGGGTCTGAAACGCCGGCCGGTACTCCCCCGGCCGACTTCTTCTGTTGGCGCCGCTTCATTTTGCGGCGCCTGTTACGTTCGGTGTTTCCACCGGACGGGGAGCAAGCCTTGCCCCCCGCCCGGTGATCGGCCCTGCGACCGGCCGCGGCGCACAACGCGCAGTGCGGCGCGGCCGAGCACACGGCCGCTTTGTGTCCGGTTTGACCGCAGCGGAAGCACAATCCGCTGCGGTCTACAGTGCTGGTGCACCTGGCGACGCTGTGCCCCGTACCGAAGCACTTGAGGCATCGCCAGGCGCGTGACTCCAGCAGCCGCACGTGGGCTGCAACCCAGCCCACGCGCAGCCTGCCAGGGTCCCCAGCCGGCCTTCCGGGCGGAGGAGTGGCCAGGGAGGTGGCGGCCCCGACCGGGCACCGTACCCACACCGAGCTGGCCCCGGTGTAACCTTGGCGAAGTTCGCCTACGGTTACATTTTCCGGGGCGCACTTGCCCTGGGCGGCGATGGCCGCCACCACCTCCTCCCTGGTGGTGCAGTCATCCAGGCCGGTCACACGCAGCTCAGCCATCTTGACCGGCCTGTGCACCTTGACCTCCTCCTCCGGCCATACGACCCGCAGACCCGACACCAGACGGTCCGCGACGCTGTCACTGTCAGCGCCGGGACACTCCAGGAGTCGGGCCCCATTGGCCGTATGCCGGATGCGGAGGCCATCCTCCGCCCCGATCTCTCTGAGGTCTACTGCCGCGCGCGCCTTCGCCATGACGTCGGGGTATGTCAACCCCTTCGCCTGGCCGGCAGGCAGCAGGGTGACCACCACTGCAGCCTGCCGCGGCGCGCGCGGCTTCTTCTTGGCCTTCTGGCTCTTCTTCTTCTTCTTGCCGGCGGCGGGCGCTCGACCCGGTTGGGGAGCAGCCGCGACCGCCGGGGTCACGTTCCTGTTTTGGGCAGTGGTCGCCGCTCTCCCCGGTTGAGGAGTCGCCTTGACCGCTGCCCTCGTCGCGTTCGGTGGTGGTGGTTGGGTCGAAGTCGCCACGACCCTAGCCCTCTTAGCACCCCGTTTTACCACCTCCGTCCAGCCCTCATCCATGTTGGATGGTGGTGGAGGAAGCGGGCGGGGCTGGGGCGCTGGCACCGCAGCCGGTGTACCGTCGCCGCTCTTCTTCTTCTTGTTCTTCTTCCGGGTCGGAGCCGACTCCGGACCCGGAAGAAGTCCAACCGGTTGGGTGGGAGCCGCAGGAGCGACAGGAGCGACCGGAGGTGGGGCGGATGTGGCAGCACCACTCAGGGCCGCCACAATGCCCCTAAGTTCGGCAATCTGCTTGCCGAACTCCTCCGCCAACTCCCGCCTGATGCAGGCAACCATCTCCTCCCGAGACTCCGCCTGCTGTGCCCTGGCCCGTGGTGACGCGAGTCGCCGCGGAGGCAGCCACTCATCGTTGGCCTCCTTATTGGCCCGCGCTCTGGTGCTGCTTGGCTGCGCAACCGGTGGCGTAGGCCGCGCCCTTCGCGAGCCACTCACTGCCGCACTAGTCCCCGGTCCCTGGGTCTCGAGGGCAGTCAGCTTCTCCTTGAGGAGAGCCACTTCTGCCCTCGACCTCTCCAGTTCCGTGCGCTGCGCCGCGTCCCGACTGATGGCCGCTGAGACCACAGGCATGATCCTCTCGGTCTCATCGGCCACCTGTCGCCACCACCGCGCGTAGGTCGGACGCAGCCTGATCGTCCTGGTTAAGGCCGCAGCAGCGGCCTGGCGCCTTATCGTCTCCAGGACGACGACAGGGCTCTCTGAGAGCTCCCCGTCAGTCGCCTGAGCCGAGACGAACGACCCCACTGAGGGCGCCGGTGAGGCGGAGGTCTTCCTCGGATCTTTGCTTGCAGTGGTGGCAGTGGCTCGCCTCGTGGGTCCTCGCGGCGTCTCCTCTTCAGAGGAGGCGGACGAAGGCCTAGTGCTTTCCGAGGTCCGGCGCGTCGCGGTCTTCCGCTTGCGCCGGCCCCTCCCACCCTGCTCGACAGAGCGGGCATCACTCGCGACAGTACTCGCGCGCGATGCCCGCCCCGACCCTACGCCAGTGGCATTCTCCGTCACAGGGGCCTGGTCGCCTACCCCTGTGCGGGCTTCGGTGATGGACTCAACGTCCATCACTCACCGAGAGGTCGGAGGGAGTAATCGCACCAGTGCGATTACTCCCGGGCACCCAACCTAACGGCCGCTCTCCCGTTGCTGCTTTGGCACCACCCGGGGACCACGTGCGGGGTCAGCCTTCAAAGAAGGTGGTCGAGCCCACGGACGTCAGCAACGGGGGGCCCCCACCTATTTATGTTTGCGGGAGACTGATGCCTAAACTAGACGCAAGTCTGTATTTCAGGATACCAGAGCCCCACTCTAACAAGTAATACGGAATAATAAAAAGGAGAAACAACATGTAAAACTAATAAAAGAAACATATCAGCTATTAGGCCATACGTAGGTAAATAGAGAATCTACCCCGTTGGTAGAGTATGTGAGAGTCGAATCGCACTAAAACACTCAAAAATATACAGTTGATTTCGGCAATATTTCCAAACTTATCTTGTAATACTGTCAATATATTCGCGTCTCAGCCCAAGAAAATCGTTTTTAATTATTTCATAGATATTCTCAAGTGTATTTATTTTAAAAGTACGTGAATATGTGACGTCACATCCTGAATAAACACTCATCTATCGGCTCTTAACATGTTGATATTTTGACTAAATGTACTAGCCAAGGTCACAGAGCGAGACAGAAGTCAATCTACATACAAATTGTGCTTGATGGGCATAAGTCGGTCTTGCGAATACGTAATATCGAAACGATTTAAAATATAATAGATACACAATGGGAGTAAAAATAGCACCAAATAAACCTTTACCAACCCATTACTGCCCACTGTTGGGCTCAGGTCTCCTCAGATGAGGGATTAGGCATAGTCCACCACGCTTGCCTAGTGTGGATTGGGGACTTCACATATCTTCAAAGGATTTTTAGAACCCTTTTCCGACAGGCAGGTTTCCTCACGATGTTTTCCTTCACCGTTTTTAGCCAGTGGTGTTGTGAAAAATTGCACATTTAAATCTTTTCACATTTAGATTTAGAGGTACAAGCCGGCCGGATTTGAACCCGCGACTTCCCGTTCGGAAGGACGCGCTTTGACCACTAGGCCACCACGACTTACCAAATAAACACCACCAAAAATATCGTCATGTCAAATTAAGTTTCGTATATGTATTTGTAAAAAATAAAAAAGATCCCTCAAAGCCCTGGCGTTGTAGAGACTTCTAAGCGACGGTAAAAACTTATCATCAGATGGGTAATTGGCTCGTTTACCTATTAAACAATAACAAAACATGAAATTTCATTTCTGTACCAATGTCTGTATTCTGTGTCAAAGCCATCATTCATCATTGATATTCAAATTTCACACAATGACAAACAGTGGAATAATTGTGCGAAATCAAAGGGACTTTTTTTACTTCTGAAAACTTTATGTTGTTTCATTTCTAGTACCTTATTTAATTTAATACGTGTACTAAGTTTGAGGAAAGTAATTCGGAGAATAATATTATCAGAAGTTGAAAATAAACAGTTTTAAACAGAGAGACGACATTAATTAAACCATTAATTTAAAAATAATTAATTGTTTTAAAGAAAATCTTTTAAAATACACGCTTTTAAGATTCTGGATATCATGTAGCAGTGGAGTGCTAGGTAGGTACAAATGTGAGCCCAAACACGACGGTTTTATCTTGTTTAGCATCCATCATCAGATCAGCGTCATTTTGTCATCTTATTGCATAGTCACGCGGTATACGTCTGCGTGCAAAATGTCAGCATCGGAATCCGAGAAGTTTGTCAAATTTAGCTTGCAAGATTCAACCCAAACTTACCTAGTTATATCCAGTGTAAATTAATATAAAGCTTGTAAAAATATTGCTTTTGAAGCTCAAAGAGTTACGACTTTCAGTCACGAGATATTTCTCAACTAGAAACAACAGAATTTGATAAAACATATTGATCTCATTTATTTGTTATCTATTTCTGTAATTAAAACTCAGCAAAAACTTTATTTTCTAATTTCTAGAATAGATTATACAATAATTTGTAAGACCAAATTTTAGGTTATCTGTGCCTAACAATGACAGTTCAGCCCGCGCTTTTTGCTGTCAGTTGACCTTTTTGTTTTAGGCAAATGTATAGGCGTTATTGTATCTATTTGGCTGTGGGTTTGAATTAAGAAACTAGAATAATTTTGGAATTTTTATTATACAGTTTACTGAAAATTAGAATGATAACTTTTGGCAGACGAGCTAACGAACCACCTGATCGTAAGCGGTACTGTCGCTCATGAACCTCAGCATTGCCAGAAGACACTGCGGGGCCGCTACCTACGGCCTACCCTTAAGGACTTTCTCATTTGAAGAAGTCATAGCGCTCGGGAAACACCGAAGAGGATTTCTTTACCGACTTAAAGGAGCCTTTTTCAGACTGAACATCAAATATACTATTATCATATTATTGTCTGTTTAACAAGTTGTAGTAACTAGTCAAAATTAGGAATATTATACAGGGTGATTTGTTAGACAGGGTACATATTGCAGGAGGGTGATGAGTACTCTGTTCTAATACGGAATTTTACAAAAAATAAGTAAAATTACATTTTTTTTTTATTTTTTTTTAAATCTAAATTCGACAAAACTACCTCAAACATAAGCAATTTCGGCTTAAAGAGTGTTGACTAATGATCTCTAGTGATCTCGCGCACTCCACACCTCCGCCACACCCATCAGCTGTCGAAACTATCATTTTGCAAGAATTTTAGGTATTTTTAAGTTGCGATTACTAAGGCATTAAGCCATATTCTTTGGTAATAATATTTTTACTGGTCGTATATAACCATCAGCTACCATGACCTTCAATATGTCCCCTCACTAGGAAATCACCCTGTATAGATACTGCTACGTAAAACCACCGCTTCGGTACTCTGTAAACATAAATTATTATACTTGTTTGCTTTTAATTATCTCGTTATATTATGTTTAAGTGTCTACAGGGTACAAAGTTAAATGAAACCGAAATCGAATAGATAGACGTAAAGTCGGTTTAAAATGTTTTTAATTGTAATAATAAATGGACTCTCCTTGGCGGTGTTCCCCGAGCGCTAAGACTTGTCCTTCTTTCGAGTTCTGACAGGAGTTCTATATTGTAGGTTAGGTTTGCCTTGCAGTGTACTGTGACAATGTGGTACGGTAACCATTTTCAAGGTAGATGGTAAGTTGGTCTACCTACGGGATAATAAAAAGGTTCGGCAAACAGTTCTTCGCGTTATAGTCGAGTTTTCGACTATTTTTGTTAATTGTGTACTACACAGTAAATTTTGACTGAATAAATATTTTTTAATCTTTAATGTAAAACCATTTTGATGAATTATAAACGCCTACAAATAGTGTCGTGCATGTAGTTACGGAGCGCCGGGAAAGAGTGCCGAGCGCGTAACGCGTCGCGCCGTCCCTCCAAACCCCGTGCTGGGTTCTGGCCTCAGCCGGGGTTCGCTGAGTGTGATGCTGAGTGTGAGCGGTTGGAGGTTTTAGTGCGGTTCAACTCCCACATACCCCGCCCAGGCGGGCGGGGATCCGGTGATTTCCTCCAACTGAAAAAAAAAAAAAAAAAAAAGGTGTGCAGAAAAATTGACTTCCCTGTTCACAAATTTACATCCTACAATAGTTTTTATTACAATAACAAAAATGTGGAGTGTATATCGAATAAATTTAGAGTATTAAATCGATTTTTGTTGCTATTTTAATCGAAGTTGATTAGCTAGGATATGCATCACAAATATGCTTCTATAGATCGCACGTCTCTACAAATAGTGATACTACTTAGCCTAATTGTGGTTACAGAGCAAATAAACTTAAAGTATATATAAAACGACACCCTATAGTAGACCTGCCCTTAAGGTCATATTGTTTATCAACACTCGAGAGCCGTAAGGTCACTTATCGCCATTGTGTTGATATTATAAGACCTAGAACTAATAATATGTTAGGAAATATTTGTCTGCGTCTATATGAGATTTAACTGAGATTTCAAGGTCAAATTTGACGCTATAACATCGAAAACACAAAGCACGAGGACTCACAGTTTTGTTTTCAAGATAATTATAGTTTCATATAAGGATTTTCGTTTTTTTTTATTGCCTTGTAGGCAGACGAGCTAACGGGCCACCTTTTTTTATTGCGAAATAGATAAACGAGCCTACGGCCCACCTGATGGTAAGCGGTCACCGTCGCTCATGAACCTCTGCATTGCCAAAGCAATATGGGGTCGTTATCTATCACCTACCCATACAGGACTTTTCTTAAACCTCGTTTAAACAGGGACATGTCATAGCGCTCCAGGAACTCCTGATCGTAAGCGGTTACTGTTGCTCATGGACCTCTACAATGTCAGCGGACACTGCGGGATCGCTACCTACGGTCTACCTTTTAAGGACTTTCTTTAAGCCTCGTAATATAATAATAATAAACATTCAGTGTCTATGACCTAAGAATTTAAACGTTAGAGACGGATAAAAATACTTTTAAATTTATCAAATTAGTACAGATAACAGGCATCTGTGTCTGCAAAGAAAAGAGTAAAGTATAATATTTAACTATGATTTATTTAATAAATTATAAAAGTATCTAAAACCTCGTTTTTGTAGCCCCTGAAACATTTCGCAGAGCAAAGAAACCTAATTATCGTTCAAGTAATTGTGTTAAGAAAATTTCTAGTTTGTAATTTTAATTACTTTTCTTGGTAACGAAAGTGATTATGATGTTTACTGAGCGCTCTTTGCGGTTTTTTCTGAGTTTGTTTTAAAAATAAGGCCTAAAAGTAGGATTGTAGGTTCTATAAAAAAAACTTGAGAGGTGTCATTGGACACCCGAACAGAACGAAGTTCCTTTCGATTAAAAGATATCTTATATTTTTATCCTAACGTAACGCGCGATAAGGAACGTGTTTTAAAAGATTTTGATCATAGCGCCATCTAGCGATAATCATCTAAAACAAATAAAGAACGTGTTTTAAAAGATTTTGATCACAGCGCTATCTAGAGATAATCATCTAAAACAAAAAAAGTGTCGTGACAACTTTTCGTAAGAGTTTTTTCCCTCTTCACAACGCGCGATAAGGAACTTCGTTCCAATTGTAGAAAATTTGCTGATCCGCGCAATGTCGTCTATTTCACGAAAGAAGAATTCAGTTAGTGGTGTGATTATTTACATCACATTAAAAACAGCTAAAATTATCAGTGCTTCTCTACTCTATCATCCGTTGTAGTCCGGTCAAATTAGACTAAAAATAGGGGTAAGGTTACAATAATTCCCACTTGGCTGAATATTGGTAGGATTGTTCAATACATTATTATAAAGGAAATGTGAAAAGTCCTCATCGATAGGGCACGTGCAAAATTTAATTTAAAAAAAAAATACTCGGAGTCAAAGGTCCCAAAAATGCGTTCGCGATTTTCAGCAAAATGGTAAGTTTTATCATAAAATTAGCTCAGACAAAAATTGTAGATCAGATAATTTATCTATAAAAAAATGTCTAAATACTAGGGGTGTGCGAATAATTCCAAAAGTTTCGAATACTCCGGAATTTCGAATAGTATCGAATTTGACTACGACGATGCATCGGAAATAGGACAAGAATTTGTATTTTGCAGATAATATCTTGAATGGGCTAGATGTCAGGTTTTGTTGAATCTCAAGTTATTTCAACATTATGCTGCTTATACTTTTCTATCTATTATTGGTATTAATTTAGGAATACACATTCTCATTCAGTGTGTTCTTGTATTTAAGAACGGTACGACCGAAGGTAAAAAAGCACTCGACAAAAATTATAGGTTATGAATACTTAGAACGTAAAATAAAGTATGAAAACTAATGCGTACTCGGAAAATGATATAGTGAGAAAAAACTAGAAATAAATGCGGTTTTATAGAACTGGTAGATAATTATACATACAGGCTTCTTTTTCCAGTTTATTGAATGAATGTAGGTCAGTCCGGACCTTAATTGAGTTGCATTTTTATGTGTTATTGATGACTGAATTATGCGTCTAGGAATTTTCGATTTAAATGTTTTTTAAAAAGCTTATTTTCGTTTGCACTAGTTGTAACTGCAAGTTTGGACTGCGAATTTGATTTACTTCCTGGTTTCCGATTGAGATACAATAATAGGGTACGATGATATTATGACGAGCAGTGGACGTCTATAGGTCGAAGCGCGTTCTTCCGAACGGGAGGTCACGGGTTCAAATCCGGCCGGCTTGTACCTATAAATCAAAATGTGAAAAAGATTTATGTGCAATTTTTCACAACACCACTGACTAAAAACGGTGAAGGAAAACATCGTGAGGAAACCTGCATGTCGGAAAAGGGTTCTAAAAATCCTTTGAAGATATGTGAAGTCCCCAATCCGCACTGGGCAAGCGTGGTGGACTATGCCTCTTCTGAGGAGACCTGAGCCCAACAGTGGGCAGTAATGGGGTGGTACAGAAAGGACGTCTATAGCCTCATGATGATGATATGATGAGGGGGTCAGAAGGTAGCCATAGGAACTCTTGTGCTAAACAAGACAGACATTTGGGCTCGTGTTACTTGCTTTGGCTAGCACTTCTACATGATAACCAGGATCTTACACGCTTGTGTTTTTTAAATTTATTCATGTACTTTTAAATAAACAAGTGGAATAAATACGTCGACCACACACAGTAATGTTTATAAATGTCGAACGGTGTTATTATAAACATTGGTATCATCTCGCGTGGACGATGGGGTCCAATTACAGACGCTAATGTATGTAATGTCTATCGCTATTTCTTTGGAGATCATTTCACGTCTGAGTCTGGTTGCTATAGAGACTGCTGAAGTTAACTTTTGACTGACTTTAAGATATAAATAGGATCTGACTCTTAAAGCAACTATTATCGTTTTCTCTGCAGTACTTTTGGTGACTGATAGATAATATTTTAAGTATTGCACAATTTTGTGCCTGAAGTTGAACTGAAATGTTATAGTAGAGGAGCCCAAGCGGGGATTCCGGGATTTACTACAGCGCGGCAGATTAATATACAGGGGGTACCTTGTACCCGGTTAAGTACCTCCACAAAATATGAGGCCCATATCTAAGGCCGCCCGTGAAGGATACAGGATCAGATTAGTAAAAAAAAATTGACGATCAGAAATTCTCGAGCGCGTCAGATTAAGGTAGGGTGAGTTAATTACATCCTAAAAAGTGTATATTCCAATAATCTGACAATTTGAGAGTGACGTAAAAAAAGGAGACGGTAACAAAGTTGTAAAAAAAAAACGTCATCTGGACATTCTCGAGCGTAGCTAAATTTTTTTTTATTTTGAAGGAAATAATTCAAGAATAATAAAAAATATATAATCTGACGATTTCCGCAAGCCGAAATAACAAAAATCTTATATATATAAAAATGAATTACTGTTCGTTAGTCTCGCTAAAACTCGAGAACGACTGAACCGATTTGGCTTATTTTAATCTTGAAATATTCGTAGAAGTCCAGGGAAGGTTTAAACGGTGAGAAAATTTCCTAATGTGACGCAGACGAAGTTGTGTGGGCCAGCTAGTTCGTCGATAAAGTTAAATGCGTGCAGCTGCGTGATGCCTACATTTCCTTCTCCGCGTTTCTATTCCTCTCTCACTCTTTCTCTATCTATGACTCTCACTCCGTCACCACTCTGGTTTCTGTTGCCATGACGCTATCACAGCTGATCATAAAGACTCATTCGTGGCATATTGTTTACAACGTAATTCCAACGTTTTGGCTTTTTTTGCTATTTTAATAAGATTTGTGTGATTCAAGTATTTAATATGAGTGATATTAATTTGAAATGTGTATTTTGTGGTGAAAGTACTTTACAAAAAACAATTAAATTTACGGTAGAAACATCAAAAAGCATACACTTATTTATTTGCATGCTATATCCTGAGCTTTTTAATTAATTAAGTTCAATGATTTAAAAAATAAGATTTTTTTTGTAACTACTTTTTTTGGAATAACTTTTAACCGACTTTATCGATTAACTTCAAAAACTAATCCGCCTTTGAGCTTGAAAAACCACGTCGATCGCTTTCAAGCTGTTCGTTCGAGAGATATCGTGAACGATAGAAACCCGAAAAGTGTTTCAAAGTCAAAGTCAAATCATTTATTTTCAAAGTAGATGTGGACACACATATACATTTTGAAAGTCAAAAAAATTGAAGTTTTTCGGGATTCCGAATTTTATCTCCGAAATTTGTGAGTCGATCAAAATTACTTATGAGGATGATAAAACTGCGTCGAATGGTGCCAACCGCGTTAAAATTGGTTGTTCCATTCGAAAGTTATTGCAGTTTGAAAATTCCAAAAATAGTTTTCTATGAAACTTCTATCAGACTTTCGAGCTGGGAGAGCTCAAATGCATAGAAATATTATTTCTTTGAACTCAGGAATGGAATTAGCGGGAAGTTGCAGGGATGGCTTTAAAGTGAACCGTTTTTCTATTTTTTTTTTGTCAGATCAGGCGAATCCCTCTAGATAATCGTCAGATTATGAGACAGTACGTTTAGAACATAAAGATGAACCATATATATCTTAATCTGACGCGCTTGAGTATTTCAAAATGGCGATTTTTTTTTGCACATTATGAAAATGGCCGCGAGTTTGCGTTCCATCGAAATCGTCAGATTAGTGAATGAGAGCTTTTTTTTGGTGTACTTAACACTCCCTTAGAAAATCTGACGCGCTCGATAATTTTTTTTTTTTTCATTTTCAACCTTTAAATACAACCACCCGCATCACGCAAACGATCAGATTAACATACGTACGTTATCAAAAATACGTAGGGCATTGATGCTATCAATATCTGACGCGCTCGAGGATGTCCATGCAACAGTTTTTTTTTTACATATTTAAAAATCTATAGCCCCTTTCCCCACCGATGTAAAGGTATATGTCATATAACATTTTTTTCTTCTTATCATCTAAGCTTTGCATCCCAATAGGTCTCTTCAACGCTCGAGTAAATCCCCATTTAGCATCGTCGCCTCCTCTACTATTAGTAGGCATTTTGTTTGAAGACACTATTTTGTACTATTTTTTTTTAAACACTCGCCGTTATGTACATCACTTACTATTACTAAACGGGTTCTTACCACGATTATTCTTAATTGAGCGGTCCCGATATTTCAGCACTGTTTCAAGCGCCATGATCACGGGAAGACTGAGGAACCGCGGGTAGGTCATTTAAGAGCAGACAAATCTGTCTACCCCCTTTCTCGTTCGTTTGCCGGTACCACCACACTGACAGTATCGACTATTTTGTACTATTTGCTGTGGTACCTACAGTGTATTTTTATTTTATTTTTTTATTTATTTATTATATATTAGACGAGCCACCTGATCTTAATCTTGTATTTAGTAACATTAGATTAGTATTCATTTTATATTATATATATATATAGGAGGATATTCCTACTAAGGAATTTGTTTTAAAATCGATCTGAATAATCTTTTCACATAAATGAAAACTAATAACATTTCGCACTAAAATTCGGCGCCGTCGCTCTATGATTTATAGATTCTATTCCTGCATCAATATTTCATGTAGACTTCATAAAAAAATCCAATTTGCATGTACATAGTTGAACTGAAACTATAAAACTAGCACTCAGTTTTAAAATTCAACCTTAATGTCAAGATATAAGGTTCTTATTTGTACTTATGTGTAAGAGTAACGTTTGATTTGTTACGGTGTGTGTACGGTTATATTAAATAGGCAACTTATTTATGTGTAAAAAAGTACTCTACATTCACAATAATGTTTATTTAAAAAAAAGGACTTGATTTATTTTCATACTCTAAACAGTATATAAATCATTAAAACAGGTGGAGTAAACCCTTAACATCACTGTACACAAACAAGTTTGCAGTCCAAATGGGCTATGAAAACACGAGATTTAAAATTTACAATCAAAAAAATCCTGACTTACGCTAGAACGCCCTTGCCAATGTAAAATTCAGGTATACCAACCGTACAAAACCTGAATCTCTGAATCTGAAATCTGTGACACAGACGAAATTTAGAGAATCTTTTATTTAACTTATACTGTATGTATCTAGAAAGTTAAATTTAACTTGTCTTAGCGAGCACTTTATTGCTGATCTTAGAAGCTTGCACTTACATTACCTACCTACCTCAGAGGTATGGAAGAAAATATACACATTGGTTTTGGGATAGAAAGCAGTATAAATATTTTAAATAGGTACAATATAATAAGATGGAAGAAAATATTGTGGGAGTAAATTGCAGAAATACCAAAGGAAATAAATAAGATGTGACTTTTTGGTTTTACGATAATTATTTAATTTTTTTACATTTTGGCGCTAAAACAATTCTGACAGATAACACTTTTTTCTTATTTTTTTAACTTTCGAACACCATAGAGGTTTTATTCTCGAACAAATATACACATTGGTTTTTCGATAGAAAGCAGTATAAATATTTTAAATACGTACAATTTATATTTAAAGCCGTTTTTATTTTTCATTTGTTTTGTTTTTAATTTTGTTTTTTTTTTATTGATTTTTAACAGGGCGTGCAGAGCGGCCTAAGAAAAGTTGGTCTGGCGATGCTTTCGATGTCAGTGCCGCTGTGTGACCCCAAAGTCGGTAGTGTTGCCATGGTCTGTGTGGCTATGACCAGTGTTGCTATGCATGAAAAATTATATTTAACTTTTGGTGTTGTTTCGTGATTTTTTGTTGATTTTGAACTGTTGTTAGGTCGTTCTTTTTATTTATGTGTACCTATGCATTACCTAACTGCCAAAACTAAATTATATAATTCAAATGATAATCAAAAAGTGATGAACTTTTCGATGCGATATAATCTGCATGATTTTTTTAAAATTTTGAATTAAAATTCGAAAAGAGGTTTGAAACTTTATTAAACTTTGCATTACTCTCATGCATTTTCAACAGGTTCTTACCACGATATTTAATTAATTGAGTTGTCTCGATATTTCGTCGTTGTTGCAAACGTCATGATCACGAGAAGACTGGATACTGTGGGTCGATTTAAGAGCAAACAAATCTGTCAACCTTCTTTCTCGTTCGCGTTTGGGTAGTACCAAAGGAACTCGAACTCACATCACGACACACCACACTCACTGTATCTACAAGACTCTCTGAGCATGAACCCTTAGTGACTGTTGTGCTTAGCACTGGATTCCACATACTCGATAATCTGAAAATTTGCTCTTAAATCGACCCCCAGTATCCAGTCTTCTCGTGATCATGACGTTTACAACAACGTTGAAATATCGAGACAACTCAATTAATTAAATATCGTTGTAAGAACCCGCTGAAAATGCATGAAAGTATTATAGAAAACCGCGAGTGTCTGAATAGGTTTATAAACGTTGCATTGTTACAGAAATAAAGGTGTTTTCATAAATAGTTAACTTTCTTCATGCCTATTGTTCTATTCTTAGCTGAAACGCAATTTAAACAGGTTTTTTTACACTTCATCTTGATTGATGTTCGTATGAACGCGAAATTAAACTTTTTAAGCTGAACTCGTAAAGCTTCGTGACGTGAATCGAGTTCTGTAAATAAACAAACATACGGATGTTTCTACGTTACATATCGAAGTTTACTGAGACGGATTTACACTCGTTATTTAAACATTGATTTTGCTAATTGAGTGCAAATTTCTTTGAATACTTGTTTATATAAGCAAGAAGGTGGGAAGATAATCTTCGCTTAACCTTGGGACCGCTTAGGACACTGGTTGCTTTGGACAGACAATAGTGGAGGCAGTTGGAGCAGGCCTATGCTACAAGGCATGAATTGAGGGACATACTGTAATCGTAAATATTGTTAATTTCTACTATTTTTTTTGTATAACTTCTAATCTTTAACTTTAACCCTTAATTTTGTATTTTATAGGCTTAATAAAATAAATAAATAAAAAAATTATACATGTTAACCTCATACGTGTATGTACACGGGGAAGTGATAATATTTTTACTACAAAAATAAAAACGACCGGCTTCCATTTTTCAAGAATAGCATAAAAACTAGGTACGAGTCAGATCTTAGTAAAAGAAATTATGTCCAGTGTTAGCTTTCTAATGAAAAAATAATCATCTAAATCGGGTAATCTAGAATAGAAAAACAAGCAAACACGCACAACAAAGCATTAAATTAAATTTTGTCACAAACACATATCCAAAAGTACTTGTTCGATCTTTAAAAATTATAAATTGGACTCCATGACGACCATCACCTCTCACATCAGAATCATTCAAATCGGGACCCACACTTAAATTACGAAGGAATAAACGAAAAAATACAGACGAATTGAGTATCTCCTCTTTTGTGGAAGTCGGTCAAAAAGAAACCTGTAGTTATTGTGATAACATGATGGTAATCTAAAAACTTAATAGTCGTGGTGGCCGAGTGGTTGAAGCGCTTGCCTTCCATACGGGAGGTCGCGGGTTCAAAACCGGCCGGCTTGTACCTCTAAATCTTAATATGAAAAAGATTTATGTGCAATTTTTACAACATCACTGGCTAAAAACGGTGAAGGAAAACATCGTGAGGAAACCTGCATATCGGAAAAGGGTTCTAAGAATCCTTTGAAGATATGTGAAGTCCCCAATCCGCATTAGGCAAGCGTGGTGGACTATGCCTAACCCCTCTTCGGAGGAGACCTGAGCTCAGCAGTGAGCAGTAATGGGTTGTTACAGTACAGTACAGATGGTAACCGCCGTACAATTATTTAAGTATACCATCAACCTAAAAACCATTAAAAAGTCAATTAAAAATAAAACTTTTATAATTACTTTAGTTTTAAAGACAAAGGGAATTAAATTGAAATTAGTTTCGTTAATCGCGTGCAAACGTCGCATGCCACCAAAATGTGGCCGTGTCAGGCTCTTTAACGAGTGACAAATAAGTTAATTTTATTAATTTGACCTTCCTTATTTAATTATTAGCTGACCCGCGCAACTTTGCGTTACAAACAGAATTATTACACCTGGAAACGTTATGAACAAGTGAAGTTTCAAAGAACTTGTGTGCAAAATCCTAATCCTAATAATATTATAAAGGCGAAAGTTTGTATGTATGGATGTATGGATGGATGGATGTATGTATGGATGTATGTTTGTTACTCTTTCACGTAAAAACTACTGAATTGATTTGAATGAAACTTTACCACAATATAGCTTATACATCAGAATAACACATAGGCTACAATTTTTGAATCCCTTTGTAACGCAGACGAAGTTGCGCGGGTCACCTAGTGTTAAATAATCCTCCATGTCGGTTGTGGCTACAGCGACTGAAATTGTTATTTTATTTTAGAAGCTTTATATTAACTTTCACTAGATGTAACTATGTAAGTTTGGGTAGAATCCTACAAGCTAAATTTGACAAACTTCCCGGTTTACATTTGAGCTGACACCGCACGCAGATGTATATCGCGTGACAAATGACAATTGACAATGCAATAATATGACAAAATGGCGCTGATCTAATGATGGATTCGGAACGTTGTAATAGGAACTCCTGTACTAAATAGGATAGACCTGTCGTGTTTGTGCTAACTTTACTTGTCTTGTCTAGAACTCTACTGATATATGATATTCAGGATCTTGAAGCTTGTATTTAAAGTTTTTTTTAAAATAAATTACTTTACTATGCTATTAAATACACATTAGGCTTTTAAGAAAAAAAAAACAAGTTTTCTTGTAAGTTCTTTACTAAGATGAATCGCTCAATCTATCTTCAAACTATAACTGTGTTTGTTTAGGCTCTTCATTTCCTGATTTCCAGAAAACGCCCCAATTTGGGGGCAAACATCTATTTTCATTACTGTCATTTGTTCCCATATTAGAGACATATTCATAAACGTATGTTTTCTGCGACAGAAATTCTCTAACAAATGGTGTGGGATGTGAGGAGGTTTAATTTGTATAAAAAATACAGAGAGAAAGGAAATAAATTGTTTATTTTCAATATAAATGAAATATCAAATTTATTGACGTTGTTAAACATAGTGCTTGTGGCTTGAACGATGGTCGTAAGCTGGTCGACACAAAATTTTATAAGTTTGGTTTTCAGGCTTTAAAAAGGGTTATGGGAGTGGAAAGTGGATAAAAACTTACCTCGGTCGGCTTGTGGACGTTGGAAATCTTTACACTTCACTCGACACTCTTTAAAACGGCTGAAGAACGCTTGTTTTCACTAGTTTAGATTGTTTTGTTTTGGTTTTAGATTTGATGCACGCGCGGCGATGGCGGTAAAGTTCTGCCCGATTTTCTTTGCGTACAGCGCCCTCTGACGCTTTGGTTTTTGTTTTTCCTTGACGTGTGGCGCTCTCTGGCGCTTTTGTCGCTAGCCGTAGTTTCGAATATTGGCGGGTCTGAACAGTGCTTATAAATTATACTTTACAAGCTGACCAGTGCAATTTCGTCATCGTCTCTAAAAAAACTCAGTTTTGCGATATGTATGTATAATAATAGGCCATTTGATTAATAGTAAAAGTAGGTATCTAAACATACCTTAAATAAAAAAAACTTGAGAGGTGTCAAGGGACACCCGGATGGAACGAAGTTCGTTTCGATTAATTAGTGAGGGAATTGTAATAAAATTTAATTTTTTTAAGTTATAATAATTAGTTTAAACTAATTAAAATAACTTAAATAAAATATTTTGATCACAGCGCCATCTAGCATTAATCATATAAAACAAAATAAGGAATTGTTTTTAAAATATTTTAATCACAGCGCCATCTAGCGATAATTATCTAAACCAAAAAAAGTGTCGTGACAACTTTTTCATAAGAATTTCCGTCTAGTCTCCTTTCGATAACGCGCGATAAGGAACTTCGTTCCAAAATTAAA
The DNA here is from genome assembly GCA_030269945.2 of Trilocha varians. Taxonomy (NCBI): domain Eukaryota; kingdom Metazoa; phylum Arthropoda; class Insecta; order Lepidoptera; family Bombycidae; genus Trilocha; species Trilocha varians. The sequence continues at coordinate 2,736,407 of AP028270.1, read as the reverse complement.
TGTAAAACACAAAACAAACACCATTTTTAATAATACAGCGTGTCCCTGTTTTTAATTAACTGCTTTCGATGAACGTCGTAATAGTACCTACCCTGTATTGCCATTGTTTTGATCCGATTTCAGAAAAAACAAAAAATCTTTAAATGATGCTATTTAAAATCAAAAATAAAACATTAATTTCATTCAGCAAAATATCTTACCTACAATAATTAAGATACTTCCCATTCATGTCACCTAGTCCTAGGACACCCTGTATATCATTCAAAAACACTAGTGCACTTACATTCCTTGTAATTATGAGTACTGTTGATTAATATTCATTGTTATTTTGGGATGATCACACGCATTGAATTCGTAGTGTTGGGCCACGAGACAAGCGGTTTAAAACTTATTTTTTAAAGTCTAGTTGCTGGTGACTAATAGTTTATGAGCTATAGTGAAAACTTAATGTTCGGATGTTAGTCTGACTATATCCGTTTTGGTAAATTTTGACCAAAATTTAGGTTAAATAATTACATTTAATTATCTTAAAGTGAATCGGTAAAAGACCGTGATGGTTCAGCTAACTTTATGTTTCACTTTGGGGGTTAGACATTTGAGCATTTTTTTCAATATACCTAGAAAGAAGAAGAAGACTTAAATAAGGGGTGAGCCATATAACGTTTGCATTTTGAATCGAACGTTTGAAAGTTCGACTGTCATGTTGGCTGTGTGGCATGTTGTGGCCATCCTGTTGAAACCAAATGTCGTCCATGTCATACTCTTCAACTTTTGGAAACAAAAATTCGTTGAGCATGGCACGGTAACGCTCGCCATTGACCGTAACGGCGGCTCCTTGCTCATTTTCGAAGAAAAATGGCCCAATGATGCCGCCGGACCAAAACCCACACCAAACCGTAACTCTTTGTGGGTGCATTGGCTTCTCAATGGTGACGTGTGGATTTTCCGACCCCTGATGCGACAATTTTGCTTATTGACATAGCCTCCGAGGTGAAAATGGGCTTCATCTGAAAAGACAAATACATTTCTTACAGTTTGGACTGAAGACTCACCACTTTGGAAGTAACTTTTCAATATTTCCTAATTTTGTTCAAGCGTATAGCGTCGCATTTCGTAAATCTCAAACCTTTAACTAAATTATGAACACAAATTGAATGACATTTGAGCTGTCATTCTCTAAATAAACAGTAGTTCAAAATGCAAACGTTAGATCGCCCACCCTATAGAAGGTAAAGAAGTGACATATTAGAAATAAATAGAGAGAAAAAATGCGTCGTCTCCATTTCAATGGAATAAGGTTGAGCTAAAGACTGTCGTATGGCCCACACGGCTACTGTATTGAAGTATCAACTTACATGTTCGGTGCACATGTCAACGAACTGACATACAACACTCAATTAGACAATCTCAGCTTATTTCTGAACTTTGAACAGGCTGAGTTCGTTGACATGGTCTTTTTGTACTTAGTTTGTAATTTACATTTGATTTGTATCCTATTGAAGTTATGAATAGAACAACATTATTCTAAATTCTGAACAAATAATTAGATGACCGTTTTTCAAAAATCACTCAATAAAGCCTTGAAAGATTTTATAGTACCTACTACAAATTTCAATCACAAACATAATGTAATGTATTTTTTTGTTGTCTTCCACTTTGCAAGAAGCAAACTTGAATCTCATGTTTCTTCTGATTAAGTTCATTGCGGGGCTTCTGTGCTTCACTGCTCAGAGTCATTACGATGGTCGCCCCTATGGATCCTGGCTACACAGGAGTTACAGTGGTGGGAGTGAGAGGTGGGCAAATACCCACCTCTCACAATTTTACAAAGAAACAAGTTCATCCATTTAAGTATTATAATTCTCTAAATACACGCACACACACGTTCAACTTAAAACTCCACGTTTAAAGGTATTTTTTTCAAAAACAATTGCAAAAATAATTAACAAACACTGCAAAAACTTCGTTATTTAATTTGTTATCGTCGAAGTGAACTATAGAGCTTGTATTCAACAGCTATTTTATTATATTTCAATCAAGAATAAGACAAAATCTCCTTCAGTATATTATCCTTATTTATTCTGGTTTAATATTTACAAAACATTGACAATACGCTACCTCCGATCCGTGCAATAAAAATCTTTAAAATGACCATGAACACTATTTCCTGTAGTACTACTATTTATAAATTGTAATTAAATTAATTAAACGATGCTACGTACTATTTGTGAATGTCTAAGGATGTCGCAGATAATATGTGATTCGTAAAATGTTCTCTACAACTTTGTACCAAATTGGTGCTAAGAAAATTTGTTTTAAGGATTCATATGACTTAATCGAATGTTTGGTTGTTGTTTATTAGTGTGTTTCAGCTAGTTCGCTCTATGCTTTGTAATTTAGAGGTTATATTGTCCAATTTTAGCGTCAACGTAGCCAAATGTTTCCTGCGTCATATAAACTTCGGGTCCCCAACGTATGTGAGTGCGAGCGGGGACTCAAGAAGGTCCGAAAGCCCGCCGACCGAGAGAGCCGGTGGCCGTATTCGCCGGCGGTTACCGGGTCGGCGTCCGGGGACGTAGCGACGGGAAAGAGTGCCGAGCGCGTAACGCGTCGCGCCGTCCCTCCAAACCCCGTGCTGGGTTCTAGCCTAAGCCGGGGTTCGGACATTGAGTGTGAGCGGTTGGAGGTTTTAGTGCGGTTCAACTCCCACATACCCCGCCCGTCCCGCGGGTGATTTCCTCCATCTGAAAAAAAAAGTCATAAACTCCAATAGTATTGGATATGTGTGCAAAATTTCATCCCTAATGGAATCATAAAAAAATGTCAATAATGTTTTTATAACTAGCTAGTGTGTGTCACATAAAATGGAATAAATAAGATTTAACCCGTAAATTTTGCTCATCGTATAAACCCTGGAGTACTTACCACGAACATTTCAATACTAAAATTAGCTAAATTATAATTCAGTTCATCTGTCCTCAAGTTTTGGCGATACTAATGAACAGCATTTCATTTAATACTTTCATGCATTTTCAACGGGTTCTTACTACGATATGTAATTAATTGAGTTGTCTCGATATTTCAACGTTGTTGCAAACGTCATGATCACGAGAAGACTGGATACTGCGGGTCGATTTAAGAGCAAACAAATCTGTCTACCCTCTTTCTCGTTCGCTTTTGGGTACCACTGGAACTCGAACTCACTTCTCGACACACTACACTCACTGTATCGAGACAACTCAATTAATTACATATCGTGGTAAGAACCCGTTGAAAATGCATGAAAGTATTAAAGAAACCCGCGAGTGTCTGAATAAGCATTTCATTCACATAAAAAAAGAATATTATAAAGATTTTATTTTTGTCCTTTCGGTTCTTATAACGTATTGTTAAATAAACAGTGTCAGTGCTCCGACACCCGTCGTACCTGCGATTACTCAAATTGTTTGATTGAGCTCTGTCTGTTTGCACTCTTGATAACAAGAGCGAGCGATTCAAGCTTGCACCAGCGGCCATTTTAAATAATAATGTTTTGACAAGTGACAGCTGTGAAACAAGATGGCGGACATTGTTCCTTTTACGGCTATTGGTTTAAGAAAGTTTTACTTAAGTTTTAGCAAGAGTTAATCGAAGTTTATCATTTTATATCTTGTTTTATATTAAGCGAGTAATAAACTGAAACGACTCTTCACCGTACCTAATGCTAAAAAGTAATACGCTTAACTTCCATGCATTAAAGCAATATGGTTTCCCATTAATAATTGTAGTAGTATGATTGAGTTTATGGTTACTTTTCAAATTGAATAGGTACACTCATTCCTTAACTACACTGTCTCAACCAATTACTGCGCTCAGGTGTCCACCACAATGATAGTCCACCACACTCGAAACTTAACTCTTTAAGGACTAGTCTCGTTGAAGCAAAGAAGTGATATATTTTTGAAGAGTATTAAGTCGTGTCCAAGGGTTTTATGCCTTGTTTAATGTGCAGGTTTTCTTCTTTATCCAAAGGATGCAGCTTTATTCCTTTTTTCAACGGGTGCAAGTAATTAAATAATTTATGCATAACTAGCTTTTGCCCGCGACTTCGTTCGCGTGGACTTCAGGTTCGTCCCGTATTATCAAAAATTGTAGCCTATTGTGTTATTCTGATGTATAAGCTATATTGTGGTAAAGTTTCATTCAAATCCATTCAGTAGTTTTTACGTGAAACAGTAACAAACATCCATACAAACTTTCGCCTTTATAATATATATTAGATTAACGGGTTCTTACCAAAAGTTTGCAACGAGAAAGAGGGTATGTAGATTTGTTAGCTCTTAAATCTCACAGTATCCAGTCTTCGTGATCATAACATCAAAATATCGAGATCACTCAATTCATTTTAAATCGTGGTAAGAACCCGTTTATTATGAAAGTGATAATCGCGATTGTTTAAATAAAATAAAACTATTTTTTATCAAAAAGGTAAAACGATTCCCACCGATTTATCTAATGAATAATTCAAATTAACAGTAGCTCCGACGAGATTATCATTTATCGACGATTATGAATGATTTATAAATCACGTAATGATATTTATTCGTATTTTTTTCGGGTCAAGAACTTGAACTATGTTTCTTATGTGATGAGTCATGTCTTAGGGAGCAGACACACTAAAAAGCCAAGCTTTTAATCTAAGCAAGTAGATTAAGAGGTATGACAAAATGGACGCGGACATGAAGTTGTCATACAAAATGGCGGGTTGTCCACGAACAAAATCTAATATATATTATAAAGGCGAAAGTTTGTAAGTATGGATGGTTGTTTGTTACTCTTTCACGTAAAAACTACTGAATGGATTTGAATGAAACTTTACCACAATATAGCTTATACATCAGAATAATACATAGGCTACAATTTTTGATAATACGGGACGAACCTGAAGTCCACGCGAACGAAGTCGCGGGCAAAAGCTAGTTAATTTCGAGAATAATTCAGGCACATTCTCGAAATCAGCTATATGCATTGTTTTTATACAGAGGCGTGTAAAATAAAAATAATTAAAAGTATTGAATGCATTACAACAGATTCAAGGGTTCCGACATCAAAAAAGTTTGGAAACCGCATGCAGCACAGAGCTATGATACACCTAAAACGAAGATATTACGACAAATTCTCGTGTTTTTAGTGTGATGGCCCCTTTAGACTTAATCATTACCGACTACCCGGCAAAAGGGCCAGAACTATCTAGGGTAACCTCCCACTTATCTCTTATGTAATCATTCGGAGGTCATAGGTCATCCCAGTACCCTTTAACCTTATAACCCTTGCCCTATCTTGGGGCTTCCTACACCTTTGTGTTAAGAATTTATTTAGGAGTGTTGCGGTGTTTTACATAGTTTAGACAAAATAAATTGTACTTTATGAAAAACGGTTTTTTTAAATTGATGTTGATGAGATGAGATGAGATTTTGGATTTTTTTGAATTCTTTAAAGTTTACTGACAGACGAAGATTAAAAGCGTCATTAAAGTAAGGATAGAGGATAGAATGAAAATATAGATAGACTTACTTGGGTTTACCTAGACAACTTTAGTGGTAATATGCTTATTCACTTACACTATTACTAAACGGGTTCTTACCACGATTATTTTTATTTGAGCGGTCCCGATATTTCAGCACTGTTTCAAGCGTCATGATCACGGGAAGACTGAGGAACTGCGGGTAGGTCATTTAAGAGCAGACAAATCTAACCGGCAAACGAACGAGAAAGAGGGTAGACAGATTTGTCTGCTCTTGGCGCTCATGGCGCTTGAAACAGTGCTGAAATATCGGGACCGCTCAATTAAATAGTCGTGGTAAGAACCCGTTTAGTAATAGTGTAAGTGATGTAGATAACCGCGAGTGTTTAAAGAAATATGCTTATTTACGAAATCACATCAAAAACCGCTAAAATTATCAGCGTTTCTCTACTATAAACCATCTTCCTGAATCACTCTATCTATTAAAAAAAAACACATCAAAATCTGTTAGAAGGATAGAGAAAGCATCTTTGGTTTATACTATGTCTAGTGATTTTAAAACAGTTATTATAAAGGCGAAAGTTTGTAAGTATGGATGTATGTTTGTTACTCTTTCACGTAAAAACTACTGAATGGATTTGAATGAAACTTTACCACAATATAGCTTATACATCAGAATAACACATAGGCTACAATTTTTGAGGTTTCTAAAGTGAGGTCGTACAAAAACACATTTTTTGCGGTATAATAGTACTATATTATAGACGTCGCGAACTAGACGGGCTAGACGGGACGAACCTGAAGTCCACGCGAACGAAGTCGCGGGCAAAAGCTAGTCTGTTATAAGGAGAGAGAAAGCGACTTTGGTTTATACTATGTAGTGATTTTAAAACATATTACCCGTAATACATCTATGTAAAATAATAACTCTACTCTTCATTATCTCCGAAAGTTTAAATCGATAATAATCCCATCAAATACATTGATTTCTATTACTAAATTTCAAAGTAAAGTTGCTACAGTTTTGTCAATTTCAAAAGCCTTTTGATCTGTTTGAGCATAACCTTTGAAAGCAACTAATTAGGAATTAGATGATTGAAACGCCCTCGTGTTGGGTCCCTTAATGAGAATTTAGATTTTAATTAATGTCTCTGTTGTGATTTGTTTTTAGATGAATGAGATTTTATGAAGGAATTCAGAATATTTTTGAAGTGTCACTCACTTTAGGAAAGCCTAATAAAATATGTGTGTGTATTGAAGTGAAAGTTTTTACTGAAATTTGAAGCTTCGTTTAGGACGAGCCATTCAAATCGGTAAATTTATAAATTATTTATAGATAAAATAATGGCTATATATTTTCGTATACTGATTATTGTTATTGTATTTGAAATAAAGATATCAAAGTTAGTGATATCATGACGGCCAAATAATCCAAATAAGTTAACCTGTGAAGCATATAACTAAGATGCATTCAAAAATACTAACAAAATAAATTACCCGCCCAATAAAAACGTTCACTGCAAAACACGTTCTTAATCTACGTAGCCTAGTTAATTTATACTGGCATTTTTATTAAAAAACTTCCTTCATGCGGCTAATTTAAATTTCATCCAAATAATATGTCAATGTCGGTGAACAGTAAACTATTTATATAAGTCGTATAAACATTTCGTTTCAGAACACGCTTGTTATTTCATTTCGTTGAAGCGTTTTCCATTAATTTGATTGTTTTGCTACAAACGAGAATGTCAGTTGGCAAATTAGATTCTTATGTTAAGAGATTTTTGCTACTGAGAAAAAGTTTTTAAGAGATTATATTGTTTCAAAACCAGAGTATTAACTTTGCTATTCGAGGTGAATGAAATTAAAATATGCCCACTCTCAGGTCTCCTCAGAAGAGGGATTAGGCATAGTCCACTACGCTTGCCCAGTGCGGATTGGAGACTTCCGACATGCAGGTTTCCTCACAATGTTTTCCTTCACCGTTTTTAGCCAGTGGTGTTGTGAAATTGCACATTAATCTTTTTCACATTTAGATTTAGAGGTACAAGCCGGCCGGATTTGAACCCGCGAGCTCCCGTTCGGAAGGAAGCGCTTCGACCACTCGGCCACCACGACTTCGACACGAAAATATAGAAGTAATACAGTATAATTTACATGGATACTGATTATGTTGAATGTCTCAAAAGGAAAGGTTGCTAACTTATCACAAACCTTTAAATTTTATAGAAAACTGTACAACAATTTAAAATCTTGAAAGCAACAAAAGTATCCTATTGAGAGCAATGGCAAGTGATCCGTGCTCATCACTGGTGAGGCATTTCGTTCGGACGATGGTACGTCCGTCGTCTTCTGGTGGCCGTTAGCATGGAATGCATCGTAAGTGTAGGGCTCGTTATTTATTTCAGCTTTTGTTTATTTATTTTATTCCATTCTTATGTCTTACTAACACCTAGTTTTTAAGTTATTTTTGTTAATACCAACAACTTGGACCACTGATGTCCGAAAAAATAAATTTTGAATTTGAATTTGAAAAAGTGGTTCATGAGCTACAATCAGTTGGTTCTTTAGCTCGTCTACTAGCAAAAACAAAGTTAAGGCTAAACCATTGGATTCTTCTATTTTCCATTACGCGCATCACGAAGCTTTGTCCTTACAGTAAAAAAAGCGAAAGCATTATGCTTCATTAATAAAGTAGGTTAATGCTTATACGGTCGATTTAAAACGTTGATTATATTTTAAATATAGACTGTAGAACCTTTTTGTATAAGGTGTAATCAGGATTTGTCAGTATAATGTGTAGTGTGGGTACAGTGGACTTATGGCCAAAGGGAGATCTCCGACCGGGCGAGGTAGTGTATGCCCGGTCAGGCCGAAGCCCACTGTGGTAGATTTCAGATGTCGTATATATGTGAAGATTTCTGCAAATGTCGTAACCGCGATTCAGGATCTCGCGCGTTATTATTGGTCGTCACATGTAGCAAGTGAAAAAAACAATAAGGAGAAGAGCTTGTATTTTTTTAAGAATAACTCAAAAATAGTGCACAGATCTAGAATTGATTAAATAATAAGACACCAAATGTGTTGTTTGAGAAAATAATTATCCATCAAAATTTATTGTAGAACTTTGTCCACGTCGATAATAAGGTAATAAAATAACCACTTGTTTGTGGCTCTCAAATGTAACTATAGTCTGCTAGACAAACGCTAATTTTGAGCAGTTGCCAGTTGAGTGGATTTTTCCGAGGCATACCAACTAATAACCACGGTGCATCAGTGGGCCGCGGCACATACTTTGAGAAACACTGAGTTTGCCTTGAGTTTCGTATGTCAAATTGTAATGTCGCGTTTCTAAATTAGCTTGCCAACTACCAATGTCAACTGGTAGACCAACTGTCAGACGATGTTGGTCGATCGTCACCGTCATTTGTTTTTACGTGTTGGACGCGGCATATTACAGAAATTGTCATGACAGGCGTTGTTACCTGCCTAACTTCACACACAAAATCAAAGTTAAATAAAATATCTCTAGCCGTTTCAACAAACTTGATCCCTCTTATCTACTGATGTTTATTGAGACAAACAGAAGTCAGTCTTTATCGACGCGTTTGTGTGACTATACCTTCGAATTGGTTCTTAACCATATGTGATTTTATGTGTAAAACTAAGTTATAAGGAGTGAAAGGTAGTGTAGTGTTTTAGCTCAGTGATATTCAAAGGTTTTGTGTAGTATCTTTAGGATAAAATTGAGCTTGTAAATGAAAGTTAACCCTTGAGTGTGCATTGTCTGATAATAATGTTTAGCCTTGAATGTTAGATGCATAATTAAATCGTAGTTATACGTTTTAAGTTGAATACCTTAAGAACCTTTTGGGTGATGTTTTCCTTTATAGTTTGAGATACATTAATTGGACTAAGATTTTGGTCTACCTAACGTTTTGTTTTTACATTCATAAACTACACTATTATACATACTTTACTAATATTAGGGATTATAGAGACTACAAGAATGGTAACTTACTGATGAAAAACTTTTAGGAATATTTTTTCAGTTTTTATGACTTAAAAAAGTCTTAAGAGTATAACGCATGTCTCACTCTTCTGACATAACATAGGTTCTCGTGACCCGATGGCTCCTTCATACATGACAAAATAAATATAAAAAATAAGAATGGTAATTTACGATCAGGTGGGCCGTTGGCTCGTCTGCCTGCGAGGCAATAAAAAAAACTTACTGATGAAAAAAATAATATTTTCTCACTCTTCTGACAGAACATAGGTTCTCTTGGCCCGTTTGCTCCTTCATACATGACAAAATAAAATAAAAAAAAATCTTCAAAATTAACTACAAAAAAGTGTACAAAACAATGATTTATAGCATAACCTATTTCCGATTCACCGATCAACACAACCGAAATTTTCCAGCCCAATGAATTTGTAACTTAAATGATTAATGAAATAACATTTGTGTTAGGGAAACAAACTTTGATATTAATGTGTTTGTATTCGAATGGGAAAATTTATTGTAGATAAAATCGATAACTGTAGACCAGGTGTTCTCAAACTGTGGTGTGAAGCCCCTTTCAAATTTGTACTTTGTAGTTTTAAGGAGTCCCCTTTAAAGTTAACCCTTTTACTGGTGGTAGCAATATGTGTGCCACCAATATTTTAATTATTTTTCCACTTTGTAGCATCAATACTTTAAAACTTAGTGACGCTGCGTAAAACGGAACATATTGTTGGTGTGAAAAAAATATTAATAATTAAAAAAATTTATTAATTTTTTTCTAAATAAAAGTTATTAATGTACCCACAATAAACCCAAAAAACGAGTTTTTATTTTTCCGAGACACAACACTGTACCTACCAGTTAAAGCTTCTACCAGTTAAAGGGTGAAAATGAGGTTTACATTTAAACAATTGAAATATAGTTCTATATAGTAGACGATAGAGCATTGTAAAGTTTTAGGCGCAAGGGGAATTTACTCTTAGGTGGACCAGAGCGTAAACTAAACTTTTTTGATGTAGTTTAATCAAGTATCGCTCTGCTTTTCTTTAAGTAAATAGGTTGGATTTTATTAGGTGAACATTAATGTTAATTTTGGGTAATATAGTCAAAAAATCTTGAAATACTGTGAGATTGAATCATTCAAGTTTCATTATTTATTACATAGATAGCTGTAGAAAAATTGTCCCATATTGTGAAGGCTTAGTCAGAGTCAAAGTCAAATCATTTCTTTCAAATTAGATGTGGACACACATACATTTTGAATGTCAAAAATAAAATCAAAAGTTCTACCACCAGTTCGCTAAAATTACGCCTCCGTCCTGAGAAAAACCGGCGCAAGAAACTCAGTGGGCATGTCGTTTTTTAATTTAATATTATGTTTTTTTTCTTTTTTTTAAATATTGTTTCCAATATTTTTGTTTTTAACAAATGTATCAATTGAATTGGCCCGGGACGAGCACCTCATTCCCATTTTGTGCAGTCATTCATGTAATCATTAAGCTACTGTTAGTAGGTCCTTGCTTTTATTATTACACTCTTATACTCTATACAAGCTCAAAGCATTTGTCAGAAAATATAATAATATAAATAAACGTCACAATTTTAAACCTTCTAGGGCCCTCGTAACTTTGACAATCACTGGATTTTGAAGTGTATTCGAAATTTAAATATTAATTAGTTTTGAAGTGAAATGTGCGATGACGTCACTGGGGATCCCTACGGAGGCCCCGGTACATACGATACTGTTCACATCGGCGTACACACAGAAAGTCGTCAAGGCTATTGTTAAACAGGTAAGTGTACTATTATTATTAGAAAAATTAGAACCATAAAAACACTTAATTTAAGATCCTGGATATCCATAAAGAAGTCATAGAATTATTACATCTGGAATCAACATCATGAACAACAGAATGAAGCCAATTTAAAGTGCACCGATCGCGCGTAACGGAAGCTACGGAAAGTTTTCTCGTCCACAATACCGCAGTGTCTCAAGACAAAAGTCTTCGACCAGTGTGTGTTGCCAGTGATGACCTATGGATCAGAGACTTGGCCGCTCACGATGGGTCTTATTAGACGACTCAGAGTCACTCAAAGAGCAATGGAAAGGGCTATGCTGGGTGTTTCTCTGCGTGATCAAATCAGAAATGAGGAGATCCGCAGAAGGACTAAAGTAACCGACATAGCCCGAAGAATTGCATCTTTGAAGTGGCAATGGGCAGGACACATTGTGCGAAGAACGGATGGCCGGTGGGGCCGAAAAGTTCTGGAGTGGCGGCCACGAACCGGTAGGCGCAATGTTGGTAGACCCCCCACAAAATGGACCGACGATCTGGTCAAGATTGCGGGAGGTCACTGGATGCAGATGGTGCAGGACCGGTCGATATGGCGAAGTTTGGGGGAGGCCTATGTCCAGCAGTGGACGTCTATATGCTGATGATGATGATGATGATGATCGCGCGTATCTACACGATATTGTGGCGTTAGTGTACCGATGACACTCAATTCGTTTAACACACTAATAAAATATTACATACACATAAGTTCTTTAAATTTTCACTTTGTTTTTATGATGTTGATTCAAAACATCGTGTTGTTACGCGCGATTGGTGCACTTTAAATTGGCTTCAATCTGTTGATTCCAGATGTAATAATTCTATGGCTAAAACAAGTATATTATATTTTTATTACAAAAATGAAAATGGCCAACTTCCATTTCTCATGCATAACACAAAAACTACCTAACCTTTATCGAATTTATACGATATATTGTACAATGTGTTAGCTTTTTAACAAAAAAGCAATCATCGAACTCGGTTCATATAGAAAATAATACACGCAAAAACGCTCAGCTCATCGTAAAATATTGTTTGTTAAAAAATGACATTTTAACACAGATCTAAAAGTAATACGAAGAGTACGATCTAAAAAAAAATATCTGGACAGACCCTTATAATAACTATAAAATAGATTTAAATACAAGCTTTTAAGATCCTAGATATCGTATAAGAATAAGCTAAACAAGTCCAAAACGATGGTTTTATCTGATTTAGTTTAGGAGTTCCTATGTCGAAGGGACACAATCATCAAATCACTATTTTTCACGTGATATAGGTACATCTGCGTGTAAAATATCAGCTCAATCGTAAACCGTGAAGTTGGTCAAATTCAACTCGTAACAACAGCCGAACTTACTTAACATTCATAGTTACATCCAGTGCTAGTTAAATCAAACTATTCTAACTATTAGTGTAAAGTTCTATTATTATATCTCCAGAGCATATTTCACCGCGTTAAGGCGTTCCCTTAAGCCAGTGATTTATCAAAGAAACGGCTCAATGATGTGTGTATAAGATTATTTCACGACTACAATATACAGGGCGAAATTTTAATGATAATATGGAAGAAGGGTGATAAGTACTTTAATACAGTAAAAATAGATATAAATAGGGGCAAGAATAAATGCACTTCGACTTTTTGAAAGAGAGCAGTTCATAGTTTCTCAGTCGCACACAGCTTTGTGACATTCATTGTCAGTTGTTGTTTAAATTCAATTTATCATGTAATATTATGAAATTGTAAAACTCTAAATATTTTTGCATAATTTCTAAAAGTCGAATGCATATTTTATTCTTACCCTTAACTATAATTAACTTTGACAAATCATCTCAAAAATGTTTAAGTGCGGACAACAGAGCATTTATTAACAGGAATTTTGGATATTTTTAAGTTTCGTTATAGGTTCTTTTACCATCGTACCACACGCCGCAGGGGCAAGGTTCACCACCTTTACTTGGAACCGTTGCGATCTTCCACGGCTCGCTTCAGAAGATCATTTTTGCCCCGTACCAGCGATCCGCGGTGTTCCCGGAGCGCTATGACATGTTCCTCTTTAAACGAGGTTTAAGAAAAGTCCTGTATCGGTAGGCGATAGATAACAGCCCCTCATTGCCCTGGCATTGCAGAAGTTCATGAGCGACGGTGACCGCTTACCATCAGGTGGGCCGTAGGGTCGTTTATCTATCACGCAATAAAAAAAAAAAGTTACAATATTCTTTGATTACAATCTTGTATCTTCAATATTATATACAGAGGAGTAGTATCCCAGAAAGTAGAGTCAAGCAGAGGTTCCGAGGTAGAGCACACCTTGAGATACCCGAACCACTCCCATGTAGATATCACTCCTATGTTCAGCGATTTTTCGTAGTTTTCGAGTAACGTTATTTTTTTCTGAAATTTAAACATTTTCGACCCGAACAACTTTATACTTTAAATTTATTCGCTCCCCGGCTGTTTAAAGGGCCTGATTCAGAAGGCGGTCGTTCTTGACACGACACGTATTGTGCGGAGGTTCCTTTCTCTTGAACCCTGACCACTGATGGCTTGGGTCGTAGACTCCGCCTGCAGTGGCCCTCTGTTTTTTATATTGTATTTTTAATTTTTTTTTGTTAATGTTTTTTTTTTAATATAATGTAAAAAATAAGCTAGTAAATGAATATAGCCTTTAAAAATAAGTATAAGGCTCTTCAATTTTTTTTTGGCAACTGAGTCTTCATAGGTTTTGATTTTATGTTTAAAATAATTACCTTCATAATTTAGAATGAAAATTATTTAAATATTAGTGTAAAGTGAAAAATTTACATACGTTCGGTGAACTATGACTTAAATTTTCAACTTTATAAATTTAAACAGTTGACTATGGTATGGTATGGTTTCGATTTTGCTAATATTTACCAAAAACTAACATATTTGTGTTGCTGGCAAACTTACATAATATATCACACAAATTACATAATAATGACGTCAAAAATTTAAGACTAAACAAATATTATTCAATTATTATCATGATTCTATTCTAACCAAATATATCTGAAAATCCTTTAAATACTTTCATACGTAAAACAAGTATTAGTACTTAGTCAATATTTATTTTATTTATATTGGTATTAAACATGTGTAAAAAGAATGATTTCTTGTTAATTTTCGTACATTGTAACAATGTTGATCGAATTTTTTATCAATTTTACAAGCTTAACTTGCACTGCATGTAACTATGTACTAATGTACCTATATAAATACGGGTGGAATCTTGTAAGCTAAATTTGACATACTTCCCAGTTTCCGATTGAGCTGACGTTTTGCAGAATGCGCGTGAAAATATGACAAAATGACGCTTAACTGATGATGGATTCGGAAAGTGGTCATAGGAACTCTTGTGCTAAATAAGATAGTTTCGACTCGAAGAAGACTCGTTTTACTTGTATTAGCACTCTTTTGCTACATGATATCCTGGGTCTTAAAAGCTTGTATTTAAAAAGTTTGCTTTAAACAAGTATTAGTACTTATACAAATGATTTCTTCTCAAATAGCTTGAGACTAGTAAAAGGACTTAAGACTACATCTACTTTCAGCTTAGTCAAAGTCAAAATCAAATCATTTATTTCAAATTAGATGTGGACACACATACATTTTGAATGTCAAAATTAAAATCAAAAGTTCTACCACCAGTTCGCTAAAATTACGCCTCCGTCCTGAGAAGAACCGGCGCAAGAAACTCAGCGGGCATGTCTTTTTTAATTTAATATGTTTTTTTTTCTTTTTTAATAATGTTTTACAATGTTTTTGTTTTTAACAAATGTATCAATTAAATGATAAATTAAGTTTATAATATGCTTTACTGCATAGCCGATCTTTGATAACTCTCTTAAACCTTAGGTAATGTTTGAACGGCCACTGGGATTTTGTTATAAAGCTTTACAGACAAACCCTGGAAAGAATTACTTATTTTATGTAATCTAGATGCTGGCAACGCAAGCTTGTGATTGTTCCTAGTGTTAAAATTATGAATATCCGAGAGTTTAGGAAATTCATGAATATTTTTATGCACATACATTAAATTTTCATAAATGTATTGGGACGCTAAAGTTAGAATCTTAACAATGTAAGAAGATTTACACTTGCTTTTGACTTCCTTGTCATTGGGCATAGGTCGTATACTGGACTGTTCTTAAACCTCGTTTAAAAAAGGCTAGGTATAGTTAAGCATACAATATTATGAGAAGACATCAAAATTTTAAAGAAATAATGTAGTCGACGTTACTTTTCAATACCTGTAACCTGTACCAACCCATTACTGCCCACTGTTGGGCTCAGGTCTCCTCCGAAGAGGGATTAGGCATAGTCCACCACGCTTGCCCAGTGCGGATTGGGGACTTCACATATCATCAAAGGATTTATAGAACTCTTTTCCGACATGCAGGTTTGCTCACGATGTTTTCCTTCACCGTTTTTAGCCAGTGGTGTTGTGAAAAATTGCACATCAATCTTTTTCATATTTAGATTTAGAGGTACAAGCCGGCCGGCTATCTATCCGTAACATTGGTTCAGACAGATTAGCCGGGAAAGACAAAAAAATCGGACAATGGTGACCTTATGATGGGATTAGTACCAGTTATTTTATCACAAACAGAAACTCCAATTTCCATTTATTATTATAGATAGGATATACTCAAATTTCATAGAAAAGATAGGATACTAATAAAAATACGTTGAATATCATACCCTTTTTATACATCGTTCATCAGATACAGAATGTAGGAAGGAATAAATAATATTTTCGAATAAAACCCGACCTTGTGGAGATCGGATCAATTTAATAGCTATTTTTATGTTCGGAATATTAAATTGAAATTCGGTTAAAGTATGTTATGGTATTTGGATGTTAGAGTTTAAGTTTACTTACAAATTCGTCTGTAGTACGTGTGACTTTGAGAATTTTTTACCGACTACCTAAAAAATAGGTAGGTTGATTTTATTTTTTGGAACGAAGTAGACGGAATAAATTCTTACGAAAAAGTTGTCACGACACTTTTTTTGTTTTAGATGATTAATGCTAGATGGCGTGATGGTTTTCTTCCCGATTAAACGTAACGATGATCGTTACGTTTAATCGGGAAGAAAACTCAGCTTTTACCGCAATACTTAAAACATAATTTATTCATAGTTTTTGTGAACTTATTTCATGACTTTTTTCCCGAGAAAACCGATTTCGATGCACTACTAATGAAGTAAGGATACTAAGGATAAGGTTGGTGCAGCATTGGCAGACCTGCCACAAGATGGACCGACGACCTAGTCAGGATCGCGGGAATTCACTGGATACAGCGCAGGACCGCTCGTTGTGGCGAGGTTTGGGGGAGGTCTATGTCCAGCAGTGGACAACTATAAGCTGATGATGATGATGACTAAGGATGGTAGTATTAGTAAATTCCGTGGAAGTATCAGATAGAATTCCTACAATATATTTCACATAATCTAATTGTGTTGTTTTATCATCATACTATTGACAATAATATTGACTGATTTATCTCTCATTAGTATGAAGATTTACTTTATCGTTTAGCTATGGTTTGAAATGTAAATTGATCTAGAATTAACCTTCAACACGATGGTTTCCTCAACTGCATCAAACGAATTTTCTTCCACCTCCTTAACTCAACCTGCATTTAGGGTCCATTATCCTCTGCATAAATCAATCACTGATATTTGACTTGTAAACACTATGTTTTAAGTATTAGAGTTCAAATTTGCTTGGCTTTGGAGATATAACGTTTTGTGTTTTGTATGTGTTGATATCATGCTGGAAGTAAATATCACGCAATTCAAATGACATGAAAACCTCGTTTTACGGCTTCATTATGGTTTTCGAACTATGCTTGGACACGTCATTACATACTGAAGTGGCTGAAGTAAACTTGTTTAGTTCACTATCTTTTTACCTGTTGACGATTGAAAGATTCAGTGAGAATTTTCGAAACTACATACTACACCCATCGATACGAATTTGTGTCTATGCTATTACAATTATTTTGAAGGAATGATTAACGTTAAAAGTAGTATTAACTTCAGGCGACCGAGCCGCATCGAGGCTGACCCATACATACTTTATCAGCAGGACACGTTATACCTAACTACTTCAAAGAATCATATTAAAGAGTTCTTTTTTACATTTTGCAAGTAGCAGTGTGTGCACTGACGGCACGAAAGGGCACGAAAATTTGTACTAAAACAATACCTGAAACCCAATCTTGCAAGTTATTTTGTTTCGATTATTTACATAAAACTAAATATTCTGTGAATAGTTGAAGCGTCTACTTGCCACCGTTATCAGTTTTAAAATCAAGTTTGTTCTACAAGAGAATTTTTAAGGGGGGCCTTAAAAATTTATTTTATTGCCATAGTGCGTAACGCGTCGTGTCGTCCCGCATAACCTCGTGCTGGGTTTTGGCCTCAGCCGGATTTCGGACGCAGTGAGCGGTATGGTTCAACACCCACATATCCGACGATATATAATCCAGTTATGTCCTCCAACTTAAAAAAAGCTCGCAGAAGGCTCTTGTTTGAAGAAGAATGTACAATTTGGGTTTTAATTGTGAATTGTAATTTTGTGTGTTCCTAAACTTTTTTATTAGACCGATATTCAAATACCTAATTGTGTTCCAGAAATGAATGAATGAACTTATTTGTATATTTTAAATTGTAAGTCAAAAACTTATTGTATTAATTTAGGTAGTTTTATATTATTATTTTTTAATTCTTTACGTCCACTATCTCTTTTCTGACTTGTTTAGAGGTGGAAACTTATTTGGTCTAAGTTAAATTTTTTGTGTCCCAGTTTTGATGTAATAACTTGTACTGTTGTTTCCCAAATAAATAAAAATAAAATATAAATAAATAAAATAAGGATGTCATTTTGCAAAATGCAGTAGGACCTACACATACAGTATGTAGTAGTACATATATCTTAACAACCTTATATTTACTGTATAACATTATTATTCTGTAGTGTTTAGGAACAGCACAGTCATTTTAAAAGGCTTATATCGATTCAGACACTGCCATTTTTCATGAAAATATAGTTTTTCTATGTGAAAATACACTATTATACAATCCATCATTCAGACAGGTCGTTTGTATGGGATCTAGAGTTCATTGTTACGAAAAAATCGGACATAACCTAGATTTATACCAAAATTCATAGTATGAGGACTGAAAACCAGTATTTTTTTTATGGTATACTACTCCGAACTACTTTTTTTATTTTTTTTATTCCCATGTATGCAGACGAGCCAACGGGTCACCTGATCGTTAGTGGTTACCGTCGCTCATGAACCTCTGCAATGTCAGGGGACATTGAGGGGTCGCTACCTATGACCTAACTTTAAGGACCCTCCTCAAGCCTCGTTTGAAGAAGGACAAGTCATAGCTCTCTGGGAATACCGAAGAGGGGAGCTCATTCCATAGCCGGATGGTGCGTGGCAAAAAAGTGTTCCTGAAACGAAGTCGTGAGCCGTGGGATCATCAACGAACAGCTTTGCCCTGCACGGAGTTAAGTGGATGCAACTGGTATTTGGGAGCACCAGCCCAGAGGTGGGAGCGTACTCCACGCGAGGCCGTACCTGTGCCTTGTAGAGCACAAGCCTTTGCCTCGGCGTGAATATTACTAAAAGATGAATTTATGGAGCTTGTGTAATGGAAGCACAGAAAATATTTTTTTATATACGACAATATGTCAAAACCACTAAAATTACCGGTGTCTATTGTATTACACGATGATATATTTATACCTTCCTTTTGAATCACTTATCTTGTAAAAAGGCGCATCTAAATCAATTGCATTCTTAATAATGTGTAATTGTGATCGGATATGTGGCTGATGCAAAAATTAGATAAAAATCCTTGGTGCGGGTTAAATATCACTCTGAAATATCAGCTAGATCGGTGCAGACGTTATTGAGTTTTTGAAGCGTACACATACAAACATAACATTTTGTACATGTAGACGTCACAGCTACATGCCGATAACCGAGTGCTAGGTGAATTGTTCAAACTAATTTGTCACAGTTTAACTTGGAGAGAATAATTTGCATTTCTACCGTTCAAGTCGACTCCGTACAGGAATTTAGACGTAATTACATTTCTAGATTAATTTATTGCTCAAATTTCACGTGTATTTCGAGTTTGACAGTTCGTTGTATATATTGCAGAGTTGGGCATTACTTGGAGTGAAATACATATATGTTTATTGTTTAGGTATGTTGTATCTAGTTCGATTAAAGATATATTTATAGACTGGGGAATGTAGAAGAGATATTATATTAAAAGGGATGTTAAGAGGCTTGAGGAGGGTCCTTAAAGTTAGGTCGTAGGTAGCGACCCCTCAATGTCCCCTGACATTGCAGAGGTTCATGAGCGACGGTAACCACTTACGATCAGGTGGCCCGTTGGATCGTCTGCCTACATGGCAACAAAAAAAAAAAGTATGTTTATTTTGCAGAAGGTTTTTAACCACCTTCAAAAAAAAGAGGTTTCTCAAATTATAGACCTTTACGTTTTAAAGCTTGTCCCGCATTTACAGTTTTGTTGTTTATCGCAAACTTTGATGATTTTTGAGAAATCAAATGGATATTTTTTTCTCTGCTATTCTTGAAAATGGAAATTGGTCATTGGTCATTGGTACATGTACATTCTTACCTTTAAAGACTATCCTTAACCCTTGTTTGAAGAAAAAAAGACTTTTCCATGTTAGGTAATATATTTAAAAATGGGTCAGCACACTGTTCCAAAATCCAAACAACTTTAGATGTATGTATGACAGTAAATCCTCAAATTTATAGTAGGTCTATTTTGTTTTTGTTAGAAGTTGTATATTTTATTTCTTTTTCTTTTCTTTTCGTACTACCTATTACATTTTACTACATCGACATGTCCGTCCTGGTTATTGTAAAGGAGCCACGTAGCACAAGCTACAGCTTCGTACGGGACTCGCTGTTTTAAAACACAGTTGTAAACTGTAATGGTAAAAAAAATAATAATAAAAAAAAAAAAATTAGATGAATTATTTGCTTAAATACTTACTATACAAATTATACGAAGTTAATTGAATACTTTCAACATAGATTACATGAGTTTACGAGGGTTTTCATCGAATTTTGATAGGTCCCAGTGAGCCAGTAAAGGGTAGGTCACATATAAAATAAGGGCAGGTTACGAGATACGTGACCTTAGATTGTTGGACTATTTTTATGCGTTTGCTGTTAACGAAGTAAACGGAGAATGTATAGACGTAATCGTTTTTTTATGTTGGATTTTTTTGAAATGAAATGAAATACTTTATTTTCAACATTGATGACGTACTCATTCTTGTTGACGTCAAAAGTTACAAGCTACTACCAGTTCGGACACAAAAAATAATAATTATAGCCACCGTCCTGAGAAGAACTGGCAAGAAACTCAGCGAGCATGTTTTTTTTTTGTATAATGAGCAGTTTTTTTTTTAAATATTTGTACACTATTACACAAATTTACATTAAATATACAAAAAAAACGATTACAATAATGAAATGACCTTGGCGAGCAACTCATTCCCACTTTGTGCAATCGTCCAAGTAATCATTGACCTTATAGTAGGCTTTTTTGTATGTATGTATGTATGTATAGGTAGGTTCTGAACATCTTGTGGGATTTTGTTGTACAAGCAAACAGACAAACACCTTTTGTTAATGAATTAATGAAAGTTAACGTGAAAAGCTCTTTTTCTCTCTTTTTCTTTATACACACGCACACTCGCCTTAAATCACACTCACTCACAGCACCTTAGAAATTGGAGCTACGTTGTTTTGCTGAAAGGGACACCTTGAATAACATGTAGGTACACAAATAAACATTCTTTTGAAATGCATAGTATTCGATTGCTTTTGTTTTTATACCATTTTTTGCCTTAACAAGCTAACACACCTCATGTTGAATGGACTCTTCATCGACTTTCAGACAGCCAAAGCATTATGACACCTACCGCGTTACATTAAGGGTTATTTTTGAACCAAACTATTCAGAAAACTATTCATTCAATATTCATCTATTCTCTCGAGACTTGTACCACATATTATATTAATGGTCTTGCGAAGTACAAAGCTGATCTACACAGAAGATGTTTTGTACGATCGAGCACAAAAGTTCTTTAGTTGTAATTTTATTCTTACGTGCACGTGGCTGAAAACTGGTTTGAGATTCAAAGGCCTTTTATTGTTTTGTAATGATGCCCTTATGTGATAAGGGATAGTTCGTTTGTAGCACAATACTTAATTTTACAATAATATTTTCTGTAGTTTTACATTTTCAAATACATAGGTATTTGGTCCTGTACCAACCCATTACTGCCCACTGTTGGGCTCAGGTCTCCTCAGAAGAGGGATTTTTAGGTATTTGGTCACTCAGGTATAAACAGGGGCAAGAATAAATGTACACCGACTTTTAGGAAATTATGCAAATATATTAAGAGTTTTAACAACTCTATATTTAATATATATAAATCTCCTGTCACGATGTTTGTCTGCGATGGACTCCTAAAGTACTTAACCGATTTTATAATAAATTCGCACACCGTGAGCGGTTTGGTCCAACTTGAGAGATAGGTTGAGAGATAGCTTAGATCAAGGTCTGATGATGGAGCTGGAAGGTGGCCACAGGAACTCCGTCGATAAGTAACCTCATCGTGTTTAGGCTCTAATGAAGCGTCCTGATGAGTACTTTTAGAAAATTCTTCTTAGGACGGAGGCGTAG
The DNA here is from genome assembly GCA_030269945.2 of Trilocha varians. NCBI lineage: Eukaryota > Metazoa > Arthropoda > Insecta > Lepidoptera > Bombycidae > Trilocha > Trilocha varians. The sequence goes on along the minus strand of AP028270.1, from coordinate 2,714,274 downwards.
TTTTAGCGGAGTGGTGGTAGTATTGTTTTTTGTCTTGACGCTCAAAATGTATGTGTAACTTTGAAAATAAATGTAAGACTGTGATTCCTTTGCGTGTGTAGGTGTGGTATACAGTCAGTGTTGATTCTTTTGTTTCAAAGACTTCTCGCTCCGATTGTACACGCATTAAAGAAAGAAGTAAATATTTGAGTAAACGTTAACCTCAACACATTGCTCTTCTCTTGTTTTTCTTATTTTAATCTTATTTTAAATCCGTATATCGCCCGGAACGCATACTCGCGAAGTGCTCTAACAATATGTAGAATTCAGTTGTTTTTAGTGAGAAATACATGATTTCTCATGTTTTTTTGGTGATAATGAGTTTTTTGGAGCCTATTCTGGGGCAGGCTATTGACTTGCGGATTGATGATAAGGTATTTTTTTATAATTTGATTGTGTAATACGTCGTTCTGTGTTTAGTTTTTTCATCATGACTTATATATTTACTTATTTTAAAATTTATTGTTTTTTTTTAAATCTGATGTTGTTTAAATATAGTTACGACCAAGTTCGATTGAGCTCTTTTGACAAAATTCAAATTTTTTAAACGTTTTTCATACAATTAGAAAGTATGGGTTTGTTAAAATCGTAATTACTAATAATCCACTTAATTTAAAATATAGTGTTTCCATAAATATAAGATTCTTTAGAAATAGAAATCTTTATTTGCTTTAACATGAGTACAAATAGGATCTTATAAAATAATTGAAAGGTTCTGAATCATGTTTTGTCACAGAGTGACGTACAAATTTTTGAAACAATTTAACACAACAATACAAAAAATGAAAACAATGATTTTATAAATTATCATTTAGATATTCTTCAATGTTGTAGTATGTTTTCTCCCTAAGTAGATTTTTAATTTTAACCTTAAATAAATCAGTTTCTAAGTCTTTCCAGCTTTTTTGGTAATTTATTGAATTCTTTCATCTTTATACTTATTTGTTCAACTCACTCGAGACATTAAATTCAATTTAATCCCTAACGAATTTGGGTTTATAACGTTGTGTATAAATTAATAGTTAATAAAGTTAATGTAATAATAATACAATAATTGAAACAAAATTACACAAAAGAGCGAAACACAAATATTATGAAAAGTTTTTTACCGGAAGCCGTGCATGAGTTTTGTACATTTTCGGCAAAGATATACAGATTTTAAGCCTTATTTTATCTGCCTTTAGAAAGATACACTTGGAATTAGGGTCAAATATTATAAGAATAAAGAATAAGAATAAATTTATTGTCAAAGAGTCAGTAGTTAAAATTTTTTAACTATTCGTCGCCTCAGTGCTTGTTTGGCCAATCTGCATTCGAGCAAATTTTACAGGAGACAGCAAACAAGCACGGAATTTTCGTTACGTGCCGTGTTGAGAAAAAAACTGAAATGATATTTTTATTGTTTTAGAATTGAATATTTTTAAAAAATATTTTACCAGTCGGATGGAAATTTTATTCTTTATAATACTGCATTAAAAAGTAATTTTCGTGAATAATGTCAGATTGGCCAAACAAGCACTGAGGCGACGTATTGCTATGGTCCCCGCATTTGGTCAGACCGGTATTGCGGGACCTGTATTACTGTAATATGACTGTTAATTTAATTTTTGCATATGTCTGTCTGCAACTACCTATTATTGCCCACTGCTGGGTATCAGATCTCCTCAGTAGAGGGACAATAATACAGTAGCATAGCAAAACTTCAGACTAGTGCGGTATTAAAGGATAAAAGACTGAAGTCTTAGCGCTGGATATTGGCATTTGTCCTGCTGGTATGTGTCAATGTTCAGCATTATGCTGAGTCACAGCTGATTTGTGGTGAAAAAGAAATTAATCGTAATTGTCTCTTATATTTGTTTATTTTTTATCCTTGTATGTTTCTTTTTTTTTCATCGCATCGGCCGTGATTTTGAAAGGGAACAAGTAAAGGGGCGATAGGTGTTTTCGGTTTTTGATATTTTTTAAAATAATAATAGTGTGATGTGTAAATTAACCTACTGTACTGTCCTGTACCAACCCATTACTGCCCACTATTGGGCTCGGGTCTCCTCAGAAGAGGGATTAGGCATAGTCCACCACGCTTGCCCAGTGCGGATTGGGGACTTCACATATCTTCAAAGGATTTATAGGACCCTTTTCCGACATGCAGGTTTCCTCACGATGTTTTCCTTCACCGTTTTCAGCCAGTGGTGTTGTGAAAAATTGCACATAAATCTTTTTCACATTTAGACTTAGAGGTACAAGCCGGCCGGATTTGAACCCGCGACCTCCCCTGATTATATCTGATTATTTAGTTTCCAAAGTCTATGCTTTGGATCGGGAATTCAAATTAATGGATTTAAAACATTGTCTCGCGATATTTTTGCACGAAAGTCCGACTTGTTTTAAATACAATATGGAAAGACTCTAGACGGCCGAATCATAGCGACCGAATAATACTCAGTAACATTATTCTACTTCCGAAATTCTTCAATGTTTTTCAAATCATACATCTTTTTCGGCTTGCATCGAAACTCGCTATTTCTCCCGTTCCAAAAATAGTTTTATCTATTTCTAAACAGAGCGCTCGTGTTTAAAAATCATATTAAACTTGAAGGTAAACTCACTTCTCAGTATTTGTGAATTTCAAACAAACACAGGTACATGTATGACTCTTTATTGGCCTAGTTTTATATTTGTGGTTAATTTCAGACTACATCCCAGTACTGTTACAACTCATTAATGCCCATTGTTGGTCTTCTCAGTTGAAGCAGGATCAGGCATAATAATGATTATAGCTAGCTGCCTAAGGCAACTTCGTCACAAATGAAAGGATAATAATTTCACATCAAAAACGTCTGAAATTATCAGCGTTTTTATACTATAATATAACGTATTTATTATATACTAGCTGCCCTGCGCAACTTCGTCTGCGCCAATCTCAATTAAATGTCAACTATTCGATTTTTTTCTCGCTGTAAATACCATCCTTGAACTTCATCGAGAATTTAAAAAAAACAACAATTTCTAAAATAAATATAGCCTAAGTTACTCCTTATAACATAAACTATCAGTCATTGAAAGTCAGCCCGTCCAAATCGGTCTAGCCATTCCAGAGGTTAGCCAGACAGACAGTGGCCACCTTCCAGCTCCATCATCAGACCTTGACATTCATCCTCTACGCAAAGAACTAATCAGGACGCTTCATTAGAGCCTGAAGACGATGAGGTTATCTTGCTTAATGACGGAGTTCCCATAGCCACCTTCCAGCTCCATCATCAGACCTTGACATTCATCCTCTACGCAAAGATCTCGTCAGGACGCTTCATTAGAGCCTGAACACGATGAGGTTATATTGCTTAATGACGGAGTTCCCATAGCCACCTACCAGCTCCATCATCAGACCTTGACATTCATCCTCTACGCAAAGATCTCGTCAGGACGCTTCATTAGAGCCTGAACACGATTAGGTTATCTTGCTTAATGACGGAGTTCCCATAGCCACCTACCAGCTCCATCATCAGACCTTGACATTCATCCTCTACGCAAAGATCTCATCAAGACGCTTCAGTAGAGCCTAAACATGATTGGCTGGGTCGATTTGGATGGGACTTTCAATGGCCGAGCTTATGTAATAAAGACTAACATTTTTTTTTTCAGTTGTAGGAAATCACCGGATATGTGGGAGTTGAACCGCACTAAAACCTCCAACCGCTCACACTCATCGTCCAAACCCCGGCTGAGGCCAGAACCCAGCACGGGGTTTGTAGGGACGGCGCGACGCGTTATGCGCTCGGCACTCTTTCCAGTCGAAATATGAATTACTCAATATGACTGGTTCCGCCGGCCACTTTAGTCAGAGCTCCAGTTGCGACGATTCACCATATAAATTGGAGATCTCTTTATGTTGGCAAAGTAAACGTAATACCCATCGACGTTATTTTGCTTATAACTTTTTTATTACTAAACCGATTTTGATAAAACAACGACTAAATGTTAAGTGAGACTTGCCATAATACATTACAAAAAACCCCAACTAAATTGGTTCAGCCGGTTCGGAGATTAGCGTGCACAAAGATACAGACAAACAGACAAACAGACAAACAGATAAACAGACAAACAGACAAACAGACAAAAAAAATTCTAATTGCATTTTTGGCATCAGAATCGATAACCAAACACCCCCTGCAAGTTTTTTTTTTGATATTTTCAATGTACAGAATTGACCTCTCTACGATTTTATTATAAGTATAGATATAAACCATCATCTTAAATTACTCTATCATCTAACCACATGAAAATCCATTGCGTTAAAAATTTCATACACAACAAACGGGACAAACATACAGCATAAAGCGACTTTGTTTTATACTATGAAGTGATATGACACCATAAAACTCATGACTCCTTTATTCCCTTTGTAGCACATCGTTCAGCTCTTTCCTACCCCGTAACGTGTGACGTAATATATGGATGATCCCTTAAGGATAAAGGCATGGAAGTAAAACGGTGGTTCGGCGTCCGGGGACGGAGCGACGGGAAAGAGTGCCGATGGCGCGCGATCGGTGCACTTTAAATTGGCTTCATTCTGTTGTTTATGATATTGATTCCAGATGTAATAGTGTTCTTCAGCAAAGTTCTGTACTTTGCGCTAAGCTTTGAGATAATTATAGATTTCGTTAGAAGTGCCCTGTGAAATTATTACACAATTTCTTCGAAACTTCACAATGTTGTTTCCAAAACATTTAGTTCTGAATAAAGGTATTCCACATATCTACATTGCTGTATCCATGTGCATTTTTAAAAACAATTTCAAAAACAGAATATAAAACTTAAACTCTCTTTATCATAGAATATTGCTGTCTCATCACTCTTACGTTACTACACATAAGTGCGAAAGAGACAGACAAACTGCAAGTTCATATCTGCACTAATACGTTACATTTCCGTTTACTACGCGGAATTCACTTGAGGATTAGAGAAGTAGCGACTGCAAAACAATCAATTATTTTAGTAAAATAATTATTTTTTTTCCTCTCGAACAGTAAATAAGGAATGATGGTGTGCAATATTAACTTAATTTTTTACACAGCGAGCTTACTTACCTACTTGCACATAGTGACACGACAAAATATTTAGTATGAAAATTAGCCTTTATGTGCGTATTACTCCGCGCGTGTAACTCCATTACACGATGAAGACGAAATTTTGCCGGTAGGTACTACAGGGTGATTTTTTAGAGAGAGAACATATTGCAGGAGGGTGATGAGTACTCTGTTCTAATACGGATAATACAAAAAATAGGTAAAATTACAATTTTTTTTTTTAAATCTAAATTCGACAAAACTACCTCAAACATAAATAATTTCGGCTTAAAGAGTGTTGACTAATGACCTCTAGTGATCTCGCGCTCCCCACACCTCCGCCACACCCATCACCTGTCGAAAAACCATCATTTTGCAAGAATTTAAAAATATCTAAAATTCTTGCAATAAAGTTGCGATTACTAAGGCATTAAGCCATATTCTTTGGTAATAATATTTTTACTGGTCGTATATAACTATCAGCTACCATGACCTTCAATATGTACCCTCACTAGGAAATCACCCTGTATAGGTAGAATAAATATAAATCTTAATAATGACCTAAATGAGACTACTGGAAGCAAAAAGTTTGCGCATGGGCGAACCGTATTCGTCGGTACCGAATAAGATCGGAGCGGTACCACTTGAATAGAGTCTTCCAGAGTAATCAGAGGAGTGTCTACAGAAACTGGGAGGCTTCTCGAGGAAGAGTTACCGATGGACTCCCACCAGTTGATGAGGATGTGATGACCTCATTTTGGAAAAATATCTGGTCGGTGCCCATCGGTCACTCCGAGGGGGAGTGGACTGAGTCGGTCGGACGCGCGTGCGAGTCTATTACAGACATGAACACCGTAGCGATCACGCCGATTGACGTAGCTTGTGCGGTGCGTTCGGCCCCGAACTGGAAAAGTCCGGGACCGGACGGGCTGCACAGCTACTGGCTGAAATGGATACGCAACTCGCACGGGCGCATGGCTGCTCAGTTTCAACAAGCCCTTGAGTCGGGAACCCTCCCAGATTTCATGACATCAGGGGTCACTCATCTGATATACAAATCTGGCAATACCTCGGACCCTAAAAACTATAGACCAATAACTTGCTTACCCACCATCTATAAGCTACTTACATCCATTCTGAGAAACAAAATTCAAATACATATCTCGGCAAACGACATAATGTCACCTTCTCAGAATGGGTGTAAGATAGGGTCTCGGGGTACAAAGGATTTGCTCCTCATTGACATGACTATCACGCAACAATTTCGTCGAGGCAAAAAGGGTGTCCATATGGCTTGGATTGACTATAAGAAAGCGTATGATTCGGTGCCCCATTCATGGCTAATGAGAGTTTTAGAGCTTTATAAAATACATCCCACTCTACGCTCCTTTCTTAGCTCATGCATGGGTCAGTGGTCTACGTTTCTTCGTCAACCAGGACATATTGGATCTCCGGCCTCCCCGAGCTTAATAAGGATAAGGCGGGGTATCTTCCAGGGTGACAGTCTGAGTCCTTTGTGGTTCTGTCTGGCGCTTAATCCTCTAAGCACGTTGCTTGGAGATTCAACGCTAGGCTACCGACTCAAGAGAGGGGGTGAGCCCATTTCACATCTCTTGTACATGGATGATCTCAAATTATTTGCTTCTAAAAAATCTGACCTAATATCTTTACTCAAAATAACCGACAATTTTAGTAAAGCTATTGGAATGGAATTCGGAGTAGATAAGTGTGCGGTCATAGATATACAGAGAGGTAAAATTGTAAACTCTGAGAGTTTGCAACTTAGCCAAAGTGAGGTGCTCAGATCTCTTTCTGAGTCGGAAACCTACAAATACCTTGGAATGTTCGAAGCTTTGAGTATAGTCGATGCAGATATGAAACAATCGGTGAGGGATCGTTTCTTCGGCCGCTTGGTAAAGGTTTTGAAAAGCCTCTTATCTGGCGGAAACAAGATCCGAGCCTTCAATGGTTGGGTCATGCCTGTACTGACGTACTCCTTTGGCATTCTAAAGTGGACGCAATCAGAACTAGATGCCCTGGATAGAAAAGTTCGGCGACTGCTGACGGCATACAGGATGCACCACCCACGTTCATCTGTTATGAGGTTGTATATTCCTCGGAAGTGTGGGGGTCGTGGCATGTTAAATGTCAAGGACCTACACAACCGAGAGGTAAACAACCTTCGGGAATATTTCCTTAAGGTAAGCGTGGGTATGTACCGTAATGTAGCAGCAGTTGATAAGGGACTCACTCCGCTGTCCTTAGCGAACGAGAATTGGCAGACGCTAAAGGTAATGAGTGTGGCGGATCGCACGGACGTATGGAAGAGCAAGGAACTACACGGACGGTTCTACCGGGCCCTTATGAGCCCCGATGTAGATCAATTAGCCTCCGTATCTTGGCTACGATACAGTAACCTCTTCGGAGAGACTGAAGGTTTTGTCTTTGCAATTATGGACGAAGTTATCATGACGAACAACTACCGTAAATATATTCTAAAGGATGGGACGGTCGACATTTGTCGGGCATGTCACCGTCCGGGAGAGTCTATTAGACATATCGTTTCCGGTTGTTCTCGTCTTGCTAACGGCGAGTACTTGCACAGGCATAACCAGGTAGCTAAGATTATCCACCAACAACTTGCTCTGAAATACGACCTTGTTGAAGCCGCTGTACCTTATTACCAGTATTGGCCTCAGCCGGTTCTCGATAATGGTCATGTAACGCTCTACTGGGACCGATCTATTATCACTGACAGGACTATTGTTGCCAATAAGCCTGACATGGTGATAATAGATCGGGATGCGCATCGGGCGGTGCTGATCGATGTCACCATTCCACATGACGAGAACCTTGTGAAGGCAGAAAAAGAAAAACTGCTAAAATATTTGGACCTGGCCCACGAGGTGACCGACATGTGGCGTGTTGAATCGACCATCATTGTTCCGATCGTTGTATCTGTGCACGGTCTAATAGCGAAAAGCTTCGACCGTCATCTAGAGAAGCTTTCGCTCCCCGGCTGGGTAAAGGGCCTGATTCAGAAGGCGGTCGTTCTTGACACGGCACGTATTGTGAGGAGGTTCCTCTCTCTTGAGCCCTGACCACTGATGGCTTGGGTCGTAGACCCCGTCTCCAGTGACCCTCTGCTTTTTTTATATTGTATTTTTAAATTTATTTTCTTGGGATTGTTTTTTTTAAAGATATAATGTAAAAAATGAGCAAATAAATGAATATGGAGACCTAAATGACACGTAATTAATAAAGTTATCATAATTTACGACACCAATAGTAACCTATAACAATAGTCTTTTTTTTTTTTTTTTTTTTTAGTTGGAGGAAATCACCGGATCCCCGTCCGCCCCGCGGGCGGGGTATGTGGGAGTTGAACCTCACTAAAACCTCCAACCGCTCACACTCAGCGTCCGAACCCCGGCTGAGGCCAGAACCCAGCACGGGGTTTTGAGGGACGGCGCGACGCGTTACGCCATCGGCACTCTTTCCCGTCGCTCATAACAATCGTCTGTCTGAAAGAGCGTAAAAAAACTATTGAAAAAACTTACGATAAGGAATAAATAAGGAAAATATTAAATAACTGTGCTGACCGTACTCGGGAAATTGGGCTGTCGCAATAACACATCTAGAATGTTCCGATGTTGCCAGGTATAAGGCGAGAATCCGATACAATTATAATATCATTATGGGTCATTAAAATTCTCTACTAATTGTTAGATACATATTTTAAATAGTAATAATAGTTTTTAATATTGTGGCTAAGTTAACGGTATTCGTTAAATATTCGCGTTTGACCTGTATTTGTACATTGACGCATTGAAAATTAGTTGTTTTCATTGACATTTAACGGACGAAACTACGGGTCATCTGATAGTATGTCACTATCGATGCTCATGGACCACTTCCTGCAACATTAGTAGACATTCCGTCAAACAAATTAGAAGACATCAGGTGGGCCGTTAGCTCGTCTGTCTGCGAGGAAATACAAAAAATCGTCTCAATATATTATCGATCATATTCTAGAAAACAGACTTCAACAAAATATCAAACATGCAAACATCTTAAATCTATTTCATCTCAGAGTTTAATAATCTCTTTGAAGCTAGAAACCATGGCAACCCCGTTTATGTTCATATTTCAGGCTATCTTTAGGCAGATGTAATAAATTCACCACAAAACTATAAGAGCCAGAGAAAAAGAAATGGATCATATTTTGAATACGTTTTCGAACTGGATTAATAATCCTTGGACATTTTATTATTACTGTAATATATTAGTTCTTAGAAAGTATTTTTGGAACGAAGTTCCTTATCGCGCGTTATCGAAAAGGGGCTAGACGGAAATTCTTATGAAAAAGTTGTCACGACACTTTTTTTGTTTTAGATGATTATCGCTAGATGGCGCTGTGATCAAAATATTTTATTTAAGTTATAATAATTAGTAAAAAAATAAAATTTTATTACAATTCCCACAAATTAATCGAAAGGAACTTCGTTCCATCCGGGTGTCCCTTGACACCTCTCAAGTTTTTTTATTAAAAACTCTAATGTAGATTGCGACAACTGTAGGTACTTGAAGAAAGGAAAGTAACGAAAATTGATTATTTGGCACATTCCCATTTTATTGACAAACATTGCGTGGATGTAGAGAATCTGACCGCAGATCCCTTCCTCGTAGTTGAAGTTGAGTTATTTAAACTACGAAAACAATACATAATTCACTAGAAAAACATAAAAAATATTTTAATCTTCTAAAATACTAGAATTCCCTTGAAAAATACATCAAAATAAAGTGCAAACACTCAAATTCAGATTCATTGCTCTATCTTAATCATCAAATGGGTTTACAAAGCGTTAAAAAGGCAAACTCCTCCAACCCAGATGTGCCAACCCAATCTGGCACTAACGTAATCGAAAACAAATTGAGTCGCAAAAAGTAGAATAGAAAACCACTGTCGCACCGAACTAGTCTCACCGGGCAAGATAACAATATAATCTGTGAAAACATTCCCATTTCCGGGCCGTTGGGCTCGAGGCGGTTGCCAATATCTATTTGCATCTCCAGCGAATCTGATTGGAAAAACTTTTGAAGCGAATACAATGTTATTCGTTGGAGAGGGAAAAGTCTGATAGTATAATAATTACTGTTCAGTGAAGTATTACCATCAAGGTGTTTTCTGCAATCTTTAATAACATCATTTTTTGACTAGCTTTTGCCCGCGACTTCGTTCGCGTGGACTTCAGGTTCGTCCCGTCTAGCCCGTCTAGTTCGCGACCACTATAATATAGTACTATTATACCGCAAAAAATGTGTTTTTTTACGACCTCACATTAGAAACCTCAAAAATTGTAGCCTATGTGTTATTCTGATGTATAAGCTATATTGTGGTAAAGTTTCATTCAAATCCATTCAGTAGTTTTTACATGAAAGAGTAACAAACATCCATACATCCACACTTACAAACTTTCGCCTTTATAATATATATTAGATTAAATTTGTTATAGGCTTAATACAAGTGAACTTTCCTTCGGTCTTCTGGGCTTCACTGTTCAGTGTCATTACGATGGTCGCTGCTATAGCTACAAACGGCGCTACTTCGTTTGTGTCTCAAATGATGCAGATAGCATTTGCGATGTAAAGCAGAAAAATCCGCACATTTTCGACATATAAATTATCAGTGCTTACTGCGCATCTATACTAATATTATAAAGCTGAAGAGTTTGTTTGTTTGAACGCGCTAATCTCAGGATCTACTGGTCCGATTTCAAAAATTCTTTCACTGTTGGACAGCCCATTTATCGAGGAAGGTAATCAATATAGGCTATATTTTATTTTCAAAAAATTAGGGATCCGTATGAAAATATCGAATATGTAACACAAGGCGAATAATGGAAAACCTATTTATGTGTACGCTGCAAAAACTATTGACAATAGAACAAAATGATGTACTACGGGTTTTTAGGTCTTTTGAAGACAAACAAAAAAGTCCGCGACAGCATATATCTAACTATCATAGTTTAGTCACAATAACCGCTTTTATGGTTATGAAAAAATTTTTTTCGTCCCAAGATTGAATTTAACGTTAAATTTTGTTATCAAGAGTAATAATGTAGAAGTAAATTACTTTTTATTTTATTCCAATCGGACTTTTCGTTTAGATGTTATTACGAGTATAAAACGCAATGAATATGTGGGGCACTGCGGGCCGCGAAAATAATAACTCGACGGCATTTTCATTTTTATTTTTATTTATTTATAAGGACAGACAGCGTAAAGCGACTTTGTTTTATACTGTGTTGGGTCCAGCGTTGCAAATTACATATTTCCTACAACGAATTCAAAACGCTAAATTGCAGCATAACTACGTTTCTTCTGAAAGACGCTCCGAGTTATAAACTGAATTTTAAATCCAGCGCTTTTTGGTCCTCATTTGCAAATGCAACGGAATTGAGTTTTCATCCGATTTGTAGAATTTTTTCTCCGTTTTTCAAATCGGATTAAAGAAAATATGCTCGAACTGAACTGAAAACGAAACGTTGTTTTTGAAGTATTTAGGTCGCGGATACTATGTTGGTTTTTTGTGGAGAACATAACTTCGGATATCAGCGTTCATTTTTGTGATTGAAAATATTTAGCTTTTTTGGAAGTTTATGTTGTCTTTTTTGAGACAGGAGCAAAGATAATTAATCTCAATTAATATATTTGTTAAAAACAAAAACATTGTAAACCTAAAAAAAAAAAAAAAGACATGCCCGCTGAGTTTCTTGCGCCGGTTATTCTCAGGACGGAGGCGTAATTTAAGCGAACTGGTGGTAGAACTTTTGATTTTATTTATGACATTCAAAATGTATGTGTGTCCGCATCTACTTTAAAATAAATGATTTGACTTTGACTATTGTAATAATCACACTATTATTTTCATTAAAATATTTTTTGATTCGGAGAGTTTAATTTTTGGAGAGACTATTTTGTAACCCTTTGTTTACAACTCGTCGCCTCAGTGCTTGTTTGGCCAATCTGTACTCGAGAAAATTTTACAGGAGACAGCAAACAAGCACGGAATTTTCGTTAAGTGCCGTGTTGAGAAAAAAATTGAAATGAGATTTTTATTGTTTTAGAATTGAATATTTAAAAAATATATTTTACCAGTCGGATGGAAATTTTATTCTTTATATTACTGCATTAAAAAGTTATTTTCGTAAAAAATGTCAGATTGGCCAAACAAGCACTGAGGCGACGAACTGTGTATCTCTGTATATTTGATCGAAGGTCTATACAATATACTTCATACGTTTAAGTTCAAGCATGCATGAAGTTAACGTTATTGCGAAATTGATTTCATGTTTCACTTGCTTTGTATCACGGCGCGGCTGATCTGATTGGAAACTGGAACGTTTTGTATGGGAATTGTTTCAAAGTAAATATTGTTAAATAACAAATAATACTGATAATATTATGATGAAATGAGTAATAATTACGAGATTAGAATTGTGTTTAAATCCTCCCCTTTTTTTATCAAACTTCGTGCTAATGAATTTCCTATCACCCATTACATATTTTACAATTTATCCATTTACTAGAGAAGGAAATGGAAAATGCATGATGTTTTTTTCTTTTATTGTTATATTATTGTTCAAAGGACGTGTGGAATAAAAAAAACAATCAATTAGTCAAACGTCAGTGTATGTCAATGTCAGTTTGATGTTTGAAGCAATTTCCCGCGCAATTTGTAAAGATGGCTGCCACGTTCACCTTGTTCGGACGGATTCATTAATTTTTTATCGCTCCATCGGGTATTCATTCCTAGGCGTAGTGTAGAACCATAAAAATATATTGAAACACCGTTTTAAATTGGCCTAGTTTCATTTTGTATATTGTTAGTACAAATTTTAAATAAAATGTTATTTTGAGTTGAAGTACATTTGATGAGAATATTCAGAGATAAGTTTAATAAAAGTGCGTTGTTATTATAAGTGTATTTATTATTGCAATTAATTTACTTATTTAAAAGTAATATTAAAATATTAGATTTACTTTAAATTACTTTAAATAGTTTAAATTCTTAGTATTGTCTCTGGCTGTACAAACCATTTGTAATCTCTTGTTACGGTCTCCCGCGATACAGGTCTGACCTAGTGCGGGGACCATTGTTAAAGATGTATCAGTTGTCTGTAAAAATCTGTTAATAAACTATTTTGTATTTTTTTTGTACTTTGTTAAACACATTCTTTTCTTGACTTGGAAAATCAATCGAATTAAGTACCTACGTGGAGTACGTACGTTACGTACGTTTTTTTAACGTCGATCAAAATAAAACAAAAGAATATAAGTAACAAAGATTAAAAAGGATCAGACAAGGGGTAGTTACCAATCCCGACAGCTGACAGCACTTTCTTATGTTGCCCTTTACTTCCTTGTTCGTCCCTTTTTATAAATATTTGAAGGCATCTCAATCATGATGGGTAAATGTGAATTTATGAAGGTTTATGTAACTGAAAGGTCGTCAAGTCGGGCTTTCGCGAAAGCCCGACTGCCTCCCTAAAGCCTCCCTGCATAAACCCTGCACTGGGTTCTGGAAGTGAAAAATAGTAAAATGAAATGCAAATTCTAAGTTCTGTTTACTGTCCAATTTTAGATGAGGTCTCCTCTGAAGAGGTAGTAGAGGTAACTCTCTCCAAATGCAGGAATTTCTAAATGATTTTGAAATAAATCAGCATATCTTTAAAACTTGATAAAATATTCATATTTTGCCAAGTATCTTGTCGTATCTCAAGTTAAAAAGGCATTAAAGAGTCCCTCACGAATTTGATATAAATCAAATCAAACATTTCTAACATTTTCCGGGATCTTCGTTTCGTGCGCTCGTATCTCCAATTATAATTCGGTGTGTTTGAGTTTAATTTATTTTTGTCTTCATTATATTTATGAATTTATTTACAAAACTTATTCAGACACTCGCGGTTTTCTATAATACATTCATGCATTTTCAACGGGTTCTTACCACGATATTTAATTAATGAGTAGATTATCGAGTATGTGGAATCCAGTGCTAAACACAACAGTCACTCGCGGGTTCATTCTCAGAGAGTCTTGTAGATAGAGTGAGCGTGATGTGTCGTGATGTGAGTTCGAGTTTCAGTGGTACTACCCAAAAGCGAACGAGAAAGAGGGTAGACAGATTTGTTTGCTCTTAAATCGACCCGCAGTATCCAGTCTTCTCGTGACCATGACGTTTGCAACAACGTTGAAATGTCGAGACAACTCAATTTATTTACAAACTTTACGTTTAAAAAGAGGGTATTGAGGGGGGAGTTTTTGACGGTTTTGTTTAGAAATTGTAATGTTTTGGTTTAGATTAATTGAGTGATGATTATGAATATACTAGGCAGCAGAGTACTATCGCGTACATATTTTTAAAATAGCTTACCTCATTTAGATGCAGTTTTTTTATAGAAAGAGTGATTCAAGTGGAAAGTTTATACGTTTACTATACTAAAGTAGGTTAGAGAAACAATGATAATTTTGTCAATGTCACTGCTCGAGTCATTACGATGGTCACCGCTGTGGATCCTGGCTACACAGGAGTTACAGTGGTGGGAGTGAGAGGTGGGCCAATTACCTATTATATACCTAAAGATATAACAAGAAATCTATCCAAGCAAAGTTCTAAAATAAGAAAGAAAAATTTGACACAAAAAATATTGTAACGTTTTCAATTATACCTATTACCTAATTGGACGAAATAACATTTGATAATGCTGTGAATTTCATAAACTTTTCCCAAATATCAGATTGGTATTCACGAGAATTTATTTCGTTAATTAAAAGTAAAGAATGCTGGAAATGTTTAGGAATAATTGACATTTTCCGAGTTCTGTGTTTTCCGATAATTTGGCCACTCGGTATAGTTTTTCAGTCTATGACATATTTATTATTTTGTAGATTTTATCAAAGATTATGAATTTAAATAGAGGGGACAAAATTGATTGCAAGTCTTCTTTTTTTTTTCAAAGCAATGTCTTAATTTTAATGCATGATAAAGACAATAAGAAAAGTGCCATAATAATATCGCTATAACAAAAAAATATATAATAAAACCGTCCGAACTATTGTTTTTTTGCTATTGCGAACAATTATCCTTTATTTAATTTTAATAATTAAATAGAAGAACTTCGTCAGAGTCGCTTTATCTATCGAAAAATATCATCCTCAAACCTGTTGCGAAATTTCAAAGATTTAAGCATACACGAAGACAACGGAAAACGACTTCGTTTTACACTCAGTTGTAAAATCATTTTGTGTTATAGTACCAAAATTACGAAATCAGTACCATTTGCGATAACAAATCAGAAAACAGGCCGAAAATTCTGCAATATACGACCATATAATCTCGAAAATCAAAGTGCATTTCACGATACACTCAACATCCAATCACTTACAGATCGGAACAGCATCATTATTGATATCATCGATGATCAAAGCTCTCTGTATTTATATTTGTACCGATCATGAAACTAATATATCTGGAAACAACGGAGTGAAGTTTCAAGTTGAATTTTTTTTTTTTATTGCGTGATAGATAAACGAGCATACGGCCCACCTGATGGTAAGCGGTCACCGTCGCTCATGAACCTCTGCAATGCCAGGGCAATGAAGGGCTGTTATCTATCGCCTACCGATACAGGACTTTTCTTAAACCTCGTTTAAAGAGGGACATGTCATAGCGCTCCGGGAACACCGCGGATGGGAGTCCATTCCAAATCGGAATGGTAATTAATGGTAAATGGTAATTAACAAATGGTATTTTTTTTAAGATTTTCACAAATAAACTCTGTGATGATGACGATGATATCTCTGAAATTCCAAAATGACATTAATGACATGAATATTTTTAAACACAGATCCAAAAGTATTTGGTCGATCTTAAAAAACTGACCCTTTCATCTGACACCAGAATCATTCTAATTAGTCCAGCCAAACCAAAGTTATACGGGTACAAAAAGAAAAGACTTACAGACGAATTCAATACCTCCTACTTTTTGGAACTCGGTAAAAATCCCCTCTTTCGAAAGGCTACAAAAGAAACTTAATAACTAAAGGATTTAATTACAATTTCTCAGTGCAAACATTTCGTACACTTCAAAACATCTGCGCTGGGTTTGACGACGGTCAACCTATTAAAATGCAAATGGCGTTGACTCCTAAAACTATAAAAACATAGTAACGTGACTTATAGCGAAAACAGCAATGTCATATTTAATAATAATTAAAATCAAGATTTATAGTCAACTAGCTGCTTCCCGCGACGTCGTCTGCGTGAACCCTATGTTTTTTTCAATTCTTCCCGGTAACTATTCGATTTTTTCGATTCGTAAAAAGCATCCTTGAATTTCACCGAACATTTTAAAAAAAGATTTGGCCAAATCGGTCCAGGCGTTGTTGAGTTATGCGCTTACAAACATTTTGCGGTCTATTTTTATATTATAGATTTAGAGTCCTTAAGGGTAGGCCGTAGGTAGCGGCCCCGCAATGTCTTCTGGCAATGCAGAGGTCCATGAGCAAAGGTAACCGATTACGATCAGGTGGGCCGATAGCTCGTCTGCCTGCGAGGCAATAAAAAAAAAAACAAAAATAACTAGTTGTCTATCCAAGTTTCGCTTGTGTTTTAGGTAAAATTTCGATATTTCAAAGGCGTATAAAAGATTTTAAAATTATTCTGTATTTTAATTACAAGCAACTTAGTGTCATTTAACGGCAAAAAATGTTAAAACGTGCTTACAACCCATTTGGCAGTAAGTAGTCTTCACAATATAATATCAAGACACCACAACAATTCTACCCACTAATTATCTACTTGATTTTTTTTGGGTTTTCTGTTAAAAAATATAATCTATGATCTTATTACCTCGAGTCTGAGTGCCTCAGTATGTACTTAAGGTTTAGTCTAGACTGAATCTAGTGCACCTGACGCTTGCACTGAGCCCTTAAGTGATATCTAAGTACTTGTGGTTAAAAGCAATCTTGTATTAAGTTTTTTGAAGAAAATTCTGATTTTTGTTCTCATTTATTTTTATGGTGATTCTTTCTCTTTTCTGTGATTATGTCTTTGATTTACTCGTTATATTATAATCCTGTAGTAACGTTATTTGTTGATTTAATAAAACAAAAAAATGTGAAACAGAGCGCCATGACATGTCTCTCTTTAAACGAGGTTTAAGAAAAGTCCTGTATGGGTAGGTGATAGATAACGGCCCCTCTTTGCCCTGGCATTGCAGAGGTCTATGAGCGACGGTAACCGCTTACCATCAAGTGGGCCGTAGGCTCGTGTATCTATTAAGCAATAAAAAAAATAGTTCAAAAAAGTGTTATAGACATTTTACGAGAAAATACACTATTGCAAGATTACAGCAAAAAAGTAAATGTAATTAAAGCCAGATTAAGCGAGTAGATCTGCTTTTTAATCAAAAATTCATCAACGAAATCGGTTCATACTAATATTCCGGTAACATCTATAAAACTATACATCAGACTTGAATCTCCTTTCGAAAGTTGGTCAAAAAAACCTAATAACTTTAAATTACACAGAAATTCTTCACGTCTTTTGTAACTAAAGTAATATTTCAGTTGAAAACAATTCTTTGGCATTGTACTCGAACAATAAGTGAAAAATAGCACTATTACCAAACTTTACAGACTAATGCTACTTTTAATTAACAGTTTCACCGTTTAGTCTGTCTATGTTACTCGCTAACTGCTACTAATTGTATTACCAAAGGAAATCAGTTTTTCCTCAGTTTCACGGGTCATTTTAGTGAAAATATATTTTAACTTAGTCTTCCTCGATAGTTATCACGTTTATAGATAGTAGTCATGTTTTCCTACTCCTTCTATCATCTTCTGATTAAATTCGTTGCGGGGCCCAAGACAAGTTAGCTTTCTCTCGGGTTCCTGGGCTTCACTGCTCAGAGTCATTACGATGGTCGCCGCTGTGGATCCTGGCTACACAGGAGTTACAGTGGTGGGAGTGAGAGGTGGGCAAATACTCGAAGTTTTTCTTGATAAATGGACTATAAAAGCTGAAAGACTTCTTGGAATCAGATTAGCGGGTCCTGAGATTAGCGCGTTCAAACAAAAAACTCTTGAGCTGTAACTTAGTTACAGATTTTCAATTTTACATCATAATTATGGGTATTTTGATGATTTAACCCTTGAATGCATGGTTTTTTATTGTGGCTTGGAAAAAATGTTTCCTGGTAGGTATTTAGGTACATATAACATAAAATATAATGAAAAAAATCTGGTATAAAAATATAGGTATTTATTATGAAAAATATGTATGTAGACAATGTTTAGTCGACTGCCAAAAAAAAATTCAAAAAAAAAAATAGATTTGCCGCCGAAACTTGCATTATTTCTTTTTTTTGACACTCAATATATTTATTATCTATGGTCGTCAAAGTGCGTTCGGAAACACATACCACACGACTTCAATAAAATAACGTGAAACGTGGTATGTATACATTTGGCAACAAGATGCATTTAAGGGTTAAGGATGAAGAGAATCACTTTGACTGTCGTTTTGCTGCACTTAGGTTTAAAACAACTTAAAAAGAGAACTCTTGCTGTTCACTAAAAATCTTTAAGAATAAAAATTAATTTTACCTTTGTTTTGTTTTAGGTAAGTTAATCACATTCAAATAGATACCTACATGAACTACGAGCTTCCTTAGGCAAGTCGTTTCAACAGGTATTTGTAACAAATTTAACCACTCAACTGGGAACGTCACTATTCGCTAGATGGCGAAACTGGGGACTTCGTTCGGAATCAATACCGTGTTTGAGCCCCTTTTTAAAAACATTTTTAATTAAACGTTATATTTTTGTAAATATTTATTACTAAACGACGCTGTATTGCATTTTCAGCGAAAATATATCATCTCCGTAAAGTATGAGATGATTAAAAAATGTAAACAAAACAAGTTTTACAACTGTGCTCATTTTAGCTCCTGCCACAAACTTGGCAAAAGTAAACAAACCAATTTGGTTGCCGATCACAGTTGAGTGGTTAAATCATCTATTTCAGAGTACATGTGGACACTTATACGTTTTGAAAGTCAAAACAAAATACTATCAGTTTTTGCTCAACTCGCACTGAATGTATTTACATGACTTCGGGTGAAATCTTGCGAGTTCAATTTGACCATCTTCCCGGTTTCCGATTGAGCTGAAATTTTACACGCAGATACTTACACACAGTACCCTTTTTTTTATTGCCATGTAGGCAGACGAGCCAACGGGCCACCTGATCGTAAGTGGTTACCGTCGCTCATGAACCTCTGCAATATCAGGGGACATTGAGGGGTGCTGGTAGTGGTATCTAATTTTACCATAAGCAATGTAGAGCTGATTGACAGACGACACCGTGATCCAAAGAATCCACCACTTCGAAGTTGACTAACCAGTCAGCAATATTGACAAATATCTACTGCTTGAAGTTAATGCTGATGCAGATAAAATGAAAAACAATTTTTTTATTTTTTTTTATCAATTATAATAATAATCATACGTCCTTACAATATTACTAAAAAGATAAAAAGATGAGTAAAAACTGTAGTGTCTCGCTACTTACCTACGTCTTTATTTCTTTTCTTTGATTGTTAACTAGTCATTTAAAAACATTTATATATTGTACTTTTCTTAACTTATTAACTAATAACAAAATTACGTCTTATAATACGTTATCGAAATAATTAAGACAAAAAAAAACTTGAGAGGTGTCATGGGACACCCGAATAGAACGAAGTTCCTTTCGTTTAAAAGATATCTTATATTTTTTTCCTAATTTAATTTTTTAGATTTAATTAATTTTAATAATAATTAATTTTTTTTTCTTTGGTTCATAAAAAAATACATATTGTCTATGATTTTATGATGTGTATGAATGACAGTTAATCGTGACGTCATTTATCGTCAAAGATGGCGGGGTGCAATTTTTATTTCACTTTTATTTTGTTGGAAATTTTAGTTATCTCAATAGTTACTATTATGAATGACTTGTTAATTAATTATTTCTAAAACTATTTTCGATAAACAAAGCATTAAGATACACTTTCATTTGAAAAATAGAGTGCTGATTTCTCGATTTCGATTGCTATTCCAATTTGAATTTTAAATACTAAATGGCACTCTTACTTTGGAAGAAAATCGTTTGGCAATGTTTCGTCGATTCGGAATAAAAGTTTATGATGCTTGGGTACTTGTACATTAATGTTACATTATTGTAATGTACATTATAGTACGTAATAAAAATTAAAAAAGTATGTCTAAAATACAATTACTTTAGTATCAATGAAAATACTTTAATATAATTTTTTTTGGATCCAGTTTCCGAAATAGTAAGATATTTTACTATTTCGGAAACTGGACATAACGTTTTACAAACTACTTTAACCACTCAACTATCAGAGCTATTATTTGTCAATGCATAAGTTTTATGTCGCGTTTCCACATCGGCTCGCCAATTTCCAACTCACATATTGGTCGGCCTTCATCGTCATTTGTTTTATACGTATGTTAAATGTTGGCGAGCCAAAGTGGAAACGCGGCATTACACTAGGTTTGATTTTTTTCCATTACCTTACCATGCAGACAAACCAAAGAAAAGCCTGATAGTAAGTTGCTGTTGCTCATGGACCTGTCAATGGCATGAGACACTGCGGGGCCGTTAAGTTCAAGAAGGACAAGTCATAGCGCTAAACTAATGCATTGTAACCAAACAATTTGTCTGTGCCTCAATAATAAAAACTATAATAGTGTTCTAAATAAAAACTCATCAGGTATATCCTTCGAAGCCTTCAAAGAGCCTAAAAAAAGAACAAAAACAATTGGCTAAGAGCAACAAAGAGAGTAAAACTAATAATACTACTGGCCCCAGACACAGAGCTCGGTGGGACATAGTATTGCTCATATGTCGAGTTCCAGAATGACATTCTGGTTGTGTGTGGGTTCACTCTTGCCTCTTCGACAAAAACAGTACCAGTACCATCATTCCCTCCGTAGTAAATGTAGTTTAAATTGGTCTTGTCGACTGCTGACCAAGTCACTGTAGGTGCGGCCGAGTTGGTTGGTTCACTGAAATGTTAAAATTGGGTTATTTGGGCAGGATTTCTGGTTTAAAATTTAGATTTTGAACCATTAGGTTTTAGATTTAGTAAGCTTGTAAATTAAAAATTGAACCAATAAAAGATTTCAATACAGTTAAAATTTTTTTTTTTAATATTACTCACCCTGTATGCGCGAATCTCGTAAATCGCCTTATAAGTGATTCCATGGCTTGAATATCTGAGGGTCTTAGATCGTAGTCAAATAGATAATTCAAGAATCCACCATGCTTCACACCATGCAGAGGAATTTGCGTGAATGGCCAGTCAGAATTCAAAGTTCCTCTGTAACCAAACTCTATAAGTCTGACAGGGCTTGTTGAAGTTGCAGCTCTTTCCCTGGCAGTTCTAATCGCAGAGAGTAGAATAAGAGTGTCCCCTTGATATTCTAAATAGTCTTCGATTGTCCCCATGTCGATAGGTCTGTCATTAAAATAGAACTTTCTTATTTCTTTCACGAGAGTCTCGTTTCCTTTGACATCCAAATCGACGGGTAGGAATTTCGTGAAGTTCGTATTCATTGTTTCTAACCAGCTGTTGTAAATAGCTTGAGATGCTCTTAATGTACCTTCCCTGGTCGTGAACCCAGTAATGAAAGGAATGTGGTTATATTTTCCAGAACGTAAGATATTTAGTGGTGCATCGGTTATGATGGAGTCATTGTTATGTGTGCTTTCAATGCATGGGGCGAATATGAGACTGTTGTTCGTAAATTTGAATTCTTCCAAAGCTGTGGCGAGCAGGTTTGGGTTTGTCGTTTGGAGAAGTTTTGCCAACTGCTGTTTGGATTTGTCAATGTATGCCAAGGCGGATCCAAACACTTCTGCGTAGTGGATCGGGTCGTATGCAACAGCCCAAGGAGCTAGTGCAGATCCACTCAACGCAATAGCTTTATGGACCAAATCTTTAGATTTGGGCGACATGGTGATCAGGTCTACTAAAGCGGCACCAGATCCGTGGCCAATAAGCACAATATTGCCGGGATCCCCGCCAAATCCAGCAATGTTATTCTTGAGCCAAGTTAAACCTTGAAGAATATCTTTCAGACCAGCGTTCCCTGGTGCGTCTGGTACACCAAGACATATAAAACCGAAGATAGACACTCGGAAATTCAGTGTTACGAATACTATATTTTCTTGCACGATTCTTCTATAGCTGAATACTGGAGTTGTGGTGGTTTCATACTCTTCTGCGTTCAGCCAGACAAAAACTGGCTTTGGTGTGGTGACGTTTTTGGTATAAATACTGAGCGTCAGACAGTTTTCTACCCCAATAAGTCCTCGGGGGCTTGGTTGTGCGCACAAGGTGTTTCGATTGATGGCATGATAAACTCCAGTGTAGTTTGAGGGTGGTTTAGGAGCCTGAAAACAATAATTATAATTTTATTATGCGGCTCTACAAATGACCCTGAAAGTGTAAGTACGTGGCACAAAGTTTACTGGTAATACAAGGTTTTTCGACCATTTGAGGAAAAGGTGTAGGTGTGAATACAACCATACAGGAAGGAAACCCTTTAAATTGACACTTTAAACACAAAAGTTTAAACGATGTGGATATAAATACAATGATATAGGTATAATAAATTGCACAGTAAAGATAGTGATAACATACATTATCTTTAGCCCTAGATTGGCCAATGTTATCTTTTAAAGCGATCGCAAAAGATAACATCATTTTGTTAAAGTATGTACATTCAGGCAATCAATAATACAGTGTCTCAAATTTGAGCCTCTGTTAAATGCTTTAAAGTTAATAAACACATCAAAATTTGATTTTATCGATACTGTTTTTGTGATCGATGTTTAAATTGATGCGCTTAGGTATGAGATGATTAAAACCATTTTTGTGAGTAAAATTTTGATGTTTAGAGCAGTGTTGCGTAAAGGACACCGTAACTAGATGTTTATTTGGTGTGCCAAAGAAAAATAGGTTATCTTATAAACTTATTTTTAGTAATGAAATAAGTGAATTGAACAGTTAGTTTTTGAGGCTTCAAGACATAATGGTCAAATTATTTGTTTAAAAAATTACTCAGATCAGACATTATTGCTTTATAAGTAAAATATGTTGATTTACATTACTAATTTGGAGTCAAAATTCGACTAGACGAAAGATAGATGAAATTAGATTTAGGTACGCTCTCAGTACTGAAATGCATCTAAATATTATATTACACGAGTCAACACCTTTGACTTTCACTGCAAAGCATAAAATTCCGATAATTTAGATCGTATATAGACGAAAAAAAAATGGCTGGATAAAGTTTGCTTTGAAATTGACGACATGTGCTGTAACTGTACTGTAACAACCCATTACTGCCCACTGCTGGGTTCAGTCTCCTCCGAAGAGGGGTTAGGCATAGTCCACCACGCTTGCCTAATGCGGATTGGGGACGTCACATATCTTCGAAAGATTTTTTAATCGTTTTCCGATATACAGCTTTCCTAACGATTTTTTCCTTCAATGTTTTTACTTCTATTTCAAGTAAATTTTATCTTGAAATGAAATAAGTTCAGGCGTAATAGGTTACATATTAGCACATCCACATTTAACATCAGTTAAAAATTGGTGATTCAGAATATACCCGTAAGTGAGGTGTTGATGAACTGATGTTCAATGAGTGGACTGTATATTAATTTAGATCTTTATTGGTTCTTAATAACTTATAATAGACAAAAACTAATGAGTTATACAAAATTGGCTTGCTCTCGTCGGCCGTTGGTCGCGAATTAGAAAAGTGTCATGGCGGTCCCTTTTCGGAAACGGAAGCCACATTAAGAACTGCGTTCAGAAACTGAACATGAGGAAATAAACATTTATAAATAAGATAAAACAGGATATTTTTCACGCCTATATTGTTATCATTATTTTATTCCATTTATACATGAAGAACAGGGCGATAAGTACCGATAACAAATATTATTATACTGTAATTTTTAAAGTTATTGTAAATTGTATAATTTAATCATATTGTCAAAATTTTATTTAAAAAATACATAAAATAACATTTAAAAATATGATATAACTAAAAGAGGGCCACTGAGAACGGGGTAATAGGGTTAGATACCTTTTCTATGATTTTATAAGGACCGATTCTAAATTATTACTAGATGACCTGCGCAACTTTGCGTTACAAAGAGTTCAAACAGCACTTACGATAGTGTCGCAATATTTTTTAGAAGCAGGCAGCAAAAATACAAATCTTTTCTGTCGATAATATTAGTGTAGAAGTATAGTTTTGGAACGAAGTTCCTTATCGTGCGTTGTGAAAGGGGGCCAGACGGAAAAAAATCTTACGAAAAGTTGTCACGACACTTTTTTTGTTTTAGATGATTATCGCTAGATGGCGCTGTGATCAAAATCTTTTAAAACATGTTCCTTATCGCGCGTTACGTCAGTAAAAAAAATATAAGATATCTTTTAATTGAAAGGAACTTCGTTCTATTCGGGTGTCCCATGAGACCTCTCAAGTTTTTTTTTAATTGGGGTTATCACTAACCTATCTAGTTATCCCTAATTAACAATAATGTTGTTAAACTTCATATTTATGTATTATGAAAATACTAAAAGCGAGGCTAAAAGTTCGGTATCCTTTCGATTTTTTTATTATTACATACTAGATAAACTAACCCACGGCCCGCCTGATAGTAAGTCAATGAACCGAATGACTTAAACCAATTTCGGTCGGAGACTAATATGTTACCTAGGTGGGTGAGGTGTGGCAACGTTTTACTTTACTATCGTCTTATCAGAATACACACTAGCACTCATATGTATTGTACTCGTTCATACCTAATGTAAACAATTGAGATATTTTATACGAGGAAGTGAGGACTGTAAGTTGGAGTTTAAAACCTATTTTACATGCTTTTTAACTTACACTTGAAATTTATCACAATAATACTGAAAACGGTGAAGGAAAAGTTCGTTAAGAAAAGGAATTTAAACTCTTGAAAGATAATAATTTATTTTAAAGAATTTTGAATACAAGCTTTTAAGATCCTGGATATCAGATATGTCAAATAGAGTGCTATCTAATACGAGTAAAGCGAGCCCAAAAACGAAGGGTTTATTTTGTTAAGCACAAGAGTTCCTATGACCACCTTCTGAATCCATGATCTGATCAGCGCCATTTTGTCATATTATTACATTGTCACGCGAAGTACATCTGCATGCAAAATGTCAGCTCAATCGGAAACCGGAAAGTTTGTCAAATTAAGTTTGCAAGATTCCACCCGAACACTTACATAGTTACATCCAGTGCAAGTTAATATAAAGCTTGTAAAAATAGGTAAAGCCCCAATCCATATTGGGCAAGTGTGGTGGACAATGCCTGATTCCTGTTCTGAGATCTGAGCCCAGCAGTGGCCAGTAATGGGTTTATGCATTCTTCTAATTCGTGAAAATATTATCGAATCGAATTAATTGATATTTAAAACCTATACATATGACGCAACTAAAACATTAATTAGTTATTCATTAAAAGTCATTATTTAGTAATCATTTTTAAGTTAATTAACTGCGATAATATTTTGAATGGAAAAACTTAAAAAAGAATGGAGTACCTATGCTAAAAACAGTCTTCTAATTTTATACCGCAACCACATGCTCGATATTGCAATTAGGGTTGCCACCCGTACTTTATAATAAAGTATTGTACGTTATTTCAGATAATTGTAGATACTTTATGAGAAAAATAAAGTACGCGAAAATACTGATTTGATTTTTTTGGGTTTTTGAAAAGTTTGATCGTAAATATTTTTTCGTTCAACGAAATTTATCAATTAGTGATGAATCAATGTCGAGTTTTTGAGAAATTTGCAAAAAAACTAAACCCCCCTTTTTTAGTTAATTGTTAATAACTTTTGCAATATTTGCAAGCGTAACTGCATTTTTTTCAAAATCATATAGATGCCATTCCGAATCGAATGACACCATATCAATCAATCGATCACAGTTTTCGGAGACTGCAAAAAAAATGGACCAAAAAGGCACCTGTTGACTAGACTAGTAGCTGTGCAATTGTTTAATAGAGATACTAAATAATAATAACACCCAAAATAATAAAATGTACTTTTATCTTAACTATAATAACGAATGTTGCAAAAAAAAGGAGGCAACCCTAATTGCAATATCGTCTCACTCTAACATCATACTTTCTCTTTCACACTCACGAAGTTGCATACAATGCAACTGCCAATTAATAAAAACTGCACAGTACGACAACACAGACTAGTTTTAACGGGAACCTGTTAAGAAGATCCAAAATCTTAGCATACTGTAACTCTATTTCTCGTCTCACCTTGAATCTGTTTTCTCCAGACGTAGGCCCCGCGTAAGGTACATCATAAAACGTCAAATAATCGCCGTCTGCTGCTTTGGAACCTTCCACGGTGCCCTCAGTGGTGTTCACTTGAAGCCCTTCCTGGGCTGCCGCGAACGTGAACAAAAATAAGAACAAAATAAACATTTTAAAAACTGTTTTGTTGACACGGCGTGCGTGCGTGCAAGCCGGTCGCCGGCTACTCGTTGAATGAACGAAATGAATGCCGATACGCGTAGTGATGTGTTGTTTGCGCACGAGTCAAGGTGACTCGAATACTTACGAATATTATTTAACCATCAAAAAATACTTGATAATAGGTACGATTAGAACGTTAAACTGTCGTTCGTTTATATTGTCATTAACCGAAATTACTGTGATTTTACTTTGTAAAAATTTTATTGGTTATTATTATTTAATACTTTCATGCATTTTTAACGGGTTCTTACCACGATATTTAATTAATTGAGTTGTCTCGATAATTAAATATCGTGGTAAGAACCCGTTAAAAATGCATGAAAGTATTATAGAAAACCGCGAGTGTCTGAATAAGTTTATTATTATTTATTTATTTAAGGCATTGGTTACAAGGCCATTGGCCTAAACACAAAAATTAATTGGTCTGCACATCAATAGAGCTGTGTTTTCGTTATCTCAATTATTTGGTTACTGAAGTTAGTGATATGTAGCATCCGTTTAAAGTTTTGCAACAGTTTTTTATTGCTCATAATATGTTTTTCTCTTAATGGTATTATGTTATCTGCTACCGAGACCGGTCAAGCAGACCTTGTGCCTTAGACTTATTAGATTATCATTTTTTTTATAACTAATTTATATTACCTACACATAGTTTAGAACCTATCGAGCTTTATCGAAATCTATATTTAAGTATTTTAAATAAAAGAACTTACTAAATATCCTAGTAAAGAGGAATTTCAATAATTTCTTTGTGTTGTGTATAATAGTTGGTTTTTGATAAAATAAAGATTAATATAAAATACTTAATTTTCAACATTGATGACGCACTCATTCTTGTTGACGTCAAAATTTAAAAGCTTCCACCAGTTCGGACACTAATAAGGACAAAAATAATAATTGTAGCCACCGCCCTGAGAAGAACTGGCAAGAAACTCAGCGGGCATGTCTTTTTTGTAATATGAGCATATATTTTTCTTAATGTTTGTTAGGTTTTAAAGTTCAACACTGTTATTAGGTTTGCAGTGACTTTTTCTACTGAATACTAATAAGAAGTCTCAATATTACGAAGAAACATTACCCAAAAAATAATGTAGGTACACAAAAAAACAATTTTATTCTTTTTGAATAAGATTCGATTAAAACTCGATTGAGTACAACACTAGTAAAGAAACCGTCGTGAGGTCGCATGACTAGTTTTATCTTTACTGTCGAGATGATAACAATGTTTATCAATGAAGATATTGAATGGATCAGTTAAGTATTCCATTTCGGTAATTCATATACATTAGAACTCTTTCTTATACAGTTGATTGACGTCATTTTTTTTTGTGTTTGCCCACCTTTCACTCCCACCACTGTAACTCCTGTGTAGGGGGGATCCACAGCGGCGACCATCGTAATGACTCTGAGCAGTGAAGCCCAGGAACCCGAGGGAAAGCTAACTTGTCTTGGGCCCCGCAACGAATTTAATCAGAAGATGATAGAAGGAGTAGGAAAACATGAGTTTCGACTTCCCTTCTCGCAAAGCGGGAGACAATAAAATAAGATTGAAATAGCATTACGCCAGAATTGACAAATCATTGTAAATAGGAGTTCATTCGATAGTATGTGATGTAGTTTGTGAGGAAAAGGAATGTTTTATATAATACCAGCGGGTAGGTAGCCTATGTTCTTTCTCAGGGTCTAAAGATTGTCTGTGCCAAATTTCATCAAAATCTATTAAGAGGTTTAAGCGGGAAAGCGTAACAGACAGACAGAGTTACTTTCGCATTTATAATATTAGTAGGGATGTTTTGTATCAATTTTTTTTTCTTAAATCACAATCGATTTTTTTTTGTAATTTCTCATTTAATTTATGTTTTGTTTATTTAATTAATTTTCGCTATTGTTTAATTAGCATGCAGTTTAAACACCAATAAGTGGCATAACACTTTGCATGTGACTGTAATTGTTGTAATTTATATTTTAGCCAGTGTTTATTCTGTTGGTGTCCTGACCAGTTCGTTGGTCCATCTTGTCAGAGGTCAGCCTACGATGCACCTACCGATTCGTGGTCGCCACTCCAGAACTTTTCGGGACCATCAGCCATCCGTTCTTCGCACAATGTGTCTTGCCCATTGCCATTTCAAGACGCAAATGTTTCATTTTCATTTCATTTCAATTGGTATGAGAATTTATTTCTGTACACCTTTTATGTGGTCTAAGTGCAAATATTCTCTCATTAGAACATGCGTAAGACTAACGTCATCAAACTAAGGTCATGCGAGTCAAACTGATGAAAACCCTCGAGTGTATTAATTAAGTGTGAAGGTTGAGTCATCATTTTAGACAAAGTAACCTATAAAAGATTGCGAAAAGATGGAACATTTTTATAAAGGGTGATGGATTTGAACACATTGTACTCGTATTTTGAAGTACCTACGGATATGCATTGACTATCAACCACGCGTGATCTCACACACTCCCATTGGTGCCAAAAGCGAGCGAAAAATAGTGTTGCAAGAATTTTAGAAATATTTCAGATAACGTTTACTGTAGTCTAGTCATTAAGTTAAAAGCGTGCTAAATAGACATAAAGCTCACGAAAATATGTACGATAGCTCATTAGATGGGAATGACGCCTAGAAAAAGATCCTGCTATTTATAATTTTATTTAACAGTGAAAATAATACTAATGTGAAATGAAAATAATATTGTTACTGGTCGTATAACTATCATATACCTACCATTATAATATTAATCGAATATTAATATTGAATCGAATCGAATCGAATATTAATATTCGAACGATTAATGTTTTGACGTTCTCTGGTCAAAACATTAAGTTGTTGAAAATCATCATTTGGCATCAAGAATCTCCCAAGATATTACCTAAGTCCTATTTCCGATGCATCGTCGTAGTCAAATTCGATACTATTCGTAATTTCGGATTATTCGAAACTTTTTCAATTATTCGAAATTTTTCGAATATTCGTCGAATTTCGAATAATTCGAAGATTCGAATTTCGAAATCGGAACGAATAATTGGTAAGTCCGAATTATTCGCATACCCCTATTAACCAGTGAACGAAATGAAAAATGTACCATTCCATACTTTGTAACAAGTCCTAAATTTTTAGATTTCTCATGTGATCAAACAGGATGACCAGTTCGTGTCGGTTCAATTTGTTTTACAATAAAAAGTTACCGTGGGCTGTCTCTTGGGGGAGCTCTTGATTATAGTCAATTTGATTATATTCCTGGATCTCAAATATAATTAATTTTGAGCATTGTTTGTTAATCTAATATATAAAATTCTCGTGTCACAGTTTTCGTTGCCATACTCCTCCGAAACGGCTTGACCGATTTTGATGAATTTTTTTTTGCTTATCCGGTAACTATGAGAATCGGCCAACATCTATTTTTCATCCCCTAAATGTTAGGGGTAGTGCACCCCTAAATTTTGTCTAAATGTAAACCCTCACGTTGTTGGCACTCATTTAATCGAACAGTAAAATTACTTATGACTGCTCGACAGGTGTAGTGAGGGATGGCTGCCATTTCGTGACGGATATTTTCTCTCTATGTCATGGTCACAGAGTATGTACTACAAGCACAGATTATACATATAGATAGAATTGATGCATATACAACAGTAACTATGAAATCTATACGTGGAAGAAAACAAGAACTATTAAAATCGGTTCACCCAGAAAAGAAATATACATCCAGCAATTTTTTTATTGCCTCATAGGCAGGCGAACTAACTGAGCACCTGATCGTAAGTGGTTACCGTCACTCATGGACCTCTGAATTGTCAAAAAACACTACTTCACACTACGGGGCTGCTATCAACGGCCTACCCTTATCGTAATCTTGTCTATTTAAAAGCAATATTTCAAAACAGCTCCAAAACTGCATAATTGATCTAATAAAAAAAATTAACTGCGTCTTTACCGCTTCAGAAAATCCTAGTTACCGGGAATAATTAACTAGTTTTTGTGACGCAGACGAATTCCCGCTTCAGGCAACATGTAAAATAGAGATAAGCGTGTAAAACTGCATCCATGAGATGTGTTTATTACTTGTTCGACCTATTTGGCGATTTTCCAGGGCTTTTTGGCTAAAATCTGGTATTTTTCGTTGTGCAAAATGTGTTGATTTGTATAATATTACTATAATAAACTTTAATAAAGCCTTTCCGATAGGGAAATTATCATGGGTGTGTTTTCTTCCATATTTTCCGAAACGTGACTTGATCTTATTCAAGTTAGGCTTTAAAAAATTGTCCAGTAGTCTTTAGGTAGCAACATGATGAACACTTATGAGTGTTGATAACCATTTACCATCGCGCGGGTCGTAGGCAAAAAAATCCAATCTCGAATTCAGCGACTTCCCCCTATTCAAAATTGGTATTTACCTATTAGTTTAATTAGCGTTTAAGCCTTAGAATCTAGAAACATACCGACCTATTGTCTATGACAGGTTTTCAGCGTTGATTACCTCGAAGTAGGCCACACCAGTAAACATATATTCTTTCTTATTATTCATAAGATAGAAGAAACTTATCTCTAACATATGTACACACAAGTTCCGCACCGCAAATTCTAATGCAGTATGAGGTCAGGTCAAGGCTTCTACAGCCAATTGCACACCACACGTCCGGAACTACGTATATCTAGGGCTGCCTATATTCAGAAAAAAAAACTTGAGAGGTGTCAAGGGACACCAGGATGGAGTGAAGTTCCTTTCGATTAATTAGTGAGGGAATTGTAATAAAATTTTATTTTTTTAAGTTATAATAATTAGTTAGTTTAAAACGTAAGTCTCTCTCTCTCTTTCTAACAATCATCTAAAACAAAAAAAGTGTCGTGACAACTTTTTCATAAGAATTTCCGTCTAGCCCCCTTTCGATAACGTGCGATAAGGAACTTCGTTCCAAAAATGTGACCCGTCACGTGACCCCTGGCAGATGTAAAACGTTGACATTATTTTGTAAAAGTAAAATGCAGAGATAAACATTTATTATCGTTAAATACAAAATTTAAGAATTTATTTCAAATCGTGAAATAGCCGTAAAAATAATAATCGTGCTCGTAAAATAATACAAATTAACACGATGACATCTTTTTCGTGCGGCCATGATTGTTTCACATCAAAACTTAAATAAAAATATCTGATAGTGGGCAACTTTTATTGCCATGTAGGCAGGCCAACTGTTGTGGTTATTGTCGCCCATAGACCTCTGCAATGCCAGGAGACTGTGCTACCCTTATTTTTCATGACTTTGTTCAAGCCTCGTTAGTAGAAAAAATCATAGCGCTAGCAAAAGAAGGAAGTGGCAAAACCACTCATTTTCTTCTAAAGTCTAAAACCCTGTTAAGAGCATTTTCTGTAAACATTTAAATAACAAACCTGTATACCTGTCGTCTGAAGATAAGGTCCTTGAAAACATTTTGAATGGAGAAACGTACAATATGTTGACTGAATTCAATGTTCTTATGTCGCATGATTTCAGAAGACAGGTGTCGTACCGAAAATTATTAAAATGAAAACAAAAGACAATCTTGTCAGTTTTTACACATAGAATTCATTTACTGAGGTGAATATTAAACAACTATTACTATTACTATATTATAGTGTTATAGTAACCACTCAACTGGGATCGGCAACCAAATTGGTTTGTTTACTTTTGCCAAGTCTGTGGCAGGAGCCAAAATTGAGCACAGTTCTACAACTTGTTTTGTTTACATTTTTTAATCGTCTCATATTTTACGGAGATGATATATTTTCGCTGAAAATGCAATATAGAGTCGTTTAGTAATAAAGATTTACAAAAATCAAAATGAAAATTATAAATTATTGGAAAAACATGTTTTTAAAAAGGGGCTCAAACACGTATTGATTCCGAAGTTCCCACTTTCGCCATCTAGCGAATAGTGACGTTCCTAGTTGAGTGGGTAATTATGTAAAAAAAACAATCTTCATCATCGTAAATTTTTGTATTAAATCTCGTAATGATAGAACGTATACCACTGAAGTGGAATTACCACCCAAGTATGAGGTAGGAACCAAAATTGGTTTGTGACGTATATTTCGTACTCAAGTTGCTTTGTTAACATTGTTTATCATCTCTTAATTATGGAAATATTTTTTCCAAAAAAAAAAAACTTAAGTATTAATCTTAGAAAAAAAATATTTCAAAAAGAAAGCCCAAACAAGGTTTCGAACGAACTCCACTACAAGCGCCATCTACTGACACCTGAGATCCAACGATAGCGCCATATTGGCAAATGAAAACAAAATGGCCGACGTGAAAAAGTAGAAAGTGACAACCCTAGCACGAATCGTGACTTGGTTACGGAAGATGCAGGCTAGAAAGCAAACGTACAATTAATGGAAAACTATGTTAGATTTTGTATGACTATTAGGGAATTTTGAGGTGATCTTCATTTCTGCTTGTAATTTGCAAAAGGAAAATAATCAAATACTATTATATTATTTTTACTTAAATTATTTAATATGTAATTATTAGATCTTGAGAAGTACCTACTGCCATATGAAAAATGGATCGTCCAAATCGGTCTCCACGCCAGTTAGGTCGTGTTTTCACGGCGTGATTTTTTCGCCGCTCGTCAGTTGACAACTCTGTAGTTTTCTATGGCATTTTACAAAGCTCGTGCCACTGCTACCGTTTGCGATTGCGTTGCAGAGAAAATAGGTCCTAATTGTCATGTGAATATAATTCATTTTTCATATGGCGATACTCTTCGTAGCCTCCATTTTACGTGACAAGTACTTATGTATTAAGTAATTTCTTGCGTTTAAAATTATAGACGATGATATCTAGAGCTCTCTAACCAAACCTCAATGAAAATTTAGAGTTATAATATTTGAAAATAGTACGATTATCTTTATACTCATTTATTTGCTTATTTTTTACATTATATTTAAAAAAAAACAATCACAAAAAAATAAATTAAAAAATACAATATAAAAAACAGAGGGCCACTGCAGGCGGAGTCTACGACCCAAGCCATCAGTGGTCAGGGCTCAAGAGAGAGGAACATCCTCACAATACGCGCCGTGTCAAGAACGACCGCCTTCTGAATCAGGCCCCTTACCCAGCCGGGGAGCGAGAGCTTCTCTAGATGACGGTCGAAGCTTTTCGCTATAAAACCATGCACAGATACAACGATCGGAACAATAATGGTCGATTCAACACGCCACATGTCGGTCAGCTCCTGGGCCAGGTCCAAATATTTTAGCAGTTTATTATCTTAATTATTAAGCATATTAGAACACTTAAGAACTGTACTGGTGTAAACCAGAACACAATAAGAGTACTGAGCTTAATTTTGCTTAACTCTAGCCCAAACTAAATGCTAAACAAATCTTAATAAAATGTACGCCCTTTGCCCTTCGCGTTGAGTAACAGCTGCTGTATATTTATGCTGAAGCTGATCGTCTAGCGAAGTAGATAGATATCAGAGTAATGGACCTGTTAGCTGTTGGCTTAGATGAAACCTTAATTTAGTGGATATTGTAAGTAATCTATACAACGAAATGAAGTTGAAGTGGTCATTGTTGTATTAAAATAACCAAAACTATTTATCTTATAATCTTTTCTTTAACTTCTCCTTTTTGTCCCGAGCGCTACGAGTGCTATTATGACTTGTTCTTCTTCAAACGAGATTTGAAGAAAGTGCTTAAAGATAGGAACTAATTATCAAGCATAGCACAAAAACTACCAGTCGGATCTTTATCAAAAGGAATTATCGAAATGGGTTCATATAGAAAAGAAATGCACGCAGAAACGCACAACAAATCGTTAAATAATTTATCCGTTAATAACAGATCCAAAAGTACTTGTTCAATCTTAAAAAAATAAATGGGACCCCACGACGACATCACCATTCATCTGCCCTCAGAATCATTCAAATCGGTCCACCAAAACTAAAATTATGGAGGATCAAAAATAAAAAATAAATACAATAAAGATACAATTCTTAGTACTTGAGTACCTCAGAATTTCATTTCAGAAATTTACTATCGGTTGATTCACTAAAAGCAATATTCGTATCGTAAATAGAACAACATAAAAATCTACGGTATATTTATCTTTACGAGTAAAAAGGATTTGCGCAACTACTCTACACTAGGGATGATGCGAATGTCGATGTTTGGACAATGCGAAAGCGAATGCGAATGTTGCAAACAAATATAAAAAAACTTGAGAGGTGTCATGGGACACCCGAATAGAACGAAGTTCCTTTCGATTAAAAGATATCTTATATATTTTTTTCCTAGCGTAACGCGCGATAAGGAACGTGTTTTAAAAGATTTTGATCACAGCGCCATCTAGCGATAATCATCTAAAACAAAAATAAGGAACGTGTTTTAAAAGATTTTGATCACAGCGCCATCTAGCGATAATCATCTAAAACAAAAATAAGGAACGTGTTTTAAAAGATCTTGATCACAGCGCCATCTAGCGATAATCATCTAAAACAAAAAAAGTGTCGTGACAACTTTCCGTAAGATTTTTTTCCGTCTAGCTCCCTTTCACAACGCGCGATAAGGAACTTCGTTCCAAAAGTTCAAGGTTTTTACTGACAAGTCAGTTGCATCTTCCAAAAGTTATTATACTTTATAGGTACTACAAAATCCCTACTTCCCTACTAATATTATAAATGCGAAAGTAACTCTGTCTGTATGTCTGTTTATCTGTCTGTCTGTTACGCTTTCCCGCTTAAACCTCTCAACCGATTTTAGTGAAATTTGGCAAAGACAATCTTTAGACCCTGAGATAAAACATAGGCTACCTTTTAATTGAAAGTGACGCAGACGAAGTTTCGCGGGCCCACTAGTAGGTGTATATATTTTACTTAAGTTTAGTAGATCTACTTGAAAGGTTTTTTTTTTTTCAGTTTGAGTTGATCGCCGGACTTCCACCCGCCCCACGAGTAGGGTATGTGGGAGTTAAACC
Source organism: Trilocha varians (assembly GCA_030269945.2). Classification (NCBI taxonomy): domain Eukaryota; kingdom Metazoa; phylum Arthropoda; class Insecta; order Lepidoptera; family Bombycidae; genus Trilocha; species Trilocha varians. Next base: position 2,678,511 of record AP028270.1, on the reverse strand, counting down.
GCACTAAAACCTCCAACCGCTCACACTCAGCGTCCGAACCCCGACTAAGACCAGAACCCAGCACGGGGTTTGGAGGGACAGCGCGACGCGTTACGCGCTCGGCACTCTTTCTGAAATCCGTAAACTAATTTTAAATCTGTATTTTTCCGCGTTTAATACAAAAGCAATCTCAGATCCTTAAAGAGCTCTTCTAATATTGACAGTAAACGTGATTTAAGCTCCAATATTGGTTTATTCCTGATTTATTCTGTAATACATCTATTTTTAGCATGATAGAGAGAGAAAGACTATATTTTGGATGATTTAGAGAAAGATGGAATGATATTTATGAAGGTATGTTCTTTAGAGTGCACGAGTTAGTACCAAGATTCAGTGGTCTTGAAATCATATTTCGAATATTGAAAAAAAACTACGCAGTTCGACAAATGATTTTTACTTAGTGCTTTTAATGATTTTCAGTGAATTATAAAAGTACATTTAATTAATAGTGTGTGTTAAAAATGGTGGTCGAAAAAGGAGGTTCGTGGAAAATGGAGATTCCTAAATATGTTAAGGTCAGAACAAATATTTGTCTGCATTCTATTCAGACGTGATAATGTGCGATATATTTTATTACTTACTTTCACAAATAGCTTGTCTGGAAAAATTGCGAATGTTTTTCTAGAAGGACTTCAGTAAAATAACAGATTTTTTTTTTTTTATTGTCATGTAGGCAGACGAGCCAACGGCCCACCTGATAGGAAGTGGTTACCGTCGCTCATGAACCTCTGCAATGTCAGGGGACATTGAGGGGTCGCTACCTACAACCTAACTTTAAGGACCCTCCTCAAGCCTCGTTTGAAGAAGGACAAGTCATAGCGCTCTGGGAATACCGAGGAGGGGAGCTCATTCCATAGCCGGATCTAGTTAAGTTCAAACTTTGAATTATATGTTACGATATATGAACTATTTTTTTTAATAATGATTCCTAAAAACACAGTTAAATTTCGTTATTATAAGTTTTTCTGCAGTTAAAACTATAGTAGTATTACTGAGTACAGATTAATTCAAAAAGTTCAAATTGATTTTATTCGTCATATAGTTTCCAAAGCTTTCATCAAATAATCGAAGTATCTGTTAATATAATTTCTTGATGAAAAAGTTTCGAAACAAAATCAATTTTCTTTTTCAAGATTAGTTGTTTAAAAGTTTTTCTAAGGACTTTAATTCCATTGTCAAAGAAAAATAAAGTTTTCCACAAATGTAAAACCAAAGCTTTTTCTTACAAAGAAGTCAAGTAAGAAAAACTATAGATAAACGAACATACTTTCTTTGAGTGAAAACTTTTAATGGGATCCATCGGTATCAGAGAAAAATACTGAAAGGAAAAACTACTAATGAGTATTTACTAAATGTAACCAAGTTCTGGCTGTGGTTTATTGTAGACAAAATGTATTAAAAGTGTCTCATAAGAATGATAAGTCCCAAGTCTAAACAACTTGTTAGGATCTAGGCGAGTGTGTTTTTGAAATTAAAAAACGGTTTTTTTAAATGAATGTATGTAATACAGATTCGTGAAATCTTTTATAGCAAAGGTAAAATAAAATAAAATAGTGGCGAAGGTTCGGGCCGTTAGCTCGTCTGCCAAGAGGCAATAAAAGAATAAAATACAAGAATGTAATTTAGATAAAGCTTTTTTCATAAGAAACTAAAATTTTACTAAGAAACCATAAAAAAACAGAAAATGGTAAAGAAATCTATCAACAAACAGCCACGCGTAAAATGAAAACAACCGTGAAATGGAAAAGATCTTCCTTCCGTTATTACGTTATATTGAAACGAGCGGGATAAATCAAATCTTAATAATTTAATTCTAAATTCTTCGTCCAGCGCCTTTCATCTGTAATTTGTTAGGAAATTCTTTGAATGCGGAAGTTAAATGCTACTCTTGAAAAATACTCCAAATGTGTTCGTGTAATATTACACACGGTGCGGCTCGCCAGTTCTCTTTCTTCTAGATTCGATATTTAAAAACATTAGACAATACTTTATGTAGAAATATTAAGACCAATGTCCGACACACGTAAAAAACAAACGACGGGGACAGCCGATCAACATGTAAACGGGGGTTTTGTATGCATTGGCCGTCATTGAAACTATGTGAAACACCTTCATCCATTTTCAACGGGTTCTTACCACGATATTTAATTAATTGAGTTGTCTCGATATTCCAACGTTGTTGCAAACGTCATGATCACGAGAAGACTGGATACTGCGGGTCGATTTAAGAGCAAACAAATCTGTCTACCCTCTTTCTCGTTCTCTTTTGGGTGGTACCACTGGAACTCGAACTCACATCACGACACACCACACTCACTGTATCTACAAGACTCTCTGAGCATGAACTCTTAGTGACTGTTGTGTTTAGCACTGGATTCCACATACTCGATAATCTGAAACCGTCACCCCTGTTAAAAGTGCTATGTTTTGAAATCTCGATAGCTTCTTTAACCATCCTTGGTACTAATAATATAATGCATGAAAGTATTTTAGAAAACCGCGAGTGTCTGAATAAGTTTATGTGGAACACCGTTTGACAGTTGGCCTACCAGTTATCATTTGCGCGCATTGTAAGTTGGGGAGCGAGAAAAAGCGTTATTAAGCCAGTGTTTAAATATAGGTAAGTTTACCTTTTGTAACCTTTTGAGTATAAATAAATTTATTATTATTATGTAGTAGTTGTATTTTAATACTCGCTCGCGAAACACGAGGTGTTAATATTATTTGTGGGCTTGTGGCCAAACAAATAATATGATGAATGAAGTTATTGAGTAATTGATAAAAATTTACGGACTATTCGGCAAGTGTTTAAAATAACTGCTTTTTGTAGTTGAATGAATAATGCTTTGGGTATGTTTAGTGTTTCCATGCTTGAGTGAAGAGTGTGAGGTATGATGCCTGTTGATGATAGTATGATTGGGACTGTTTTTACTATGTCAACTTTCCATTGAGTTTTTAATTCAATGCTGAGATCTGTATATTTTCTGAGCTTTTCTGTAAATGTACTGGATAGGTTATGAGTGTTGGGTATTGCAATGTCTATCAGATAAACTGTTTTATTTTTCTTGTCATGTAGTATTAAATCTGGTCTGTTGCAGTGGATAGTCTTGTCTGTTATAATAGTCCTGTCCCAGTACAATTTATAATCTGCGGAATCTAATACAGTGTCAGGGGTGTATTTGTAATAAGCTGTTTTTGATGGAATAAGTTTGTATTTGTGAGCTAGATGTTGGTGGATTATAGCTGCAACCTGATCATGGCGATGTTTATAATCAGATTGCGTAATAGATCTGCATGCTCCGGTGATATGTTGAATTGTTTCAGAGCCACTGTGGCAATGTCTGCATAGATCACTAACAAGGGTCCTATCTCGGATTATGTGTTTTCTATAATTCCGTGTATCGATAACCTGATCCTGTATGGCGACCATGAAACCTTCTGTTTCTGGGAATAGTATACCATTACGAAGCCATGCGTTCGACGATGTTTTGTCGACATTTGGGTCTAATAAATCGCGACGGTGTCTCCCATGCAGTGATTTTTGTAGCCATGTATCCAATTTCTGTGTTTTTGAGACGACTTGTTCATTTAGTTGAGCTGTAGTGTTATGAAGATTCAATGGAGTGAATTTATGATCTGCAGATACTATTACTTTGTGTAGAGAAGAGCGTTCTGATTGGCATTGGAAGAATTTGCGGAGTGATGCTATCTGTGTGTTATGTAAATTTTTTACGTCTATAATGCCCCTACCTCCTTCATCTTTCGGGAGTGTAAGTCTTACAATACTAGATCTAGGATGATGTTTTCTGTACTTTGTGAGTAGTGTGTTGATAATGCGTTGCAATTGCTTTAGGTTAGTTTGTGACCAGTGTACAATGCCGAAGGAATATGTGAGAATTGGAATAGCGTAGGTATTGATAGCTTTTATGGTGTTTTTAGCATTAAGGTGAGTATTCAAAATTTTGTGTAGGCGTTGTCTAAACTTTTGTTCTAGTAGAAGTTTGGTGTCTTTCTGATGAATCATCTGTGTTTGCTGATATCCTAAGTATTTATAACCGGCTTCTGTATCTAAATGTTGAATCAACTCTCCTGTATTTAATTGTAAATCGTTTCGTTCTATTTGACCGTTTTTAATTGATAGTAGTTTGCATTTATCAATTCCGAATTGCATCTGTATGTCACACGAGAATGAATGGGTAATATCAGCAAGATGGTGAATTTCTTGTAGTGAGCTTCCGTAGAGTTTAATGTCATCCATGTACATTAGATGTGTTAGAACTGTTTGGTTATTGTCAGAGGTAATATTAATTCCGCTGTTTGAATTATTTAATAAGTTTGAAAGAGGATTTATTGCAAGGCAAAACCACATTGGGCTTAATGAATCTCCTTGAAATATTCCTCTGTTGATACATATTGGATCGGTTTCTATAAAGGAATGACCTGTATTTAGTTTAAGAATAGTTTTCCAGTTTTGTGTTGCATGCTTTAGAAAATTTATAATTGTTGGGTGTATTTTGTAGTGTTCCAATATGTAGAGAAGCCAGCTGTGCGGGACGGAGTCAAAAGCTTTTTGGTAGTCAACGTACATGGTATAGAAGTCCTTTTATTTTTGAATGCTTGTTTCGATGCTACGGCATCAATAGTTAGTTGCTCCTTGCAACCTTGAGATCCTCTGCGACAACCTTTTTGCTGTTCGGCTATTAAGTTATTAATGTGTGTATGTCCATAAATGAGTTCAGTTAAACAAGATGTTATAATTTTGTAAATTGTTTGTAAACAGGTGATTGGTCTATATTTACTTGCGTTGTTTAAGTCACTTTTATCTTTAGGTAGCATGTATGTAGTTCCAAGTGTAAAATAGTGTGGTATAGTTTGGGGGTTATCTATGAAATAGTTCAGATGTTTTAGAAGGATTGGATGGAGGTGTGTGAGTTTTTTGTACCAGTAGTTATGGATTTTATCGGATCCTGTAGCTTTCCAATTGTGTAATTTACCTATTACTTTTTCAAAAATTTCTTTAGTTATGTTGTCGTATTTCATATCGGGTATGTTTATAAGATTCTGTCTGTCATCTTGAATCCATTCAGCTTCACTATTGTGAGTTATCGGATTAGACCAAATATTACGCCAATAATCAATTAATTTTGAAGGTGTATCTGGCTGGATTTGTGTAGTTGTTTTATCATGGTTATTCAAAGACCTATAGAAATGTTTTTCATTGTTTATTAATTTAGAATTTTGTGATTTTCTTTCTGTGGTCAGTTTATACCTGCGTAGTCTACTCGAAAGAGCATTTAGCCTTTGTTTTAGTGTATCTAAAAAGTGTGATAATTCAGTATTGTCATTTTCATGTCGGGAGTGTACTTTGTGCCTTAATTTAATTTCTTCTACAGTTTTTTTTAGTTTTTCACTACGGTTACCTCTGATAAATTCTGATAGTTTGCCAATTTTCACTCTCAAATCTTCTATTCTTTTTTCAAGTCTTTTCTGCCAGTTCGGGATCTGTTTCTCTTTCAACCAGCCATTTTCTGTATTTCGGGTAACTTTGCCACCACTGTGAATAATTGCTGTAGGTATATGCTGAACAGTAAATTGCTAATTGTGTAGTTTCAAAACTAGAGTCTATCGGCACGAATTTTGGCATAATTGTACCGTTTATATATTGTACTACTGTTGTTAATCTTCGAGATGTTTTTTGCTTTAGCAGAAAAGGTCTTGAAGTGGGGTCCGTAGTTTTATACGTTTCGAAGGTTTCCTTAAATGTTTTTTCAATATCTTTTTGCTTAGCGTCATCTAACATGTATTGTGGTCGCGTATAATTTTCATTTCCTTCATGACTGTCTATTTCAACAGACTGCGGGTTATTTGATTCATCGAATTTAGTAGATAGTGTTGAATAAGAACTAGTAGTTGGTTGAAAGACACTGTGATCTGTATTATTAGATTGAGTTAGTAAGACTTCGTCACGAATTTCCTGCATTCTGCTTTCAGATATAAATTTTCGGTTTACGATGGCTTGACGTTGATCTGCTATTCTTTGTTCAGAGAAATGGGACAGATGTGGGAACTCAGATATTATTGACCGGTGTAGGGGTTGCCTATAGCCTGTTTTGTTTCTTTCTAAATCTGTTATTATAAAGTAATTTCTCATAATGCTTTCGTTAACCTCATCTGACCATTTCATTCTTTGACTAGGTGTATTTATATTGTAAGTTTGTGTTGTGATTACTTGATTTGACTCTATTTGTTGTGTAATTTCTTGTCGTATCATATCTATTTTTTCGGGAGAGAGTAGTTTGGCGTTTATTATGGCTCGGCGCTGATCACCTACACGCTGGCGACTAACTTGCATTTCTGGATATTTATCATTAAACTTTTGGTGTAATTCTGTTAGGTAAGATCTTAAATTTAAGGTTTCGAGTTTTGTGATAATGAAATATGTGCGCAATATGAATATGTTCATGTCTTCTGTCCATTTTTTTCGCGCACGAGATGCAGTCTTGGTGGGTACAATATTAGCGGCGCTTGCCTCTTGTACAACATCCTCAACTGGATGATTTGATGATAGAGGTGAAGAAATAGATGAGGAAGGATGATTGAATTCGATGAACGATTGCGGTGAAGAAGGAATGGATGAGAATAATGACTTAGTTGATGAGGTAGGTGAAGGTGAACGAGATGATTGGCCGGCTGTAGTATTTTTGCCGAGGGGAACCCGCCTGCTCAGTCCCCCGTCGCCAACGGTTCGCATACTGTGACACCCAGCGTTGGCTCCAGATGCACCCCGGCGACCCCCGGGTAGCGACCGTAAATTGTACCTTTTATTTTCCATATTCATATTTTTTTTAGGGCTTAGAATCGTTAGTTTGGATAGGTGATAGCTTAGGTGTTATAGCTATGTTAAGTAAATAATCTGTGAAGATTTTTAGATCAAGGTGTTATGATCGTATAAATGCCTGTATCCGTAAGCCCCCCCACCGCGGCAAGGTGATTCTATGGGGGGGTTATTATTATTATTATTAAATAAGTATTTCAGTTTCAATAATAACGTGCGTAGATTACATTGTATAGTATTTAATTAGTTTACACTTTACGTTCAAAACTTTGTTGAAAATTGTGAAATTCTCGTAAAATTCACCTTGTTTGATGAAAAAAATTTCTTAAGCTCGAGGCAAATTGTTTTCCTTATTATATAAATACTCTTAAGATATTTTTGCTATTTCAGGCAGGCGGAAGTTTAATATAGTGAGATAATTTTAGGTTGTAAGAATGTTGTGAGTAAATCAAAATTATACTTCGCTAGATATAAAACGAAATTGCTTGCCGCTGTCTGTTTGTTTTAAATATGCTGCATCATCACCACCATCATATCATCATTATCGTCAGCATCATCATCATCATCAGCCTGTAGACATCCACTGGACATAGGCCTCCCTCAAACCTCACCACATCGACCGGTCCTGCGCTATCTGCATCCAGTGACTTCCCGCGATGCTGACTATGTATGCTTAGATTTTTAAAAGTACTAAGATAGAGAGATTTCACAATTTGATGTGATTTAGTAGATAGGAATGATGACTAGTGATGATTTTTCATTGTGATGACAGAGTGGTTGAAGCGCTTGCCTTCCGTACGAGAGGTGGTTTCAAAACCGGCTGGCTTGTACCTCCGAGTCTTAATGTGAAAAAGATATGTGTTTATTCACAACACCACTGGCTAAAAACGGTGAAGGAAAACATTGTAAGGAAACCTGTATATTGGAAAAGGATTCTAAAAATCCTTTGAAGATATTTGAAGTCCCCAATCCGTATTGGGCAAGCGTGGTAAACTAAGCTTAATTTCTCTTCTGAGGAGACTTGAACCCAGTAGGCAGTAATGGGTTGTTACAGTACAGTACAGTAGTGATGATTTTGAGTTGTTTCAAATTTCATCCTTCTTAAACCCGTTGAAAATGCATGAAAGTATTCATGCATTTTCAACCACGATTTTTAATTAATTGAGTTGTCTCGATGGGTAGATAGATTTATTTGCTCTTAAATCGACCCGCAGTATCCAGTCTTCTCGTGATCATGACGTTTGCAACAACGTTGAAATATCGAGACAACTCGATTAATTAAATATCGTGGTAAGAACCCGTCGAAAATGCATGAAAGTATTTTAGAAAACCGCGAGTGTCTGAATAAGTTCATCCTTCTTATTCTAAGAAGGATTTTCAACCAAAATAATTCCTAGTTACTACATGTCTTAATTTTGGCATAAATCTAGTATTAACTTACAATTGATGAGGGTTTGGCACAATGTTATATCGTACTACTATGTAAGTATAGGTACTAAGTTATAACGTAACACTTATAAAGGTCAATAAAGGGATCCAAGTTTGCCATAAAATATGTTTAAAATGTAATTAAAAATAGACTTAGAAGAAATCTACATGGCAACATGTTTTATAAAATTAAAATCGATGAAGTGAAGTGAAATCTATATTTTATTTACAAGCTTTATGTTCACTTGCACTGGATATAACTATGTAAGTTCGGGTGGAAATTTGCGAGTTAAATTTTACAAACTTCCCGGTTTTAGAAAGGCCAGCTACTAAATAAGATATAGACCCGTCATGTTTGGGCTCGTTTTAGCTAGCACTCTACTGCTACATGATATCCAGGATTTTAAAAGCTTGCATTTAAAGTCCTGTTTCTTCTTAATAACTCTTGTTTTCACAAATAAACTATGTCTATTTATAGGGGGCCCCCGTTGCTGGCGTCCGTGGGCGTGACCACCTTCACTGAAGGCTAACCCCACACGTGGTCCCCGGGTGGTGCCAAAACAGCAACGGGAGAGCGGCCGTGAGGTTGGGTGCCTGGGAGTAATCGCACTAGTGCGGTTACTCCCCCCAACCTTGTGGTGTGATGGACGTTGAGTCCATCACCGAAGCCCGCACAGGGGTAGGCGACCAGGCCCCTGTGTCGGAGAATGCCACTGGCGTAGGGTCAGGGTGGGCATCGTGCGCGAGTGTCGTCGCGAGCGATGCCTGCTCTGAAGACCAAAGTGGGAAAGTCCGGCGCAAGCGGAAGACCGCAACGCGCCGGACCTCGAGTAGTGGGCCTTCGTCCGCCTCCTCGGAAGAGGAGATGCCACGAGGACCCACGAAGCGAGGTTCCCACATCACCGGAGGGACAAAGGGAGGGCCGCGGGAGACCCCGCCTCGCCGACGCGGTCGGCGATAGCCCTTGCCTCGGCCCAAACGGCTGACGGGGAGCTCTTAGAGAGCCCCGTCGCTGTTCTCGAGGCCATAAAGCGACGGGCCACTAATGCCACATATCGGTATAACACTGTGCGCCCGTCCTATGCGCTGGCGTGGCGACGGGTGGCCAAAGAGACTGGCAGGATCATGCCTGCCGTCGCGGCGGCCATCAGTCGCGACGCAGCCCTGCAGACCGAGTTGGAGAGGTCGAGGGCGGAGGTGGCTCTCCTCAAGGAGAGGCTGACGACCCTCGAGGCTCAGAGGCCTGAACCTGTCGTGGCGGCGAGCGGTTCGCGGAGGGCGCGGCCCCCGCCACCGCCTGCACAGCCGGACGGCACCAGGGCGACTTGGGCCAAAAAGTCGCAGACCAGCGACGAGTGTCTGCCCCCGCGGCGACTTGCGTCACCACGGGCCAGAGCGCAGCAGGCGGAAACCCGGGAGGAGCTGGTTGCTTGCATCAGGCGGGAGTTGGCGGAGGAGTTCGGAAAACAAATTGCCGAACTCAAGGGGATTGTGGCGGCACTGAGTGGTGCTGCCCCATCCGCGCCGCCTCCTCCTCCCGCTGCTCCTGCCCCCCCGGCTAGACTCCCGGGTCGGGAAACGGCTCCGACCCGGAAAAACAAGAAGAGTGGCGGCGGGACACCGGTTCCGGTACCAGCACCTCAGCCCCGCCCGCTTCCTCCGCCCCCATCCAATATGGATGAGGGATGGACTGAGGTTGTTAAGCGGGGCGCAAAGAGGGCCAGGGTTGTGGCCACTCCAACCCAACCACCACCGAACGAGACAAGGGCAGCGGCCAAGACGACTCCTCAGCTGGGGAGAACGCCGACCGCTGCCCAAACCACGAATGCGACTCCGGCGGTCGCGGTTGCTCCCCAATCGGGTCGAGCACCCGCCGCCGGAAAAGAGAAGAAGAAGAAGAGCCAGAAGGCTAAGAAGAAGCCGCGCGCGCCGCGGCAGGCTGCAGTGGTGGTCACCCTGCTGCCTGCCGGCCAGGCGAAGGGGTTGACATACCCCGACGTCATGGCCAAGGCGCGTGCGGCCGTGGACCTCAGGGAGATCGGGGCGGAGGATGGCCTCCGCATCCGGCATACGGCCAATGGGGCCCGACTGCTGGAGTGTCCCGGCGCTGACAGTGACAGTGTCGCGGACCGTCTGGTGTCGGGTCTGCGGGTCGTATGGCCGGAGGGGGAGGTCAAGGTGCACAGGCCGGTCAAGATGGCTGAGCTGCGTGTAACCGGCCTGGATGACTGCACCACCAGGGAGGAGGTGGTGGCGGCCATCGCCGCCCAGGGCAAGTGCGCCCCGGAAAATGTAACCGTAGGCGAACTTCGCCAAGGTTACACCGGGGCCAGCTCGGTGTGGGTACGGTGCCCGGTTGGGGCCGCCACCTCCCTGGCCACTCCTCCGCCCGGAAGGCCGGCTGGGGACCCTGGCAGGCTGCGCGTGGGCTGGGTTGCAGCCCACGTGCGGCTGCTGGAGTCACGCGCCTGGCGATGCCTCAAGTGCTTCGGTACGGGGCACAGCGTCGCCAGGTGCACCAGCACTGTAGACCGCAGCGGATTGTGCTTCCGCTGCGGTCAAACCGGACACAAAGCGGCCGTGTGCTCGGCCGCGCCGCACTGCGCGTTGTGCGCCGCGGCCGGTCAAGGGCAAGGCTTGCTCCCCGTCTGGTGGTAACACGGAGCGTAACAGGCGCCGCAAGATGAAGCGGCGCCAACAGAAGAAGTCGGCCGGGGGAGTACCGGCCGGCGTTTCAGACCCAGCCGTGGCGCCTAGTGCGCCCGATGGCGGGGGCGATGGAGGAGGGGAGGGAGCGATGGATGTGGTTCAGTAATGGACTACACCCGTCGCTTCCTCCAAGGAAATTTGAACCACTCCGCCAGGGCTCAGTGGTGGAGTGGTCCATTGACGTAGCGGTGGTCGCGGAGCCGTACTTTGTTCCCCCGGCAGATGAGTGCTGGTTCGGGGACGAGTGCGGCTTGGCGGCCATCCACGTAAGGAGAGCCGCGGCGATCCCGCCCTTGGTAATGGTGGCCAAGGGACCAGGGTTCGTCGCGGCGATGATGGAAGATACCGTCGTGATCGGGGCGTATTTCTCTCCAAATCGACCTATTCTCGAGTTCGAGCAGTTCCTGGACGGGCTCGGAGCGATTACTCAGCGCTCCGCTCCCCGTCCTGTGATACTGGCGGGGGACCTCAATGCGAAGTCAGTCGCTTGGGGTTGCCCCCGCACCGAACCTCGGGGTAGGCGATTGGAGGAGTGGGCGGTCGCGGCCGGACTCTGTGTCTTGAACAGAGGGTCGGTCGCGACTTGCGTGCGGTGGCAGGGCGAGTCCATCGTGGACGTTACGTTCGCGAGCCCTGTCATCGCACAACGCATCCGCGGTTGGGAGGTGCTGGTGGGGGCGGGATCGCTATCGGATCACCGGTATATCCGGTTCGATCTTTCCGCCCCCACGACAACCGCGGTCGCCCGTGGAACTGCGCCCCGGTCATTCCCCAGGTGGGCATTGAAGCTCCTGGACAAGGAGCGCTTGGTGGAAGCCTCCACGGTGGCGGCGTGGACGCCTATGCGTCCACACCCAGTGGACGTGGAGGTCGAGGCGCAATGGCTCCGGGACACGATGCATCGCATTAGCGATGCTTCGATGCCCCGGGTTGGCCCTCGGCCTCCTAACAGGTCGGCGTACTGGTGGTCGCCTGAGATAGCGCAGCTCCGTGCTGTATGCGTCCGGGCGAGGCGCCGGTGCGCCAGACATCGCCGCCGCATCCTCGCGCGCCGCGACGATCCCGTCGCGTTCGCGGAGGAGGAGGCCCGGCTGTATGGCGAGTACGCTGAAGCGAGGAGCGCCATGCAGCTGGCCATCAAGCAGGCCAAGGAGAGGCACATGGAGTCACTCTTGGGGACGCTCGACGATGATCCGTGGGGGCGCCCCTATAAAGCGGTGCGCGGCAAGCTGCGCCCGTGGGCGCCTCCCCTGACCGAGCGTCTCCCGCCTCAGCAGCTGCGGGACATCGTTTCGGCGTTGTTCCCGCAGGAGCAGGACGGATTTACTCCGCCTGCTATGGGTGAACCGCCGGATCACACCGGCGGTGAAGCCACTGCTGAGGTGCCTCACATCACGAAGGATGAGCTCCATGAGGCCGTGGTCAAAATGAGTAGAAAAGACACGGCACCCGGCCCGGACGGCATCCACGGCCGGGTCCTAGCCTTGGCCCTCAATGCCCTAGGGGACCGACTCCTGAGGCTGTACAATTCATGCCTGGAGTCGGGACGGTTTCCCTCGCTGTGGAGGACGGGCAGACTGGTCCTCCTACGTAAGGAGGGGCGCCCGGCGGACTCAGCCGCCGGTTACCGTCCCATCGTGCTGCTGGACGAGGTGGGCAAATTGCTGGAACGCGTTCTGGCTGCCCGCATCGTTCAGCACCTGGTCGGGGTTGGACCCGATCTGTCGGCGGAGCAGTACGGCTTCCGGGAGGGTCGTTCGACCGTAGATGCGATTCTGCGCGTCCGGGCCCTCTCGGAGGAGGCCGTCTCCCAGGGTGGGGTGGCCTTGGCGGTGTCTCTCGACATCGCCAATGCCTTTAACACCCTGCCCTGGTCCGTGATTGGGGGGGCACTGGAGAGGCATGGAGTGCCCCTCTATCTCCGCCGGCTGATCGGCTCCTACCTGGAGGCCAGGTCGGTCGAATGTACCGGGTACGGTGGGACCTTGCACCGGTTCCAGGTCGTGCGCGGTGTTCCACAGGGGTCCGTTCTTGGACCCCTCCTATGGAATATCGGGTACGACTGGGTGCTGAGGGGCGCCCTCCCCCCGGGCCTTAGCGTAATTTGTTACGCGGATGACACATTGGTCATGGCCCGGGGGGATGACCACAGAGAGTCTGCCCGTCTTGCCACAGCGGGGGTGGCCCTCGTCGTCGGCAGAATAAGGAGGTTGGGCCTCGACGTGGCGCTACACAAATCCCAGGCCCTGTGGTTTCACAGGGCCAGGGTGGCGCCACCGGTCGACGCCCACATCATGGTTGGAGGCGTCCGAATCGGGGTCGGGGTGCAGCTTAAGTACCTCGGCCTCGTGCTGGACAGCCGTTGGACCTTCCGGACCCACTTCGAGCAGCTGGTCCCTCGACTTGTGAGGACGGCCGGCCATCTTGGTCGGTTGCTTCCGAACATCGGGGGACCCAGCCACGCGGTGCGCCGCCTCTATGCGGGGGTGGTTCGCTCGATGGCCCTGTACGGTGCGCCCGTTTGGGCCGAGCCTCGTACTCGGGCAACTTTTGCCCGATACTTGCGCCGGCCACAGCGCATCGTAGCCATCAGGGTCATCCGCGGGTACCGCACCGTCGCGTTTGAGGCGGCGTGCGTGCTGGCGGGGACGCCGCCCTGGGAGTTGGAGGCGGAGGCGCTCGCTGACGATTATCGTTGGCGATGCGACCTCCGGGCCCGGGGCGTAGTGCGTCCCCTGCGGGAAGCTGTTCGGGATCGGAAGGCCCAATCTCGGCGGTCCGTAATGGAGTCGTGGGAGCGACGTATCGCTAACCCCACTTGGGGTCTGCGGACCGTCGAGGCGATCCGCCCCGTCCTAAAGGATTGGGTGGGTCGTGGCGAAGGACGCCTCACCTTTTGGGCGGTGCAGATGCTGACCGGGCACGGATGCTTCGGGCGGTATCTGCACCGCATTCAGGTGGAGCCGACGACGAGGTGCCATCACTGCGTAGGATGTGACCAGGACACACCGGAGCATACGCTCGCTGTCTGCCCCGCGTGGGAGCAGCAGCGGTGTGTCCTGGTCCAACAAATAGGACCGGACTTGTCGCTCCCGGGCGTCGTGGCATCGATGCTCGAGAGCGACGAGTCCTGGAAGGCGATGCTCGACTTCTGCGAGTCCACCATCTCGCAGAAGAGGGTGGCGGGGAGTGCGAGGGAGAGAATTTATTCTTCTCTCCGCCCCGCAACAACCCGCCGCCGTCGGGCAAGGGGCCGGAACCGGGATCTCGCCCGGAATCTGGCCCCTTAAGAGTTCGGGTCCCCAGTGCATGTGAGTGCGAGCGGGGACCCAAGAAGGTGTCGTGTCTCGCTCAGCACGCCCTTGCGTCAGAGCATCCGGAGGATGGCGGACCGCGCTCCCCGACCCACGCTGGTTCTGACCCAGCGGGGTATTCCGTGGGAGGGTGACACGCGGTCCAGCCATCTTGGCGGGCTTCGGATAGCCCGCCGACCGAGAGAGCCGGTGGCCGTATTCGCCGGCGGCTACCGGTTCGGCGTCCGGGGACGGAGCGACGGAAAAGTGTGCCGAGAGCGTTACGCGTCGCGCCGTCCCTCAAAACCCCGTGCTGGGTTCTGGCCTCAGCCGGGGTTCGGACGCTGAGTGTGAGCGGTTGGAGGTTTTAGTGCGGTTCAACTCCCACATACCCCGCCCGCGGGGCGGGCGGGGATCCGGTGATTTCCTCCAACTGAAAAAAAAAAAAAAAAAAAAAAATGTCTATTTATAATAGGAAGGCATATTATTACATATGGGGAATATGGAACGCATTTAGGGAAAAGCAATCTATATCAGTTCGTTCCGTTCTACTTACGCTGGATAATTAAATACGGTCCCCGGTGACCGCAGATTGATCACAAGAACATGTCATAGTATAGTGTGTTTCATGGTTTTGCAATGTGTTCAAACAAAAAAACTTGAGAGGTGTCAAGGGACACCCGGATGGAACGAAGTTTTTTCGATTAACTAGTGAGGGAATTGTAATAAAATTTTATTTTTTTAAGTTATAATAATTAGTTAGTTTAAAACGTCTGTCTCTCCCACATAACTTAAAAAAATATTTTTTTAATCTCAGCGCCATCTAGCATTAATCATATAAAACAAAATAAGGAATTGATTTAAATCATCGCCTCGTCAACCTACAAAAAATAGTAGTATAACAAAAAGTATTACTAAAATAATACTTCTACCCTTAATTTCATGTACCTAATGCCTATTTTTGAAAGCATTTCGATGTCTCAATTTGCATTGTCTTACTCGTAATGAAATAAGTACCATAACCTAAGCCGAAATTCAGCTACACCAGAGTAATTATCCCAATAACATCAACATTATAATAAACCAGTCATTTCGTTAATTAATAATGTACATTTCCCAATGACATGGGTTTGTGTTTTAAATGAAAATGTAATGATGAAATGATTTTGCATGTGAAACGTATTTAATTTAATTTGTATTGATTGGACTGCGATTACTGACTACATTTATGGTTTTGTCTACTTTGTTTTAAAACAAAATTGTCATACTTAACTGCTGGTAGAGGTGGACAACTACTTTTTTTTTATTGCGTGATAGATAAACGAGCCTACGGCCCACCTGATGGTAAGCGGTCACCGTCGCTCATGAACCTCTGCAAAGCCAGGGCAATGAGGGACTGTTATCTATCGCCTGACAATACAGGACTTTTATTAAACCTCTTTATTATTGCCATGTAGGCAGACGAGCCAACGGCCCACCTGATAGAAAGTGGTTACCGTCGCTCATGAACCTCTGCAATGTCAGGGAACACTGAGGGGTTGCTACCAACAACCTAACTTTAAGGACCCTCCTCAAGCCTCGTTTAAAATTTCCTTCTCTTGTTTAACTTCATTTCGAAATTTCCTTTTTTTTTTTTTAATGCAAGGTAGATAAACGAGCATACGGCTCACCTGATGGTAAGTGGTCACCTTATCCCATTTAGATGGGGTCGGCGGAATGTCTTCTTTCTCCACTCCTTTCTATCTTTAAATACATCATCTTTCACACACTCAGACCATCTTTTGTTCGACTTTCCTCTCCTCTTACATTCATTTACTTTCATAAGAAGATTCACCATATTGTTGAACGGTAATATTTTTGGAACCTTCAATATGTTATAAGTAGATATGTTTCAGCTCTCATCAAAAGGGGCACTTAGGTTTGATGTTTCATAAAAACGAAGTAACCCGACTCTGATGAATTTTAAGTGAATCTTTAAGACGTGATGTATAGAAAATGATTTTAATCTTATGTGATGAGTTTCTTCTTACCTTATGGGGGCGGCGCGACGGGAAAGAGTGCCGTGGACGTAACGCGTCGCGCCGTCCCTCATAACCCCGTGCTGGGTTCTGGCCTCAGTCGGGGTTCGGACGCTGAGTGTGAGCGGTTGGAGGTTATAGTGCGGTTCAACTCCCACATACCCGGATCCGGTGATTTCCTCTAAATAAAAAATAACAAAATCTTCTTACCTTATTCATAAAGAATAAAGATGTTTATTGTGAGTTAAATCCGTTACACATTTGACAGAAAACTTAAACTAACTTAAACATAGGATTCAACTTACATTACATGAAACTAAACTGTAAATATTGTCAATACTTTTGAAGACCACATCTTGTTGGAAAGTTGGCTTGTTCTACTGAGCGCATAAAAATCTAAGCAGAAATAATGAATAACTAAATGAATAGTAAAATCTTAATATTATTTTTTGTAACACAAAGCGTATATAAACTTAAATACTGCAAAATAATTCTATGACAATGTAAATCTTATTTGCTCAATTTAAAACATTCTAAATTCAATTTGTAGACCATTGTAGTATTCGACACTCGAACACTAATTCCAAATTCGGAAAACCGCGGGAAAAATCACATATCAAATCAAAATCAAATCAAAAAACATTTATTCTGTGCACATAAAAAATCTTATAACTATTAACAGCTTAAACTAAAACAAAAGTGCCCAGAAATGGTTTCCGGCTCAGCAATGCCACAGTAGTCATAAAATGACGGCACTGCGACGCTGTTCTTCCGCCGGCACCAGATGTACACGTTGGTACTGTACTAACCAGCACAGGTATTAAATATTATAATATACTTATTAATAACATCGTGTGCATTACGTACACACTTACACAATCACAAAACAAAATAAAAAAAGTAATAAAAATAAAAACTTAAAGTAATACTGACACAAGACATGGAAATGTCATATGCAGAGGTATGTTAAGAGGATGTAGCAAAATATATATACATAGTCTATGGTCCGTATAACCGGCCAGTAAAAAGTTTATTCCAAACAGTAAATTTAACTTTTTAACGTTTACAAACTTTGTAAGAATACTGCAAAAGAACTATTAAGAAATTTTCTACTAATAGCAAAACTTAAAATTTAAAACATTAATTTTCTCGTTATCTACCCACGCCATAACTATGGAAATAAATTATGAAACTTTTTCCAGCTAGTGATAGTTTTAACCACGGAACTAAAACATCAGGAAACAACATCATGATGTTTTATGAAGCAGTTTTTATCTTCTTTTAGCTAACAACTGAAAACAAAACTCAAAGAAGCGTTCGTCAAAGTTTAGACAAGCACCCAAAGAAAACAAAATGAAAGAAAAAAAAACTTGAGAGTTGTCAAGGGACACCCGGATGGAACGAAGTTCCTTTCGATTAATTAGTGAGGGAATCATAATATTTTTTTTTAAGTTGTAATTATTAGTTAGTTTAAAACGTCTGTCTCAATCGCAAAAAAAAAAATTGATCACAGCATCTAGCATTAATCATATAAAACAAAATAAGGAATTGTTTTAAAAGATTTTAATCACAGCGCCACCTAGCGATAATAATTAAAAACAAAAAAGTGTCGTGACAACGTTTTCATAAGAATTTCCGTCTAGCCCCCTTTCGATAACGTCCGATAAGGAACTTCGTACCAATAATGATGTCAAAAAATAGAAAGAATAGAGAAGTCCAAAAAAAAGACATTGAAAAGTTACGTTTAAATTAGCAGTTTGGTTTTTTAATTCCTTTCCCAAATTCCACTAGCAAGAAGACAACCGCAAAGAGAAAGTAAAACAAAAGACAGTTGGCGTCCTACGCGGGAAACTTCCCAAGATTAAATAATAGATGGCGCTACTTGTACCACTTGAACATAGATTATAATATTTACTTTATTCTTACAATCTCAATGGCGGGCTTTTTTTGATTTTTTATTCAGAAGTACCGGTGTCGCCCTCTATTATGGGACCCAAAAAGTAACGCCACAGTTTTTCATGGTGTTGTTGCCTGACATTATAGTTCGATAGCTTAACCCTGTTTCAGCTTGTTCCGTGCTTAGCTACTAGTGATTTGTGGCACGCAAAATGTCAGTTGACCCCTGACTATGACTGTAAATCATTTTAAGTGCTCGTTTTCAACTCTGTAACCTCATTTGAGGTCATTTGAATAGTTTGTTTTAGATTTTTTGTTTTGCAAAAGTAGCTATAATCTTTTACCTGATGTTTTTTTTGCAAAGACAGATAAACAAGCTTAATACTAGATGGTAAGCGGCTACTGTCGCCTATGATCTTCTTAATACAAAGGCTTCTCAGGGGCCGTTACCCATCATCATTATTGTTTCATTATATTATTTTAAAAGCTTATATTTAACTTGCACTGGATGTAGCTGTACTTATCTATGTAGGTTTGAGTGGAATCTTGCGAGTTGAGTTTGACCAACATCCCGTTTTTGAATTTAGCTGAAATTTTGGACGCATATGTATGTATACCGCGTGACAAAGCATTAATCATGGAGTTGATAATAATATGATGATGGAGTTGAAAGATAGTCATAGGCCACACTTCAGTAATATTGAAGATAGACACTTCGTGTTTGGATTCGTTTTACTTGTCTTGGCTAGCTATTTACTGCTGCTTGATATCCAGGATCTTAAAATCTTGGTTCTATTTTTTTTTTTTTTTTTTGTTGGAGGAAATCACCGGATCCCCGCCCGCCCCGCGGGGGGGTATGTGGGAGTTGAACCTCACTAAAACCTCCAACCGCTCACACTCAGCGTCCGAACCCCGGCTGAGGCCAGAACCCAGCACGGGGTTATGAGGGACGACGCGACGCGCCATCGGAACTCTTTCCCGTTATGTGTATTTTTTAGAACAATACCAGTAGGTATTTACAAGTTACTCTACCTAATAGTAATAATCGTTTTCCTTTATAATAACTTAAAAAGCAGTGGTTACACCGATACAAAAGTGTTAATCCTAAACAAGCAAGGTACCCGGATAACACAAACCGGATCAAACAGACATTTGTCAGGTTTCTCGCTCTTTTAACCGTTCTTTGTTTATACAAAGGCTTTATATTCGAGACCTTTTCGTTGTAAAAAAGGGGCTGTTTGCTTCCGTCAGATCTCAAACATTTTTTCTTTTTGTTAGTTATGAAGGTTTTCGCTGTTATAACTGGTTTAGATTGGTTGGTGAAAAGGGCTATGTGATGTTTGATTTATGTGAAATTTATCGCAGAAGTATTGGCTAAAAACGGTGGAGGAAAACGTGAGGGAATCTGCATATTACGAGAGGGTTAAGAAACCCTTAGAAGATATGCAACATTTGCCTATCGTGGTGGATATAGTCACACCCTCCATTCATATAGCCCAGCAGTGGGAGTGATGAAATCTTTCCGTAAATTATCTTGAGAACAAAAGGGGTAAACCCATGGAATATGAGCACATTTGAAAAGCCTTTATGTTGGCATTGGTTTCCCTCCACGCTCTCGCAACTGTTGTCAAAACATTCTTTTTTACAAGCTTTATATTAACTTGCACTGTATGTAACTATGTAGGTAAAACTGTATAATGATAGACCTGTCGTGTTTGCGCTCATTTTACTTGTCTTGTCTAGCACTCTACTGATAAATGATTTTCGGGATGTATTTAAAGTTTTCTTTAAAATGAATTTTTTTCTTAGTCTCTTACGCCTAATACACACAAACCCTATCTATTAATAAACAGGTCGAAAAGGCTTTTTCTTTTACAAGCTTTATATTAACTTGCACTGAATGTAACTATGTACTAATGTACCTATGTAAGTTCGAGTGAAATCTTGCAAGTTAAATTTGACAAACTTCCCGTTGTTTGATTGAACTGACATTTTGCATAGATGTATATCGCATGACAATGCAATAATATGACAAATAGTACTGATCTGATGATGGATTCGGAAGGTGGTCATAGGAACTCCTGTATTAAATAAGACAGACCTGTCGTGTTTGGGCTCATTTTACTTGTCTTGTCTAGCACTCTACTGATACATGATATTCAGGATCTTAAAAGCTTGTATTTAAAGTTTTCTTTAAATTATTGCAATCCATGAAATACAAAAAATAAAACCCAAGCTTTAATTCTGGAGTATAATTTGAACTGCCATAACAAATTAAGAGTAACAAATGAATGTCAAGTTTGTATAACTTTGCAACTTGCTCCCAAGGGTTGTTTATGTTTTCAATGTTTTAGTTTTAATGAAAATCGGATTCAGACTTGATTGTTTTGTTTATTTGTTAGTGGTAGCTGGATTTTGAGCTAGATTGTTTTGAGATTATGCTGGTGTGAAGAGAGGTAGTTTTGGTAATCGTAAATTGTTTTTTGATCTGATTGACCTGTCGTAAGTGGTTACTGTCGCTTATGGATCGTCAGGGGACAACACGGAGCCGATACTTACGACCTACCTTTAGGAATTAGCTTTAAACCCTGTTTAGGTACCTTTTTTAGATTATAATTTTTGTTCAAGGATATTTCAAGAATGACTAGTCCACTTACACTATTACTAAACGGGTTTTTACCACGATTATTTTTAATTGAGAGGTCCTGATATTTCAGCACTGTTTCAAGCGCCATGATCACGGGAAGACTGAAGAACTGCGGGTAGGTTATTTAAGAGCAGACAAATCTGTCTACCCTCTTCTTCGTTCGTTTTCCGGTACCACTGGAACTTGAACTCACATTTCCGATACTGTCAGTGTGGTATGTCTAAATCTATTAAAAATAATCGTGGTAAGAACCCGTTTAGTAATAGTGTAAGTGATGTAGGTAACCGCGAGTGTTTAAAGAAATTTATGACTAGTCCACTTAATAAAATGAACACGGAACAATTTAAATCGGTTCATATTAGTCACTGTGACGAGGTTTGGGGGAACCCTATGTCCAGCAGTGGACGTCTAAAGGCTGATGAAGATGATTATTATGCTTTGATGTCACTATTATGATGAATATACCTTTTTCATTATAGAACTTTTATTAGCACGGACTAAATAAATAACTTTGATCAAATTTAATTATGAAATGGTTTGTCACGTGATTCGTGCGACGAAGGGCGCGGTGTATATTTAATTACGTGAAAATAAGGAAATTAAGTATTAAGGGTAGTTCTGTGTGCTTGCGTGTTTATGTAGATATGAGCTTCAATGTTTGACTGTTTGTCACGCTTGACGATTGATCAATAACTGAACTTAAAATAAAATAAAACGACTGGGTTCTATATTTTTTTATTATTTCTATGCCATGTAGGCAGACGAGCCAACGGGCCACATGATCGTAAATGGTTACCGTCGCTCATGAACCTCTGCAATGTCAGGGGACATATTTATTTATTTATTAAACTTTATGCACATAAATGGTACAATGGCGGACTTGCCTAAGGCATTGTCTACCAGTCAACCAAAGGCGTAGAGAAAACTCTGGTAGGTGCTCAATTAGATTTACTATAAAAATATATATTTTTCAATTAGATACAAAAACTAATCTTTATCAAACCTGTATCTAGAGGTTATATCCGAAGTATCGGCTTTGTAACAAAAATAGAATCGTTGAAATCGGTTCATCCAAAAAAAAATATAGACGCGTAGCCGGCACAAGTAACCGTGAAAAATATATTTTAAACATAGCTCCAAAAGTATTAGTTTGATCTTGAAAACAATGAAATGGGACCCCACGACGATCATTACCTTTCAAATTATTAAACAAGAACCATCCGAATCGGTTCATCTACATTAAAGTTATGCGCAGACAAACATATCTAAATTTTAAATATACAGTTCACTTTTGAGCCTTCCTTTTGGGCAGTTGATGAATTACATTATTGAAAAAAAAGTAAGTTTCTCATTAATTATATTTAATTTCAGATCTTCAATCTAAATACCTAATGATATTTTCTTCTTAGAAAGTAATTTATCTACACAAACAATTTTCTGGCATTCTTCAATATATTTAAATAAACGGTCATGTCTTTGCCTAAATATTTCGTCATTATTTTAAGATAAAAGAAAGATAACAAAAGAGATTAATCAAAGGGAATGTGTTAGCGGAAATAATACTTAGAACGTTTTGTTTTTTGTCAAACAAATCAAATTATATTATGAATCAAACGGAGAAGTGCTATTAAGGAATTTTATCAAAAGAGATTTAATATAAAACCAACTAGCTGACCCACGCAACTTCGTCTGCGTCACATAAGGGAATTTTCTCACCGTTTAAACCTTTCCTGGACTTCTACGAATATTTCAAGATTAAAATAAACCAAATCGGTTCAGTCGTTCTCGAGTTTTAGCGAGACTAACGAACAGCAATTCATTTTTATATATAAGATAAAAAATAATATGTTTCTTGCTGAAAAGTAATATCATTATCATCAACATCATCAGACCGTACACGTCAACTGCTGGACATAGGTCCCCAAATGTCACCAAAATGCAATGCAATGAAAATATAAAACACTAAAAATATTGAGTACATTTATTTAATTCAATAAATAACTTAAACGATTACAGAACATTGAAAAAACAGGAAAATAATAGTAAAAATTAGTATACATAATACTGATAATATAAATACAATAGACTTTATAATAAACAT
This sequence comes from Trilocha varians, assembly GCA_030269945.2. NCBI lineage: Eukaryota > Metazoa > Arthropoda > Insecta > Lepidoptera > Bombycidae > Trilocha > Trilocha varians. The sequence continues at coordinate 2,655,545 of AP028270.1, read as the reverse complement.
TGTTATATTCAAAAATAATTAAAGCCATTTAATTACACAAAGCACAGAATACAATTAACAGTATAATGATAGGAAAATAATAATATCACATGTTATATTTAAATACATGAAAACTACAAATATAAAAGAGTAAAGACAAATCATGAAGTACAAGGAACTAAAGAAATAATCGTAATCTTTAAATTAAGGTGTGTATTAAAAACTCGTGCAAATAACATTATCAACATTTTAAAATTATATTCTAAAATCAAATTCGGTCCATCACTTACATAAATATTACGATAGCGCTTGCAACAGCGTTGAAATATCGGGATCTACCAAATGCTTTGTTTTGTCATACACATCAAATAACATTAGGATCATGACGGAGAAGCTGCATGCTATTAAGGAGTTTTATTAAAAGAGACTGAATATAAACCTATGTCACTTACGCAAACACTAAACAGGTTCTTACCACGGTTTTAATTAAATGAGCGATCCCGATATTTCAACGCTGTTGCAAGCGCCACTGAGTACTGCGGATTGATTACGTATGAGCAGACAAATCTGTCTACAGTCTTTCTCATTCGTTTGCCGATACCACTAGATCTTGAAATGGAAATTTTTGTAAATGATGTAGCCGCGAATGTTTATAGATATTCTCTATTATTACTCTTTCATAGACTTAAGTTCTTTCTCATACTTGGCGGTGTACAATCTCTTCGGGTCATAAGTCTCTACCAAACGCTTCCACTGTCCTGGTTCATGGTCGATGAGATGTCTGATGACCCTGCGGATGCCCTGGCGCTGTGCTTCGGTGCATTTCTTGCAGCCTGTTTGAAGAGCATCGGTAATGTGAGCTGAAATCGATGGAGTTATAAGTCAGGTGAAATTTAGTGTGATTTTGAAAGGTAATCGAGGTATCCCTATGACAGTAGATGTTTACTGTCGCTCATGAGCCTTTGTGATACCAAGGCATTGATGGCTGTTATCTATTATTGTACAGGACTTTGCTTAAACCTCGTTTAAAGAGGATCATGTCATAGCGCTCCAAGAACACGGAGGATGAGAGATCATTCTAAATGGGAATGGTACGAGGCAAAAAAGCTCTTTTGAAGCGAATTAAGGATGAACGGTTCCAAAAAACAATACATTTTAGTACATTATTTTCCTATTCAAATATGTGTATATCATTCAGTACAATATAGTATCTCGAATAAGTTGCAAAATAATAACTTCAACTAAAATTCTCCTCCAATACTAAACGAATATAACATTGATTCTTCCAAAAGAATTATCCTAACAATTTTCCGAGGGATAGCGTCGGATCGTTTTTCCTGTTTTTCTTATATCCGATTCAACTAGACCAGCGGCTCTCAAACTTTTTGTAAAACCAAAATTCTTAATATGCCTTGTACGATCATAATAATGTAACTAAAATATTTGGACCTGGCCCACGAGGTGACCGACATCTGGCATGTTGAATCGACCATCATTGTTCCGTACGTTGTATCTGTGCACGGTCTAATAGCGAAAAGCTTTGACCGTCATCTAGAGAAGCTTTCGCTCCCCGGCTGGGTAAGGGGCCTAATTCAGAAGGCGGTCGTTCTTGACACGGCGCGTATTGTGAGGAGGTTCCTTTCTCTTGAGCCCTGACCACTGATGGCTTGGGTCGTAGACTCCACCTGCAGTGGCTCTCTGTTTTTTATATTGTATTTTTAAATTTCATTGTTTTGTAAATTTATTTTAAAAGTAGAATGTAAAAAATAAGTGAATAAATGAATATACAGTTAACTAAAATACTATTAAATTAGTCAATTGAAGATGCTTTAGTGTCTATTTTAAAAACCGTATCGCACAAGCGTAAGTTAGGTACTTATTATCTTTATTCAATAACAAACATTCACAAATCATTTGCGACGCTGCATAGTCGAGCAAGCGAATTTATGTCTGATATGCACTAATGAGGCTAAATATACATGCTGTTAATTAAAAAAACTAATGAGAGGTGATCTTGCAATTGCATCGAATGAAAACATTGTTAACAGTGTTGATAGACTAGTTATTTTTACTCATGAAGCCCTCACAAAGTTATTCTTGACCCCTGGGGCCTCACAAGCACAGTTTGAGAATCGCTGAACTAAACATTGTTTTTATGTTAAGATGCGAGCGTGATATTACGTCTTTAGGGAATATCATTGTTTCTTACGCCATTTGTTGTACGCTAGAGAAATAAGAATGTATGTGTCTACCGAAATGTGTAGAATTACGAGATACAAGTTTTGAAGCATTATTCACGCTACACCGGATTGAGTCTGGATATTGAATCTTTTTTTTGAGTAGATGGAAATTGCTAGAGTTTCCAGGTGAGGTACATGGGGATTTGAACCGCACTAAAACCTACGGCTGACACTCCAAACTTCGACTTATGGAGTGATGCAGGACGACACGAGCCTTACGTACTACGGCATTTTTACCGTCGCACCGTCTCTCGGATAGCGTATGGATTTTTTAAAGTTACTCCCTATTTGAATAAGGCACCATATTATTTATTATATTCTGCCATTCTGTACATCGCGATACCGATTTTGCTAATTTGTTTTTGTTTGAAAAGAGGTACTTCTTAAATTATTCTGGCTGATACCTACTTTCTGAAGCTATCTACCTCTTACTTCATGAATGGAAATTGATTATTGGAACGAAGTTCCTTATCGCGCGTTATCGAAAGGGGGCTAGACGGAAAAAAATCTTACGAAAAGTTGTCACGACACTTTTAAAGTTGTCATAACACTTTTTTTGTTTTAGATGATTATCGCTAGATCGCGCTGTGATCAAAATCTTTTAAAACACGTTTCTTATTCGTTTTAGATGATTATCGCTAGATGGCGCTGTGATCAAAATCTTTTAAAACATGTGCCTTATCGCGTGTTACGTTAGGAAAAAAATATATAAGATATCTTTTAATCGAAAGGAACTTCGTTCTATTCGGGTGTCCCATGATACCTCTCAAGTTTTTATTTTCTTTACCTTTAAGTTCCTTTCCTTCGGCAGTACATTTCCCTTCATCCAACACACATTTGATATAAGCGTTCAGTAGTCTCTTATTCTCGAGGACGTGGTCGACATTGACGTTATCGTATCTGTCAGGATAGGTTTGTGCGTGGGCTGCAATAGCCACTGATATGAAAACTGCTATGAGGATGAACTTCATCTTGATAGGACTTTCTGAAACGAGAAATGAGAGGTTATTTTTGTTGTTAGTTTTTGACTGATTTCTACAAAGGAAGAGGTTATAAAGTAACATGACGTATGTTTGGGTGAATTATATTGATGATTATTTTTTCGTGTGAATGTTGGTGGTCCCACCCTGGTGTGTGTAACAGCATTTTGGCCCAGCCTTTATCAGCTACTGCGACAAAACTGTATCACCTTGTCGCGGTGGGCCTAAGGGCCAGACTAGTCTGACCTTTGTCCCGGCGTTCATGTTCTGTTCTATTCTTCTTGTTATTGTTAGTTTACTAGTTATTACTATAATTTGTTAGATTAAGTGTGTTTCCAATAGGAGTGGTATGGTCACTAAGTGAAAAAACTCCTTTCCTTTAAAAAAATGAAGAGAAAAAAAAAAAGGTTGTTGGTCGCAGTATGGGTTCTTTTTTTTCTAAAATTTGAAATTTGCTTCTGGTTTTAGTAAACAAAATTTCATGTTTGTTTTACGTTTGTCCGTATATTTTTGGTAACAAATATTCTTTGTGCTAGGTATTCTTGAAAAATTTAATTCGGATGTTTTCATTTGGTTCTATTTTTTTATAAATACATGTAATACGTAGCTACATAACCAAATAATTTATTGAGTTTTACATTATTTCTAAATATTAAGTTTAAGACAGAGTTCGTAGTCATAAACAGAGTACTAAGGTAAACATTTTATAAAAAATACTGCTGCAAAAATGCGCTTTAAACTAGAACACGAAGACTAAACTTACTTCATAGAAGTTAACGAGTAGCAAGCTACCGGGTACTACGACTTATAAAACAAAGAAGAAGTAAGCTCGCTTCTACTTGAGCTGTCTTACAAAATGTTAAAGTGATTTGTAGATAAAACAAAACGTGTGTAAAACATTTTACATGGTAAACTTTTAAAAAATCAGGATCAAAACGTCAACTCATTCGAAAACCGCGAAAATAGGTAGGTATATGAAAATTTCGTTAATAAGTACGTACATAGCTACCTTGCCTACGTCACGTAAGGAATCAAAGTTACCAAGTTTTGATATAGGTAATACCCCTTCGATGTGATCACATCGCAAAAAAATGTAATTTTAGAATCCTGTGACACTTACAAATAATGTAGTTTCCTATTAGAAAAAGGATTTTCGAAATCGGTTCACTAGATCCTAAGATTACTAATATTCAATATTTTATTGCAAGATAAATGCCGGCCCACCTGATGGTTACCGTCACTCATGAGCCTCTTTAATGCCAGGGCATTGAGATTTGAGGGTGGAGTTTTACCACTACTCTATAACAACATAGTATACATGACGGCGTAAATAGTGTGTTGAGGTGTTATGACGTTGTAATTAGTCGATCTTTGTTTGGTTTTGTCAGGAATGACGTCGCAATGTCCACTTGAACACTTGATGATCAATACTTTTGAATAAAAACTTCAAAATAACGAGTTTTAACAGTTTATTACTTTTACATCAAGAGGTCCGTTCGCCTCGACAATTCAGACACGAATGGACAATAACAGCGGCCAGCGCCAGTATTTATAGCAAGTCTCCACTTCCAACTACCCGCACTGTGAATAGGTTCGTTTCCCTTGTTATCACCCCGTCATGTCACATATCACGAGAGACATGGCATAACTCCTACATAAGTTTACATAGATGTAACACGTAATTACACAAGAATTTACAATGTAAAAGAATAATGTAATATTAATGAGATGAAAATATACTGAGGGCCACGAGTTTTACTAACGTTTTTCATTTAAATTTATAATGTAATCTTTTTTACAGGTAAGTCGATCTTTTGAGCGTTTTTACGTCGAAAGCTGTGAGTATAAATTTTAAAGATATGGTTGCAAATTGATGTTGTTTTTTATGATTATTTATACAGTTTGAAGTGCTTGTTTTATGCTCGTTTTGAAGAGCTTTTTGAAGTTATAATCATTATTTAGCACTGTGCTTTACCTACACACCTAATAATATAACTCGCTGTTAAGAACTGTTTTTTACAGATTTTCATTGTTTTAGCTTTTGAGAAAAAGTACCTATATAAGAGCAATATTTAAGTAGAATATAAACAAATCAAGAAAGAAAGAAAATAATATTATTAAACACACTTAACATACTTAAAAACAAATATAAATAACCAAAAATAATTAACTTAGTTTGTGTGCCCAAAAGAAATCTGCCTCAGCATATTGCTGCGATAAATACAGCGCTGATTGTCAGGCAGAACCTTTAGAACGAAGGCTCACTCTTAATTACTAAACAAAACAAATAAATACAACAATGAATTAAAATAAAAGAAGAGAAAAATTCAGACCTATACATGAAAATTAAAGATTTTAATTTTAATTAATAAATAGGCTGTATGAAAAAAAAAAAAAAAAAACGTGTTACATGGATAACTTCTGTACATCCAAGAACAATAAAATAAGATTTCTTTCTTTCTTTTCATAAACAAATCAAAAATTACTTTTGTTCTACTATATCTACAACAGAAATATTCCATCTCATTTGAACTCACTAGATAAAAATCATGCCTAGAATTATTGTTTTAATTCTATCACAATTTTAAGTATTAACTTACCGAAATCTCAACAAAGTATTCCTTGATATTAAACACTCAACTCCACTATTGTACTATAAAGAACTTAAATGAACTGTGGCATAATAAAATACTGTTCACTATTTATATTGATGACTGATCCTTGTTCTATCTAGAAGGTTCAATTAAATCAGTTATAATTTTCAATGATTTTCCTTTTAAAATTAACGGAATCGTGCCTCTAATTTGATAGTCCATTGTTTTAGTTGCATCAGCTCTACTCTTGAATTTTCTTTGGCCATGACATTGGAAGTTTACCTTCACTGTTTCTGTTTTTTTTTTTCCAAATGAAGTAGTTTTAGTAAATTACTAGCTGACCCGCGCAACTACGTCTGCGTTACAAAGGGGTTCAAACAGTACTCACAATGCCGTCGCGTTATTATTTGCGCTGCTCGAAGTGCATCCACATATTCATTGCGTTTTATACTCGTGATAACTTCTAAAGGAAAAGTTTGATTGGAATAAAACAAAAAGTAATTTACTTCTACATTAATACTCTTGATAACATAATACTTAATTTGGATAAGGGTTAATATAACGATACTCATTTAACGTTAAATTCAATCTCGGGACGAAATATTATTTTTATAAACATAAAAGCAGTTATTGTGAATAAACTATGACAGGTAGATAAATGCTGTCACGGACTTTTTTGTTTGTCTTACTAAGATATAATAACCCGTAGTACATCATTTTGTTCTACTGTCAATAGTTTTTGCAGCGTACGCATAAATAGGTTTTCGATTATTCACCTTGCCACCAAACCAAAGATATTTTAATAATAGAATAAAACCTGGTTCATCGGCCCATTTTCAATCCACCATTACCTACCTACTCATGAATAACTGTCTTTTTAGATCTTTCATACTTATTCAGATTATATTAAAATATTTAATATTACAGTAAGATAGCCTGTGTATGAAACCTATCTCTTACAATAGTAGATAAACAAATAAACAGAAAGTCACCAAGCTAGTGTTATTGCTGAAACTTTGCCTTTATTGCTCAAAATAGTCGATAAGATTTTAGTGCTTTTGAAATTTCAATACAACTGACTATACCGCAGTACCCAGTGTGAATAACAAGACGTAATAAAAATAGTCTAGTCGTTAAATATAACTACAGAAGTTTGTTTACTAAATTATTATCTTCTTCTTCTCTTATATATAAAAATGAATTGCTGTTCGTTAGTCTCGCTAAAACTCGAGAACGACTGAACCGATTTGGCTTATTTTAATTTTGAAAAATTCGTAGAGGGTAGGTTTAAACGGTGAGAAAATTTACTTATGTGACGCAGACGAAGTTGTGTGGGCCAGCTAGTTATTTATATTACCTTGCCTTAGAATTTGGGAACGAGAGCGAAATATCGTGAATTTGTAGCAAGGAAAGACTTTTTTTTGTGACAGAAGGAAATCGCCGGTCTTCCACCCGCCCCGCAATTACGTGGGAGTCGAACCGCACTAAAACCTCCTGCACCTCACGCTCCTCGTTCGAACCCCGGGCGAGGTGAAAGGACGCGTTCACGATCAATGCTCACGTCACACCCCGTCACCTCCGGGGCAGTCGTCGGCGAAGCGACCATCGGTTCTCTCGGTCGGCGGGCCAACCGAAGCCCGCCAAGATGGGGCGTGATTGAGCATAAAGACGCTAACCTAAAATACTATCTAATATGTGCTCCGGGTCAACGGTAAAGAATGCTGTAGTGCGTAACGTATCGTTCCGCCCCGCATAAAACAGTACTGGATCCTGGCTTCAGCCGGGGTTCGGACTTTGAGTGTGGAGGATTAAGTACGACTCAAGCGATCCGGTGATTTCCTCCAACTAAAAAAAGTATGTTCTCCGCCATTTTTTTTAGCATCATATAGACAGACAAGCTAACGGGCTAGCTGTAAATGATTGGAGTCACTCGTGACCCTCAACAATATCAGGAGACACTAAAGGGCCGCTACCTACGACCCAGTTCCTAAGATTTATCGTAAATAACTTTATCCAGAACTTGATTTAGAACCCTAGAACTAGATTATATGATTTTTCAACTACAACACCACTTCCTATACACGACATTCACCCTACTTTCGCTGCCACAAGGTTAAAGATCCACCCTGTATATACTGTCTGTATAATCTAAGGGCTTTTAAAGAAAGAGTCATGGACCATTATCTGACTCTGAACTCATAACTACTACAGGACTGTTATACATAATACAATCTGTCTCCTATTTGCTGTCGTTGTTTGTTTATTTATTTATATTGCAATTATATATCGTTTTTCTTTAACTGTAATTTTTCATAATTATATCACTTTGTACCCTAAATACTTATATGTATATATATTTTTATTTATTATTATTATTTTGTAAGTATTGAAACGTCTACATATAACTTTTCCATTCAGTTTCCATACCTTAAGGTTGCCTGGAAGAAATCGCTATATCGATAAGGCCGCCTATATTGTACAACTACTATAAGCTGTATCAGTTTTTAAATTAATTGGTGTTTTTGGTACATTAAAGTATATACTACTACTACTACTGTCTAAACTTGTAACAATCTTGTGTCAATAGTCAAAAATTTTCAAGAAAATTATGTGCAAAGCTTTTACAATTACACTAAAATCACGTTTTTTCCATCATTACCAAATCTCAAGTGTACATCAAAGGCTAACAATTACACGCTAGATTATCCAGCAAGTAGCTGTTAAGTTAATTTGAGCGATACCCATGCGAGTACCGCACTTAATTACCTCAACTACACGCGAAAATGTACTTTACCGCGAGCCATTTTGAATTTATTTTACATTAAATGGTTATTTAAGTGAGCTAGGTATAAAAGAATGTGAATGTAAAGAGAAATATGGTTCGTATTTGACCTTCCATTGTATCATAATTACCTATATTAGCTAGTCACTTCGTCTGCGTCATAAACCGAGGCTTTGATTCCGATTTACAATGTTTCGGACTTCGGACTCAGTCATATAGTCCAACTAGATGACCCTCGCAACTTCGTCTGCGTCACAAAGGGGTTCAAACAGTACTCTTAATGCTTTTGCGATATTATTTGCGCGGTCCGGGGAGTATTCATGTTTTATACTCGTAATAACTTCTAAAAGAAAAGTCCGATTGGAATAAAACAAAAAGTAATTTACTTCTACATTAATACTCTTGATAACATAATACTTAATTTGGATAAGGATTAATATAACAATACTAATTTAACGTTAAATTCATTCTTCGGACGAATTAATTTTTTTTGAACATAAAAGCAGTTGTTGTTACTAAACTATGATAGTTAGATATATGCTGTCGCGGACTTTTTTGTTTGTCTTCAAAAGACCTAAAAACCCGTAGTACATCATTTTGTTCTATTGTCAATAGTTTTTGCAGCGTACGCATAAATAGGTTTTGGATTATTCACTTGTGTTACATATTCGATATTTTCATACGGATCCCTAATTTTTTTCAAAATAAAATATAGCCTATAACCTTTCTCGATAAATGGACATTCCAACAGTGAAAGAATTTTTGAAATCGGACCAGTAGATCCTGAGATTAGCGCGTTCAAACAAACAAACAAACAAACAAACAAACAAACTCTTCAGCTTTATAATATTAGTATAGATAAAGCTTTAAAGTAATTTATATTAAAGAAAAAACTGGAGAGGTGTCATGGGACACCCGAATAGAACGAAGTTCCTTTCGATTAAAAGATCTATCTATAAAATCTATCTATAAAGAGTTATCTTATTTTTTTTTCTAACGTAACGCGCTATAAGGAACGTGTTTTAAAAGATTTTGATCACAACGTCATGTAGCGATAATCATCTAAAACAAAAAAAGTGTCGTGACAAATTTTCTTAAGATTTTTTTCCGTCTAGCCCTCTTTCGATAACGCGCGATAAGGAACTTCGTTCCAAAAACAATTACAAGCTTTTAACACTACCTTAAAATATTAAGAAGATTTGCTAGTCAAAACAAGTAAAGAGAGACAAAACACTGTAAGTCTGTTGTTTACTTGTTGTTTGCTTGTTGTTTGCTTGTTTGTTATTTGGGGTGATTAGGTTACAGAAGCCCAACTACCTTTTTGCAAAAGTAACCTTTCTAGGAGGTGAAAATAAAGTCATCCGTCGACAGTGTTCTCAAGTACTTGCTACACATCGTCACTGCTCAGCAGCTTTCAGAGGTTCTTTCCGATACGTAGCATCAAAATGTTGGAACAATATACCTCCACCAATTAGAATTTTGCCAACTTTGAATGTATTTAGGAAAAAGTTAAAGACGTTCCTATTGGAATCTCAGTTAAAATTTGAAGACAAACGATGTGACGTATCGGTGTTATAATCTGGGGATAAATTTGGAATTTTTATGTTTGTAATTATGTATTAAGTAAGTTTAGTCTGTAATGTGATATATATATGTTTTATTGTTTTTTTTTTCTTTTAAATTATACAATTTTATTTCTTATATTATTTACAGTTTTTTAGGATTATAGTTTTATTTGTGTTTATGCTTTTTCAATTTTACAATGGTCTTAATTGTAAAAATGTAATGTGTTCTTATTCTTAGGAAAATGTGCGTCACTCAACATTGGTACCGACTGAAAAACAGCGTCGGGAAAGTCGGTCGTTCTGATCGGCGTTCCTTCGGCATATGCTGAGTCGGGGACCAATTTTGAGCACTAATGTTAAAGTAGTATTAGTTACTATTATTAAGTATTTTTGTAGTCTGTATTGTAAAATGTGCTCAAAATAAATTATTTTATTATTATTATTATTATTATTTTAGTACAGGAGTTCCTGTGGCTACTTTTCGACTTCATCATTAAATCAGTTCCATGGTACCCGTTATTACTTTGTCACTCGATATACACATAGTTGATCAAATTTAATTCGCAAAATTTTATCCGTAGGTACTTACATAGTTACTGTACTGTAACAACCCATTACTGCCCACTGCTGGGCTCAGGTCTCCTCAGAAGAGGGATTAGGCATAGTCCACCACGCTTGCCCAGTGCGGATTGGGGACTTCACATATCTTCAAAGGATTTTTTAGAACACTTTTCCGACATGCAGGTTTCCTCACGATGTTTTCCTTCACCGTTTTTAGCCAATGATGTTGTGAAAAATTGCACATAAATCTTTTTCACATTTAGATTTAGAGGTACACGTCGGCCGGATTTGAACTCGCGACGGAAGGACGCGCTTCGACTACTCGGCCACCACGACTATACATAGTTACATCCAGTACTTAATAAAAGCTTTTAAAAGAACATTGCAAGTGAAAATCAGTAAGAGCCTCATCTTCAGTACCTTAACATCCTTTTATCCGAAGCACCAGATACAATGTCGAACAATAGATCTGCATATATTATGTAAATCGACTCCCGGGACCTTCGGTGACATACTTGACTCCTTTGTAGTAAACTGATATTTTGCATGGATTTTAGGTAGCATTTTTGGTAGGATTTAATGTTATTTTTTTAACTTTTTAAGAATAATAAACAGCTACAACATTTTGTTTAACATAACATAATTCCAAAAAACTTGAAGTACAATGTTGCAGCCAACTGCATTATCCGCGTATTCATAAGATAATTAATTAAAACTAAATAATAATGATAATACACCACTAGAGATGCACACTACATAATAAATAAATTCAAATAAGTTTTAACATTCAAATATTTCATCCATTTTCGTTGCATTATTCAATATTAATTAATTGCGATAAACTAAAACGGGAAAGTAAAATTTACATACAACAACACAAAATTTCATTAAAAATATTGTAAAACTTTTACTACATTATTTTTTTTATATTCATATTTTGAACACACAAATAGGTACCTTGAATGTTATCTATTGATATCGACGAGTCCTTTGTATCGTGCGCGACTAGATCAGTTTTTGCAAAAAGGCAATTTGAGTTTATATCATTGTTGTATAATATTTTGAACAAAAAATATAACTGCAAATCGATGAATAATTATGAAATCAAAAGCATTATTTACTAAAAAGGTATGATTACGAAGCTATTAAAAACAGGATTATTACTATAATTTAAGGATGCTTTCACACACACAAACACATACACATGCAAACACAAACAAACACACACAAACACACACGCACGCGCGCAAGTTTACCCATACAGACGTTTACGTATAATTTTTTTTACTACTAAATTGTGATTTTGTAATCTCATTTTTTTCTGTTTATCTTTTTTTTTGTTTCACTTGTAACTTTTGTAACCATTCTTGTATGTATCAAATTATGTCGACTTGAAACGGGAAGGAACTGTCCCTTAAGACACAGGCGATAAGCCTACTTTAAGGAACAGGGAATTCAAATTAATATTGTATCAACAAGTGGTCAGTAAAGTTATTTTTCATTTTTTTATTTTAGTATAAGTGACAATGCGAAATTTTACAGGAGAAATAGCTCTCCTGTAAAATTTCGCATTGAATGTGCTATATTCTGAAACTTTGTTTTTTTATTTAGTTCTATCTTTGAAAACAATTGGAATTTCATAACAAAATTATTAGACATAAAAATTGCGATGAGAAAGAGTGCCGAGTGCGTAACGCGTCGCGCCGTCCTTCAAAACCCCGTGCTGGGTTCTAGCCTCAGCCGGGGTTCGGACGCTAAGTGTGAGCGGTTGGAGGTTTTAGTACGGTTCAACTCCCACATACCCTGCCCGCAGGGCAGGCGGGGATCCGGTGATTTCCTCCAATTGAAAAAAAAGGATATAAAGATTAGGAAGCTTTAAGACTAATTATGTTAAAAAACGGTTTTCGTAATTTTTTGGTGGTATCAGTTTTTGTAGGACCCGTCGATTTATCTCTATCTAATTTTTTATTTAAAAATTATGGCAAAAGTGAAACAGAAAAATATATTTTCTTTTCAAAAATAAAATCTGTCTGAAAGCGCTTCGTAGCAGTGAGTTCTCAAAATAGACTAAAAGTTTACGAAAAAGTTGAGCTTTGAATTCAGTTCAAAACTTTGAATGGATAAAAAACGTTTTACTTTGAAGATAAACATTCATATTTCTAGTTTAAAACTTTGTCTACGAGGTACCTATATACTTTTAACTATTCTGGTTTAAATTAACTTTCCCAAATTAAAAAAATAAACTTATTCAGACACTCGCGGTTTGCTCAGAGAGTCTTATAGATACAATGAGTGTGGTGTGTCGCGATGTGAGTTCGAGTTCCAGTGGTACCCAAAAGCGAACGAGAAAGAGGGTAGACAGATTTGTTTGCTCTTAAATCGACCCGCAGTATCCAGTCTTCTCGTGATCATGACGTTTGCAACAACGTTGAAATATCGAGACAACTCAATTAATTAAATATCGTGGTAAGAAGCCGTTGAAAATGCATGAAAGTATAAAAAAATAAACCTTTTATATTTGCTTTACAAAATAGAAACAAGTTTTGATATAATTTCAAGATGGAAAATGCTTACCGTCGCTCATGAGCCTCTACAAACCCACTACACATGACTTTTCTTAAACCTTGTTTTCACCTATTTCCGTATGTTTTGGAAATTTCTTCTACAACATTGAAACTGCTAATATCTAGTGACATGAAAAGTTAAATCACCATATAGTGTACACCTTTACAAGTCATTAAACAGCAAGATCCTAAGTTTTTTCACGTGAAAAAAGTGGTAAAGAAAATGTCTTTGAAAGTATATATCTTCTGTTGGTACGAGTACCAATATTTTACATTTTTAGTCGAAGACTGGCTTAGATTTAAAGGTCCTTTACGGTAACTTCGAAGGAAGAATGAATAAATATGTGAATAGTTTATCGTCAGAATGCATGTGAATGTGAGGTTTTGCTCGTAATGTAAGTTAGCGATGAACAATTTTAGTAATTTCACTTTTAAAACAAAAATCATGGATGCTTTGTCTTTCAAATTTTCATTGTTTTACTCTGGAAACTTTTCAAGACGTTTTGTAAAACATTTAAGGGTGACAGGACGCGTCCGCGATCGACGCTCACGTATCGTCCCGTCACCCCCGAGTTAAACCTAGAAAATTTATGTTTCACACAAAAATTACAAAATATAACGGCTTTATTTTCCCTAAGTGCAATTCAGTTATTCCGGTACTTAAATCATTTTAATGTTTCCACATTTATATGTAAAGGGAAGCCCATGGGTCCACTTCACCTTTGTAACGGAGGCATTTTGAGCTGAAGAGAAAAACCGACGTCCGTTCATCTCTTTTTCAAGATTTTTCCTGGTAATTGAGGAAAATTGTTCCCAGGAATTTGTGATATTTTAATAATGTAATGTTCTTTGTCCGTTGTGATTTCTTTTACGAATATTAAGGATTAAATTATTTTCCGGAAATGTTATGTGCGATTACTTTTGATTATTTCGTTGTCATTTTGTCTTAATACTTTTGCTTTTATGTATTACTAGCTGCCCCACGCAACTTCGTCTGCGTCGAAAAAAAATAAAAAAAATTAGGGGTGGACTACCCCTAACATTTAGGGGGATGAAAAATAGATGTTGGCCGATTCTCATAGATACCGGATAAGCACAAAAAATTTCAACAAAATCGGTCAAGCCGTTTCGGAGGAGTTCAAGTTCGAACACCGTGACACGAGAATTTTATATATTAGAATTAGATTAGCTTAAGCCCGCGACTTCGTTCGCATGGACTTCAGGTTCGTCCCGTCTAGATTATTATCAAAAATTGTAGCCTATGTGTTATTCTGATGTATAAGCTATATTGTGGTAAAGTTTCATTCAAATCCATTCAGTAGTTTTTACGTGAAAGAGTAACAAACATCCATACATCCATACTTACAAACTTTCGCCTTTATAATATACTACCTTTTGCCCGCGACTTCGTTCGCGTGGACTTCAGGTTGGTCCCGTATTATCAAAAATTGTAGCCTATGTGTTATTCTGATGTATAAGCTATATTGTAGTAAAGTTTCATTCAAATCCATTCAGTAGTTTTTACGTGAAAGAGTAACAAACATCCATACATCCATACTTAGAAACTTTCGCCTTTACAATATATATTAGATATTAGATTAATTTCTTGTTTTTGTACAATAATAACTTTTTAGATACATTTTATGATAAAACGTCTAGAAATTTATTATAGCTCACTTTTGCAAGTTGTCTGCTTCACATAAGGCGCTATTTTTTTAAGTTTTATTATAATACAATATCTTCAATTCGATTACACCACAAAAAAGGTATTTTAAGCTCATAAACTGCTATGACTTATCTCTCTTTCCTTAACCTCAGAAGCATCAATAAAAGCCTATTTAAATACCAATAACTCCACGTTTAAACAGTATATAACACTGGAAAGAATAGTGAGAGGTCTACAAAATTCAGAAGCCTTTAAACCGGCCGGCTTACCGAATCTAATTTCGGCTGTAGACGCAACAGGGCAGGGCCGCGCTTCACTTAATATTTTATGCTTCGGGAACAGGCTTTTTGACCATCAATTATGTATTGTAACGAACGTTTAGATTACCTTGTTAGTGTTTGAAGTGTGTTTTTAAAACATTTTTTGCAAAAATTATAACGATCAACTACTTTTTTCAAGATTAGTACAAACACAAAAAGTTACCCCAGAGTTCTATAGTCTGTCATTATCAAACCCTGATTTCTTCATTTCGGGACTACCTTTACCTTTAAGAATCACTAAAATTGGTTCATAAACACATTCGGGCGAATTTAGAAACCTACCGTTTTGTTGTCGGTTAAAGAGTAATGGTAGCTTAGTTGTTAAATTACTTGCCTTGTTTGTTGGATGTCGCGAGATCGAACTGACTTGTTTTTGTAAACAACACTATTGGCTAAAAATCGTGAAGGCGAGTGTTTGAATAAGTTAGAAAACATGGTGTGTCCTGATCCGAAACTTACTGAATCGCTTGCCTTGTTTGTGGTGGAAACGAACCGGCCGACTTGTTTTTATATACAACACTATTGGCGAAGACGAGTGTTTGGATAAGTTTGAAATGAGTCCCTCTTCTGAAGAAACCTGAGCCCAGCGGCATTTAGTAATGGGTTGTTACACTATAGTAGTTTTTTCAAAGTGTTTGTATTAATAAACAGGTAGACGAGGAAACGGGTCATTTTGAAGGGCTCTCTCAAGCCTCATTTGAAGAACAAGCGTAACGCTCGGGAAACATCAAGGGCAGTTCATTCTATAACCAAGAGGTGAAGGTCGACATTATTTTAGATAGAATATTTTGCTAAAGGACGAATTTTTAGTTAAACATTTTAGAATGGACGGTGTGTTAATGGTTTTAAAAATTGCTTGATTTTTCAAAGAAATTAAATCATATGTATTTTGCTCGTAATAGATCCTTGACTTTTTTTCTATTGCCTTGTAAGCAGATGATTCAACAGGCCACCTGATCGTAAGTCGTTACCGTCGCTCATGAACCTCTGCAATGTCAGGGGACACTGTGGGGCCGCTATCTACGACCTATACTAAAGGACTTTCTTGCTTTAAGTCTTGTTTGAAGAAGGACAAGACAACTATGCATAATTTACTATGCAAGGATTTATAATATACCGTGTCGTGATCGACCGGGCTGGTACTGGAGCTGATTCATTCATTTATCGAATCAGATATCGCGACAGCATCGCAAATACTGCCTGAGGAAGATGTTGAGGCGTCGCTTCACACCCCACAATCTCGTGCTGGGTTCTGTCTTCAGCCAGGGTTCGGACGCTGAGTGTGAGCGGCAGGTGATTTTAGTGGGGCTTGACTCCCACATACTCCACCTGCGGAGCCCCTGGAAGTGTGTTTTCCTGTCAAAAAAAAGATGTGAAAGAAAGAAAGAAATATGTTTAATGAAAACTCAGTACAATTTTAAACTTAAAACTTAAGATAATAGGTAGGTAATATGTCTAGAGACAAACATATAACATTAAAACATTATTATTGCGGGATCGTACTGAGTTTCACAAGGCTTCAACTCAACACTTGCTGCGGATTACCACAGCGCTGTGCTCTCTTTGTGATGCAGACGAAGTTACGCGGATCAGCCAATAATTAATAAGATACTGGTGTTTTGTTTAGAAAACTCTACCTAAGATTTACAACAACTTATTTCACTCAAAGTTCTTCAACATAACAAGCCTAAAAACAACGACTTCGTATAAAAACACTCGAGCGTCTATCTCTATTTACTGAAGCGGAAAAAGGTTCTTTTGTCCTATAAAAGCTGAGAGAACAAAGAATTTAAAGATTAACTTTTATTTTTTAACGCTTTTGTAAACATTACAATATACAAGTTGACCCAATGCAACTTTGCATGCGTTTCAAAGAGAGTTTTTATATCTATTTTTTTTTTTGGGTCATTGTATTACACCATAGGCTATATTAGTAGACTTTTAGTGTCATTTTTTTGAAAGAGTTTTTGAAAATCAGATCCGCGGTTCACGACATAGTGTCTTCAAATAAACAAATTTTTCAGCATTATAATAGTAAGGATAACTAGTAAGGATGTAGAAATAATTACTAAAGAATACCTCTTTACTTTCTTACCTGGCTACTCTTACCAAAATTAAGAATAATTTAAGATATTATATTTACCTACAACCACCACTATTGTAGGCCTATTTCTCAAAATAAATGCCCTAATTCATTATTAGTCTATTATTACGATTTCAAACTTTAAGGGCAAAATAAGGCTGTATTTTATATCGTAGCTATTTACGTAGAAGCTGCGAGAACAGCAACAAGTCTACGAAATGCTTCGACTTTATTCCGTACGATTTCAAAGAGAATAATTCATATGGCTTTTATCATATCGATTTTATAACACTGTGAGATGAAATGTGTTCTAGTAAATATAAACTTCATGACGATATATTTAACTGTGGGATGTCAGTGGTATTAGGCCAAAGGGAGATCTCCAACCGGGCGAGGTAGTGAATGTCCGGTCAGGCCGAAGCTCATTGTAGTAGATTTCAGATGTCGTATATATGCGAAGATTCTTGCAAATGTCGTAACCGCGATTCAGGATCTCGCGCGCTATTATTGGTCGCCACATAACATATGACGAAAAAAAATGGTTTTAAATAAAGGTTTGTCTTGTCTGTTTCTGGCATCTTAGTTCCCAAACATGTTTTGTTTCATTTTTGATGATCTAGTCCAAATATTCTGAAGCTAAATGTTTTGGGTATGCGCAGCGTAGGCAGACCTTCAACAAAAGGAACCGAAGACCTGATCAGGATCGCGGGAATTTACTAGATGCAGTCGTTGTGGTGAGGTTTGGGGGAGGCCTATGTCCACCAGTGGACGTCTACAGGATTTATAAGTATAATTCAACACTTTTAGTGCCCGTAATGGGCTTGAACTTTTTATTTATTGTCGTATATTGGAACGAAGTTCCTTATCGCGCGTTATCGTAAGGGGGCTAGACGGAAAAAAATCTTACGAAAAGTTGTCACGACATTTTTTTTAGTTGTCACGACACTTTTTTTTGTTTTAGATGATTATCGCTAGATGGCGCCGTGATCAAAATCTTTTAAAACACGTTCACACTTTTAATCGAAAGGAACTTCGTTCTATTCGGGTGTCCCATGACACCTCTCAAGTTTTTTATTTTTCATGCATTAAGCTCATGAACCTATACAATGTCAGAGGACACTGCGGTCTAATTTTAAGGACATTCCTTAAGCCTCGTTTAAAGAAGGACAATACTGTATTTTTATGAACCAGAAGTGGTTTTACTTTTTAAAAAGCATTCATTAATGGTATGCAAGGAACTAATAATGGAAAATAATACGCATCTGAATCCAAAGCAAGTCCAACGTATCTTTTTTCATGACCTCCCTAAAATTAGCGCCAATCCCAGAACCCATAGATAAGCTGCGCAGTCTATCAGTTCCATAGACAATATATAGGTCGGCTCCGGGTTACTGAATCTTTTCGCTTGACACTCTTAAGAGTATATAATATACCAATAATCAGCTCCCCAAAAGCAACGGTAAACACCATCAATATATTATGAAACCGTTTGATCCCGGTGTAACGTTTGCATTAGCAAAACAAATGAGTTGAGCGAGTTGAATTGGGTCACGTGGAGGTCACATAGATGTAGAGATGAGCTGGATTAGACTATCTTACTTGTTGCATCAATGTTTGTTTATAGAAGAAATATAATTTAAATTGAGTGAGAGATTTAATTTAAAAAAGCTCTAATGTGAACCACTGTGTTTATGGATAATCAGTATTGGTATTACTAAAAAAGACGACCGTTTTTTGCATGAAAGGTCTTAAAATTGCTTAATCTTTATAATCTGTAAAGTTTATTAAAATACGAATTAATTTCAGAGATAGAACCTACTAATTTCATATAAGGACAAAGTTACACAATTTTAGAACATTCAAATGGTTCTCCTCAACATTGCGTTTAGTCACTCATACTTGTATACGTAGGACTGTCCTCTTGCTTGCAATATCAATGTGGTTAACCCAAGACTATTATTTGAAGGCATATCTAGATATTTATATCCGTTGAAACAATACAGGTGTGATATAAAGCCTACCGAGGCCCGCAGTAGATCCTTCTTTACAACCGACTGAATTACCGGTCATCATCCCACTCGTTTACCTCCTATTTATACCTATGTACCTATAGTTAGAGGTTTGACAACCACTGTCGACTATTTACGATGTTTTAAATTTTATCATTTTGGATAGAACACGAGTTTTTAAAAATATGTTGTATTATCGTCTTGTGTATAGACAGGTAGTGTTTTTTAAATAATAAGACAGATAAACTAGCCTACGATCCACTTGATGTTAAACGGTTACCTTCGCTCATAACCATCTGCAATGCCAGGGCATTCAGGGGCGCTATCCATAATCGAATAAACAGAACTTCTCTTAAACATCGTTAACTTAATTATTATTACAATAAAAAATTGGCATTTAAAACAAGCTACAAAATTCAACAACCATTGGCTGTAACAGAAACTTTTTTCAAAAACATTTCTACTCTCCCGCAATATACCTCCATTACAATGCGCAATTCCCTCTGCGATGTAAAACACCTCGCGACATTTACAATGCGGTATGCGGTGTTAAGGCTTTCATTACTAAAGTCATAGCCCAAGAGCTACTGACTAATTTTGGTTAGGTATTTGCGATAAGCTGAAAACTTGGTACATAGTTTTATCGATATACCCCAACTCAGAAATAAGCCTAAGCCAGAACTAAGCCAGGTGTACTGGCTGTTGAGTAGCGGTACTCAACGGAACCCTTCAAGTTTAAAAACAAAATATAAATACCTTTTTTTTTTGGTGTACAATAAAGAATATTCTATCTATCTATCTATCTATGCCCAAAATTTGCCACTAAGCCTCGGGTCATCATGTTAATATTTTGCCCAATATGTCCTCGGTGTTTCTCAAGCTTTACGACTTGTCCCCTTTAAGGTTTAAGATTGTGTAGGAGTCGAAAGGTACTAAGCCCTGGTATTTCAGAGGTCCTTGAGTGAGGATAATTTATTACTGTTGACTCGTTACCTAACATGCAATAAAACTAATTGTATGTGTCTTCCTAACTAACGAAGTATTATGTTCATTTAGGTTTTGCTGTCAGGCCTAATCATCTTGCGTTTAAGTTACAGAAATTAAGCGGTATACGTGCCGAATACTAGTAGGTAGAATAGAATAGAATAAATTTTTATTCCAAGCAATTACAAATTACTTACACTAAACTATAACTAAATGACATTGCTAGGAAACGGCTACCGACTCAGCAATGTCGACAGCACCGAAAAAACGGTCCTACGACGCTGGTTTCCGTCGGCATCAAGTGACGTGCACGCAGGCACTGTGCTAATTAGCTACAAAATATAAAAACAAAAAAAAATGAATAAAAATAATAATAGAAGAAAAAAATAAAAAAGAATACAAAACACAGAAGGTACTACAAAAAGCAACAGAACACTTTATTTCTTTGTTTCCTACTCTTAGAACAAACACAGCTCTGTTGTTACTGCGCTTTTTGCTACTCATAACTATGAGATCTCGGATAATTGCCCACCTCTTACTCCCATTACTGTAACTCCTGTGTAGCCAGAACTCACAGCGGCAACCATCGTCATAACTCTGAGCAGTGAAGCCCAAGAACCCGAGGGAAAGCTAACTTGTCTTGGATCCCGCATCGGATTTAAATACAAGATAAAATCCTAAACAAAAACAACAAGAACTGTACATGTGTGTGTGTGTTCTTCAAGCACACTCATGTAACTTAATTTCAAGTTTCTGAATTTATTTAATGTTTATATACTAAAATTATATGCAGCCCAGATTAATATTAATAATGTATTATACAATTTCAAACGACCTCGTCTGTCTACGTCAATAAAAGCTTGATATTTAAATCCTCCTAAATCTACTGGAATCGGAAACGAAAAGCGACTTAAAAGCCCCAAGGGAACTCTAGCTGTGATAATCTGATAGCGCTTCTCAATAGTTTACGCCCCCGCGGATACCTACGCAACTTTTGTCTTTACTTTACCTCGATCAGATTTGTCATCATCATCATCATCAGCCTGTAGACGTCCACTGCTGGACATAGGCCTCCCACAAACCTCGCCACATCGATCGGTCCTGCGCTGTCCGCATCCAGCCACCTCCCGCGGTCCTAACGATCAGATTGTACTGCATAATATTATGATTTATTAGTATAAAACAAAAAAAGTCACCACAATCTGGTTTAGCGTGAATCATAGTTTAAAACAGTACATTGGATTCCATAGTCTGTAACACAGATTAACTTTTATAATTTAGGGTACAATTAAACGTACTACCTGATTTAGTCCAGCCAACGGGTCACCTGAACGTAAGTTAGCATCGCTCATGCTCCTCTGCAATGTGAAGGGACACTGGACTACTGCTACCTACGACCTATCATCATTAATAATATACAAATCAAAGCCTACTAAATCTACTCAAATGGAAAACGAAAAGCCCTAGAGACATCTAGCAATGATAATCAAACAGCGCTTCTCAACTCACGCCCCCAACGAAGGCCCTTTCTAACTTTTGAGCCCCACCTTGATAAGATTATATTAAAGATTAAACTTAACACAAGTTCTTGTGTAATTAAGGAACTTGAAGGGGTGCAGTGGTTAATATTTGAACATCCCTTCGTGAAGTCAGTGGTTAATATTTGATTGTTTCGTCTTTGAAGTTAAACAAAGGGCATAAGTATTTTGTCAGATATAACTTGATGAGTTTTTGTTGCTATGACAGATTATTATCGGTCTCTATCCATTTATTAGCTTATTTTTTACATTATATTTTTAAAAAAACATTACAAAAAAATAAATTTAAAAATACAATATAAAAAACAGAGGGCCACTGCAGGCGGAGTCTACGACCCAAGCCATCAGTGGTCAGGGCTCAAGAGAGAGGAACCTCCTCACAATACGCGCCGTGTCAAGAACGACCGCCTTCTGAATCAGGCCCTTTACCCAGCCGGGGAGCGAAAGCTTCTCTAGATGACGGTCGAAGCTTTTCGCTATTAGACCGTGCACAGATACAACGATCGGAACAATGATGGTCGATTCAACACGCCACATGTCGGTCACCTCGTGGGCCAGGTCCAAATATTTTAGCAGTTTTTCTTTTTCTGCCTTCACAAGGTTCTCGTCATGTGGAATGGTGACATCGATCAACACTGCCCGATGCGCATCCCGATCTATTATCACTATGTCAGGCTTATTAGCAGCAATAGTCCTGTCAGTGATAATAGATCGGTCCCAGTAGAGCGTTACATGACCATTATCGAGAACCGGCTGAGGCCAATACTGGTAATAAGGTACGGCGGCTTCAACAAGGTCGTATTTCAGAGCAAGTTGCTGATGAATGATCTTAGCTACTTGGTTATGTCTGTGCAAGTACTCGCCGTTAGCAAGACGGGAACAACCGGAAACGATATGTCTAATAGACTCTCCCGGACGGTGACATGCCCGACAAATGTCGACCGTCCCATCCTTTAGAATATATTTGCGGTAGTTGTTCGTCATGATAACTTCGTCCATAATTGCTAAGACAAAACCTTCAGTCTCTCCGAAGAGGTTACTGTATCGTAGCCAAGCCACGGAGGCTAACTGATCTACATCAGGACCCGTAAGGGCCCGGTAGAATCGACCGTGTAGTTCCTTGCTCTTCCATACGTCCGTGCGATCCGCCACACTCATCACCTTCGGCGCTCGCCAATTCCCGTTCGCTAAGGATAGCGGAGTGAGTCCTTTATCGACTGCTGCTACATCACGGTACATACCCACATTCACCTTTTGGAAATATTTTTGCCATCAGGTGGGCCGTTGGCTCGTCTGCCTACATGGCAATAAAAAAAAAAAAAAAAAAAAAAAAAAAAATATTCCCGAAGGTTGTATATCTCTCGGTTGTGCAGATCCTTGGCATTTAACATGCCACGACCCCCACACTTCCGAGGTATATACAGCCTCATAACAGATGAGCGTGGATGGTGCATCCTGTATGCCGTCAACAGTCGCCGAACTTTTCTATCCAGGGCATCCAGTTCTGATTGCGTCCACTTTAGAATGCCAAAGGAGTACGTCAGTACAGGCATGACCCAACCATTGAAGGCTCGGATCTTGTTTCCGCCAGACAAGAGGCTTTTCAAAACCTTTATCAGGCGGCCGAAGAACCGATCCCTCACTGATTGCTTCATATCTGCATCGACGATACTCAAAGCTTCGAACATTCCAAGGTATTTGTAGGTTTCCGACTCAGACAGAGATCTAAGCACCTCACTCTGGCTAAGTTGCAAACTCTCAGAGTTTACAACTTTACCTCTCTGTATATCTATGACCGCACACTTATCTACTCCAAACTCCATTCCAATAGCTTTACTAAAATTGTCGGTTATTTTGAGTAAAGATATTAAGTCTGGTTTTTTAGTAGCAAATAATTTGAGATCATCCATGTACAAGAGATGTGAAATGGGCTCACCCCCTCTCTTGAGTCGGTAGCCTAGCGTTGAATCTCCAAGTAATGTACTTAGAGGATTAAGCGCCAGACAGAACCACAAAGGACTCAGACTGTCACCCTGGAAGATACCCCGCCTTATCCTTATCAAGCTCGGGGAGGCCGGAGAGCCAACATGTCCTGGTTGACGAAGAAACGTAGACCACTGACCCATGCATGAACTAAGAAAGGAGCGTAGCGTGGAATGTACTTTATAAAGCTCTAAAACTCTCATTAGCCATGAATGGGGCACCGAATCGTACGCTTTCTTATAGTCAATCCAAGCCATATGGACTCCCTTTCTGCCTCGACGAACTTGTTGCGTAATGGCCATGTCTATGAGGAGCAAATCCTTAGTACCTCGGGATCCTACCTTACACCCATTCTGAGAAGGTGACATTATGTCATTTGCCGAAATATGTATTTGAATTTTTTTTTCTCAGAATGGATGTAAGTAGCTTATAGATAGTTGGTAAGCAAGTAATTGGCCTATAGTTTTTAGGGTCCGAGGTATTGCCAGATTTGTATATCAGGTGAGTGACTCCTGAAGTCATGAAATCTGGGAGAGTTCCCGATTCAAGGGCCTGCTGAAACTGAGCAGCCATGCGCCCGTGTGAGTTACGTATCCATTTCAGCCAGTAGCTGTGCAGCCCATCCGGTCCCGGACTTTTCCAGTTCGGGGCCGAACGTACCGCACAAGCTACATCAATCGGCGTTATGGATACGGTGTTCATATCCTTGATAGGCTCACACGCGCGCACGACCGCCTCCGTCCACACTCCCTCGGAGTGACCGATGGGTACCGACCAAATATTTTGCCAAAATGAAGTCATTACGTTTTCATCAACTGGTGGGTGTCCATCGGTCACTCTTCCTCGAGATGCCTCCCAATCTCTGTAGACACTCTTCTGATTACTCTGGAAGACTCTATTCAAGCGGTACCGCTCCGATCTTATTCGGTACCGACGAATACGGTTCGCCCATGCGCAAACTTTTTGCTTCCAGTAGTCAACACGCTCGACAACACATTCCATGTAATTGTTCCTGCTGATACCGGTGTCAGCAAAGGCTCGGTCAACAAATCGCATGACACGTGGGCGCGTGTTGCCAGACTGGAAGCAAATGAGCTTCGCTATAAGGGTCCTGGCTGCATCTATGCGACTCTCGATTCTGCACTGCCACTGCGGCTTACCATCATGTCGGCGGTATGTCTGGTTCGGGATTGGAAATTTTACCCCTGCCACGCGACAGACAGCAACCGCACCGCAGTACAGAATCGAGTGGGTGTCGACAAGGTCTTCAGTCGACTCGAAATAAGGTTTTAATATGCAGTCCAGGGCCAATACTAGCGAAACATTGCGTTTACACATGGGCAACCGCGGTAAACGTGGCCGCGAGCATGGCGGGACAAACCTGAATTCTTGTATAGAGTCCTCCAGAGCACTCCTCAAACGCTCATCGTCCTGGATACTAGCACATGCCTGCACCTGAAGTTCCTCCGTTGGTGGTATAACTTGGGTGACGGTGACATTTACCACAGGTGTTGGTTGTGGTTCAGGAGGAGCAGGCAGTGCTTCGTTGTGCAATCGGTCAAGTACAGACTCATCCAACAACTTTAGTCGCTGAATGGCCCGCACCTGATCCGCTAACCGTTGCACCGTGACGTCGACAGTTGGGCACAAGACCTGAAACAGAGGCACCATTCTTGAACGGTACGCAGTGAGGTTAGTTCCTCCCTCCGTAGCCCTGTAGTACGCCCGCATGACATTTGTATTTAACTCTTGGGTCCATCTCATGCGTTGGCGCACTGCACCACTGGTAGCGGGGGCCGTAGACGAGCCACGTTGGCGCGTTGACCCCAAGCCGACCGGTGGGCGGCCCCGGCGTGCAGGTCTTCTCGTTGCACGGGGCTCCTGGTCGCTCGATGTTCCGGTGGTATTCGTCAGGGAGTCAATGCCATCCCCTGACGATAGCGACGAGTCATGACTTGATGTTGGTTGTGCGCTCGCTGTGGCAACACGCCGGCATTGTCGTACGCCGTTTCTTCTCATCATTTTTATTGGTGTTTGGAATTTTTGACATTTTCACTATTTACTGTTCACAAAGAATTGTTTCAGATACTTTTTCTTGGGCTTATATTTGAGGTGTTTTCTAATGCGTGTAACCAATTCAACCGTATATTTATTGTAAAATTTTCAATTTTATTTATTTTTGTAAAATTTGACGTGACGTGACACGGCGGTTGCCATAGATTATTTATTATCGGTACTACATATTCATTTATTTGCTCATTTTTTACATTATATCTTTAAAAAAACAATCACAAGAAAATAAATTTAAAAATACAATATAAAAAAAGCAGAGGGCCACTGGAGACGGGGTCTACGACCCAAGCCATCAGTGGTCAGGGCTCAAGAGAGAGGAACCTCCTCACAATACGTGCCGTGTCAAGAACGACCGCCTTTTGAATCAGGCCCTTTACCCAGCCGGAGAGCGAAAGCTTCTCTAGATGACGGTCGAAGCTTTTCGCTATTAGACCGTGCACAGATACAACGATCGGAACAATGATGGTCGATTCAACACGCCACATGTCGGTCACCTCGTGGGCCAGGTCCAAATATTTTAGCAGTTTTTCTTTTTCTGCCTTCACAAGGTTCTCGTCATGTGGAATGGTGACATCGATCAGCACCGCCCGATGCGCATCCCGATCTATTATCACTATGTCAGGCTTATTGGCAACAATAGTCCTGTCAGTGATAATAGATCGGTCCCAGTAGAGCGTTACATGACCATTATCGAGAACCGGCTGAGGCCAATACTGGTAATAAGGTACAGCGGCTTCAACAAGGTCGTATTTCAGAGCAAGTTGTTGGTGGATAATCTTAGCTACCTGATTATGCCTGTGCAAGTACTCGCCGTTAGCAAGACGAGAACAACCGGAAACGATATGTCTAATAGACTCTCCCGGACGGTGACATGCCCGACAAATGTCGACCGTCCCATCCTTTAGAATATATTTACGGTAGTTGTTCGTCATGATAACTTCGTCCATAATTGCAAAGACAAAACCTTCAGTCTCTCCGAAGAGGTTACTGTATCGTAGCCAAGATACGGAGGCTAACTGATCTACATCGGGGCTCATAAGGGCCCGGTAGAACCGTCCGTGTAGTTCCTTGCTCTTCCATACGTCCGTGCGATCCGCCACACTCATTACCTTTAGCGTCCGCCAATTCTCGTTCGCTAAGGACAGCGGAGTGAGTCCCTTATCAACTGCTGCTACATTACGGTACATACCCACGCTTACCTTAAGGAAATATTCCCGAAGGTTGTTTACCTCTCGGTTGTGTAGGTCCTTGACATTTAACATGCCACGACCCCCACACTTCCGAGGAATATACAACCTCATAACAGATGAACGTGGGTGGTGCATCCTGTATGCCGTCAGCAGTCGCCGAACTTTTCTATCCAGGGCATCTAGTTCTGATTGCGTCCACTTTAGAATGCCAAAGGAGTACGTCAGTACAGGCATGACCCAACCATTGAAGGCTCGGATCTTGTTTCCGCCAGATAAGAGGCTTTTCAAAACCTTTACCAAGCGGCCGAAGAAACGATCCCTCACCGATTGTTTCATATCTGCATCGACTATACTCAAAGCTTCGAACATTCCAAGGTATTTGTAGGTTTCCGACTCAGAAAGAGATCTGAGCACCTCACTTTGGCTAAGTTGCAAACTCTCAGAGTTTACAATTTTACCTCTCTGTATATCTATGACCGCACACTTATCTACTCCGAATTCCATTCCAATAGCTTTACTAAAATTGTCGGTTATTTTGAGTAAAGATATTAGGTCAGATTTTTTAGAAGCAAATAATTTGAGATCATCCATGTACAAGAGATGTGAAATGGGCTCACCCCCTCTCTTGAGTCGGTAGCCTAGCGTTGAATCTCCAAGCAACGTGCTTAGAGGATTAAGCGCCAGACAGAACCACAAAGGACTCAGACTGTCACCCTGGAAGATACCCCGCCTTATCCTTATTAAGCTCGGGGAGGCCGGAGATCCAATATGTCCTGGTTGACGAAGAAACGTAGACCACTGACCCATGCATGAGCTAAGAAAGGAGCGTAGAGTGGGATGTATTTTATAAAGCTCTAAAACTCTCATTAGCCATGAATGGGGCACCGAATCATACGCTTTCTTATAGTCAATCCAAGCCATATGGACACCCTTTTTGCCTCGACGAACTTGTTGCGTGATAGTCATGTCAATGAGGAGCAAATCCTTTGTACCCCGAGACCCTATCTTACACCCATTCTGAGAAGGTGACATTATGTCATTTGCCGAGATATGTATTTGAATTTTGTTTCTCAGAATGGATGTAAGTAGCTTATAGATGGTGGGTAAGCAAGTTATTGGTCTATAGTTTTTAGGGTCCGAGGTATTGCCAGATTTGTATATCAGATGAGTGACCCCTGATGTCATGAAATCTGGGAGGGTTCCCGACTCGAGGGCCTGTAAAAACTGAGCAGCCATGCGCCCGTGCGAGTTGCGTATCCATTTCAGCCAGTAGCTGTGCAGCCCGTCCGGTCCCGGACTTTTCCAGTTCGGGGCCGAACGCACCGCACAAGCTACGTCAATCGGCGTGATCGCTACGGTGTTCATGTCTGTAATAGACTCGCACGCGCGTCCGACCGACTCAGTCCACTCCCCCTCGGAGTGACCGATGGGCACCGACCAGATATTTTTCCAAAATGAGGTCATCACATCCTCATCAACTGGTGGGAGTCCATCGGTAACTCTTCCTCGAGAAGCCTCCCAGTTTCTGTAGACACTCCTCTGATTACTCTGGAAGACTCTATTCAAGTGGTACCGCTCCGATCTTATTCGGTACCGACGAATACGGTTCGCCCATGCGCAAACTTTTTGCTTCCAGTAGTCAACACGCTCGACGACACGAGCCAGGTAGTCGTTCCTGCTGACACCGGTGTCAGCGAAGGCTCGGTCGACGAATCGCATTACGCGCGGGCGCGTGTTGCCTGCCTGGAAGCAAATAAGCTTCGCTATAAGGGTCCTGGCTGCATCTATGCGCCTCTCGATTCTGCACTGCCATTGCGGCTTACCATCATGCCGGCGGTACGTCTGGTTCGGGTTCGGGAATTTTACTCCTGCCACTCGACAGACAGCAACCGCACCGCAGTACAGAACCGAGTGGGTGTCGATAAGGTCTTCAGTCGACTCAAAATAAGGTTTTAACATGCAGTCCAGGGCCAATACTAGCGAAACATTGCGTTTACACATGGGCAACCGCGGTAAACGTGGCCGCGAGCATGGCGGGACAAACCTAAATTCGTGTATAGAGTCCTCCAGAGCGCTCCTCAAACGCTCATCGTCCTGGATACTTGCACATGCCTGCACCTGAAGCTCCTCCGCTGGTGGTATAGCTTGGGTGACAGTGACATTTACCACTTGTGTTGATTGTGGTTCATGAGGAGCAGGCAGTGCTTCGTTGCGCAATCGGTCAAGTACAGTCTCATCCAGCAACTTAAGTCGCTGAATGACCCGCACCTGATCCGCTAACCGTTGCACCGTGACGTCGACAGTTGGGCACAAGACCTGAAACAGAGGCAACATCCTTGAGCGATACGCAGTGAGGTTAGTTCCCCCCTCCGTAGCCCTGTAGTACGCCCGCATGACATTTTTATTTACTTCTTCAGACCATCTCATGCGTGGGCGCACTGCACCACTGGTAGCGGGGGCCGTAGACGAACCATTTCGGTCCGCTGGTCCCAAGCGTGCCGGTGGGCGTCCCCGACGCGCAGGTGTTGTTGTCGCAGGGGAAGGCTCGTCGTCTGATGTTATAGTTCGTCTCGTCAGTGTGTTTTCACTCGACGACCGCGACGAGCTGGTAATAGTTGGTGATGGTGCGCTTTGTTGTTTGGCACTGACGTTTCGGGTTTCTTCTCATATCTCATAGTAATTTTTATGTATACCTGTTCAGTAATTATTGCCCAGACTATTTTCTTACATTTTTACTGTCCATAATGTGTCTTTTTGTGCAATTTTTTGCCATTTTTCCAATATTTATCTCATAATTTAATATTTTTAATTTTGACATTGTATTGTCATGACAGTTGCCAGAGAGAATTATTATGGGTGTCCGAATAATTCGAACTTACGAATTATTTGTTCCGAATCGAATTCGAATCTTCGAATTATTCGAGGTTCATGAGCGACGGTAACCACTTCCCATCAGGTGGGCCGTTGGCTCGTCTGCCTACATGGCAATAAAAAAAAAAAAAAAAAAAAAAAAATTCGACGAATATTCTAAAAATTTGGAATAATTCGAAATGTTTCGAATAATCCGAAATTTCGAATAGTATCGAATTTGACTACGACGATGCATCGGAAATAGGTTGATCGTGATATTATTTTTAAGAAAAACACTTTTCTGGATCCTCGGTACAAAAATTATTTTTACAATTATTTTTAAGGAAGTAAAAGAAATTGAACAAAATATGAAGCCCGAAATTGGGAGATTCTTGATGCCAAATGATGATTCTCAAGAACTTAATGTTTTGACCAGAGAACGTAAGTTTTTACAATCACACAAATAAAAAACACAAAATCTGACATCTAGTCCATTCAAGATATTATCTACAAAATACGAATTCTTGTCCTATTTCCGTTGCATCGTTGTAGTCAAATTCGATACTATTCGAAATTTTGGATTATTCGAAACTTTTCAAATCGATTATTAATATTCGATTTGATTCGATTCGAACGATATTTGCACACCCCTAGTTATTCATCAATATACGGATTCTTAATGTTTAAAAACTATTTTATTTAATTATTAACACTGAAATATTTTTTCAAATCAGACCAACGTTTACTGAGATCAGCGCGTTCAAAAACCAAAATATTCAGCTTTATATATTAATATAAATTCAAAATAAATTCCCTCTAAATAAATGAACACTCAATTCATAAAAATACTATAAAATTCGAGCCCAGCCAATCCCGGGCGAGTTATAAATTTTAAAGAACAACAGCGGGCGAATCCCAGCCTTCAAATTAAGAGTAGACACAATTATATTCCACGCTGAATATACTCGTTCTGTACAAACAGAATTTTAGATGAATAATATGTTTTGAATATGAAACTAAAAGTGTTAATTAGTTTTAGCTTTATTTAAGGGAAAATGGGGAGGCGAAGTCGTGGTGGCTGAGTGGTCGAAGCGCTTCCTTCCGAACGGGAGGTCGCGGGTTCAAAACCAGCCGGTTTGTACCTCTAAATCTAAATGTGAAAAAGATTTATGTGCAATTTTCACAACACCAATGGCTATAAACGGTGAAGGAAAACAGCGTGAGGAAACCTGCATATCGGAAAAGGGTTCTAAAAATCCTTTGAAGATATGTGAAGTCCCCAATCCGCACTAGGCAAGCGTGGTGGACTATGCCTAATCCCTCTTCTGAGGAGACCTGAGCCCAACAGTGGGCAGTAATGGGTTGGTACAGGGGAGACGAAAGTAAAAAGTGAAAAAATCTGTGTTTTATGTTTTAGTGTATTTTAAGCAATTAATTTTTGTTTATCAACTCTACAAGCAACTTCTGGCTGATTTTATCAAAAAAATACAATTTATGAACGAAATATTATTAAGCTTTTAAAAAAATATGTAAAATACTTTATTTACGATTGTTAACAATCAGTAGGTATTTATACACAGAGAAGTCCTTTTGTAGCCAGATTCGTACCACGTCCATTAAATGGAATTTCTATCTTCATTAAAAGAAAAAAACACCCAAAATATAACTAACCAGTGAAAGAAATCCGGAAGGTAAATTGCCTCTCTGTAAGTTAACAACATTTGCAAAACATTACGAAAGAAAATACGAGTGCTGCCTCCATTTTTCAGCAGCTTTCCGCTTTGTCATTTCATTTAGTTTCTGCGCTTTATGGCGCTTGAGAAACAGGCTTTGTTCTCGATTTCACGAAAGACCCTTTATAAGCGAACTGAGTTTATTAAGAATTCTTTCTACAATTAAATAACAGTTGGAACGGGTGAATGAACCTCGAACTGATGTCATTTGTAACAGAAGCTTGTGGCGACCTATAGCGCGCGAGATTCTGAATCGCGCTATCGATGTTTGCGTTTCGACCCGTATATACAACATCTGAAATCTACTACAGTGGGCTTCGGCTTGACCGGACATACACTCTCTCGCCCGGTCGGAGATCTCGCTTTGACCTACCCCACTGATTCCTACTCCGCTGACTCCGCTCTCGCCACATCTCTCGGTGTGGACTTGTAACTCACGTAGATCTGCCTCTACGACGTCACGCCATCAGAACCCTGGACGTCCGACTGGGCGTCGATCGTTAATTTCAAAAATAAGGTCATAAAATAATAATATTAGCTACCCACCTGAGAAATGAAACAAATTAGGGTTTTTGCACGTTTCGATCAGTAACGCTAAATTTTTGTGGTTTAATTTTAGAGAGGCAGGTATAACCAGCAAGGAACATCTTCGGTTTGATAATAATATGATAGTGTTGATAGAGGTGGATAATATTATTATAGGATGTTCACTTATTATTACTAAATTTATATCAAAAATAAATTATCTCCGATATATATAACACGATGATAAAATGGAAACAAAACAACTTTTAGAAAAAAACAGCCCAAAAATCGCAAAATAACTTCTAAACACCAAAAAACCAGCTAAGCAAAAATTAACATTGAATTTTTTTTTGAATGTACCCTTTACCACCAATCTTGGGTTGAAACCTTTGAGTCGATAAAAAAACAAATTACTCGTTAAAGTACTGTTATAAACGAATTGTTTTCAAAATCCAAACAAGGTCCTTAATAATATTGTTGTCTCAAATTAAAATCGCTTAGAAAAAATATAAAAAATCTTTCAAATCCTCTTATCAGGCTCATTAACATAATTATCCATCACTTACCCAATTATTAAACGGGTTCTTACCAAATTATCCGCTGTGAAAAACAAAAATTACTTTGTTTTTCAACGAAACAGCTCGTGAACGGTAAAAAAATACAATATTCGATTAAGAAAACCATTTTTCTAAAGAGGCTTCTCCGAATGAGTGAAAGGCGAACGAACCGACTAATACAGGGCTACCAACTTAATTTTCCAACTAAATTCACGAAGTAGGTATACCATAATGAGTTGTAACATTTTCTGAAAAGGTTGAGAATAAGTTTTGTACATATTTGGCAGCAGGATTCAATATATTTTTAATAAGCTACTAATATAAGCATGTTATATGACCTTATTCAAACACTTGTGATTTTCTACATTACTTTCATGCACAACGTTTTAATATCGTGACCATTCAATTAATTAATAATTAATAATAATTAAAATCGTGCTAAGATCAGGTTCATTATGCTAGTAAAATATATATCAAAAAACAAAAACATATACACAAAAGACTGATTTTTTCCACCATAGAAATACTAAAAAAAATATATTAGTGTTTAGGTAATTTGATATACCGTCAGTGACAGTTGGCAACACTGCCGAAATGTAAACTGTCCAAACTAGATTAAGAGCAACAGTTCCCGGGGTAATCTTGTATCCTAATCGTTGACAGTTTAAACAAGAAGTTTTCAGCTTTATAGAGCCATAACTCAACCACAGAACATGTGAGAAACAGAAGTAAATATCATTTTTTTCACTCTATTTCAAACAAGGCTTTAATGGCAAGGGAGGGCTTTAAAGTTTCTTTAAAGTACAATGTCTTATCTCAAACAAGATTTGTCTCATTTACTTCTGTTTTACTCTATGTAACTTAAAGAATGTTTCCTTAAAGGATTTAAACTTTGGGAGGCTTTAACTTGCGGTTTGTAAGAAATGCGGTTTTTGTTATTCAGTTAGTTTATTAGCTTTTGCTTAAAATTATAAAGAATTTTCTTAAAGTTTTCTTTTTGGCTTGTTAGTTAACAATTTAGTTGTGAACGCTAATTACGCAGAAAAAAGTAACATCAAAAGAAAAATTTGGTAATTTTGTAGATATAGCTACCGTTTTTCTCTGCTGAGAGTTAATTATTTTCCATGAAGTGACCTGTGCAACTCAACTCTGCGTATGAACGGAACAGTGTTAAAACTAAAAAAAAGTACCTACCTAGCATATGTTACCTACTCCATAGAATTTCTAATATATTAATATTATATATGCGAAAGTGAATCTGTCTGTCTGTTACGCTTTCCCGCTTAAACCTCTCAACCGTATTGATGAAATTTGGCATAGACAATCTTTAGACCCTAAGAAATAACATAGGCTTTTAATTGAAAGTGACACAGACGAAATTGCGCGGACCCGCTAGACTGTCTGTCTAGTTATCACATAAAAGAAACTTCAATTTTATAAGTTTTCTTCTCTTTAATAGAAAATGAATTGCTGGATTACTCTTGCTAAAACTCGAGAATGGCTGAACCGTTTTGTCAAATTTTAGTCTTAAGATATTTGTGAAAGTCCAAAGAAGGTTTATACGTTGAAAAATTTACGGGTACACCTATTTATTCCGTCGTAGGTGACGTACACGAAGTCGTGTGGGACAACTAGTTTTGTATAGATTTAAAAATGTAATCGTAAAATCATTTGTAACATGAACAAAGCTTTACATTTCATTTTAGTATTTCCGCCATCGAAGTCTAAGAATACAGTCGCGTACCAAATCCCTCGGGTTTCGTGGCGAATTAACACCCTTATTGACTATTCACGACTTGTAACATGATTCTGCGAGGTCGAATTTGGTTATGCTGATGATATTTTGCGGCCCAAAAGTATTCTGAATAGATATTATGTTTTGGAACTTGGGATAAAAGTATCGAAAAGTATTTTGTTGAGTTTCGAAGTTTATATTGCTTTTTCTTCGATAATTAATTATTTAATACTTGGAGATAATGGATCAGTCTGTCTGTCTGTACCAACCCATTAGTGCCCACAGTTGGGCTCAGGTCTCCTCAGAAGAGGGATTAGGCATAGTCCACCACGCTTGCCCAGTGCGGATTGGGGACTTCACATATCTTCAAAGGATTTTTGGAATCCTTTTCCGACATGCAGGTTTCCTCACGATGTTTTCCTTCACCGTTTTTTGCCAGTGGTGTTGTGAAAAATTGGAATGGATCAGTGTAGTTCAGGATTTCTGCATCATCAGGGTAATACAAGGTCCGAAATTTTTTCTTTGAAATCGAAAATGCTTTGAAAATTGAAAAGAGTCCTAATAAGACAATGCATCGGTAAAGATTTCTATGAACAGTTAATTTATGGCAAAGTGGACTGTTTTCTAACACAACTAACTTTTCTTGCAATTCTTTTTTTTTTTATTGCCATGTAGGCAGACGAGCCAACGGGCCACCTGATCGTAAGTGGTTACCGTCGCTCATGAACCTCTGCAATGTCAGGGGACATTGAGGGGTCGCTACCTACGACCTAACTTTAAGGACCCTCCTCAAGCCTCGTTTGAAGAAGGACAAGTCATAGCGCTCAGGGAATACCGAGGAGGGGAGCTCATTCCATAGCCATTCTAATCTGTAACCGACAAGAAGAAACAACAAATTAACATAACCAAAGCCTTAAGCCTTAATCAGCATAATTGAAGTCGAAACGCCAACCCATTTTACAATTAGGCCTGAACTACAACGATCGAGTACTTTGTACATTCTCAGGAACTTACGGAAAAACTTGTCCTGTTCCTGGGCCTTTATTTATCGTCTCCACAACATATTAATTCCGTCCCGAAAGTTCCGGAATGTCCTTAAAGTTCAGGCGTAGGCCGGATTTATAGTAGCTTTTCTGTGTAAGTTCTTCGCCAAGATAGGCTTTATTTAATAGCTTGTAGTTTTATGTATAAAAAAGTACTATAAATATTTCAAGCTACTGGTCCAAATCTATATAATATGATAAGTGTTGGTGGATTGGGGACTTCACATATCTTCAAAAGATTTTTAGAACCCTTTTCTCCGATGTTTTCCATCACCGTTTTTAGCCAGTGGTGTTGTGAAAAATTGCACATAAATCTTTTTCATATTAAGATTTAGAGGTACAAGCCAGCCGGTTTTGAACCCGCGACCTCCCGTACGGAAGACAAGCGCTTCAACCACTCGGCCACAACGACTAATATATTCTATAAACATGTTATTAATCCCTCACTAAATTTTTCTCACTATCTGCAAATATCTCATCCCTATTATACCAATCCCTATATTTCGACATTGGCGTCTTGCCATTTCATCAAAATCTCAGACAAACAACACTTGTAATAATAATCTAGAATCTAGGCCTATCGCAGTTCTATGCAAATCAGAAATATCTCAGAATATTCGGTTCTTCGAATGCTAATGCCGCCATTGTAGTAATAATCTCGACCAATGTTTTGGAAATACGTTTCGTTTTACGCTTACTTTTGCGAAATCCCATTACAGAATAATATTATTTTTATTATCTGTTTCGAACATTCGTTCCTGGCTGTATGATGCGGATTTGTTTGTCATTAAAAAAGTAAGTGGAATTTGTTTTTGTTTTGAATTATTTTGCGATTTAAAAAAAATGACATTCCTGTTGGATCAGACACAAATAAATGAAATTAAACTGAAGAATGAGAGAGACGGGAAGAACGATCGGAGAGAAAAAGACTGAACGTTCAGATTAGCTATTAAAATTTTACTTAATTAGTTGCGTAGTTAGTACTAACAACAGAATCCATTTCCATCGGGTTTTAAGGCTTCATTGCTCAGTCATAACGGTGGCCGCTGTGGATTTTGGCTACACAGGAGTTACAATACAAAAACTCTTAATTGAAACACCACAATTACATAGTTATACGTTACAAAAACTTAAATATACTGTATCAATGGGCGGCCTTATCGCTCAAAACGATCTCTTCCAGGCAACCATTGCATGGAAAGAAAACATTTAATAGAAGACGGTAGACGGTGGTGAAGAAAAATCATATTTAAATTTATATAAAACATTATACTTAAATATAGATCTATAAATAGAAACAAATACAAAAACATGATGAATAACATTTTAACATAAACATATACAGGGTGTTGTTGCTCGGTGAAACAATACTTTAAGGGCTTAATCTATATCAAATTTCAAATCATATACACATACTTTTGAAACGGAGATCATTACTTTATTTTCCCATACAAAGTTGAAAAATTATTATTTTGTATTATTTTTGACAACCCTACCCTGACCTACATGTAGCGTGCTATATCTATATGCTATTTTCACGCACACAGGCGCATCCGATCGCAATTTTAGAGTTCCGTACTATAATAAACTCCTACTAATAGAAAATTAACACGTAGTTTTGATTAGTTATAACTTATGATATATTATGCCTAGAAAACCCAGACTTGGTGGATGGCTTCTACATCAAGTATACTATTTGCTGTGAAAGTATTGTTTCATCGGATTTTAACACCCTGTATATGTATATATTATAAGTCAGTCAAGTGACACACTGAGATTTGAGGTAATAGTCTTTTAAATTATTTTTGAAAATATTTATATTTGGTGAACGTCTCACACTAACCGTTACAGTGCAAAGTAAGAGGTGGACAAACACATAATAAGGGGTGGGCCATATAAAGTTTGCATTTTCCAAAAGTTCGACTGTCATGTTGGCTGTGAGGCATGTTGCGCCATCCTGTTGAAAGCAAATGTCGTCCATGTCATACTCTTCAACTTTTGGAAACTAAAATTCGTTGAGCATGGCACGGTAACGCTCGCCATTGACCGTAACGGCGGCTCCTTGCTCATTTTCGAATGATGCCGCCGGACCAAAACCCACACCAAACCGTAACTCGTTGTGGGTGCATTGGCTTCTCACATACACACATAGCCTCCGAGGTGAAAATGGGCTTCATCTGAAAATACGTTTTTCGGTAAAAATGCTCATCTTCGGCCAAACGATCTTCTGCCTATTGGGCGAACCGAAAACGTCCCATTTCGTAAATGTCAAACCTTTAACTAAATTATGAACACAAATTGAATGACATTTGAGCTGTCATTCTCTAAATAAACAGTAGTTCAAAATGCGAACGTTAAATTGGCCCACCCTATAGGTACATATTTGAACGTATTTCTCGTTGTCAACCCTACATATTTATGGTAGTATTATGTTAATGCCCGATCCTGCTGTTCCAACGTCCATTCGTTCAGCTCGTTAGCACAGATTTATATTATTTATCGTCCCTACAGATTTTGAAGCTATCAAATATGTAGGACGATTGAGTCGAGTTGTGATAAAATGTACAAACTCATATTGTGTATTGTTTGAAAGAGTGGTGCGATGCGGTGTTGTTTTTTAAAAGTACGATGTCTCTCTTCAAGTTTAAGAAAAGTCCTATATAAGTAGGTGATAGATAACGGCCCCTCTTGCCCTGGTATTGCAGAGGCGTATTAGCGAAGGGAATCATTTAGCATCAGGTGGGCCGTAGGTTCGTTTATCTAATAATAAAAACTTGACAAGTGTCAAGGGACACTCGGATGGAACGAAGTTCCTTTCGATTAATTAGTGAGGGAATTGTAATAAAATTGTATTTTTTTAAGTTATAATAATTAGTTAGTTTCATCTAGCATTAATCGTATATAATAAAATAAGGAATTGTGTGATAAAATGTTTTGATCACAGCGCCATCTAGCATTAATCATATAAAAAAATAAGGAATCCTTTTAAAAGATTTTAATCATAGCGCCATCATCTAAAACAAAAAAAGTGTCGTGACATCTTTTTCATAAGAATTTCCGCCTTTTGATAACGCGCGATAAGGAACTTAGTTCCAAAATAAAAAAGACACTCATAGAGAATGAAGCTAAACATGTAATCAAGGTAAATAGATGTTTTAAACAAATAATCTCTGTTATAGCTCCACTTTCTAACATTTTTCAATTACATGCATTTTTGCGTGAATCGGCTTTATTCAGAATAAGTATTTCTAGTGGAATTTGGTAAACTAATAGAGAATAATGAGAGACTTAATGATTAATAAATGTTATTTAGACATCACTTTTGGACACCACTAAGAACTTTTTCAGGCAACACCTGCTATTTTGCCAAAACCGGGCAAAGGCAAAAGTTCATCTCAAGTAGTTTCCAATTCAAATGAACACCCTACTCACGGGGTTAGTGGTCCGTTAACCGGAACTATAGTCTCGGATACAGAACCCGGATGTGGCCGGATGTTGACTTCCCACACTACATTACTTTGAGAATTAATTAATTGGTACAATTTCCGGATTGTATTTGATTTAATTGCGTCATTAAGCTAGCAGAGTTCTGAAGTTTATGTGGTTGTTTATGGACCTCTGCAATGACCTGACATTTTAAGATTCTCAACTATTCCTCAACATCTATTAAAGAGCGACAAGCCATCACGTAGGCCTGATTATATTAGAAACTAGCTGCTGCCCGCGACGTCGTCTGCGTGAACCCTATGACCCGTTTTTTTTCATTTTTCCCGGCAACTATTCGATTTTTTCTCGCCGTAAAAACCATCCTTGAACTTCAACGAACATTTTTAAAAAAGATTTGGCCAAATTGGTCCAGGCGTTGTTGAGTTATGCGCTTACCAACACATTCTGCGATTCATTTTATTATAGATTCATGAGCAAAGGTAACCGCTTGATAACAAAAAAAGTTATGACTTTTCCTTCTTCAAATGAGAGTTGAGGAAAGTCCTTAAGGTGCAGTATAATATTGCAGAGGTTCATGAGCGACGGTAACCACTCACGATCAAGCCATTTGCCTCATCTGCCTACATGGCAATAAAAAAGAAGGCCCTTACACTAAAACTTCACTATCACACCAGCTTTAAACAAAACAGTAAAATCTTCAGCTCTACAGATAAAATCTCCAGAGGATACACGACAATACATGCAGTAAACATTGTCGTAAACTTTATATTTTCATATGAGAGGCAACACGTGTGAGCGCCATTACGTACCGTCCAATTATCTGGAGAAACTCAGGTTCTTTGTAACTCAATTGCTAAATTTGAGGACTTCTCAAGCGATCTCCAAGTGAACGATTAAACTGTACTTGAACATGAAGGGAAAAATAATGAGTGTGGATTGTGAATAATGTGATTTTGAGAAAGTGAATAATAAAATGGAATTCATATACAGACACTCGCGGTTTTCTATAATACTTTCATGCATTTTCAACGGGTTCTTACCACGATATTTAACTAATTGTCGTGATGTGAGTTCGAGTTCCAGTGGTACCACCCAAAAGCGAATGAGAAAGAGGGTAGACAGATTTGTTTGCTTTTAAATCGACCCGCAGTATCCAGTCTTCTCGTGATCATGACGTTTGCAACAACGTTGAAATATCGAGACAACTCAATTAATTAAATATCGTGGTAAGAACCCGTTGAAAATGCATGAAAGTAAAATGGAATTCACTGTAACAGAAAAATTTGCTAAGAATATTTTAAATTACTTTAACAGATAATAAATAGGTAGGATTGTGATGACATAAATACACAAATATTAAACGGGTTCTTTACACAATTTTTATTAAATAAGCGATCCCGATATTTTTTAGAACGAAGTTCCTTATCGCGCGTTATGAAAGGGGGCTAGACGGAAAAAAATCTTACGAAAAGTTGTCACGACACTTTTTTTGTTTTAGATAGATTTGTAGTGAAACTGACGAGTAATAACCCGACCCAAACTTAAACAGTTTAAATCATTAATAAAATTCCATAACTAATCCAAATTAACTGTCCTACAACTTATACAGCAGCTTCTAAATGTCCTTACAAACTATCCGGGTCGATGCAGCTATAACTCATGGGTATAATCCGACTGCCCCAGTTACCTGGACAATATAATACGGAGGCTATAGTCGTAAAACAATGGTATTAAGGTGCATTATTGTGCAGCAGGTCTCCGTGTGAAATACCATCAGGTGGCTTGTTTGTCTTGCAAATTTTAATAATCCTTGTACTGTACCAACCCATTACTGCCCACTGTTGGGCTCAAGTCTCCTCAGAAGAGGGATTAGGCATAGTCCACCACGCTTGCCCAGTGCGGATTGGGGACTTCACATAATATATCTTCAAAGGATTTTTAGAACCCTTTTCCGACATGCAGGTTTCCTCACGATGTTTTCCTTCACCGTATTTAGCCAGTGGTGTTATGAAAAATTGCACATAAATCTTTTCACTTTTAGTCTTAGAGGTACAAGCCGGCCGGATTTGAACCCGCGACCTCCCGTACGGAAGGACGCGCTTCGACCACTACCCCACCACGACTACTGTAATTTTTTAATTGTTGTTGTAATGTTTTTTAAATAGTTATTAATAAGCTTGCACAACTTCGTCTAGATCACAAAAGGTGTAAAGCATTTGCGATGTAAGTTTATAACAACCACAATACCTATAGTAGAAAACACTCACATCACATAAACCTTTCTGTTGAATCACTATATTTTAAAAGTCACGTCAAAGTCCATTGCGTAGTTTTAGATTTAAGCATATATAGATAGACAGACAGCGTGAAATGACTTTGTTTTGTACTATGTAGTTATTAAAGGATAGCTCGCAAACAACTACACAGTGTTTATGATATTTCGTTTTGCCTGAACGATTTCTTTAGAAAAACAAATCTTAGAGACCATATGGGTTATTACTATATACAGGGGTGACGGATTCAGATTATCGAGTATGTGGAATCCAGTGCTAAACACGACAGTCACTAAGGGTTCATGCGAACGAGAGTCTTGTAGATACAGTGAGTGTGGTGTGTCGTGATGTGAGTTCGAGTTCTAGTGGTACTACTCAAAAGCGAAGGAGAAAGAGGGTAGACAGATTTGTTTGCTCTTAAATCGACCCGCAGTATCCAGTCTTCTCGTGATCATGACGTTCGCAACAACGTTGAAATATCGAGACAACTGAATTAATTAAATATCGTGGTAAGAACCCGTTGAAATGCATGAAAGTATTATAGAAAACCGCGAGTATCTGATTAAGTTTATTACTTTGCTACTTAGGAAAAGTAACTTACCAAGTTAACTAAAAAGTTTTTTTAAGAATGATTTATGAAATACATCTTCGAAGGATTTTGGAATCATTTTCCAATATGAAGGTTTCCTCACGATATTATATCTACAAACATAGTATTATACTAGATGACTCTCGAATTCTTCGTCCCTCGTCAAAGCAACAGCATTACTGAGCACGTACCTTTGTTTCGGTACAAAATGAGGGTGTTTTTGGACAAAACGTTTGCCGAACAATACGCCAATTGTTTGCCATTTTGGTATTCGGCAAGAATGTTGGTAACGTTGGAATTGGTTAATTTATTTAAAGGTTCCACGTGGGCGTGTAAAGGTTTAATGATTTCAGATTTCTGGATCATTGGTATTTGGTATTTTAATATTGAAAATGTTAAAGGTTGGATTATATTTTTCGATTTTTGTATTTTTGTAATTTACTTCCTAAAAGAAAAAGAGGAGGTTATCACATTAACTGGGTACCTACCTGTTATTTTTATTCCCTTATAGTTTAGGTAAATCGATTTGAATGTTTTAAAGTCTATTTCAAACATAATTTAGATTTTATTTTATTTTATTTATTTGGTTCACCAACAATTGTTACAGTAATTCATAATTAGGTGTACATTATAAATATTGAAGTATACTACAGTATAACTTAATAACTAACTGCACAATTACTTACTGGTAAACACAAAAAATAGAGTAACTTATTATGTAGGTGTTAGTATATTAGATAAAGTGCTTATTCATTTAACTCGTTAACTGCCGAGAAAAAAAACTGCTGACATTTTGCACGTAGATGTCTATCGCGTGACAATGCAGTAATATTACAAAAAAGCACTGATCTGATGATGGATTCGGAAGGCATAGGCACTCTTGTGCTAAACAAGATAGACCCG
Organism: Trilocha varians; assembly: GCA_030269945.2. Taxonomy (NCBI): domain Eukaryota; kingdom Metazoa; phylum Arthropoda; class Insecta; order Lepidoptera; family Bombycidae; genus Trilocha; species Trilocha varians. The sequence continues at coordinate 2,612,779 of AP028270.1, read as the reverse complement.
TCGTGTTTGGGCTCGTTTTACTTTTATTAGCTATCACTCTGGTACATGATATCCAGGATCTTAAAAGCTTATAAAAAGTTTTACCATAATAATATTATAAAGGCGAAAGTTTGTATGTATGGATGTATGTTTGTTACTCACGTAAAAACTACTAAATGGATTTGAATGAAACTTTACACTAAACACAATATAGCTTGATATACATCAGAATAACACATAGGCTACAATTTTTGAACCCCTTTGTAACGTAGACGAAGTTGCGCGGGTACAAATAACAAATTAGCTACAAAGTATGTAATTATGTTCTATTGTTCCAGAAAACAACACGAAGCTGGATAGAGAGTACATTTCAGAAGCGAGACTGCAAGTGCTTCGTGCCGAGCGCTAAGGACGAGCATGTGTGAGTAGATATAGGTTAATAGTGTTTTAGAACTTAATAATGGAACACTCGGGAACATTGGAAGCTTTAATGTAATAATTATCATTATGTTAAGATGTGTATAGGGTGGAATTTTAAACGTACTGGAATGTACTCGAAAAATGATTGTAGCGATTTTTGCTGAAAGGAAACATTCATTTCTTTTTTAAAAGAGACACAACTGCATTAAGATATTATATTTTTATGAACCAAAAGTGGTTTTACTTTTTAAAAAGCATTCGTTAATGGTATGCAAGGAACCTCCTTTACTTAATAATGGAAAATAATAAAAATAATACGCATCTGAATCCAAAGCAAGTCCAACGTATCTTTTTTCACGACCTCTCAAAATTGGCGCCAATCCCAGAACCCATAGATAAGCTACGCAGTCTATCAGTTCCATAGACAATATATGGGTCGGCTCCGGGTTACTGAATCTTTTCGCTTGACTCTCTTAAGAATATAGATTTAAGAAAAAAATGTAAACCTGGAAATTAAACCTGCTAAAATTCCTTCTATGCTATTTATATTCCTTCTATTACGATGCAGTTAAACTTAGTCTACTAAACTTAAAATAAAAACACAGCAAACTCTCAAGATGGATTGATTAATAAAAAAAACAGTTATCACTCACTCTGTACAGGAATAGGGTACATTGAAACTTCAATAATAAACAAATTGGGTTTATTATAATATAAAAACTTAAAGATCGAAAAACATTATATTGAATGTGTTCGATTAGTGAAAATTTTCTAATAATATCAAATAATGGCGCGTAAAAGATGGCGCGCTGATTCTCTATGTGCGGAGCTGGCTGACCCCTCCTGCGCGCCGCGGCCCAGTTTTGCCAGCTGTCAGTGGTGAACGGCGTGAACACACTCATTTTGGCTCACATCATCCAACACACGTAAAAAACAAATGACAGTGATAGCCAACCAGCGAGTAAACGAGGGTTTTGTATGCATTGACATTTGACCGTCATTGAAACTATGTGAAACATCGTTTGACAGTTGGCCTACCAGTTGTCATTTGCGTGCATTGGAAGTTGATGACAAAAAGCAAAGTACAAATGATATCAAAAGATAATTAAACTCTAACAAAGTCTTTTAAAACTAGTTATATTTAATTCTCAGGGTTGTACAAGTTATTATGCAGTGCATTTACCACGCCCTTGGGAGCCTTTAGACATGCGATAAACGACCTCACTTGAAATTATGCATTTTAAACTGTAGTGGAATATTCTCTAGGATGCTATTAGTGTTGGTTATGTTGTTTGCATTTCATTTTTGTTAGCGTTTTATAGTTAGTTTGTAATTACATAAAAGACAGTAGGCATTTTTGGAACGAAGTTCCTTATCGCGCGTTGTGAAAGGGGGCTAGACGGTAAAAATTCTTACGATAAGTTGTCACGACACTTTTTTTGTTTTACATGATTATCGCTAGATGGCGCTGTGATCAAAATATTTTAAAACACGTTCCTTATCGCGCGTTACGAAAGGAAATAATTTTTATGAGATACGTTTTAATCGAAAGGAACTTCGTTCTATCCGAATGTCCCGTGACCTCTCAAGTTTTTTTCTTCTTTCTTGGAATTCCTTGATCATTTAAATGTTTTGTTCGATGAATGTCCAAAAATTTACACTCTCAACATTCATAGCCTACTGTAGGCTTGTTAATAGTTAGTTAGCGGTTACCGTTGCTCATGGACCTCTGTATTGTCAGGGGACCTTTAAATACTTTCTTCAAGCCTCTTTTCAAAAAGTACAAGTCATAGCGCTCGGAAAACACCGAAGATAACCGAATATTGGAATCATTCTATTGTTCGATAGATATTAGATATTTCTATTCAGGTTTAAAGAACTTTATTCTCATACGAACTAACAAGATTGTTCACTTACAATGAGATTTACATAATATTTTGTTAATATATAGGTACCTAATAAACTTTGCTTAAACATAAACTTTGCTTAATTAATAACTTCTGACATAAACATTTCATTTTAGGGTAAATACATAAGATTTAAGTTTCGTTTTATATAAATTTAGTTTTTCACATTCCTTAATTTCATTAGGCAAGTTGTTTTATACCTAGCTATTCAAGATTACTACATCGGAGTTCAGAATCGAAACCTCATTTTATGATTTATGACTTCAAACGTCATTATTTAAATAAGTATATCACTTTAATTTAGATACAAACGGACCTCAGGCTAAAGTACCTACACATTACGGTCTTTAGCCTGAAGCCACACCATGTGGTCATCGGATAAACTCAATTAACCCTTGCACCCCTTATTGGACGTGCGATTTCCCTACATACATAAACATTCGATATCAAAGACAGCTTAAAGTACTTTGAAAATAAATTCAGCTTTTAAACCTTTGGATGCAAACAGGAACTGTACTGTACAACAACCAATTACTGCCCACTGCTGGGCTCAGCGCTTGCCCAACGTGGATTGGGTCTTCACATATCTTTAAAATTTTAGAATCTTTTTCCAATATGCAGATTTCCTCACGATGTTTTCCTTCATCGTTTTTGGTGTTGTGAAAAATTGCACATGAATCTTTATCACATTAAGATTTAAAGATACGGTTCTGACGCGACCTCTCGTACGGAAGGCAAGTGCTTCAACCACTCTGCTAAAACCACTACACAGTATCGTGTGAACGTTATTATATTTTCTTATTTGCTGTAGTAAGTATGTTTCACTTCGATATTGCATTCACAAATACAGACTGGATTTACAGTGTGAGTTGAACGTTAGACAATCATTTTACATCGCACTAGATTTATTTATTGACACAGCATTTGTGATGTAAGCGTAGCGCGTAAATCTCTTAAATTATCAGTGTTTCTCTACTATAGTGGTTCTCTACTAGGGTGGGCTAATCTAACGTTTGAATTTTCAACTACTGTTTATTTAGAGAATGACAGCTCAAATGTCTTTCAATTTGTGTTCATAATTTAGTTAAAGGTTTGACATTTACGAAATGGGACGTTTTCGGTTCGCCCAATGGGCAGAAGATCATTTGGCCGAAGATGAGCATTTTACCGAAAAATCGTCTTTTCACTTGAAGCCCACTTTCACCTCGGAGGCTATGTCAATAAGCAAAATTGTGCATCTGGGGTCGGAAAATCCACACTTCACCATTGAGAAGCCAATGCACCCACAAAGAGTTACGGTTTGGTGTGGGTTTTGGTTCGGCGGCATCATTCGAAAATGAGCAAGGAGCCGCCGTTACGGTCAATGGCGAGCGTTACCGTGCCATGCTCAACGAATTTTTGTTTCCAAAAGTTGAAGAGTATGACATGGACGACATTTGGTTTCAACAGGATGGCGCAACATGCCACACAGCCAACATGACAGTCGAACTTTTGGAAAATGCAAACTTTATATGGCCCACCCCTATATACAGTATTTTCTATCTATTTAGTTTACTTTTTGAGTACCTAAATCCAATCTTACACGGACCGTTCTTGTTAACAGAATTACTCGAGTACTTGTCCTGAGAAATTACACCAAAATTTCATTGATGGCCCAATCTTTAGAGCTATTTGTTTCACGTTGAATTTCAAGATGGCCGCATATAGAACTTAATTAAAATCTTACAACGGCATAAATCTCTGTACTCTAAGCTCCCGTGAGCCGGTGTAAGAAGCCACATTATTTTTCGTATTCCCCCGGAGGCCCTGTTTTATTTTACTGGGCTTAGCAGGCTTTAAACTCGGCGCAAGATGTGTGGGAATGAGTTTTGACTTGGAAAATGTTTGAAAGTCGAATGTTGGGAGGAAATACGTTTAATGATTGAACAGCTTTGTTCAGACAGACTTCCAATAGGTGGTTCAGGTATTGCGTTTTACTTTTTGAACCGTCTTTAAAGTTTTTTTGACTAAAACTTGAGGGTTAGGGCTTAATTATTTTCTAGATTATTTGGATAATTGTTTAAAATGCTTTTCATGCTGTCTCATAGTTTCAAACTTTCAGACCTAATTACTAATATAAACATGTTTAAGTAATAATTTCCAAAAAAAACAACACAAAACTCAACGAAAAATATATTTTTTGTGAAAAACCAAAAATCATAAAAATAAAAATTAAAAAAATTCTATTCAAAAATTACGTAGACATTCCAAAAATTTTTTTCTTTTGTTTTCAAACAACTGATTCTCCATCTGAAAGTTCAACATATTACTGCATATATGAATATAAGTGTATTTTCACAGGCTTGCTCAAACTACTCCACACTCATACGTAAATAATAATATTAGTTTTAAACTAAAACACGTACTAAAATTTTGAACAAATATTATTCATAAAGACCATTTAAAATTTAAAATGAGTAGATTTGCTTTTGTTTCAAAGCATTTCAAACAGAAACTATTGTGGATAGTCTGTTGAAAATACAATATTTTTTTGATGTTTCATCAACAACTTAGGTTGTTTTTTTATTGCCATGTAGGCAGACGAGCCAACGAGCCACCTGATTGTAAGTGGTTACCGTCGCTCATGAACCTCTGCAATGTCAGGGGACATTGAGGGGTCGCTACCTACGACCTAACGTTAAGGACCCTCCTCAAGCCTCGTTTGAAGAAGGACAAGTCATAGTGCTCTGGGAATACCGAAGAGGGGAGCTCATTTCATAGCCGGATGGTGAGTGGCAAAAAAGTGTCCCTGAAACGGACCGTGGATGACCGTGGTGGTTCCATATAATAAGGATGAACTCCACCTCGACGCCGAGTGGTACGGTATTAGAAGGGAGATGTTGGAATAATCTCAAAATTTAATAGGTCTACTGCACGTAACATACGAAAATAGCAAAATAGGAAGCGGCCTGTTCTGACATTGCAGAGGTTCATGAGCGACGGTAACCGCTTACGATCAGGTGGCCCGTTAACTCGTCTGCCTAGAAGGCAATAAAAAATCCTAAGAAGTTCCTTTGTTTTTTTTTTCAACACACTAATCTCGAAGACTACCGATGCGATTTTGGATTTCCTTTAATTAAAATAACAAACCATTTTTCGCAAATGGTTTCATAGTATCGGAGTAAAACTTCCAAAACAGTGACACGTGGTTCTCCGTCATCTTTCGATCTTCAAGTTCGTTGCTCAGGCACCAACGCTCCATCTTTCTCATCCTCACTGATGTAACTATACCTGAAATAGAGAATATATGGAATAGGATAGATATAAATATCACTACCGCATGACATTGTTTTTATTTACTTTCATGCATTTTCAACGGGTTCATACCACGTTATTTAATTAATTGAGTTGTCTCGATAATTCAACGTTGTTGCAAACGCCATGATCACGAGAAGACTGGATACTGCGGGTCGATTTAAGAGCAAACAAATCTGTCTACCCTCTTTCGCGTTCGCTTTTGGGTAGTATGTTTTTATTTAATTGCAAGATAGACAAACGACCCTGATGGTAAGCGGTTACCGTCGCCGCTCAAGTGCCTCTACAATGTCAGGACACCGCTACCTACGACCTACCTTTAAGGACTCTTCAAGCCACGTTTGAAGAAGGACAAGTCATAGCGTCCAAGAAACATCGCTACTTGCGACCTACATTGAAGAACCCTCATCATACGTTTAAAGAAGGAAAAGTCACAGCATTCGTGAACTACCGAGAAGGTTTTTCTCGATTTTTATGACTTTCTGAGTTCGTTAAAAAGGAGCAACTATCTACAAAAAACACTGTTAAAGTTGTTACAAACTACGTAAGAACGTCTGTAATGATTTACACTTTGTCGCGGACAGACCTTTCTGTGTAATACCGTATTCTTTTTGAAACTAACTCTACCTAGTTGCGGATTCATAGAATTACTTTGTTCGTCTGCTAAACTATCATTGCGTTGAGAATAAATAAATGAATAACCGCTTTCAGTTGTGTTAAGATTGGCCTTATTTTTCGTTACGTTTAATCAGTCAATAAATCAAAACTTTATGACCCTTTACATCTAAATATTCTTTTCTCTATCTCTGGACATCCGATAAACCTATTCTACAAGATGAAGTCAAGTTATGATTTACCAACTGCACAAGCAACTCTCAATTTCTCTCTTAGTTCTTTTAAAAGCTGGTCTGTGTCTCTGTTCACTGGATAGTGTCCCTGTGAAATAACAATTTTATTTATATCATAAGTTCAACTTCTGACTAATTCTAATTGGTCCTTCAGCGGTAATCACCTACGATGTTTTACAAGCTTTAGATATATTAACTTGCACTGGATGTAACTAAGTAATCATGTATGTAATGTTTCGATGGAGCTGACATTTATCAGCGCAAAATGGAGCTGATTCAATGTGATAATGCAGTCGGAAGGTGTTCATAAGAACTCTTGTGCTAACCAAGATAGACTCGTCGTGTTTGAGCTCGTTTTATTTGTCTCAGACAGCACTTTATATGATATCCAGGATCTTAGAAGTTTTATTTAAAATAAAACTATTACCCTTTCGGTATGGAACCCTCAAAAGTATTTAGTACATCTTCGACTGCTAACATATCGACACGAATACTATACTGAAGGTAATTGTTATTTAAACGTGCCATTTGAATTAACGAGCGCCCCGTGGAGTAGACATTAATCTCAATGTAACAGGTCCGCGCCAATTTATCACGGTCGCCGGCCGATGACTCGACGTAAATCACGAAGTTAATGTAAATACATTAATTAGCTGTTTTGATGATCATTGAAAATTGATAACAAGAGAAAATGTAACTGTTCCCGGAGCGCTATGACATGTCTTCAAACTAGATTTAAGAAAAGTCCTGTATGGGTGATAACGGCTCCTCATGGCTCTGGCATTGCAGAGGATCATGAACGACGGTAACCACTTAATATCAGGTGGGCCGTAGGCTCGTTTATCTATATTGCAATTTTAAAAAAATATTGTGATAGTAAATGTTTTCTTGTTGTATTACACATTTTTACCATGAAGTTGAAAATTAAGAAGGATGGCAAGATCCGTAGCCATAGTTGCTGAATGAGCGTGTAACGCGTCGTGCCGCTCCGCATAACCCCGTGCTGGGTTCTATTCTCAGTAGGTTTGCACGGCGGCTTGAGGTTTTAGTGCGGTTCAACCCTAGAATGACCTATTCCATAATTTGTCCCAACGTGAAGACCATCAACATTCTCAACAAATCAACTCCATACAAAGTAGACAGCAATTTACTTTGTACAATGCAATATCTTTGGTACGTTTATACGTCAATCCTCACGTAGCTAAATGTCCAGCGATACAGAGAGAAGCTGGATGGTTTAATTTCATTTCGAGCTTAAATTGTGTGCTCCAACTCGGCACTTAATGCAATATTAACTTACAAAGGAATTTTCACTTGTTTTGATAACTTGATCCTAGGTGGTTTGGATGAAGGGTAAATTTAGTAGCTACATTTCTGAGCTGTTGATGTTTAAAGTTAGAAAAAATGATAAACTAGCTGAACAACTTTGTCTGCGTCACAAAGGGAGGAACGATTTTTTGTTGCATAACAGATAAACGTCCCTATGATCCACCAAATGGTAAGTGGTTACCGTCGCTCGCAAACTTTTATCAACCTTCTTGTTAAAGGCATATTTTGGAAGTTGAAATGTATGAACAAGAATAACATAAACTATTATATTAATGTAGTTCAAAGTGAACAAGTTAATGTTCAAGTATGTGGAATCCAGTGCTAAACACAACAGTCACTAAGGGTTTATGCTCAGAGAGCCTTGTAGATACAGTGAGTGTGGTTTGTCGAGAAGTGAGTTCGAGTTCCAGTGGTACTACCCAAAAGCGAACGAGAAAGAGGGTAGACAGATTTGTTTGCTCTTAAATCGACCCGCAGTATCCAGTCTTCTCGTGATTATGACGTTTGCAACAACGTTGAAATATTGAGACAACTCAATTAATTAAAAATCGTTGTAGTAGAGGAGGCGACGATGCCAAATGGGGATTAACTCGAGCGTTGAAGAGACCTATTGGGATGCAAAGCTTAGATGATAAGAAGAAAAAAATGTTATATGACATATACCTTTACATCGGTGGGGAAAGGGGCTATAGATTTTTAAATATGTAAAAAAAAACTGTTGCATGGACATCCTCGAGCGCGTCAGATATTGATAGCATCAATGCCCTACGTATTTTTAATAACGTACGTATGTTAATCTGATCGTTTGCGTGATGCGGGTGGTTGTGTTTAAAGGTTGAAAATGAAAAAAAAAAAAATTATCGAGCGCGTCAGATTTTCTAAGGGAGTGTTAAGTACACCAAAAAAAAGCTCTCATTCACTAATCTGACGATTTCGATGGGACGCAAACTCGCGGCCATTTTCATAATGTGCAAAAAAAAAATCGCCATTTTGAGATACTCAAGCGCGTCAGATTAAGATATATATGGTTCATCTTTATGTTCTAAACGTACTGTCTCATAATCTGACGATTATCTAGAGGGATTCGCCTGATCTGACAAAAAAAAATTAGAAAAACGGTTCACTTTAAAGCCATCCCTGCAACTTCCCGCTAATTCCATTCCTGAGTTCAAAGAAATAATATTTCTATGCTTTTGAGCTCTCCCAGCTCGAAAGTCTGATAGAAGTTTTATAGAACACTATTTTTGGAATTTTCAAACTGCAATAACTTTCGAATGGATCAACCAATTTTAACGCGGTTGGCACCATTCGACGCAGTTTTATCATCCTCATAAGTAATTTTGATCGACTCACAAATTTCGGAGATAAATTTCGGAATCCCGAAAAACACTTTTCGGGTTTCTATCGTTCACGATATCTCTCGAACGAACAGCTTGAAAGCGATCGACGTGGTTTTTCAAGCTCAAAGGCGGATTAGTTTTTGAAGTTAATCGATAAAGTCGGTTAAAAGTTATTCCAAGAAAACTAGTTACAAAAAAAAATTCTTATTTTTTAAATCATTGAACTTAATTAATTAAAAAGCTCAGGAAATAGCATACAAATAAATAAGTGTATGCTTTTTAATGTTTCTACCGTAAATTTCATTGTTTTTTGTAAAGTACTTTCACCACAAAATACACATTTCAAATTAATATCACTCATATTAAATACTTGAATCACACAAATTCATTCATTCATTCATTCATTCATTCAGATAGAGAAAGAGTGAGAGAGGAATAGAAACGCGGAGATGGAAATGTAGGCATCACGCAGCTGCACGCATTTAACTTTATCGACGAACTAGCTGGCCCACACAACTTCGTCTGCGTCACATTAGGAAATTTTCTCACCGTTTAAACCTTCCCTGGACTTCTACGAATATTTCAAGATTAAAATAAGCCAAATCGGTTCAGTCGTTCTCGAGTTTTAGCGAGACTAACGAACAGCAATTCATTTTTATATATAAGATTTTTGTTATTTCGGCTTGCGGAAATCGTCAGATTATATATTTTTTATTATTCTTGAATTATTTCCTTCAAAATAAAAAAAAATTTAGCTACGCTCGAGAATGTCGAGATGACGTTTTTTTTACAACTTTGTTACCGTCTCTTTTTTTTTCGTCACTCTCAAATTGTCAGATTATTGGAATAAACACTTTTTAGGATGTAATTAACTCACCCTACCTTAATCTGACGCGCTCGAGAATTTCTGATTGTCATTTTTTTTTTACTAATCTGATCCTGTATCCTTCACGGGCGGCTTTAGATATGGGCCTCATGTTTTGTGGAGGTACTTAACCGGGTACAAGGTACCCCCTGTATATTAATCTGCCGCGCTGTAGTAAATCCCGGAATCCCCGCTTGGGTTCCTCTACTATTGTAAGAACCCGTTGAAAATGCATGAAAGTATTGAACAAGTTAATTCCATAAATAAAATCATTTTATTATAAACCAATCAAAATAAACTTATTTCTTTGTAGTGTACAATAAAGTATTGAACATACAAAACGTTCATGATTTGTAGCGAGAGAAAAAATATAATTTTCTTTAAAACTTGGTTCTTCTCACGTTATAATAAGTTTTAGCTACTACTGAATTTTCTCTTTCTCGTCGTTTCATTTTTTGTAAAAATATTTAATATAAATACTTAATATTTTATTAAACACATTTTCTTTGAACTTTATTCATGTGTAAGTTCGTACCTGAGGGCTTAGTTCGTTAGATAATTCTAACCTTGTGATTTTAAGTTGAACTAATATTTTCGTTTGCTCGTCAAGTAAATATTATTTTTTTAACGTAAATATAATACATTTAGATAGAGAAAACACGAAATTTGTAAAGCTAGGTACTTTATGTTATTTTTTGGATAAAAATCCGACTTCAAATTTTAATCACATTTAAATTTACAATCTCTATGAAGAGAAGCGCATGTTTTAAATATAACTGGTTAATCATTAAAATCGGTTAACGTTTTAAAGTTTTTAAGATACTTGTCGAAAAATTGTTGTTAGTATGTTTCATAAGAGTGATATTTTATTTTGTTAACTTACGTTTGTTACGTCACTGCCAGCTGGGACTAAAAACCAGCGCTGGATATTGGTATTTGTCCTGCTGGTATGTATCAATGTTCAGCATTATGCTGAGTCACAGCTGATTTGTGGTGAAAGGGAAATTACTCGCAATTGTCTCTTATTTTTTGTTATTATTTTTTTTGTATGTTTCTTTTTTTTTTCTTCACAAATAAAGAATTTCAATGATATTTGATTTAAATACTTACAATAATGTACTTTAGTATAGCCGTAGTAGAAACAAACATTTTCCATTTCGTTAACTTTTCTAAACTTCCGAAAATTATTTGAGGTGTTATCTGTAGACAGAAACAAACCAAAGTAACCATTAAGAACGTCTATATAATTATCAACAACAATCATCTAAATCGGTTCACTCAAGCTAAACTTAAACACACATAAAAAACACAGTACTCTTGATAACCTCCCCGTTTTGCGAAATAAGACAAATACAAAGTATCCCCGGTTTTATCATATTAAGTTTTATATACACATGTCAGTATAAAATATAAAATGAAAATACCTGTGCAAAATTAAGAGTGGTCAGCACATTCGGACGTGAGGTTGAAACTTTATTACTTTTGACAAATAACGGCGACAGCATTTCACATCTGGAGCCAGCTTGCGTTCCCTCTGAAAATATTATATTGAAAAATAGTTTGTTTACTAAAAAACCTTATATTAATGAAACGGACCCGGTTTCAAAAGTAAAGATTTTGTCTGAAAAGAGTAGACTTTACCAACCACACTTGACTGAATGTACAATTATTTATTTTATTTTATTTTTAGGACAAACTGAAGATAGGCACAGTTATAGGCTTTTGGCTAACATACACGTTTTCACTAATAATAAGAGAATTATTGAAAAATTTTACTAGAATCTCTAGGTTAAAATCTTCTTCAGTATGCTAAGATTCATCTAAGCTAAGATACATCTTTGAAGTGGAAATGGGCAGGTCACATTGTGCGAAGAACGGATGGCCGATGGGGCCGAAAAGTTTTGAAGTGTCGGCCACGAACTGCTAAGCGCAATGTTGGTAGACCCCCCACAAGATGGACTGACGATCTGGTCAAGATCGCGGGAGGTCACTGGATGCAGATGGCGCAGGACCGGTCGACGTGACGAGGTTTGGGGGAGGCCTATGTTCAGCAGTGGACGTCTATGGGCTGATGATGACCATGCTAAGATTTCCTTACGATGTTTTTCTTTCTTAGTATTATACACTGATGTGTTGTCTATTTAACAATTATTTACAATTATTATTTAATTTAGCTTTCAAAACGTGGCCAGATGGCTTCTTGACAATGTGGATACTAAAATCCGTGATATTCAGTAATATCTAATGATAAAATATTAGAAAAATTGTAAATAAAATCATGTTCCATACCAGAAAACTGTATCTTTTTCATTTTCTTGATAATTTTCTTTTTAACTCCGTTTTTAGGCGTCAATCTTTTCTTTACATTGTATCTGATAAAATCACAATCATTTTCAATTTGGAGACATGTTGTACAATAAATTTCTTCAAAAACATCTCTCATCTACCTTCTACAGCTGCTATGTCCACAGATTTTGCATCCAGATGCAGCAGACATTCCTCGTCTTGTAAAAATGGTTGAAATCGACGAGTTTCTCTTCCTTTTGGCCTTAGTTTTTCGTCTCGGAGCCCTTGCAGTTAACTTCCTTTGAGTTTCCGATTTTCTTTTATTTACTCTTCCTTGTTTGTTAATTCTGTCTTTCCCAATACGTGCCTTTCTGTTTCTGTCTCCTATATTCATTTTCTTCTTGTTTGGTTTGGGAACCTTACTTCTTGTTTGTGCCATGTCTACATCACTCATGATGGACAGTGATGAAACAGACCATGAATAATCAGAAGCTGGTTCCTCATTTTTTTCACGTTTATCTTCATCCGATTTCCCATTAGTACTATCTTTTTTGTTCGTTGGCCCAACCTCTTTATTACTGTCATCGTCCATTGCTGTCCCCTTGAATACGTTTGGTTCAATTGTGTAATGTTCAATCCAAAGTCAAGTTGACTGTACAAATTTACAAAATATTGTGTAAATAAAAATATCAAGAACAAAATAATGGAAATGTTTTCAGACTTGAAAGAAGGAAACTTCAAGTCTACGTTCTGTCAAAAATATAATTGTCGCTGGTAAATTTTGGAAATGAGGGTTTACTATTGGCAATGCCAAGATCTTACGTTATGGGATAACTAGCCTCACAGACCATACATATATATATGAGAACTAGCCTCCGGGGAAATCGTCTAACCATAGACGCCTATGGTCTGATGATGCAAAACACATACCTTATTAGGTAATAATAGGTTAGGTTCTAATTGCAAAAGTTATTGTATTTAGTTTGAAACCTATTTAAAATTATTAAAAACTAGCTGGCCCACACAACTTCGTCTGCGTCACATAAGGAAATTTTCTCACCGTTTAAACCTTCCCTGGACTTCTACGAATTTTTCAAGATTAAAATAAGCCAAATCGGTTCAGTCGTTCTCGAGTTTTAGCCAGACTAACGAACAGCAATTCATTTTTATATATAAGAAGAAGAAGATGTTCCATTGTATTCTGATACAAAAGTTTTGTTGAATATTTATAATTCTGGTGAATTTAATAACTATTTAGTATTTAGTCTATTCACTATTGTATTAACGTGGTAAAAAAACATTATAGGTTCGTCTATTAAAAGTATAGGTATGATAAAAACGATATTTAATTTGCCACAAAGCAATATAAAACTGAACAGATATTTAATGCCATAATTCCTCTGCTTTTCACTTCATTAATTTGAAAATTGTCTTCACTAGTCCTGTCCTTTATATTAGTTTCCAGACATCGGAAAATTTTAAACTTTCAGTTTTCTGAATAACTTTCTTCTTAACTTGCTTTTTAAATCTCACTCTTTTCTTTCTTTTCTTGCATCTGATAAAAACAAAGGCATTGTTAAAAAATCTTATTGCATTATAGCGTGTATTGGTTTCTTAGTAATGGGTACTCCTGTATCTGTACTGTAACAACCCATTACTGCCTACTGCTGAGCTCAGGTCTCCTCCGAACAGGGCTTAGGCATAGTCCACCACGCTGGCCTAATGCGGATTGGGGACTTCACATATCTTCAAAGGATTTTTAGAACCCTTTTCCGATATGCAGGTTTACTCACGATGTTTTCCTTCACCGTTTTTTAGCCAGTGGTATTGTGCAAAATTGCACATAAATCTTTTTCATACTAAGATTTAGAGGTACAAGCCGGCCGGTTATGAACCCACGACCTCCCTCGCTTCAACCACTCAGCCACCACGAATATTACACCTAATGGTATGTGATTATTGCCAAATATGACCAGAGCAATCGTCAGGTTTCGTTGCTAGTGATAGTCAGTGACTATTAGGTACCTATGTCGTATCTATCGTCTAGATCTTTCAATGTTCTTGATAGTTCAGAGGTGCATGAGTAACAGTGTCCACTTAAGATCAGTTTGATAGGCAACTCGTGCGCCTACTAAAGCAATAAAACTGCAATAGAGAATCCCTGTGAATCTAGTTAGGTGTACAACAAATCAAAGTGTTGGAACACTTAAAAAACGGCCAAGTTTTTGAAAAAAAAATTATTACGATGCAACTACTAACTATCTAATTTCGTAATCCGTTCAAAATAATAATGTATTTACCTCATTTAAGATGGATTAACTATGAAATGCAAAAGACGTGTCTGAAAAAACTTCCATCAGCCGTATCTGGTGATTAAAAATCTAAGTAAAAATAAAACAGAGCTTACAGTTAATTTCTTTAATAAAACATTTCACACGGGACTACCTTTGGAGGCAGCAACGATGTCCACATAATTTACACCCGGGGCTCCTTGATCTTGATCTACCAGACGACAGTCTAGTGAATATAGTCGACACAGATAAGTCCCTCTTTCTCATAACTTTAGGCTTGCGTTTGGGAGCCTTTTGGACAAGTTGTCGCTTTGTCCCTGACCTTTTTCTTTTATTCACCCTGCCGTGACGTTGCCTTTCATTGCGTGACCTTCTTTTCTTTGCTAAAGCTTTCAGTTCCTTCTTTCCTAGTTTGGGTATTTCAGCTCTTGTTTGGGCCATATCTATCCCGCTCGCTCTTGAGTAAGAAGAAAGAGACCACGAACATTCAGAGTCGTCGTTCTTGTCTCGGTCTGAGGGATCTGAGTTTTCATGTTGATTGTCTTTCTTAGTGGTAGTTGGTTCTTTGTTTTTGCTGTCATCGCCCATACCGATTGTACGTAGAATATAACTGATGATTTTGTAAAGAACGGAATTTGAATAAAAATAAATAAATATAAAGTTTTTCTAAATTAAGCACGAAGATTTCAAGTTTCGTCTGTCATGTCAGATGTGTGTCAGATTTTATGCTGTCAATATCTTTTATCAAAATAGTTTTTAGTTAGGACGTGGGACTCGTTCTCTATTTACACTCTACTCTACTGTATCAGACAACAGACTTTATTACTTTTGTTACTGCCCACTACTTGCAATAGGTGTTATATGCAGAGAAATCAGGGGAATCATAATTGAGTTGTCTCGATATTTCAACGTTGTTGCAAACGTCATGATCACGAGAAGACTGGATACTGCGTGTCGATTTAAGAGCAAACAAATCTTAAATAAATATCGTGGTAAGAACCCGTTCAAAATGCATGAAAGTATTATAGAAAACCGCGAGTGTCTGAATAAGTTTATAAATCAGGGGTAGTGTACTGTGCTTGCCTAATGTAGGTTATTGAATATGACATGATTGTTATCTTAGAGCAGTATTTGAGGCTACTCCAATATATAGAATTTGCGATGTTCTTATCCATTCCAGTCATAAATTTTACGTTTTTAAGACGTTTTTTTAATTATACCTTCGTTCTCAGATGTTGGTGCGGCCTCAGCAGAACAGCTCATGGTGCTAACATCGTCGTTGCGAATCCTGGAGAAGCATGGGTTCCTGCTAGGCACACACAGGCAGCACCTACTGACGCGTACGGAACAGTCGAGTTTCAAGGTGGCCCACATCCTACTAAAGCCCAGGTAACTAAACCTTAAGGTATTGAAGATTTCAAGACTAACACATTCCCTGCTGGATTCGGGTTAAGAAAGTACAAAGAATGAAAATAATCTTCTAATATATAAAATTCTCGTGTCGTGTCACAGTTTTCGTTGCCATACTCCTCCGAAACGGCTTGACCGACTTTGATGAATTTTTTTGTGCTTATGCGGTATCTATGAGAATCGGCCAACATCTATTTTTCATCCTCCTAAGTGTTAGGGGTAGTCCACACCTAAATTTTTTTTTTTTTCGACGCAGGCGAAGTTGCACGGGGCAGCTAGTATTTGAGTAAAATTACAAGTTACAATACAACATTACATGAGACTGATAGAAAATTATTAAATCATAGTTACATAATATAAAACCAAACTTTGTCAATTCACGATCTTTAGATCACAAATTCGTTCTACGTTATCATGTTACCTACTGTTCTGTAAGCTCAAGTTAGGCTTAAGTTAGTTTTGGAACGAAGTTCCTTATCGCGCGTTGTGAAAGGGGGCTAGACGGAAAAAAATCTTACGAAAAAGTTGTCACGACACTTTTTTGTTTTACATGATTATCGCTAGATGGCGCTGAGATCAAAATATTTTAAAACAATTCCTTATTTTGTTTTATATGATTAATGCTAGATGGCGCTGTGATCAGAATATTTTAAAACACGTTCCTTATGGCGCGCCACGAAAGGAAATAATTTTTATGAGATACGTTTTAATCGAAAGGAACTTCGTTCCATCCGGGTGTCCCTTGACACCTCTCAAGCTTTTTTTTTGTTATGGTTCTTAAAGTTAGGTCGTAGTAACCTTCAGTGCCCCCTAGCGTTGCAGAGGTTAATGAACGACGGTAACTAGATACCTACAATCAGGTGACGCGTTGGCTCGTCTGACACGGCAGTTAACAATAAACATTATTACAGTACGTCCGACTATCCCACGACACAAGACCAGAGTTGATAGTCCAGCTTCTGACGCGAGAATGGGCTCTGGACAGGCCGAAGCTGCTCATCACCATCCAAGGAGGCAAAGCTAACTTCGATCTGCAGCCGAAACTGAAGAAGGTGCTCAGGAAAGGATTGCTCAAAGCCGCGAAGACTACTGGTGCTTGGATTTTTACTGGTGGTACTAATACTGGTAAGTAAAGAAGGTTTTTTGACATGATAGAAAAATACTGTGACAATGCAATAATATGGTACCATAGAGCTGATTTGATAATTAAGGCAGCCAAAGGAACCTCTGTACTCAACAAGATAGACTCATCGTGTTTGGGCTCTTTTTACATGGCTGGGTTAATACTCTGCTTCTGTGTGATATTTATTTATTTAACCCGCATTGATTTTCCGCAACCCTGAACAGATCGTTGGTTCATCTTGTGGGAGACGTATTATCTTGTTCTTCCCTCCAAAAATCCACATTGTTCAAAAAATCAAATTAGAAATTTGTTTTTTTTTTCCAACATTAAATTGTAAAAGAACAAAGTATTATCTACAATGCCCAATACTTATTTAATAATAAATAAAATGGAATTAACCCTAAAAATCCTTTCGAAAAAAACCTTTCTCCGAATTTGTAAAACCAAACCAAAAAAAAACAAAAATAATAATGCAGATGTTTTTAACTTCCACTGAAGTACAAAACTTCTAACTTTCACCAAAATCCACGACCTGACATATTTTTCGTTGTCCGCTTGACGTGAAATACCGCATTAGCTAAGAGCAGTACCTATGCCTGCAACTCCACTGCCCCAAACCCCTTGTGGGACATAGGATTCGAAATAAACACGCTATAATCGTTGTATAATTTAAAGCTTTAAATTGCGATTTTCATTAGTGTGTCATAAAATACTTAGTAGTGCTTACATTTTGTTGCGAACTTTGCTTGTAAGTTTATGAAGTTTAGTAATGTATTAATTAGATACTAGCAACATGTGCGTGTTTCGTTCGAAAATCTTAAGTTTAGTCTAGACTTGAGTACATAATATTATTCTCGTTAAGTTGTTCATGAAATTAGTAAAATAATGAAGATTATTAGAAGTTTTCATAGGAAATCGTGTAAACCAAGTTTAGAAAAAAAATTCAGTGTTGGATAGCCCATTTATCGAGGAAGACTAATTACATCCCTCTGTGACGCAGACGAAGTTGCGCGCGTCAACTAGTTCGTTGTATTCTATTAAAAACATTGTGATCTACCAATCCAAAGGCTTGATATTTACTAAGTAAACTTGCTTTTGTGATGATGATGATTTTACTAATATTACTCAATTGTTTTACAGTTTTGCAGACTTTGTCAGGACATTTATATTTTTTAAATTTGTTTTCATTTGTTTTGATCTGTTCAGTGTATTTTAGTTTGTATTCAGTTTTCGGAGAGTTTCAGTTTCAGGATTTTTTACCTTTTATGAGTCCTGGGGGTCCTGGTGTCCTGAAACTTGCGTCTAGTTTAGGCACCAGTCTCCCGCAAACATGAATCGGCAATAATACTTATTACAATACATTTTATTGTAGCGCTAATTTTAATTTACTAGTGTCTGATAATTCTGTTGTGTATTTGTGGTGAAAAAAATAAACTATATTCTATTTTATTCTATTCTAAAGAGACTTTATGATACCAACAACACGTCGAAACATACTATTCGTCTCCTACTCCGAATTCTGAAACACGAGTGCAGTTTAAATATGGATGAATGACGGCGCAGCCATTCAGAACATTAAACAGAATTTATAATCTTTGCTTTTGACTTTGTGTATGTATACTAGCTGACTAGTACAACCATGGAATTATTACATCTGGCATCAACATCATGAACAACAGAATGAAGAATGGTTAAGGAAGCTATTGAAATTTCGAGGAATAGCACTTTTAATCGGGGTGACGGCTTCAAACTATCCTGTATGTGGAATCCAGTGTTAAACGAAAATAAAGCCAAAAAATCTAGTTTTGAGACGGCAGCCGATACTGTCAGTGTGGTGTGTCGAAATGTGAGTTCGAGTTCCAGTGGTAACGGCAAACGAACGAGAAAGAGGGTAGACAGATTTGTCTGCTCTGAAATGACCTACCCGCAATTCTTCAGTCTTCCCGTGATCATGGCGCTTGAAACAGTGCTGAAATATCAGGACCTCTCAATTAAAAATAATCGTGGTAAGAACCCGTTTAGTAATAATGTAAGTGAAACAGAATGAAGAATTTTAGAAGAACGATTTAAAGCGCACCGTTAGCGCGACACGATATTTTGATTCAACATCAGAAATAACAAAGTGAAATTTTAATGAACTTATGTGTATGTAATATTTGATTAGTGTGTTAAACGAATTGAGTGTCATCAGTACACTAACGCCAGAATATCGTGTAGTTACGCGCAATCGTTGCACTTTAAATTGGCTTCATTCTGTTGTTCATGATGTTGATTCCAGATGTAATAATTCTATGAGTACAACTTAGTCTGCGTGGAAGCTTCCCGTTACAGAAAGTAAACTATGTGACTGTGAAGTCCCATGGAAATCGGTTCATTCGTTTCGAAGATTACCATGAACAAACAAACTAATAGAGACTCAAACTATAATAATTTTAATATATATAAATCTCGTGTCACAATGTTTGTCCTCAATGGACTCCTAAACTACTTAACCGATTATAATAAAATTTGCACACCATGTGCAGTTCGATCCAAATTGAGAGATAGGATATCTTAGATCAAGGTCTGATGATGGAGCTGGAAGGTGGCCACAGGAACTCCATCAATAAGCAAGATAACCTCATCGTGTTTGGGCTCTAATGAAGTGTCCTGATGAGTACTTTGCGTAGAGGATGAATTTCAAGGTCTGATGATGGAGCTGGAAGGTGGCCACACGAACTCCGTCAATAAGCAAGATAACCTCATCGTGTTTAGGCTCTAATGAAGCGTCCTGATGAGTACTTTTAGAAAATGCTCGGAAACAATTCCTATACGACGCAGACGAAGTTGCGCAGGGCAGCTAGTTTATTATTTAGAAAACACTTTGATTACAAGATATTATTACATTGTCACGCGATTTATACATCTGCGTTCAAAATGTCAGCTCAATCGGAAAACGAGAAGATTGTCGAATTTAACTTGCAAAATTCCACACGAACTTACATAGTTACATCCAGTGCAAGTTAATATAAAGCTTGTAAAGAACTCGATCGGCCTTACGTAGGCTAATAATTTTGTTTATTTTCGTACAATATTATGTTGAAGTGAATAATAATTATAATAGTTGATGTCTATAGACTGCATCTGTTACATTAACAGTGATTTAGAATTAAGTATTCATATTCAAATTACAGTAGATGACACTACATGACAAGATGATAGTAATATATTATATTTAATATGAATACTATGATGAATAATTTATGAGTTCATAGATCTTTCTTTGTGTGTTCTGTCTGTCTTTAATCTAAACAAAATATAATTAAGAGTATTTGGAGTATTTTTTAAAATTCTGTAACTAATAGAAAGATACGTGATTTTTGTGTGTCATATGCATAATATAATAGTTGTACACTAAAATAAGTTAAAACTGGTAAAACGTTCCTCCTTGTGTGGTGCAGGCAAAGTTGAGAAAGTTAAAAGCGACTGATTTCCATTTCTTCTTCTTTGTAAGTTAATTAAGCCTTGATTTACTACATTAAACTACCTGTACCATTGCTGCCCACTGTTAGGCTCAGGTCTCCTCAGAAGAGGGATTAGGCATAGTCCACCACACTTGCCCAGTGCGGATTGGGTACTTCACTTCTCTTCAAAGGATTTTGTAGAATCCTTTTCCGACATGCAGGTTTCCTCACGATGTTTTCCTTCACCGTTTTTAGCCAGTGGTGTTGTGAAAAATTGCACATAAATCTTTTTTACATTTAGATTTAGAGGTACAAGCCGGCCGGATTTGAACTCGCGACCTCCCGTTCGGAAGGACGCGCTTCGACCACTCGGCCACCACGACTGCAATACTACCATTTAATATGAATTGAAAATGTACTTTTAAATTTTAAAAAACTCATATACGACCAATAAAAGCTGTTTCTTTGCTTTCTAAATGTTATTATCTCTTGTCCCACAGGTGTTACCCGTCAAGTAGGCGATGCATTACAACTGGAACGTTCGCAAAGGGCAGGCCGAGTCGTCAGCATCGGTATAGCGCCCTGGGGCATCGTCGAAGGAGCCAATGAGCTGATAGGCAAAGGACGGGATGTGCCCTACCACGCTATTGCGTCACCTAGGTAAGTAAATAATTTAACAAGTAATTTGTCTGATTTGCCATCATCAAACACCTTCACGACGGGAACGTGTGCCGCAGTGCGTAACGCGTCGCGCCACCCCGCATAACCCCGTGCTGGGCTCTGGCGTCAGCCGGGGTTCGGACGCTGAGTGTGAGCGGTTGGAGGTTTTAGTGAGGTGCAACTGCCACATACCCCACCCGCGGGTGGAAACCCGGCGATTTCCTCCAACTAAAACAAAAAAAAAATCATCAAACACCTGATTTTGCTATCATGGGACCACCTTTGAAGTATATTTTTCTAACACAAAAAACATCATCAAAATCGATTCATAAACTACGAAGTTATCCGCGAACAAACATAAAAAGTCATTTACAGGTAAATTAATAGCTGTCTTATAAACTTTTCCGAAACTAAAGTAATTAAAGTTCAGTATGCTTTCGTCCTGAAGCTCTGGCAATGGACGTGGAGGAAAATGCTGCGCTGCATTAATTGCAGATAATGCTGAGGTCTGATAATCCCGTTTCTGAGGAGACCTGAGCCCAACAGTGGGCAGTAATGGGTTGGTGCAGGAATGCTGAGGCTGCTGATGCATTTTGAACACACAATTATAATTTGAAATTTTATCACGGTCATTTACAATACTTAGGTACTGCGTAACTAAAGACTCAGAAAAATGTTTGTTATTTACTTACTTTTGTTTTGTTACTTATGCTTTCAAAATAAAATTATGACTTTTAAGCTCATGTTTTATCCCGTGTTTCTTCTAAACAAAAAACTTGAGAGGTGTCATGGGACACCCGAATAGAACGAAGCTCCTTTCGATTAAAAGATGTCTTATAATTTTTTTTCCTAACGTAACGCGCGATAAGGAACGTGTTTTAAAAGATTTTGATCACAGCGCTATCTAGCGATAATCATCTAAAACAAAAAAGTGTCGTGACAACTTTTCGTAAGATTTTTCGTCTAGCCCCCTTCCTTCCCGCGCGATAAGGAACTTCGTTCCAATATACAGTAAATTCTTATTGAGTGTTTAAAGAAATCTTTTCAACCCATACTATAAATAAATATTCTATATTTTCCACCTAAACACAGTATCGATCGTCTCAACTTCAATTTATATAATGTATCCCTCGCAGTATTTGTAAAGCATTGTAACCGAAAGCTCAGACGTCGAGGATCTAGTAAATTCAAGCCACAATCCACATAAACCTCAATCCGCAAAGGAGAGACGAAATCACATTTTATTACTAAAGCATTCCTAACTTCTATTTGAGGATCTCTGACATTGACTCGGATTTAGACTATACGATATTTTGTTAAGTATTTTATTTAACTCTTCATTCATTTAGACATGCATCATAGAAATTATTCCCAGAACTGAGAGCTAAAAGCGTTAGTTTGTTAGTGGTATTTGAAGTAGTTGAAATGAAATGAAATACTTTATTTTCAACATTGATGACGTACTCATTCTTGTTGACGTCAAAATTTAAAAGCTACCTATGCTATGGCTACCTCCCGATTAAATCATCAAACATCATCAAATGGAGGTGCCATTGCACCATATTATTGCATCTCACGCGGTATACACATACGTACAAAATTTCAGCTCAATCAGAAATGGGACAGTTTCTCCAGTTCAACTCGCAAAATTCCAGCCAAAATTACATAGTTACATTCAGTGCAAGTCTAATAAAAGCTTTCAAAATAACCACTCTAAGTTTTTATATGTATAAAGTTAATTTTCTGTGTGGGTTCTGACTAATGACCACTGCCTTCTCTTCTTCTATTATAAATCTCAGAATGATGTGACCATTCATGAATTTTTCACAACGCGCTCGCTATTATCCCCAGAATTTGTCAACTATAGGCCAGGATCCTAGATTTATTGCCTCTTACGTTTTCGTGAATATCATTTTGAAGTACTCTCTGTATTAAAGTAAGTCTATAAAATCGAAGATAGGGTCGAGATAAAATTGAGTAATGACAAGTAATTTTAAGGACAAGAATTAACAAGAAAATTTGCCATATACTTCTTTATTCAGTTCATAATATTTTTTTTGAACCTATTCATTATTATTTTCATGCAATTTCAACGGGTTCTTACCACGATATAAATCGACCCGCAGTATCCAGTCTTCTCGTGATCATGACGTTTGCAACAACGTTGAAATATCGAGACAACTCAATTAATTAAATATCGTGGTAAGAACCCGTTGAAAATGCATGAAAGTATTATAGAAAACCGCGAGTATCTGAATAAGTCTATTCATTATTCTTACTTTTACTTTAATTTTACAGATCATTGGTATATTATAACTTATTAGTTTATCCATGAAATTTCGGCTGTATCACACTGGGAATGTTCAGGAAGCCTTTGTGTTTCTGTACTCTACTAGTGCTTGTGTGATACGTGGCTCCCAATTCGATGCTTGGCAGTATCTGTCTTACCAACATTTTTTTAATTCCAATAGATTGGGATCCCGAAGGTTAAAATAAAAAACTTAAGAGGTGACATGGGACACCCGAAAGAACGAAGTTCCTTTCGATTAAAATAGATCTTATATTTTTTTTGGGAAGGAACGTGTTTTAAAAGATTTTGATCACAGCGCCATCTAGCGATAATCATCTAAAACAAAAAAGTGTCGTGACAACTTTTCGTAAGATTTTTTTCCGTCTAACCCCCTTTCGATAACGCGCGATAAGGAACTTCGTTCCAAAAGTTCGTATAGTAGGTATATCAGTACAATACAGTACACTATAAAACAAACATTAATATAAGGATTTTCTTAAAATACTATTTTGTTTTTGAATATTTTTTTCTATCACTTGAATGTTTCCTACACCTACCTTATACTATGCACTTTAAACTGGAGTTAGCCGATAGATAATGCTGTTTAGCATTAAAATCATCTACATTTATTTCGTGTGCAATAAACAATTTTCTTTCTACAAGAAACATACAAATAAAATAATACTCTATCATGTTCTTAATTAGGATCAGATTTGAATGGGTCAGGCGTCGTGATCATAGTTGCTGAGGTTAAACCATTAGTCTGCGCTTGAAACAGTACATCATTGATCAACTTTTCGGCTAAAACCCTCATGTTGGAGGGAAGATACCTTAGTTTGGCTGCTACATTTATACCTGGATAAAAAAAACATCAAATCAAATTTTACATGAATGGAAGTAACCGATTCTTTAGCATAATACTAAAGATAACTAGTAAAGTTAAACCCGATTCCAAAAATAAAAGTGAGTCTAAGTTGTATTTCCAAAATCAGTGCAATAAAGCCTACTTACTATAAGATCAATGATTACCTGAACGATTGCACAAAGTGGGAATGAGTTGCTCGCCAAGGTCATTTCATTATCGTAATCGTTTTTTTTTTGTATATTTAATGTAAATTTGTGTAATACTGTACAAATATTAAAAAACAACAAAAAAATGCTCATTATACAAAAAAAAGACATTCCCGCTGAGTTTCTTGCCAGTCCTTCTCAGGACGGTGGCTATAATTATTATTTTTTGTGTCCGAACTGGTGGTAGCTTGTAACTTTTAACGTCAACAAGAATGAGTACGTCATCAATGTTGAAAATAAAGTATTTCATTTGATTTCATTCACTTTCCTCTAGATCAACGTTACAAATGTATATGGTGTACTTTCTATAATAATATAACCACAAAATTGAAAAGTATTGTTTGAGAATTAATTACAATACTGTTTATTAATTAAAAACGGTGAAGCATGCATCGTGAGGAAACCTTTCTTCGAAGATATGTTACGTCCCCAACCTGCATTGAGCGTGGTGGGCACCCGATCTTTCTACTGAGGAGAACCGTACTCTAAATGACTCCGTTTACCTATAGCATCATATTCATCTTCAACTTCAGTCCGTTGTCTTTTTACTTTAGAAGTAGATTCCAAGTCAAATGTCAAATATCTTTTGGATACAGTAGATGTATCATCAGGTTTTATGCTGGTATCGTTATAATCATTGGCGTAGTCTAAGGATTGATTGTCGTATAGTTGACAGTCATCTTCTTCTTGTTCTTCTTCCTCTTCTTCTTCCGTTTCCTGTAAGATGAGAAAATTTTTGAATGTCATTTATTTTTCTGTAATTTGAGTATTACTTTGCTGTTCGATGGAGATGGCTTAATTAATAGCTTATTTTTCACGTTACATTTTAAAGATCCTTTACTTTAAAAAATATAAGTAGCTTAACTTTATTAGTTTTAATGTTGTATTCCATATAATTGTAGTATCTGACCCATCTATTATTTCAGTCGAAGGAGAAACTAACTCAACCTTCCATTTACTGAGTTTCGGCTGATATTGATGATGGTTTTCGAAAACAATTCGTATCTTGATGTGTATAAGAATGAAATTAGAACCACGTATAATGAAATAACATACAATGTTAAGAAATGTCAGCTGTAAAAAAGAATATTCATAAGCCGACATACGTCTAAGGTCTGAAGATTTTCCAATTTATCTTCGTCATTTATGACGTGAACAAGGTGACGTCACACCCCATATATATAAACGTAACATTCATCACGTCACTGAAATATGACCTGGTATTACATTTTTTAAAACGCATGTGGCTATGGTGTTGATTGGATTTGGTTTAATTACTTTTTAATCCTTTACACTATTACTATTAGCGGTGCCGATATTTAAAACGCTTCTATTACGCTCAATTAAAAATAATCGTGGTAAGAACCTGTTTAGTAATAATGTAAGTGATGTAGATAACCGCGAGTGTTTAAATAAACTTTTTTATCCTGTTCTTGTTTTCGAGTATGTGCAATCTAGTTAGTTTTAAATTTCCATTCATTTAAATTTACCACACCATTTGATAACTATATACTGAAACCAACTGGAATTTTGTTTACACTTCAAACTTAAAACTCAGTCCAACTTGTATTGCTTGTAGCAAACTTCAGCTAAATCCCTACTTAACTACTAATGCGAAAGAAACTTTTTCTGTTATGCTTTAACCTCTTAAACCTCTTAGGCGATTTTGATGAAATTTGGCACAGACAATCTTTAGACCCTGAGAAAGAACATAGGCTTTTAAATTGAAAGTGACGCAGACGAAGTTGTGCGGGCCAGCTACTGTACAATAATAAATTTCTTTAAACACTCGTGGTTATCTACATTACTTATCATGGCGTTTGAAACAGTGCTGAAATATCGGGAATAATCGTGGTAAGAACCCGTTTAGTAATAGTGTACTGTACATTTCAAAATAGTTGTAATTCATTTATTTTCATAATTTAATTAATCAACAACATAATAATTAGTGCATGAGGAGTTCTCTTTTAAGTAGTTTCTATACTCTCCATGATGTCTGTTATATATTAGATTTTAAGATTTAATAAGTGTAAGGAACTGTTAGAGAACCATATAAATAAAAAATAAATAAAAAAAAAAGTTCAAAATCCATCTAGAGACGAACATAAGTACTGACTAAGAAAACACCAATACTGTCAGAAGATTTATTAAGCGTGATTATTAAATAAACTTCGATATCGGAAACGGGTCAGAAAAAGAAGCCTGGCAGACTCGTGATCGGAATATTAAATATCAATTACTCTACAGCTTCTTCCTATTACTCAACGATGTTTCATTAGGAATCTTGTGACAGATTGTTTTCAATCATAACAGATATTAAATAACGATTATGTAGATCATTCCATAGTTTTTAAATGTATACTAATAGTGAGGTTATGTCGTGATGTTTGTGAGGTTGTAATCTTTGCAGTTTTAAATTTTAGGATTATGAGATCGAAAAGATTTTTTTTTATTGCTTAACTAGCTGACCCGCGCAACTTCGTCTGCGTTACAAAGGGGTTCAAACAGTACTCGCAATGCCGTCGCGTTATTATATTTTTCAATCTTTCTGAGAGATTTTCTTAATACTTGTTTCCGTAAGAACCTTATACAAGTATCAGAAAACTACAAAAAAAAATTAAGCCAAATCGGTCAAGCCGTTTTCATGTTATGTCGTGACAACGGAAAACGGGTTTCATTTTTATATAAATAGATAAATACACGAGCCTACGGCCCGCCTGATCGTAAGCGGTTACCGTCGCTCATGGACCCCTGCAAAGTAGAAGATATATTACGCTATTAGACATAATAATAACTGTACCATTCTCTCTAATTCCGTAAAACTTACTAAGTTTTCTTGAAATAATTTCGAAGTATATAAGTAAACAGCAGTGATTTCTATTTGATTAACTTGTACTTATGATACACTTTTAAAAACCCAATTATCCTGCTGTGCAAATCATGTTTATAGACTGATATCGAAATTTCATCCTTGTTAGTCACACAATGCACATTTTGGTCTTGCTGAGTTCAAGACCTAGACTAGACCTCCAGACGAAATGTATTGTATTCTAAATACATTATTAAATCAATTAGAGAAATGTACTGTCAATGCAAAGTCAACGATGTCTCGAATCCAATTAACTGATTGCTGTCTGTTGCTTCAGCCGATTTTCAAAGGTTGTTTGTTGAAACGAAATCGAATATTCTTAACGAACTCAATGGACTTTGACAATTACGAATTACAATCGATGAGCTTTGATAAAAGGTGTAGTTGATGTAAATCGTCTTTGTTTGTGTGAGTTGGTTTCACTATTTTTGGAACGAAGTTCCTTATCGCGCGTTATCGAAAGGGTTAGGGGAAAGTTGTCACGACACTTTTTTTGTTTTAAATGATTATCGCTAGATGGCGCTGTGATCAAAATCTTTTAAAACACGTTCCTTATCGCCGTTACGTTAGGAAAAAAAATATTAGATATCTTTTAATCGAAAGGAACTTCGTTCCATCCAGGTGTCCCTTGACACCTCTCAAGTTTTTTTTTTAATGTAATGAGCTAAGAGCATAGTAGCAAGTGCAGCAGGTTTTGGTGACAGAGAAAATAAATATTTAAGCTATGTTAAACTAAAAATAAAAGATACAATATCCCAAATAATGTAAACACGTGCTGATGTGGTGAAAAGGAAACAATTCGAATGAATACGTCAAATAAGCAGTTTGGTTCGACCCCCTACACTACGGTAATTTCTTCTGTTACTACTACTACGATGTTATTTAAGATATTCTTTGTCTACAGATCGAAGCTGGCAGTCTTAAACAATAGACATGCGTACTTCTTGCTCGTTGACAACGGTTCTGTCGGCCGGTATGGTGCTGAAATAGTCTTGCGAAGGAAACTGGAGAAATACATCGCAGCGCAGAAACTACATCCTTGTGAGTATATTTACGAAATGTGTTTTCTTCGGTTTAGTAGCAGTGACACTAAATACTTAGAGGAACTTTGCATTTTTTGCAATAGGCTATTCCACCCCATTTTTTTTTCTATTTTAATTTAATCTTTTGTTCATAAAAACCTATAAAAAAATTGAACAATTTTTTTTAACCAAATTAGGCTAAAATTTGCCATTTCAAATTTCAATTTCAAATTTGGCGCAAAAACGTCGCCAAATGCACCGCCATCTTCTAACGTCACTTTTGCGTCACTCACAGAGTAAACAGCGGTGTAAACACTACGATTTGCTAAGGGGTTTACTGTAGAGGTGACGTCATATTACAGCCATCATGGCGGATAGCGTTTTTGACATTCGAAGCACAGATAAAAAAACACGAATTTTAAAATTGGAATATAAAATATATTTTGCGTTTTTATGAGTAGAAATCAACATTAATCACTAAGTGATTTGTGTTTTTCGTAAATCTATCAAAGTTTGATAATTTTATAGTTTTATTAGCTTGGTGCGTAATAGCCTATTGCAATATATGAGCAAACGGTGATGGCTGTATTTTGTTTTGTGTAATAATAATAAATAAATAAAAGTATAGTTCCAAGGTATAATGCCAAGTTCGATTCTAGAACTTACTATCTATAGTAATCTATCCTACTAGTCATGTTTAAAATTTTGTTCCTCAATAAATAAGGAACAAGTAACAATGGAATCAAACCATATTTTCTTGACGGATCTACACCACGTACCTTAATTACCCAATTTAATTAACTGATTCAAAGATTATCCAAGGAAATGAACTTTAAAGTTCTCCTACAAGGGAAAATCGATCTACTGTCACTAGTTTTAAGGCTCATAACCGACTGGGTTTCTAAGTGGGTAGTTTGTAAGTTTGAGATTCACTGCCATTTGCTTTCAAATTAATTCGTCTTGTTCTCTTGTCTTCATTAATTATTGCGTCATTTAAACTGTTTGAGAAAACATGACATTAAATAGACAACTTTCATGATTAACAGGTAAATTAAGATCTTGAATGACTTCGCTTCAATTTACTGTTTTTGATGTCAATTGTGAAGCTTTTATAATTTATTTTCCTCGTGGCTTGGCTTTACTGTCACGCACCATCCGACTGTGGAATGAGCTCCCCTCTTCGGTGTTTCCCGAGCGCTATGACTTGTCCTTCTTCAAACGAGGCTTAAAGGAAGTCCTTAAAAGGTAGGCCGTAGGTAGCGGCCCCGCAGTGTCCGTTGACATTGCAGAGGTCCATGGGCAATGGTAACCGCTTACGATTATGTGGCCCGTTAGCTCGTCTGCCTACAAGGCAATAAAAAAAAACAGTTTGAATGCTCCATTGAACTGTGATATCT
The DNA here is from genome assembly GCA_030269945.2 of Trilocha varians. Lineage (NCBI taxonomy): Eukaryota > Metazoa > Arthropoda > Insecta > Lepidoptera > Bombycidae > Trilocha > Trilocha varians. The sequence continues at coordinate 2,582,935 of AP028270.1, read as the reverse complement.
TAAGCTGACTTACTGTAAATGTAAATGCTGATATTGTTTTATTTTATTACTAGCTGACCCGCGCATATTCGTCTGCTTTACAAAGGGGTTCAAACAGTACTCGCAATGCGGTCGCATTATTATTTGCGCGGCCCGAAGTGCACCCACATATTCATTGCGTTTTATACTCGTGATAACTTCTAAACGAAAAGTCCGATTGGAATAGACAATAGAAAATTTGACGTCTGTAAAAAACAATACCATTTTTTACCTATTTATTTTTTCTAAAGCTCAATTACAATTTATTTCGATATCCCTTATCACTTATAAATAAAATTACCTACGAATATACCTATTCATTTTGTTCCGTTGTAATTAATATTTACCAAATATAAGTTAGTCAAAGATGAAGGTAACATCTTATTTACTTTCCGACCAAAACCGTTTAAATTTGTAAACATGAAGTTCATTAAATATACTACTAAGAGATAAACGCACGATATTACGCTACTTACAGCGATAGGCACCGGCGAGCTTGTTTGTTCGGTCGCGTCATTGCAAATGAATGCCAACAAGTCGTAGTACCACAAATGGGGTACATACACCTCCTCCTCACAAGTGGCCTTCCTCCTGCTCTCTTGCACTCGTTTGAACTCCCTCCTAACACACGCCCGAAGACTCTCAATCTTTCTCAAAACGTGTACCCTAGTCGCACTCGGATCGTAATTTTGAACTAATTCCGTCAATTTTGTTATAGCGTCGTGCCGTTTCATTTTTATTTTGTAAGCTGGGCACTGTTTGTCCCATAAGCAAGGTAAATCTTTGTATAGGAGGATGAATTTCTTGAGTATTTTCTGCGGGAAGACCACGTTCGGGTCGGACATGTTGAGGCGTTCGTCAAGCCGCGCGTCGCGCAGGTCACTGAGCCTGTTGGCTGTTGGCGGTTGGGCTCGATCCCCGCTCCCCCGCACACCGCTTGGTTGCGCACTGCGCTCTCCAACAAGCTTGGCTGTCTGCGACTGTCGTTTATTTTAATGAATGACTCGATCGTGGTGGACGAGTGGTTAAAGCGTTTGCTTTACGTGCGTGAGGTTACGGGTTCGAACTGGTCGGTCTGGACCTCTAAATCTTAATTTGTAAAATAAATACGTGCAATTTATATTGAATGAAAACATCGTGAGGAATTTAGCATACTTAAAAAGAGATCCAAAAACCTTTCACGATTTGTGAAGTCCCCAATCAGTATTGGACAAGCGTGGTGGACTATGCCTAATCTCTCTGCTGAGGAGACCTGAACCTAGCAGTGAGGTAATAAAGTGTACAATACGCTTTATTTTCTATGCGGTATGTAGTCTGTAACAACAGTAGCGTGAATAAAATTGGCCACAATCCACGTGGATTTAACTTGGCTTACACAAACATTTGATCGAATGTTTGTACTACTAAAAGCTTGGACATGCAAACATGGAGGGTAAACGTCGACCATTACGGTTTCATTAGCCAATTAAAGTTGTGGTTTACCCGGAAACGGATATTTTGACCGCTTTTTAAACAGATCGTGTTCTAATTTACGAAAGTTAAATTTTCAAATGAAATAACAAGTTGTTTATCTATAGTGTTATTAATTAATGACAGTTTATCCTTTGATGAAATAGAACTAGACGAACAACCACCAAAACCAGCACGAATCCCATCTTTTCTATTTACACAATGACTTGTACTGTTTCAAACGAGACTTTAAGAGAGTCTTTATTGTTTGGACATAGGTAGCAGCTCTGCAGTGTACCCTAACACCGTAAAGGTCTGCGAAGTACAACCATTAACAATCAGGTGGTCCATGAGCTCGTATGTCTATATATTTTTAATTTCAGAATAGATAAACGAGCTTACGACCCACCTGATGGTAAATAGTTACCGTCACTCATGAACCCCTGCAATGCCAAGCAAAAAATAAAAAATCTAATCAATGATTTTTGGCTTTACTATATTCAGAAACAATATTGTCATTTCCACTCTCTAAACTATAGTCCATTGTCCTTTACTACCCCTTAATCCATCCCTTATACTCGTAAAAGGGATGCGATGTAACCAATCTCTATTGTACACAGAAATTGATAAAATTCCACGCCGAAACCGAGTTGAAGTACTGTGATAAATTGTATTATAAAATTTACGATAACGATTCCATTTTTCGTGAAGATCGTCAATTTTAAGCTTTAATCATTGAAAGGTCTTGAAATTTTTTATAGCCCATTATGTTTTTACCATTAAATCTGAGATTAGAAAACTTTCAGTTAATGCATAAAATATTACTTGAAAGTCGATCAACCTATTTCTGTTCACCGTTTGGAGGAAGGCCCACCCTGGAAACATAATCTCTTCCTCTTCTACAGGGTGGGCCATCCATCGTTTGCATTTTGAACTACTGTTTATTTAGAGAATGACAGCTCAAATGTCATTCAAGTTGTGTTCATAATTTAGTTAAAGGTTTGACATTTACGAAATGGGACGCTATACGCTTGAACAAAATTGGGAATTGAAAAGTTACTTCCAAAGTGGTGGGCTAATAGTCCACTACGCTTGTTTAATACGAATTGGTGACTTCACAGGTTATTGTTATTATCATCATAAGCCCGTAGACATCCACTGCAGGATATAACCTTCCTCCCATACCTAACCACAACGATCAGGCCTGCACTTTTTGCATCCAGAGAGTTCCCGCGTTCACGTATCGTTGTGTTTTTAAGTTCTTCTCTTCCATTTTTTTCTTACTATTTTTACATCACCATTTGTAGCAGAGATATTGTGTTAAATTGCTTAGCTTCTCCAAATCTTTAAAAATGAAGATTTAAAAGTATAAATCAGAAATAAATCTAATCAATGACTCAGCTCACACAACTCTACAACAAGAACACAAATCGATGAAAATATAACAAACAATTTGAAAGTCTCATTTCGCTGTACTAATATTTAGCCTCTCCAAGTTCGCCCGGATTCCGTTTCCTTTATATAACTTTATACTCAAAGGAATCGAACAAATTGATATTATACGGAATTAGATTCTTGATGTGTTCTCCGCAGATTGAAAACAAAAAAATAAAATTTCGGAACGACTCGAGAAGGAAGAAATTTAGAAAAGCAATTTTGATTGACATTAATTGGCACTTTACTTTGTCTCTATTTGAGAACCTCAATTTCGTGACCTTTTGTAAGTGTCTCTTCCTCGTGTTTGATTATTTTAACAATGTAATAATCTAATTCGTCTCCTCTTGATTAGTCATTGATCGGAACTGATACGTTTTGGTGGATAGATTTTTGAAGCAATCTGTCTGAGGTTTTTGATACTCAATTAAAAAATCATTGAAAATACAGATAGGAAGTTCAGGAACCCCGCTTTTATGTGGAGTTTTTCCGAATTGTCGGAATCTTCATGTTCTAATTTAATTTTCGAATACAGCTCTATCAGCACTAAAACCGCTCCTAGTGTCATCAATTCACCTATTCCATCATTTCATTCATTCAGCTTTGTTATAAGCTTCTAAAAAGCTATAACTACCGAAACAGCCAATATTCTGCCGCTTATGACCATTTTACTGTTCACACTGTAAAAGAATCTTGAAGAAAGTCCACATAACCTATAAACAGCGTGTAGAATTGTAATAAAACATTCAAATGTACATTTCTGCACCTGGAGCGACATTTTATGTACAGTTCTTACTTTTATTTGTCACCATGACGGCTGTTTCGTATTTTATTGTGTTTTTATGGCGATCGAAATGCATGAATTAGTTTCGGAATGTCAATTTTTATGGTTGAAGTACGTGTACTTTTACTGTTGGTTTTATTGCCTGATGATGTAAGAGCCTGATCTTGACAGCTGCCTGGAAAGGACTAAAGATATTTGTGGTTGCTCGTCTTATATGGATCTAATTTAATAAAGTAATAATTTTAATTTCATGTTGCTGCTGATCATAATTATTCTGAAAGTCTAAGCGTACTTCAAACTTAATAGTGTGTAGTGTCCAGATTTCTTTCGAAAGAAATGGCAGTTTGATGAGTGCATAGGTTAGCAGTAAATATTGTCAGGCGATTTCTCAAGGATCCTTTTTAAAAGAGCTGTATTATTTTTAACTTACACTTTTTGACCTTCAAATTATGTAAGTTTAAGGAAGTTATTAGCCCATGAGAAATGTACAGAAATTGACAAAGCTCCTACAAAAGTATTATAAATGAACCATTTTGTCCTCCAATCTCCGAAACGAATCCTTTGTTTCGTCCTAAACGGCTCGGCCGTACTAATCGTACCGTGGCAGACATTTATGAAAACGAGCCAAATGTTATTAATTAGGCTATTAAAGTCAGGACGCCGGAAAAATCATCAGCCACCGAGCCGCGGTCGGGATAAACCGCTGAATCTGCTGTGAATTGTACCTACCACATTTACTTGAACTGTTATTCTTTTCTGGGCCTACGTAATGTGTTGCCTTTTCAAGGGAACAATTGTCGGAAATTGTTGTATTTCGTCGCCTCAGTGCTTGTTTGGCCAATCTGACTTTTTTTACGAAAATGACTTTTTAATGCAGTATTAAAACGAATAAAATTTTCATCCTACTGGTAATTTTTTTTTAAAGATTCAATTCTAAAACAATAAAAATCTCATTTAATTTTTTTTCTCAACACGGCACTTAATGAAAATTCCGTGCTTGTTTGCTGTCTCCTGTAAAATTTGCTCGAGTGCAGATTGGCCAAACAAGCACTGAGGCGACGATTTATGGATTGGTAACGATTCGTAATGTTTAAAGAAGCTGTATGGATATTGTGTGAATAGAGGAAATGTGATGAAGCCAAAATAAAGGCCTTTATCTATGTTTTTACATAAGCCCATACTCAATGGTTCTATGACCTCCCATTTACAAGATAATTTAGGTAATAGACGAGTGGCGGACGAAACCTGTAAGGCGTACATTAAGGCACTGGTCTCTAAATTTCTTCAAAACAAATCCAATTAGTATTTTCTACTTTTAATTGCTAACAAAATTCGATGCTGTCCGAATATTTCTAGCATAAAAGTAACGAAAGATTTTCTTCATGCAAGTGAGGATAATTTAAATATTTTCGTCCAAGATTAGGGCTCGGCCACGTCAGCATACTTTAATTAACTTGTAATTAAGATGAAGGGGAATTAACACTGGAATTTCGACAATGTTTTAATGAATTTGTGAGGAATTTTTTCTGCATTTTTTTCCGGAAATATGGAAAGTTTTTTTTTCATTTCCTCTCTCCGGATATGGAGGGGTGACGAGGAAAAGTAGGATTTACTTTGATGAGGTGTTGCCGTAGTTTGAAAGTTACAAAAAAAGTTTTTTCAATTAACCGGTGTTACGAAAGAAGCAATCATTTATATAGTAACTGATCAACTTCCAAAAAGGTGTTCAATTCGGCTGTATGTTATTTTCGTCTGTAGGTTATAGAAACTCTTGTGCTAAACAAGGTAGATCCGTCGTGTTCGTGTTTAGGCTCGTTTTATATTGTATTTATTAATTGCTTATATCTCATGGTGCATGGAGTCGCTCCTGATGTGGTTCTCGCGTGGAATCGGTAGGGTCCAGCTGAAAATCAGCGCTACAGCTGTCCAGGCTGTAGCTTCGTGCTGAGCTGGTCGCCCTTTCAGTTACACCCTTGCACATAACCTTTTTTTTTATTTCATTCTTTGTTTTAAATTATTTTTTATTACTTTTATATTATTGTTTAATCTTAGTTTTAATCACTTTTTAGTAATACATTGTTCCTGTTATGTGTAAGTTGTGTGTCTGAATAAACGTATTTTCTTTCTTTTACTTGTATAGCTAGTACCTAATTAAATAAGTGTATATTCTGTTGGTATAACATTAAATAAATAAATAAAATAAATAAAATAAATAAAATAAATAAAATAAATAAAATAAATAAAATAAATAAAATAAATAAAATAAATAAAATAAATAAAATAAATAAAATAAATAAAATAAATAAAATAAATAAAATAAATAAAATAAATAAAATAAATAAAATAAATAAAATAAATAAAATAAATAAAATAAATAAAATAAATAAAATAACTAAAATAAATAAAATAAATAGAATAAATAGAATAAATATAATAAATAAAATAAATAAAATAAATAAAATAAATAAAATAAATAAAATAAATAAAATAAATAAATAAAAGCTTGTATTTAAAAAGTAATTATTTTTATTTCAGACACGCATTCCTCTACCCCCGTGGTGTGCCTCGTCATCGAAGGAGGAACGAACACCGTCAGAGCTGTCCTGGAGTATGTGACTGATAACCCGCCGGTACCAGTCGTGGTTTGCGATGGCAGTGGACGAGCGGCTGACCTTATAGCGTTTGTGCATAAGTAAGTTTTGAATCTCTTTAGCTTAACCTTATCCCATGTGGTTGACGTAATCGGCGTTTTGTCTCTCTATTCATTCCTAATCTAGCATAAGTATTTTGTTATGCCGCATATTTTCGTGTTTTCTTTCATACGATCTATCTCTTCTTAGACCGTCCTCTCCTCTTACAATCTACTTCCATATTCTACATTCGCTTTTAAGTCTTGAATGTGGTGTAATAATCGAAAGATACAACGTTCCGGCTAAAACGGTGCAGGAAAACATCGTGAGGAAACCTGTATATTGGAAAAGAATTCTTAAATCCTTGGATGTGAAGTCCCCAATCCGTATTGGACAAGTGTTGTGGACTATAATTGATCTCTCTACTGAGAAGACTGAGCCCAGCAATGGGTAGTGATGGATTGTTACAATACACTATTGTCGTATCTATGTGTAATTTATCACGACATAATGGAAAGGAATGAGGCTTGAAAAGAGACCTTAAAGGTCAAAGGTGGCGACCCCGTAGTATCCCCTGACATCAAGTGGGACGTTAGATCGTCTACCTACATTTTAACAAAAAATAACAGCGAAAGAAATACATCATAAAGAAACTATTGCTTAAAAAATCTTCGAAGGCATGTCAAGTCCTCATTTCGCATTTACCAAAATTAAAACATTGCAATAAAAAACAAAAAATAATATTTAAAAATTGTATTTTAAACTTCTTTCTCCAAAATGTAAGTGTTACTGGCTGCTTCGCTGACTGAAATTAAAAATTTAGCACTCACAGAATATACGCGAATATTTCCCGGGCTTTTTCAAATTTAGAATTTCGCGAATTCTTTAATTTTATTTGCATATTTTTCGTGTTTTCATTTTAAGTTAAATATTTTTAAAGGAATTTTTATACGTTTAGTTTTTGTAAGCAAATTATTTTCGAGTCGATTTAAAATGTTTTAATTGAATGTGGGTATAAGGTGCATATTATTTTCATATTGCATATTTTAATGTTATTTTTCGAAAACAAATATCTTACTCAATAGTTTGTAGCTCCATTTAAATTCAAAATCAATGTTTTTTATATTTAGATGTCATTGAATCAATGTTAGCGATCATAATTTTTGTCTGTCGCTTAAAATTTAATTTGTTTTAAACTGAGAACTCTTTAACACGTTTTTTGTATAATGTACGTCAATTGGAAACACTATTTTGTACTATTTTGCGCAGTAAAGTATATCTTTTTATTGTATCTTATGTAGACAAACTTACAGCCCACCTGATGGTAAGTAGTTACCGTCGCCTATAGTAATATTAGATCGATGATCTGTATAGAATCTTGATCAATTATTATTCCACCATCTTCACCGTTCATATTTCAACAGGTACGCCTCAGAAAGCGGTGAACAGACAGTCTTGGAGTCCATGCGTGATTACCTCATTGGCACCATCCAGAAGACCTTCGAAGTAGGACTGCAGCAGGCAGAGTGTTTGTACACTGAACTGTTGCAATGTACCAGGAAGAAGAACTTGGTAAGTTTCTAGTGTATGTGTACTTTAAGCAAACGTTTTTTGTATGAAAATGTTTTGTTGTGGTCCGTCGAAGTGTGCGCATTTCTTAACCCTTTCACGCTCATGGGAAATATTTTTCCCTTCTACAAAAATCGTTATTGATTATTATTGAGTCGATATTTTTTAATGAATGTCTAACGTAGGTACGTTGTGTTTAAATGTTTCCCATGAAATTAATAGGAAAATTAAATTTGTACCCCCTATATTTTTTTTCTAGTGATATCTCTTACTTTACAGAATAACTTAAATATTGTGTAGTATTCGCGTATTTATAGTAGTTGTACAATATAGGCGGCCTTATCGCTATAGCGATTTCTTCCAGGCTTTAAATTATCATTTTTAAACTTCGGAAATCAATTTATTTATTATCACACAAAACATTAAGTAAAATATCTAAGTGCATCATTACTAGCTGGACTATACTCCTAAACATATTGTGTACCTATACAATTTTATTATTATAAATTCCAGTTATTAAATACTCAGATTTCAAACATTTATGTTCTTCTTCTTATATATAAAAATGAATTGCTGTTCGTTAGTCTCGCTAAAACTAGAGAACGACTAAACCGATTTGGCTTATTTTAATATTGAAATATTCATAGAAGTCTAGGGAAGGTTTAATCTTATATATAAAAATGAATTGCTGTTCGTTAGTCTCGCTAAAACTAGAGAACGACTAAACCGATTTGGCTTATTTTAATATTGAAATATTCATAGAAGTCTAGGGAAGGTTTAAACGGTGAGAAAATTTCCTAAAGTGACGCAGACGAAGTTGTGTGGGCCAGCTAGTCTTCTTCTTATATATAAAAATGACTTGCTGTTCGTTAGTCTCGTTAAAACTCGAGAACGACTGAACCGATTTGGCTTATTTTAATCTTGAAATATTCGTAGAAGTCCAGAAAAGGTTTAAACGGTGAGAAAATTTCCTTATGTGACGCAGACGAAGTTACGCGGGCCAGCTAGTCTCAATATAAAAATAACTTCAAAGCCATTCACAATTCTCTTACCATTAAGAAAAAAATCGTGATATTTCAATCCCTTCCAATATTGTACTGAAATCTCATCTCAACTATAATTGTACGTAAATATTAAGGTTCACAGATCGGAATCTCGTTAACTTAGAGGACAGAACGGAAATCCATTAAAGGTTGACGTTCCGAAATCTCAGGCAAAGGGATTCACGGTTGAACTAGCATCCATGATATTACTCAATTTCACACGTTAATAGATTCTCATTGTGATCAAACTCTTTGTAGTTAGTTTTTGGTATTTAATAGTGTATGAAAGAAATGTGGTTGATAAGTAATGAAAAAAATGGAAACGTTTTTTTAGGAATAGCGTTTTTTTTTTGTTTTAGTTGGAGGAAATCGACGGATCCCCATCCGCCTCGCGGGTGGGAGTCCGGCATGTGGGAGTTGAACCTCACTAAAACCTCCAATCGCTCACACTCAGCGTCCGAACCCCGGCTGAGGCCAGAACCCAGCACGGGGTTATGCGGGATGGCGCGACGCGTGACGCACTGCGGCACACTTTCCCGTCGCGACACCCCTAGGAATAGCGTAGAAACTACAAGTCAGAACTTTATCGAATTTGTACGAGATTGTGTCTAAAGTACCTGTTTTCTAACAAATTCACTCACTCACTCAAATTAAAGTTATGCAAGGAACATAAAAATGCGACAACTTGATAATTACCTATTTTTGGGAAGTCAAAAGTAAGATAATTATTAAACACAGCGCAATTTATTTAGATTGTGGTATCTATCACCAACAAGGCTATATTCCTAAACTAAACCTGAGTCACTTTTCGCGATAACATGAATATTCCCCATTTTTTTTTTTTTTTTTTTTTTTTTTTTTTTTTTTTTTTTTTTTTTTTTTTCAGTTGGAGGAAATCACCGGATCCCCGCCCGCCCCGCGGGCGGGGTATGTGGGAGTTGAACCTCACTAAAACCTCCAACCGCTCACACTCAGCGTCCGAACCCCGGCTGAGGCCAGAACCCAGCACGGGGTTTTGTGGGACGGCGCGACGCGTAACGCTCTCGGCACACTTTTCCGTCACGCCGCCCCCGGACGCCGAACCGGCAGCCGCCGGCGATACGGCCACCGGCTCTCTCGGTCGGCGGGCTATCCGAAGCCCGCCAAGATGGCTGCACCGCGTGTCACCCTCCCACGGAATACCCCGCTGGGTCAGAACCAGCGTGGGTCGGGGAGCGCGGTCCGCCATCCTCCGGATGCTCTGACGCAAGGGCGTGCTGAGCGAGACACGACACCTTCTTGGGTCCCCGCTCGCACTCACATGCGTTGGGGACCCGAAACTCTTAAGGGGCCAGATTCCGGGCGAGATCCCGGTTCCGGCCCCTTGCTCGACGGCGGCGGGTTGTTGCGGGGCGGAGAGAAGAATAAATTCTCTCCCTCGCACTCCCCGCCACCCTCTTCTGCGAGATGGTGGACTCGCAGAAGTCGAGCATCGCCTTCCAGGACTCGCCACTCTCGAGCATCGACGCCACGACGCCCGGGAGCGACAAGTCCGGTCCTATTTGTCGGACCAGGACACACCGCTGCTGCTCCCATGCGGGGCAGACAGCGAGCGTATGCTCCGGTGTGTCCTGGTCACATCCTATACAGTGATGGCACCTCGTCGTCGGCTCCACCTGAATGCGGTGCAGATACCGCCCGAAGCACCCGTGCCCGGTCAGCATCTGCACCGCCCAAAAGGTGAGGCGTCCTTCGCCACGACCCACCCAATCCTTTAGGACGGGGCGGATCGCCTCGACGGTCCGCAGACCCCAAGTGGGGTTAGCGATGCGTCGCTCCCACGACTCCATTACGGACCGCCGAGATTGGGCCTTCCGATCCCGAACAGCTTCCCGCAGGGGATGCACTACGCCCCGGGCCCGGAGGTCGCATCGCCAACGATAATCGTCAGCGAGCGCCTCCGCCTCCAACTCCCAGGGCGGCGTCCCCGCCAGCACGCACGCCGCCTCAAACGCGACGGTGCGGTACCCGCGGATGACCCTGATGGCTACGATGCGCTGTGGCCGGCGCAAGTATCGGGCAAAAGTTGCCCGAGTACGAGGCTCGGCCCAAACGGGCGCACCGTACAGGGCCATCGAGCGCACCACCCCCGCGTAGAGGCGGCGCACCGCGTGGCTGGGTCCCCCGATGTTCGGAAGCAACCGACCAAGATGGCCGGCGGTCCTCACAAGTCGAGGGACCAGCTGCTCGAAGTGGGTCCGGAAGGTCCAACGGCTGTCCAGCACGAGGCCGAGGTACCTGAGATGCACCCCGACCTCAATTCGGACGCCTCCAACTACGACGTGGGCGTCGACGGGCGGCACCGCCCTTGCCCTGTGAAACCACAGGGCCTGGGACTTATGCAGCGCCACGTCGAGGCCCAGCCTCCTGATTCTGCCGACGACGAGGGCCACCCCCGCTGTGGCAAGACGGGCAGACTCTCTGTGGTCGTCCCCCCGGGCCACGACCAACGTGTCGTCTGCGTAACAAACGACGCTAAGGCCCGGGAGGAGGGCGCCCCTCAGCACCCAGTCGTACCCGATATTCCACAGGAGGGGTCCAAGAACGGACCCCTGCGGAACACCGCGCACGACCTGGAACCGGTGCAAGGTCCCACCGTACCCGGTACATTCGACCGACCTGGCCTCCAGGTAGGAGCCGATCAGTCGGCGGAGATAGAGGGGCACTCCATGCCTCTCCAGTGCCCCCCCAATCACGGACCAGGGCAGGGTGTTAAAGGCATTGGCGATGTCGAGCGACACCGCCAAGGCCACCCCACCCTGGGAGACGGCCTCCTCCGAGAGGGCCCGGACACGCAGAATTGCATCTACGGTCGAACGACCCTCCCGGAAGCCGTACTGCTCCGCCGACAGATCGGGTCCAACCCCGACCAGGTGCTGAACGATGCGGGCGGCCAGAACGCGTTCCAGCAATTTGCCCACCTCGTCCAGCAGCACGATGGGACGGTAACCGGCGGCTGAGTCCGCCGGGCGCCCCTCCTTACGTAGGAGGACCAGTCTGCCCGTCCTCCAGAGCGAGGGAAACCGTCCCGACTCCAGGCATGAATTGTACAGCCTCAGGAGTCGGTCCCCTAGGGCATTGAGGGCCAAGGCTAGGACCCGGCCGTGGATGCCGTCCGGGCCGGGCGCCGTGTCTTTTCTACTCATTCTGACCACGGCTTCATGGAGCTCATCCTTCGTGATGTGAGGCACCTCAGCAGTGGCTTCACCGCCGGTGTGATCCGGCGGTTCACCCATAGCAGGCGGAATAAATCCGTCCTGCTCCTGCGGGAACAACGTCGAAACGATGTCCCGCAGCTGCTGAGGCGGGAGACGCTCAGTCAGGGGAGGCGCCCACGGGCGCAGCTTGCCACGCACCGCTTTGTACGGGCGCCCCCACGGATCATCGTCGAGCGTCTCCAAGAGTGACTCCATGTACCTCTCCTTGGCCTGTTTGATGGCCAGCTGCATGGCGCTCCTCGCTTCAGCGTACTCGCCATACAGCCGGGCCTCCTCCTCCGCGAACGCGACGGGATCGTCACGGCGCGCGAGGATGCGGCGGCGATGTCTGGCGCACCGGCGCCTCGCCCGGACGCATACAGCACGAAGCTGCGCTATCTCGGGCGACCACCAGTACGCCGACCTGTTAGGAGGCCGAGGGCCGACCCGGGGCATCGAAGCATCGCTAATGCGATGCATCGTGTCCCGGAGCCATAGCGCCTCGACCTCCACGTCCACAGGGTGTGGACGCATAGGCGTCCACGCCGCCACAGTGGAGGCTTCCACCAAGCGCTCCTTGTCCAGGAGCTTCAATGCCCACCTGGGGAATGACCGGGGCGCAGTTCCGCGGGCGACCGCGGTTGTCGTGGGGGCGGAAAGATCAAACCGGATATACCGGTGATCCGATAACGATTCCGCCCCCACCAGCACCTCCCAACCGCGGATGCGTTGTGCGATGACAGGGCTCGCGAACGTAACGTCCACGATGGACTCGCCCCGCCACCGCACGCAAGTCGCGACCGACCCTCTGTTCAAGACACAGAGTCCGGCCGCGACCGCCCACTCCTCCAATCGCCTACCCCGAGGTTCGGTGCGGGGGCAACCCCAAGCGACTGACTTCGCATTGAGGTCCCCCGCCAGTATCACAGGACGGGGAGCGGAGCGCTGAGTAATCGCTCCGAGCCCGTCCAGGAACTGCTCGAACTCGAGAATAGGTCGATTTGGAGAGAAATACGCCCCGATCACGACGGTATCTTCCATCATCGCCGCGACGAACCCTGGTCCCTTGGCCACCATTACCAAGGGCGGGATCGCCGCGGCTCTCCTACGTGGATGGCCGCCAAGCCGCACTCGTCCCCGAACCAGCACTCATCTGCCGGGGGAACAAAGTACGGCTCCGCGACCACCGCTACGTCAATGGACCACTCCGCCATGCTCTGGACCAACATGTCCTGAGCCCTGGCGGAGTGGTTCAAATTTCCTTGGAGGAAGCGACGGGTGCAGTCCATTACTGAACTATATCCATCGCTCCCTCCCCTCCTCCATCGCCCCCGCCATCGGGCGCACTAGGCGCCACGGCGGGGTCTGAAACGCCGGCCGGTACTCCCCCGGCCGACTTCTTCTGTTGGCGCCGCTTCATTTTGCGGCGCCTGTTACGTTCGGTGTTTCCACCGGACGGGGAGCAAGCCTTGCCCCCCGCCCGGTGATCGGCCCTGCGACCGGCCGCGGCGCACAACGCGCAGTGCGGCGCGGCCGAGCACACGGCCGCTTTGTGTCCGGTTTGACCGCAGCGGAAGCACAATCCGCTGCGGTCTACAGTGCTGGTGCACCTGGCGACGCTGTGCCCCGTACCGAAGCACTTGAGGCATCGCCAGGCGCGTGACTCCAGCAGCCGCACGTGGGCTGCAACCCAGCCCACGCGCAGCCTGCCAGGGTCCCCAGCCGGCCTTCCGGGCGGAGGAGTGGCCAGGGAGGTGGCGGCCCCGACCGGGCACCGTACCCACACCGAGCTGGCCCCGGTGTAACCTTGGCGAAGTTCGCCTACGGTTACATTTTCCGGGGCGCACTTGCCCTGGGCGGCGATGGCCGCCACCACCTCCTCCCTGGTGGTGCAGTCATCCAGGCCGGTCACACGCAGCTCAGCCATCTTGACCGGCCTGTGCACCTTGACCTCCTCCTCCGGCCATACGACCCGCAGACCCGACACCAGACGGTCCGCGACGCTGTCACTGTCAGCGCCGGGACACTCCAGGAGTCGGGCCCCATTGGTCGTATGCCGGATGCGGAGGCCATCCTCCGCCCCGATCTCTCTGAGGTCTACTGCCGCGCGCGCCTTCGCCATGACGTCGGGGTATGTCAACCCCTTCGCCTGGCCGGCAGGCAGCAGGGTGACCACCACTGCAGCCTGCCGCGGCGCGCGCGGCTTCTTCTTGGCCTTCTGGCTCTTCTTCTTCTTCTTGCCGGCGGCGGGCGCTCGACCCGGTTGAGGAGCAGCCGCGACCGCCGGGGTCACGTTCCTGTTTTGGGCAGTGGTCGCCGCTCTCCCCGGTTGAGGAGTCGCCTTGACCGCTGCCCTCGTCGCGTTCGGTGGTGGTGGTTGGGTCGAAGTCGCCACGACCCTAGCCCTCTTAGCACCCCGTTTTACCACCTCCGTCCAGCCCTCATCCATGTTGGATGGTGGTGGAGGAAGCGGGCGGGGTTGGGGCGCTGGCACCGCAGCCGGTGTACCGTCGCCGCTCTTCTTCTTCTTGTTCTTCTTCCGGGTCGGAGCCGACTCCGGACCCGGAAGAAGTCCAACCGGTTGGGTGGGAGCCGCAGGAGCGACAGGAGCGACCGGAGGTGGGGCGGATGTGGCAGCACCACTCAGGGCCGCCACAATGCCCCTAAGTTCGGCAATCTGCTTGCCGAACTCCTCCGCCAACTCCCGCCTGATGCAGGCAACCATCTCCTCCCGAGACTCCGCCTGCTGTGCCCTGGCCCGTGGTGACGCGAGTCGCCGCGGAGGCAGCCACTCATCGTTGGCCTCCTTATTGGCCCGCGCTCTGGTGCTGCTTGGCTGCGCAACCGGTGGCGTAGGCCGCGCCCTTCGCGAGCCACTCACTGCCGCACTAGTCCCCGGTCCCTGGGTCTCGAGGGCAGTCAGCTTCTCCTTGAGGAGAGCCACTTCTGCCCTCGACCTCTCCAGTTCCGTGCGCTGCGCCGCGTCCCGACTGATGGCCGCTGAGACCACAGGCATGATCCTCTCGGTCTCATCGGCCACCTGTCGCCACCACCGCGCGTAGGTCGGACGCAGCCTGATCGTCCTGGTTAAGGCCGCAGCAGCGGCCTGGCGCCTTATCGTCTCCAGGACGACGACAGGGCTCTCTGAGAGCTCCCCGTCAGTCGCCTGAGCCGAGACGAACGACCCCACTGAGGGCGCCGGTGAGGCGGAGGTCTTCCTCGGATCTTTGCTTGCAGTGGTGGCAGTGGCTCGCCTCGTGGGTCCTCGCGGCGTCTCCTCTTCAGAGGAGGCGGACGAAGGCCCAGTGCTTTCCGAGGTCCGGCGCGTCGCGGTCTTCCGCTTGCGCCGGCCCCTCCCACCCTGCTCGACAGAGCGGGCATCACTCGCGACAGTACTCGCGCGCGATGCCCGCCCCGACCCTACGCCAGTGGCATTCTCCGTCACAGGGGCCTGGTCGCCTACCCCTGTGCGGGCTTCGGTGATGGACTCAACGTCCATCACTCACCGAGAGGTCGGAGGGAGTAATCGCACCAGTGCGATTACTCCCGGGCACCCAACCTAACGGCCGCTCTCCCGTTGCTGCTTTGGCACCACCCGGGGACCACGTGCGGGGTCAGCCTTCAAAGAAGGTGGTCGAGCCCACGGACGTCAGCAACGGGGGGCCCCCGAATATTCCCCATAGCCCGCTAATGTAGATGTTCCGTCTTGTAGACGAAGTTACATGCTTCAGCTAGTCAGAAATCCTAATCTAATATCATAATAATATTATAAAGGCGAAAGTTTGTATGTATGGATGTATGTTTGTTACTCTTTCACGTAAAAACTACTGAATGTATTTGAATGAAACTTTACCACAATATAGCTTATACATCAGAATAACACATAGGCTATACGACTAGACTAGACGGGACGAACCTGAAGTCCACGCGAACGAAGTCGCGGGCAAAAGCTAGTAAATACATATCCTAGTCTAGCTAAAATAAAATATGAAATCCTTTGCACAGATGTTACTCGAACTTCGAAAACTAAAATTAAACGCTTTGGTAAACTTGTTAGTGCTAAACTTGCACTAGTATTACTATTTCGAGTTTCTATAAGTTTACTGGTAATGGCGTACGAATGATAAATTATTCTACCTTACATTAAATTCTACTTACTGTATGTTTTATTTTGGGTTTGCTGTAAGAAAACTCAGTATTGAGTTAAGCTCGCCTTTTGTGAATTTTTTTTTAATATTTATAACTTATTTTTCTGTCGTGTACAATAAAGTATTAAATAAATAAAATAAATAAATATTCAGTAGGTACGTCGTGCAGTTGAATTTATAGAATAGTAGGTATAGTTTGAGGCAAGAATAAATGCACTTCGACTTTTAGAAATAGCAGTTTATAGCTTCGGATCTATAGAGTGCTTTCTCTGTCGCACACAGCTTTGTGACATTCATTGTCAGTTGTTGTTCTAATTCAATGTAACATTTAATATAGTATAGAGTTATTTATTATTGCTTGTAGAGTGCATTTATTATTGCCCCAAACTATACTTACTAACTGAAAAAAATGTTATGATAGTTTGTTATTGCAAGAAGGGAGAAAATAATTTGGGAAGTTAACGAACTACGACTAGTAACAATAATTTGGAAACTCTTGGAAAGCGAAATAATTCATTTAATGTTATTGTACCTTACTATAAACCATCCTAAAACTTATCCATCATATTCCATCTCATCCCACCCAATCAACAAATAAGTAAAACATTATCAAATCTTTGAACCAAAATAAAAAACACAAAAAACTTGAGAGGTGTCATGGGACACCCGAATAGAACGAAGTTCCTTTCGATTAAAAAATATCTTATATTTTTTTTTCCTAACGTAACGCGCGATAAGGAACGTGTTTTAAAAGATTTTGATCACAGCGCCATCTAGCGATAATCATCTAAAACAAAGATAAGGAACGTGTTTTAAAAGATTTTGATCACAGAGCCATCTAGCGATAATCATCTAAAACAAAAAAAGTGTCATGACAACTTTTCGTAAGATTTTTTTCCGTCTAGCCCCCTTTCGATAACGCGCGATAAGGAACTTCGTTCCAAAAACCTCTAAATCTTGAAATACTTTTACTATAATCGCTACTAGAAAAACAAACTTTTTGAGTACTTTAGTCAAACCCACTTTGTGACGAAACCCTTCAACAGACGACAATTTGATAAAGATAATGTAAGAGTCTGGAAAATACGATAAAAGGACGAAATTTATAAAGTGCTAGAAGTTTCTCGAAGGTTCGACGACGGGTATCGCAAAAAATGCCCTTTACTTAGACGGGTTGACCCGTTAAATGTTTTAGTTTTTTGCTAAATTGATCTTGAACTTTAGCTGATTTTATACGTAAATAATAATGCAGTATAGGTTTGATATACAGGGTGGATCTGTAACTTTGGACAATCTGACGTGGTGTAAATGATCTGTTGAAATACAACTTAGCACCATTTTTATTTTTTGGATCGGTTAATAGTCCGGTCAATTTAGACATCCAAGGTTACAAAAATTCGCACTAGGCTGAATTTTGGTAGGATTGTTCAATACACTATTATAAAGGAAATGTGAAAAGTCCTCATCGATCCTGCACGTGCAAAAAAAGTTACTCGGGGTCAAAGGTCCCAAAAACGGGTTTTTCGCGATTTTCAGCAGTTTTATCATTAAATTAGCTCAGACAAAAATTGTAGATCAGATAAATATTTATAAAAAATGTCTAAATACTAGGGGTGTGCGAATAATTTGAAAAGTTTTGAATAATCCGAAATTTCGAATAGTATCGAATTTGACTACGACGATGCATCGGAAATAGGACAAAATTTTGTATTTTGCAGATAATATCTTGAATGGGCTAGATGTCAGATTTTGTGGTTTTTGTTTGTGTGATTGTTAATAATGTGATGTACGACTATCGTTGCGGACTTCCATACTATGATGATTTTATTTTTCCAATTCCTAAAATAAAAGCGGTTCTAAGTTTTATTTCAACTGGTCATTCACCCCACGTCAGATTGTCCAAAGTTACAGATACACGATTGCATAGTCACGTTGATTAACTAGCTTTTCCAGCTCAAGTATTTTGATAATTGTGTTCATTTGAAATATAGATGTCTATAATGTAAAATCCATAATGATCTTCAGTTCCCGGTGTATTGAGTCCATCACCCCGTTTCATTAAGTGGATTATATATCGATTAACACAAAAAATAATTCCATTCCAATTTATCAACTGTGTCCCCAATACACTGTATCAGATCGATTAACAAATAACAATCTTGTTAAGAATCCATTAAATGTAGTGGATAAGATTCTATAACGATATTAAAAGCATGACCAAAAATAACAATAAATCCAATACGATTTATTCTTCAGAAGAAACAATACAATCCATTTCGCCAGATGATACCCTAGAATCAATTCTCACCTTTCATTACAAACAAACCTTTCCAATATCTTTTAAATCACAGTAAGTATGACAAAAACAAAAGGAGCGTACGAAAATAAGGGCGAGGACAGTGCAAATTGAAATGTCACGAACTGAAAAAGGTCCCTTTGAGAGGCAAGACGAGACCCGAGATATTTATGACGCAGAGGCATAAGGTAGTCTTGATTACAGACCTCGGAAATTTATGAGGAAAGCCCTTCCGGAGGTGCAAAAAGTTTTGTTGAATGAGGTACCTTTTTGGGCAGGTTGTACTTCCCACACGATGGCTGTAAGATGAATTAAAACTTGTTTCTCTCGTAAACCCGTGTTTGTTTGCCTTTCGAGGGGTTACATTGATAAATAAAGTACTATGTAATATTTTACAAATAGTACAACAGCTCACCGCATAGGTCCAATCAATTTAATAAAATCAATGTCCGTGGTGCTTTTCTCAATTCTGGCGTAATGCTTTTTCAATCTTATTTTATTGTCTCCCGCTTTGCGAGAAGGGAAGTCAAAACTCATGTTTTCCTACTCCTTCTATTATCTTCTGATTAAATTCGTTGCGGGGCCCAAGACAAGTTAGCTTTCCCTCGGGTTCCTGGGCTTCACTTTTCAGAGTCATTACGATGGTCGCCGCTGTGGATCCTGGCTACACAGGAGTTATAGTGGTGGCAAAAAAAAATCTTTTAACCCCTTTTGCTTATCAAACAGTGTAACTCAAAAGTTCAAATGCATTATCTAGATGTTGTACATATTTTTTTAAATGTGATTAATATTTCGATGCTCACTATCTGATAAGTCTTTTCATAACTGTTGCCCGAAACAACAGTCATTGCCTGTCTGTATTCAGTGGATTATCTAGAATTGATTAGAAAGTATTGTAAAAAACTTAGCTTCTTTAGTAGGACTTTATTAAGTTCTTTTAGGTATAATGAAACTAATTTAACTAGCAGCAAAGACAACATTTCTTGTATATTTTTCAATTACCATTTTATCAACAATACTCCTATCATCGCTATATTTCAGTATACCACTGTACCAACGTAAATTAAACCCTTCTCATAATCGGTCGTTAAACAGCGTATTTATTTGCTAACGAGCTCATTCCAACTGGAAACCATTCCTCTCACAAAGTTATCTGAGAGAGAATTATCTCTTTACCGAGAATCTTAACTGGTATGATTATTATTATCACGTTTTGTTCAAAAGCGATAAAGTAATTTGTGTTAGGAGTTTTACAGTGAGATTTACAGTAATATACATTGACAGAGAAACACTACATGGTAATGTAATAACATAAAACATGGGAAAGCTAGAGAAAAGACTTTAAGAATGGACAGTAGGTAGCTACTTTACTATCCCTGGCCACTTTACTGTGCACTTCATATAGGACTTTTACTTTTGCTGATGTGCTTAATAGGCGATAGGGTAATTTGTCTTAGGAGGTTTAGGAGTGGATAGTAAGTACATCGAAATATACATCGTCAGAGAGATTTCTTTTGAGACAAATGGTACGCAATAGGTAATGTAAGAACAAAAACATAGGAAAACTGAAAAACTTTCTTTACGTTTGCTAACATGCTTAACAATCAATTAAAAGTCTTTTATTTATCTTCTCATGAAAATTATTAAACTTACTATTTTTTTCCATACTTTATTGTATTCGCATGCAAGTAAAGACATATATTTAAAATAAGAAAATCATAATTTTTCTTTGTAAAGTTACATCTCAAGAGTATTCATAAAATGTAACTTATAAAAACATATTCTCCAGTGTTCATAAATATAATACCATCTGTATTAGAGAGTGATAAAAGAACCCGTTGCAAAAAAGTACATTTAAATCCAACAAATGTAGATAAGATTTACGGCTGAGTAAATTCAGAATGAGATAAAGTATTCAAGTTCTTTACTCGAGGGAACGCCAAAGAAATGAAGTTGAATTTTTCAACGATTGGAGAACGGCTTCAGAAAGTTCATTTTGACTTAAACGTTAATCTTTTGAATTTCGAAGTCTTAATTTCTGAACTAGTTGAAGCTAATTGATGAATATATTTTTAACTTTGGAAAAGCCAAAGTAGGATCTGATTGGAATAAGTTTACAATGTGGAAAAATATATTATACATAATGTGCATATTGAAGGAAATTATAAATTATGTTCCTACATAAACTTGTAATATAACATACCTAAGTACGTATGGTAGAAATAAATATACAGCCTGTTTTAATACAGTATGCAGTTGATTACTTTACTAAAAACAAAGGGCCAAAAAGCATAAACCTCTTTAAAGGAGGTTGGAGTACCACATCAGAGTTGATTTTTTTCCTTGTAAGAAGTTGTCTAAATTCCGAAAAAAATGTGATGATACCTTTTTGAGCAACTTGACTAAAACAAAACATAAGCTAACACTAACTTGTAGATTACTAAACTACAATACAATACAAAAACTCTTTATTGAAACATCACATGTACGTACATAATTATACGATACAAAAATTTAAACAGAGTGAATCAATAGGCGGCCTTATCGCTCAAAGCGACTAAACTACAGCCTTAATCAGTAGATAAGCTTAGTAAAAATAAATTAATTTTCACAAACAAAATACCTCATCACGTAAGCATAATTTACCAAACACACAAACGACTTTCCAAAGTAATTCAGCGCCTCGAGCCGAACACATATTTCGCATTATGCTAAGCAGAGCTAAGCTCATGCTTTGCACCTTCAAATAAATATCAATATATTTCGAGCATCGAGAGATATTATTAAAACGAAATTGAAATATAAATATCTTTCACGATAATATTCGCTTCTATATTTTTTGAGGTAAATATAATATCCATAAATATGTTTATGGACGTGGTTCAACGATGTGTTTTTTTCTTATAAAGAGTTTAGGTATCCTACTTAATAAGTTATGTTGTCGGTGAAACGAAATGGAAAAAATCAATTAAAGCGAATCAATCTGTAATTATAATGAGCTATGACATGTCCCTCTTTCAACGAGGTTGTCGAAGTCTTGTATAGTAAGTAAAGGACAGCGAACAGATACCCCAATGCTTCTTCTCTTGCAGGGGCTCATGAGCTACAGTAACCACTTACGTCGCCAATGGTGCCATAAGCTCGTTTGTCTATAACTGAAAAATATTCTCTAAAGTTTAAGTACCAACCAATTCAATCAAAATCTCCAATATTTTCTACTAACTTTCCATCCCCAGATAACAGTCTTCAGGATTCAAGAGCGCGCCGAAGGTGGTGAAGTGCAAGAACTGGATCAGGTCATTTTGACTGCACTGTTTCGGGCCCAGCACCTGACTCCGAGCGAGCAGCTTTCTTTGTCGCTCACTTGGAACAGAGTGGATATCGCCAGGTCCGAGATCTTTGTTTATGGACAGGAATGGCCGCCAGGTAAGTTGTATAGATTGCAATATTAAAAAAATATGAATCAACTTGTCTATTTTACATTATGTTGGCTATTATGGTGGCCAAATACGCTTGGTTTACCTGTATTAAACTGTACAGGTATACATGGGTGTAAGTATCTTATGTGACAATATATGTTATACGTTTCTACACAGTTAATTTTCTAGTAGTCTCCTGAGATTTCTTATTTTTTCATGCCGTTTTCTTTTATAATTGTTCTTTATCTAAATTACAAAACCCTTACAAGAATTTTACCTCTAATTGATTTATTATTACCGAACCAAAATGGCCACATTACATCAGTAAAAGAGAAATGTATTACTTACATGTACGACCAAATAAAGGAAATCCGCAATGTCCCGCGGGGTTGACCCCGAACAATACGAGATGATCATTAATAGTTGCTGTAGTACTTGTTAGAACTTGTATACGTCTAATACACGGTGTAGTTTGAGAAGAAGTTCGTAAATTAAGCTTTGTTTTATTGCTTTATTTGGATCTTTAAGATCTATATAGAATAATAGATGTTTTAAAATAAGCTATGATGACTGGAAAAAAGATTGATGTGCTGTCTAAGTTTATCAAGCCTAAACTATCTAAGCCTTGACATAAGTGAATATATGAATAATCCATTCGGATCTTAGCCTAGGTTTCTCTACCCAAACACCCTTATTAACAAAAACAATTGTGAAATTTCCAAATCAACCTTCGAACTAAAACCGCTACATCACCCTCAAATTTAGAGTCAAATTCTCAGGCCGAAGCAATTATCCGAACAAATTCGAGTCACACTCGACCACATACGATCCTGTACATTTTCCACGCGACTTCCTGGCTTAATACTCCAACTGTCAGGAGTTTGAACTGCGCCGCGTAACCCGAAACGGATTATTCCGGTCCCTCCCACGGAATCCGTCAGGTGTCGTTTAAAAAGGGTCGTTGAGGAACCCAGTTATAGCCGGGATTCCGTCAGCGGATTCTGTAAGTCTCTCGTTTTGGTATGATTGAGTGTTATCGGAGGTTAAGCCGCTAGATAGTTTGGTTCTGTTTGGTTAAGGCTTGCAAAGTTACAAAGGCTGCAACGTAATGGATCTCTGGAATCTCTTCTTATACAATGGTACGCTATAAATCTGTTCTCTGTCATCTCCATTTTAAACATTAGTCATGCTAAATGTATTAGATGTAGAACAAGATGGCCTATTCGTTGTACTGCTACATAATAGGTTGTCAAATATCTCCCTTCACGCCTTTTGTCTTTTGAATTTCGCGGCTATGTACAACGCGCTACAGAGCTCGTATCTGGCAATACTATACATAATTTGAAAGGTCTTGACATAACCTATAAAACGACGCTATGCATGATTAGTTTGGACACTTTTTATAAAGCATTGAATAAAGAGCAAAAAAGCGGAAGGGAGATATTTGACAACCTATTATAAGACCCCACAATAGTAAAAGCACATTGTTCGTAGAAAAGATTGTCGTTAGAGCCGAAACGTTTTGAAGTAATAGTTGGTACACCTTATTTTAATACTAATATCACATTTAAATAAAATTAGAAATCATAATATTTATGAAAGTTAATCTTTAATAGTACCTACTTCAATCCTTTCAAGGCCGATTTCCTGTTTTCTCCAATATCCGAAAACGTTCAACTTCGTATCGGAAAAATAAGAGATTAATTTGTATACAGGGTGATTCTTTCTAGTTTTTCTCCTAAACCAAATATGCAACTGTAGTCCCCTGATATTGCAGAAGTCCATGAGGGATGGTAACTGCTAGGATCAGGTGGCTCATTTGCTTGTCTAACCTCAAAACAATATTTTTAACAATACTTTCATGCATTTTCAACGGGTTCTTACCACGATATTTAATTAATTATCCGCAGTCTTCTTGTTATCATGACGTTTGCAACAACGTTGAGATATCGAGACAACTCAATTAATTAAATATCGTGGTAAGAACACGTTGAAAATGCATGAAAGTATTATAGAAAACCGCGAGTGTCTGAAAAAGTTTATTTTTTAACAAAGTTGTGATTTCGGATTGCGAATATGAACAGCGAAATATTCTGAAAAGGATAGGTTCAATGAGAAATTTAAGTGATTGGACTTCAGAATATAGTATCTTACATATTGACATAATAAAATTATTATAAAAAATTAAAGGATGTAAGTCTATGAAATAATTGCAGACGATAAACATTCATCAATAAAAACTTAATTTCGGAAAAAGCAAGCCTTTCCAACATTTTCCACTCATCCACATACATACATAAAGACGAGAACACCCTGTATACAGGGGACTTCATTAAGCCTCCGTGCTCTGTAAACATGGTGAACGAAAAACGGTTCTATATTGCTTTCCGGTTCCGGTTGTTTCCGTCTAAAGTATTTATACGGGACGCGTTAGGGAAGTTCCACTTTTGTTAAGAGTTACCATGTTTCCTGAAATTATACGTAGTACTGGATAAAAATTATCTATACCTACTTAATCTTATGAAGTTGAAGAGTTTGTTTGTTTGTTTGTTGGAACACGCTAATCTCAGGATCCATCGGTCCGATTTGATTTCTTTCTGTATTAAATAATCAATTTATCGAGGAAAGATAGGTAAAACTTTGATTTAAATTACATTTATGAATCATCATCTCCATTCCAAACTAAATGAAAAACAAGCTTATCCGAATCTAAGCAGCCGTAAGTATCTCGTGTCTAAGACATCGGTTAACTTTCTTGCCAAATCACTGAGCCGGATAACTTGGGAGATAATGCCTGGTTGTGGCATTAACTGGGTAGCTTGATTTAATTAAATTAATTTTGATGCAATTGCAATGCATTGTGCACAGAACTGATGGCCGATGGGGCCGAAAAGTTCTAGAGTGGCGACCACGAACTGGTAGGCGCAGCGTAGGCAGACCTCCCACAAGGTGGACCGATGACCTGGTCAGGACCGCGGGAGGTGGCTGCATGCAGACAGCGCAGGACCGATCGATGTGGCGAGGTTTGGGGGAGGCCTATGTCCAGCAGTGGACGTCTACAGGCTGATGATGATGATGAATGTTGCATTCGATTCAATAAATTTGTTACCATACCACCACTGGCTAAAAACGGTGAAGAAAATTGCATATTGGAAAAAAGATTCCAAAATCCTTCGACACTAAACGGTATGTAAAGTCTCAAATCCGCATTAGGCAAGTGTGGTGGATTCATGCTATACCTGATCCCTCTTCTGAGGAGACCTGAGCCCAGCAGTAAACGGTAAAAGGTTGTTACAGCAACAATAATCATCTCTCCTACTCCCTGGCTAAGAAGCCCACGACAATCCGTCCGTCTATATATTTATTTGTACATGTAACTTGTACAAAAAAACTTGAGAGGTGTCAAGGGACACCCGGATGGAACGAAGTTCCTTTCGATTAATTAGTGAGGGAATTGTAAAAAAATAATATTTTTTTAAGTTATAATAATTTAAGTTATAACTTAAATAAAATATTTTTGGTCACAGCGCCATCTAGCATTAATCATATAAAACAAAATAAGGAATTGTTTTAAAAGATTTTAATCACAGCTCCATCTAGCGATAATCATCAAAAAAAAAGTGTCGTGCAAACTTTTTCATAAGAATTTCCGTCTAGCCCCCTTTCGATAACGCGCGATAAGGAACTTCGTTTCAATAAATAGAGCTCTTAGTTTTTCGCTATAAAGCTTCATCATTATGCTTGTTTACTTAAATATTTTATCAAAGTGTAATACCTGTCTCTACCACTAAACCTATTAAATTTACCATTCTAGATACCACAAAAAATACTTTTCTCCAAACAGCCACCCTAAAAGGTACATTTAAAAATCAACAGGTACACGCCGAAAGGTCTCCGAATGACCCAAGGTGCCCACTTAATTTACTTGTGTTTATTTAACGTTCCCACCGCTGGCATTACGTTAGCTTTTATTGTTTGTGCATTACTATAAAGGGAATTTTATATAACATTTGTAATCATTGTTTGGTTTATAAATGAGTATCGAGCGTGTAGGAAATCAAAGGCTGCCAGTGCATTGAAGAACATAAAAACAATAATTTAATGAAAATAAAACTTAAGAGGAAGAAAAGTATGACGCAATCACAACTAATTTTTTCTACACACACTTCGATATTTGAAAAAACGCGCCAACATTCCTTCTTAATTTTAATAAGAGTATATACTCTACAAAGAGGTTTTAAAAAAAAAAAATTAAAACTATTTACAGAGGGCGCCATCGTCGTCTGTTCTTTACATTTTAAAAATATAAAATAAATAAAACTGATTCAGTCGCCTACAGAGCGTTTTGAAATTAATAAATGATTGGGTGTTTTCTGTTGATGTAATGTTTGTGAGTTTTTAGGTTTTAATTTGAAAATTAATCAACATTTTTTGATTTGTTTCATTGGACAAAACATTACCTAATAGAGTTAGGTATTTTAAAGACAGAAATCGTTGATTGAAATGACAAATCTTATTGCACCCAAATTTTAAATTAATAAGAAATACTGAGATTCTTCATTAAATCTAAAGCCGTGTTGTTTTTATAGTGCGAAGTTCACACTAATAGTCGTGGTGGCCGAGTGGTTGAAGCGCTTGCTTTCGTACGGGAGATCGCGGGTTCAAAACCGGCCGGCTTGTACCTCTAAATCTTAATTTGAAAAAGATTTATGTGCATTTTTTCACAACACCACTGGCTAAAACGGTGAAGGAAAACATCGCGAGGAAACCTGCATCGGAAAAGGGTTCTAAAAATCCTTTGAAGATAAGTGAAGTCCCCAATCCGCATTAGGCAAGAGTGGTGGACTATGCCTAACCCCTCTTCGGAGACCTGAGCTCAGCAGTGGGCAGTAATGGGTTGTTACAGTACAGTACAGAAGTTCACTATCATTTCAAAATAAATAACTCAAGTATTCAGTAGATCTCCTATTTTTGCAACTAATCTACCTCTTTCAGAACTTCAGTAAACACATTCGACTAACATCTGTATAGTTACAAACTGTAAATTTAACATCCAACTATAACAATAAATGAAGTTATATCGAAAATAAACGAGCTGACAGAGTTGTACATCACTTGAAATACGAACATGACGTATCCATTACTCCCAAACTTGATACCGGCAGAGCAATTATTGTATTGTGACAATGTCGACTCAGCCCAAATGCGGGGAAATGTGAGAGGATATTTGAATTTATTTGAGTTATAGTTTTGAGAGCTTGATTCTAGTTTTCTAAGAGAACTAGAGGTGTTATGCATTATATGACTTAATTTTCTTTTATAGAAAGAGGATAATTATAATCAACTGCCTCTAGATCTATATAGGTTAGCCGATTATGATATTTTATGGAATTTGGTGTAGAATAATAAAACTAGCTTCTTCTTTAGTTCACAACCAAACTGCCTTTATTTATCAAAAAGCATCAAAAAGTAAAATTACAAAACGTTCTAGATACAAAAATTATTAAAAATAAAAACATGAAATATAAAGAGTTCAAAATATGTGAAAAAGAGTTCGTAACAATAATATACTAAATGCATGCGGTTAATCAATGGATGCTACAGAGATTTTTCTTTGAGACGATACTATTTTTTGCTAAGAATTCAACTTTGATCTAATCGTTCCTTACTTCTTATCTATGATTTGTACCTCTTCATCGACTGCAGGTAGCCATCATTCGCTTTGAATTTCCAAAATTTATGAGCAGTTTGTGGATTGAGCTAGTAATAATAGTCTTCATCATCATCAACCTATAGACATCTACTGATCAGATCATAACGCACCCCCGGTGCGACATTGTCACTTTTGCAAAAATGTAGTTTTTCAGGAGAAGTATTTAAACTTTGACACCTCACAAAACAATGATACACATCATGATATATAGATGAGTTGAAAAGCTTATACTACAACGTCAACTTTTAACTTTACTTTTGGATGAATATTAATCACTTTATCGTGTAAAAAATATACTAAGTATATTATTATTTAATTCTTCCAAACCCCTCAGAAGTGACGTAGTGGCTCTAACGAAAAATTATAACTGTAGTTATGTTACAATGAGTTAAAAAGAAAACAAGAACATATTGTTTACTAAGTTTACTTTATTGTTATCGCACCAAGTAAACGGGGGCTTTTGGATCATTTTTAAGATATATAACTCATTTTTGCATTTTTTGCAAAAGTGACAGTGTCGCACCGAGGGTGCGATAAGTCTCCCCCAAATTATGCCATAACTATTTCCAACCATTGAAAATAGGAGTTAACCTAATATCACAAATCTGAACAACGATAATTACACAGAAGATAAACGACTTAATATAGTTTTCATTAATACTTATTGTGCCTTAATAAATAGCGGTTAATATAAACCGCGATTGTATAGCTATCTCTTTCGCACACGTATTTAAAACCCAAGTTAGAGTAGGATAGAAAATAAAATATTGTATAAGTTTCAGCGTTATTTCAAAGTTTGAACTAACCAGGAGTTACGTTTTATTGCTACTATTTATTTGTTACTTTAGAAGTTCTTAATGACTTTGTTATTATTAGCTTTCCTTTGAGAAAAGCAATTTATGATTTTGCCTCGATTTAAGTATGGAAAAAAAAAATTATATCACACTTGTGGCGACCAATAATAGCGCGCGAGATCCTGAATCGCGGTTACGACATTTGCAAGAATCTCCGCATATATACGACATCTGAAATCTACTACAGGGGCTTCGGCCTGACCGGGCATACACTACCTCACCCGGCCGGAGATCTCCCTTTGGCCATAAGTTCACTGTACCCACTGGCCAGTGTTTTTAACTAAAAATATTCCCCGAATACCAAGGTTTTACTCGCATTTATAATTTTAATGTAGTTGACCACCAGCAGGGCAAGCACCCTTTTTTACCATAGGTCACACTATTTTAAGAAAAGTCTTAAATGAAAACCATTCTGTATCTTGTCATAGCTTTTAGTCCAGGTTCCCTGGTCTATTTTTTTACTTGATTACTATCAAGCTAATTTTTCTTGAGTACTTTTATTTTGATGAGACGCCCAAAAATTTCCTATACCAAACTCTCGATTGTGGTAGCTAACAGAGGTAGCAAGGATATAATATGTCGATTTGATGATTCTCAAATATTTATTACTAACCGAATTTTCTTTTGTTATATCGCAAGATAATTATCTAAATTATTTGAAAAAATATTTGTCCTACAAAATCTATGGTTGGATTAAAGAAGTCCCCTCTTTCCAACATGTATCGATAACGAGGTCATCATAAATGATTACTAACCAGCTGATTTTTTTTTTTTAATTAATTAATATTTATATAATTTAACAGATAAATTGTCCTACAAATGTCGTGGTACGTTACCCCGGTCCTATGCTCAGACATTGTTAATACCACAAGACCATTTTTCTCTTTACTAACTGTAGGACAAAAATTTTATATAATAGGTTAGTGTGTTCTTTACCCAAATGAAACAACGTCCTACAAGAAAACAGGTATGTATCACTAGTCCGACAAAAATTGTAATTTTTTAGTTTTCCTATTTGTAACCTGAGATACAGTGGAAAAATGTTTTTTAAATTTAAATAATTTTGTTTTTTAGATATCTAGGTACAAAAATATGTGTATTTATACATCAGACTCATCTGATAAATCTTCAGAATCTTCGCCGTCATCTTCATCTATTTCACTTTCCTCACTCGTGATATCTAACTCTGTAATAACATGAAAAAATTAAGTAATTTATATAATAACTAGCTGACCCGCGCAACTTCGTCTGCGTTACAAAGGGGTTCAAACAGTACTCGCAATGCGGTCGCATTATTATTTGCGCGGTCCGAAGAGCATTTACAATCCACATATTCATTGCGTTTTATACTCGTCATAACTCCTAAACGAAAAGTCCGATTGGAATAAAACAAAAAGTAATTTACTTCTACATTAATACTCTTGATAACATAATACTTAATTTGGATAAGGGTTAATATGACGATACTCATTTAACGTTAAATTCAATCTTGGGACGAAATATTATTTTGCTAAACATAAAAGCGGTTATTGTGACTAAAATAGGATAGTTAGATATATGCTGTCGCAGACTTTTTTGTTTGTCTTGCTAAGACCAAAAAACCCGTACTACATCATTTTGTTCTACTGTCAATAGTTTTTGCAGCGTACGCATAAATAGGTTTTCGATTATTCACCTTGTGTTACATATTCGATATTTTCATACGATCCCTAATTTTTTTGAAAATAAGATATAGCCTATGTTACTCGGGGATAATGTAGCTTTCAAAAGGTGAAAGAATTTTTGAAATCGGTCCAGTAGTTTCGGAGCCTATTCATTACAAACAAACAAACAAATCTTTCCTCTTTATAATATTAGTATAGATGAATTATCAATCAATAAATAACAATAGTATTAATAGGTACCTTGTAAGTCAGAAGATAATTCTTCAAATGTTGGACTTTGGGGACCATCAAACCAATAATATTCATATTTACCATCAATTATTGTCCATCCAAAATTTTCTGGCAATTTTTCCGTGGGGCATCGCATGTGTGCATTACACCATACATTGCAGATGAATACAATCTTTTAATTTGTTGCAACAATTCTTCTTTTGTTGGTGGCAAACTGGAAGGATCATATCCTACATCTGTTGAGTCAACTGTATTTCTTGGTATAACAATGGATTCCAAGCTGCAGTGGGGACATACACATAAATAAATTAGCGAGTAAGCTCAGCTCTGCGGCATACGCGGTAAAAAAAATTAGACTCATTACTAATGTAGACACGGCTCGTTTAGTTTATTTTAGTTATTTTCATAGTGTTATGTCCTATGGCATTTTGCTATGGGGCAATGCAGCCGATGTAGAAACGATCTTTATCTTACAGAAAAGAGCTATACGCGCTATTTATAATATGCACTCAAGGGAATCCCTGAGGGAAAAATTTAAAGAAATTAAAGTTCTCACTCTACCATCCCAATACATTTTTGAAAATTTGATGTATGTTGAGGAATTTCCTAAAAAGTCTGACCTACATAATAGAAACACCAGGAACAAACATAAACTTGACTTGCCGATTAGTCGATTGCATAAAATAAGAAGTTCTTTCAGGTGTTTGTCTGTATGCATGTACAACAAAATCCCACAAGATGTTCAAAACCTACCTATACATAGGTTTAAGAAAACTATTAAAGAACGTCTGTGCAAGAAAGCCTACTATAAGGTCAATGATTACTTGGACGATTGCACTAAGTGGGAATGAGTTGCTCGCCAAGGTCGTTTCATTATAATTAACGGTTTTTTTTAATATATATATATATATATATTGTCTATTTCATCTTTGTATAATATTGTTAAAATATATAAAAAAAAAAGAAAAGATAATGCTCATAATAATAATACAAAAAAAAGACATGCCCGCTGAGTTTCTTGCCAGTTCTTCTCAGGACGGTGGCTACAATTATTATTTTTTGTGTCCGAACTGGTAGTAGCTTTTAAATATTGACGTCAACAAGAATGAGCATATCATCAAAGTTGAAAATAAAGTATTTCATTTCATTTCATTTCATTTCATTTCATTTCATTTCATTTCATTTCATTTCATTTCATTTCATTTCATTTCATTTCATTTCATTTCATTTCATTTCATTTCATTTCATTTCATTTCATTTCATTTCATTTCATTTCATTTCATTTCATTTCATTTCATTTCATTTCATTTCATTTCATTTCATTTCATTTCATTTCATTTCATTTCATTTCATTTCATTTCATTTCATTTCATTTCATTTCATTTCATTTCATTTCATTTCATTTCATTTCATTTCATTTCATTTCATTTCATTTCATTTCATTTCATTTCATTTCATTTCATTTCATTTCATTTCATTTCATTTCATTTCATTTCATTTCATTTCATTTCATTTCATTTCATTTCATTTCATTTCATTTCATTTCATTTCATTTCATTTCATTTCATTTCATTTCATTTCATTTCATTTCATTTCATTTCATTTCATTTCATTTCATTTCATTTCATTTCATTTCATTTCATTTCATTTCATTTCATTTCATTTCATTTCATTTCATTTCATTTCATTTCATTTCATTTCATTTCATTTCATTTCATTTCATTTCATTTCATTTCATTTCATTTCATTTCATTTCATTTCATTTCATTTCATTTCATTTCATTTCATTTCATTTCATTTCATTTCATTTCATTTCATTTCATTTCATTTCATTTCATTTCATTTCATTTCATTTCATTTCATTTCATTTCATTTCATTTCATTTCATTTCATTTCATTTCATTTCATTTCATTTCATTTCATTTCATTTCATTTCATTTCATTTCATTTCATTTCATTTCATTTCATTTCATTTCATTTCATTTCATTTCATTTCATTTCATTTCATTTCATTTCATTTCATTTCATTTCATTTCATTTCATTTCATTTCATTTCATTTCATTTCATTTCATTTCATTTCATTTCATTTCATTTCATTTCATTTCATTTCATTTCATTTCATTTCATTTCATTTCATTTCATTTCATTTCATTTCATTTCATTTCATTTCATTTCATTTCATTTCATTTCATTTCATTTCATTTCATTTCATTTCATTTCATTTCATTTCATTTCATTTCATTTCATTTCATTTCATTTCATTTCATTTCATTTCATTTCATTTCATTTCATTTCATTTCATTTCATTTCATTTCATTTCATTTCATTTCATTTCATTTCATTTCATTTCATTTCATTTCATTTCATTTCATTTCATTTCATTTCATTTCATTTCATTTCATTTCATTTCATTTCATTTCATTTCATTTCATTTCATTTCATTTCATTTCATTTCATTTCATTTCATTTCATTTCATTTCATTTCATTTCATTTCATTTCATTTCATTTCATTTCATTTCATTTCATTTCATTTCATTTCATTTCATTTCATTTCATTTCATTTCATTTCATTTCATTTCATTTCATTTCATTTCATTTCATTTCATTTCATTTCATTTCATTTCATTTCATTTCATTTCATTTCATTTCATTTCATTTCATTTCATTTCATTTCATTTCATTTCATTTCATTTCATTTCATTTCATTTCATTTCATTTCATTTCATTTCATTTCATTTCATTTCATTTCATTTCATTTCATTTCATTTCATTTCATTTCATTTCATTTCATTTCATTTCATTTCATTTCATTTCATTTCATTTCATTTCATTTCATTTCATTTCATTTCATTTCATTTCATTTCATTTCATTTCATTTCATTTCATTTCATTTCATTTCATTTCATTTCATTTCATTTCATTTCATTTCATTTCATTTCATTTCATTTCATTTCATTTCATTTCATTTCATTTCATTTCATTTCATTTCATTTCATTTCATTTCATTTCATTTCATTTCATTTCATTTCATTTCATTTCATTTCATTTCATTTCATTTCATTTCATTTCATTTCATTTCATTTCATTTCATTTCATTTCATTTCATTTCATTTCATTTCATTTCATTTCATTTCATTTCATTTCATTTCATTTCATTTCATTTCATTTCATTTCATTTCATTTCATTTCATTTCATTTCATTTCATTTCATTTCATTTCATTTCATTTCATTTCATTTCATTTCATTTCATTTCATTTCATTTCATTTCATTTCATTTCATTTCATTTCATTTCATTTCATTTCATTTCATTTCATTTCATTTCATTTCATTTCATTTCATTTCATTTCATTTCATTTCATTTCATTTCATTTCATTTCATTTCATTTCATTTCATTTCATTTCATTTCATTTCATTTCATTTCATTTCATTTCATTTCATTTCATTTCATTTCATTTCATTTCATTTCATTTCATTTCATTTCATTTCATTTCATTTCATTTCATTTCATTTCATTTCATTTCATTTCATTTCATTTCATTTCATTTCATTTCATTTCATTTCATTTCATTTCATTTCATTTCATTTCATTTCATTTCATTTCATTTCATTTCATTTCATTTCATTTCATTTCATTTCATTTCATTTCATTTCATTTCATTTCATTTCATTTCATTTCATTTCATTTCATTTCATTTCATTTCATTTCATTTCATTTCATTTCATTTCATTTCATTTCATTTCATTTCATTTCATTTCATTTCATTTCATTTCATTTCATTTCATTTCATTTCATTTCATTTCATTTCATTTCATTTCATTTCATTTCATTTCATTTCATTTCATTTCATTTCATTTCATTTCATTTCATTTCATTTCATTTCATTTCATTTCATTTCATTTCATTTCATTTCATTTCATTTCATTTCATTTCATTTCATTTCATTTCATTTCATTTCATTTCATTTCATTTCATTTCATTTCATTTCATTTCATTTCATTTCATTTCATTTCATTTCATTTCATTTCATTTCATTTCATTTCATTTCATTTCATTTCATTTCATTTCATTTCATTTCATTTCATTTCATTTCATTTCATTTCATTTCATTTCATTTCATTTCATTTCATTTCATTTCATTTCATTTCATTTCATTTCATTTCATTTCATTTCATTTCATTTCATTTCATTTCATTTCATTTCATTTCATTTCATTTCATTTCATTTCATTTCATTTCATTTCATTTCATTTCATTTCATTTCATTTCATTTCATTTCATTTCATTTCATTTCATTTCATTTCATTTCATTTCATTTCATTTCATTTCATTTCATTTCATTTCATTTCATTTCATTTCATTTCATTTCATTTCATTTCATTTCATTTCATTTCATTTCATTTCATTTCATTTCATTTCATTTCATTTCATTTCATTTCATTTCATTTCATTTCATTTCATTTCATTTCATTTCATTTCATTTCATTTCATTTCATTTCATTTCATTTCATTTCATTTCATTTCATTTCATTTCATTTCATTTCATTTCATTTCATTTCATTTCATTTCATTTCATTTCATTTCATTTCATTTCATTTCATTTCATTTCATTTCATTTCATTTCATTTCATTTCATTTCATTTCATTTCATTTCATTTCATTTCATTTCATTTCATTTCATTTCATTTCATTTCATTTCATTTCATTTCATTTCATTTCATTTCATTTCATTTCATTTCATTTCATTTCATTTCATTTCATTTCATTTCATTTCATTTCATTTCATTTCATTTCATTTCATTTCATTTCATTTCATTTCATTTCATTTCATTTCATTTCATTTCATTTCATTTCATTTCATTTCATTTCATTTCATTTCATTTCATTTCATTTCATTTCATTTCATTTCATTTCATTTCATTTCATTTCATTTCATTTCATTTCATTTCATTTCATTTCATTTCATTTCATTTCATTTCATTTCATTTCATTTCATTTCATTTCATTTCATTTCATTTCATTTCATTTCATTTCATTTCATTTCATTTCATTTCATTTCATTTCATTTCATTTCATTTCATTTCATTTCATTTCATTTCATTTCATTTCATTTCATTTCATTTCATTTCATTTCATTTCATTTCATTTCATTTCATTTCATTTCATTTCATTTCATTTCATTTCATTTCATTTCATTTCATTTCATTTCATTTCATTTCATTTCATTTCATTTCATTTCATTTCATTTCATTTCATTTCATTTCATTTCATTTCATTTCATTTCATTTCATTTCATTTCATTTCATTTCATTTCATTTCATTTCATTTCATTTCATTTCATTTCATTTCATTTCATTTCATTTCATTTCATTTCATTTCATTTCATTTCATTTCATTTCATTTCATTTCATTTCATTTCATTTCATTTCATTTCATTTCATTTCATTTCATTTCATTTCATTTCATTTCATTTCATTTCATTTCATTTCATTTCATTTCATTTCATTTCATTTCATTTCATTTCATTTCATTTCATTTCATTTCATTTCATTTCATTTCATTTCATTTCATTTCATTTCATTTCATTTCATTTCATTTCATTTCATTTCATTTCATTTCATTTCATTTCATTTCATTTCATTTCATTTCATTTCATTTCATTTCATTTCATTTCATTTCATTTCATTTCATTTCATTTCATTTCATTTCATTTCATTTCATTTCATTTCATTTCATTTCATTTCATTTCATTTCATTTCATTTCATTTCATTTCATTTCATTTCATTTCATTTCATTTCATTTCATTTCATTTCATTTCATTTCATTTCATTTCATTTCATTTCATTTCATTTCATTTCATTTCATTTCATTTCATTTCATTTCATTTCATTTCATTTCATTTCATTTCATTTCATTTCATTTCATTTCATTTCATTTCATTTTATTCATTCATTTCTACGATTTTATGTTTTAAAATTTTTTCATTATCATTTTTTGTTTTATACCCTTTTTCAAATAACTCATACCGTCCTTTGTTCAGATCATTTTTTGTTTTTAATGAATATATTCTGCATACATACTCTTCAAAAAAATGTTTTTTTTGTAAATTTTTTGTTTGATTTACATTGACGACAATTAATTTTTTAACTTCTCGTTGAGTGGAATCTACCAAAAAGTCAAAATTTTTTTTGAGACGCTAAAGAAATAGAAAAAAAAAACAGCTGGTTGGTAATCATTTATGATGACCTCGTTATCGATACATGTTGGAAAGAGGAGGACTCTTTAATCTAACCATAAATTTTGTCGGACAAATATTTTTTCGAATAATTTAGATTATTATCGTGAGATTTAACAAAAAAAAACCCAGTTAGTAATAAATTTTTGAAAATCATCAAATCGACATATTATATCCTTGCTACCTCTGTTAGCTACCACAATCGAGAGTTTGGTATAGGAAATTTTTGGGCGACTCATCGAAACCAAGCTATTCACAAAGATTCAGCTTGATAGTAATTATTTTTACATCAAGGAAGTATACTACTACTTTTAGGCGTAGGACTGGGATAACGTACCACGAAATTTGTAGGACAATTTATCTGTTAAATTATATAAATATTAATTAAGTAAAAAAAAAAAAATCAGCTGGTTAGTAATCATTTATGATGACCTCGTTATCGATACATGTTGGAAAGAGGGGACTTCTTTAATCCAACCATAGATTTTGTAGGACAAATATTTTTTCTAATAGTTTAGATAATTATCTTGAGATATAACAAAAGAAAATTCAGTTAGTAATAAATATTTGAGAATCATCAAATCGACATATTATATCCTTGCTACCTCTGTTAGCTACCACAATCGAGAGTTTGGTATAGGAAATTTTGGGCGTCTCATCAAACTAAAAGTACTCAAGGAAAATTAGCTTGATAGTAATCAAGTACAAAAATTGACCATGGCTCCTGGACCATTTTTTAACATTGATGGTTTGATCTATATATTTTTAAAGGCTACAAGACATTTAAATCTTGACATTATCTTATTTCTAACAAAAATGTGTTAATCAAAAGTACCACCCAGCGGGGTATTCCGTGGGAGGGTGACGCGCGGTCCCATCTTGGCGGGCTTCGGAAAGCCCGCCGACCGAGAGAGCCGGTGGCTGTATTCGCCGGCGGCTACCGGTTCGGCGTCCGGGGACGGAGCGACGGGAAAGAGTGCCGAGCGCGTAACGCGTCGCGCCGTCCCTCCAAACGGTTCTGGCCTCAGCCGAGGTTCGGACGCTGAGTGTGAGCGGTTGGAGGTTTTAGTGCGGAGTTCAAAAGTACCAGGTTCAAGTAGTTTAATACGCGTAATATCTTCTTCTACGCATCGCTTTTCATAAAGTCTATGTTTTTCATCAAAATGTTTGAAGACTATTTAAATTTTGATGTCCTAAGTTAAGCATAATGGGACACTGGAAGTGTCACACCGAGGCGAGGTCGATCTTTATTGTAATTTAGTTAAATATACGGGATGAAATTTCGTTTTAAGTCGCGACTTTTATCTTTTTATTTTAACTTCATAAAGTTCATCTCCATCATTCGACTAGCTGCCCCCACAACTCCGACTGCGTTACAAACGGATGTAATGATAGACTACATTGCCCACCTTGATAAATAGACTATCCAATACTGAAAGATAGATTCAAATCGAAACAGCAGTTCCTAAGTCTAGCACGATCAAAAAAACAAAACTTTTCAAACATTTAATGTCATAGCGAATAGCGACAGTAAACTTCGGGACTGTAATAATTTTATGCCTTCTAAGAAATAGAACTGTTAATAAAGATGTTCACGAAATTACCTTCATAAGTTATAAAGTCTTGCGAAGAATACAGCTGTGTTTTACGACACATTGTAACAAATATGACATGGTAAAAATGAATTCAATCAGATTTTACTCACGTGAAAAATAAATGTATATTTCGCTAGTCTAATAGATGTTAAAGGCATCATAATATTGTTTTTATTACATATCACAAGTTATTGTTATGTGTTTACATATTACATTTGAACCTGAGATACACAATAATTATATTATAAGACTATCTTATTGTAACACTAACTTAATTTTTCTAAAACATATTATAATTATATTATGTTATAAAAGTGTATATTTAATTTTGTAAAATATAAAAAAAATATTTCTTCTATTGATGCCACCTTCCTAGCTAACTTACTTTTTACACATGTATAATTGGTTGCCTGGAAGAGATCGCTTTAAGCGATAAGGCCGCCCATTGTAACACTTTACTGTACTGTTTTTTATGTGTTTCTTTTGCATGTTTTTGTGGTGTTCAATAAAGAGTTTCTATTCTATTCTATAATTTTAAAACTATAGGTTGCACAGTAAGTGATGATTAAGATTTCATCGCGTAATAATTGAAGCTGCGTTTTCAAACAAAATATCTTTGCCGTATGTTTCACCTGAATTGCTTATAACGTGAGCCTCAGGTGGCGTAGCTGTAGCTATATGGAACCTGTTCAGAAATCTAAGGTAAAAAAGTACAAAGCCTGTATTCTTTCTAGTTTTTTCTAGTGTGTCTATGAGTGATTTTTTATTTTAAAGTACTAATTGCTTTATCTTCGGGTATAAAATTTTATTCGTTTAGTTTCCGTATGCTATTTTATTATCTGTACTAATATTATAAAGAGGAAAGTTTTGTTTGTTTGTTTGTAATGAATAGGCTCCGAAACTACTGGACCGATTTCAAAAATTCTTTCACCTTTGGAAAGCTATATTATCCCCGAGTAACATAGGCTATATTAAATTTTAAAAAAAATTAGGGATCCTTACTAAAACTCCAATAATGTAACATAAGGTGAAAAAAAAATGAGCTGAAAAATTCCTTACGTCGCGTGCGCTGCGAAAACTATTGACAATAGAACAAAATGATGGTCTACGGGTTTTTAGGTCTTAGTAAGACAAACAAAAAAGTCCGCGACAGCATATATCTTACTATCATAGTTTAGTCACAATAACCGCTTTTATGTTTATAAAAATAATATTTCGTCTAGAGATTGAATTTAACGTTAAATTAGTATCGTTATATTAACCCTTATCGAAATTAAGTATTATATTATCAAGAGTATTAATGTAGAAGTAAATTACTTTTTGTTTTATTCCAATCGCAATGAATATGTGGATGCACTTCCGGCCGCGCAAATAATAACGCGACGGCATTGCGAGTACTGTTTGAACCCCTTTGTAACGCAGACGAAGTTGCGCGAGTCAGCTAGTTTTCTAATATTTGCGCTATGTTGTGACTTATAAGTATGATATATTCTACAAAGATAGATAGATCTTCTCATTATATCGGCTTGTGTTGAGATTAAGCAAGTTTTCTTTTAGTTAAAATCAATTATTAAAAGTTAAGGATTACAGTTGAGACAATCAAACCTGATAGTGTTTGGGTGGTGCCATTGCTGTGCTCTAATCTAGATGAATCTTGTATATTTGATTAAAGATTTTTTATGAAAAGTTCATGAAAAGGCACGTGTCATTTGTTTTAAGTCTTTGTCTTGGGACGGCGTGACGAGAAAAAGTGCCGTAGTGCGTAACGCGTCACGCCGTCCTGTATAACCCCGTGCTAGGTTCTGTCTTCAATTACACTGTGGACTACTGGTCACATGATAGAATAGATACTAGATAGTTTAACCGTGCCGAGAGTCACTGGTTCAAATCCTAGGAAATATTATTTCAAAACAAAATAGAATATTTGGGGGCGACGCGACGGGAAAGAGTGCCGATGGCGTAACGCGTCGCGTCGTCCCTCATAACCCCGTGCTGGGGTCTGGCCTCAGCCGGGGTTCGGACGCTGAGTGTGATCGGTTGGAGGTTTTAGTGCGGTTCAACTCCCACATACCCCGCCCGCGGGACGGTCGGGGATCCGGTGATTTCCTCCAACTCAAAAAAAAAAAGGTTCTGTCTTCAGCCGGACGCTGAGTGTGAGCGGTTGAAGGTTTAACTCCCACATATCCCACTTGCGGGGGGGGTGGGAATCCAGCGATTTCCTACAACTCAGAAAAAGTCTTTGTCTTGTTTGTATAACCTGGAGATTTAAGAAACTCTAACAGTGTAACTTGTAAAGTCTTTTATAGATGTTCCACTACCGCGTGTGTTCCAACCCACGTCTATTAAATTATTAATATCTTTACGATCTTTCACCCTTGGTCGGATCTCGTTCAAAATGAGTGACGTAATTTGATAACTCCTGAATTTTACATGACACGTACTATCGGTGCCTGTAGAACATAATTTATAATACAGCCTTCCAGTGACACGAAGGCAGTTAAGATATCTTCAAGGGCTGAGAATATTGGAAATTTACACTTATAATATTTTTAAGGCGAAAGTACAAAGTGTTATCAGCATTTGCCAAAAATACCTTTACTGTATATTCTTTTCTATTTTACGATTATACAGGGTCTTAAAATCCGATGAAACAATACTTTCACAGCAAATAGTATACAACAGCTAAAGACTTAAACCGACTAGTCACCTCCTGCACGGGACTAAAATCACATTCTAAACAGGATACATGCGCCTGTGTGCGTAAAATAGATATAGCACGCTAAATGTAGGTCAGGGGAGGGTTGTCAAAAATAATACAAAATAATAATTTTTCAACTTTGTATGGGAAAATAAAGTCACTAACTCCGTTTCAAAAGTATGTGTATATGATTTAAAATGTGATATAGATTAAGCCCTTAACGTATTGTTTCACCGGGCACCAACACCCTGTATAATTCAAAATATCTATTGTTCCCCATGTGGATAAAATTTGTACTTTACTGTAACAACACGTTACTGTCCAGTGTTGGGCTCAGGTCACCTCAAAAGAGGGTAATTTGTAAATGAGTTTACCTTCAGATTAAGGCATGCATATATACCACTTATGTATCTCAATAGAACAATCCAGAAAAATTGCAACGAAAAATCCAAGAAAAATAAATTTAACACGAAAAAAAACTGCATATTCCAAACCTTTCCACAGGTGCACTCGACGAAGCAATGATGCAAGCCCTAGAACACGACAGGATTGACTTTGTAAAACTTCTCCTAGAAAATGGTGTATCAATGAGGAAATTCCTCACAATACCCAGGCTCGAAGAACTGTATAATACCAAGAGTGGGCCGAGCAATACCTTGAGGTACATCTTGAGAGATGTCAGACCTCATTTACCAAAAGGCTATGTGTACACTCTTCACGACATCGGTTTGGTAATCAACAAGCTCATTGGAGGAGCTTATAGGTACTGTATTAATAGATTTAAACTGGATGTTGATATTGTTTATTTGAGAAGGGAATCAGATTTGCAAGAAGAACCTAGAAAAGGTTCTAAATATTTTACCATTTATTTACACTAAATTACTTAATGAGTTAATCACCAACTTCTGTGTCTTATAACTATTAATAACTACAAGTACACGATATTAAAATTAATATAACCTAACATCTTTTCCACTTCTTAAATGACAAATAAATCCATCAAAAATCCCAATAATACCACAAAGGCAAAGTTGTCCAAATAGCTGAATATATCATAGGTGCTACTACACTCGTCGAAAGTTCCGTCCTATCTACGCGAAGGTGATGAACAAGAGCGTCAACGTTCATCGGAACAGCGCCTCCTTCACCAGGCACACTGCTGGAGGCCTGTCTTTAATAACTGGGTTTATGCCAGTCACAAGCGAGATGGCGCTCTTCGATTATCCCTTCAATGAGCTTTTGGTGAGTTTGTATTACAAAATACTTTCCTGCACCAAAACGAAAGGCAGGACTTATACTTTTTTTTTGACGGGAGGAAATCGCCGGACTTCCACTCGCCCCGCGAGTGGGGTATGTGGGTGTCGAACCGCACTAAAACCTCCCGCCAATCACGCTCGACATCCGATGATGTAGGGGTGACAGGACGCGTTCGCGATTGTCGCTCACGTATCGCCCCGTCACCCCCCAGGACTAATACTCGCAAATAAAATGATTTTCCTAGTAAGTAAAAGTATTTCATAATTTGGTTTAGTAGGTCCTAGAACTACCCATTATAACGTCACAAACATCATGACATTAAAATAATTTCTCTTTAGAATAGTAGATATAGATGATTAAAATGTTTACTCTCTATTACGATCATAGTAATATCTGATTCTACTAGTTTTAAGACTCGATAGTTTAAGTTTAGATTGATACAAAAATAGATTCTGGTCATTACAGAAAATCATCTAAATCAGAAATAAGCTTTTCCTGTTAATTCTCTTATTCTTCAAGATAGATCTTAAACATTCTCCACTCATATAGATGTGGGCAGTCCTAACGAAAAGACATCAAATGGCTCTCCTGATGTGGACTCATGGTGAAGAATCTCTCGCGAAATCTCTGATAGCTTGCAAGTTATACAAGGCTATGGCTCACGAGGCTGCCGAAGATGATATGGAAACGGAAGTATATGAAGAACTGAGGCATTATGGAAAAGAATTCGAAAATAAAGGTAAGAATACATTGTGTACGAAAGTAGATGTAAGGACGGTTAAGATTAATAAGGATGATGTAAGAGTATATGGAGTATATTTGGGTATTACAGATGTATGGATTATTGCGCAAAACCTTTAGATGAGCTCTGTTCAATAACGTTTTTTTACATTTTGTTAGAACCGGTAGTTGTTGTAGGTGTCATTTTGAATTATTAAACTTTCTAGAATTGTAAAAGAAAAAAAAGCTATCAATCGGTCTTTATTTGATCATTTCATCAATACTTAATTCCAAATGACAACGGAAATTATAATCCTTGTAAATACAAAAACAGATTTAAACATATTTATGATTGAAATAAGATACAGTCAAACTTTACAGACATTTCTATCAACAAAATTATCACCTCAACGTGCAAAAAACTTTGAACAACAACATCTAATTAAAAGTGGCTCTAAAACAAGTTATCGTTAACTGAATCTCTTTAATACGA
This sequence comes from Trilocha varians, assembly GCA_030269945.2. Taxonomy (NCBI): domain Eukaryota; kingdom Metazoa; phylum Arthropoda; class Insecta; order Lepidoptera; family Bombycidae; genus Trilocha; species Trilocha varians. The sequence continues at coordinate 2,539,446 of AP028270.1, read as the reverse complement.
AGCCGCTGAAACTTGAGCTGTCGTAACTTCGAACAAATCTGAAGTGATTGTCTTAACTTTAGATTGTAGATTCACTGATGTTGGACACTTCTTAATAATGATGTTTACTTTTGTATTTGTTTGATTTGTAAACAGTTGTTTGGCCATTTAAACTGATTATTTTAAATTTATTTAGGTTTTCAATTGCTAGGTTTTGTTTTATATTGTTTTTCTAATATTTTTGCTGAATAACTTTCTAATATTGTAACACGACAATTTGTTTCGTATAATAATTCGCAAAATAAAATAGTAGTATGATAACTTTCATGCAAAATGAACGGGTTCTCACCACTATTTTCTTCATTACTCGTTTGTATGAAAGTAATGTATAAAACCGCGAGTATTTCAATAGCATGAGTTTTTTATGTTTAACATTTTTGGAAGCAGAGATTTTGATAGAATTTTTAGTAAATTTTAAGGAATATAATACTCTAATCCATCAAATTATTCCTTTATTCCAAACACCAACCTTACAAGTTTTACGAGCATCCACAATTTGCAATCTACAAAAAGTTATTAATCTACTTCCAGCCCTAGAACTATTAGACTACTGTTACCGCCAAGACGACGATCAAGCTCAACAGCTCCTCACATGCGAACTCCAAAACTGGTCCGGCCAGACCTGCCTCAGCCTGGCAGTAACTGCCAACCACAGGGCTCTGCTCGCCCATCCATGCTCCCAAATAATACTGGCAGATCTGTGGATGGGTGGTTTGAGAACAAGAAAGAACACCAATTTGAAGGTACAACTCTATTGTGCTTTGTAAATTCTTTTATCTCTTCTTAACGCACAGATTTGTCTTAAGCACGTTTGATTGATGGGACAAGGATACCATTAGATAGACTTGAGTTGCAATGAGATTTTGTGAAACTTAGTAATGGATAAACAAATTGCAATGAGATTTTGTGAAACTTAGTAATGGATAAACAAGTTGCAATGAGATTTTGTGAAACTTAGTAAACAATAAAGAAGTTGCAATGAGATTTTTCGAAACTTAGCAAAGGATAAAATATTTGCAATGAGATTTTGTGAAACTTGGCAAAGGTAACTGAGGTTGCAGTAAGTTTTCATATTATCAGTGTCCTTGTTCCTGACATGTTTAGGCACGTAGATTCAGTGTTAGATTATAACTTAGAATAACTCCGAAAGTTATCGATGTCCGTGTGTCAATGAGTCGCTTTATATATAAAATTTCGCATGTACATTCCGCTAGACGCCGATTATGGTAACAAGACCACCGGGACTCATCGGCATACTCATCGTATTTATAATAAAACTGTCTGTACATAATCGGCGTCGAAATCTCCTAGCATGTCGCTTCTATATAATAGTAGCCACGGAGCATTTCGTTCGCCACATCGGCTTTGTCGTGATGTAAAGGTAATTCTGAGCCTGCTGTGTCCGCTGTACATTCTGAGGCTCGAGTTCAAGTCGAAGGAGGAACTGCAGCTGATGCCGCAGACGGAGGAAGAGCATCTCGAGAACGAAAGCATCGAGGATGATAGGAGCAACAAGGATCCTACCGATGCAGAGGTATTTTGCGTTTCGTCCATCTCGCTTATTACACATTTTTATAGGATTTTCATAGTACACTTGTTAAATAGGTTTGTTAAATAGTAATTTTATAGTTCTCCTCTCCCTAGTGAGATATGGTGAGATTTGACTCAACTCTCTCCTCCGAAATGTGTTTCTTGTCCAAATATGTGAATTTAAATTGTAAAAACCAAATACACATTTACGCTAATTGGCTATATCAAAAAACGGAATATTTGGTCTATACAAAATTTACTCTTAAAATATATTTTTTAATGAGAATTAAATAAAGATTTCGCTCCATAAACAACGCTGAACACCTCATACATGTCCAGAACTGTTATTATCAGTTGTTCTTAACCTTAAGTTTTCACTTCAATAATCACATAATCATAATCTAATATATAAAATTGTCGTGTCACGGTGTTCGAACTTGAACTCCTCCGAAACGGCTTGACCGATTTTGATGAAATTTTTTGTGCTTATCCGGTACCTATGAGAATCGGCCAACATCTATTTTTCATCCCCTAAATGTTAGGGGTAGTCCACCCCTAATTTTTTTTTTCGGCGCAGACGAAGTTGCGCGAGTCAGCTAGTAATATTATAAAGGCGAAAGTTTGTATGTATGGATGTATGTTTGTTACTCTTTCACGTAAAAACTACTGAATGGATTTGAATGAAACTTTACCACAATATAGCTTATACATCAGAATAACACATAGGCTACAATTTTTGAACCCCTTTGTAACGCAGACGAAGTTGCGCGGGTCACCTAGTATTACATATTTTCCATCTAATGTATTTATACCATGCTACAAACACATTGGATTGTTTATTTCCAAACTTTACCACATTATCATCGAATCAAACATCAATTACGATGGTATTTTTAGGACAAACATCAAAAAGATTAATGAACTACATCCATTTTCATAAAACTTTGACATGCTTCTAAAGATTCAAGAATTATATTGATGGACAATATTGATAATATAAAAGTGGAAACACAACCATTAACACTAAAATTAATAGTTCATTATTATTTAAGATATGAATCACAAAATAAATGAGTGTTTGCATCATCACATTAAACTTGAGAAGATTTTTTGGACAATAGGTCAGCTTGCATTATAGATATTAAAATAAAAAAATCATAAAGGTTTCAATCCTTATAATAAATATATACAAGAACATATTATATCTAAAGTTATAGATTTAAGTGGTGGCCGAGTGGTCGAAGCGCTTCCTTCCGAACGGGAGGTCGCGGGTTCAAATCCGGCCGGCTTGTACCTCTAAATCTAAATGTGAAAAAGATTTATGTACAATTTTCCACAACACCACTGGCTAAAAACGGTGAAGGAAAACATCGTGAGGAAATCTGCATGTCGGAAGAGAGTTCTAAAAATCCTTTGAAGATATGTGAAGTCCCCAATCCGCACTGGGCAAGCATGGTGGACTATGCCTAATCCCTCTTCTGAGGAGACCGGAGCCCAACAGTGGGCAGTCATGGGTTGGTATAGGTATAGACTTAAATACACACTGTTCACACTTAAGCTAAAAACAAATAGTGGTCCAAAAGAAAAATCGCTAGTCAGACAACATTGTGATCAAAATTTAAGTAAAAAACACTAGCTTCAGTAACAAAAAAAAAAAAAATTTAGTTATAAGTCTTCAAATAGTCTGATCACTAAACTATTCGGAAGGTTTACAATATATTTTGCGTACGTTAGGTGGGAGTTGTGAAAAGGCGTACGCTTTCTATCAAGAACATAATACCGCCGGGACAGCAAAGCAAAACTAAGGTAGACGGGGCCCAAGCCTCGCCTTGATGGTATATTGTAATACGAACACTTAGACACAAAGCACTATAATGCACATCACAGTTATAATAATAAAACACGATCAAATATGTTTTACGCATATTGTTAATTTCCCAAATAAATAAATATTAAAGGTAGTACTAATCTTAAAATACACAGAACTTTATGATGGCATGGGAATTAGAGCTTACTATTAATACGAATTTAAGATACTTTTTTGCCCCGCACCATCCGGCTATGGAATGAGCTCGCCTCCTCGATATTCCCTGAGCGCTATGACTTGTGCTTCATCAAACGAGGCTTGAGGAGGGTCCTTAAAGTTAGGTCGTAGGTAGCGACCCCTCAGTGTCCCCTGACATTGCAGAGGTTCATGAGCGACGGTAACCACTTCCTATCAGGTGGGCCGTCGGCTCGTCTGCCTACATGGCAATAAAATAAAAAAAGTTGAATTTAACCTTCCTATCACTAATGAGTAGTTACCGCTACTCGTAGATTATTGCAATGCTCAACAATTTGAAACAGTTAGATTAATTTACAAATCAGATACATAGATATTTAGGGAGCACTGCAAATTCGTCGACTTTCCAGATCCCACGGTTCATGGGTTAAGTTTTTACAAAAGCGTAGTAATGTATGATATGATGATTGATGGACATAACACTAACTCAATATTCGACGTATTTAATGGCGTTATATTTATTAATTAATTAAAAAGAGGATTTTATCCTCTCAAAATCAGTTCAAAAGACGAATTAATAACTTACACAATTACTAAACGGGTTCCTACCACGATTTTGATTAAGTTAACGATCTCGATATTTCAACAGAAGACTGAATATTACGGGTAGGTTACTTAAGAGCAGACAAATCTGTCTATCCTCTTGAATAATCATGAGTGTTTCAAGAATTACGAGTAAATAAGATAAAAAACAACACACAAAATAGCTCCATTAAAATCGTGTTCGTATTACACTTGCCCACACCAAGCATACGACCTGTCTCTGTGAAAGCTTGTCGTGTTTACTTGCCATTTTCAAGGTCCTTTCTTCACCCTTTTACTGTCTTTGCTCTCGACTTTATCGGCTGACTCGTCCGTTTATAGCTCACCCGGAATTTTATCGAATGCGAAAATATATTCTCGGGAGATTTCTAATACGATATTGAGAAGTTACGGGAGTAAAATTGAGGATAAATGTTTCTGAAATGTAATTGTGATTTCAAAAAGTATGGCATTGTTGATTTTGTTCTCGTTTGTTGCCTCAAAATAATATTTTAAATTACTACTTTAAAAATAAAAAATTAAAACTTCGAACTAATCGAGTAGACAATCTCGTACTTTTTGATTTAAACTTTTCTGACTGCCACATAACAGAGTTAATAATTTCATTTCCTTGGTGAGCTAAAAACGTAGCTACTGAACGTTTAATATTTTCAATTTCCTTCTTACTTAGTTAGATTTCTTTACGACTGTTTGATGTTGCGGCATATTTAATAGCTATAAAGTTTACAGCGTTTTCAATGCTTCATTTACTGTGTCTATCTTCAGAATAGTTAAGCTTTCGATGTTTTTCGTAGTATCTATTAAAGCGTGTCTTGCGCTAACAGCATTTTACGATAGCCTATTCACGTTTACAATAACTTCTGATTCAACTTCAATTTTTATTACCGCGTTGTGGTCGTGCCGCTGTATGCTTATATCCATTTTTCTGGACTCAAGCAGGCGTTGATTGGCTCAGGAGAATGCGAGACGAGGGTCGATCAAAACGGGAAAGTGGGTAAAGTGGGTTGGGAGCCTTCATATAGAGAACTGCCGGAGTACCATCCGTCAGAAATCAAGAGAATGAGGCCGCTTCGTTTGAGGAAGAAGATTTATGAGTTCTTCACGGCGCCGATCACGAAATTCTGGGCCGATTCGGTAAGTATTTTGTCTAATCATTGCAGAGATTTTACTCGTTCATCATACTTTATTACAATCGTTAATCTTCGAGCTGAATATAACTTGGCCGATTTTTTTTGCATCAGCCTTAATGTGAATTTTATAGGTATGCGAGTACTCGCGATATAGACCTATTTTTAAATAGGCAAAAACACATTCAGTGTCAACATTGTGTGCCTGCAAAAATGTGGCTGTATAAGTTTTGCTATTGGACACACTCGTGCACATTTCCGAAATAAAACAAATAATCATACAATTTTAGCCTATTCACAAAATATTCTAACACTAATCAGTTTGTAAACGGCAAAGATACAGGTCCCAAACTCCATTAGCTACTCAGCCTATCTGAAGCAATAAAAAATCCATTGAGAACTAAATTTAATAAAGCTTAGAGAGGCTGTAAAAATATTTAATTAATTCTTTATAAAATATTACACAAAGACCAATTATGCAAATGTCGCCTACATTCGGGGGACCTCAGATTTAAAATTCAATTAATTATCATTCTCCTAAGAAAAAGAATAATTATCATAATAATTTGCTGAGTAATTCTGATGAATTACAAAGATAATTTATTGAAGATTTAGCTTCATTGATTTTCCTTTCATATGACAAATAGATTTTAAGTTTTTGGATTTTTACTTTTCCTTACTCTCGGTAGTGTTTTAAATAAGTAAATATTTGGTAATAGTAATATTACTTTGAATCACAGGGCCGAAGTAGCTTTTTCTTTTTTCTTCTTTAAATAAATGATTTTAAGTTCCTCTGTAAATTCGTACATACTTACTACCTAAAAGAAAAATAAAATAAGATCTTCTTATCTCAAAAGTATTGTCAAAAATAGAGACTGATTTTGAAAGTAAATATATGTAAGAAAAGATAGATTGAATTTATGAAGGATTACCTGGATTACGAAGTGTTCTAGTGTGACAAATAACTTCACAGAATACTATTAATACAGAAGACAAGCTACATAATATAATCCCCAGTAAACATAGTAGGTCTCAGAGAAATTTCGAAACCTTTGAAAATAATGTTTCCTCCTCCATAAATAGAAAAGGAACCCACCGCTTGCCTAGTGGGATGTGAGAATTTTACAAATTGTTGAAGGGCTTCAAGTTTATCTATATTACCTATGTGGCTTCCACCAAATTAATATCAAAATAAATTAGAGTTATCACGTTTTCATGTTCAGTATTTCTGAAAGTATAGTTTTATATTTAAGCATGAAACCGAATATACTAATAAAATTATAATAACTAAAATCCAAGCGACTCAGCTATTCGCACATCAATCAATCCTTATATTTTTCATTGTTTTTCACATCGTCGAGACCTGAAACAATAGTCGATTATATATCACTGAAACAAAAGGGCTTTGACGGGATCTTACCGGATTAGGGCATGCTAATGAGCCAATCTGCGCTTAAGTACCCTTAATAATTATGCGGCAATATATCTAATGTGTGGGATGAAAATATTCGGGTTAAAATTAGTAATCTTGCTGGTTTTGTTTATGGTAATTTATGGGTTGGATAGTAAAGGAAAAGGTTGGGCTTTTGAAGAGCTTAATTAATATTATATTTAATTAATCTTGAACCGTGAACCTTTAGTATTAATATCAACATGCAGAAGGCGATGTTGATGAGATGTCTAGTTGATGGGTGCACTTATATTTCAGTCAATCATTATCATCAGCCTGTAGACACTACTAGACATAGGCCCCTCAAATCTCGCACCCTCAACCGGTTCTGCGCAGCCTCTTATTAAAGTCAATGATACTGATGTAATGAGATCTTTATATAGCAAGTTTTTCATTCTAAATATATCTACTGATACATAACGTATCTTATCCACTCAACTTGGATCGGCAACCAAATTGGTTTGTTTACTTTTGCCAAGTCTGTGTCAGGAGCCAAAATTGAGCACAGTTCTAAAACTTGTTTTGTTTACATTTTTTAATCGTCTCATATTTTACAGAGATGATATATTTTCGCTGAAAATGCAATACAGCGTCGTTTAGTAATAAATATTTACAAAAATATAAATTTTAATTAAAAATCAAAATTAATAATTATTGGAAAAAAATGTTTTAAAAAGGGGCTCAAAACACGGTAGTGATTCCGAACGAAGTCCCCAATTTCGCGAATAGCGACGTTCCCAGTTGAGTGGCTACGTTAAAAGTTTTCTTTCTGAAATTCGATTTCCCTAATACTCAAGTCGTTATAATTTATAAGATCACCTTGATAATTATATCTCGCCATCTGTTCAAAGTTTTCGCAACACGTATATCCTTATTTCAACCTTAACGTTGAAGGTGGAATTTTATGCAAGAAAAGTTTACAAAGTTAGAGAATATTCGACAGGCATGTCTTTGAAATGAGACGCTTTATCTGAAGTACTCGATATTGATAAAACTCATATTAAGGCTAAGATGCTTTTACTCTTTATAATTTTGAATTCCTAGTCGACTTGCCAGTCAATAGCCTATATTTTATTATTGTGTTAAACGAACTGAGGATCAACGACATCACCTAATAATTACACAGAACAACATTTTGGCTTCATTCTATTGTTCATGATCTTGATTCCAGATATAATAATTCTATACAGGATGTATGCAGACCACTCCCGAAAACATAGGCAGGGTTAGTACACTAGTGATACCTGGGATGTTAAGCTTTTTGCAAAAAAAATCTGAATGGACCGATTTTCTGGCTTATCATCACAAGTATCACTAGTACTACCACCAGTTTTCGTTTTTGGGAGTGCTCTGTTTACACCCTTTACATCAGTGGCGTGCATCCATATTTAAGTCAGGGTATTTAGAAATATAAATCTGAGTAATTTTTCACATATTTATGTCCTATAATCAATTTAATTTAACTTTTACGCTAAATGTGTGCCGATTATAGTAATGAAAAGTGTATTTTGATTAAATATACAATGTTTAATCGTTTTTTGTTACAATTTTTTAAGCAAATTTGAAATGAGCGTATGCAGTGCGTATTTGCTTGTATGAACTGCACGTCGCTGCTTTATATTCATACTAAATATCCAATATTGTTCCAGATAGCCTACATATTGTTCCTATTGATGTTCACATACACAGTATTAGTCAAGATGAATCCTACGCCATCTTGGCCAGAAATATATTCTATATGTTATATATTAACTTTCTTATGCGAGAAGATTAGAGAGATCGTAACTTCCGAGCCTGTTGCTATTAGGTAAGTTAATCTCAGGATGTTTGTAGATGAACTCTTAATTGGATAGCTGGGGATGATTGAGGATGTTATTAATTGTAATTAGAACTTAATTTTGGTAATTGCTTGCTTGGACAGTGTTTAAATCAGTTTTATTGCTGTGTTAAAGTGAATACTTGTGAATGGAAAATCATTTAATATTTCTTGAATGGAAATAGTAGCTAGTTTATGATTTAAATACATATAAACATAAATAATATATAAATACATGATAAATATATAAATAATATATAAACTAATATAAAGGTTGTCAAATATGTCCCTTCCGCCTTTTTCGCGGCTATGTACAACGCGCTACAGAGCTCGTATCTGGCAATACTATACATAATTTGTAAGGTCTTGACATAACCTACAAAACGACGCTATGCATGATTAGTTTGGATATTGCGAGGCTTCTACGAGGGAGGTATTATGAAGTTGCCGTCTAGATGGAAACAGATTATCGAACAAAACGGCGCATATTTGAACTGAATCCGATCACTGTAACACTTTTTATAAAGCATTGAATAAAGAGCAAAAAAGCGGAAGGGAGATATTTGACAGCCGATATTTGGACCATTTTTGTATATTTTGTCCATATCGTCTAAAACAGTAATATATAGCTATAGAAGATTGAAATGTTATGTTTTAGTATGTATGAAGCAAAAGACCTTTTGAGGCATTCTGATTTCCAATATCTAATAATTGATTAATTTTCTTGCAAATACAAAATTTTATCTACTAAATCCCACTATCTCTTCCCCAGACATAAGTTCAGTGTATGGGCATGGAATATGTGGAACACATACGATGCAGGTTTCATAATATTCTTTCTCGTTGGACTGACGTTAAGATTGCGCGAAGTTTCGCGGGACGTGGGGAGAGTTATCTACTGCGTCGATATTATATATTGGTACTTAAGGATATTAAATATATTGGGTGTTAATAAGTACTTAGGTAAGGGTTTTGTTTAATTTTTTTTTGTTGGGGTATGTGGGAGTTGAACCGCACTAAAACCTCCAAACGCTCACACTCAGCGTCCGAACCACGGCTGAGGCCAGAACCCAGCACGGGATTATGAGGGACGGCGCGACGCGTTACACCCACGGCACTTTTTCCCGTCGCGCCGCCCCCGTCATTAATATGTAAATGTTTGATGTAAAATTTCAATGATTTTTCAAAATTAATTGCAATGTGTATTCTGTATATACTATGTTTACGCTATCAATACACGATTTTAAAAGCATTAGTTTTGATACGTATCATCAATTTTATTGAAACCTTAAGTTCAAAGAAATTATTGCACAGATCATGATCTATTTTCAAATATCCATAAAGTCTACGATTGTACATCTGTGCATGAAGTATTAATAAATTAAGTAAATTAACCCTTAAATGGAGAATGTTGTTTTTAAACAACATACTAAACATCACAGATAAAATTGACCTTCTTTAAATTTTTTGTTAATTTTGACAACTAGTTCTTATTTCTGAACGAATTTTGTACTTTTTTTTTAAGTATAGTAAATTCATGTCTACGTTTTTGTATGTACTCATTTTTTCCTAGACAGTACAGTAATACATGTCTATTACACAAATATATATTTTTTTAAAACGTAAAACAAAAATCGTCCATTTAAGGATTAATAAATAAAGTATTAAAAAATGATTTCTCGTCAATATATTATCTTATTAACATTATATATTTGAACAACAGGTCCTCTAGTCACAATGATGGGTAAAATGGTAAAGAACATGATATACTTCGTGGTGCTATTGCTAGTTGTATTAATGTCGTTCGGGGTTGCCAGGCAAGCCATATTACACCCCGACAAGGATGCCAGTTGGCATTTAATAAGAGAGGTACGTGCCAGATATTTTAGTCATTTAATTTCAGGAAATAATAATTTATTTTTCAGAATATCTCGAATCAACATCAACAAAGTGAAGTTTCAAAGAAACTATGTTAGTGTGCGAAATGATCTGTCATCGGCACCCTAAAACATCAGAAGGTTGTGTAGTTACTTCGGCATACTTTCAATAGGCTTCATTCTGTTCATAATGTTGATTCCAGATGTAATAAATTTATAATCAGAAGATATAATTTCATATGTAAAATAATAACAAGGAATCCAAAAAAAATGGAATAAGAGGATATTTAGTGGTATACAGTGTGTTTCAGATATGAATGGGAACTTTCTTTAATATTTAAGGTCCAAAGATAAGCGCAGAGTTTGATATTAAACAATGTCTAGTTAGGTATCGGCTTCTTACTTCGGTCCTGTATTTCCTTACTGTTTTTGGAATTAGGCATATAACTATCAATGATCTATTATTGGTCAATCAGAACCTCCTCCACAGTTAAGCATAAATCTAAAAGCTTAACTCTAAATTATAAATGTAAATTGTTGTAATAAAAACTAACAAATTATCCACAAAATCTGGAATACGAAATGAGCTCAATTAACTCTAAATCCAAACTTAATTCTAATTAATCGTTCCTAAATACACAGACTTCATGGTAATGAATTAAAAGAAACAGTTTCCCGCCAAAAAACAACATGGCGTCCAAACATTAAACTAAACACATTATTCACACAAAATTTCTAAACGAATAGCAAAGTTGTAATGTTTTAATGAAATCCTTCGAATTTGGACGATTTCTCGCGAAGGTCGGGTATAATGTGACCCTTTTAGCCATTTACAGTTATAATTATATTTTCATTGTATTTCCAAGTAGGGTTACCGAGAAATACACCGAACATCCAAATTTAGTTCTAACTTTATTCTGGTTGTGTTTTAAGTTTTAACTGTAAATGTCCTTCTCAAACGAGGCTTGAGGAGGGTCCTTAAAGTTCGTAGGTAGCGACCCCTCAGTGTCCCCTGACATTGCAAAGGTTCATGAGCGACGGTAACCACTTACGATCAGGTGGCTCGTCTGCTTTTCTAATTTCACTTACACTTATTAAACGGGTTTTACCACGATTTTTATTAAATAAACGATCCCGGTTTCAACGCTGGTGCAAGCGTCAAGTTCACGGGAAGACTGAGTACTGCCGGTAGATTATTAAAGTTTCTTATACAAGGGTTTTCTTGTTTGTTTCTTTTTCTTAATTTGCATCCTAAAGGAAGATTGTTTAAACATCTTAGACGTGAGTTCAGTGGTATATCACTACAATTTAAACTCACATCTTCACACTATACTGACAATCATTTTATTAAGAATCTGTTTCCATAGTAACAGCGTAGAAATATCGGATCACTCAATGACATAGTTTTAAAAATCCGTTCCTAATTTGTCTCAATAATTATTAATATTTTGACAAAACAAGCACCAACATTTGATAATAATCCCTTGCTTATCTCAATAATTATTAATATTTTGACAAAACAAGCACCAACATTTGATAATAATCCCTTGCTTCAATCTTATGTTCAAATAGTTAATTAACGTCAACCTGTGGTAAACTACACCCAATGCGGTTGATGGTCTCCCAAATGCCTGAGATGCCTAAACTATGTTCTACCGTAGGTCATTAAAAGCCTTTGTGTTTAAGAAACATATTAATACTATGATTTTAATAATATAAATAAAAAATTCTCTCTGGCAACTGTCATGACAATACAATGTCAAAATTAAAAATATTAAATTATTAGATAAATATTGGAAAAATGGCAAAAAATTGCACAAAAAGACAAATTATGGACAGTAAAAATGTAAGAAAATAGTCTGGGCAATAATTACTGAACAGGTATACATAAAAATTACTATGAGATATGAGAAGAAACCCGAAACGTCAGTGCCGAGAGAAACAACAAAGCGCACCATCACCAACTATTACCAGCTCGTCGCGGTCGTCGAGTGAAAACACACTGACGAGACGAACTATAACATCAGACGACGAGCCTTCCCCTGCGACAACAACACCTGCGCGTCGGGGACGCCCACCGGCACGCTTGGGACCAGCGGACCGAAATGGTTCGTCTACGGCCCCCGCTACCAGTGGTGCAGTGCGCCCACGCATGAGATGGTCTGAAGAAGTAAATAAAAATGTCATGCGGGCGTACTACAGGGCTACGGAGGGGGGAACTAACCTCACTGCGTATCGCTCAAGGATGTTGCCTCTGTTTCAGGTCTTGTGCCCAACTGTCGACGTCACGGTGCAACGGTTAGCGGATCAGGTGCGGGTCATTCAGCGACTTAAGTTGCTGGATGAGACTGTACTTGGCCGATTGCGCAACGAAGCACTGCCTGCTCCTCATGAACCACAATCAACACAAGTGGTAAATGTCACTGTCACCCAAGCTATACCACCAGCGGAGGAGCTTCAGGTGCAGGCATGTGCAAGTATCCAGGACGATGAGCGTTTGAGGAGCGCTCTGGAGGACTCTATACAAGAATTTAGGTTTGTCCCGCCATGCTCGCGGCCACGTTTACCGCGGTTGCCCATGTGTAAACGCAATGTTTCGCTGGTATTGGCCCTGGACTGCATCTTAAAACCTTACTTTCAGTCAACTGTAGACCTTGTTGACACCCACTCGGTTCTGTACTGCGGTGCGGTTGCTGTCTGTCGAGTGGCTGGGGTAAAATTCCCGAACCCTAACCAGACATACCGCCGACATGATGGTAAGCCGCAATGGCAGTGCAGAATCGAGAGGCGCATAGATGCAGCCAGGACCCTTATAGCGAAGCTTATTTGCTTCCAGGCAGGCAACACGCGCCCGCGCGTAATGCGATTCGTCGATCGAGCCTTCGCTGACACCGGTGTCAGCAGGAACGACTACCTGGCTCGTGTCGTCGAGCGTGTTGACTACTGGAAGCAAAAAGTTTGCGCATGGGCGAACCGTATTCGTCGGTACCGAATAAGATCGGAGCGGTACCACTTGAATAGAGTCTTCCAGAGCAATCAGAGGAGTGTCTACAGAAACTGGGAGGCTTCTCGAGGAAGAGTTACCGATGGACTCCCACCAGTTGATGAGGATGTGATGACCTCATTTTGGAAAAATATCTGGTCGGTGCCCATCGGTCACTCCGAGGGGGAGTGGACTGAGTCGGTCGGACGCGCGTGCGAGTCTATTACAGACATGAACACCGTAGCGATCACGCCGATTGACGTAGCTTGTGCGGTGCGTTCGGCCCCGAACTGGAAAAGTCCGGGACCGGACGGGCTGCACAGCTACTGGCTGAAATGGATACGCAACTCGCACGGGCGCATGGCTGCTCAGTTTCAACAGGCCCTCGAGTCGGGAACCCTCCCAGATTTCATGACATCAGGGGTCACTCATCTGATATACAAATCTGGCAATACCTCGGACCCTAAAAACTATAGACCAATAACTTGCTTACCCACCATCTATAAGCTACTTACATCCATTCTGAGAAACAAAATTCAAATACATATCTCGGCAAATGACATAATGTCACCTTCTCAGAATGGGTGTAAGATAGGGTCTCGGGGTACAAAGGATTTGCTCCTCATTGACATGACTATCACGCAACAAGTTCGTCGAGGCAAAAAGGGTGTCCATATGGCTTGGATTGACTATAAGAAAGCGTATGATTCGGTGCCCCATTCATGGCTAATGAGAGTTTTAGAGCTTTATAAAATACATCCCACTCTACGCTCCTTTCTTAGCTCATGCATGGGTCAGTGGTCTACGTTTCTTCGTCAACCAGGACATATTGGATCTCCGGCCTCCCCGAGCTTAATAAGGATAAGGCGGGGTATCTTCCAGGGTGACAGTCTGAGTCCTTTGTGGTTCTGTCTGGCGCTTAATCCTCTAAGCACGTTGCTTGGAGATTCAACGCTAGGCTACCGACTCAAGAGAGGGGGTGAGCCCATTTCACATCTCTTGTACATGGATGATCTCAAATTATTTGCTTCTAAAAAATCTGACCTAATATCTTTACTCAAAATAACCGACAATTTTAGTAAAGCTATTGGAATGGAATTCGGAGTAGATAAGTGTGCGGTCATAGATATACAGAGAGGTAAAATTGTAAACTCTGAGAGTTTGCAACTTAGCCAAAGTGAGGTGCTCAGATCTCTTTCTGAGTCGGAAACCTACAAATACCTTGGAATGTTCGAAGCTTTGAGTATAGTCGATGCAGATATGAAACAATCGGTGAGGGATCGTTTCTTCGGCCGCTTGGTAAAGGTTTTGAAAAGCCTCTTATCTGGCGGAAACAAGATCCGAGCCTTCAATGGTTGGGTCATGCCTGTACTGACGTACTCCTTTGGCATTCTAAAGTGGACGCAATCAGAACTAGATGCCCTGGATAGAAAAGTTCGGCGACTGCTGACGGCATACAGGATGCACCACCCACGTTCATCTGTTATGAGGTTGTATATTCCTCGGAAGTGTGGGGGTCGTGGCATGTTAAATGTCAAGGACCTACACAACCGAGAGGTAAACAACCTTCGGGAATATTTCCTTAAGGTAAGCGTGGGTATGTACCGTAATGTAGCAGCAGTTGATAAGGGACTCACTCCGCTGTCCTTAGCGAACGAGAATTGGCGGACGCTAAAGGTAATGAGTGTGGCGGATCACACGGACGTATGGAAGAGCAAGGAACTACACGGACGGTTCTACCGGGCCCTTATGAGCCCCGATGTAGATCAGTTAGCCTCCGTATCTTAGCTACGATACAGTAACCTCTTCGGAGAGACTGAAGGTTTTGTCTTTGCAATTATGGACGAAGTTATCATGACGAACAACTACCGTAAATATATTCTAAAGGATGGGACGGTCGACATTTGTCGGGCATGTCACCGTCCGGGAGAGTCTATTAGACATATCGTTTCCGGTTGTTCTCGTCTTGCTAACGGCGAGTACTTGCACAGGCATAATCAGGTAGCTAAGATTATCCACCAACAACTTGCTCTGAAATACGACCTTGTTGAAGCCGCTGTACCTTATTACCAGTATTGGCCTCAGCCGGTTCTCGATAATGGTCATGTAACGCTCTACTGGGACCGATCTATTATCACTGACAGGACTATTGTTGCCAATAAGCCTGACATAGTGATAATAGATCGGGATGCGCATCGGGCGGTGCTGATCGATGTCACCATTCCACATGACGAGAACCTTGTGAAGGCAGAAAAAGAAAAACTGCTAAAATATTTGGACCTGGCCCACGAGGTGACCGACATGTGGCGTGTTGAATCGACCATCATTGTTCCGATCGTTGTATCTGTGCACGGTCTAATAGCGAAAAGCTTCGACCGTCATCTAGAGAAGCTTTCGCTCTCCGGCTGGGTAAAGGGCCTGATTCAGAAGGCGGTCGTTCTTGACACGGCACGTATTGTGAGGAGGTTCCTCTCTCTTGAGCCCTGACCACTGATGGCTTGGGTCGTAGACCCCGTCTCCAGTGGCCCTCTGCTTTTTTTATATTGTATTTTTAAATTTATTTTCTTGTGATTGTTTTTTTAAAGATATAATGTAAAAAATGAGCTAATAAATGAATATGGAAATTAAATAATAATAGGACTTGTTTAAAAAAGGATTTCTTTTGATATTCATTTAATATAATACTTATAAATTTATTCTAAATATTGCTGACGTCGTGAGTGAAAGAGATAGCAATGAAAAAATATACGAGTAGAAAAGAACCAACCCTATTTCCAACAATGGGACAATTCAGTATCTGTCAGTATCTCACAATAAACCATAATAAGAGTCTGATGACATTACGTTTCATATCACAATTCTGTATACTTTTGTTACTAAGTCACATTGACTTTCCTCCCGTCCAAAAAAAAAAAAAAAGTCACATTGACTTTAATTATTTTGTCCTACGATTTCTTCGTCTTTATGAATCTTCTCCAAATTCTGTTTATGATAACACATGCCGAAACGAACCTCTTTAATGACGTAAGCGTGTTTACCTCTACGTCATTCCATAATTACCACCTATCTAATACCTCATTAATTTCTCATTTAGAGACCTCTTCTCTTTTTCCTTCCTCGTAATATACTGTAACTAAAACGGGATATCCAATTTGATACTGATAGGAGTTATCGACATTGCAAACAAGTACACAACATGGACAAAACTAAGTTTTTTTCCCAATTAGATGTTGACATTTTGAAAGCGAATAAAACAAAACAATATTCTACTATCAAAATTAGTCTCAATCCTGAAAAGAACTGACGAAAGAAACTCAAAGGGCATGTCTTAATTTTTTTAAATACAATTGTTGATGATGATGAGATGGCCAACTGCCGCCATGATCCGGTAGACACAGTCAGTGTAGGCAGAGTCAGACATAGACCATATGGGAACAAAGTAGTCATTGTGACGAGGTTTGAGGACGGGCTATGTCCAGTGGACGTCTATAGGCTGCTGATGTTAATGATGTTAAATACAAATCTTATGAATGGAACGATCTAGGATGAGCACAACTAACAATTTCCAGGTTTTCTTCCAACCTTACTTCATGTTATACGGTGAAGTGTTCGCCGAACAAATGGCCCCACCCTGCGGCCTTCCTGGCCTAGAGGAATGCAGGGTTGGGCACTGGGTCCCACCGCTGGTCATGAGCGTGTACCTACTCATAGCCAACATATTACTAGTCAATCTACTCATAGCGGTGTTCAATAACATCTTTATTGAAGTCAATGGAGTATCGCATCAGGTTTTGAT
Organism: Trilocha varians; assembly: GCA_030269945.2. NCBI lineage: Eukaryota > Metazoa > Arthropoda > Insecta > Lepidoptera > Bombycidae > Trilocha > Trilocha varians. The sequence goes on along the minus strand of AP028270.1, from coordinate 2,522,223 downwards.
CCTGTTTTAGGCTTGGTATATTTTAGGCGCTTGTCTTTCATTTTGCAATTTTTTTATTAAGTTTTTGTGAATTTGGAACGTGATAAATCAGTATATTGTCACTGGAAAGTTAAAACTTAAACACCAAAACCTCGTGTTTATTAGTACAAGTGAAATAATAAAAAAATATGCCCCATTTTTGTATATATTTTCTGTACTTTCGATAAATATAAAGGGCCATGTGTAAAAGCTAATGCATTTTCGGTAATTTGGAACTTCAATGTTTACCTTTTTAGTGATGATATGTAGATATCCAACCGTATATTTTCAGACAACACTTTGGTTTTTATTTATGTAGTTTCAAAGTATACACCTTAGTTTAGTGTAAGGTAGCATATTGAAATGAAATAAAGTAGCTCATTCATTTACCTTTACTATGAAAGTAAGTAAGTAGTTTACATGTACATGTGTTTTCATTTTAATTTAATTTAAAATATGCATCTCGTTCCAAATTCATTACCGTTTTTAAACTATGATGAAATTGCAATTTGAGCTATGTAGATAATTCGAAGAAGATAGGAGTTCTGCTGTAGTTGTTGTATTCCGTTCGTTCACTTTTTTAGTTTTGTTATATCACGATTTGATGCGAGACGTCTTTTTTAGGTTTTTCTTAGTTTTATTTTTTTAGTTTACTATTTTTTTCTTTTAAGTTCTCTTCCTCAATATTATTTTTAGGTATTCTACCAACCGTACTTCATGTTGTACGGTGAAGTTTTCGCACCGGATATAGATCCTCCGTGCGGGAAGGAGATAGGCGACCGGAAGTGCGTCACCGGAAGATGGATCACGCCGATCGCCATGACGGTGTACCTACTGATCGCCAATATATTGTTAATAAACCTCTTAATTGCCGTTTTCAATAATATATTCAATGAAGTCAATGAAGTCTCGCATCAGGTTTTTATTTTGCTTTTTTTTATTTTTTTTAGGCAAGGGTCGTGAATAATCTCAATATACTCAATTTTATCTGAGTATTTTTATTTGATTATTTCAAAGAAACATAAAACTTTACCAAGGTGAAATATAACCTACATTTGGACACATTTTGCGAAATATTCATGACTCTTGTCGTCACAGCTCTAATTTCTTCAGATGAGTAATAGTTTTCGTACTGTATTTGAAGGAATGAGAGTTTTATACAGGGTGGTGCCAATAATGTCACATTAATTGATTGTACTTTAACGTCTTCTAAAGGGAAACTGACATTGACCGTTTTGAAGACGAAACTTTTTAAACTTTTATTTTTTTTATTATAAGTACAAAAACTATATTACAATAAAAATATGTAAAGGCTTCGTTATGTCAAGGCAGAATGAAGATATCATTTTCTATGGATATACAGGGTGTAAAAAGAGCACTCCCAAAATTAAGACTGGTGGTACTACTAGTGATACCTGTGATGGTGGAAACAAAATTAAAAAATGTCGTCTAATTGGACCGGTTACCTGTCTTATCATAACAGGTATCATTGGTACTACCACAAGTCTTCGTTTTCGGGAGTGCTTTTTTGCACCCTGTATAATAATAAGTTTTTATAGGCTTTCAAATTATGTATAGTATTGCCAGATACAAGCTCTGTAACGCGTTGTACATAGCCGCGAAATTCAAAAGACAAAAAGGCGGAAGGGAGATATGTATTTCAGAACCTATTATTATGCTACACCGTAGCACAGAAAATTAGATCACACTTATACTATTTAATTTACAATCGAGAAACTGAGTCAGATCAGAAAACTTATCGATTGGTTTCCGAGTGAGATGTTTCCAAGTTATATCAATCATTAATGTGGTCACAAAATTGACATGTGACAATCTTGGCCCTGCTAGTATAATTTTAGTGTTTATTTATTTGCTTTTTTCGTTACCTGCATAAAATTAAAGTATACGTGCCCAGTAATTGTCTAGTTTTTAATTATAACTTTAGCATTTTCACTATAAGTTTTTATGTAAGCTTTAAGTGTTGACAGTAATGTTGAATTTGTGGACCAATTATTCAGTTCTAGAGCCCTGATCTCTGATGGCTTGTATCATAGATTCTGCCTGCAGTAGCTGTATTTATCTCCACCACACCAATACCTCATCATCCCCTCCCCAGGTATGGATGTTCCAAAGGTTCACAGTGGTGATGGAATACGAACAAAAACCAGTACTGCCGCCCCCACTTATAATCTTCTGCCACATCTACGCGGTCGGCAAGTGGGTCACCAGGAATGTCTCCCACAAGAGGTTCCAATACGACAATGGTCTGAAGCTGTTCCTGGAGAAGGAGGATATGGAACGGCTTTATGACTTCGAAGAGGAGTGTGTTGAAGGGTATTTTAGGGAACAAGTAAGTTTATAGTAAACTAGCTGGCCTGCGCAACTTCGTCTGTGTCACAAAGGAAGGCAATTTTCATCTATTTTGTTCAGGGCATTTTATTACAACTCATAAAATATAATTTAATAATTTTTAGTACGCTTGAATTTTTAGTACGGATTTTTTAAATGTTTTATAACATTCTGAGATTTTTTTTTAAATATGACGGTGTCTGAGATTTGCGAGTTTAAACAAGCTCTTCAGTTTATATTAGTATAGATTATGGTGAAGGACTGAGAATAAATATTGCTAAAGAAATACTTGAAAAAAGTAAGGTCAGCAAATGTCTCTATATATTTAAAAAAAAACTGTATTTTTTAAGGATTGAGATTTTAAAATCTGAATGATTTTTAGGAAGTTAAATTGTCAAATTCTATAGAAGAGAGAGTAAGGAATACAACGGATAGAGTAGAACATATCACGACCAAAATGGAAGATTTAAATCAAAAAGCTAACTGCCAAATACAATCAATGCAAGTAAGTAAAAGCATATCTATAAATATAAAATTAAAATTATCAGAATATTTCTTAGTCATGAGGATAATAATAAGATTTTTCTAGAAAATATGTTTCTCGAGTTCTTGCTTTAGATTAAGATTTTATAACATATTTTTTTTTGTATTTGAAAATTGAATTCTGTAATAAGTCGATACTTACTACCCTCCTTAAATATATTTGTAAAATAATATATTTTTAAAAAATTGATAATTAAGATTTTTGTTATTGTGACTACATTGTTGGTTTGTTTGATAATAAATAAATAAAGGACTTTTTTTTATTATTATTGCCATGTAGGCAGACGAGACCAACGGGACACCTCGTAAGTGGTTACCGTCGCTCATGAACCTCTGCAATGTCAGGGGACACTGAGGGGTCGCTACCTACGACCTAACTTTAAAGACCCTCCTCAAGCCTCGTTTGAAGAAGGACAAGTCATAGCGCTCTGGGAATATTGAACATACAATAACTAAATTTTCAAAACTCCATAAACATTTCAGAGCGTAGAATTTAGGTTAAGAAAGCTAGAAGACATAGCGGAACAGACTATGAGTCATCTCGCCGTAATACATCGGTTCATGGCGACTCATCCCTCCCTCGTCAATCGAGGCTCAACTGACACCCTGGGACCTCCTCCTCCGACCTTCCAGGCTGGTGGAAACAGACTCAGGACTGCTAGTGACCGGTCTGAGGTGAGATTAGATTCATAAATTGAGTTGCAAATTGAGTACTTTGTTATAGGTGAGATTTAGTGAAACTTTTTGAGTATAAGTGAGATTTTTTGTAACTTTGCATTTTACTTTTAAATTCGATTGTAGGAGAACAGAAACTGATTTTTGTGCAATTACCTGTTTTTATTCTCAATGGTAAATTAGTAGAATTTAGGTAATTCTTAAATACTTAAGTCACTTTTATTCATACAACATTACAATAGTTTCTTAAGTAATAACAAAATGAGTTCTCAATCTAAATCCTCAATAGTCGTTTGATGTTAAACTCTTTGATGTATAATCCGTGACCGTTCGTATTAATTAAATATATTTCGTGAACTAAGCATGCCTTTAACATTGTCAATTCATGAACTATGAGATAACGAACCTATTTCAATTAATCTTAAATAATGGTATCTGTGAAAACCGTGATTATCTCTGCCTTTACTCTGTAAAATAGAAAACTAAGCAGATTTAATTCTCAATTAATGGGTAATTTTAAACCATATCGCAAGTCTTAGTGACATTTCTCTGCAAATAATTTCTTGATATCCACTCAACTGGGAACGTCACTATTCGCTAAATAGCGAAACAGGGGACTTCGTTCGGAATCAATACCGTGTTTGAGCCCCTTTTTAAAAACATTTTTTTCCAATAATTTTATTTAAACCTTATATTTTTTTAATTCTTTATTACAAAACGACGCTGTATTGCATTTTCAGCGAAAATATATTATCTCCGTAAAATATGAGACAATTAAAAAATGTAAACAAAACAAGTTTTAGAACTGTGCTCAATTTTGGCTCCTGCCACAGACTTGGCAAAAGTAAACAAACCAATTTGGTTGCCGATCCCAGTTGAGTGGTTATAACATTTGTTTCATGTCGTTATCTCATTGTTAGTCTACTATTACTTTGTCGTTGTTGTCATGTCCTTTTATTATTGTCAATAACTAACGAAACTTAATTCCAAAGCATACTTGTTAACAAGCACGCACTTTACAATTGACATTCCATCCCAAATAGTTTACAACTATGTTGTTTCTCACTTTGTTAACATTGTTCTATGCTTTGTATAGGCATAGTTCTGAACAATACGATCATGCTGTACTTCGATTTATTTCAAACGATATTGATAAATGGTAAAAGTGAATAAAGTAACAACCACATAAGTATAGTTGTACAGACGGTTTCAATAATACCTAAACAGGAATATAGGCCCCAAAAACAGCTTTAATGAATTACTTATTCAAATTTATCAATTCAGTTATTTAAAATCGCCCATATATAACATTTTCAAAAGACATCATAGTCACAACATTGTTATTATTAAGGGGCGTCCATTAATTACGTGAGGAAATTTTAGTTGCTCTCTTCTCGTTACGTCGTTTGGTGAGATATCGTAAGATTTTCCTAAATTTTCTCCTAATCTCACCTGAGCTACGTAATTAATGTTTTGTCGTTTAATTATTATTATTTATAAAATATTTAAACAAAAAATACTATAGTACAAGCTTATTTTAACAGACCCATAAAAAAATAACTGAGAATTTCCGAAACTCGACGTGAGATTTGACTCAACGTCCTCCTTATAACCTCTGTAATGAATGGACGTCGCTATCTCTGCCGTGGTTTGACTAAAATGCCGTTAAGTGACAAAATATACTTTGAGTATGCAATCTAAAACTGCTACAAAACTTAAACTTATACTATCAACGACAACAATATTGACTAAATTTCAAAAACTATTTCGAAAAGACGGCATTCCTAAAACAAAATCAATTAAAGCTTTTGTAGCTATTGGACCTTCAGTGTCACCTAATATTGCAAAGGTCCATGAGCGACGGTAACCACTGTCCCGGTTGACTCATCTATCTACTTACCAATCAAAAAATGTCAGTTAACGGCATTTTAGTAGCACGGCAGACTTGAGGTCGCTTAGCTTCGTTGTTGACGATGGTGGTGGTAGCAGGTGCTGTCGGACAGTGACACGGGCGCGGCTCGCTTCGCTGTGCGCCCCGTACAGGAGGAGGACGAGCAACAATACCCCTCCGACGTAAGAAATACACACAGCATACGCGACTAAACAACCGTTTGTAGATAGATAGATAGATAGATAGATAGATAGATAGATAGATGATAGCTTTTTATTTGACAAACTACCAGTGGCGTGCAATCTATAGAAGCAAATAGGGGTTTTTGTTTGGTTGTAAGATGTTGATCTGAAAAAGATTAGGTTTTATTTGCATTACGGCATACCCTGATCAAACTATACAAAAAATAAAGTGGAAATAAGAATAATATTATCCAGTTTGAACTAGTGAAATTATTTAGTCCTTTGGCTAAAAATGTCACGTGACCAAAAAATATATAGACTTTTTCATTTATGAAAATAAAAGTTATCGCGAATTTACATTTTTACAATAGTATCATTTCACCAACAACACTCGACTCTACAATACCAGAAATAAGCCCCATACAAACATAAGTATAACACATTAAATGAAGAATATAAAATTCAAAGCAATTCAAGAAAACCACGGAGAATAACTATCTAAAGCAAATACCGTGGAGTTTACACTCCTTTAAAACGACTTTTACCAATAAATCACATTACACACAATAACAAAGCAAGTAGAAACTGCACAATACATCATTTTATAGCCGATATAGTATAATTCATTTGAGAACCAACGGTTGTTTGGACGCAGAATGCGGTTTTAGTTGATATTAGGATATATTGGCTCCGATCCATGCCTTAGTCATCCTACAGGGTGGATCTGTAACTTTATTCTAGCTGAAGTGGAGTGAATGACCTGTAGAAATACAACTTAAAACTACTTCTATTTTTGGAAACGATTAAACTTTTCTATATCATCTGATGTATGTACGATTATAATTGCTGGTTTCCATAAAATATTTAAAAAGAGTCAATCACCCCACTTAAGTTGGGTGTCAGAACTAGGTTAGAAATCAACCCTGTATTGGCCCTGATCCCGACCGTAGTCGTTCTAAATAATAGTCAGCTTCTGTGTCGTGTGAGACAGCACCGAAAACACTGTTATGGCCAGCTCTACGCTTTTGTGTAGTGTATGTGAAATGAAATCTTTAAACATAATATATTTTGACAAAAAACAATACGACCGACTTCCATTTTTCAAAGATAGCACAAATACTACCAATCCTCATAAAGTTAACATTAAGTCCCAATATAATGGAACTCCACGACAACCATCACCTTTCATTTGAAACAAAATCATCTGATTTAGTCCACCCAAACTATAGTTATGAGGTAACGAACATAAAGTACATATACATTTTTTAAATAGCTAACGAATTGTTTTTTTGTTTGTGAGTCAAATGCATGTCGTATTCTGATTTAAATATTTAACTTATTGTGTCTAATAGTTGTTGTTTTGATAATACATTTACGTGTTTGTGAAATATTAGACTTTTTTAAGTTAAAGCTTGTTCGGTGGTACGACTGTCTGTAAATAATTAAAATGATAGTAATGGTTGTGTAGTTAAAACTCATTTGCATCAAATCGAAAGTTACACTTCGAGACTATTTACGTTTTTTTTTCAGTTGGAGGAAATCACCGGATCCCCGCCCGCCCCGCGGGCGTGTTATGTGGGAGTTGAACCGCACTAAAACCTCCAACCGCTCACACTCAGCGTCCGAACCCCGGCTGAGGCCAGAACCCAGCACGGGGTTTTGAGGGACGGCGCGACGCGTAACGCTCTCGGCACACTTTTCCGTCACGCCGCCCCCGAGACTATTTACGTAGCTTATTCCTATAGAAGTGACATTATAATTCATCAAATCTCCTTTTTGATTAATAAAGATTTAAAAAAGCCATATAGACCACAAGAAAAACACTATTAAATTTCACTAGGACGAGCAGCCCCATTCAGGCCCCGAGGCCATATGTGGCGAACCGAAAGAGCCCGAAGCTGATTCAATGTCAACATCCTCTGGGGGCAGTGCCGCCGGACCTGATGTCACTGTGGTCAGACAACAACCGGCTATCATGCCAGCTAGACAACGGTCCTCAGATAGTAACAGGACTGAACCTAGCGACGAGAAGAAAGGTAAGGAATATGAAGAGAGGAGGAAATGAGATGAGAATGAATGAGAGTGAGTTAATGAGGAAAACGGGCTGGAAGAGTTTTTATAGGTTATGTTAAATAAACACTGTACGAATTGATTTGTGAAATGGAAGAATGCCTGAGTAAAGACATGAATCACTACATTAGTAACATGCCAACAAAAAAAAATAGCTTATAACCTCTTTTTGATACCTTAGCAGCTCTATAAAGATGAAACGACGTAATACAAAAGTATAAAAGCTACTCGACAAGTATAGTACAGAAAAACAAGACAATAGAAAGATCTATAGAATCAAGTGGTATAATACGTCTTAGTTTAGTTTTTACAAAAAATATTTCGTGGAAACTATATTCTTTCAAACTCTCAATCCATGCAGTGGCATCATCAACAGACGATGCCTTCCTCCCCGAAGTCAGGGAGATGCCGGCTGACCTGCACAGTCTGAGACCACGGACCACCTCGGGAGGAACCAGGAGGACTGCTAATACTAGACGGTATGTATAATTAAATATAATTATATACTTTATATACATGTGTTCAGGATAGGGAAGTTTGGAATTGTTAAATGGTTTTGCAAATGGCGTTTTTGGAAAGTGTAATAAATGGGTCTTTTTTTCGTGATCTTAATTGTTGTGATAGATATTAATCTTCATATATTTCAGTTTACAATTTGAAAATATGATGTACTAAATCAGATTAATTTGCTACTAGACCCGATGAAGAATCAAGTGTCGTGTTTTTAAGTCACTTTTTTTTGTTAAAAACACTTTTTACATTTTAGTTTTTCAAATGTTAGCTTACTAACTTAGAACACTTGTCTCAAATATTTCATATTGAATACATATACCTTTTCAAAGTGTTTTTAACATAATACCACGACGAATATATCAATAACATATCAATTATTCTCTCATTGAAAATGTTCAAATACAAAGTATCACAACACTGCTCAGTTTGTGTGGTTCAATTAGAAGCCGCCATTAAAGGCAAGTCAAAGCATGGTTCCTTGCTATCCATACAATCCATTTTTAACTTTATTTCCCATCAAAATTGGTGTATTTAAAACGAAATTGATCATCGTCACGATTATAATTTCATATTTTGTTTTTTGTTACTTTCTTGCATCTGTTAGGAGACGGTTGTGGAAACAGTAAGTCAAATAGTCTCATTGGCGACTGGCTTGGCTTGTAATATAGCGTTTGTTAGTTGTTTGCTACGATTTTGTTTGTGTTTAACTTATATACAATCTACGAACACGAAATACTACAAACTTGACTAAACTTCACCTTTGGGAACTTAAGCTGTGAGAATTGTACAATATTTTTTTCAACTATGTATACTATAAAACTTGAATACAGAATTATTTAATATTATTACTATGATATTTTATAATCTTTAAGTTAGGATATAGTCGACCCATCCCTCTTGTTTATATAAATGAGCATTAAAATATATGTCTTTCTCTTCAATAACACTATCTAATCTAATCTTCTCTAATCTTCTGAACAGTTTAACTAGAATTTTAAAACAAATAGCAACAAACAAAATCGATGCAAAATAATCATAGATATTAAGTAGCAGCCGTACGATATAGCTTTTTAATTATAAATCACAGAAACACATGAATTATTCAACACTTTCATGACTTGACACATTTTGAAACACTCTTACAACTTCTTAGTAAATTTAGCACAAATATTTACTAACGTTAATAATAGCACTAAAAAGATGCTATATTTTAATAACTAAATTATAATAGATAAATTAATTACTAATTAGATATCTAGCTAAAATTGAACCACTAATTATAATTGTTGTGTTATCTTAATCAAAATAATTGTTGAACTATTGTATTAATTATATTGAAACTGTGTCTGTTAGTAAAAGCACGATGTATTACTAAAAAAATAAATTAAGCCATATAAATAAAAGCGTGTAAATATTTCAAAGAACGCACTTTCTAATTATACTGGAGCTATCTTCTTAAATCTATAGCAGAAAATATTGATTTGAATTTTACTTCTCAGCAGTTTTACAATACAGTGAAATCAAATCAACTTACAAAAGTAATAACTTAAAATACTATTAAATTTCTTATTTAGATTTACTAAAATGAATAAACTTATTTAAATTTATTAGTCTTCCAAAATGTATAGAGCACTTTCATTCATTTATGTAAACTGAAAAAACCTAAAATCTCTGTATTTATAGTCTAGGCATGTAGTGAAGGCTCTCAATGTCTTTTTAGAAAACAAAATCTGTATGCAAATGAGATAAATCTACAGCAGCTACACAGAATACCTCTTATATATTTCTAAGTAAAATAAGGTCTAGAAATTGTCTTGTTTAGAGTGTGATTGTTGTGTGTATTTTAAAAGGTAGCTCAAGTATAAAAAAATAGCGTTAAAATAAGAATTGACAGAGTGGGCAAATCAAAGTTTTAAATATACAATGAATTACCCACAGTCAATGATAAATATGATATAAACAATTTGTTAAAATGTTATAAATAGTTTTGTATTAATTTTCTATATCTATTACTTCATCACATTTCAAGTTATTCTACAAAATATACTTCAGAAGCATCACTTTTCATTTCATTTACAGATTGATTTTCAGGTAACACTAATAAACTTTTTATTTTGTAACATCTAAAAGGGATTAGTAAGATATTGTAGCAAAAAAAGTTAAATTGAATAAGATTGAACTTCAAAAAAAATGTTAATGAGTATTAGTAAAAGATTACAGAACCAGTTGTAGATTTTTTATAAATTACTTGCAAATCCAAAAGTCCAATATCCACAAATATTCGGCATACAAGGTTTTGTTATATATCTAGGCGTTCAGAAGGCGGCAACGATTGCGGCATGGGCCCTTATTCGACTCAGCACTTGGCCCCAAGGAGACAACACAGCCAAACGCACTCCGAACCGGACAACTCGGCCGTCGACGCTGGTTCTGTACACAATTCTGTTACTGGTATGTGTTTTTGTGTTTTTTTTTTCAGGTTTGGTTAGTAAAAAATTAAGAGTAGGTATTCAATCAGTTTCAAAGGTTATCGGCAGTCATCGTGTCTGTGTGTGTTGTTTAAATGTTTTTTTATTATTCTTTAAGTTTAGTAGTGTATTAAAATTTGAGATGGTATATAATATATTTTAGGTAGAGTAGGTGGTTTAGGTAGAGTAGGTAGGTAGGTGATTTAGAATATTGAAAAACAGTCTACTTCATTTCTTAGTCATTCAATGGCGCAGTGCTTATAAAACTTCATTCATATCGCTTTCCTTTTCAAGTAATAGTAAAAAAATAGAAAGCAACAAATTTTAAACATCACCTCTTTCAATAGCCTAACCTTTAGTGGGGTATTCCTTTTATACTATTGTATAATACACTTTTTTACTTCTAACCGTTAACACGACCCTCAATTGCTTGTTAAAACTAACCACTAGACCTCTATTGTCTTTAATAAAGTATTTTGATATTTCATCATCCAAGGTCCGACCTCCGGTTGGGAGGCGACAGGAGGCGCCGCAGGAGTATCATCAGGTCGAACAAGAGTAGGAGGTGCTCCTCGATCACTGTTACTGGCCATGCACGAGTACACCAGCATCACTGATGAACTGGAAACTGTGTATGGACTGTTCTCACCGCCACATACACCCAGGTCAGATAATAAGGATTGTAGTGTAGTGGAAGAGAGTGGTGTTGTGGCTTTTGAATATTATTTTGATGCAATCTTAAATTCTAAATAATGTCGTAGTATATAAGTTTCATGTGCAATTTATCGTAATTATACCATTGACTGAAAATAGTGAAGGCAAACATCGTGAGGAATCCTGCATATTAGAAAAAGATTTAAAACATCCTTGATGGAGATAGATGAAGGCGGCAATTCGCATGAGGCAAGCGTGGTGGACTATACATGATCTATACTGAGGAGACAAGAATCCAGCAGGAGACAGTACTGGCTTACTATAGTACAGTAACTAGATGACTCCCGCAACTTCGTCTGCGTCACAAAGGGGTCCAAACAGTACTCGCAATGTTGTTATTTGCGTGGATCGCGTTGTGTATATTTTTTTGCGTTTTATACCGTGATAACTTCTCAACGAAAAGTCTGATTGGAATAAAACAAAAAGTAATTTACTTCTACATTAATAATCTTGATAACATAATACTTAATTTGGATAAGGATTAATATAACGATACTATTTTAACGATTTTTATCTTCGGACGATTATTATTTTTTCGTGAACCGCTTTTATAGCGGTTATTGTGACTAAACTATGATAGTTAGATATATGCTCTCGCGGACTTTTTTTTTAGATCTTCTTATGACCTAAAAACCCGTAGTACATCATATTTTTCTATTCTCAATAGTTTTTGCAGCGTACGCATAAATAGGTTTTCTATTATATACCTTGTGTTCCAAATTCGATATTTTCATACGGATCCCTAATTTTTTTCAAAATAAAATATAGCCTATAATCTTCCTCGATAAATGGACTTTCCAACAGTGAAAGAATTTTTGAAATCGGTTCAGTAGTTCCTGAGATTAGCGCGTTTGTTTTCCCGACGTTGCTAGCTCTCGTACTAATAAAAAATGCTTCCACATGTAATTTGACTTGAATGCCGATAGATGTCGTTGCTCTAAAAATGTTTAATGAAATTTATTATTTTTATATCCCGTTCCTCGTACATGATAGCACTATAATATATAGCCTATGTGTTGACCCGACTTCTAAGCAATATTCTTGCCAAATTTCAAGTACATCGGTGCAGCAGTTTTCGAGTTTATCGCGCACAAAGCTGACTGACTAAATGTATGGATTCTACATCGCGCCATCAATATGTTCAACGGTTGTTAGACTTGGGAGAGTGTATTTTTCTTTGTTGAGTTTTCTACGATTTTATTATATGTATAGATAGATATACATTTGAAGCATATCTCTAAAAGTACTGTACCAACCCATTACTGCCCACTGTTGGGCTCAGGTCTCCTCAGAGGAGGGATTAGGCATAGTCCACCACGCTTGCCCAGTGCGGATTGGGGACTTCACATATCTTCAAAGGATTTTAGAATCCTTTTCCGACATGCAGGTTTCCTCACGATGTTTTCCTTCACCGTTTTTAGCCAGTGGTGTTGTGAAAAAATGCAGATAAATCTTTTTCACATTTAGATTTAGAGGTACAAGCCGGCCGGTTTTGAACCCGCGACCTCCCGTTCGGAAGGAAGCGCTTTAACCACTCGGCCACCACGACCTAACTCTAAAAGTACTTGTTCGATTTTAAAAAATCAATAGTACTCAATCATCAGATTTCATCAAGAGGAATCAACTCAATTGAAGACTAACATAAATAATAGAGAACCTTCTCGAAAGGCGATAAAAAATCACTAAAATCTTATCCATTTCTCAGGACCCCCATAACATCCCGTCTCCTCTCCCCCGCCCGGGCAGCCTCCCCCTCCGTCCGTCGTCGCCACGCCAGCGAGATGTCCAACCCGGAGTTCGCGCTCTTCATGGAGAAGGAGCATCTCCGAGGAGCCGAGGAGGATGATTACATCATCATGGAGAACTTGATCCAGAGGCGGTGAGTTGGGTGTGGTGAAGGGTATTTGTTGGTCTGCTTTTATACTAAAACGTACAAAACAACCTTAACCCTTTCAGGACCATAAGATGGCTGAGACTAAATATGCGAATACTACACAATATTTAAGTTATTCTGTAAAGTAAGAGATATCACTAGAAAAACATAGTAGGGTGTACAAATGTAATTTTCCTATTAATTTCATGGGAAACATTTTAACACAACGTACCTACGTTTGACATTCATTAAAAAATATTGATTCAATAATAATCAATAACGATTTTTGTAGAAGGGAAAAATATTTCCCTGAGCGTGAAAGGGTTAATAAGCTATTTCGAAAATTTGTGTTTTAAAATAACAGATATTTACGAGCAATTTTAGAGCAATTTCAAAGAAAAATGTAATTTTCAGTATGTACTTTTATATGATGCTATCAGTAAAATATTATCTAAAAACCATTAATGATTTCGATTACAAACCATTAAATAAAGAAAAAGCGCAAAACTAAAACGTACCTTTGTTAATGGCCATAACAGAAATCACTAACAAAAACACAAAAGCTAACATAATAACAATCTTTTGTGATCGTCCCACAAAACGAAAGAGTACTACTTGAATATATTTGGACCGTAGCGTAGAAATGGGGTCTGTGATGGACAGATACGAGGAGGAGGAGAATGGGGAGCAGGAGGTCGCGGGCAACATCAGCATCAGCGTCTGCATCAACACCAGCGACCAGCCGGGGCAGAGCGCGGGCCTGCTCACCGTGGACAGGCGACTGCCGCACCAGAGGTACTAAAAATAAACAAATCGACAAAATTACGAAAATCGTTTTTTTAGTCTTAAAACTGCCTAATCTGTAGGTTCTGAAAATTTTATTTTAATACTGGAATTATTTTCAGAAATAAAACCTACTAAATTATAAAAGTAAAAACTTGAGAGGTGTCATGGGACACCCGAATAGAACGAAGTTCCTTTCGATTAAATATATTCGATATCTTATAATTTTTTTCCTAACGTAACGCGCGATAAGGAACGTGTTTTAAAAGATTTTGATCACAGCGCCATCTAGCGATAATCATCTAAAACAAAAAAGTTTCGTGACAACTGTTCGTAAGATTTTTTTCCGTCTAGCCCCCTTTCGATAACGCGCGATAAGGAACTTCGTTCCAAAAAAGATTTCGAATACAAAAACATTCCAAATTTATTCTCTTTACCTACGCCCAAAATATAAATCACAAATATCTCCTTCTTGTTCCAACTTCAAAATAAATGCAATCATGAAAAACTTATGTGATAGAATTTTAGATTAGTGTTTGTTTTGTATTTTGCCGTATTTCTCGGCTAAGGGTGGTAGGGAGGGTTGTGTTAAGACCAACGCACACTGCTGACGTAAATGCTTCCATTCATTTTAGACTTTAGATACTTTTTTTTTTTTTTTTTTGTTGACGGGAGGAAATCGCCAGACTTCCACTCGCCCCGCGAGTGGGGTATGTGGGGGTTGAACCGCACCAAAACCTCCCGCCAATCGCGCTCGGTATCCGATGGACTAGGGGTGACAGGACGCGTTCGCGATCGACGCTTACGTATCGCCCCGTCACCCCCGGACGCCGAACCGGCAGCCGTCGCGAACGGCGACCACCGGCTCACTCGGTAGGCGGGCCAATTAACGCCCGCCGATATGGGGCCGCGTGATGTTGGATCTCCCCAACTCAGGCCAGCTCAGAACCAGCCCGAGTCGGGGAGCGCGGCTGACCATCCCCCGGTGGATGTTGCAGAGGGTGCGCGCTGAAGCCTAGCGCGGCACCCCTCGGGTCCGGTGTTAGTGGACCCGGTACACTTAGGGGGCCAGATCCCGGGACACATCCCGGGGCCGGCCCCCCGCTCGACCTCGGCGGCGACGGGGTCGGTCGGGGAGGGAAGAGCTCTCCCTCACCCGCCCCGCCGCCTCCTTCTGCGAGATGGTGGACTCGCAGAAGTCGAGCATCGCCTTCCAGGACTCGTCGCTGTCGAGCATCGATGCCACGACGCCCGGCAGCGACAAGTCCCGTCCTACTTGAGCGACCAGGACACGGCGCTGCTCCTCCCATGCGGGGCAGACAGCGAGCGTATGCTCTGCCGTGTCCAAGTCGCTCGTACAATGATGACACCTCGTCGTCGGCTCAACCTGTATCCGATGCAGGTACTTCCCGAAGCAACCATGCCCGGTCAGCACCTGCACCAGACGAAAGGTGAGGCGTCCCTCGCCGCGACTCACCCAGTCCTTGAGGACGGGGCGAATCGCCTCGACGGTCCTTAGGCCCCAGTCGGGGTTGGCCAAGCGCCTTGACCAGGCCTCCAACACGGACCGCCGAGATTGGGCCTTCCGGTCCCGAACCGCAGCTCTGAGGGGACGCACAACGCCCCGAGCGCGGAGGTCGCAACGCCAACGGTAATCGTCGGCGAGCGCCTCCGCCTCCAGCTCCCAGGGCGGCGTCCCCGCCAGTGCACACGCCGCCTCAAAGGAGACGGTGCGGTATCCGCGGATGGCCCTGATAGCTACGACGCGCTGTGGCCGGCGCAGGCGCCGGACAACGGTTGTTGTCCGGTTTCCTGGTCCGGCCCAAACGGGCGCGCCGTACAGGGCCATCGAACGCACCACCCCCGCATAGAGGCGGCGCACAACACGGTTTGGTCCCCCGATATTCGGGAGCAACCGGCTCAATGCGCAAGCTGTCCTCATCAATCGGGGGACGAGTTCCATGAAGTGGGTCCGGAAGGTCCAACGGCTGTCCAGTATGAGGCCGAGGTACTTCAGTCGCACCCCGACCTCTATAGGGACGCCTCCAACTACGATCTGGGCCCCTGCAGGTGGCGTCATCCCAGCCCTGTGGAACCACAGGGCCTGGGACTTATTGAGCGCCACCGCGAGGCCCAATCTTCTAATACGGCCGACGACGAGGGCCACCCCCGCTGTGGCGAGACGGGTAGCCTCCCTGAAGTCTTGCCCCCGGGCCATGACCAACGTGTCATCAGCGTAACAAATTACGCTCAGGCCCGGGAGCAGGGCGCCTCTCAGCACCCAGTCGTACCCGACATTCCAAAGGAGAGGTCCGAGGACCGACCCCTGAGGAACCCCGCATACGACCGGAAACCGGTAAACGGTCCCATCGTGCCCGGTGCATACTACCGACCTGGCCTCCAAGTAGGAGCCGACCAGCCGGCGGAGGTAGGGGGGAACTCCATGTCTCTCGAGTGCCCCCCCTATCACGGACCAGGGCAAGGTGTTGAATGCATTGGCGATGTCGAGCGACACCGCCAAAGCCACCCCGCCCTGTGATACGGCTTCATTTGAGAGGGTCCGCACGCGAAGGATCGCGTCCACGGTTGAGCGGCCCTCTCTGAAGCCGTACTGCTCCGCCGATAGGTCGGGTCCCACCCCGACCAGGTGCTGGACGATGCGGGCAGCCAGAATGCGTTCCAGCAATTTGCCCACCTCGTCCAGCAGCACGATAGGACGGTAACCGGCGGCTGTATCCGCCGGGCGCCCCTCCTTCCGAAGAAGGACGAGTCTACCCTCCCGCCACAGCGAGGGAAACCGTCCCGACTCGAGGCAAGAGTCGTAAAGCCTCAAGAGTCGGTCCCCTAGGGCATTGATGGCCAAGGCCAGGACCCGACCATGGATGCCGTCCGGTCCGGGTGCCGTGTCTTTGGCACTCATCCTGACTACGGCCACGCGGAGCTCCTCCCCGGTGATATGGGGCACTTCAGCAGGGGCCTCGCCGCCGGTGACATCCGGCGGCTCACCCATAGCAGGCGGGATAAATCCCTCCTGCTCCTGCGGGAACAAAGTAGAAACAATGTCCCGCAGCTGCTGAAGCGGTAGACGCTCGGTTTTGGGGGGCGCCCATGGGCGCAACTTGCCGCGCACCATCTTGTATGGGCGCCCCCAAGGGTCTTCCTCGAGCGTCTCCAAAAGGCGCTCCGCGTGCTGTTCCTTGGCCATCTTGATGGCCAGCCGCATGGCTCCCCTCGCCTCTTTGTACAAGCCATGCAGCCGGGCCTCCTCCTCCGCGAAGGCAACGGAATCGTTGCGACGCGAAAGGCGGCGACGGCGGTGTCGAGCGCACTGGCGCCTCGCCCGGACGCATACAGTTCTGAGCTGCGCTATCTCGGGCGACCACCAGTACGTCGACTTCGTGGGAGACCAAGGGCCGACCCGGGGCATCGAAACGTCGCTAATGCGACGCATCGTGTCCCGGAACTAAAGCGTCTCGGCCTCCACGTCCACGGGGTGTGGACGCATGGGCGTCCACGCCGCCACCGTAGAGGCTTCCATCAAGAGCTCCTTATTCAGGAGCTTCAATGCCCATCTGGGGAATGACCGGGGCGTACTCCCGCGGGCGTCCGCAGCCGGCGTGGGGGCGGAAAGATCAAACCGAATGTATCGGTGATCCGACAAAGATTCCGCCCCCACCAACACTCTCCAGCCACGGATGCGATCCGCGATGGCAGAGCTCGCGAACGTAACGTCCACGATGGACTCGCCCTGCCATCGCACGCAAGTCGCGACCGAACCCCTGTTGAGTACACAGAGGCCAGTCGCGACCGCCCACTCCTCCAGCAGCCTACCGCGAGGTGTAGAGCGGGGGGAGCCCCAAGCGACAGATTTCGCATTGAGGTCCCCCGCGAGTATCACTGGACGGGGAGCGAAGCGGTGAGTAATCGCTTCGAGCCCGTCCAGGAACTGCTCAAACTCGACAATAGGCCGGCTCGGAGAGAAATACGCCCCGATCACGACGGTATCTAACATCGATACCGCGACGAACCCAGAACCCTTGGCCACCATTACCAAGGGCGGGATCGCCGCGGCTCTTCTGACATGTATGGCCGCCAAGCCGCAGTCGTCCCCGAACCAACAATCGTCGGCTGGGGGAACGAAATACGGCTCGGCGACCACGGCAACATCTATTGACCACTCCGCCATGCTCTGGAGCAGCATGTCCTGAGCCCCGGCGGAGTGGTTCAAGTTACCTTGGAGGAGGCGAAGGGTGTGGTCCATTAAGGTCGAACCACCTCCATCGCCTCCTCCCTTCCTCCATCGCCCCCGCTATCGGACGCCTGAGACGCCACAGCGGGGGCCGAAACGCCGGCCGGTGCTCCTCCGGCCGACTTCTTCTTTAGGCGCCGCTTTTGTTTGCGGCGCCTATTCCGCTCCGTGTTGGAGCCGGACGGGGAGCAAGCTTTGCCCCCCGCCCGGTGATCAGCCTTGCGCCCGGCCGCCGCGCACAAAGCGCAGTGCGGTGCGGCCGAGCACATGGCCGCCTTGTGTCCAGGTTGACCGCAGCGGAAGCAAAGTTCCCTGCGGTCAACCGTACTCGTGCACCTGGCGATGCTGTGTCCGGTGCCGAAGCACCGGAGGCACCGCCAGGCGCGCGACTCCAGCAGGCGCACGTGGGCCGCAATCCAGCCCACACGCAACCTGCCAGGGTGATTTGCCGGTCTGCCCGGCGGGGGAGCGGCCAGGGAGGTGGCCGTCTCTACAGGGCATCGCGCCCACACCGAGCTGGCCCCGGAGAAGCCGGGGCGAAGTTCGCCCACGACAACGTTCTCCGGGGCGCATCCGCCCTGGGCCGCGATAGCCGCCGCCACCTCCTCCTTTGTGGCGCAGTCGTCCAGGCCGGTGATCCTGATCTCTGCCATTTTCACCGGCCTGTGGACACGCACCACCTCTTCCGGCCAGACCGCCCGGAGGCCCGCCATCAGACGGTCCGCGATGCCGGAGACTTTAGATACTAGGTTTTTTTTTTCCTACCTACTCCCCCAACATTATCGGGGCCCTTATTTAACTATTTTAATGTTTTAATTTGCTATTCGCCTTTCATACCAGTTCTCGCTCGTGTTCAATCCTTTCGTGCCGCATATTTCACATTTATCCTTCTCTCAATTTCACTGACTGCTGGTAGGACTCCAGCCTATCTAAACCAAATCTCGGGTAAAATAATTATACGCGTGATTTATTTATTAAAACTTATATCTACGATGTTACATCTCCTCTTCCATCCTACAGTAATTTCTGTGCGCACTACCTATTTACTAACATTATTTAAAATTTTGTGATATTAATAAATACAATATTTTAATCATTCTATTTCCTGGCTCTTAATTGCTACTTTTTATTATTATATCTTATTCTAATTTATCTTACTTATTTCGGTTTATGACTATTTTCAGTATTTTAATGCAAAAGTCTATATATGGATCCTAGGTTTATAGCTACACAGCCTTGGACTTTTATAAGTCAAATGGTTGCCCGCGAAACTTAGTACCTGAGGTGGACTCAATCTATCAGCTCAGGTTGAATAAAATGATCGTATCTTCTTTGGTTGAGGAGAATATAATCAATTAGGATGAAAGAAGTGATTGTTACTTTAACTGGACCGATTTTAGTTACCGCATTCTTGCATAGTTTTGTTAATCATTTACACTTTAAACAAGCCATCTATTGATTAGTTATTACCAATATCCTCTGCAACACCAGAGCATTGAGGAGCACTTTCCGTTTTATTAAACATGACTTTCCTAAAACCTTAAGTTTGAAAGAAACGCGAGACTTTAAAAAAAAAACTTGAGAGGTGTCATGGAACACCCGAAAAGAACGAAGTTCCTTTCGATTAAAAGATATCTTATATATTTTTTCCTAACGTAACGCGCGATAAGGAACGTGCTTTAAAAGATTTTGATCACAACCCCATCTAGCGATAATCATCTAAAACAAAAAAAGTGTCGTGACAACTTTTCGTAAGATTTTTTCCGTCTTTCGATAACGCGCGATAAGGAACTTGGTTCCAAAATATTGTAATTTATTTGGAAAACAACAGTACAAGTTACATCAACACATAAACACAAAATTTAACTTTCATTTCATTTACAATGTGCGCTGCTCTTTACCGGACACAGCTGAAATAAAATCTCCACAGTCCTTGTTATCCGCCTCTCCGTCACATGGAGCGATGACACGATGTTTTCAAATGTGCTCATTTATACTAATTGGCTGGGGTCGTGGTTTAAAGTAGTTGTGCAGTATTTTATCATGATAATTTACTTAACAATGTCCATATTTTATATAATATGATGAAGGGGAAAATATTATACAGATTAAGAGGTAATAGTTGAATATTACCAGTATAAATATTATAAGGGGTGGGCCATATAAAGTTTGCATTTTTTCATTTTTAGACTGTCATGTTGGCTGTTGAAACCAAATGTAGTCCATGTCATACTCTTCAACTTTTGGAAACAAAAATTCGTTGAGCATGGCACGGTCAGTGCGCCGCCTCTACGCGGGGGTGGTGCGATCGATGGCCCTATACGGTGCGCCCGTCTGGGCCGACGCACGGGTGCGAAAATATATCGCCCGATTCCTGCGTCGGCCACAGCGCATCGTAGCTATTAGGGCCATCCGCGGGTACCGCACCGTCGCTTTTGAGGCGGCGTGCGTGCTGGCGGGGACGCCGCCCTGGGAGCTGGAGGCGGAGGCGCTAGCTGGCGATTATCGCTGGCGATGCGACCTCCGCGCCCGGGGCGTGATACGTCCCCTGCGGGAAGCGGTTCGCGACAGGAAGGTCCAATCTCGGCGGTCCGTAGTAGAAGCGTGGAAGCGACGTCTCGCTAACCCCACCTGGGGTCTACGGACCGTCGAGGCGATCCGCCCGATCCTAGATGATTGGGTGGGTCGTGGCGCAGGACGCCTCACCTTTTGGATGGTGCAGATGCTGACCGGGCACGGGTGTTTCGGTCGATATCTGCACCGGATCAAGGCCGAGCCGACGGCGAGGTGCCACCATTGCGTGGGATGTGACCAGGACACGCCGGAGCATACGTTCGCGCGCTGCCCCGCATGGGAGAGGCAGCGCTGTGTCCTGGTCCAACAAATAGGTCCGGACTTGTCGCTCCCGGGCGTCGCGACACGCGGTCCCATCTTGGCGGGCTTCGGAGAGCCCGCCGACCGAGAGAGCCGGTGGCCGTATTCGCCGGCGGCTACCGGTTCGGCGTCCGGGGACGGAGCGACGGGAAAGCATGCCGATGGCGTAACGCGTCGCGCCGTCCCTCCAAACCCCGTGCTGGGTTCTGGCCTCAGTCGGGGTTCGGACGCTGAGTGTGAGCGGTTGGAGGTTTTAGTGCGGTTCAACTCCCACATACCCCGCCCGCGGGGCGGGCGGGGCTCCGGTGATTTCCTCCAACTGAAAAAAAAAAAAAAAGAGCATGGCACGGTAACGCTCGCCATTGACCGTAACGGCGGCTCCTTGCTCATTGTCCAATGATGCCGCCGGACCAAAACCCACACCAAACCGTAACTCTTTGTGGGTGCATTGGCTTCTCAATGGTGACGTGTGGATTTTCCGACCCCCAGATGCGACAATATTGCTTATTGACATAGCCTCCGAGATGAAAATGGGCTTCATCTGAAAATCAACGATTTTTCGGTAAAAATGCTCATCTTCGGCCAAACGATCTTCTGCCCATTGGGCGAACCAAAAATGTCCCATTTCGTAAATGTCAAACCTTTAACTAAATTATGAACACAAATTGAATGACATTTGAGTTGTCATTCTCTAAATAAACAGTAGTTCAAAATGCAAACGTTAGATTGGCCCACCCTATACTAAAAGATACAACTTCTCCGAAATAATATTGTGCTGAAGTTACTGCTATTAAATTAATATACGAAAATATCTCATACATCGATAATAATTGATGCCGATTTTGCATACCGCGGTAATGGGTGCTTTTACCCTATATACCTTCAAGGACCTACGTGATATTCCAAAGTATCTTCAAAAAAAACTCTCTCGCGAACTCCACACCCTTGTCACATGCATCAGCTGTAGCGGAGGAATGTTTGATATTTTAATGTTGGATTTACTAAAGCGTTATACTCGTAC